>CM057347.1:299539362-300901862 GCA_030015575.1 Agapanthus africanus
GGCTGGGTTTTTGGCGAAAAACCCGTTAACGTAATGAACTTGATATCGTTGAAGGAACCCGATTGCACCTTTTTGAAAAATACAGTGGCGAAAACTTTTGCTAAAGAGGTCACTCCCTGTGAAGGGATCTCGGCTCTTTCCTCGTCGAGTGAGGTGCTGGGCATTCGTAAGATGAATACCTCGATGCAAAGCAAGAATAATCGACTATAGTGAAGTTATTACCCTGACGCAAAGTTTTGTCCAAGGGGTCACTCCCGGTGAAGGGATCTCGGCCCTTGCCTCGTCGACTGAGGTGCTGGGCATTCATAACCGAATACCGCGATGCAAAACAAAAAGATGAACGTCCTTGTAATAACAGCTTTTTGAAAAACTTGTTCCAACAACGTCTTTTAGGTTTATTTTCTTGCATTAGTTCTTTTAATGCGTCCCATCATTTAAATCCTACCATTGCAGAAAACAACCAAAATATGACGTACGCTTATGCCATTCGCATTCGCCACGGGGCCCCGTCATCACCCGTTAGGTTACTTAACTAACGACAGAGCGGGGGCTGGGCTAGCGCGGCTGTAAAACATAAGCAACGCCTAAATAGTTATTATATATAGCAATATAGCAATGATAGCCAATCCAGATCACAGATGAACACTTTGGATATACTAGGAACCCGCAATTCGTTCGAGCCTGCAACGAAAAACGGATTACACGGTCGCGATGAATAGCCAAAACCCCACCCAAGACCCCTACGGGTGCGGCAAACTACCCGCCAAGTACCCGAAGCGAAGCAACCTCCCTCAATGCCATGAGTAGGCCACTCGGCACTTCGAGCTACCCGGTAGTTTGTGCACCCCTCCATGGGTCTATCCTAGGAGCAAAAACAGTAAAAAGAATTATACAATGACGGCTACAACCCCGACCCGGTTGTGCGGCCAAACAAATAATATTACATCAATTTACAATTTTATTACATGAATGAAAGAAAAAGAAACTCTCATCTCACATCCACTCGGCTATTCATCCGCGACAATCCAACGAGTTCATATACACAAACCATCAACAACAATCACAGATCACAGATATGTATAACCCCGACTAATCGTCATATAGCGATTAGCCGACGTTCAATACATAAGAACATCACAGATATAACCAACATAGTCAAAGTATATTGAAGTTCGGAAAAATACGGATTTATAGGCCCCCAAAAACAAATTTCTATTCTGGAAAATCTGGGCACATATAATATATCTGAAAAATCCTAAAACCATGTCAGAAACATACTGCACCAAAATCGATGCAGTAACTCACAAAGTTGGCCGCCCTTCCGCGGCAATTAGAAAAATTTTTGATTTACCGTTTCCGCAACCCCGAAAGTACCGGGAGAGGTAACGTGGACCTAACAGTGGTATCAGAGCTAAACTATAAACTAGCAACCTAACAAGAGATGTATCTACTCGGTTAGGGGTTATACCTCAACTTGAACTCCTTCTCTTCTTGTTGTTGTTCTTCTTTGAAGTTCTACTCTTCTTGTTGTTCTTCTCATTGCTTGCTCAATGGTTGATCCGGACTTCGGTCACCTCCGCGGCCTCCTTGAGTCGAAGACGATCCACCCCAGAGATGTACACCGAGCTCCACCTCAAGCCGAGGTAACTAGGGCAAGGAGATAGCTAATCTAGAAGCCCTAGGTTGTGAAGAGAACATGTATGGATGCGTTTGTCAAGTAGAAACCTTTTTCTCTCAACACATGAGATCAAAGGAGAAATCAAGAGGAGGAAGAAGAAGGAGGTTTTCTTGCAACCATGGAGCTTCTCTTTTCAAGAGAGAGAAAGAGAATAATATTATGATAAGCTTAACCAAGAGAAAATCTAACCATGGTTGCAATAATGCAAAAACAACATCATTACTAATTCCATCAAGATAAAGTTGATGGCTACAATTGAAATGACCATTATCATAATCCAAAAGAAAATGGAAAAGAAAAGAAGAGTGTGGAAACCTCTTGAAAGTCAATGGTCAACCCGGTCAACCGGTCAACAAAGTCAAGAGGGGTCAACGGGGTCAAATGGTCAATGCAATTAGCCATCAAAAGATTATCACTAATAGGATTAGTAAATGATGTTCGCTGCTCATAATGGTTTTGACCAAACGAACTGTCAAAACCCTAATGAGCCTGCCACATAATGGTTTTGGCCGAACCAACTGCCAAAACCCTAATGAGGCACCTCCTCCTTCATCGCTCCAGAAAACTGTGCATACACACCTGCATCCGTATTCCGTAGAATGCGGATGCACAGAAGGCAAAACAAATCCATCCATGCAATACTAGGATCCGGCTTAAACCAAAGCCCACTAGTATTGCCTGCCCGAACACCACACGCACACAAGTGTACGTAAGTGATCGCAGCCCTGCCGTAAAACCATACGGCCTCTACACGTTTCGCTCAGTGCAGGGAAACTCTCTGTGTGGGACTCTAAAGACTCGACACTACGCTGCCAGTGGGTTTAACCACAGACCGCAAGCGGCACTAGCTGTACGTAACGGTCCCCAGGTAGATGTCGATAAGAAGGCCGATGAGGTACACCCATCCGAACTCCTACTGAGCCTGTATGTGACAATCTCCGTACAGTCCGGTCTGTTCGTCTGATACATCGCATGGCGGGCCTAGGGGGGCGGTAAACGTCAGTCCCCTAATAGCGGTACAAGTCGTGTCGGAGTGAAGCCCAATACACCCTGAGATAACACTGGAAACCTACCAGTATATCTCGCTTGCCCTGGCCAGGGACTACTCGTGTAATGGCTCTCCTAGACACAGCGCGATGTCAACCCCCAATACCGGGAGAGACGAATCCTGTCTAACCGTCACTGCCTCCAAGTTCTTCGGGACTGCTCCCAACTACTACCTGTTTGCACGACTCAGTAGAGCCGTGTTAGGGTAGCAATCAAAGAACAGTGGGAACACACTCGAGGCGAAGTGACAGTGTCAAGTCAGCGGACTAAGCTGTACTCATGTCACCTGGGAACTGATAACTGACGATAGGTATAATACCAACCATCAGTTCCCGACGAGTCCTGTCCAGTGTACTCGTAACCTAACGAGCACCCGCATACTATCTCTAGTACGACGTACTGACGGCTGTGGGACAGACCGTCTCCCGTGCTGGGATGAGAAGCGCATACGCTAGTCTACTCTGGAGTATCGATGCCCTATCTCGATACTCCCACGACTAGGGACGTGTATAAGGATGTGCTTGTAGATTACCCAGCCCCCACGAGTGTGATCGCCATCACAACGCCGGTAATCAAGCAAAGATCCTAAGGGCTCTACTAATGCGTATAGGTGATATAATAAATAAACACACATGTACACATTAATGCAGAGACAAACCAAGTAGCATACTACTATATTGAGCAAGATTGTCTGTACAACTGTGAATATCCCAAGCTTCCATCAAGTAATATACATACTAGTATGATACAGTAATGGCCTCTAGGGCATATACACCAACAGGAATATCCTGCACCTCATTCCTTGGGGAAAGAGCCGAGATCCCTTCACCGGGAGTGACCTCTTTAGCAAAGGTTTTCGTCGCTATATTTTTATAAAAAGCTATGCAATTCCTTCAACGATATCAAGTTCATTACGTTAAAAGTTTTTCGCAAAAAACTAGACGTAGCCCTCTGTCATTTCTTATAAGCATTGCTTAGTATTCGTGTTGCGTTTGTTGACTGTGTCAAGGCGTAGTGTACGGTAGCTAAGTAGTGTTCGTTTGTGACATATTAATGGGATTGGTTAGGACAGTCGTGCGGCCTTGTTGACTGTGTCAAGGGCTTGTACGGGTGGGTTTAATGCAATCCAGAATAATGACGGGTTGAACTTGACTAGGACTCTTTGATTTGTTGACTGTGTCAAGGTCACTTGGGTCATATGGGTAAAAATCACACCGGGAGTTTCTAAAGAAACTGAAACTTGCCAGATATGCGCATACCTTCTGGAGTGTGATAACGTGAGTGGATTCCATCACGTTATCATGCGATGATAGTTGGATCCCGATTCCCACTGATGAGTTGGTTTATGCCTAGGGTGATCCCGACTAATTCTTTTTTCAGATTTGGAGGAGAATTTGAAGTTACAGTGGGAGGTTTCGAGATTAGATAAATTGGTAACCATTCTAATCTAGGTTAGAGTGCACGCTGAGTGTTTCTTTTCTCTCTCTCTTCGGCAGCGACCATGACCCGACCCTAAGACTATGACTCAGTGACCAAAATTAACCGAACCTTCTTAAACACTAGCTTTTGGAATGTTATAGTTGCAAACCTCATTGCCACTCCTACATTTACCCTTTTCTCCAGGACACCTCGTATTACTACGAACGTCCATTTCCATTGGATAAAACCATCGTATGGTTATATACGAACTCGAAGGAATTTATTCGAGATAGGTTTCCGGTTCTGGAGAAAACGGATAAGACTATTCAGTTGTCTTTTCTTTTTACCTTCTCTCAGGTTGCAAGTGCTCCTTAGATTAGGGGATAGTACACCTATTACGCAAATTGGATAGTCTTCTTCCAAACCATAGGCATGTGCTGACCGGTAGGGAATGAAGAAAACCAATTAGCCTAACGATGGTGTACAGAAGGTATTATGTAAAGACAAATAAAGGGATTAGAAGGAGGGCAAAGTAAATTGCGACTGATATTCACGACCAAACCAACTATTTCATTACCACTCCCACTTCACCTTTGTATTTCTCCAGAACACTCCGTATCACTATGAAGATCCACAGTTTATTGGATACTCCATCGTATGGTTATATACGAACTCGAAAGGAACTTGTTCCAGTTCGGGAATGGATTCTGGTTCAGGAGAAATAAGAATAAGGTTTATTCGGTTGTCTTTTATCTTTACCTTCTCTCGGGTTGCGAGTGCTCCTAGGATTAGGACAGTACACCTATTATGCTTATTGGATAGTCTTCTTCCAAACCATAGGCTGATGCCGAGCGGTAGGGAAGGAAGAAAACCATTTAGCCTAAGAGGGTGTACAGAAGGTAATGACTAAAGACATATGAAGGGATGTGGAGAGATGGCATAGAAATATACGGTTACAGTTGTGAATCTGGATAATGGAAGAGACATTACTAGGAATACCAGGATACCCCTACGAAAAATTTCAATGTTTCAGTTTCACTGTGTACTGTTAAAAGAAAATCGATTTCCCAATTAGCCCTTGCTCCAGGGTATGTATTTACCAGGTATGATTCTCACATCTGTATGGTTTTACAGATGATGAGTAGGAGTAAGTTATTGGGAATTAGGTGATCATCCTCATTATATCGGAATTCGTTGTAATTGGTGATATTTGAGGAAATCACCTGGGTAGTTTGCCGGATGGCAAATATTTGGTTTTGAATATCCGTTGTTGTGCACCAATTTCAAATTGATATATCTGTACGTCTATTTTTATAGAGTGAGATATACCTTTTTGAAATTATGTCCATGACATTTACCTATATCAGTGGATGATTAGGTAAGGAGCATTAAACAGCGATGTAATTCTTCTTAGCCATAAGTGCAGTTTTCAACCTACGACACACAGGATTTGAGTTATTAGACTTAGGGGACTTATACAAAGTATTGTATGTTGTCCAGTGTCCATTAGGACAGAGGGGTTGGTCCTCGTACTATATTCGGTTTACTTATGACTTCTCCAGTTCTTAGATAAGTGTTTCATAGAAACACAAGGTCTGAGTTTTGAGAAGTTATAGGTATAAGAGTAAAGTAGAGAACCAGGTATTGCAAGTATCGGGATTCTTCAAGGTGATTGAAGATGTAGATACTTGTGTATGGTATTCAGTTAATAGTTTTGAGAAACTTGTTTCTCTTTCAGGTTACTCATAATTGGAAGCACTCCTAAGCTGAGTAACGCTGATCGGCCTCTTTCCATTTAGTTGACACGCACTGGAGACAGCTGCATGATTTGAATCTGGTTAAATTAAATCAGTTCCTCTATTTCTGTATTGAATATAGAACAGTTCATATCTTGACATTGTTAAGGTACAGGGAGTTGTCCAGCTTATGCTTAAAACCTGACTCTGGACAACTCAAGGCACTTTTCTGTAATGGCTGTTTGTGGGTTGACCCGGGCTATGACGAGGGTTGACTTTCTACCATCTGGAAGATCAATAGTGATATTGTTCTTGACTCGCCACATTTTTAATAAAAATGGATTTTTTCAGAAAACAGTAGTGGGAGTATGGTAGAACTGGAAGTGATTCCAGAACCGCAAACGATTACTGAAAATTTGATACGAACCTAAAGATTCAATCTGGTTTGACATTCTATTGGCCACTCCGCAGATACGGTGGGTAACCTCAGGCACCCGAGAGGTACTCCGGTAGCCTCAAGGATGGTGACATGGAGGTTCTTGTTTACCCAGACTTGCCATTGCTATTGTTCCAGGCTGCGAGACCCGGCAGGAGGATGAGTATAGCGTCGTTCTAAACTAGCTTTAGAAGTGCACGTGTATATGACTCTGCCAGAGGGTTGTCGTAGTCAGTGGGAGCAGCGGAAGCATTAGTGGACAAGTAGCTTATGTCTAGGGACTAAAGCAGATATAGTGGATATAGATCATCTATTTCTGATGTGACAGTCATAGGTTTGACTTTATCAGAATAGGGGATGGATCTGTTAAGAAGGTAGTAGGGTGTGATGTCCTGATTTGTGGATGACATACATAGAGTAGGAAGTTATATTCCTATACTACGATCGATTATATTTTGGTTGTCACACAGTGGTTTCTCCACATAGGATATAGATATAATATCAGACATTCTGGTAACTGGATCTATGGTTTTAGATCTAGATTTGGGTAGTTTCCCAATCTGGGTACTTAGATAGCATTCTAAAGGTGCTTTAGAATGGACGACTCCTGGCACGGTAGTATACCTGCAGGTGATAGAGTCACCCTCTCTAAGGTGTCTTACAGACTAAAGGGGAGAGGGATGTGCATGATTGACAGATCCCTTGCTTAGGCAATTGAGTCAATCATGAGATGTCAAGTACCACACCAGATGTTGTTTTTTGCAGTAGATGCAATAAGTTGATATTGATCCTATCCTGGAGAAACATTCGGAAGAAGTTTTAGAACATAAGTGGATGTTCTAGGGATATGATAACATCAGCCTCATTCAGGAGACGGTTATCATTCTAGGCTTCCAAGGTGACCTGGACGGCAGAGTGACTGTCAGAGTTAAAGTTTTCCCTCTGACGAGGGGCAGTACTATAGACAGGTAGTCCAGGAGGATACTGAGGGAGGCATGGCGCAGGATACTGATTAAGTTCAGTTGACGATACAGTCTAACAAGTTTGGATTTGGAGTTCATTTATGAACTAGGTCCCATCAGATATCCAGACATATTCTAAGACAGGTATTGCTCATTTTGGGAGATGGGTTTGTCCGCGAACTTGAGATTAAGAGAGATATAGAAAGAAACATTAGGGTGGATCCACTCACTGAGGCTATTCCTCGAACGCACTAGTTTCGCAAACAGGTTTTGTGAGACTGATTAGTAGAGGAGTTAGGTGTTCGGTATCACACGGGCTGTGAGTATGCGACATCGTAATAATTAGCCTTGAGTGCAAGTGGGAGATTGTTGGATATAGTGCCCTCAGAGTCAATTATTGGATCACAGGCACGTGGATGCAATGATTGAGGGAGGACCTATGCCGGTAGGACAGTCTTACTCAAGATGATAGTATGCTATCTGGTTTATCTTTATTATCGTGTACTGCTTTAGGTGACATTACTGATCACTATTACACGTTGATAGAGCCCCTAGGATTCTTGCTTGACTGCCAGCAGTATGATGGTTATCATATATGTGGGAGCTGGGGTCTATAAGCACATCCTTAAAAGGTCCCTAGTCGTGGGAGTTTCGAGACAGGGCCTCGATACTCCAGAGTAGACTAGTGTATAGAGTCAAGACCCCAACGAGGGGTAGTGGCGGGTCTCACAAGCCACTGGTGTCAGTTGGTTCACCTAAGATGTATACAGGTGCTCATTGGGTAATGAGTACACCGGACAGGACTCGCCGGGAACATGCTAGTTGGTTTTATACCTGACGTCAGATAGCAGTTCCCTGGTGACATGTGTACAAGTTAGTTCATCGAACTGAGATCATCATTTGTCTCGTGTGAGTTCCCACTGTACTTTGATTACTACCCTACCACGGCTCAAAGGAGTCGTGCAAGCAGGTTTTAGTTTGGGACAGTCCCGAGCCACATGGAGGCAGTGAGCGGATCTGCAGGGGTTCGTCTCTCCCGGTATTGGGGGTGAGGTCGCGCTGTGTCTAGGAGAGCTATTACACAAAGCCCTCGGCTGAGACAGGAGATTTACTGGTAGGTATTCCCGTAGTATCTCAGGGTGTTCTAGGCTACACTCCGACATGACTTGTACCGCTTTTGGGGGTCTGACTTTTACCAACCCCCTAGGCCCGCTATGCGATACTCATAGACGAACGGACCGGACTGTACGGATATTGTCACTGACATTCTCAGTAGGGTGTCAGGATGAGTTCGCTCATCGACGTCCCTTTTGGTCAACACCTGGTAGCCCGTTATGTATGGCTAATACCTCTGACATGCTAGTGGTTAAATCCACAGCCAAAGTGTTGACGAGTCTTTAGAGTCCCCCACAGACCATTTCTCAAGTTTCGGGCGAAGTAGAGGCCGTATAGAGATATGGCAGGGTTCGATCATGTACGTGCGGTATTACACGGAACATGATCGGACGGATAATACTAGCGGGCTTTGGTTTAAGCCAGATCCTAGTATTGTACAGTGTAGATTTTGTCTCATTGCATTGTATTCGGTCGGAATACAAATGCGGGTATGTATATACAGTAGCGGGGTTTTCCTGTAATTTATTACGGGATCAGTTTTTTGAAGTTGCCAGTTTGCATTCCGTTTCGGCCATTTTCCTTTGTATCTTTCTTTGGCTGAATTTTGGTGGAGAGGGGCTTATTTGCAAATGTGCAAATTAACAAAGTGGAGGGTGTTTCTTGTAAGAGGGTGGTTCATAATGGTTCCACCATACATTGACTTCTTGGTTAATGATTGCTTGACTTTGTGTGATAAGATGAGTGATGGGTTTTTGAGTGAGGATTTTGTTGTAATGATATATTTCTTCATCATCACCTTTTCTCTCTCTTGTATTATTATTGGCTCACTCATTCATTCTCATGCTATCCATTCTCTCATGGCTCAAGAGAGGGGACGACCATTCTAGTGAGGGGAGAGTTTCATTTTGTGAGTGGAAAATTTCTTCATCTCACATTTTTGCTTGTTACAAAAATTCCTAAGTTCATTTCAAAGTTCATTCCACCTCCATCAAATGGCAACTTCAAACCCCAAGAGACAAATGGATTCTACACTTTGCCTACAACATCCTTGGGCACGTCGACTCGCCAACTTCGTGCTCGAGTTGCCTCAGTCCAGAGGTGGGAGCCCGTAAAAGAACGCGGCGATGTGGAGCCCTTCCGACGAGGAGATGAAGACCGGAGATTCCGCGGGGAGATCGGGATGACGACGAGAAGACCGAAGGAAACGGATCGCTCGGTATATCTCTCTACCATTTCTTCTTTTTGCTAGTAGTAGGTTAATGGTCCGATCCGGGTTTATAGTCCGCGGTAGCGCCGGTTTAAAGTTAAGAAAAAATTTTGTTTCCGCATTTTGGCCTCATACAGACGGCCGGGGCGCTGCCGTGTACTAACAGATACAACATATTCTTCCACCGACCTATACGCTACACCGATAAAATCTTTGAATGGTTGGTCTTAAGTTTTGGTCTTTGTAAAGTCGTACTTTGACCAAATGACTCACCCCTATTAAAATGCTTCAAATTGTCTAACTCATGTTTGAGGGGGGGTGTATTTTTGGCTCTTGAAATAACTGTTGTCCTCAATATTGAGAGCCAAAAATAAGTTTGGGGGAGGATTTTCACTTTAATATATTTTGCCCCCGTTAATAAATGTCCTCCCAAGCTTACAGGTTTTTTGAGGTTCAGCAGATAGCAACAGCGATGACACTGTTGAAAACAAGTTTGGGGGAGGTTTGTGCTTATTTACGTATCACTTTGCATCATACTTTGCATAAGCACAAAACATATCATAAAAATTTAAAAACTTATAAAAATTTAAAAATTTTCAAAAAGATAAAAAAAAATTGTACATAAATTAGATTATAAAAGATTAGATAGTGAAAAGTTACATCTAAAAGATTAGAAAAATTTAAGAAAACCAAGAAAATTAGAAGTTTTCTTAAACGAACTAGTAATAAGTAGTTATGAGCCGTTGTCCTAAGGGTTAGTAAGATGAAGGAAGTCACTAATCTGAGGATAAAAATAAGTCTGAAAAACAGTTCCTATTCTGGAAGCCAAACATTTGAACGTTGATACCCTACTATTCGCACTTACACACGTCTTGAAACTCGGGATAGTAGAGGATACCTTGAAATGCTCTTTCCTAAAAGCCAAAGTATAAAGGAAATTATAAATGAATAAAATATAAAAATGGTGAAGAAAAAAAATATGAACACTGGTTTTGTTATCGCCAAGGCAGCAATAAAAAAATATAGCGAGGGTTCTTCATCATCTAGTGCCTTAGACCAACTGGTCTGGGAGTCACTGCTAAGCCTTAGGTGGTGCAAGACGAGGAAAAAAACACCGTATAAGCAAGCACATGAGTAATCGGTCGGTTAGTACCTCAAGAAGTATTAACGGTCGCATGAAAATGTGTGAGAAAATTCATATAAATATTCATCATATTAAAAAGTACTGAGGCAGATAGACAAGAGTATGATAGCTTGAATTAAATTCTCCGAGTGTAGGGATGTCTTTTACACACACGTAGGGTTATATGATCGATATTTGGAAGAAAGAATAAAGTCGATGTTTTATTGAGGGATGATGTGATTTCTAACATCTTTTCATGACTATTAAGATAGGGCTCATGACAACCGAAAAGCTAGTGTAGTTGGAAACTCTAATTTTCAAAGTCTTTCTTTTATAATTCTTATCTTTATATGTAACTTTCACGGTCTTCCTTTTATTATTAGATTTTGTGGGTGCAATCCGCTGAAAACCCTCAGGAGACAACACACCTCCTACTAGGGACACCTAGAGGTTTAAAGGCTTGTTGCACGTGCTCAGTGCAATCGTGTTGCCTATGAAAGTGTGCTAGTTAGTTTTTCTTTATCTTATATTTTCTCCTTCTTTTTAATAAAATAGTTTGCTCGAGACGACCAAAAATAAGTTTGGGGGAATTTGATCAGTCGAAAATATTGTATTTTTAACACATCAATTTCCCTACTATTTGCAATCATCTAAAGGTGTTCGGTATGAATATAGCACATATTAGCAATTTGTCTGTAAAATACCAAATAACATGTGTTATATATTATAACCGGCATTTTGAGGGAAATTGAGTGTTTATCATTGCATGCATGATCTTTGTATATCACAACACTTGTCTCGAGAATGTGTGCAGGAAATTCCAGGAAAAGAGCCAAAACTGCAAAAAGGGCTGATAAAAATACGCCAAGTTCAAGACTTGGGATCTGGCAGTAAACAAGCAAATATAAAAAGATTCCAGACATAAAATAAAGCCCTTTGGATCAGCACCAACACAACCTGAGAGTTTCATGCATCAAGCCCTCAGAACGGCCGCGGATCCGCGGCCGAATGGGCCGATCCGCCGCGGATCCGCGGCACTTTGGACACGTCATCGCAGCAAATTCCTCCACGCGGCTTCTCATAACGGCCAATGCTTCCAGAAGACTCCCAAAGTCCACGTGGCTTCATCCAGAAGGCTCGGCCTAACAACCTTACCCTAGAATATTCCTTATTCTAGAATCTTCCCTCCAACAAACTTCTTCTAGAAGGCTCTCTCTAACAACCTAGCTTTGGAGGGAAGATTCAAATAAGGAGGCTATAAAATGAGATCTAGATCTAGGGTTTTGGGGTTGTTGAATTTTGGAGGAAAAGTTGTTGAAAACATTTGAGAGAAAAAATTGTAGATCCAAATCAAAATTCAAATCAAATTGAGTGACACAATTTGATCGAAATCAAGATCACCGAGTACCATATCAAGCAAGAAGCCATCAAGCCTTTTTGGAGCGACGTCGATCTTCATCCGAACAAGTGATCCAAGACGATCCGCGACTCACGAAGACGATGCAAAGCTAATTCGACGATCAAGTTCTCTCCTCAATTCTTGTAGTCTTGAGCGAATTGTAACGAAATCGTTGAATAATAAAAGGTGAAATTTCTTTATCTTGCTTATCTTTACATTTGAGCATTATGATGAGTTTTCAATTCTTGATTGATTTCTTTGTTATAACGTTTGAGTAAAAACTCCGCTCGTGGAGGAATCGAGAGAATAGATAGATGATGATGATTATAATCTTGAAACGATTCTTAAGTCCTATGAGTTTTGTAAACTCTAGAAAATTGAATCATCGACAACCTAGTTTTGAGAGAGATGCTTTATTGAATGTTTTCGCTCTTAATTAGATATCAACGATCGGTAATTGAATTTCCTAGAGGCTAGCTTGTGAATGATAATCAACGAAAGGACAAGGGATGATGATGGAGAAACCTTAGTTTCTTCAAGAGATCCCTAATCCTCGTTGATCATCATCGATCTAGCAACAAATCATCAATGGATAGGAATATGTAATCACAAGTCTTCATCCTCACTATTGATTCGATCGATTCCTACGAGCTTCATTACAAATCTTGATAGTTCATTAGATTTGGATATCTTCTAGAACTTTATTGATTCTTGATCTTTAGATCTAGTTCTTTACTATTCTTGAAACTAAAATTCAAAATTCTTGAATCAATTTTCTTGAAAATTTTCTTTTATTTTTTCATTTCGACCCATCTAAAACGAAAGCGAGCAAAACACACATCTCAGTGGACGATCCGTATTCATTAATGCGCTACGTCGACACCGTTAATTGATTGCGGTATAAATTTCTTTGGTTGTGAAACATCTTTTATACGACATCAAAATTAATGATCAATCAATCATCGGTGAATGTAATAAAGTACGAGAAACCAATCCTGGCATATGTAGACATAGGACCGCATACATCACTATGTATCTGTCCCAAGAGTTCTGTAGCTCTTTCTTCGTGTCCAGTAAATGGAGATTTGGTCATCTATCCTTTGAGACATGACTGACAAGTTTCATAAGATGTAAATTCGAACGGTTTCAAATATGCATCCTTATGCAACTCAGCCAGTCTTGTCACATTGATATGACCCAGTCTATAATGCCATAAGAAGTCTTCGTTCATTTCTAAACTGTTTCTCTTGTGTGTGTTCTGTATAACTTAGAACTGTAGTTTGTTAAGAATGAATATACCATTATACAACGTACCATACCTAATCAACACTTGATTTATGAAAAAATTCACAACATTTTTGTTACGAAATAACAGTCGCTTAGAATCATTGTGTTACCACTTGGTAATACAAGGTAATATTCGCCAATGCTTTGGCTGCAACAATTACACCATTCTCTACTACTAGAGACATATCACCCTTTCCCAATTCTCTACCTGTCTTTAGGCCATGTACCAAATTACATACGTGGGATCCTGATCCGGTATCCAATACCCAGGACGTAGAGCAAATTGAGAAACAGTTCTCGGTTACGAACACACCCAAAGACGATGTATCAAAATACTTATTCTTCGTTTGGGTGGTATGAGAATCCGGATATTCCCCTATTCCTTGCTCAGACTTATGACAATCATAAGATAGAACGTAACCTAGCCCAGTATAATAAGTGGGTTTAGTCAATACATCCATATTATTATCTTGATTAAGGCGTGTCAATGGTCGCTACCAGGAGAGAGAGAAGGATAATCATTTTTGCGTGCACTCTTTGCAAGATTAGATTGGTTATTATTTTATCTAATCAGGATGGCTCCCACTGTTTTTATCAAATCTTCCTTCAAACCTTAAAAGGTATGATTAGCCAGGATTAATTACACCCTACAAATTCGCCAATCGTTCGGCAAGTCATATATTGGTACTCTGAGGGAGTGTCCCTATGCTTTCGCATGGAACTAATTAAATAACCTCATTTCCGTAGGGGCATCACCCCGTTAACACCTTTCTTAGACACCTAATGGATCGGCTAATTGTAAAGTGCAAAACTCTCCCAGGAGTAACTTTTACTCGCTGTGGGTATCGGGATCCAACTATCATATAAAAGGTATGCAATCTTATTGCAAATTTCAACACTTGAAATTCTCAATATCTGTTTTTACCCCTAGCATCCTATGACTTTGACGCAGGCCGACAAACCATAGGCCGCTAGTCAAGTTCAACCCGTACATTTCTTTATTGAATTAAACCCACCCGTACGACCCTTGACGCAGGCCAAACAACGCCGTACGAATACCCTAATCCAATCGCATCACATGCTGCAGATAAGCCCTAATCAGCTACCGCACGCTATGCCTTGACGCAGGCCAACAATCGCAACACGAATACTAAATAGTACTTATCTGAAATGACGGAGGGCTACAGTTGGCTTGTAAGAAAACCTTTAATGAAATGAACTTGATATCGTTGCAGAATCTAGTGATTTGAAAAGGACTGTTTTTTATAGTTTTTACTAGTTTCGCTAAAGATGTCACTCCCGGTGAGGGGATCTCGGCTCTTTTCTCATTGAATGAGGTGCTGGATATTCATCAAGGAATACCACTATGCAAAGCAAGAACTAGAGAAGCTATTGAAACAAAAATGAGTGGGTTGTAGCATTTGCTAGTTTTGCTAAAGAGGCCTCTCCCGGTGAAAAGATCTCGGCTCTTTCCTCATCGAATGAGGTGCTGGATATCTATCAAGGAATACCACTGTGCAAAGAAAGAACTAGAGCTACCTTATTAAAAAAACTTTTGATTCTACAACATCTTTAGGTTTCTTTTCTTTTCATTAATCTCATTAATGAAGTCCCATCATTTAATGTTTCCTAAACATCATAGAAAATGAAACGAAAATAGAACGTACGTTTATGCCTTCTGCATTCGCCACAGGGCCCCGTCATGCACCGTTAGGTTACTTAACTAACGGCAGAGCAGGGACTGGACTAGCGCGGGTGCAAAACATAAGCAACGTTATTATATATCATATATATAAAGCATTCGTCTCACGCAGTTATATGATAATATCACAGAACCAAGCAGCAGAACTCAACATATGAAATATTGGATATACTGGGAGGTCCGTGTTTTAAATTAAGCCAATAATGAAAAAAACGGATTCCACGGTCGTGATGAATATCCAAACCCACATCCCTAGACCCATACGAGAGCGGCAAGCAACCCTGCCAATTCTAGAGCTAGGAGACCTGGTCTCGACTCCTCGAGATGGTCTCTCACTGGAATCCAGAACCCGGTTACTTGTGCTCCCCGCCTTGGGTGTATCGCGGAAAAGTAAATAATATACATCAATGGTGACATCATCCTCAACCCGGATGTGTCCCAATAAAAGAATATTACATACAAATTTTACATGAATGAAAATTGTAAAACTCCCATCTCATATAAAACCCCCGGCTATTCATTCACGACGATCCAATATAACATATCACAGCAACACATAATATCACATGTCATCAACGTAAGTAAATACGTGTATCCCAAATTCCGTTGACATATAGCAACTAGATTTTGGATACCTTACATATTACACTTACGGTCACAGAAAAGAATGAAAAACTACAATAACTATAATCCGCATTACCTTAGACATCATAAACCCAGAATATCTCATATTCCGGATTTCATGCCTAACCCTACAAACCCCGCATTTTAGTCTCATACTGAAATGTCTTTTCAATAATTTAGTCGGGGAATTCAACAAGATTCCTGACTACCCGATCGAATACACGTCGGGAACTTTATTAGATGTTCGCACCCCCGATGCCGTCGACCAAGTGCACTTAGGAGGAACACCATGGCCGCGAGCACCCGAGTGGATGTTTTTGGCAACGGGGTTCTCCTAAAGTCACTTGGTCGGGGCTATGGGGAATGGTTACCTAGTAAAATTATCTGGCGAGTATTCGCGTACGATACGCTATTGCGACGGAGTTTCGATCCGAATCGAAACTTCGTGGAAATCGATCAATAGAGAATAAGATGCTAGATTTACAAACAAACTAATTTTCACAAAACTAATTTAATGTGGATTCCAACTACTGCATCACATATCAAACTTATACCCGAAACGACGTTAAAATTATGACTACGAAACACTCCGTATTAATCCCTTAACAAAATTAACATCACATGCAATTTTGGGCTAATCAAACATAACCTGAAACCGCAAAACCAAGACTTTAGAACACCAAACAAAGTCGAGCCAATTCCAACTTAGGGGGGATCGGCCAGGCCGGCCAAATGAGCCATGTGGCCGGTGAGAATTAGGGGTTTGAGTCTCAATTTTGTTTGGTGTTCTAGTTACATCATATGCAACATTCTATACCTGTTTAAAAAATTTTCAAAGGCCATTTGAAAATCGACAGAGACTTGGTAATTAGGGTTTCGGTTTTGGAGTTGTTTCGGTTTCGTGTTTCTATTAACATTGTCTAATCTTCTAGCTTCCGCTTTGATACCATGAAAGTGTATGTTAGCACCACCACTGGGTTTTACTAGCATCAAGCATGCCGTTTTTAAAATTTTTGGGGTGCTAATCTACACTAACCAAGATCTTAGACTAGATGATTAGGGTTTAACTTGATATCATAAACTTTACACTAACAGATGGATGGCTACAACCTTTGTAGACCATGTCCTTCTCTTCTAAAGCTCCGGGTTATAGTCTACGTGACTCCACTAGGCTCCACTTGAAGGTTGAACGAACTTGTTTCGATAACCTTCGTGCCGAAGATGATCCACCCGAAGTCCTATAATCCAAGCTACCTCTTCACTAAACTCATTAGTGAAGTAAACACACTACACCAAAGCGCTAATCAAGTGTAGGATGGTGAAATAAGGGTGTTGTTTTCTCACTAGGGTTCTCACAAGCTTAAGAGATCACAACTCATGTGAGGGATTGAGCTTGGAGGTGGAGGTGAAGAAGATGGAGAGAGTTAGAGAGAAAACTCATCATATGAGCTCAACTCGAGAAAAATAACTTAGTGTGGAATAAAATGTAGAATGGCTCATCAAAGCTCACACATTATTGAAGCATACAATTTTTAACACTTAAAAATTGTAGTCATGCTTTAATAGTGCAAGAAAATGAATATAAAATAAAATAAGCCATGCTATGCCCATCCCTCCAAAGTCTCCCTATTTATCATCTCTTTTTCTATTTTCTAAAAATAGAAAAAACTATGCCATGCTTCATATAATATATATATATATGTATGTATGTATCACATATATATTAATAGAGAATAATGGAGGAAAGAGGCCATACGAGGGAATTTCCTCCTATGGCGTCGAAAAGGTGTAGGGTTCCTAGGCACACTAGTGAGGTCTCACAAGGCATCAACCACGCCAATTTCAAAAATACGGTGCCGAGAAACCCTAGACTACGGATCGTTGGCTAGATATCTAGGCGAAAAAGCAACTAGTTAACTCTTAACTACAAGGAATCGGAAATACAACCTTTGTAGATCCGGTGCTCCACCTCCATAGCTCCGCAACGAAGTCCCCTCGCTGTCCAAATGAGTTCCCGGGCTCTAGCGTCGTCTTCGTCGGAGAATGGGCAAGCTAGGTCGTCGATGTCCATGCCGAAGATGATCTACGTCGAGGCATCGCTAGATCAAGCTCCGACTTCACCAAGTCAAGAAACTTGTGAAGGAAACACACTCTACTACTTGGCAAGAGGTAGAGGATGAAGAAATAGGAAGTGGGTAGACTTTAGAATTGGATTTCTCACTCATTTCCATCAATCACCATTGATGGAGCTTGCTTCTTCAAGTGAAGAAGATGAAGAAGAAGAAGATAATTGTTATGATAAGTTATTTTTTAAAAAGGAAAGAATATCAATTCTTATCATAACTTTTTACCATGGTAATGTGTAGAGAACTAACTAAGGTTCAAATGAATGGTTAGGGTTAAGCATGAGACAAAATGGTGACTAAGTCAAACCTTCATGAATCTTCATGAAAGAAACAAATGATAGCCACCATTTTCTCTTTATGCAAATTTATTTTCCAAAAAGAAATAGATAAATAAATAAGGGAATAAAACAAAACCCTAACCATTATCATGTAACCATGGTTTGATCTTTACACTAAAACCCTAGCATAACATGTATCATCAAACATGATACAATCAAGTGCACAAAACTATATCGAATATACAATGTGCACATCCGAGCGAGAAAATCCATTTAAAGTGAACCAATAATAGTTAACGCAAAGTAATATATCAAATATATAATTATGCATTAAATCATTAAATCAACACTTGATTTAACGATCCGGTCATATCGCATATAACCGACTAGTATACAATGTATCGGCTTATCGAATCAATCCTCGATTCGATAACTAGGTTATATCGCATACAACCATTCGACATATTCATCGCGAGAATAGAATACGATATCACATACACGCATTATTCTCGGTCCCGCACATATCTCATATGCGCTCCTATTTCGTTTTGCTTGAGCCAGGAAACCTCTGTGTAGGACTCTAAAGACTCGTCAATACGCCGGCAGCAGGTGATGATCATATCAAACACCCACAAGCCGCAAGCGGTCTGCTAAACGTAACGGCCACCCGGGTATTGAGCGATCTGAAGATCGACGAGCAAGCCCGCTCACACTCCAGTGAATCCAACCAGTAACACTACCGTACAGTCCGGTCTGATCGTCTGATATGTCGCATATCTCGCCTAGGGGTGGTAAACGTCAGACCCCAATAGCTCGATAAGTCGTGTCGATATGAGGTCTATAACTATTCGAGAAACTACAGGTAACACTTACCAGTAAATCTCAGCAACCCTGGCCAGGGATTTCTTGTTATAGCCAATCGAACACAGCACAACATCAACTCCCTATACCGGGAGAGACGAATCCCCTCCTATCGCTCATTGCCTCCATGTGACTCGGGACTGTACCCAAAAACCACCGTTTTGCACGCCCTCTTGGACGTGGTAAGATGGAAATCAAAGTACAGTGGGAACCACACAAGACTCTATGACGATCTCGGGTCAACAGACTACTCTGTACCAGTGTCACCAGAGAACTGCCATCTGGCGTGAGGTATAATACCATCTGGGAGTTCTCGGCGAGTCCGTCCAGTGTACCCAGTCTCCACTGAGCACCCGTATATCATCTCTGATGTCAAACACCAATGGATATGGGATCATCCATTGCCCATCTGTATGGGTCGAGAAGGT
Source organism: Agapanthus africanus (assembly GCA_030015575.1). Classification (NCBI taxonomy): domain Eukaryota; kingdom Viridiplantae; phylum Streptophyta; class Magnoliopsida; order Asparagales; family Amaryllidaceae; genus Agapanthus; species Agapanthus africanus. Next base: position 299,558,792 of record CM057347.1, read on the forward strand.
ATACGCTAGTCTACTCTGGTATATCGATGCCCCGTCTCGATACACCCACGACTAGGGACTTTGAAGGATGTACTTATGGACTACCATGTCCCCACTAGTATGATCCGCATCATAGTCCAGGTAGTCAAGTACAGATCCTAAGGGCTTTACCAACATGTAACAGAGAGACACCCAGTATACACGTTAAGGTAAAGTTCAACCAGATAGCATACTATCATGTCGAGCAAGAAAGTCCTCCCTATATACGTCCCAGCATCCACTACAATATACATCCTATGTACAGTAATGGCCTCTAGGGCATACACATAACTAACAATCTCCCACTTGCACTAGGGCCATCTGTAGCAGTGGTTGTAGTATCTCATACTCAACCATCCCATAAAAGTCTCTCTCTGGGAACAGGCCTTTGTGAGTGGATCCGCTGTGTTGTCCTCTGAGTCTACTCTCCTAACCTCGATCTCCCTGGAGATCAACCATCTCCATGATCAAGTGATACTGCCTTAGAATATGTCTGGATCACTGATGGGACCGGCGTTCCTTGGCATAAGCCACAACTCCATTGTCTCACAATGGTAGGAACCTAGTTCATCTCATGAACCAATATACACCCAAACAGCCTCTTTGGTAGCATCTTTAGTAGCGATGTATCCTGCCTTTATCGTCTAGTATGTCACGGTACCTAGCTTGGAACTCTTCCAACATACCGTCCCTTTACTGAGGGTAAAGACAATGCCTGTGACTGACATTCAGTCGTCTTTATCACCTTGGAACCCTTCCAGTGATTTTCCCCAGGATCAATTGATACCATCTCACTACAACTAGTGAGGATCCTAACATCCATTTAGATCTATCTCATAGATCCAAAAACCCAGGATTTAGTAGGTATCACTTTGATCGTATGTGGAGAATCATTGTGATAAACGGAGATTGATCGAGCGTAGCATAGGAAACTCCTTCCCTATCAAGAGTATGTCATCCATGTACTCTGCGAGGATCACCACCATACTCCCTACTACCTTTTTGTTTATACAAGGTTCATCTACCATTTTGATGATGTCAAACTCTTTGACTTATCCATCAAAACAGATGTTCCAACTCCGCGATGCCTGCTTTATCCTATAAAACATCTTGCACACGTTTCCGCTGCTCCGACTGTCTACGAAGCCCTCTGGCTGTATACTTATAGACGCTCTTTTCCAAATCATCATTTAGAAAAGCAGTCAAGACACCCAACCACCAGAGATCGTAGTCATGGTATGTAGCCGTGGCAAGTAGGATCTGGATGGACTTAAGCATAGCTCCTTAGAAAAAGGTTTCCTCATGATCCACACCTGGTCAATGATGCAAACCTTTAACAAGTCTAGCTTTGAAAGTCTTAACTTTTCCATCTACACCTAGTAATCTTCTCAAGATATACTTGCTCCTGATGGGGATTTAACCCTTCAGATATAGCAACCAAAGTCCATACTTTGTTGGTGTATATGGATTCCATCTCAGATCACTAAACATCCATCCATTCTTACAGAGTCTTACTCCTGATGGCCAGCTCGAAACTAGTTGGGTCATCATCTCATGATGCAATCTTCGCTCCCACTGTCATAGAGAAACAGAAGTATCTCTCAGGTGGGTGAGGAACCCTACTAGATTGGCGGAGAGGCTGAGGTTCGTTGGAATCTACTAAATCCTTTGGTTCTATCAAATCATCTGCTGTAGTTTGTATAGCTAAAACACTTCCAGTTCAACATAACTGATCTTGCCTCGAGCTTGTCCGGATTTTGCTTTTAGACATAGGCCGGACAACCCCAAATCTTAACTAGCTTAAGACATGGGCTCTTCCCTTTCCATATCGCATGTAAAGTGGTAGGTAACTGATTTGTTTCGAACCCAATTCAATAGGTATGCAGCTTCTCAAGTGCATAACTCCTAAAAAGGAAAAAGGTAACTCAGTAGTACTCATCATAGAGCACACCATATCAAATAGGGTGTATCTGCTCCGCCCCGATGTACCATCTTGCTATGGTGTATACGGAGGAGTAATGCTGAGAGAGAATCTCATTCTCCTTTAGAATAGTCCAGGATTTCCGTGCTCAAGTATTCTCCTCCTTGATCACATCAAAGGACATAATACTTATACCCGTATTTTGGTTCTCTACTTCTAACTTATATTCTGTGATTATCTCAAAAGGTTCGGACTTGTGTTTCAACAGGAACATATGTCTGAATCTAAAGAGATCATCAGAGAACGTAATGAAGTATAAAAAACCAGTCCTGGCATGTGTAGACAGGGGACCTACATACATCAACATGTATCAATCCCAAGAGTTCATTAACTCTTTCTCTGTTTCCAATAAACAGAGCTGTGGTCATCTTATCTTTGTGACATGACTGGCAAGTTTCACAAGATGTAGATTCAAACTAATTTAAATATGCATCTTTATGTAACTCTAGCTAGTCGGGTCACATTGATATGACCTAGTCTACAATACCTTAAGAAGGATTCGTTCATTTCTGAACTCTTCCTCTTGTGTGTGTTCCATATACTAAGAACTGTAATTTGATTTAGAACATTAATGATTTTAGATAACGTGCCTGATCCGATCAACTTTTGATATAGGAAATGTTCAAAACATTATCCAACAATACAAAATTTTACCGTTTCTTTACTAATAAAGAGACAGATATGATTTTGTAGATCAGGTTCGGTATCTAATAACATTTGTTCAGAATCAATGTATTTGTAATACAGGGTGACAGTGACCAACAGACTTGGCTGCAACATTTGCCCCGTTTTCTGCCTCATGAAACTTATCACCCGTTCTCAGTTCTCTACCTTTCTGTAGCCCTATGTAACATATTACATATCTGGGATCCTGATCTGGTATCACATACCCAGGACGTAAAGGATACTGAGAAACAGTTCCCTGTAATGAACACACCCTAAGATGATGCATCAACATGCACTCTCTTCGTTTGGGCGGCACGGGAATTCTGGTATTCCCCAATTTCCTGCTCTGTCTTATAACAATTATAAGTTGGAGCGGGACCAACGTTCCCCAGCTCAGTATAACAAGCGGGTTCGGTCAATTTTCCGTATTATTATCTTGATTAAGGCGTGATATGGTCGCTACCTGGAGAGAGAGAGAAGAAAACACTCAGCGTGCGCTCTTTCAAGAATAGATTGGTTATTATTTTATCTAATCAGGATGGCTCCCACTGCTTTTTATCAAATCTTCCTTCAAACCCTAAAAGGAAAGACTAGCCGGGATTAATTACACACTACAAGTTCCCCAATCTTTCAGCCAGGCCAGTGTCGGTACTTTGAGGGAGGTCCCCCGTGCTTTTGCACGAACCTAATTAATGTAAACTTCGTTTTCCCAGAGGCGTAACCTCGTTAACACCTTTCTAGACACCTACTTGATCGGCTAATTGTAATGTATAAAACTCTCCCAGGAGTAACTCTTACTCGCAGCTGGTATCGGGATCCAACTATCTCATAGAAGGTATGCAATCTCATTGCAAATTTCAACACTTAAAATTCCCGATAATATTTTGCCCCTAGCACCCTATGACCTTGACGGAGGTCAACAAACCATAGGCTACTAGTCAAGTTCAACCCGTCATTTCTTGATCGAATTAAACCCACCCGCACGACCCTTGACGGAGGTCAACAAGGCCGCACGACTACCCTAACTCAATCTGCATCATATGCATAAACAGATAAATACTAGTTAGCTACCGCACACTACACCTTGACGGAGGTCAACAAACGTAGCACGAATACTAAATAGGACTTATCTGAAATGACGGAGGGCTACGACAAGTTTTTCTGAAAACCTATTGCGTAATGAACTTGATATCGTTGTATAATCAAATGATTTTAAAATGGAGTGCTTTTGAGGCTTTTCTAGTTTTGCTAAAGGAGTCACTCCCGGTGAAAGGATCGTCGGTCCTTTCCTCGTCGAATGAGGTGCGGGATATATCATATATATCACTGTGCAAAGCAAAACACTTAAAAGCAATCAGAAAACAAACCGAGTGTGTAGCAACTGCCAGTTATTGCTAAAGGAGTCACTCCCGGTGAAGGGATCTCGGTCCTTTCCTCATCGAATAAGGTGCAGGATATATCACATATACCTCTGTGCAAAGCAAGAACTGTAGCTACCTATTTTATTTTGAAATTCGATTCTACAACATCTTAGGTTTCTTTTATTTCATTAATCACATTAATGAAGTCCCATCATTTAAGTACCTAAACATCACAGATAAATACGACGTACACTTATGCCATCCGCATTCGCTTCGATGTCCTCTCGTGCACCGTTAGGTTAGGTAACTAACGGCAGAGCGGGGCAGGGCTAGCGCGGGTGTAAAACATAAGTAACGCCTATATAATATATCATATATACTATATACTGTATCTATCACAGAACATCACATGATCACATCACAGATATCGCAGCAGAAGAATCATATGAAATATTGGATATACTAGGACGTCCGTGTTTTCAATACGAGCCAGTATAAAACACGGATTCCACGGTCGTGATGAATAGCCAAACCCACACCCCTAGACCCCTATGAGAGCGGCAAGCAACCCTACCAATTCTAGAGTTAGGAGACCCGGACTCGACTCCTCGAGTTGGTCTCCCACTGGACTCCAGAACCCGGTTACTTGTGCTCTCCTCCTTGGGTCTATCCTAGTGCAGTAAAGTAAATAATATACATCAACGGTGACAACTTCCGCAACCTGGAAGCGCCCCAATAAAAGAATATTACATACAAGTTTTTACATGAATGAAAATGAAAAACACTCATCTCACATAAAAAACCCCGGCTATTCAAACACGACGATCCAATATAACATATCCAGCAACACATAACATCACATGTCATCAACGTAAGTAAATATGCGCATCCCAATTGTCGTTGACATATAGCAACGAAACCGGCGATATCACATATTACACTTACGGTCACAGAAAAGAAAGTGTAAAACTACAACATTTGGAATCCGCAACCTGCATAGACATCGCATGCCTAATCAAATGAATTCTTTAGACATCGCATGCCTAACAATTATAAACCCCGCATTTTAGTCTCCAAATCGAAAACACTTTTCAATATAAAGTCGGGCAATTCAACAAGATTCCTGACATCCTGATCGAATGCTCGTCGCAAACTGCAGTAGACGGCTGCACCCCCGATACCGTCGACGAAGTGCACCAAGGCGGAACACCGCTACCGCGAGAACCCGGACGGATGCTTTCGGCGACGGGGTTCTCCTACAGTCACTTGGTCGGGGGCTATGGAGTGAGGCTGTCTGTTAAGTTTACCCGGCGAGTATCCGTGTACGCTACGTGATTGCGACGGACTTTTGATCACATCAAAATTCCGTTGCAACCGATCAAGTGAGACTAAAGTGCTATGTTTATAACATTCATTCAGTTATCTCATAACTTTTGTGAATTCCAATTATTGTATCCTATTCTAGATAAACAGAAAATGTTAAACTTTTCGATCGAACAATCGAACACCCAAGTTTTCCCGATATAGATCAACACATGAAACAAGTCTAAAAACATTCAGTTCGTGCCTCAGTACCAACGGTCCAGCCGTAGAAGGGTCAAGCCAACGCCTCACATGTGGCACGCCGTACTGCCCCAAACCCGAAGGTTCAAAGGGCAGTTCAAGACGGTCACATAATCGAGTTAAGGTTTGTTGTCTTCTAGAGGGACCATCGCGTTACTTGCACTACTTAGAACGTCGTTAAACTACGGAAAAATCCAACACTTGGAAATTTCCCGACAGGGGAAAAATTGGGTATTTATATCCGGTCGAACTTTTTAACATATTCTAAAATTTATCCGGAAAGCCACATAGACAAAATCTGATAATCCGATCGAACATTCGAACCCCCAAAACAACCCAGAAAATTCAACTCTTGAATTAATATTAAAAATTCCCAGAAAATCCAGCATAATTAATTAGGAGTTACTGTGTAAGATTCACTGAACAATGTGTCCGTACGGCCGCGGATCAGCCGCATGAGCCTTGCTCATGCCGCGGAACCGCAGTGGAAAAGTTGAATTAGGTCCACGAAATTTACAGTAATTCTTATAAAACCCTGCTTGATTTTCTGCATATTTTTAATGTTGAAAAACTCACTGTTTTCAAAAATGTACAGAGAGCATGGAAATTTTGGACTTTCGGGTTCGATCGGACTTCAAACTCCGTCTAGACTTCGCCTAAGGCTCTAGCTAGGCTCTGATACCACTGTAGGGTTCCTAGGCACACTAGTGAGGTCTCACAAGGCATCAACCATGCCAATTTCAAAAATACGGTGCCGAGAAACCCTAGACTACGGATCGTTGGCTAGATATCTAGGCGAAAAAGCAACTAGTTAACACTTAACTACAAGGAATCGGAAATACAACCTTTGTAGATCCGGTGCTCCACCTCCATAGCTCCGCAACGAAGTCCCCTTGCTGTCCAAATGAGTTCCCGGGCTCTAGCGTCGGCTTCGTCGGAGAATGGGCAGGCTAGGTCGTCGATGTCCATGCCGAAGATGATCTACGTCGAGGCATCGCTAGATCAAGCTCCGACTTCACCAAGTCAAGAAACTTGTGAAGGAAACACACTCTACTACTTGGCAAGAGGTAGAGGATGAAGAAATAGGAAGTGGGTAGACTTTAGAATTGGATTTCTCACTCATTTCCATCAATCACCATTGATGGAGCTTGCTTCTTCAAGTGAAGAAGATGATGAAGAAGAAGATAATTGTTATGATAAGTTATTTTTTAAAAAGGAAAGAATATCAATTCTTATCATAACTTTTTACCATGGTAAAGTGTAGAGAACTAACTAAGGTTCAAATGAATGGTTAGGGTTAAGCATGAGACAAAATGGTGACTAAGTCAAACCTTCATGAATCTTCATGAAAGAAACAAATGATAGCCACCATTTTCTCTTTATGCAAATTTATTTTCCAAAAAGAAATAGATAAATAAATAAGGGAATAAAACAAAACCCTAACCATTATCATGTAACCATGGTTTGATCTTTACACTAAAACCCTAGCATAACATGTATCATCAAACATGATACAATCAAGTGCACAAAACTATATCGAATATACAATGTGCACATCCGAGCGAGAAAATCCATTTAAAGTGAACCAATACTAGTTAACGAAAAGTAATATATCAAATATATAATTATGCATTAAATCATTAAATCAACACTTGATTTAACGATCCGGTCATATCGCATATAACCGACTAGTATACAATGTATCGGCTTATCGAATCAATCCTCGATTCGATAACTAGGTTATATCGCATACAACCATTCGACACATTCATCGCGAGAATAGAATACGGTATCACATACACGCATTATTCTCGGTCCCGCACATATCTCATATGCGCTCCTATTTCGTTTCGCTTGTGCCAGGAAACCTCTGTGTAGGACTCTAAAGACTCGTCAATACGCCGGCAGCAGGTGATGATCATATCAAACACCCACAAGCCGCAAGCGGTCTGCTAAACGTAACGGCCACCCGGGTATTGAGCGATCTAAAGATCGACGAGCAAGCCCGCTCACACTCCAGTGAATCCAACCAGTAACACTACCGTACAGTCCGGTCTGATCGTCTGATATGTCGCATATCTCGCCTAGGGGTGGTAAACGTCAGACACCAATAGCTCGATAAATCGTGTCGATATGAGGTCTATAACTATTCGAGAAACTACAGGTAACACTTACCAGTAAATCTCAGCAACCCTGGCCAGGGATTTCCTGTTATAGCCAATCGAACACAGCACAACATCAACTCCCTATACCGGGAGAGACGAATCCCCTCCTATCGCTCATTGCCTCCATGTGACTTGGGACTGTACCCAAAAACCACCGTTTTGCACGCCCTCTTGGATGTGGTAAGATGGAAATCAAAGTACAGTGGGAACCACACAAGACTCTATGACGATCTCGGGTCAACAGACTACTCTGTACCAGTGTCACCAGAGAACTGCCATCTGACGTGAGGTATAATACCATCTGGGAGTTCTCGGCGAGTCCGTCCTGTGTACCCAGTCTCCACTGAGCACCCGTATATCATCTCTGATGTCAAATACCAATGGATATGGGATCATCCATCGCCCATCTGTATGGTTCGAGAAGGTATACGCTAGTCTACTCTGGTATATCGATGCCCCGTCTCGATACACCCACGACTAGGGACTTTGAAGGATGTACTTATGGACTACCATGTCCCCACTAGTATGATCCGCATCATAGTCCAGGTAGCAAGTACAGATCCTAAGGGCTTTACCAACATGTAACAGAGAGACACCCAGTATACACGTTAAGGTAAAGTTCAACCAGATAGCATACTATCATGTCGAGCAAGAAAGTCCTCCCTATATACGTCCCAGCATCCACTACAATATACATCCTATGTACAGTCATGGCCTCTAGGGCATACATATAACTAACAATCTCCCACTTTCACTAGGGCCATCTGTAGCAGTGGTTGTAGTATCTCATACTCAACCATCCCATAAAAGTCTCTCTCTGGGAACAGGCCTTTGTGAGTGGATCCGCTGTGTTGTCCTCTGAGTCTACTCTCCTAACCTCGATCTCCCTGGAGATCAACCATCTCCATGATCAAGTGATACTGCCTTAGAATATGTCTGGATCACTGATGGGACCGGCGTTCCTTGGCATAAGCCACAACTCCATTGTCTCACAATGGTAGGAACCTAGTTCATCTCATGAACCAATATACACCCAAACAGCCTCTTTGGTAGCATCTTTAGTAGCGATGTATCCTGCTTTTATCGTCTAGTATGTCACGGTACCTAGCTTGGAACTCTTCCAACATACCGTCCCTTTACTGAGGGTAAAGACAATGCCTGTGACTGACATTCAGTCGTCTTTATCACCCTGGAACCCTTCCAGTGATTTTCCCCAGGATCAATTGATACCATCTCACTACAACTAGTGAGGATCCTAACATCCATTTAGATCTATCTCATAGATCCAAAAACCCAGGATTTAGTAGGTATCACTTTGATCGTATGTGGAGAATCATTGTGATAAACGGAGATTGATCGAGCGTAGCATAGGAAACTCCTTCCCTATCAAGAGTATGTCATCCATGTACTCTGTGAGGATCACCACCATACTCCCTACTACCTTTTTGTTTATACAAGGTTCATCTACCATTTTGATGATGTCAAACTCTTTGACTTATCCATCAAAACAGATGTTCCAACTCCGCGATGCCTGCTTTATCCTATAAAACATCTTGCACACGTTTCCGCTGCTCCCACTGTCTACGAAGCCCTCTGGCTGTATATCACATTATCTGTATATATACAGCCAGAGGGTAAAGACAATGCCTGTGACTGACATTCAGTCGTCTTTATCACCCTGGAACCCTTCCAGTGATTTTCCCCAGGATCAATTGATACCATCTCACTACAACTAGTGAGTATCATTTATCTGTATATCACATTATCAAATAACCACTTGATTCAATAATCCGGTTTTATCACATATAACCTAACTGATAATAAATAGCCGCCAGATTACAATACGGTATCTCATACTCGTATTTAATTAGGCCCCCGCACATATCAGCATATGTGCCTTACTTCGTTTCGCTTGAACCAGGAAACTTCTATGTGGGACTCTAAAGACTCATCAATACGCCAGCAGTAGGTGATGATCACATCAGTCACCCACAAGCCGTCAACAGTACTAGTTGGACGCAACGGCTACCTAGGTATTGAGCGAATAGAAGATCAACAAGCAAGCTCGTCCAAACTCCCATGAATCCTATAGGTAACACTTACCGTACAATCCGGTCTCTTCGTCTGATATGTTGCATATCGAGTCTGGAGGTGTGATTGGTTCGAAAAAGAGTGTTTGTAGAATAACCGCAATCAGAACGGTGTCGCGTGTAGCTAGACCGAGGTGAGCACGGGTCGTCCTCTGGGAAACGTTGAATCTTTTACTCTTACTTTAGATGTGTTGAGAAAGAGAGGAGGGATAAAGAATTTTGAAGAATGGTTTCTAGATCTACGTTAAGCAAGAATGCAAAAATATAGATCTAGATTATTTTAGGGATGTAGTTAATATAAGAAGGGGGCTTGTAGGGTTTGTTAGGATTTAGTAGTCATGGACGATTAATTAAAAGTTACCATTTTTATCCTTTAATAGATTTAAAACTAGAACGACGGTGATGCGTGTAGATTAGGGTTTCTGGAGGAAAAATGAATCCCACTCTTAACCCTTATCTCGACACGGAACTCCGTTCATATCTAGCCTTTACCAAAACAATCATTAATCTAATCTCTATTCGCGGTCGGGACTAACAATGAATTGTTAGTGCTCCCGATTAGGATGTTAATGATTCTTTTGATAAAGTTCATAAACTTTATAGGACTTAAAAAGAGTTTAGAGATGTTCATCATCCATTAGCCTACCCTAATCCTACGAACCCTAACAAGCGGAGAATTACTCGCGCATGTTGGGAGAAAAAGAGATGGAAAGAAATTGCATAATTAAACTACGAAGAAATAGAATAAGAAAAAGAAAGCTGCCTTTATTAATCAACAATATTCATTACACTTTGATTCCTTAGAAAATGATTACAAAGACTAGTTTGCTTCTCGATCTCATCCAAGAAGGTAGACGAACAGTTGATGATCAGTCTGGATGCGTGAGCCGTCTTGGACTTCGTGATCTCGTCGACTTGATTCTTTTTTCAAGAGGTTCTCGGTCTTTATTTATAGTCCCAAAGCCAGAAATTTAGCTTCTAAAATTGGAAGCAAACTGTAAAGATTCTCCCACGAAAATTGCAAACCCTAACTCCACTATAATGCCGCGGATCTGCGGCCTAAGGGGGGTATGGCCGCGGATCCACGGCCACTTGATCATATCCATTGATCAAAATTCGGGGGCTTCCTCTATGTGACATGTGGTGTTCTCTGAAATCTTTGTAATTTGGAAATCTTCTCGTAGTTGCTGCCAGACTTGATTTCTTCATTTTGATTTCTTAATTAGGCAGGTTTACTTTAACAACTTAATTTCCTTGATTTTAGACCTGCAAATTCTGCACAATAACTTAACAAATAATATTTAGTAGACTTTGTTCTACTAGGATTTGGTCAATGATATTATCCGCATACATTTTCCTACCAAATGCTAACTATAATATATCAACACATGGAAAATAGTATTTTTACAGATAAACCCTCATATGTATGATATATTATAATAAAGACCTTTTTAATATAGAAATAGTAGGAAAAATGTAATAACAAATGTGCAGTTTTATCAGCTGAACAAGGTGGAATCGTCAGACCCCAATAACTTGATAAGTCATGTCGATGTAAGGCCTATAACAGTACAAGAAACTACTGATAACACTTACCGGTAAATCTCATCAACAACCCTGGCCAGGGACTTCCTGTTATAGCTAATCGAGCATAGAGCAACATCAGCTTTCTATACCGGACGAGACGAAACCCCTCATATCGCTCATTGCCTCCATGTGACTCGGGACTGTACCCAAAATCCACCTGTTTTCACGACTCCTTTCAGCCGTGGTAGGGAGGAAATCAAAGCACAGTGGGAACCACACAAGACCTTATGACGATCTCAGGTCTACAGACTAACCTGTACCCCTATCACCAGAGAACTGCTATCTGACGATAGGTATAGTACCATCTAAGAGTTCTCGGCGAGTCCTGTTCGGTGTACCTATTCTCTAATGAGCACCTGTGTACAATCTTTGATGTCAAACACCAATGGATATGGGATCAACCATCGCCCCATACAGGGTCAAGAAACGTACACACTAGTCTACTCTGAAATGTCGATGCCCTGTCTCAATATTCCCTTGACTAGGAACAATTGAAGGATGTGCTTGTGGACTACCCAGGTCTCAGTAGTATGATCCACATCATAGTCCTGGTAGTCAATCCAACATCCTAAGGGCTTTATCAACATGTATATGAGAGACGATATAATAATACTAGTGAACATGTTAAGATAAAGACAACCAAATAGCATACTATCATGTCGAGCAAGAAAGTCCTCCATATATATGTCCAAGCATCCACTATATCATACAATAATAGCCTATAGGGCATACATATCACAAACAGCTTCCTACTCGGTTCATCCGCTGAAGGCAGCTTCCTGCCCGGCAAATCCGCGGATCCAAAGCCCTCGACAAGAGGCTTCCGAGCAGCTTCCTACTCGGTTCATCCGCAAAGGGCAGCTTCCTGCCCGGCAAATCCATGAATCCAAAGCCCTCGACAAGAGGCATCCGAGTAGCTTCCTACTCGGTTCATCCGCTGAGGGCAGCTTCCTACCCGGCAAAACCGCGAATCCAAAGCCCTCATCAAGAGGTATCCGAGAAGCTTCCTGCTCGGTTCATCCGTTGAGGGCAGCTTCCTGCCCGGAAAATCCACGGATCCAAATCCCTCGACAAGAGGTATCCAAGCTGTTGGGTTGTCTAGCACGGCAGCAAGTTTTCGGGAGGCATCGTCCATGCCATTTTTTGAAAATTGCCGTATTAGCTAACCCTAACCCTAGAATTGTTACTAGAAAATTCGACGATACTAAATGTAAACACTTTACATGAGGGAATACAACCTTTGTAGACCGGTCCTTCACTTCTAAAGCTACATGTCGTAGTCCTTTCGCTGCAAGTTGTGAAGACCCGGACTCTAGTAAGGGTTCACATGAAGAAACGAACAAGCTTGCTCAATGTTTTCGAGGCCGAAGATGATCTACGTCGAGGAGACTCGAGCTCATGCTACCTCTTCACTAATGGTGAAATTAGTGAAGCGAACACCCTAAACTAAATGGTTAATATTAGAGGACGATGAAGTAGGAAGTGGGCTCACTTTAGATTTATTTTTCTCACAAGATTTCATCACTTAGAAAAAAACCAGCAAGCTTTTCTCAAGTGAGAAAGAAGATGATGAATGAAACTCATGAGGTTAGAAATGCAACCATGGAGAGTATATAACATACACTAACCATTGTAGAGACTAAACCATGGTGTATGGTTAATTGTTAGGTCAATAAATATCTTAAGCAAGACAAAAGAGTGGACTAAGTCAATGAAACCTACAAGCTTCTATAAGCTTTGAGCCATGACATAATCTCCACCTTTTTGAATTTGCTTAATGATAAATGAAACCATAACATAAACCCTAGCATGGTATAAGTCTCATACATACATGTTGCATGTTTAACCTAGCATGACACAACAATATATATCACATATATATTTTGTGTGCAATGAAAACAATTATCACATATGACATATATATTATGTGTATCATAAGTGAGAAAAAGAATTGCTTAAGTGAGCTAATATTAGTTAATGTAATTTAATATATCAAATATATAATTATACATTAAATTATTAAATTAACACTTGATTTAATAATCCGGCTATATCATATACAACGGACTGATATCATATGAATCAACTTATCCAATCAAAAATTGATCCGATAACCCAGCTATATCACATATAACCGACCGATACCACATATCGCGAGAATAGAATGCGGTATCACATACCGTATTAATCTCGGTCCCACACATATCACTTATATGCTCCTACTCCGTTTCGCATGAACCAGGAAACTTCTGTGTAAGACTCTAAAGACTTGTCAATACGCCGGCAGTATGTAATGATCATATCAAACACCCACAAGCCGCAAGCGGTCTGCTAAACGTAACGGCCATCCGGGTATTGAGCGATCAGAAGATCAACAAGCAAGCCTGCTCAAACTCCTGCGATTCCAATCAGTAACACTACCGTACAGTCCGGTCTCTTCGTCAGATATGTCGCATATCAACAGCCTGGGGGTGGTGTAACGTCAGACCCCAATAGCCTGATAAGTCATGCCGATGCAAGGTCGATAACGGTTCGAGAAACTACTGATAACACTTACCCGTAGATCTCAGCAACCCTGGCCAGGGATTCCATGTTATGGCCAATCGAACATAGCGCAACATCAACTCCCAATACCGGGAGAGACGAAACCCCTCCTATCGCTCAATTCCTCCATGTGACTCAGGACTGTACCCAAAACCCACCTTTTTGCACGATCTCTTGACCGTGGCATGGTGGAAATCAAAGCACAGTGGGAATCACACAAGACTCTATGACGATCTCGGGTCTACAGACTAACCTATACCAGTGTCACCAGAGAACTGCTATCCGACGATAGGTATAATACCATCTAGGAGTTCTCGGTGAGTCCGTTCATTGTACCCAGTCTCCACTGAGTACCTGTATACCTTCTCCGGTGTCAAACACCAATGGATATGGGATCATCCATCGCCCATCATATGGGTCGAGAAGCGCATACGCTAGTCTACTCTGGAGTATCGATGCCCTGTCTCGATACTCCCACGACTAGGAACAATCTAAGGATGTACTTACCGACTACCTCTGCCCCACTAGTATGATCTGCATCATAATTCTGGTAGTCAAGTGCTCATCCTAAGGGCTTTATCTGTTAGTTCACGGCAGCGTCCCGGCCGTCTTTCCGAGGCCAAAATGCGGAAACAAAAATTTTCTTGACTTTAAACTGCCACTACCGCATCCTAAAAACCCTGATCGTAACCGTTAACCTAATGCTAGCAAACTAGAGACGGGATAGAATGCTATACCGAGCGATCCGTGTCCTTCAGTCTTCGGCCTCCGTCCCGATCTCCTCGCGGAATCTCCGGTCTTCATCTCCTCGTCGGAAAGGGCACCACATCGTCGGATTCTTTTACGGGCTCCCACCTCTGGACCGAGGCAACTCGGGCACGAAGTTGGCGAGCCGACGTGTCCAAGAATGCTGTAGGCTAGTGTAGAGTGGTTTGTCTCTAGCGGGTATGAAGTTTCCATAATGATGGAGGAAGGAGATATGGAGATGAATAATTTTTGTAGCAAGCAAAAAATATATGAGATGAACATTTTTCCCCACCAAATGAAATGCCCTCTATCTTCCCACCAAGTGTGGCCGGCCATGCATAGAATGAGGAAGGAAAAAAAGATAGATTAAAACAACTAAGGAGAAGAATGGGTGATAACAAAAAGAAATGGTCACACTCTTTCATATCCAAATCCTATCTCAATCCTATCAACATTTAATGCAAACCATGTGAAGAAAAGAATGGAATCAAAAGATGCTAGATTATCATAATCTCTCCATTTACAAGAAACCCCCTCCACATATCTAATTTGCACACTCGCAAATAACCCCCTCCATCGAAAAAATTCGGCCGTGAAGGAACAAAGGAAAACTGGCCGAAACGGAATGCAAACTGGCAACTACAAAAAACTGATCCCGTAATAAATTACAGGAAAACCACGCGACCGTATATGCATACCCGCATTTGTATTCCAACCGAATACAAATGCAAAGAGACAAAATTTACACTGTACAATACTAGGATCCGGCTTAAACCAAAGCCCGCTAGTATTATCCGTCCGATCATGATCCGTGCAATACCGCACGTATCTGATCGAACCCTGCCATATCTCCATACGGCCTCTACAGCGTTTCGCCCAAAACTTGAGAAACTGTCTGTGGGGGACTCTAAAAACTCGTTAATACTTTGGCTGTGGATTTAACCACTAGCACGTCAGAGGTATTAATCGTACGTAACGGGCTACCAAGTATTTACCAAAAAGGATGTCGATGAGCGAACTCATCCTGACACCCAACTGAGCCTGTCAGTGACAATATCCGTACAGTCCGGTCCGTTCGTCTATGAGCATCGCATGGCGGGCCTAAGGGGTTGGTAAAAGTCAGACCCCCAAAAGCGGTACAAGTCGTGTCGGAGTGTAACCCAGAACACTATGAGATACTACTGGAATACCTACCAGTAAATCTCTTGCCTCGGCCGAGGGCTTTGTGTAATGGCTCTCCTAGACACAGCGCAATACCGGGAGAGACGAACCCCTGCAGATCCGCTCACTGCCTCCATGTGGCTCGGGACTGTACCCAACTAAAACCTGTTTGCACGACTCTTTTGAGCCGTGGTAGGGTAGTAATCAAAGTACAGTGGGAACTCACACGAGGCAAATGACGATCTCAGGTCGATGAACTAACATGTACACATGTCACCAGGGAACTGCTATCTGACGTCAGGTATAAGACTAACTAGCATGTTCCCGGCGAGTCCTGTCCGATGTACTCATAACCCAATAATCACCTGTATACATCTTAGGTGAACCAACTGACACCAGTGGCTTGTGAGACCGGCCACCGCCCCTCGTCGGGGTCTCGACTGTATACACTAGTCTACTCTGGAGTATCGATGCCCTGTCTCGAAAACTCCCACGACTAGGGACCTTTTAAGGATGTGCTTATGGACCCCAGCTCCCACGTATACAATCGCCATTATACTGTTGGCCGTCAAGAAAGAATCCTAAGGGCTCTATCAACGCGCAATAGTGACCTGTAAGGTCACCTAAAACAGTACACGATGATAAAGATAAACCAGATAGCATACTATCATCTCGAGTAAGACTGTCGTACCGGTATAGGTCCTCCCTCAATGATTGCAATCACGTGCCCGTGATCCAATAATTGACTCTGAGGGCAATATCTCCAACAATCTCCCACTTGCACTCAAGGCTAATTATTGCGATGTCGCATACTCACAGCCCGTGTGATACCGAACACGCAACTCCTCTACTAATCAGTCTCATAAAACCCGTTTGCGAAACTATTGCGTTCGAGGAATAGCCTCAGTGAGTGGATCCGCTCAGATGTTTCTTTCTATGTCTCTTTTTATCTCAATTTCGCGGAGAAAGCCATCTCCCGAAATGAGAAATACCTGTCTTACAGTATTTCTGGATATCTGATGGGACCTAGTTCATAAATGAACTCCAAATCCAAACTTCTTAGACTATATCGTCAACTGAATTTAATCAGTATCCTGCTCCATGCCTCCCTCAGTATCCTCTTGGACCACCTGTCTAAAATACTACCCCTCGTTAGAGGGAAAACTATAACTCTGACAGCCACTCTGTCATCCAGGTCACCTTGGAACCCTGGAATGATAACCGTCTCCAGAAAGAGGCTGTTGTTATCATATCCCTAGAACATCCACTTATGTTCTAAAATTGCTTCCGAATGTTTCTCCAGGATTGGATCAATATCTTATTTGGAGAAACCACTGTGTGACAACCAAAGCATCACCGATCGTAGTATAGGAACTTCATTTCCTACTCTGTGTATGTTATCCAAATACCGGGACATCACACCCTACTACCTTCTTAACAGATCCATCCTCTATTCTGATGAAGTCAAACCTATGACTGTCACATCAGAAATAGATGATCTATCTCCGCTATATCTGCTTTAGTCTATAAATAGACATAAGCCACTTGTCTAATATGCTTCCGCTGCTCCCACTGACTACGACAACCCTCTGGTGGAGTCATATAGACGTGCACTTCCAAAGCTAGTTTAGAACGACGCTATACTCATCCTCTTGCCGGGTCTCACAGTCTGGAACAACAGCAATGGCAAGTCTGGGTAAACAAGAACCTCCCTGTCACCGTCCTTGAGGCTACCGGAGTACCTCTCGAGTGCCTGAGGTTACCCACCATATCTGCGGAGTGGCTAACAGAATGTCAAACGAGATTGAATCTTTAGGTTCTTATCAAATTTTCAGTAATCGTTTGCGGTTCTCGAATCACTTCCAGTTCTACCATACTCCCACTACTGTTTTCTGAAAAAAATCCATTTTTATTAAAACTGTGGCGAGTCAAGAACAATATCACTATTGATCTTCCAGATGGTAGAAAATCAACCCTCGTCATAGCCCAGGTCAACCCACAAACAGCCATTACAGAAACGTGCCTTGAGTTATCCAAAGTCTGGTTTTAAGCATAAGCCGGACAACTCCCCGTACCTTAACATCGTTAAGATACGAACTGTTCTATATCCAATACAGAAACAGAGGCACTGATTTAATTGAACCAGATTCAAATCATATAGCTGTCTCCAGTGCATGTCAACTAAATGGAAAAGAGGCCGATCAGTGTTACTCAACTTAGGAATGCTTCCAGTTATGAGTAACCTGAAAGAGAAGCAAATTCTCTTAATCAAAACTATCAACTGAATACCATTAACAAGTATCTACATCTTCGATCACCTTGAAGAATCCTGATACTTGCAACGCTTGGTTCTCTACTTTATTCTTATACCTATAACTTCTCAAAAACTTAGACCTTGCATTTCTATGAAACACATATCTAAGAACTAGAGAAGTCACAAGTAAATAGAATATAGTATGAGTACCAACCCCTCTGTCCTAATGGACACTGGACAATATACAATACTTTGTATGAGTCCCCTGAGTCTAATAACTCAATCCCTGTGCGTTATAGGTTGAAAACTGTACTTATGGTTTAGAAGAATTATATCGCTGTTTAATGCTCCTTACCTAACCATCCACTGATATAGGTAAATGTCACGGACATAATTTCAAGAAGGTATATCTCACTCTATAAAAATAGACGTACAGATATATCAATTTGAAATTGGTGCATAACAACGGATATTCAAAACCAAATATTTGCCGTCCGGCAAACAACCCAGGCGATTTCCTCAAATATCACCAATTACAACGAATTCCGATATAATGAGGATGATCACCCAATTCCTAATGACTTACTCCCACTCATCATCTATAAAACCATACAGATGTGAGAATCATACCTGGTAAATACATACCCTGGAGCAAGTGGTAATTGGGAAATCAGTTATCTTTTAACAATACACAGTGAAACTGAAACATGCAAAAGTTTCGAACGGGTATCCGGGTATTCCTAGTAATGCCTCTTCCATTATCAGATTCACAACTGTAACCGTATATTCCTTTGCCATCTCTCCAAATACCTTTATATGTCTTTAGTCATTACCTTCTGTACACCCCTTTAGGCTAAATGGTTTTCTTCCTTCCCTACCGTTCGGCACCAGCCTATGGTTTGGAAGAAGACTATCCAATAAGCATAATGGGTGTACTGTCCTAATCCTAGGAGCACTCGCAATGCAAGAGAAGGTAAAGATAAAAGACAACTGAATAAACCTTATTCCTATTTCTCCTGAACCAAAATCCATCCCCGAACTGGAACAAGTTCCTTTCGAGTTCGTAGATAACCATACGATGGAGTATCCAACTAACTGTGGATCTTCGTAGTGATACGGAGTGTTCTGGAGAAATACAAAGGTGAAGTAGGAGTGGTAATGAAATACTTGGTTTGGTCGTGAATAGCAGTCGCAGTTTACTTTGCCCTCTTACTAATCCCTTTATTTGTCTTTACATAATATCTTCTGTACACCATCGTTAGTCTAATTGGTTTTCTTCATTCCCTACCGGTCGGCACCTGCCTATGGTTTGGAAGAAAATTATCCAATTTGCGTAATAGGTGTACTGTCCTAATCCAAGGAGCACTCGTAACCTGAGAGAAGGAAAAAGAAAAAGACAACTGAATAGTCCTATTCGTTTTCTCCAGAACCGGAAACCGTCCTCGAATAAATTCCTTCGAGTTTGTATATAACCATACGATGGTTTTATCCAATGGAAGTGGACGTTCGTAGTAATACGGGGTGTTCTGGAGAAGAGGGTAAAAGTAGGAATGGCAATGAGGTATGCAACTCAGACAATCCAAAAGCCAGTGTTTAAGAAGGTTTGGTTAATTTTGGTCACTGAGTCATAGTCAAAGGTCGGGTCATGGTCGCTGCCAAAGAGAGAGAGAAAATAAACACTCAGCATGCACTCTAACCTAGATTAGAATGGTTATCACTTTATCTAATCAGGAAACCTCCCACTGTCTCGTCAAATTCCCCTCCAAACCTGAAAGAAGAATTAGTCGGGATCACCCAAGGAGTAAACCAACTCATCAGAGGGAATCAGGATCCAACTATCATCGCATGATAACGTGATGGAATCTACTCACGTTATCACACTCCAGAAGGTATGCGCATATCTTGCAAGTTTCTATTTCTTTAGAAACTCCCGATGTGATTTTTACCCCTAGGACCCAAGTGACCTTGAAACAGTCAACAAATCAAAGAGTCCTAGTCAAGTTCAACCCATCATTATCCTGGATTGCATTAAACCCACCCGTACAAGCCCTTGACACAGTTAACAAGGCCGCACGACTGTCCTAACCAATCCTATTAATATGCCACAAACGAACACTACTTAGCCACCGTACACTACGCCTTGACACAGTCAACAAACGCAGCATGAATACTAAGTAATACTTGTAAGAAATGACGGAGGGCTACGTCTAGTTTTTGGTGAAAAACTTTTAAGGTAATGAACTTGATATCGTTGAAGGAACTGCATAGCTTTTTATAAAAATATAGTAACGAAAACCTTTGCTAAAGAGGTCACTCCTGGTAAAGGGATCTCGGCTCTTTCCCCGTAGAATGAGGTGCAGGATATTCCAACTGAATACCACGATGCAAAGCAAAAGGCAATCGGCTATAGTGAAGTTATTACCCTGGCACAAACTTCTGTTCAAGGGGTCACTCCCGGTGAAGGGATCTCGGCCCTTGCCTCGTCGACTGAGGTGCTGGATATTCATAACCGAATACCACTGTGCAAAACAAAAGAGAACGCCCTTGCAATAACAGCTTTTAGAAAAATGTTCCAACAACATCAGAATAGGTTTGTTAAGCTTGCATTGATCCGAATCAATGCAGTCCCATCAATTGATCACACCAATAAAGAACGAAAATAATGATGTACGTATATGCCATCCGCATTCGCCACTGGGTCCCATCATCACCCGTTAGGTTACTTAACTAACGACAGAGCGGGGACTGGACTAGCGCGGATGCAAAACATATACAACATCTACTAGTATATATATCAATATATAATATTCGCTCATGGCGTGATAAAATGCAACATCACAGAAATGTAATAAGCATCACAGAACAATACAGATATCTGGGATCCCCGGGTTTCATAGAGCCGCTACTGAAACCCGACGTTCCCCTGGTCGTGTGGATAGCCTGTGCAATGTAATCCTAGACCCCTACGGGCGCGGCAAGTTACCCGCCAAAACCTGAAGCGAGGCAGCCCCCTTCAACAACGTGAATGGACCACCCAGCACTTTACAGAATCCGGTAACTTGGGCACCCCTCCTTGGGTCAACCTATACCCCCTACGAGTGCGGTGAATAGCCCGCCAATTCTAGAGTGAAGCCCCCTCCGTCTCAACACCATGAGATGCGGGCCCGTTGCCCTCTAGAACCGGCTATCCATGCACCCCACCATGGGGTTTAGGGTTCCTAGGCACGCTAATGAAGTCTCACAAGGCATCAACCATGCCAATTTTAAATTTTATGAGTGCCGAGAAACCCTATGACGGATCATCGACTAGAATTTTAGGCGAAACAAAAACTAGTTAACAACTTAACTAAAGGTAGGAAACTACAACCTTTGTAGATCCGGTTATCCACTTCCTTAGCTCCTCGTAGTTGTCCCCTCGCTGTCCATCTCGGATCCGGGACTCTCGCATCGGCTTCATCGGAGAAATAAGCGGACAAGTCGTCGGCTACGATGCCGAAGATGATCTACGTCGAGGTTGCACAAGATCAAGCTCCAACTTCACCAAGTTGTGAAACTTGTGAAGAAAACACCCTATACTACTTGGCAAGAGGTAGAGGGTGAAGAAATAGGAGGTGGGTTCACTTTAGAATTGGATTTCTCATACTTTTGCTCAAGTTGCCATTGATGGGCTTAAGCTTTCTTTCTTGATGAAGATGATGAAGAAGAAGAAAGAATATGATAAGTCTTGCTTTTAAAATCAAAATAAAATCAATACTTATCATATGCTAACCATGGTAAAGTGTAGAGAATAGATCATGGTTAGTTAGAATGGTTAGGGTTAAGGATGAAGACAAAATGGTCACTTGGTCAAAGCTTCATGAAGCTTCAACAAGCTTCATGAAAGAAAGAAACCATTTTGTTTTCTAATATCTTTTTCACAAAACTGAAAAGATAAATAATTATGTGAAAATATGAAACCCTAACCATTCACTAAACATGGTTTAAGTCTTTACACAAATCCAAGTGAGTATGTATCATCAAACATGATACAATCAAGCGCACACAAAATATATCACATATACAATGTGCTTTTCAAGTGAGAAAATCCCTTTAAAGTGAACCAATACTAGTTAATGCAAAGTAATATATCAAATATATAATTATACATTAAATCATTAAATCAACACTTGATTCAATGATCCGGTCATGTCGCACATAACCGACTAGTATACAATGTATCGATTTATCGAATCAATGATTCGATAACTAGGTTATATCGCATACAACCAATCGAAACATTCATCGCGAGAATGGAATGCGGTATCACATACACGCATTATTCTCGGTCCCGCACATATCTCATATGCGCTCCTATTTCGTTTCGCTTGAGCCAGGAAACCTCTATGTAGGACTCTAAAGACTCGTCAATACGCCGGTAGCAGATGATGATCATATCAATCACCCACAAGCCGCAAGCGGTCTGCTAAATGTAACGGCCACCCGGGTATTGAGCGATCAGAAGATCGACGAGCTAGCCCGCTCACACTCCTGTGAATCCAACCAGTAACACTTACCATACTGTCCGGTCTGTTCGTCTGATATGTCGCATATCAAGTCTAGGGGTGGTAAACGTCAGACCTCAATAACCGATAAGTCGTGCCGATGTGAGGCTCATAACGGGTCGAGAAACTACTGGTAACACTTACCAGCAAATCTCTGATCATCCCTGGCCAGGGACTTCCTTGTTACGGCCAATCGAGCACAGCGCAACATCAACCCCCAATACCGGGAGAGACGAAACCCCTCCTATCGCTCATTGCCTCCATGTGACTCGGGACTGTACCCAAAGACCACCGTTTTGCACGCCCTCATGGACGTGGTAAGGTGGAGATCAAAGCATAGTGGGAATCACACAAGACTCTATGACGATCTCGGGTCTACAGACTAACCTGTACAAGTGTACCTGAGAACTGCCATCTGACGTGAGGTATAATACCATCTGGGAGTTCTCGGCGAGTCCGTCCAGTGTACCCAGTTTCCACTGAGCACCCGTATACCATCTCTGATGTCAAACACCAATGGATATGGGATCATCCATCGTCCATCTCATGGGTCGAGAAGCGTATACGCTAGTCTACACTGGTATATCGATGCCCCGTCTCGATACACCCACGACTAGGGACCTTGAAGGATGTACCTATAGACTACCATGTCCCCACTAGTATGATCCATATCACAGTCCAGGTAGTCAAGTACAAATCCTAAGGGCTTTACCAACATGTAACTATAAGACAGTTTAAAGAGACTAGTGTACATGTTAAGATAAAGTGCAACCAGATAGCATACTATCATATCGAGCAAGAAAGTCATCTCTATATATGTCCAAGCATCCAATATAATATACATCATCTGTACAATACTGGCCTCTAGGGCATACATACAACTAACAATCTCCCACTTACACTAGGGCTAGCTGCTGTAGTATCGCATCCCGAAGAGTCTCTCAAACTGTATCTGGGGAATGGCCTTCGTGAGTGGATTCGCCGTGTTGTTCTTCGTGTCAACCCTCCTGACCTCGATCTCCCGGCGATCTACTATCTCCCGGATCAGGTGATACCGCCTCAGAATATGCCTGGATCGCTGATGGGACCGGGGTTCCTTGGCCAAAACCACCGCTCCATTGTTATCGCAATACAAAGGTATTGGATGCTCAATGGATGGAACCACTCCAAGTTCAGTAATGAACTTCTTGATCCAGACAGCCTCTTTAGCAGCATCGTTGGCAGCGATGTATTCAGCCTCCATCGTCGAGTCTGCCACGGTTTCCTGCTTGGAACTCTTCCAGCTAACCGCCCTTCCGTAAAGGGTAAAGACAAATCCCGACTGCGACTTAGAGTCGTCCTTATCACTCTGGAAGCTCGAATCGGTAAAGGACTCCACTTGGAGTTCTCCGTTACCATACACCAAGAGCATCTCTTTAGTCCTTCGCAAGTACTTGAGAATGCTCTTCACAGCTGTCCAGTGACTCTCTCCAGGATCAGCTTGATACCTGCTCACTACACTTAGTGAGTATGCTACATCGGGTCTGGTACATAGCATTGCGTACATGATAGAGCCTACAGCCGAAGCATAGGGTATCCCTTGCATGCGAGCTCTCTCCAAATCAGTCTTGGGAGACATCTCTTTGGAGAGAGTGACTCCAGAGATCGTGGGCAAGTTCCCACGTTTGGATTCTTCCATACTAAACCTCTTTAGTATGGTGTCAATGTACCTGGATTGGGACAATCCCAAAATCCGTTTGGATCTATCTCTATAGATCCTGATTCCCAATATGCAGGAGGCATCACCAAGATCTTTCATTGAGAATCTTTGTGATAAGAAGAGCTTGACCGATTGCAGCATAGGAATATCATTTCTTATCAAGAGTATGTCGTCCACGTACAATACGAGGAAGACAACCTTACTCTCTGCCACCTTCTTGTAGATACAAGGTTCATCTGGATTTTTGACGAAATCAAACTCTTTGATAACGACGTCAAAGCAGATGTTCCAACTCCGCGATGCTTGCTTTAATCCATAAATGGATTTAAGCAGCTTGCATACCTTCCCGCTGCTCCCACTGTCTACGAAGCCCTCTGGCTGAGTCATGTACACGCACTCTTCTAAATCACCATTTAGAAAGGCGGTCTTAACATCCATTTGCCAGATTTCGTAATCATGATATGCAGCGATGGCAAGCATGATCCGGATGGATTTAAGCATAGCCACTGGAGAAAAGGTTTCGTCATAGTCCACACCTGGTCTTTGACGAAAACCCTTTGCTATAAGTCTAGCTTTGAAAGTCTCCACTTTCCCATCTACACCAAGTTTTTTCTTGAAGATCCACTTGCTCCCGATGGGTTTTACCCCTTCAGGAGCAACATCCAAAGTCCATACTTTGTTGGTGTACATGGATTCCATCTCGGACCGCATTGCATCCAGCCATTTCACTGAGTCCCTACTCGTGATGGCCTGCTCGAAGCTAGTTGGGTCATCATCCTCCATGATGCAATCCTCGCTCCCACCATCCATGAGAAAACCGTAGTATCTCTCAGGTTGGCGAGGAACCCTACTAGATCGGCGGAGAGGCTGAGGTTCATTGGGAGCTTCTGAATCTTCTGGTTCCACTAAATCTTCAGTTACGGTTTGTGTATCTGGAACTTCTTCCAGCTCTACCACTTTGCCACTAATTTCTTTTTCAAGGAATTCCTTTTCTAAAAAGGTGGCATGTTGAGCAACAAACACTTTTTGTTCCTCACTGTGGTAGAAAAAATACCCATATGAGTTCTTTGGATATCCTACAAACTTGCAAAGAACTGACCGTGCCTCGAGCTTGTCCGGATTTTGTCTTTTGACATAGGCTGGACAACCCCATATCTTAACTCGTTTAAGATATGGCCTCTTCCCACTCCATATCTCATATGGTGTGGTAGGTACAGATTTAGACGGAACTTGATTCAATAGGTATGCTGCTGTTTCCAGCGCATATCCCCAAAAGGAAATAGGTAACTCAGCTGTGCTCATCATAGAGCGCACCATATCTAATAGGGTGCGGTTCCTCCATTCTGATACACCGTTGTGCTGTGGTGTATATGGAGGAGTCAGCTGAGAGAGAATCCTATTCTCTTTTAGGAAGTCCAGGAATTCATTGCTCAAGTATTCACCTCCTCGATCAGATCGAAGGATTTTAATACTTTTTCCGGTTTGGTTCTCGACTTCTTGTTTATATTCTCTAAATTTCTCAAAAGCTTCTGATTTGTGTTTCATCAGGAACACATATCCGAATCTAGAGAGATCGTCAGTGAATGTAATGAAGTACGAAGAACCATCCCTGGCATGTGTAGACATAGGACCGCATACATCACTATGTATCAGTCCCAAGAGTTCGGTAACTCTTTCTCCGTGTCCCGTAAACGGAGTTTTGGTCATCTTGCCTTTGAGACA
The DNA here is from genome assembly GCA_030015575.1 of Agapanthus africanus. Taxonomy (NCBI): domain Eukaryota; kingdom Viridiplantae; phylum Streptophyta; class Magnoliopsida; order Asparagales; family Amaryllidaceae; genus Agapanthus; species Agapanthus africanus. The sequence continues at coordinate 299,584,891 of CM057347.1, forward strand.
TGACTGGCTAGTGTCATAAGATAAAAATTCGAATGGTTTCAAATATCCATCCTTATGTAACTTAGCCAGTCGTCTCGCATTGATGTGACCCAGTCTACAATGCCACAAGAAGGATTCATTCAGTTCAGAACTCTTCCTCTTGTGTGTGTTTGTTATGCTCAGAACTGTTGATTGATTTAGAACATAAATGCCATTGCATAACGTGCCTGATCATCCAACCAACTTTTGGTTACGGAAAATGTTCATAACATTGTCCTGTAATACAAAATTATATCCCTCTTTACTCAACAAAGAAACCGATATAATGTTGCATATCAGGTTCGGCATGTAATAGCATTCGTTCAGAACCAATGTATTACCAATTGGTAATACAAGGTGATATTCCCCGACAGTCTTAGCTGCAACAATTGCACCATTTCCAACTCTAATGTCTTTATCACCTTCTCCAAGTTCTCTACCTCTCCTAAGCTCATGTAACTGATTACATATATGGGATCACGACCCGGTATCTAATTCCCAGGACGTAGAGCAAATGGAGAAACAGTTCTCTGTAACGAACACACCCGAAGAAAATGCATCATCATGTACTTTCTTCATTCGGGTGGCATGGGAATCCTGGTATTCCCCTATATCCTGTTCAGTTCTATAACTCTTATAGGAAAGAACGGAACCAACGTTCCCCAGCGCAGTATAACATGCGGGTTCGGTCAATACATCCATATTATTATCTTTATTAGGGCATGACATGGTCGCTACCTGGAGAGAGAGAGAAGAAAACACTTTAGCGTATGCTCTTGCAAGATCAGATTGGTTATTATCTTATCTAATCAGGATGGCTCCCACTGGTTTTTATCAAATCTTCCTTCAAACCCTAAAAGGAAAGACAAGCCGGGATTAATTACACACTACAAGTTCGCCAATCTTTCAGCCAGGCCAGTGTCGGTACTTTGAGAGAGGCCCCCGTGCTTTCGCACGAACCTAATTAATGTAAACCTCGTTTTCCCAGAGGCGTAATCCCGTTGACACCTTTCTAGACACCTACTAGATCGGCTAATTGTAATGTGTAAAACTCTCCCAGGAGTAACTCTTACTCGCAGTGGGTATCGGGATCCAACTATATCATAGAAGGTATGCAATCTCATTGCAAATTTCAACACTTGAAATTCCCGACAATGCTTTTGCCCCAAACGATCTATGACCTTGACAAGGTCAACAAACCATAGACCGTAAGTCAAGTTCAACCCGTCATTTCTTGATTGAATTAAACCCACCCGCACGACCCTTGACAAGGTCAACAAGGCCGTACGACTACCCTAACTCAATCTGCATCATATGCATAAGCAGATAAATACTGGTTAGCTACCGCACACTGCGCCTTGACAAGGTCAACAAACGCAGCACGAATACTAAACAGGACTTATCTGAAATGACGGAGGGCTACGACAGGTTTTTCTGAAAATCTATTGCGTAATGAACTTGATATCGTTGTAGAATCAAATGAAGTTTTGAAATGGAATGATTTTGAGGCTTTTCTAGTTTTGCTAAAGGGGTCACTCCCGGTGAAGGGATCGTCGGCCCTTTCCTCGTCGAATGAGGTGCGGGATATATCATATATATCACTGTGGAAAGCAGAAACTATAGAAGCAATCAAAAAACAAACCGAGTGTGTAGCATCTGCCAGTTATTGCTAAAGGAGTCACTCCCGGTGAAGGGATCTCGGTCCTTTCCTCATCGAATAAGGTGCAGGGTATATCATATATACCGCTATGCAAAGCAAGAACTGTAGCTACCTGTTTTATTTTAAAATTTGATTCTACAACATCTTTTAGGCTTCTTTTCTTTCATTAATGACATTAATGAAGTCCCATCATTTAAATACCTAAAACATCACAGATAAAAACGACGTACACTTATGCCATCCGCATTCGCCTGGATGTCCCCTCGTGCACCGTTAGGTTAGGTAACTAACGACAGAGCAGGACAGGGCTAGTGCGGGTGCAAAACATAAGTAACGTCTATATAATATATCCTATATACTATATACTGTATCTATCATAGAACATCACATGATCACATCACAGATATCGCAGCAGAAGAAACATATGAAACATTGGATATACTAGGATGTCCGTGTTTTCAATACGAGCCAGTATAAAACACGGATTCCACGGTCGTGATGAATAGCCAATCCCACATCCCCAGACCCCTACGAGAGCGGCAAGCAACCCTACCAATTCAAGGGTTAGGAGACCCGGACTCGACTCCTCGAGATGGTCTCCCACTGGACCCTAGAACCCGGTTACTTATGCTCCCTTCCTTGGGTCTATCCTAATGCGGAAAAGTAAATAATATACAAAAGGTGACAACTTCCGCAACCTGAAAGTGCCACAATAAAAGAATATTACATACAAGTTTTTACATGATTGAAAATAAAAACACCCATCTCACATAAAAACCCCCGGCTATTCAAACACGACGATCCAATATAACATATCCAGCAACACATAACATCACATGCCATCAACGTAAGTAAATATGCGCATCCCAATTGTCGTTGGCATATAGCAACGAAACCGGCGATATCACATATTACACTTACGGTCACAGAAAAGAAAGTGTAAAACTACAACAGTTGGAATCTGCAACTTCTTTAGACATCGCATGCCTAATCAAAGGAAATACTTAGACATCACATGCCTAACAATTATAAACCCCGCATTTTAGTCCCATTATCGAAAACTCTTTTCAATATTAAGTGAGACTAAACCGCTAGATTTATAACATTCATTCAGCTATCTCATAACTGTTTGCGAATTCCAATTATTGTATCCCATTCCGGATAAATAGAAAATATCAAACTTTCCGATCGAACATTCGAACACCCAAGTTTTCCGGAAAACGTTCAACACATGAAATAGGTTCAAAGACATTCACTTATGCCTCAGTACCAACGGTCCAGCCGTAGAAGGGTCAAGCCAACGCCTCACATGTGGCACGCCGTACTGCCCCAAACACGAAGGTTCAAAGGGCAGTTCAAGACGGTCACATAATCGAGTTAAGGTTTGCTGTCTTCTAGAGGGACCATCGCGTTACTTGCACTACTTAGAACGTCTTTAAACCACGGAAAAATCCAACACTTGGAAATTTTCCGGCAGGAGAAAAGTTGGGTATTTATATCCGGTCGAACTTTTTAACATATTCGAAAATTATCCGGAAAACCATACAGACAAAATTTGAAAATCCGATCGAATCTTTGATTCCCAATACAACCCCAGAATACTCATCTGTAGAGTCATAATAAAAATACCCAGAAAATATAGCATTAAATTATATGAGTTACTGTGTAGAAATCATCAGACAAGGGGACAGTACGGCCGCAGAACCGCCGCACATTCCTAGCTCGTGCCGCGGTTCTGCGGTGTAAAATTCGATTTAGGCCCTCGTATTTCACAGTAATTCAAATAAGACCCTGCTTATTTTTCTGTATATTTTTAATTGACAAAAATCCAAATTTTCAGAAAATTTCCAGAGAGCATTTTGGTATTTTGGGTTTCGGTTCGATCGGGTTTCAAACATCGTCTAGACTTCGCCTAAGGCTCTAGCTAGGCTCTGATACCACTGTAGGGTTCCTAGGCACGCTAATGAAGTCTCACAAGGCATCAACCATGCCAATTTTAAATTTTATGAGTGCCGAGAAACCCTATGACGGATCGTCGACTAGAATTTTAGGCGAAACAAAAACTAGTTAACAACTTAACTAAAAGTAGGAAACTACAACCTTTGTAGATTCGGTTATCCACTTCCTTAGCTCCTCGTAGTTTTCCCCTCGCTGTCCATCTCGGATCCGGGACTCTCGCATCGGCTTCATCGGAGAAATAAGCGGACAAGTCGTCGGCTACGTTGCCGAAGATGATCTACGTCGAGGTTGCACAAGATCAAGCTCCAACTTCACCAAGTTGTGAAACTTGTGAAGAAAACACCCTATACTACTTGGCAAGAGGTAGAGGGTGAAGAAATAGGAGGTGGGTTCACTTTAGAATTGGATTTCTCATACTTTTGCTCAAGTTGCCATTGATGGGCTTAAGCTTTCTTTCTTGATGAAGATGATGAAGAAGAAGAAAGAATATGATAAGTCTTGCTTTTAAAATGAAAATAAAATCAATACTTATCATATGCTAACCATGGTAAAGTGTAAAGAATAGATCATGGTTAGTTAGAATGGTTAGGGTTAAGGATGAAGACAAAATGGTCACTTGGTCAAAGCTTCATGAAGCTTCAACAAGCTTCATGAAAGAAAGAAACCATTTTGTTTTCTAATATCTTTTTCACAAAAATGAAAAGATAAATAATTATGTGAAAATATGAAACCCTAACCATTTACTAAACATGGTTTAAGTCTTTACACAAATCCAAGTGAGTATGTATCATCAAACATGATACAATCAAGTGCACACAAAATATATCACATATACAATGTGCTTTTCAAGTGAGAAAATCCCTTTAAAGTGAACCAATACTAGTTAATGCAAAGTAATATATCAAATATATAATTATACATTAAATCATTAAATCAACACTTGATTCAATGATCCGGTCATGTCGCACATAACCGACTAGTATACAATGTATCGATTTATCGAATCAATGATTCGATAACTAAGTTATATCGCATACAACCAATCGAAACATTCATCGCGAGAATGGAATGCGGTATCACATACACGCATTATTCTCGGTCCCGCACATATCTCATATGCGCTCCTATTTCGTTTCGCTTGAGCCAGGAAACCTCTATGTAGGACTTTAAAGACTCGTCAATACGCCGGTAGCAGATGATGATCATATCAATCACCCACAAGCCGCAAGCGGTCTGCTAAACGTAACGGCCACCCGGGTATTGAGCGATCAGAAGATCGACGAGCTAGCCCGCTCACACTCTTGTGAATCCAACCAGTAACACTTACCGTACAGTCCGGTCTGTTCGTCTGATATGTCGCATATTAAGTCTAGGGGTGGTAAACGTCAGACCCCAATAACCGATAAGTCGTGCCGATGTGAGGCTCATAACGGGTCGAGAAACTACTGGTAACACTTACCAGCAAATCTCTGATCAGCCCTGGCCAGAGACTTCCCTGTTACGGCCAATCGAGCACAGCGCAACATCAACCCCTAATACCGGGAGAGACGAAACCCCTCCTATCGCTCATTGCCTCCATGTGACTCGGGACTGTACCCAAAGACCACCGTTTTGCACGCCCTCATGGACGTGGTAAGGTGGAGATCAAAGCACAGTGGGAATCACACAAGACTCTATGACGATCTCGGGTCTACAGACTAACCTGTACAAGTGTCACCTGAGAACTGCCATCTGACGTGAGGTATAATACCATCTGGGAGTTCTCGGCGAGTCCGTCCAGTGTACCCAGTCTCCACTGAGCACCCGTATACCATCTCTGATGTCAAACACCAATGGATATGGGATCATCCATCGCCCATCTCATGGGTCGAGAAGCGTATACGCTAGTCTACACTGGTATATCGATGCCCCGTCTCGATACACCCACGACTAGGGACCTTGAAGGATGTACCTATAGACTACCATGTCCCCACTAGTATGATCCGTATCACAGTCCAGGTAGTCAAGTACAAATCCTAAGGGCTTTACCAACATGTAACTATAAGACAGTTTAAAGAGACTAGTGTACATGTTAAGATAAAGTGCAACCAGATAGCATACTATCATATCGAGCAAGAAAGTCATCTCTATATATGTCCAAGCATCCAATATAATATACATCATCTGTACAATACTGGCCTCTCGGGCATACATACAACTAACAGGGGTAATCCTAGTACAGAAAATAAAATATACATACAACGGGTACATCGACCTCAGCCCGGTCGTGCACCAAAAGAATAATATACAAACAGGCAGTGACGGCAGTCCACATGTCGGACGCTCGTCCCGCAATATCAAATGTACATATATAACCAAACTGTACTAACATTGCATCCAGGCTATCCACCACGGCAAATCCGCAACATCACAGCACAACACAGAACATCAACGTGAATGTCACGTTCGCAAATCCGTCTAAAAGGGCTATGCAATTAGACAGGATTTACCGATCAAATGACATTCACAGTCGCAGGTATAATGTAAATACTGTGAACTAACATATTTAAAATTTTCGATCGACTAAATTTCCCGTAATGGGCCCCAAGCACCACTGTAGCACTCAAAATAAATCTAGGCCTAAAAAATAATATACTAAAACCCTATTTTAAACACAGGAATCACTGCAAGAAATTTGGTGCAGTGACGTCACTGTACTGCGGCAGAACCGCGGCCAAAAGGGGGTTACGGCCGCGGTTCCGCGGCGATACAGTGACTTCATGCAACAAAATTTCTACAGTATTCATATAACAGCCTGCACGATTTTCTGCAACATACCAAATAATTTTTTGAGCACAAAAGAAAATCGACAGAAACTGTCAAATTTGAAAACGCGGTTTTGGGATTTTTTTTCGATCGAACTTGTAAACACGTTAGAGCAAGCTAGACTAGGTTAATGGCGTGGCTCTGATACCATGTTAGTTCACGGCAGCGCCCCGGCCGTCTTTCCGAGGCCAAAATGCGGAAACAAAAATTTTCTTGACTTTAAACCGGCACTACCCATCCTAAAAACCCGGATCGTAACCATTAACCTAATACTAGAAAACTAGAGACGGGATAGAATGCTATACCGAGTGATCCGTGTCCTTCGGTCTTCGACCTCCGTCCCGATCTCCTCGCGGAATCTCCGGTCTTCATCTCCTCGTCGGAAATGGCACCACATCGCCGGGTTCTTTTACGGGCTCCCACCTCCGGACCGAGGCAACTCGGGCACGAAGTTGGCGAGCCGACATGTCCAAGAATGCTGTAGGCTAGCGTAGAGTGGTTTTTCTCTAGCGGGTATGAAGTTACCATAATGATGGAGGAAGGAGATATGGAGATGAATGATTTTTGTAGCAAGCAAAAAATATATGAGATGAACATTTTTTCCCCACCAAATGAAATGCCCTCTATCTTCCCACCAAGTGTGGCCGGCCATGCATAGAATGAGGAGGAAAAAAATAGATTAAAACAACTAAGGAAAAGAATGGGTGATAACAAGAAGAAATGGTCACACTCTTTCATATCCAAATCCCATCTCAATCCTATCAACATTTAATGCAAACCATGTGATGAAAAGAATGGAATCAAAAGATGCTAGATTATCATAATCTCTCCATTTACAAGAAACCCCCTCCTCATATCTAATTTGCACACTCGCAAATAACCCCCTCCATCGGAAAATCCGTCCATGAAGGAACAAAGGAAAACTGGCCGAAACGGAATGCAAACTGGCAACTTCAAAAAACTGATCCCGTAATAAATTACAGGAAAACCCCGCGACCGTATATACATACCCGCATTTGTATTCCAACCGAATACAAATGCAATGAGACAAAATCTACACTGTATAATACTAGGATCCGGCTTAAACCAAAGCCCGCTAGTATTATCCGTCCGATCATGATCCATGCAATACCGCACGTATCTGATCGAACCCTGCCATATCTCCATACGGCCTCTACAGCGTTTCGCCCGAAACTTGAGAAACTGTCTGTGGGAGACTCTAAAAACTCGTCAATACTTTGGCTGTGGATTTAACCACTAGCACGTCAGAGGTATTAGCCGTACGTAACGGGCTACCAAGTATTGACCAAAAGGGACGTCGATGAGCGAACTCATCCTGACACCCAACTGAGCCTGTCAGTGACAATATCCGTACAGTCCGTTCCGTTCGTCTATGAGCATCGCATGGCGGGCCTAAGGGGTTGGTAAAAGTCAGACCCCCAAAAGCGGTACAAGTCGTGTCGGAGTGTAGCCCAGAACACCCTGATACTACTGGAATACCTGCCAGTAAATATCCTGCCTCGGCCGAGGGCTTTGTGCAATGGCTCTCCTAGACACAGCGCGACCTCACCCCCAATACCGGGAGAGACGAACCCCTGCAGATCCGCTCACTGCCTCCATGTGGCTCGGGACTGTACCCAACTAAAAACTGTTTGCATGACTCCTTTGAGCTGTGGTAGGGTAGTAATAAAAGTACAGTGGGAACTCACACAAGACAAATGACGATCTCAGGTCGATGAACTAACCTGTACACATGTCACCAGGGAACTGCTATCTGACGTCAGGTATAAGACCAACTAGCTTGTTCCCGGCGAGTCCTGTCCGGTGTACTCATAACCCAATAAGCACCTGTATACATCTTAGGTGAACCAACTGACACCAGTGGCTTGTGAGACCGGTCACCGCCCTTCGTCCGGGTCTCGACTGTATACACTAGTCTACTCTGGAGTATCGATGCCCTATTTCGAAAATTCCCACGACTAGGGACCTTTTAAGGATGTGCTTATAGACCCCAGCTCCCATGTATATGATCGCCATCATACTGCTGGCCATCAAGCAAGAATCCTAAGGGCTCTATCAACGCGCAATAGTGACCTATAAGGTCACCTAAAACAGTACACGATGATAAAGATAAACCAGATAGCATACTATCATCTCGAGTAAGACTGTCGTACCGGTATAGGTCCTCCCTCAATGATTGCAATCACGTGCCCGTGATCCAATAATTGACTCTGAGGGCACTATCTCCAACATTATCAACATGTAATAGAGAGACAATAAGTGTACATGTTAAGATAAAGAGCAACCAGATAGCATATTATCATGTTGAGCAAGAAAGCCCTTCTTATATATGTCCAAGCATCCACTACAATATACATCGCATGTACAGTAATGGCCTCTAGGGCATACACATTACCAACAATCTCCCACTTGCACTAAGTGTTGCGCCACGGCAGCGCCCCGGCCTCGTACTCGATGCCAAAATGCGGAATTAAAATTTTTCCTTACTCGGAAACCGGCGCTACCGCGGACAATGAAAACCCGGATCGTTTACCATTAACCTAATGCTAGCAATCAAGAGATAGGGTGAGAAGTATACCGAGTGATCCGAGTCCTCCGGTCTTCTCGTCATCGTCCCGATCTCCCGCGGAAAGTCTTGCCTCCACATCGTCGCCTCCTCGCCGGAAAGGGCACCACAATGCCTGCGTCTTTTACGGGCTCCCGCCTCAATACCGAGGCAACTCGGGCATGAAGCCGGCAACTCGACATGCTCAAGATATGCTGTAGAATGTGTAGTGTAGTGTCTCACTTGGGTTTTGGTTGCCTTGATGGAGGAAATGAGATAAGAAAAATGGTGCTTGCATTTTTCTAGCATGAATGAGATCAAGAAGATGAAACTCTCAAGAATGAAGAACTCTCTCCTTCTTCTTCTCTCTTTCTTTTTTCTTCTTCACTCTTTTCTTATGAAAAACTTATCATCTCAAAAGAGAATGGTGGAGGAGGTAATATGAAGCAAGAAGGGAGGTGAGTGTAGGGTAAAGCAAGTGGTGACCACATCAAGACATAATCATCATCAAACTTACATCAACCTCAAATCCAATCTTTTCACAATAAAGCATGAAATGAATGGTATTTAAAAAGGTTATCATAATAAATACTTTTGCAAGAAAAACCTCCACAAAGTGTTATTTGCAAAACTGCAAATAACCCCGTCCATCAGAAAAGTCCGGCCGGGAAAGAACAAAGGAAAACCGGCCGGAACGGAATGCAAACTGGCAACTCTAGAAAACTGGTCCCGTAATAAATTACAGGAAAACCCCGATACTGTGCATACACACCCGCATCTGTATTCCGTCCGGATACAAATGCAATGAGACAAAATCTACACTGTACTAAACTAGGACCGGCTTAAGCCAAAGCCGGCTAGTAATATCCGTTCGATCCTGATTCGTGCAATACCGCACGTATCTGATCGAACCCCGCCATATATCCATCCGGCTACTAGTACAAACCGTCCGATCCTGATCCGTGCAATACCGCACGTATCTGATCGGACCCTGCCATATCTCCATACGGCCTCTACAGCGTTTCGCCCGAAAGCTGAGTAACTGAAAGTGTGGTGGACTCTAAAGACTCGTCAATACTATGGCTGTGGATTTAACCACTAGCACGTCAGAGGTATAAGCCAATACGTGACGGGCCACCAGCTATTGACTAAAAGGGACGTCGATGAGCGAACTCATCCTGACACCCTACTGAGCCTGTCAGTGACAATATCCGTACAGTCCGGTCCGTTCGTCTATGAACATCGCATGTCGGGCCTAGAGGGTTGGTAAAAGTCAGACCCCCAAAGGCGGTACAAGTCGTGTCGGAGTGTAGCCCAGAACACCCTGAGATACTACTGGAATACCTACCAGTAAATCTCCTGCCTCGGCCGAGGGCTTTGCGTAATGGCTCTCCTAGACACAGCGCGACCTCACCCCCAATACCGGGAGAGACGAACCCCTGCAGATCCGCTCACTGCCTCCATGTGGCTCGGGACTGTACCCAACTAAAACCTGTTTGCACGACTCCTTTGAGCCGTGGTAGGGTAGTAATCAAAGCACAGTGGGAACTCACACGAGACAAATGACGATCTCAGGTCGATGAACTAACCTGTACACATGTCACCTGGGAACTACTATCTGACGTCTGGTATAATCCCAACTAGCAGGTTCCCGGCGAGTCCTGTCCGGTGTACTCATAACCCAATGAGCACCTGTATACATCTTAGGTGAACCAACTGACACCAGTGGCTTGTGAGACCGGCCACCGCCCCTCGTCGGGGTCTCGACTGTATACACTAGTCTACTAATGGAGTATCGATGCCCTGTCTCGAAACTCCTACGACTAAGGACCTTTTAAGGATGTGCTTATAGACTACCAGCTCCCACGTATATGATCGCCATCATACTGCTGGCAGTGAAGCAAGAATCCTAGGGGCTCTATCAACGTGTAATAGCAACATGTCAGGTCACCTAAAGCAGTACACGATGATAAAGATAAACCAGATAGCATACTATCATCTCGAGTAAGACTGTCCTACCGGGATAGGTCCTCTCTCAATCATTGCAATCACATGCCGGTGATCCAATAATTGACTCTGAGGGCACTATCTCCAACAATCGCCCACTTGCACTCAAGGCTAATTATTGCGATGCCGCATACTCACAGCCCGTGTGATACCGAACACCCAACTCCTCTACTAGTCAGTCTCACAAAGCTCGTTTGCGAAACTATAGCGTTCGAGGAATAGCCTCAGTGAGTGGATCCGCTGTGATGTTTCTTTCTATGTCTCTCTATATCTCAAGTTCGCGGAGAAATCCATCTCCCGAAATGAGCAATACCTGTCTTAGAATGTCTGGATGTCTGATGGGACCTAGCTCGTAAAAGAACTCCAAATCCAAACTTCTTAGACTGTATCGTTAACCGAACTTAATTAGTATCCTGCGCCAAGCCTCCCTCAGTATTGCCCTGGACCACCTATCCAAAATACTGCCCCTCGTCGGAAGGAAAACTATAACTCTGACAACCTCCTTGTCGTCCATGTCACCTTGGAAGCCTGGAATGATAACCGTCTCCTAAAGGAGGCTGCCGTTATCATATCCCTAGAACATCAACTTATGTTCTAAAACTGCTTCCGACCGTTTCTCCAGGATTGGATCAATGTCAACTTATTGCATCTAGTGCAAGAACAACATCTGGTGTGGTACTTGACATCTCATGATTGACTCAATTGCCTAAGCAAGTGATCTGCCAATCATGAGTATCCCTCTCCGCTTTAGTCTATAAGACACCTTTAGAGAGGGTGACTCCATCAACTGCAGGTACACTACCGTGTCAGGAGTCGTCCATTCTAAATACTCATAGAATGCTGTCAAGGTACCCAGATTGGGAAACCACCCAAATCTAGATCTAAAACCATAGATCTAGTAACTAGTATGTCTGATATAATATCCAAGTCCCTTGTGGAGAAACCACTGTGTGACGACCAAAATATAACCGATCGTAGTATAGGAATATCACTTCCTACTACCTTCTCAACAGATCCACCCCCTATTCTGATGACGTCAAACCTATGACTGTCACATCAGAAATAGATGATCTATCTCCGCTACATCTGCTTTAGTCTATAAATAGACATAAGCCTGATGTCCTACCAATGCTTCCGCTGCTCCCACTGACTACGACAACCCTCTGGCAGAGTCATATAGACGTGCACTTCCAAATCTAGTTTAGAACGACGCTATACTCATCCTCCTGCCGGGTCTCGCAACCTGGAACAACAGCAATGGCAAGTGTGGATAAACAAGAACTTCCCTGTAACCGTCCTTGAGGCTACCGTAGTACCTCTCGGGTGCCTGAAGTTACCCACCTTATCTGCGGAGTGGCCAATGGAATGTCAATCCAGATTGAATCTTTAGGTTCCTTATCAAATCTTCAGTAATCGTTTGTGGTTCTGGAATTACTTCCAGTTCTACCATACTCCCACTTTTGTTTTCCAAAAAAAAATCCATTTTTATTAAAACTGTGGCGAGTCTAGAACAATATTGCTATTGTTCATCCAGATGGTAGAAAGTCAACCCTCGTCATAGCCTGGGTCAATCCACAAACAGCCATTACAGAAACGTGCCTTGAGTTATCCGGAGTCTGGTTTTAAGCATAAGCCGGACAACTCCTCGTACCTTAACAACGTTAAGATATGAACTGTTCTATATCCAATATAGAAACAGAGGCACTGATTTAATTGAACCAGATTCAAATCATGCAGCTGTCTCCAGTGCATGTAAACTAAATGGAAGGAGGCCGATCAGCGTTACTCAACTTAGGAATGTTTCCAATTATGAGTAACCTGAAAGAGAATCCAGTTCTCTTAATCATTACTATCAACTGAACACCATACACAAGTATCTACATCTTCGATCACTTTGAAGAATCCCGATACTTGCTACACCTGGTTCTCTACTCTATTCAAATACCTATAACTCCTCAAAACTTAGACCCTGTGTTTCCACGAAACACCTGTCTAAAAACTAGAGAAGTCATAAGTAAACCGAATATAGTACGAGGACCTACCCCTCAGTCCTGATGGACCCTGGACAACATACAATACTCTGTATAAGTCCCTTGAGTCAGATAACTCATTCACTGTGTGTCGTAGGTTGAAAACTGTACTTATGGTTAAGAAGAATTACACCGTTGTTCAATGCTCCTTACCTAACCATCCACTGATATAGGTAAATGTCATCGACATAATATCAAAAGGTATATCTCACTCTATAAAAATAGACGTACAGATATATCAATTTGAAATTGGTGCACAACAGCGGATATTCAAAACCAAAAAAATTGCCGTCCGGCAAACAACCCAGGTGACCTCCTCAAATATCACCGATTACAATGAATCCCGATATAGTGAGGATGATCACCCAATTCCCAATAACTTACTCCCACTCATCATCTGTAAAACCATACAGATGTGAGAATCATACCTGGTAAATACATACCCTGGAGCAAGTGTCTAATCGGGAAATCAGTTTTCTTTTAACAGTACACAGTGAAACTGAAACATTGAAAAGTTTCGTCGGGGTATCCTGGTATTCCTAGTAATGCCTCTTCCATTGTCCAGATTCACAACTGTAACCGTATATCTCTTTGCCATCTGTCCAAATCCCTTTATATGTCTTTAGTCATTACCGTCTGCACACCCCTTTAGGCCAATTGGTTTTCTTCCTTCCCTACCGTTCGGCACCAGCCTATGGTTTGGAAGAAGACTATCCAATAAGCATAAAGGGTGTACTGTCCTAATCCTAGGAGCACTCGCATCGCGAGAGAAGGTGAAGATAAAAGACACCTGAATGTACTTTATTCCTATTTCTCCTGAACCAGAATCCATCCCCGAACTGGAACAAGTTCCTTTCGAGTTCGTATATAACCATACGATGGAGTATCCAATAAACGGTGGATCTTCGTAGTGATACGGAGTGTCCTGGAGAAATACAAAGGTGATTTAGGATTGGCGAAGAAATACTTGGTTTGGTCGTGAATATCAGTCGCAATTTTACTTTGCCCTCCTACTAATCCCTTGCTTTGTCTTAACTTAATACCTTCTGTACACCGTTTTATGCTAACTGGTTTTCTTCATTCCCTACCGGTCGGCACCAGCCTATGGTTTGGAAGAAGACTATCCAATTTGCGTAATAGGTGTACTACTCCTAAACCAAGGAGTACTCGCAACCTGAGAGAAAGTGAAAAGAAAAGACAACTGAATAATCCTATCCGTTTTCTCCAGAACCAGAAACCATCCTCGAAGTCCTTCGAGTTCGTATCTAACCATACGATGGTTTTGTCCAATGGAAGTGGACGTTCGTAGCAATACGGGGTATCCTGGAGAAAAGGGTAAAAGTAGGAATGGCAAAGAGGTCTACAACTCAGACAATCCAAAAGCCAGTGTTAAGAAGGTTCGGTCAACTTGGTCACTGAGTCAAAATCCAGGGTCGGGTCAATGGTCGCTGCCAAAGAGAGAGAGAAAAGAAACACTCAGCGTGCACTCTAACCAAGATCAGAATGGTTATCACTTTATCTAATCTGGAAACCTCCCACTGTACCTCAAATTCTCCTCCAAACCTGAAAGAAGAATTAGTCGGGATCGCCCGAGGAGTAAACCAACTCATCAGTGGAAATCGGGATCCAACTATCATCGCATGATAACTTGACGGAATCCACTCAAGTCACCACACTCCAGAAGGTATGCGCATGCCTGGCAAGTTTCAGTTCTTTTGAAACTCCCGATGTGTGTTTTTACCCCTAGGACTCAAGTGACCTTGACGGAGTCAACAAATCAAAGAGTCCTAGTCAAGTTCATCCCGTCATTATCTGGATTGCATTAAACCCACCCGTACATGCCCTTGACGGAGTCAACAAGGCCGCACGACTGTCCTAACCAATCCCATTTATGCAACAAACAAGCACTACTTAGCTACCGTACACTACGCCTTGACGGAGTCAACAAACGCAGCACGAATACTAAATAATACTCATAAGAAATGACGGAGGGCTACGAATGGTTTTTGGCGAAAAACCTTTAACGTAAAGAACTTGATATCGTTGAAGGAACTGCATAGCCTTTTATAAAATATAGTGATGAAAACCTTTACTAAAGAGGTCACTCCCGGTGAAGGGATCTCGGCTCTTTCCCCGTAGAATGAGGTGCAGGATATTCCAAATGAATACCACGATGCAAAGCAAAAGTAATCGGCTATAGTGAAGTTAATGCCCTGACGCAAACTTCTGTCCAAGGGGTCACTCCCGGTGAAGGGATCTCGGCCCTTACCTCGTCGACTGAGGAGCAGGATATTCCAAATGAATACCACGATGCAAAACAAAAGCGAACGTCCTTGCAATAACAGCTTTTTGAAAAAGTGTTCCAACAACATCAGATTAGGTTTGTTTATCTTGCATTGATCCGAATCAACGCAGTCCCATCAATTAATCACACCACAAAGAACAAAAATATACTGACGTACGTATATGCTATCCGCATTCGCCACTGGGTCCTGTCATCACTCGTTAGGTTAGCTTACTAACGACAGAGCGGGGACTGGACTAGCGCGGATGAAAAACATATACAACATCTACTAATATATATACCAATATATTATATTTCGCTCAAGGCGTGATAAAATGCAACATCACAGAATGTACAGCATCACAGAACAATACAGATATCTGGAAGCCTCGGGTTTCACAGAGCCGCTGCTGAAACCCGACGTTCCCCTGGTCGTGTGGATAGCCTGTGCAATGAAAACCTAGACCCCTACGGGCGCGGCAAGTCACCCGCCAAAACCTGAAGCGAGGCAGCCCCCTTCAGCTCCGTGAATGGACCACCCAGCACTTCATGGAATCCGGTAACTTGGGCACCCCTCCTGGGTCAACCTGTACCCCCTACGAGTGCGTCGAACAGCCCGCCAATTCCAGACTGAAGCCCCCTCCGTCCCAATGCCATGAGATGCGGGCTCGTTGCCCTCTAGAACCCGGCCATCCGTGCACCCCACCGCGGGGTAATCCTAGTACAGAAAGTAAAATATACATACACCGGGTACATCGACCGCAACCAGGTCGTGCCCCAAAAGAATAATACAAACAGGCAGTGACGGCAGTCCACATGTCGGACGCTCGCCCCGCAAAATCAAATGTACATAATACAACAGCACTGTACTAGCATTGCATCCAGGCTATCCCCCACGACCGATCCGCAACATCACAGCATAAACATAGAACATCAACGTGAAAGTCACGTTCGTAAATCCGTCTAACCGGGCTATAGCAGTTAGACCGGATTTACCGATCGAGTGACATTCACGGTCGCAGATATAATGTAAACACTGTGAAAAATGTGTTTAAAATTTTCCGATTGACCAAAAATTAACAAGTGGGCCCCCAATCAAAACTGTAGCACTCACAGAAAACCTGGGCCCAATTTTAATATTCCAAAATCCCTAAAATAAGCCCATAAGCCCACTGCAAAAAACTAAGCACACGAACCCACACTCCTGCGGCGGAAGCGCGGCCAAAAGGGGGTTTTGGCCGCCCTTCCGCGGTCGTACGGAGGAGTCGTGTCACCAAATTTTTGCAGTGTTCTTAGAACTCCCTGCACATCATTCTGCAACCACCTGAAAAATTTTTCGAGCCCGGAAAAATTGACAGAAAACTGATGTACACAAAATGTGGTTTTTGGGATTTTGTTCGATCGGAAATGTAAAACACACTAGAACAAGCTAGGTAAGGTTAATGGCGTGGCTCTGATACCATGTTGCGCTACGGCAGCGCCCCGGCCTCGTACTCGAGGCCAAAATGCGGAATTAAAATTTTTCCTTACTCGGAAACCGGCGCTACCGCGGACAATGAAAACCCGGATCGTTTACCATTAACCTAATGCTAGCAATCAAGAGATAGGGTGAGAAGTATACCGAGTGATCCGAGTCCTCCGGTCTTCTCGTCATCGTCCCGATCTCCCGCGGAAAGTCTTGCCTCCACATCGTCGCCTCCTCGCCGGAAAGGGCACCACAATGCCTGCGTCTTTTACGGGCTCCCGCCTCAATACCGAGGCAACTCGGGCATGAAGCCGGCAACTCGACATGCTCAAGATATGCTGTAGAATGTGTAGTGTAGTGTCTCACTTGGGTTTTGGTTGCCTTGATGGAGGAAATGAGATAAGAAAAATGGTGCTTGCATTTTTCTAGCATGAATGAGATCAAGAAGATAAAACTCTCAAGAATGAAGAACTCTCTCCTTCTTCTTCTCTCTTTCTTTTTTCTTCTTCACTCTTTTCTTATGAAAAAACTTATCATCTCAAAAGAGAATGGTGGAGGAGGTAATATGAAGCAAGAAGGGAGGTGAGTGTAGGGTAAAGCAAGTGGTGACCACATCAAGACATAATCATCATCAAACTTACATCAACCTCAAATCCAATCTTTTCACAATAAAGCATGAAATGAATGGCATCTAAAAAGGTTATCATAATAAATACTTTTGCAAGAAAAACCTCCACAAAGTGTTATTTGCAAAACTGCAAATAACCCCCTCCATCGAAAAAGTCCGGCCGGGAAAGAACAAAGGAAAACCGGCCGGAACGGAATGCAAACTGGCAACTCCAGAAAACTGGTCCCGTAATAAATTACAGGAAAACCCCGATACTGTGCATACACACCCGCATCTGTATTCCGTCCGGATACAAATGCAATGAGACAAAATCTACACTGTACTAAACTAGGACCGGCTTAAGCCAAAGCCGGCTAGTAATATCCGTTCGATCCTGATTCGTGCAATACCGCACGTATCTGATCGAACCCCTCCATATATCCATACGGCTACTAGTACAAACCGTCCGATCCTGATCCGTGCAATACCGTACGTATCTGATCGGACCCTGCCATATCTCCATACGGCCTCTACAGCGTTTCGCCCGAAAGCTGAGTAACTGAAAGTGTGGTGGACTCTAAAGACTCGTCAATACTATGGCTGTGGATTTAACCACTAGCACGTCAGAGGTATAAGCCAATACGTGACGGGCCACCAGCTATTGACTAAAAGGGACGTCGATGAGCGAACTCATCCTGACACCCTACTGAGCCTGTCAGTGACAATATCCGTACAGTCCGGTCCGTTCGTCTATGAGCATCGCATGTCGGGCCTAGAGGGTTGGTAAAAGTCAGACCCCCAAAGGCGGTACAAGTCGTGTCGGAGTGTAGCCCAGAACACCCTGAGATACTACTGGAATACCTACCAGTAAATCTCCTGCCTCGGCCGAGGGCTTTGCGTAATGGCTCTCCTAGACACAGCGCGACCTCACCCCCAATACCGGGAGAGACGAACCCCTGCAGATCCGCTCACTGCCTCCATGTGGCTCGGGACTGTACCCAACTAAAACCTGTTTGCACGACTCCTTTGAGCCGTGGTAGGGTAGTAATCAAAGCACAGTGGGAACTCACACGAGACAAATGACGATCTCAGGTCGATGAACTAACCTGTACACATGTCAGCTGGGAACTGCTATCTGACGTCTGGTATAATCCTAACTAGCAGGTTCCCGGCGAGTCCTGTCCGGTGTACTCATAACCCAATGAGCACCTGTATACATCTTAGGTGAACCAACTGACACCAGTGGCTTGTGAGACCGGCCACCGCCCCTCGTCGGGGTCTCGACTGTATACACTAGTCTACTAATGGAGTATCGATGCCCTGTCTCGAAACTCCTACGACTAAGGACCTTTTAAGGATGTGCTTATAGACTACCAGCTCCCACGTATATGATCGCCATCATACTGCTGGCAGTGAAGCAAGAATCCTAGGGGCTCTATCAACGTGTAATAGCGACATGTCAGGTCACCTAAAGCAGTACACGATGATAAAGATAAACCAGATAGCATACTATCATCTCGAGTAAGACTGTCCTATCGGGATAGGTCCTCTCTCAATCATTGCAATCACATGCCGGTGATCCAATAATTGACTCTGAAGGCACTATCTCCAACACTAAGGCCATCTATTGTAGTATCTAATAGCCAACAATATAGCAGTGGTTGTAGTATCCCATACTCAACCATCCCATAGAAGTCTCTCTAGAGGTAAGGACTCTGTGAGTGGATCCGCTGTGTTATCCTTCGTGTCTACTCTCCTCACCTTGAACCCTTGGAGATCAAACATCTCCCTGATCAGGTGATGTAGGGTTACTAGGTATATGCACAAGGGTCTATAAGGCATCAACCATGCCCGATTTAAAAATTTAGCCGTGCTGAACAACCCTAACCAAAATCTTTAAACTAGAGATTAGGCGAAACAAAGCATGTTAAACACTTTAACATCTAAGAGTTTGGGATTACAACCTTTGTAGTCTGGTCCTTCACTTCATAAGCTCCGTGTTGTGGTCCTTTCGCTGCGATCATCAAGTTCCGGACTCTCGAGAGGCTCCACGAAGAGAAAGATGCAAGCTTGCTTCCGATCTTCGATAACAAAGATGATCTACCTTGAAGTTTCATTAACACAAGCTCTCACTCACTAAATGTAGTGAACACCCTAATCTAAATGGCTAGGATAGATTAGGATGATGAAGTAGGATTTTTGCTCTCATTTGTTTTCTTTAACTCACTCATTTTCATTACTAATGAAAAAGCTAGAAAGATTTTCCATCAAAAGAAGAAGGAAGAAGAAGAAGCCATTTTCTTTTGTGATGAATAATGAATCCATAACGAGGTTAGAAATGCAACCATGGTTCATGTAACCTTCATAGAGATTTAACTAGGGTTAAGGGTTTGGATTGGGTTAAAGAATATCTTGCAAAATATCTAAACTAAATATCTTTGCAAGAAACAAAATAAAAGCTTCTAGAAGCTTCTAGAAAAGTTTAACCCAAATCAAACCCTAACCTTATTTAATCTCCACTAAACATGTTGCATTAATAACCCTAACATGTTACAATATTATATATCACATATATAATATATTTTGTAACAAAAGAAAATAATACAATTAACATATATCGCATATATATCAATGTATTACCCGAGTGAGAAAAAGAATCTTTTAGTGAGCTTATATTAGTTAATGTAATT
The DNA here is from genome assembly GCA_030015575.1 of Agapanthus africanus. NCBI lineage: Eukaryota > Viridiplantae > Streptophyta > Magnoliopsida > Asparagales > Amaryllidaceae > Agapanthus > Agapanthus africanus. Next base: position 299,604,982 of record CM057347.1, read on the forward strand.
TAATATATCAAATATATAATTATACATTAAATTATCGAATCAACACTTGATCCGATAATCCGGCTATTTCACAAATAACCGACTAATATAATCTGTATCAATTCATCGAATCAACACTTGATCCGATGATCCGGCTATATCACATATACCCGGCCGATATCGCATATCGCGAGAATCTAGTACGGTATCACATACACGTATTGTTCTCGATCCCGTACATATCACATATGTGCTCCTACTCCGTTTTGCCTGAGCCAAGAAAACTCTGTGTAGGACTCTAAAGAATCGTCAATACGCCGACAGTAGGTGATGATCATATCAAACACCCACAAGATGAAAGCGATCGACTAAACGTAACAGCCACCCAGGTATTGAGCGCTCAGAAGATCAACAAGAAAGCCTGTACATTCTCCTGTGAATCCAGTCAGTAACACTCCCGTACAGTTCGGTCTCTTCGTCTGATATGTCGCATATCTCGCCTAGGGGTGGTAAATGTCAGACCCCAGTAGCTTGATAAGTCGTGTCGATATGAGGTCTATAACAGTTCGAGAAACTACTGATAACACTTACCAGTAAATCTCAGCAACCCTGGCCAGGGATTTCCAATTATATCCAATCGAACACAGCGCGACATCAACTCCCTATACCGGGAGAAACGAATCCCCTCCTATCGCTCGTTGCCTCCATGTGATTCGGGACTGTACCCAAAAGCCACCTTTTTGCACGCCCTCTCAGACGTGGTATAATGGAAATCAAAGCACAGTAGGAATCACACAAGACTCTATGACGATCTCGGGTCTATAGACTAACCTGTATCAGTGTCACCAGAGAACTGCCATCTGACGTGAGGTATAATACCATCTGGGAGTTCTATGCGAGTCCATCTAGTGTACCCAGTCTCCACTGAGCACCCGTACACCATCCTTGATGTCAAACACCGATGGATATGGGATCATCCATCGCCCATCATATGGGTCAAGATGCGTATACGCTAGTCTACTCTGGTGTATCGATGCCCTGTCTCGATACACCCTCGACTAGGAACAGTTATAGGATGTACTCGTCGACTACCGTGGCCCCACTAGTATGATCTCATCATAGTCCAAGTAGTCGAGTACATATCCCAAGGGCTTTATCAACGTGTAACATAGAGACAATCAGAGTACATGTTAAGATAAAGTACAACCAGATAGCATACTATCATGTCGAGCAAGAAAGTCCTCCCTATATATGTCCAAGCATCCATTACGTTATACATCATATGTACAGTAATGGCCTCTAGGGCATACATATAACTAACAATCTCCTACTTACACTAGGGCCATCTGTTGTGGTATCACATACCCAACAATTAGCTGTGGTTGAAGTATCTCATACTCAACCATCCCATAAAAATCTCTACTGGGAAAAAAGGCCTTTGTGAGTGGATCCGCGCTATTGTCCTTTGTATTTACTCTCCTAACCTTGATCTCCCTGGAGATCAACCATCTCCATGATCAGGTGATACTGCCTAAGAATTATATCTGGATTTCTGATGGGACGGGGGTTCCTTGGCATAAGCCACAACTCCATTGTCATACAATGGTAGGAACGAAGTTCATCTCATGAACTTATATATCCAGACTGCCTCTTTGGTAGCATCCTTGGTAACGATGTATCTTGCCTTTAATCGTCTAGTAAGTCACGGTATCTAGCTTGGAACTCTTCCAACATACCGTCCCTCCACTGAGGGTAAAGACAATGCCTGCGACTGACATTCAGTCATCCTTATCACACTGGAACCTTTCCAGTGATTCTCCCCAGGATCGATTGATACCATCTCACTACACCTAGTGAGAATCCTAACATCCAATTAGATCTATCTCATAGATCCAAAACCCAGGATTTAGGAGGTATCTCTTTGATACTGTATGGAGAATCATTGTGATAAGTGGAGATTGACCGAGCGTAGCATAGGAAACTCCTTCCCTATCAAGAGTATGTCATCCACGTACTCTACGAGGATCACCACCATACTCCCTACTACCTTTTTGTATATACAAGGTTCATTTACCATTTTGATGAAGTCAAACTCTTTGACTATCACATCAAAACAGATGTTCCAACTCCGCAATACCTGATTTATCACATAAAACATCTTGCTCACGTTTCCGCTGCTCCCACTGTCTACGAAGCCTTCTGGCTGTGTACTTATAGACGCTCTCTTCCAAATCATCATTTAGAAAAGCAGTCATGACACCCAACCGCCAGATATCGTAGTTAAGGTATGTAGCCGTGGCAAGTAGGATCTGGATGGACTCAAGCATAGCTTTGAAAGTCTCAACTTTTCTATGTACACCAAGTAATCTTCTCAAGATATACTTTCTCCTGATGGGGATTTAAACCTTCAGATAAAGCAACCAAAGTCCATACTTTGTTGGTGTATAAGGATTCCATCTCAGATCGCTAAGCATCCAGCCATTCTTACAGAGTCCCACTCCTGATGGCCTGCTCGAAATAAGTTGGGTCATCATCTCATGATGCAATCCTCACTCCCACTGTCATAGAGAAACCGAAGTATCTCTCAGGTGGGTGAGGAACCCTACTAGATCGGCAGAGTGGCTGAGGTTCGTTGGAAACTATTGAATCCTTTGGTTCTACCAAATCATCAGTTGCAGTTTTTATTGTTGGAACTCTTTCCAGTTCTACCTCATGATCACTAATTTCTTCACAAGAAATTCCCTTTCACAAAGGTGGCATGCTGAGAAACAAAATATCTTTTGTTCCTCGGTTAGGTAGAAGATATTCCCTTGCAAATGCTTGGGATATCCAACAAACTTCTACAGAACTGACTTTGCCTCAAGCTTGTCCGGGTTATGCTTTTAGACACAGGCTGGACAACCCCAAATCTCAACATACTTAAGATATGGGCTCTTCCCATTCTATATCACATATGAAGTGGTAGGCAACTGATTTGATTGGAACCCTATTCAATAGGTATGCAGCTTCTCAAGTGCATAACTTCCAAAAGGAAATAGGAAACTCAGTAGTACTCATCATAGAGAGCACCATATCTAATAGGGTGTGATTGCTTCGCCCCTATACACTGACATGCTGTGGTGTATACGGAGGAGTAATGCTGAGAGAGAATCTCATTCTCTTTTAGAATAGACCAGGAATTCCGTGCTCAAGTATTCTCCTCCCTGATCTCATCAAAGGACATAATACTTATACCCATTTTTGGTTCTCTACTTCTAACTTATATTCTGTGAATATCTCAAAAGGTTCAGACATTTGTTTCAACAGGAACATATGTTCGAATCTTGAGAGATAATTAGTGAATTTAATGAAGTACAAAGAACCAGTCCTGGCATGTGTAGACAGGGGACTTTCATACATCAACATGTATCAATCCCAAGAGTTCACTAACTCTTTCTCTGTTTCCAATAAACAGAGCTGTGGTCATATTATCTTTATGACATGACCGACAAGTTTCACAAGATGTAAATTCAAACTAATTTAAATATGCATCTAAATGTAACTTCGGCTAGTCGGGTCACATTGATATGACCTAGTCTATAATACCTCAAGAAGGATTCGTTCATTTCTGAACTCTTCCTCTTGTATGTGTTCTGTACATTAAGAACTGTGGTTTGATTTAGAACGTCTATGCTTTTAGATAACGCGCTTGAACCGATCAACTCTTGATATAGGAAATGTTCAAAACATTATCCAACAATACAAAATTATATCCTTCTTTACTAATAAAGAGACTGATATGATGTTGTATATCAGGTTCGGTATCTAATAACATTCGTTCATAATCAATGTATTCTTCTAATACAAGGTGATAACTACCAACAGACTTGGCTACAACACTTGCACCGTTTCTATCTTATGAAATTTATCACCCGTTCTCAGTTCTCTACCTATCTTTAGCCCATGTAACAAATTACATATACGGGATCCTGATCCGGTATCTCATACCCAGGACGAAAAGGATACTGAGAAATAGTTCTGTGTAATGAACACACCCGAAGAAGATGCATTAACATGTACTTTCTTCGTTTGGGCGGCACGGGAATTCTGGTAATCCCCTATTTCCTGCTCTATCTTATAACAATTATAAGTTGGATGTAAGTCCACGTTGCCTACCCCGGTGCTTACGGGGAGGCGGAAACGGTATAAAAATACGATTTTTAGAACTCTAGGCAACATAGACTAACTAAAGGAGGATCTTTGCTAAACATAAACTAACAACCAAGCTAAAAGAGTTAGCTACTCGGTTAAAGGGTTATACCTAAGTCTTAAAGTCCTTCTCTTCTTGCTCCTTGGAGTGGGATGAACGGGTCGTCCTCGTCTCCTTCTCTTGCCGAAGAAAGATCCACCCGAGGGCCTCTACCTTTGGCTCCTACCTCAAACTAGAAGTAACTAAGGTGCTTGGTGTGCTAAACCTAGAACCTTAGAAAGAGTAGAGAGTAATTTTGAAGGTTTTATCTCAAAGCTTAATGGTTCTCAACTCATGAGAGGGGAGAGCTTTGAGAGAGAGGAAGAGGATGAGAGAGAATGAGAATGATAGAATGAGAAGATAATGCCAACCTTCTCACATATATGTGAATTATGATAATTAAATAATTAACTAAAGATAATTGTGATGGTTAACTTGAAATGACCATTATCATTTCACATTAATTACTTTTGCAAGAATCAAAGAGCATCTTTCATATGAAATGATGATGGTCAAATTGTCAACATAGGTCAACATGTCAACCATAGTCAAATGGTCAACAACCCTAACCATAACACAATTATAATTAATTAATATTAATAATCATATTTCACATATAAACATTAGGGTTAAGAAAAAGACAATGGTCATCAACCCTAATGAAAGTCCTATGCCTCTACCTCAGTCAACTGTGCATACACACCCGTATCTGTGTTCCGAGGAATACGAATACAATGAGATAAAACCAATCCCAAAACATATACTAGAATCTGGTTTAAACCAAAGCCCGCTAATATAAGCTGCCCGGACACCAAACGTGCACAAGTGCACGGATGTGAACGAACCCCGTCGCAAAACCATGCGACCTCTACTCGTTTTTCCTAAAGGCGAATAACCCTCTGTGTGGGACTCTAAAGACTCGACACTATGCTGGCAGTGGGTTTAACCACAGACCGCAAGCGGCACTAGCTGTACGTAACGGTCCCCAGGTAGATGCCGATAAGAAGACTGACGAGGTAAACCCATCTGAACTCCTACTGAGCCAGAATGTGACAGTCTCCGTACAGTCCGGTCTGTTCGTCTAAGAATATCGCATGGCGGGCCTAGGGGGCGGTAAACGTCAGTCCCTTAATAGCGGTACAAGTCGTGTCGGAGTGTAGCCCAGAACACCCTGAGATAACACTGGAAACCTACCAGTATATCTCGCTTGCCCTGGCCAGGGACTTTGTGTAATGGCTTTCCTAGACACAGCGCGATATCAACCCCCAATACCGGGAGAGACGAATCCTATCTAACTGTCACGACCCGAAAGAGCACGTCACTGGCCCTTGAACCATAAGAAGTCTATAGGACTCCATCTGATCCAAGTAAGCCAAAAGCACAGAAATCTAAAACCATTTTAAGAGTAAGTAAAGAAAACTGGTTTAAAGAAGTGAAGAAAAACATGTTTGAAGTCAAGGTTTTTAAATAACTAAGCCGAACATGCATTTTAAAATGTAAAGCCCTTTCTAAAAATTTCGGCAGAGTTTCTTTTGTAAATACTGGCCCCGAACGGGGTACAACAAGAACAATATATATATGCAATGAATAAAAGGCATCCCCAAGCGGGAGCTAGCTCTTCGTCTATCGACGGTCACAACCACGCAAGCAATAATATACAACGCCGAAAGGCGAGGGTCAAATCCAAAAGAAACTCAATAAGCATGAAAACCGCAATACTACTAAGCGCGACTCTAAGGTCGAATAATACATCACTAATGTCTAAGTCTGAAACAATATACAAGTTTTGGTTGATGGAATTCTAGATACAAAGGAATAATACAAGTACAATGGTGGTTCTTGATGCAAAAGAACCCACCTACCAAAGCAATTCACCCGCAAGGAAGCAGTGTGCCAGAAATGCCGCAATGGAACCTGTACGGCAAAACCTGCAAGAACTGTGGCACAACGGGGGTGAGTTGCCAACTCGTGAATAGAGAATATCTACAAGCAGAAACCGAATGCAAGACATAATCCTAAGTCAATACGATCAGTATATGATATAAACCTCAAGAGTAAGTCTGAAGCATGATAAGGTGGCAATGTAACATCTAAACATGTAGGTAGTGCCAAATACTCATGTCAGTGCCTCAGGTAATAACATGTCATAAACATAAGGTATGTATGCATGAAGTAAATGTGAAGAAGTATCAAAATGAATATCAATACACATATATTAGCGTCCCATTCAACTAATATTGGAGTAAGGGTATATATAACAGCGCCCTCATACCCTGTTATATATACAAATGAAGTATAATCAATGTAATAAAAGTCTGTATGTATGTGGATCCCGTCCACCTGTCACCCAAATGACAATAAGCATCATGCATGCAAATGTGAGGATATAATTAAAATCATGGAAACATCATGAAACTTGTGCCTAACATCGGCACGTAAATCTTCGTCCATATGGGGCTCCGTCTGCGGTATCGGCCCTCGGCCCCGGCAGCACGGGTCAACCCATGTCCATCTCTCAACTCCGGTCGGTATCCCCCGGATATCCGCCGAGCTCAAGTACAATCACCGGTAGGTACTCGCCCACCTCCAGGCTCAATCGGCATAATCCTTCGATCGTCTTGCCGAGGGGAACCATACCGGGCCCCACCATGTACCCTCGTATGGCACACACTCCTCGTATGGGGTATATAATCAGAACCGATAAATCTCATGGTGGCTGTGCAAATATCATATCAAGGAAACCGGGTTTTTCAAATAAGTACATACTCTCCTTTGAAATTATCCACGGTTCCCAAATCCATAAATATCATGAAAACAATATCCCAGTGCGCATAATCAGAAAGCATTTGTGACATATAATTGAGATGCAAGTATAACAGTATATCATGCAACATAGAATAGTGGTATGCACATACAAAGTCATATCCTGATTCAATAATACTACTGTGTAGTGACATGGCAATTATCGATGATGAAGTTTGTGAGCCGGCAAGCAAGTGTACATGGAACATATGCATCATCGATAATGGTGCTGGTGTCCTAAAAGCATGATTGCAATATAGAAATAAACGCATGCAATGTGATGTGGAATCGAATAATCAATGCAACAGTGAAGAATCTACACCAATATGTATAAGTCATGCAGTGGTGCCATTTGAAATAAGACGAATCGGGGTTTTGGTAAAATAAGGGTTACGGTGTTTATAAGAATAGATACGTCTTTTGAAAATACCCGTAGAACCTCTTTACTTGTCCTTAAGATATTCCCGATTCATTAGTTTTGAAATAGGTATGACTCGGGTCTTGTCTAACATCGACTAAGCCAAGTCCATCAGGAGGGGTATGGAAACAACCTAAATCTGAGTCGATATATATATTAGTCGGTGATCCCGCCTCAATAGTATCGCGTACGATACAGTATATCATCTGACATCCTCGAGTCATGAGCGCGGATCTATCATCAATATAAATCTCGTACGGTAAATCATCGTACGGCATCCCAATAGCTGGGTACGGGTCAATATCACAATCAGCTCATCAATTATTTGGTATCCTCATCACCATATCACATAATCTGGGGTACTGATCTAAGTCTAGTACAACTGATACCATCAATATAACTGCGTGTGTAAACACACGTCCAAAGGCCCGCTAGAGATCACATGTCGCATCCCAAATACGAATCAATCTCATGGCACAAAGCCTAATATCATCGACTCATCTCCAATGTCATCCAATATCATCAAACACAGTGCAAGAATAATGAATATGCAAGGGTGTATGTGTAGGTGTAAATCTATTCTAGGGTTCGCGACTATGAACTACACTAGTTGCTTCTAACCCTAAACTATCCATAATACACCTAACACAATATCCACAACGCACTAAAACTATCATATATAATATACATATAATATACTATCTACGGACTGCGGGGGTGCTATACGCCATCCACCCGACTTCCCCCGTAGATATAATCTACTCACCTCACGTCTTCGTTGCCGACGTCACCACGCGTTTACTTGTCGTCCCGAAGTCTTCATGGGGTACCTACACATTAACGTATCGCAAATGCGTATCAAAACCAAATCATCACTAAAACAGCATACAAAAACCAAAACGATACGCTATGGGGCCTATAGGTTAGAACCTATGGGTATGCCTCCAAAACCAACAATCAAACCTCGATACCGTCGTATAAACGCCAAATAGTCGAGGTAAAACACAATACGTAAATTCATAATTTAAAATACGGAATACGGAAACACGAATCCAAAACAGTAACTAAGGAAATAGGCTCCAGATTTCACCCTGGGTCAAATTAGACAAATCTATATATGCCAGGGGTCTAATCTACTGGTAAGGGGACACCAAAACCAAAACGAGGCAAATCCATCATGGTCTGGCCGCAAATTGCGGCCAGAATGGATAAATCTGCGGCCGGGTATAGGAGGTAGCGGCTAGGGTTCTGGTGGTAGCTTCCTGGATGCCTGCACATGTCACTGTCCAATCAATTTTAATTTAGGATTTCTCGGGTGATAGCAGATTCAATATTGTAACATTTGGAATATTTAGAAATAAATAAAATTAATTAAATTGATAATAAAGTGATAAATCACAAAACGGTTAAAAATAAATATGTCAATCTTCATAAGTTATATGTAGTACAAATTAAATAAGAATTTTTGAATGCAAATTAAATAAGTTATAAGGGTTTTAGTGATAAATTTAGCTTCATTTTAACAAAATGTGTGTTTTATAATAAGTTAGATTGTGAGGGGTTAAGTTGTAATGTTAAGTTTTATGCAAAATAGGATATTGTTAAGGGTATAAGTGAAACTAGATAAAATCATTTCAGTTCTGAAAATATAATTAAATTAAAACAAAAAATTTGAAGATAAAGCCTAAACCACCTCATGCTTGCATGCACACCTTCAACCTCCACCTCCTCCTTGCATGAAACATGCACACCCTAGCCCTTGACACCTCCACCTTCCCTTATCTCTTCATCCACTCAGTTATATAGCTCATTCTCAGTTCAAAACTCAGATCAAAACTTTAAAGATTAAAAAGAAAAGAAAAGTTAAGAGAGAAAAAGAAAGAACAAGAGGAAGATGAGGAAGAAGGAGCTTTGTTCTTGAGTTTTGTTCATCATCAAGTTAGGAGGGATTTCATATCTTGGAGGGTTATTCCTACAACATAGTGGAGGGTAAATTCTTAATCACAGTACGTAATTAGGCTCTGTAGATTAGTTAGTATAGATTGAGCATGTCACATAATATCGTATTCTAGTTAAATTTAATCTCTGTTAAAATCTGCTTTAATCTGGAAAATAATTAACTTAACTAAACCGAGTTAAAATCATATAGGTAACAACTAGAGTAAACCACAAGACCACGACACCAAGGGGCCGGTTTTGGGCCGGCGGCCATACAAGGAAATCCGGCGTCGCCGGCCATGGGGAGGACTTTGTGGGTTTTCTCTGTTGGGTAGTTTACAGTACACAATCTTGGTTATTTTGGTGTTGTTTAATTAAATTAGTTTCACAGTAGTTAAAATCTGGGAATATATATCCGAAAGGGTAATTCAAAACACTATATACGATACGACTAAAACACGTCGCGTTTTAAATTCTGTAACAGTACAGATTAAGGGTAAAATTCAGTAAGATTAAGTGTTTAATAACTTGATATAATCAAATAGTATGCAAATTGTAAGTGGGAAAGGGTGTTTTTCATTTCCATCATATCGGAATAACCGTTTTTCTTATATAAGTTAAATTGTAAATTTAGATTCGGATACGAGAATTACGGAAGCAGCGAGGAAAGGGAAAGGATTAACAATTCCGGAGTAGATTCGACCTTTCCGGTGAGTAGACTAAACATCTACCGGGGAATTTTGTAAAGATGGCGTGTTTCGTCCGTAGTTTTACTTAATTTATTACTTTATATCGTTATGCCAAATTGATAATATGCATTCATCATATATACATATAAATTGATTAGATGATTAGAACACTTCACAATTATCGACGAGTCATGCCACATGCACATCTTATATGCTACACACACCTCGTCGATATTGCTATGTCACTTTACACTTAAACATCATACTTGTTAACATAAATTTATATCGTATGTCACATATCATTAATAGTAGCAAATTGCATCGTTTACATCATGCTGCTATATGCGTTTTCTGTGTTATATATGAGGTAAATGCAGAATTGAGGATTTATGGTTTTGAGTTTTGAATACTATTACATAAATCCAGAGTTTTCATGATTGATGTGCCATGTCCACCATGAGATGTTTTCTGTTTTGGTTTTATTCCGGACTGGGTGGGGGAGATATACGGTCGCGGATTTTACGTTATCCATACTGAGTGGGGGAGATATACAGTTGGATACATGGTGGACCCGGTCGAGACCGAGGGGCAGGATAGCCGTATTGAGACGGGGGAGCCTAGCGAGGTTACTCGATACCGGAGTTAGTGATAAATATACGGCGTGTATCTAGATGATAACGACCTGTATTATTGATTTAGGATCATTCGGGGAATGATGCCTATAAGAATGGAAGTTTTGTGTCGTTGATGGACACTGAGAAATGATTTTATTGAGTTGTGATTTCCGAAGTATCATGAGATTTATTGTTGAACTTCGCATATACTCATACCTCATTTGGATTCATATTTCAGTAGTATGATTGTCATATTTACTTTATTCACCGTCATATGTTAGTCATATTCACTGAGTTGGTAACTCACCCCCGTTGTGCCACAGTTCCTTGCAGGGATAGAGTGGACGGGTAGCCGTGAGGCAGATCTACTTTTGCAGTTGTACTTCAACTTTTGATAGGTAGGTTACATGTGTAGTAACCTTCCTTTTTGATTTTGTATTTTGTATCTAGAAAGTCTCCATCAAACCTGTATTTTTGACTTAGAATGAGAGATTATATATACATGGACAGTTGAGATCGATTGGTCATTGCTTTTATAGTTTCTTTCTTTATGAGATTCATGGTGATGTTCTATATGTTTACATTCATGTTCATTGTTAATATTGTTGATTCCAACTAGGAATACAACTAAACTTAACCCTTATTATTTGTTTAATAATTTAACTTCATAATTGGGATTTTTACTTAAAAACTAAATTTTTACAAATAATTACGCAATAAGGTATTTTGATCTTGGTTTTCGGCTTACTTGGACTCGTGCATATCTTTAGATATGATACAATCTAAGTGCCGATCACATCTAAACTTGGGTCGTGACAAAGTTGGTATCAGAGCGTAGGAGTAACCTTACGGAATTGTGTAAGGGATTTCAATAGGTTGATGTGAGTTCGTGAGTTAGGATGACCTTTGGTTTAATAGAGTAGGTGAATTAGGACGAATGCAGTACCGTACGTATGTTCCGCGGCATACTTACGTTATCGTATTCAGCCTAACTAACCTTAGGATGTTTATCTTGATCTATACTTCCGTTGGTTCTCCGTTATTGATTGCTTCTGTTCCTACACCTTATCAACTCTCGTTCTTGTTCTAGTTGCTATGGCTACGCGGGCTAGGTGAGCCGCAGCCAGAGATGCAGCTAGGGCGAGTCCGCCTGTGACGACGACGGGTACACCGGACGTTCCGGCGGTGCATGAGCATGTTGATCCTCCTCTTCCAGATCGCATGACTAGGATTGAGGAGGGTATGTTGGGATTACAGCGAGTGGTAGGACAGTTAGCTGAGGCCACTCGAGTACTGAGATCAGATCCAGCACCGACCGTAGTAGAGTCCGAAGTACAGCCTACACAGATGGTGGCATTAGTAGAAACGGGAGTGATGGAGGTATCACTTGCAGAGTTTATGAGATTGAGACCTCCGGTATTTACGGGGACCGATGTGGCGGAAGATCCTCAGTCTTTTCTTGACAGGATGGCAAGGATTGGCAGATCATTGCGATGTTCTGATGCGAGGTCAGTAGAGCTGACTAGCTATCGTTTGGAGGGACTTGCACAGGAGTGGTGTGAGTCGATGGAGAGAGGGCGAGCTACGAGTCTTCCTTCGATGACGTGGACCGAGTTTTCTACGGTTTTTCTTGCTAGATTTCTTCCCCAGAGTGTGAGGGACGCTAGAGCTAGCAGTTTTGAAGCACTGAGGAAATCAGCAAGTATGTCAGTAGCAGATTATGACTTATGATTCACCCAGCTGTCGCGATATGCCCCATACTTGGTACATACGGAGGAGCTTCGGGTGAAGAGGTTCCTAAGGAGTTTGGACACACAGTTGTATCTGGCGCTAGGCTCTCAGCATTTTGATACGTACGCATAGGCCATGGATGCAGCAATTCGAGTAGAGAAACATTTGACCGAGTCAGTGGTCGTTCCGAAGCCAAAGAGGAGTAGACCGATCGTGCCGACGAATAGACCGTTTGGCAGAGGTAGAGGGTTATATTCAGGCAGATATACTCCAGGCCGCAGTGTCGGACGAGGTGGGACACAGGGCCAGATGTTCAGTTCTTATCCTGATGATCAGAGATCACCATCTACTTGTTTTAGTTGTGGACTTCCCGGACACTTTGCGCGGGATTGTAGATCTCAGGGAGGGACCATTGCTCCACAGGTTGCTTTACCCCTTCCACCTCCTACGCCGATGGCTTTACTTCCTCCCCCAGCTGGCGCTACACGCCAGGCAGTTGCACCACGAGGTCGAGGCTTTGCAGGACGTGCTCAGAGAGGTCGAGGAGATCGAGGTAGAGGATGACAGGATGCGGGCAGGGGCCAGGCACGAGTATTTGCGCTGACTCCACAAGATGCCCAGGCATCAAATGCAGTCGTGACAGGTACTCTTACGGTATGCTCATTAGAGGCACATGTTTTATTTGATCCCGGTTCTACACATTCTTATGTATCTTCACGATTCGCACTTTTGTTGGGGAAAGAGTCGTCATTATTAGAGTTATCTTTAGTAGTGATTATCCCGGTTGGAGATTCTTTTATAGCACGGCACGTATTCAGATCGTGTTCGGTGCGCATTGGTGATAGAGATTCGCTAGTTGATCTGATTCTCCTGGACATGTTAGATTTTGACATACTTCTTGGTATGGATTGGTTAGCCGCTTGTCATGCCTATGTAGATTGTCGAGGAAAAGCGGTTAGGTTTTGTTTTCCAGGTGAACCGGTGTTTGTTGTGCAGGGGGATTGCAAGTTAATCCCTGTCAACATGATTTCTGCTCCTTGTGCGGGGCGGCTCTTGAAGAAGGGTGGTCATGGGTTCTTGGCTTTCGTTCAGGACTTAGGGGTCGCTGAAGTTCCATTGGATCAGATTCCGATCGTGCGAGAATTTCCTGAGGTATTTCCTGCTGAGTTACCAGGATTGCCACCTGATCGAGATATCGAGTTTTGCATTGACTTGATTCCGGGTGCGGGGCCTATTTCTATACCACCCTATCGAATGGCACCGACGGAATTGAAGGAACTCAAAAGCCAGTTGCAAGAGTTGTTAGATAGAGGACTTGTTCGTCCCAGTGTTTCACCATGGGGAGCTCCTGTCTTATTTGTAAAGAAGAAGGACGGTAGTATGAGAATGTGCATTGACTACCGACAGCTGAATCGCGTCACTGTGCGAAACAGGTATCCATTACCACGTATAGATGACTTGTTCGATCAGTTGCAAGGAGCTGGGTTTTTCTTGAAGATTGACTTGAGGTCAAGGTATCATCAGTTGAGGGTTCGAAAGGACGATATTCCAAAGACAGCGTTTCGTACTAGATATGGGCATTATGAATTTTTGGTGATGTCGTTTGGACTCACCAACGCCCCAGCAGCGTTTATGGATATGATGAACCGTATCTTTAGACCATTTATCGATCGGTTTATTATAGTATTCATAGATGATATTCTTGTATATTCTCGGAGTCAGACGGAGCACGAGCAGCATTTACGTATCACATTGCAGACCTTGAAGGAGCATCAGCAGTATGCAAAATTCTCTAAGTGTGCATTTTGGCTCGATAGTGTGGAGTTCTTGGGTCACATAGTTACAAGAGAAGGTATATGTGTGGACCCAAAGAAGATTGAAGCGGTACAACACTGGCCCAGGCCTATGTCAGTTACGAAGGTTTGGAGTTTCTTAGGTCTGGCAGGTTATTACAGACGCTTCGTACGGGATTTCTCACGGATAGCGGCACCTTTGACAGGATTGACTAGGAAGGAAGTTCCATTTCAGTGGACAGATGCGTGTAAGCAGAGTTTCCAACAGTTGAAGACGCGTTTGACGACTGCACCTATATTATCTTTACCTTCCGAGTTAGGGGGTTTCATCGTGTATTGCGATGCTTCTAGAGTGGGTCTAGGCTGTGTGTTGATGCAACACGGCAGAGTTATAGCCTATACTTCTCGACAGTTGAAGAGGCATGAACAAAATTACCCCACTCATGATCTAGAGATGGCTGCGGTAGTATTCGCATTGAAGATTTGGAGACATTACTTGTATGGAGAATCGTGTCAAATCTTCACAGATCATAAAAGCTTAAAGTATATCTTTCAGCAGAGAGATCTGAACCTCAGGCAGCGTAGATGGATGGAACTGGTGAAAGATTATGATTGTGAGATCTTGTACCATCCAGGTAAGGCGAATGTTGTAGCAGATGCCTTGAGTCGGAGGCCTGGAGGTAATTTATCTCATTTGAGCATTTTACAGAGACAGTCTTCTACAGACTGGCAGATCTTATGTGATAGTCGTATACAGTTTGAGTTCTCGTCAGCAGGAGGCCAGCTAGCACATGTTCTCACCAGACCTCAGTTATTAGATCGCATTCGAGGGGCGCAGCCTACAGATACTCGTATGATGGAGATTATGGATCAGGTTAGGCAGGGCAGGGAGATGGAGTTCGTGATTGATGATCATGGAGTATTACGTTTTAGGAATCATCTCTGTGTGCCAGATTCTGACGGACTGAGGCGTGAGATTTTGGAGGATGCCCACAGATCAGCATACAGTATTCATCCTGGTTCCACCAAAATATATCGTGATTTGAAAGATATTTATTGGTGGGAAGGAATGAAGAGAGACATTGCAGAATATGTTTCAAGATGCTTGACTTGTCAGCAAGTCAAAGCAGAACACCAGAGGCCAGCCGGGGAGCTGCAGCCCTTACCCATTCCAGAGTGGAAATGGGAACAGATTTCCATGGATTTTGTGGTGGGTCTACCCAGGACTAGCAGAGGGTATTATTCCATTTGGGTGATTGTCGATAGATTGACAAAGGCCGCTCATTTTCTGCCAGTAAAGACGACGTATGGATTTGCTCAGTATGCACTGGTTTATATCGATGAGATTGTACGTCTACATGGAGTGCCGACATGCATAGTATCAGATCGAGGTACCCAGTTCACTAGCAGGCTATGGCAGAAACTGCAGGACGCTCTTGGTACACGGCTGAGTTTTAGTACAGCTTTCCACCCACAGACAGACGGTCAGTCGGAGCGGACCATTCAGATACTAGAGGATATGCTTCGGGCTTGTAGCCTAGATTTCGGTGGTAGTTGGGATCGTCACCTACCTTTGGTAGAATTCTTGTACAACAACAGTTTTCAAGAGACGATCCAGATGGCACCCTTTGAAGCTTTGTATGGAAGGAAATGTCGATCACCCGTTTGCTGGACGGAACTTAGCGAGAGTGGCATTTTGGGACCGCAAATAGTACAGGAAACTACAGAGAAGATTCAATTAATACGAGATAGAATGAAAGCGGCTCAATGTAGACAGAAGTCATATGCAGATCGACGACGACGTAGACTCGAGTTTGATGTAGGAGATCATGTGTTCCTTCGAGTATCTCCAATGAAAGGTGTGATGCGCTTCGGGAAGAAAGGGAAGCTCAGCCCCAGATATGTTGGACCTTACGAGATTTTAGAGAGGGTGGGCGCTGTAGCTTATCGGTTAGCACTCCCACCTAGTTTTCCCGACGTGCATCCGGTGTTCCACGTTTCGATGCTTCGCAGATATCTTCACGATCCATCTCACGTGATCGAGCATTAGACCTTACAGCTTGAGCCAGATTTATCCTATACAGTGCAGCCAGTCGCTATTCTTGACAGGCAGGCAAAGCAACTACGATCGAGGATACTTCCATCTGTAAAGGTTCTCTGGCAAGGAAAGAATCGCGAGGAGATTACTTGGGAGACAGAGGACGCAATGCGAAAGAAATTTCCACATCTTTTCGTAGGTATGTCTAGTAATTATTTTAAATTCGGGGACCGAATTTTCTTAAGGGGGGAATATTGTAACATTTGGAATATTTAGAAATAAATAAAATTAATTAAATTGATAATAAAGTGATAAATCACAAAACGGTTAAAAACAAATATGTCAATCTTCATAAGTTATATGTAGTACAAATTAAATAAGAATTTTTGAATGCAAATTAAATAAGTTATAAGGGTTTTAGTGATAAATTTAGCTTCATTTTAACAAAATGTGTGTTTTATAATAAGTTAGATTGTGAGGGGTTAAATTGTAAAGTTAAGTTTTATGCAAAATAGGATATTGTTAAGGGTATAAGTGAAACTAGATAAAATCATTTCAGTTCTGAAAATATAATTAAATTAAAACAAAAAATTTGAAGATAAAGCCTAAACCACCTCATGCTTGCATGCACACCTTCAACCTCCACCTCCTCCTTGCATGAAACATGCACACCCTAGCCCTTGACACCTCCACCTTCCCTTATCTCTTCATCCACTCAGTTATATAGCTCATTCTCAGTACAAAACTCAGATCAAAACTTTAAAGATTAAAAAGAAAAGAAAAGTTAAGAGAGAAAAAGAAAGAACAAGAGGAAGATGAGGAAGAAGGAGCTTTGTTCTTGAGTTTTGTTCATCATCAAGTTAGGAGGGATTTCATATCTTGGAGGGTTATTCCTACAACATAGTGGAGGGTAAATTCTTAATCACAGTAGGTAATTAGGCTCTGTAGATTAGTTAGTATAGATTGAGCATGTCACATAATATCGTATTCTAGTTAAATTTAATCTCTGTTAAAATCTGCTTTAATCTGGAAGATAATTAACTTAACTAAACCGAGTTAAAATAATATAGGTAACAACTAGAGTAAACCACAAGACCACGACACTAA
This sequence comes from Agapanthus africanus, assembly GCA_030015575.1. Taxonomy (NCBI): domain Eukaryota; kingdom Viridiplantae; phylum Streptophyta; class Magnoliopsida; order Asparagales; family Amaryllidaceae; genus Agapanthus; species Agapanthus africanus. Next base: position 299,622,319 of record CM057347.1, read on the forward strand.
GGGGACGGTTTCGGGCCGGCGGCCATACAAGGAAATCCGGCGTCGCCGACCATGGGGAAGACTTTATGGGTTTTCTCTGTTGGGTAGTTTACAGTACACAATCTTGGTTATTTTGGTGTTGTTTAATTAAATTAGTTTCACAGTAGTTAAAATCTAGGAATATATATCGGAAAGGGTAATTCAAAACACTATATACGATACGACTAAAACACGTCGCGTTTTAAGTTCTGTAACAGTACAGATTAAGGGTAAAATTCAGTAAGATTAAGTGTTTAATAACTTGATATAATCAAATAGTATGTAAATTGTAAGTGGGAAAGGGTGTTTTTCATTTCCATCATATCGGAATAGCCGTTTTTCTTATATAAGTTAAATTGTAAATTTAGATTCGGATACGAGAATTACGGAAGTAGCGAGGAAAGGGAAAGGATTAACAATTCCGGAGTAGATTCGACCTTTCCGGTGAGTAGACTAAACATCTACCGGGGAATTTTGTAAAGATGGCGTGTTTCGCCCGTAGTTTTACTTAATTTAATACTTTATATCGTTATGCCAAATTGATAATATGCATTCATCATATATACATATAAATTTATTAGTGTTGGAGATAGTGCCCTCAGAGTCAATTATTGGATCACAGGCACGTGATTGCAATGATTGAGGGAGGACCTATCCCGGTAGGACAGTTTTACTCGAGATGATAGTATGCTATCTGGTTTACCTTTATCATCGTGTACTGCTTTAGGTGACCTGACAGGTCGCTATTGCACGTTGATAGAGCCCCTAGGATTCTTGCTTGACTGCCAGCAGTATGAGGGCGATCATATAAGTGAGAGCTGGAGTCTATAAGCACATCCTTAAAAGGTCCCTAGTCGTGGGAGTTTCGAGACAGGGCATCGATTCTCCAGAGCAGAGTAGTGTATACAGTCGAGACCCCGACGAGGGGCGGTGGCCGGTCTCACAAGCCACTGGTGTCAGTTGGTTCACCTAAGATATATACAGGTGCTCATTGGGTTATGAGTACACCGGACAGGACTCGCCGGGAACCTGCTAGTTGGTCTTATACCTGACGTCAGATAGCAGTTCCCAGGTGACATGTGTACAGGTTAGTTCTTCGACCTGGGGATCGTCATTTGTCTCGTGTGAGTTCCCACTTTACTTTGATTACTACCCTACCACGGCTCAAAGGAGTCGTGCAAACAGGTTTTAGTTAGGTACAGACCCGAGCCACATGGAGGCAGTGAGCGGATCTTCGGGGGTTCGTCTCTCCCGGTATTGGGGGTGAGGTCGCGCTGTGTCTAAGAGAGCCATTACACAAAGTCCTTGGCCAAGGCAGGAGATTTACTGGTAGGTATTCTAGTAGTATCTCAGGGTGTTATGGGCTACACTCCGACACGACTTGTACTGGTTTTGGGGGTCTGACTTTTACCAACCCCCTAGGCCCGACATGCGATGCTCATAGACGAATGGACCGGACTGTACGGATATTGTCACTGACAGGCTCAGTAGGGTGTCAGGATGAGTTCGCTCATCGACGTCCCTTTTAGTCAATAGCTGGTGGCCCGTTACGTATTGGCTTATACCTCTGACGTGCTAGTGGTTAAATCTACAGCCATAGTATTGACGAGTCTTTAGAGTCCACCACACTTTCAGTTACTCAAGCTTTCAGGCAAAACGCTGTAGAGGCCGTATGGAGATATGGCAGGGTCCGATCAGATACGTGCGGTATTGCACGGATCAGGATCAGACTGGTAGTACTAGTGGCCGTATAGATATATGGCAAGGTTCGATCGGATACGTGCGGTATTGCACGGATCAGGATCGAACGGATATTACTAGCCGGCTTTGGTTTAAGCCGGATCCTAGTTTAGTACAGTGTAGATTTTGTCTCTTTGCATTTGTATCCGGACGGAATACAGATGCGGGTGTGTATGCACAGTATCGGGGTTTTCCTGTAATTTATTACGGGACCAGTTTTCTGGAGTTGCCAGTTTGCATTCCGTTCCGGCCGGTTTTCCTTTGTTCTTTCCCGGCCGGACTTTTCCGATGGAGGGGGTTATTTGCAATTGTGCAAATAACATTTGTGGAGGGGGTTTCTTACAAATATATTCATTATGATATGTTTAGCATCTTTCATCCATGATGGTGCATTAATTGAGATTTGAAAGGGTATGGAGTGATAAGCATGGTTGATGTTTCTTAGCTTTATGATGTGGTCACATCTTGCTTTTCCTACACTTACCTCCCTCTTGTATTTGTTTTGCCCTCCACCATTTTCCAACACATTGCATGGTCGGCCACAATTTGGAGGGGTGAAAGAAAAATGAGAGAGGTTCATTTCATTTGGTGTGGGAAATTAATCATCCATCTCATTTTTCCATTGCTACCAAAATCCCCAAGTTCATATCTTGTTGATTCCTCCATCAAGGCAACTACAAACCCCATTAAGACAAAGCGCATTCTACAGCATACCTTGGGCACGTCGACTAGCCAGCTTCATGCCCGAGTTGCCTCGGTATTGAGGTGGGAGCCCGTAAAAGATACAGACGATGTGGTGCCCTTCCGGCAAGGATGCGACGACCGGAGTTTCCGCGAGAGATCGGGACGATGACGAGAAGACCGGAGGACTCGGATCACTCGGTATATCTCTTCCCTATCTTGTTACTTTGCTAGATCTAGTTTAATGGCCCGTTCCGGGGTTTAGTGCGCGGTGGTGCCGGTTTGCTAAGTTCGCAAAATTAAAGTTTATCACCGCTTCCGCATTTGGCCGTCGGATTGACGACCGGGGCGCCGCCGTGCACTTACAGTGGTATCAGAGCCTCGCCATTAACTTCGTCTAGCTTTGTTTGATGTGTTTGCATTTCTGATCGACCAAAATTCCAAAAACTCGCGTTTTTCCTCACATCAGTTTTCTGTCGAAATTTTTTGAACTCCAAAAATTTTTCAGGTTGTAGAAAACTAATGTACTGGAAATTCTAAGACTACTGGAAAAATTCGACACAGTCAGTCGACCATTGAAGCGCGGAACCGCGGCCAAACCCCCCCTTGGGCCGCGGTTCCGCCGCACATTGGTGTCGTCACTGCATCAATTTTTTCCAGTGGGCTTCTGGGCTAATTAAAGGGGTTTTGGAATATTAATATTGGGCCCAGAATTTCTGTGAGTGCTACAGTATTGTTTGGGGGCCCACTTGTTAATGTTTGATCGATCGGATATTTTAAACACATTATTTCACTGTATTTACATTATATCTGCGACCGTGAATGTCACTTGATCGGTAAATCCAGTCTAACTGCTATAGCCCGGTTAGACGGATTTGCGAACGTGACTTTCACGTTGATGTTCTGTGATTTTGCTGTGATGTTGCGGATCGGTCGTGGGGGATAGCCTGGATGCAATGCTAGTACAGTTTTGTTGTATTATGTACATTTGATATTGCGGGGCGAGCGTCCGACATGTGGACTGCCGTCACTGCCTGTTTGTATTATTCATTTGGGGCACGACCTGGTTGCGGTCGATGTACCCGTTGTATGTATATTTTACTTTCTGTACTAGGGTTACCCCGCGGAGGGGTGCACGGATAGCCGGGTTCTGGAGGGCAACAAGCCCGCATTTCATGGCATTGGGACGGAGGGGGCTTCACTCTAGAATTGGCGGGCTATTCGCTGCACTCGTAGGGGGTACAGGTTGACCCAGGAGGGGTGCCCAAGTTACCGGATTCCGTGAAGTGCTGGGTGGTCCATTCACGGTGCTGAAGGAGGCTGCCTCGCTTCAGGTTTTGGCGGGTGACTTGCCGCGCCCGTAGGGGTCTAGGTTTTCATTGCACAGGCTATCCACACGATCATGGGAACGTCGGGTTTCAGTAGTGGCTCTGTGAAACCCGGGGATCCCAGATATCTGTATTGTTCTGTGATGCTGTACATTTCTGTGATGCTGCATTTTATTCACGCCTTGAGCGATATACTATATATATTGGTATATATATTAGTAGATGTTGTATATGTTTTACATCCGCACTAGTCCAGTCCCGCTCTGTCGTTAGTTAGCTAACCTAACTGGTAATGACGGGACCCAGTGGCGAATAAGGATGGCATATACGTACATCAGTATATTTTCGTTCTTTGTGGTGTGATCAAATGATGGGACTGCATTGATTCGGATCAATGCAAGTTAAACAAACCTATTCTGATGTTGTTGGAACACTTTTCAAAAGCTGTTATTGCAAAGACGTTTACTTTTGTTTTGCATCGTGGTATTCATTTGGAATATCCTGCTCCTCAGTCGACGAGGCAAGGGCCGAGATCCCTTCACCGGGAGTGACCCCTTGGACAGAATTTTACGTCAGGGCATTAACTTCACTATAGCCGATTACTTTTGCTTTGCATCGTGGTGTTCATTTGGAATATCCTGCACCCCATTCTACGGGGAAAGAGCCGAGATCCCTTCACCGGGAGTGACCTCTTTAGTAAAGGTTTTCGTCACTATATTTTCTAAAAAGCTATTCGTTCCTTCAACGATATCAAGTTCATTACGTTAAAGGTTTTCGCCAGAAACCATTCGTAGCCCTCCGTCGTTTCATATGGGTAGTCAATAGTATTCAAGCTGTGTATGTTGGCCAAAGTCAAGGCACAGTGATTGGTAGCTATTGGGTATTCATATGCAGCATAGATAGATGCGTTGGTTTGGGACAGTCATACTGCCATTTTGGCCAAAGTCAAGGGTAGGTACGGGTGGATTCAAATTAACCTGGAGAATGACGGGTTGAACTTGACATGTGACTTATGATATGTTGGCCAAAGTCAAGGTCATAAGAGCATGGGGTATAAATCACATCGGGAGTTTCAAAAGAACTGAAACTTGCCAGATATGCGCATACCTTCTGGAGTGTGATACCGTGAGCGGATTCCGTCACGTTGTCATGCGATGATAGTTGGATCCCGATTCCCACTGATGAGTTAGTTTACTCCTCGGGTGACCCCGACTAATTCTTCTTTCAGGTTTGGAGGAGAATTTGAGGTACAGTGGGAGGTTTCCAGATTAGATAAATTGGTAACCATTCTGATATAGGATAGAGTGCACGCTGAGTGTTTCTTTTTCTCTCTCTCTTTGGCAGCGACCATTGACCCGACCCTAAGACTATGACTCAGTGACCAAGTTGACCGAACCTTCTTAACACTGGCTTTTGGATTGTCAGAGTTGCAGACCTCATTGCCACTCCTACTTTTACCCTTTTCTCCAGGGCACCCCGTATTACTACGAACGTCCACTTCCATTGGACAAAACCATCGTATGGTTAGATACGAACTCGAAGGAATTATTCGAGGATGGTTTCTGGTTCTGGAGAAAACGAATAGGACTATTCAGTTGTCTTTTCCTTTTACCTTCTCTCACATTGCGAGTACTCCTTGGTTTAGGAGATAGTACACCTATTACGCAAATTGGATAGTCTTCTTCCAAACCTTAGGCTGGTGCCGAACAGTGGAGAATGAAGAAAACCAATTAGCCTAACGATGGTGTACAGAAGGTATTAAGTTAAGATAAAGCAAGGGATTAATAAGAGGGCAAAGTAAATTGCGACTGATATTCACGACCAAACCAAGTATTTCTTCGCCAATCCTAAATCACCTTTGTATTTCTCCAAAACACTCCGTATCACTACGAAGATCCACAGTTTATTGGATACTCCATCGTATGGTTATATACGAACTCGAAAGGAACTTGTTCCAGTTCGGGGATGGATTCTGGTTCAGGAGAAATAGGAATAAGGTTTATTCGGTTGTCTTTTATCTTCACCTTCTCTCGCATTGCGAGTGCTCCTAGGACTAGGACAGTACACCCATTATGCTTATTGGATAGTCTTCTTCCAAACCATAGGCTGGTGCCGAACGGTAGGGAAGGAAGAAAACCAATTGGCCTAAAGGGGTGTGCAGAAGGTAATGACTAAAGACATATAAAGGGATTTGGAGAGGTGGCAAAGAATTATACGGTTATAGTTGTGAATCTGGATAATGGTAGAGGCATTACTAGGAATACCAGGATACCCCATCGAAACATTTCAATGTTTCAGTTCAACTGTGTACTGTTAAAAGAAAACTGATTTCCTGATTAGACACTTGCTCCAGGGTATGTATTTACCAGTTTTGATTCTCACATCTGTATGGCTTTACAGATGATGAGTGGGAGTAAGTTATTGGGAATAGGGTGATTATCCTCATTATAGCGGGATTCGTTGCAATCGGTGATATTTGAGGAGATCACCTGGGCTGTTTGCCGGTCGGCAAATATTTGGTTTTGAATATCCGCTGTTGTGCACCAATTTCAAATTGATATATCTGTACGTCTATTTTCATAGAGTGAGATATACCTTTTGATATTATGTCGATAACATTTACCTATATCAGTGGATGGTTAGGTAAGGAGCATTAAACAGCGGTGTAATTCTTCTTAACCATAAGTACAGTTTTCAACCTACGACACACAGTGAAAGAGTTGTTAAACTCAGCGGACTTATACAGAGTATTGTATGTTGTCCAGTGTCCATTAGGACAGAGGGGTTGGTCCTCATACTATATTCTGCTTACTTTTAACTTCTCTAGTTCTTAGACATGTGTTTCGTAGAAACACAGGGTCTAAGTTTTGAGGAGTTATAGGTATTTGAATAGAGTGGAGAACCAGGTGTAGCAAGTATCGGGATTCTTCAAAGTGATCGAAGATGTAGATACTTGTGTATGGTATTCAGTTGATAGTAATGATAGAGAGAAATTGCTTCTCTTTCAGGTTACTCATAATTGGAAGCATTCCTAAGTTGAGTAACGCTGATCGGCCTCTCTCCATTTAGTTGACATGCACTGGAGATAGCTGCATGATTTGAATCTGGTTCAATTAAATCAGTGCCTCTGGTTCTATATTGTATATAGTACAGTTCATATCTTAACATTGTTAAGGTACGGGAAGTTGTCCGGCTTATGATTACTCTGGATAACTCAAGGCACGTTTCTGTAATGGCTGTTTGTGGGTTGACCCAGGCTATGACGAGGGTTCACTTTCTACCATCTGGGAGATCAATAGTAATATTCTTCTAGACTCGCCACAGTTTTAATAAAAATGGATTTTTCAGAAAACAGTAGTGGGAGTATGGTAGAACTGGAAGTGATTCCTGAACCGCAAACGATTACTGAAGATTTGATAAGGAACCTAAAGATTCAATCTGTTTTGACATTCCATTGGCCACTCCGCAGATACGGTGGGTAACTTCAGGCACCCGAGAGGTACTCCGGTAGCCTCAAGGACGGTGACAGGGAAGTTCTTGTTCACCCACACTTGCCATTGTTGTTGTTCCAGGCTGCGAGACCCGGCAGGAGGATGAGTATAGCGTCGTTCTAAACTAGCTTTAGAAGTGCACGTCTATATGACTCTGCCAGAGGGTTGTCGTAGTCAGTGGGAGCAGCGGAAGCATTGGTGGATATCAGGCTTATGTCTATTTATAGACTAAAGCAGATATAGCGGAGATAGATCATCTATTTCTGATGTGACAGTCATAGGTTTGACTTCATCAGAATAGGGGATGGATCTGTTGAGAAGGTAGTAGGGTGTGATGTCATGGTATTTGGATGACATACACAAAGTAGGAAAGGATATTCCTATACTACGATCGGTTATACTTTGGTCGTCACACAGTGGTTTCTCCACAAGGGACTTGGACATTATATCAGACATACTGGTTACTAGATCTATGGTTTTAGATCTAGATTTGGGTGGTTTCCCAATCAGGGTACTTTGACAGCATTCTAAGAGTATTTAGAATGGACGACCCCTGGCACGGTAGTGTACCTGCAGGTGATGGAGTCACCCTCTCTAAAGGTGTCTTATAGACTAAAGTAGAGAGGGATGTGCATGATTGGCAGATCACTTGCTTAGGCAATTGAGTCAATCATGAGATGTCAAGTACCACACCAGATGTTGTTCTTGCACTAGATGCAATAAGTTGACATTGATCCAATCCTGGAGAAACAATCGGAAGCAGTTTTAGAACATAAGTAAATGTTCTAAGGGATATGATAACGACAGCCACATTAAGGAGACAGTTATCATTCCAGGCTTCCAAGGTGACATGGACGGCAGGGTGATCGTCAGAGTTGTAGTTTTCCCTCTGACGAGGGGCAGTATTTTGGACAGGTGATCCAAGGCAATACTGAGGGAGGCATGGCGCAGGATACTGATTAAGTTCAGTTGACGATACAGTCTAAAAAATTTTTGATTTGGAGTTCATTAATGAGCTAAGTCCTATCAGACATCCAGACACATTCTAAGACAGGTATTGCATATTTCGGGAGATGGCTTTCTCCGCGAACTTGAGATATAGAGAGACATAGAAAGAAACATCTAGGCGGATCCACTCACTGAGGCTATTCCTCGAACGCAAGAGTTTCGCAAACAGGCTTTATGAGACTGACTAGTAGAGGAGTTGGGTGTTCGGTATCACACGGGCTGTGAGTATGCGACATCGCAATAATTAGCCTTGAGTGCAAGTGGGAGATTGTTGGAGATAGTGCCCTCAGAGTCAATTATTGGATCACAGGCACGTGATTGCAATGATTGAGGGAGGACCTATCCCGGTAGGACAGTCTTACTCGAGATGATAGTATGCTATCTGGTTTACCTTTATCATCGTGTACTGCTTTAGGTGACCTGACAGGTCGCTATTGCACGTTGATAGAGCCCCTAGGATTCTTGCTTGACTGCCAGCAGTATGAGGGCGATCATATAAGTGAGAGCTGGAGTCTATAAGCACATCCTTAAAAGGTCCCTAGTCGTGGGAGTTTCGAGACAGGGCATCGATTCTCCAGAGCAGACTAGTGTATACAGTCGAGACCCCGACGAGGGGCGGTGGCCGGTCTCACAAGCCACTGGTGTCAGTTGGTTCACCTAAGATGTATACAGGTGCTCATTGGGTTATGAGTACACCGGACAGGACTCGCCGGGAACCTGCTAGTTGGTCTTATACCTGACGTCAGATAGCAGTTCCCAGGTGACATGTGTACAGGTTAGTTCTTTGACCTGGGGATCGTCATTTGTCTCGTGTGAGTTCCCACTGTACTTTGATTACTACCCTACCACGGCTCAAAGGAGTCGTGCAAACAGGTTTTAGTTGGGTACAGTCCCGAGCCACATGGAGGCAGTGAGCGGATCTTCGGGTGTTCGTCTCTCCCGGTATTGGGGGTGAGGTCGCGCTGTGTCTAGGAGAGCCATTACACAAAGTCCTTGGCCAAGGCAGGAGATTTACTGGTAGGTATTCCAGTAGTATCTCAGGGTGTTCTGGGCTACACTCCGACACGACTTGTACCGCTTTTGGGGGTCTGACTTTTACCAACCCCCTAGGCCCGACATGCGATGCTCATAGAAGAACGGACCGGACTGTACGGATATTGTCACTGACAGGCTCAGTAGGGTGTCAGGATGAGTTCGCTCATCGACGTCCCTTTTAGTCAATAGCTGGTGGCCCGTTACGTATTGGCTTATACCTCTGACGTGCTAGTGGTTAAATCCACAGCCATAGTATTGACGAGTCTTTAGAGTCCACCACACTTTCAGTTACTCAAGCTTTCGGGCGAAACGCTGTAGAGGCCGTATGGAGATATGGCAGGGTCCGATCAGATACGTGCGGTATTGCACGGATCAGGATCGGACGGGTAGTACTAGTGGCCGTATAGATATATGGCAAAGTTCGATCGGATACGTGCGGTATTGCACGGATCAGGATCGAACGGATATTACTAGCCGGCTTTGGTTCAAGCCGGATCCTAGTTTAGTACAGTGTAGATTTTGTCTCTTTGCATTTGTATCCGGACGGAATACAGATGCGGGTGTGTATGCACAGTATCGGGGTTTTCCTGTAATTTATTACGGGACCAGTTTTCTGGAGTTGCCAGTTTGTATTCCGTTCCGGCCGGTTTTCCTTTGTTCTTTCCCGGCCGGACTTTTCCGATGGAGGGGGTTATTTGCAATTGTGCAAATAACATTTGTGGAGGGGGTTTCTTACAAATATATTCATTATGATATGTTTAGCATCTTTCATCCATGATGGTGCATTAATTGAGATTTGAAAGGGTATGGAGTGATAAGCATGGTTGATGTTTCTTAGCTTTATGATGTGGTCACCTCTTGCTTTTCCTACACTTACCTCCCTCTTGTATTTGTTTTGCCCTCCACCATTTTCCAACACATTGCATGGCCGGCCACAATTTGGAGGGGAGAAAGAAAAATGAGAGAGGTTCATTTCATTTGGTGTGGGAAATTAATCATCCATCTCATTTTTCCATTGCTACCAAAATCCCCAAGTTCATATCTTGTTGATTCCTCCATCAAGGCAACTACAAACCCCATTAAGAAAAAGCGCATTCTACACTACATTCTACAGCATACCTTGGGCACGTCGACTAGCCAGCTTCATGCCCGAGTTGCCTCGGTATTGAGGTGGGAGCCCGTAAAAGATACAGACGATGTGGTGCCCTTCCGGCAAGGATGCGACGACCGGAGTTTCCGCGAGAGATCGGGACGATGACGAGAAGACCGGAGGACTCGGATCACTCGGTATATCTCTTCCCTATCTTGTTACTTTGCTAGATCTAGTTTAATGGCCCGATCCGGGGTTTAGTGCGCGGTGGTGCCGGTTTGCTAAGTTCGCAAAATTAAAGTTTATCACCGCTTCCGCATTTGGCTGTCGGATTGACGACCGGGGCGCCGCCGTGCACTTACAATTAGATGATTAGAATACTTCACAATTATCGACGAGTCATGCCACATGCACATCTTATATGCTACACACACCTCGTCGATATTGCTATGTCACTTTACACTTAAACATCATACTTTTTAAGTTAAATTTATATCGTATGTCACATATCATTAATAGTAGCAAATTACATCGTTTACATCATGCTGCTATATGCGTTTTCTGTGTTATATATGAGGTAAATGCAGAATTGAGGATTTATGGTTTTGAGTTTTGAATACTATTACATAAATCAAGAGTTTTCATGATTGATGTGTCATGTCCACCATGAAATGTTTTCTGTTTTGGTTTTATTCCGGACCGAGTGGGGGAGATATACGGTCGTGGATTTTACGTTATCCATACTGAGTGGGGGAGATATACAGTTGGATACATGGTGGACCCGGTCGAGACCGAGGGGCAGGATAGCCGTATTGAGACGGGGGAGCCTAGCGAGGTTACTCGATACCGGAGTTAGTGATAAATATACGGTGTGTATCTAGATGATAACGACCGGTATTATTGATTCAGGATCATTTGGAGAATGATGCCTATAAGAATGGAAGTTTTGTGTCGTTGATGGACACTGAGAAATGATTTTATTGAGTTGTGATTTCCGAAGTATCATGAGATTTATTGTTGAACTTCGCATATACTCATACCTCATTTGGATTCATATTTCAGTAGTATGATTGTCATATTTACTTTATTCACCGTCATATGTTAGTCATATTCACTGAGTTGGCAACTCACCCCCGTTGTGCCACAGTTCCTTGCAGGGATAGAGTGGACGGGTAGCCGCGAGGCAGAGCTACTTTTGCAGCTGTATTTCATCTTTTGATAGGTAGGTTACATGTGTAGTAACCTTCCTTTTTGATTTTGTATTTTGTATCTAGAAAGTCTCCATCAAATCTGTATTTTTGACTTAGAATGAGAGATTATATATACATGGACAGTTGAGATCGATTGGTCATTGCTTTTATAGTTTCTTTCTTTATGAGATTCATAGTGATGTTCTATATGTTTACATTCATGTTCATTGTTAATATTGTTGATTCCAACTAGGAATACAACTAAACTTAACCGTTATTATTTGTTTAATAATTTAACTTCGTAAATTGGGATTTTTACTTAAAAACTAAATTTTTACAAATAATTCCGCAATAAGGTATTTTGATCTTGGTTTTCGGCTTACTTGGACTCGTGCATATCTTTAGATATGATACAATCTAAGTGCCGGTCACATCCAAACTTGGGTCGTGACAAATATACCCTTCACAGATTTCACAAATTCTCCGATATCGGTTTCTAAATCCGTATTCCGGGTTAAAGCTTCAGGTTAGGGTCCAATATAACATCACACCAAGATTCCAAGGTCACAACAAGTCTTAGTTTCACTTCACAACTCAATTTTTCCTCAAACCCTAACTAGATTATCCTCAAATCCACAAAAACGCACAATATCGATAAGAAACTTGAATCGAAGCTTAAGCACATAAGAAATACCACTCTAATTGTGAATGAATTACCTCATAATACCCACATGAATCCTCAACAGCGCCAAAATGAAAGCTTTCTTGGTCCATCCTATAGCTTGCAAGCTTGTGCACATTTTTTGTGAAATGAGAGTGGGGTTTTGGTGTAGTTTTAGAGGTGATTTGAGGAGTTGAAGAGGGGAGGGAGGTGAGGTGCAGGAGCAGCAGCAGCAATTGAGGGAGAGGGAGGGAAATGAGGGAAGGAAAATGGCTAAGTGTTTGGTCAAAGAAGCCCATACCTCTCTCTTACCAAACCTCATTCTTTATTCTTTTTTTTTCCATTTTCTTTTTCTCTTCAAAAACCCTTCTCACAAGAATAGTAACCCCAAATAACATGATATAAAATGCACAAGTGTGATAAAAATGGTATGTGCATATTTTGCACAAAATTGCTAAAAACCCGATTAGCGATTTTTAATCGCGATTAGCACTAAATTAGCATATAACTAATTATAAAAACTTTAAAATGGCATAATTCCATAAAATAACCTATTTTAGAATTTTCCATAATTTTTCCAAATTTTTCTGTATTTAATTTTACCTAAATATTAAAATATTCAATAAAATAATATTTGATTATAAAAATTCCCAAAAAATAATATTTTATTTTTTTGAAATGTTACAATCTTCCCCTCTTAAATAAATTCGGTCCCCGAATTTAAATTTAAACCCCCATACTAAAACATTTCAGTAAAAATCCAAATTGTCGAGGCTCCGAAATCATCAATACATAGCGAATATCATAAAAATATACTGCTCTATAAGAAATCAATCACCAAAAATGTATATAAGAACATCCGGTGCGTCTGGTGCGCACGGAAATCAAAATCCAAATATGTGCCATACATAGGCACAAAACAACATCTAGGTGCAACGGGTGTGCATGAAACATCTGTCATAGGCTACGTGTGTGCCTGACAGAAAAATCAGGTGCATTTGATATGCACGAAGAATTTCGATTTAGTGCATCTGGCGTGCACCAAAATCGTATATCAAAACACTAAAGGTGCATGCAAATTATGCTGGAAACGTAAATCACATCACTGGCATAAAATAGGCATGGAATCACAATCAATATCTCAAATGTAATAACTATGCGCAAAATATAAATACCCAGTGGGTGCATAAAACAAATATCATGAAACTCAGTCGTCAAAACTAAATCATGCAAACAGAACGCCCAAAATACCGAAATCCAAGATGACGGATACGTGATAACCGCATCACAAAATCACAAATCATAAATACCGCCGTCGGTAGTTCCTCCTTCAAAGTCGAGAAGGAGTCGGTGGATCCAATGCTAGCAGCGCAAGATATCTACTTTCCTTTTGCTCACGGTCTGGCATCCTCTGTCTCTGGGTCCTTATCTTCTCTGTGGATTACCAATCTCACAATCAATCGGCTCATCGGCCCTGTCAGGTGTGCTAACGGGGACGATTCCGTTCTGGCACTTCTCTGGTCATCTCTCGGTCAATCCTCACGACCATTCATAAAGCATCTTATCACTGGCGTCGGCCTTTGGCTCTCTGAAAGTACATCACATATGATCCTGAATGCAAATGTCAATGCAGCAGTGTCCTGGAAGGAATCCTGCTCAAGGTCTCTTCCGATCTTGCCTATGCCGGTCTGTACGGAGGCTGGTACTCTTGCATAATCTCTTTTCGCTCAATGGACATCTGTGTCCTCAGCACAACATTTCTCGGAATCTGGTTGCATCCCAACGCCCCTGTAAGCATATCAGGTCTCTGGTTTCGACGGAAAGTAATGACAGCTCATCAGCGTCTCGCACGAACCTCTTATCCACTTGTCTGTATTTCCGTCCACTTCGACGTCACGTCTCAATCTGCGCACTGCAATGCTCTCGGCTACGGTCGATCCGAAGTCTCTCTCATATCTTTTTTCTGCCGAATTGCCCGGAAGTCATTGTCCTTTACTGAAGCTAATTCTTGTTCCGGAACGGCTGCATACTCATCGCGCCTCTTTCTGGAAGCTATATCCATACACAATGCCTCTGCGTGCGTATCGCATCTCTGATATCAGCGGAGTTGTACGTCATCTCGTCGAACTCTCTTGCGAACTCTTTACTTCACTCTGCTTCAATGTCGACTGCTTCAGACTCGTCTCATCGTGGCTGCATGGACTGTGCTCCAACGGCTATACTCGTATCTGGAGTCTCCCAAGCAATGCATCCCATCACATGATATCCGAATGATGTCGAAACATTCGATCGACTCGTCAGAACCTCATAATCCCCCAAGAGATCAACATCCTGAGTACAGTTTAATAGTATCGAGTACATGCCACAGCGTCAGTGGTCCAGCCGTAGAAGGGTAAACCCAAGCCTCACTAATGGCACCGCGGAACTGCCGCAAACCCTAAGGTTTAAAGGCTTTCACACGGTCATTAAGTCGAGTTAGGGTTTCATTCTTCTAGAGGGTCCATAGAATCACCTGCATGTCTTTCCGTATACTTTAAACTTGGAAAATGGGCTCCTGACATTCGATCGTCTCTGTCGACTCTCAACGTCTCCGCGTGAAGTCGTCTCTAGCTGGAAGCAATCTATCTGATGACCTCGCATCGGGGTAAGCGAACGAACCACATGTCCTAGTCATTCATCCTCAGGTGACTAGCGACTCACTATCATCTCTCTAAGTATATACTCATGCTGTAGTAGCTCCAATCGTCTGGACGATATCTCGTCATTTGCAGCAACAACTGGCTCATCCGTCTGTACGCTGAACTGCGCCTCAATCCTCCAGGAAAGGCGATACATTGGCGGTCCTCTCTAAATCGGTCTGCTCTAGATCTGAGTAAGACTCTCTACACTGGAAATCTTCAACTCATCTGGGCCTGCTCCGGTGCATAAATCGGACGAATCACCTTCGTCTCTCAAATCGGGTAGACAGGCTATCATCTGTCTCATATCTGCCTGAAAGCTCCGGCAATCTCAGCTCGTAAGCTCCGGAAGCGACATCTTGTCAATCTCAGCAACAGCTGGTCCATCTGTCTGCACGGTAGGCGACATCATAATCTTTGAGGTATGCTGTACATCAACAGTCCTCTCTCAACTGGCAGCTCTAACAATGGCCCGATCATCCGGCGCAAAACCAAGCATTTGCCTCCACTAGAGGTCACAATCATCAATACTAACTCGAGACGTTCCCATGTCACCAGAAAACACAATGGTCGGCCCTCGTACCAGACGAGCTCGCCCTGACCGTAACCCTAGCAGCAGCCCAAACTGCGCTCAAACATGGCGACATGAACCTCAATCGAGTATCGAAGAGAGCAGATCAATGGCAAGAAAGAAAACAACAAATCCAGAGTGGATACATGATCATAAGAAGGAACATCATCAATGAAGGTATGATCATGAAACTAATAGAATCGGGGATGTCAAATGGATGTATAATCATGGATATGAAGAGAATCACTGATCTCGAAAATGTGTACATCCTAAGGTTCCTTAAGCGGAGTGGCGTGTCGTAAGTATGCCGCGGAACATACCCATGGTACGTCACTCTACTCTAGTCACCTATTCCATCAACCAAGGGTCATCCTACGCGACGAAAGTTTGGGTCTAATACCCCCTCAACTAAGTCTAAGTTCCGTAAGGTCAAGCCTAAGTTCCGTATATATAAAAACGCCCTAGGCTCCACATAGTCAAACTTAGACTCGAACCAAGGTCAACCTAGCGCTCTGATACCAACTTTGTCATGACCCGAAAGAGCACGTGACTGGCCCTTGAACCATATGAAGTCTATAGGACTCCATCTGATCCAAGTAAGCCAAAAGCCCAGAAATCTAAAACCATTTTAAGAGTAAGTAAAGAAAACTGGTTTAAAGAAGTGAAGAAAAACATGTATGAAGTCAAGGTTTTTAAATAACTAAGCCGAACATGCATTTTACAATGTAAAGTCCTTTCTAAAAATTTCGGCAGAGTTTCTTTTGTAAATACTGGCCCCGAACAGGGTACAACAAGAACAATTTATATATGCAATGAATAGAAGGCATCCCCAAGCGGGAGCTAGCTCTTCGTCTATCGACGGTCACAACCACACAAGCAATAATATACAACGCCGAAAGGCGAGGTTCAAATCCAAAAGAAACTCAATAAGCATGAAAACCGCAATACTACTAAGCGCGACTCTAAAGTCGAATAATACATCAGTAATGTCTAAGTTTGAAACAATATACATGTTTTGGTTGATGGAATTCTAGATACAAAGGAATAATACAAGTACAATGGTGGTTCTTGATGCAAAAGAACCCACCTACCAAAGCAATTCACCCGCAAGGAAGCAGTGTGCCAGAAATGCCGCAATGGAACCTGTACGGTAAAAGCTGTAAGAACTGTGGCACAACGGGGGTGAGTTGCCAACTCGTGAATAGAGAATATCTACAAGCAGAAACCGAATACAAGACATAATCCTAAGTCAATACGATCAGTATATGATATAAACCTCAAGAGTAAGTCTGAAGCATGATAAGGTGGCAATGTAACATCTAAACATGTAGGTAGTGCCAAATACTCATGTCAGTGCCTCAGGTAATAACATGTCATAAACATAAGGTATGTCTGCATGAAGTAAATGTGATGAAGTATCAAAATGAATATCAATACACATATATTAGCGTTTCATTCCACTAATATTGGTGTTAGGGTATATATAACAGCGCCCTCATACCCTGTTATATATACAAATGAAATATGATCAATGTAATAAAAGTCTGTATGTATGTGGATCCCGTCCACCTGTCACCCAAATGACAATAAGCATCATGCATGCAAATGTGAGGATATAATCAAAATCATGGAAATATCATGAAACCTGTGCCTAGCATCGGCACGTAAATCCTCGTCCATATGGGGCTCCGTCTGCGGTATCGGCCCTCGGCCCCGGCAGCACGGGTCAACCCATGTCCATCTCTCAATTCCGGTCGGTATCCCCTGGATATCCGCCGAGCTCAAGTAAAATCACCGGTAGGTACTCGCCCACCTCCAGGCTCAATCGGCATAATCCTTCGATCGTCTTGCCGAGGGGAACCATACCGGGCCCCACCATGTACCCTCGTACGGCACACACTCCCCATATGGGGTATTTAATCAGAACCGATAAATCTCATGGTGGCTGCGCAAATATCATATCAAGGAAACCGGGTTTTTCAAATAAGTACATACTCTCCTTTGAAATTATCCACGGTTCCCAAATCCATAAATATCATGAAAACAATATCCCAGTGCGCATAATCAGAAAGCATGATGTATGTGACATATAATTGAGATGCAAGTATAACAGTATATCATGCAACATAGAATAGTGGTATGCACATACAAAGTCATATCCTGATGCAATAATACTACTGTGTAGTGACATGGCAATTATCGATGATGAAGTGTGTGAGCCGGCAAGCAAGTGTACGTGGAACATATGCATCATCGATAATGGTGCTGGTGTCCTAAAAGCATGATTGCAATATAGAAATAAACACATGCAATGTGATGCGGAATCGAATAATCAATGCAACAGTGAAGAATCTACACCAATATGTATATGTCATGCAGTGGTGCCATTTGAAATAAGACGAATCGGGGTTTTGGTAAAATAAGGGTTACGGTGTTTATAAGAATAGATACGTCTTTTGAAAATACCCGTAGAATCCTTTTACTTGTCCTTAAGATATTCCCGATTCGTTAGTTTTGAAATAGGTATGACTCGGGTCTAGTCTAACATCGACTAAGCCAAGTCCATCAGGAGGGGTATGGAAACCACCTAAATCTGAGTCGATATATATATTAGTCGGTGATCCCGCCTCAATAGTATCGCGTACGATACAATATATCATCTGACATCCTCGAGTCATGAGCGCGGATCTATCATCAATATAAATCTCGTACGGTAAATCGTCGTACGGCATCCAAATAGCTGGGTATGGGTCAATATCACAATCAGCCCATCAATTATTTGGTATCCTCATCACCATATCACATAATCTGGGGTACTGATCTAAGTCTAGTACAACTGATACCATCAATATAACAGCGTGTGTAAACACACGTCCAAAGGCCCGCTAGAGATCACATCTCGCATCCCAAATACGAATCATATCAAATCACAGATCTCGCGGCACAAAGCCCAATATCATCGACTCATCTCCAATGTTGTCCAATATCATCAAACACAGTGCAAGAATAATGAATATGCAAGGGTGTACGTGTAGGTGTAAATCTATTCTAGGATTCGCGACTATGAACTGCACTAGTTGCTTCTAACCCTAAACTATCCATAATACACCTAACACAATATCCACAACGCACTAAAACTATCATATATAATATACATATAATATACTATCTACGGACTGCGGGGGTGCTATACGCCATCCACCCGACTTCCCCCGTAGATATAATCTACTCACCTCGCGTCTTCGTTGCCGACGTCACCACGCGTTTGCTTGTCATCCCGAAGTCTTCATGGGGTACCTACACATTAACGTATCGCAAATGCGTATCAAAACCAAATCATCACTAAAACGGCATACGAAAACCAAAACGATACGCTATGGGGCCTATAGGTTAGAAGCTATGGGTATGCCTCAAAAACCAACAATCAAACCTCGATACCGTCGTATAAACGCCAAATAGTCGAGGTAAAACACAATACGTAAATTCATAATTTAAAATACGGAATACGAAAACACGAATCCAAAATAGCAACTAAGGAAATAGGCTTCAGATTTCACCCTGGGTCAAATTAGACAAATCTATATATGCCAGGGGTCTAATTTACTGGTAAGCGGACACCAAAAACAAAACGAGGCAAATCCATCATGGTCTGGCCGCAAATTATGGCCAGAATGGATAAATCTGCGGTCGGGTATAGGAGGTAGGGGCTAGGGTTCTGGTGGTAGCTTCCTGGGTGCCTGCACATGTCACTATCCAATCAATTTTAATTTAGGATTTCTCGGGTGATAGCAAATTCAATATACCCTTCACAGATTTCACAAATTCTCCGATATCGGTTTCTAAATCCGTATTCCGGCTTAAAGCTTCAGGTTAGGGTCTAATATAACATCACACCAAGATTTTAAGTCACAACAAGTCTTAGTTTCACTTCACAACTCAATTTTTCCTCAAACCCTGACTAGGTTATCCTCAAATCCCCAAAAACACACAATATCGATATGAAACTTGAATCGAAACTTAAGCACAAGAAATACCGCTCTAATTGTGAAGGAATTACCTCATAAGATCCACATGAATCCTCAACATCGCCAAAATGAATGCTTTCTTGGTCCGTCCTATAGCTTGCAAGCTTGTGCACATTTTTTATGAAATGAGAGTGGGGTTTTGGTGTTGTTTTAGAGGTGATTTGAGGAGTTGAAGAGGGGAGGGAGGGGAGGTGCAGGAGCAGCAGCAGCAATTGAGGGAGAGGGAGGGAAATGAGGGAAGGAAAATGGCTAAGTGTTTGGTCAAAGAAGCCCAAACCTCTCTCTCTCTCACCAAACCTCATTCTTTATTCTTTTTTTTTTCCATTTTCTTTTTCTCTTCAAAAACCCTTCTCACAAGAATAGTAACCCCAAATAACATGATATAAAATGCACAAGTGTGATAAAAATGGTATGTGCATACTTTGCACAAAATTACTAAAAACCCGATTAGCGATTTTTAATCGCGATTAGCACTAAATTAGCATATAACTAATTATAAAAACTTTAAAATGGCATAATTCCATAAAATTGTAAGGTTCCTAGGCACACTAGAGAGGTCTCACAAGGCATCAACTATGCCAATTTCAAAAATTATGGGTGCCGAGAAACCCTAATACGGATCGTTGACTAGAAGTTTAGGCGAAATATGAATCAAGTTAACAACTTAACTAAAGATAAGAAGCTACAACCTTTGTAGATCCGGATATCCACTTCCTTGGCTCCACGTAGGCGTCCTCTCGCTGTCCATCTCGAATCCCGGACTCATGCGTCGGCTTGATCAGAGAAATGGGAGGACTAGGTCGTCGGCTTCGTGCCGAATATGATCTACGTCGAGACATCACAAGTTCAAGCTCCGACTTCACAAAGTGGTGAAACTTGTGAAGAAAACACCCAAAACAACTTGGCAAGAGGTAGAGGGTGAAGAAATAGGAGGTGGGTTCACTTTAGAATTGGATTTCTCACTTTAGATCTCAAGTTGCCATTGATGGCATCAAGCTTTCTATCTTGAAGAAGAAGGTCAAGAAGAAGAAAGAATATGATAAGTCTTTAAAATGAAAAAGAAAATCAATACTTATCATAATCTTAACTAAGGTTAAGTGTAGAGAATATACCATGGTTACTTGGATGAGTTAGGGTTAAGCATGAAGACAAGAATGGTTGCATAAGTCAAAGCTTCATGAAGCTTCAATAAGAGACAAAGAAAGCCACCATTCTCATCTAAACCTTTTCTAAATAAATAAACAAATAAATAAATAAAAAGGCTAAACCCTAATCATCTCTTAACCATGGTTTAATTCTTCACACTTAACCAAATGAGCAAGTATCATCAAACATGATACAAAGATGTGCACAAAAGTATATCACATATACAACATGTACATCAAGTGAGAAAATCCATTTAAAGTGAACCAATACCAGTTAATGCAAAGTAATATATCAAATATATAATTATACATTAAATCATTAAATCAACACTTGATATAACGATCCGGTCATATCGCATATAACCGACCAGTATCCAATGTATCGTTTTATCGAATCAATGATTCGATAACTAGGTCATATCGCATACAACCAATCGAAACATTCATCGCGAGAATGAAATGCGGTATCACATACACGCATTATTCTCGGTCCCGCACATATCTCATATGCGCTCCTATTTCGTTTCGCCTGAGCCAGGAAACCTCTGTGTAGGACTCTAAAGACTCGTCAATACGCCGGTAGCAGATGATGATCATATCAAGCACCCACAAGCCGCAAGCGGTCTGCTAAACGTAACGGCCATCCGGGTATTGAGCGATCAGAAGATCGACGAGCTAGCCCGCTCACACTCCTGTGAATCCAACCAGTAACACTTACCGTACAGTCCGGTCTGTTCGTCTGATATGTCGCATATCAAGTCTAGGGGTGGTATACGTCAGACCCCAATAACCGATAAGTCGTGCCGATGTGAGGCTCATAACGGGTCGAGAAACTACTGGTAACACTTACCAGCAAATCTCTGATCAGCCCTGGCCAGGGACTTCCCTGTTACGGCCAATCGAGCACAGCGCAACATCAACCCCCAATACCGGGAGAGACGAAACCCCTCCTATCGCTCATTGCCTCCATGTGACTCGGGACTGTACCCAAAGACCACCGTTTTGCACGCCCTCGTGGACGTGGTAAGGTGGAGATCAAAGCACAGTGGGAATCACACAAGACTCTATGACGATCTCGGGTCTACAGACTAACCTGTACAAGTGTCACCTGAGAACTGCCATCTGACGTGAGGTATAATACCATCTGGGAGTTCTCGGCGAGTCCGTCCAGTGTACCCAGTCTCCACTGAGCACCTGTATACCATCTCTGATGTCAAACACCAATGGATATGGGATCATCCATCGCCCATCTCATGGGTCGAGAAGCGTATACGCTAGTCTACTCTGGTATATCGATGCCCCGTCTCGATACACCCATGACTAGGGACCTTGAAGGATGTACTTATGGACTACCATGTCCCCACTAGTATGATCTGCATCATAGTCCAGGTAGTCAAGTACACATCCTAAGGGCTTTACCAACATGTAACTGTTAGTTGTATGTATGCCCTAGAGGCCAGTATTGTACGGATGATGTATATTATATTGGATGCTTGGACATATATAGAGATGACTTTCTTGCTCGATATGATAGTATGCTATCTAGTTACTCTTTATCTTAACATGTACACTTGTCTCTTTATACTGTCTTATAGTTACATGTTGGTAAAGCCCTTAGGATGTGTACTTGACTACCTGGACTATGATACAGATCATACTAGTGGGGACATGGTAGTCCATAGGTACATCCTTCAAGGTCCCTAGTCGTAGGTGTATCGAGACGGGGCATCGATATACCAGTATAGACTAGCGTATACGCTTCTCGACCCATGAGATGGGCGATGGATGATCCCATATCCATTGGTGTTTGACATCAGAGATGGTATACGGGTGCTCAGTGGAGACTGGGTACACTGGACGGACTCGCCGAGAACTCCCAGATGGTATTATACCTCACGTCAGATGGCAGTTCTCAGGTGACACTTGTACAGGTTAGTCTGTAGACCCGAGATCGTCATAGAGTCTTGTGTGATTCCCACTGTGCTTTGATCTCCACCTTACCACGTCCATGAGGGCGTGCAAAACGGTGGTCTTTGGGTACAGTCCCGAGTCACATGGAGGCAATGAGCGATAGGAGGGGTTTCGTCTCTCCCGGTATTGGGGGTTGATGTTGCGCTGTGCTTGGTTGGCCGTAACAGGGAAGTCCCTGGCCAGGGCTGATCAGAGATTTGCTGGTAAGTGTTACCAGTAGTTTCTCGACCCGTTATGAGCCTCATATCGGCATGACTTATCGGTTATTGGGGTCTGACGTTTACCACCCCTAGACTTGATATGCGACGTATCAGACGAACAGACCGGACTGTACGGTAAGTGTTACTGGTTGGATTCACAGGAGTGTGAGCGGGCTAGCTCGTCGATCTTCTGATCGCTTAATACCCGGATGGCCGTTACGTTTAGCAGACCGGTTGCGGCTTGTGGGTGCTTGATATGATCATCATCTGCTACCGGCGTATTGACGAGTCTTTAGAGTCCTACACAGAGGTTTCCTGGCTCAAGCGAAACGAAATAGGAGCGTATATGAGATATGTGCGGGAGCGAGAATAATGCGTGTATGTGATACCGTATTTCATTATCGCGATAAATGTTTCGATTGGTTATATTCGATATGACCTAGTTATCGAATCATTGATTCGATAAATCGATACATTGGATTCTAGTCGGTTATGTGCGACATGACCGGATCATTGAATCAAATGTTGATTTAATGATTTAATGTATAATTATATATTTGATATATTGCATTGCATTAACTAGTATTGGTTCACTTTATATGGATTTTCTCACTTGATGTGCAAGAAGTATATGTGATGTACTTTTGTGCACATATTTGTATCATGTTTGATGATACTTGATCATTTTGTTAAGTGTAAAGAATTAAAACCATGGTTAAGTGTTGATTAGGGTTTTGCATATTCATTTATTTATTTATTTATTTATTTGAAAAGGATTATGATTAGAATGGTGGCTTTCTTTGTTTTAAGTTGAAGCTTCATGAAGCTTTGACTTTTGTAACCATTCTTGTCTTCATGCTTAACCCTAACTCATCCAAGTAACCATGGTCTATTCTCTACACTTAACTATAGTTAGCTTATGATAAGTATTGAATTATTATTCATTTTAACTCAACACTTATCATTTTTCTAGCTTCATCTTCTTCTTCATCTTAAAGATAGAAAGCTTGATGCCATCAATGGCAACTTGAGTTCCAAAGTGAGAAATCCAATTCTAAAGTGAACCCACCTCCTATTTCTTCACCCTCTACCTCTTGCCAAGTTGTTTTGGGTGTTTTCTTCACAAGTTTCACAAATTTGTGAAGTCGGAGCTTGAACTTGTGATGCCTCGACGTAGATCATCTTCGGCACGAAGCCGACGACCTAGTCCGCCCAAATCTCCGATGAAGCCGACGTATGAGTTCGGGATTCACGATGGACAGCGAGAGGATGCCTACACGGAGCTAAGGAAGTGGATAACCGGATCTACAAAGGTTGTAGCTCTCTTCTTTTAGTTAAGTTGTTAACTAGATTCACATATCGCCTAGAATTCTAGCCAACGATCCGTAGTCTAGGGTTTCTCGACACCGTAAATTTTGAATTTTGCATGGTTGATGCCTTGTGAGATCTCTTTAGTGTGCCTAGGAACCCTACAGTGGTATCAGAGCCTAGCTAGAGCCTTAGGCGAAGTCTAGACGACGTTTGAAATCCGAACGAACCGAAACCCAAGAATTTTCATGCTCTCTGGACTTTTTTCAAATTCTGGGATTTTCCTGAATTAAAAATATGCAGAAAACTCAGCAGGGAATTGTAAGAATTACTGTGAAGCCCGTACCCATAATTCCTCCATACTGCGGCGGAACCGCGGCAGAAGCATGGCTTCTGCGGCGGTTCCGCGGCCAATTGATGACGTCACCTTCTCATTTTTGCACAGTAATTCCTCTTTCACAGTTCTGAATTTTCTGGGAATTTTTAATTTGAATCTAGAGCTGAGTGTTCTGGGGTTGTATTGGGAATCGTAGATTCGATCGGATTGTTAAACTTCGTCTATATGTTTTTCCGGATAATTTTTTGATATGTTAAAAAGTTCGACCGGATATAAATACCCAACTTTTCCCCTGCCGGAAAATATCCAAGTGTTGGATTTTTGCATGGTTTAAGGACGTTCTAAGTAGTGCAAGTAACACGATGGTCCTTCTAGAAGACAGCAAACCTTAACTCGATTATGTGACCGTCTTGAACTGCCCTTTGAACCTTCGGGTTGGGGGCAGTACGGCGTGCCACATGTGAGGCGTTGGCTTGACCCTTCTACGGCTGGACCGTTGGTACTGAGGCATGAAGTGAATGTCTTTGAACTTATTTCATGAGTTGATCGGTTTCGGGAAAACTTGGGTGTTCGAATGTTCGATCGGAAAGTTTAATATTTTCTGTTTATCCGGAATGGGATACAATAATTGGAATTCACAAACAGTTATGAGATAACTGAATGAATGTTATAAATCTAGCGGTTTAGTTTCATTTGATATTGAAAAGAGTTTTCGATAATGAGACTAAAATGCGGGGTTTATAGCTGTTAGGCATGTGATGTCTAAGTATTTCATTTGTTTAGGCATGCGATGTCTAAAGAGGTTGCGGATTCCAACTGTTGTAGTTTTACACTTTCTTTTCTGTGACCGTAAATGTAATATGTTATATCGCCGGTTTCGTTGCTATATGTCAACGACAATTGGGATGCGCATATTTACTTACGTTGATGACATGTGATGTTATGTGTTGCTGGATATGTTATATTGGATTGTCGTGTTTGAATAGCCGGGGGTTTTTATGTGAGATGAGTGTTTTTCATTTTCATTCATGTAAAAACTTGTATGTAATATTCTTTTATTTGGGGCACTTCCAGGTAGCGGAAGTCGTCGCCTTTTGTATATTATTTACTTTTCCGCATTAGGATAGACCCAAGAAGGGGAGCACAAGTAACCGGGTTCTGGGGTCCAGTGGGAGACCAACTCGAGGAGTCGAGTCCGGGTCTCCTAACCCTAGAATTGGCAGGGTTGCTTGCCGCTCTCGTAGGGGTCTAAGGGTGTGGGATTGGCTATTCATCACGACCGTGGAATCCGTGTTTTATACTGGCTCATATTGAAAACACGGACGTCCTAGTATATCCAATATTTCACATGTTTCTTCTGCTGCGATATCTGTGATGTGATCATGTGATGTTCTGTGATGGATACAGTATATAGTATATATGATATATTATATAGACGTTACTTATGTTTTGCACCCGCACTAGCCCTGCCCTGCTCTGTCGTTAGTTACCTAACCTAACGGTGCACGAGGGGACATCGAGGCGAATGCGGATGGCATAAGTGTACGTCGTATTTATCTGTGATGTTTAGGTACTTAAATGATGGGACTTCATTAATGTGATTAATGAAAGTAAAAGAAACCTAAGATGTTGTAGAATCAAATTTTAAACAAAACAGGTAGCTACAGTTCTTGCTTTGCATAGCGGTATATATGATATACCCTGCACCTTATTCGATGAGGAAAGGACCGAGATCCCTTCACCGGGAGTGACTCCTTTAGCAATAACTGGCAGATGCTACACACTCGGTTTGCTTTTGATTGGTTTTTAGTTTTGCTTTGCACAGTGATATATATGATATATCCCGCACCTTATTCGACGAGGAAAGGGCCGACGATCCCTTCACCGGGAGTGACCCCTTTAGCAAAACTAGAAAAGCCTCAAAATCACTCCATTTCAAAACTTCATTTGATTCTACAACGATATCAAGTTCATTACGCAATAGGTTTTCAGAAAAACCTGTCGTAGCCCTCCGTCATTTCAGATAAGTAGTAGTTAGTATTCGTGCTACGTTTGTTGGCATGCGTCAAGGCGTAGTGTGCGGTAGCTAACTAGTATTTATCTGCTTATACATATGATGCAGATTGGATTAGGGTAGTCGTACGACTTTGTTGGCCTGCGTCAAGGGTCGTGCGGGTGGGTTTAATTCAATCAGGAAATGACGGGTTGAACTTGACTAGCGCGCTATGATTTGTTGGCCTGCGTCAAGGTCATAGGACGCTAGGGGCAAAATATTATCGGGAATTTCAAGTGTTGAAATTCGCAATGAGATTGCATACCTTCTATGAGATAGTTGGATCCCGATACCCACTGCGAGTAAGAGTTACTCCTGGGAGAGTTTTACACATTACAATTAGCCGATCAAGTAGGTGTCTAGAAAGGTGTCAACGAGGTTACGCCTCTGGGAAAACGAGGTTTACATTAATTAGGATCGTGCGAAAGCACGGGGGACCTCCCTCAAAGTACCGACACTGGCCTGGCTGAAAGATTGGCGAACTTGTAGTGTGTAATTAATCCCGGCTAGTCTTTCCTTTTAGGGTTTGAAGGAAGATTTGATAAAAACCAGTGGGAGCCATCCTGATTAGATAAGATAATAACCAATCTGATCTTGCACGAGCTTACGCTAAAGTGTTTTCTTCTCTCTCTCTCCAGGTAGCGACCATTTCATGCCCTAATAAAGATAATAATATGGATGTATTGACCGAACCCGCATATTATACTGTGCTGGGGAACGTTGGTTCCGTTCTTTCCTATAAGAGTTATAGGACTGAACAGGATATAGGGGAATACCAGGATTCCCATCCCACCCGAATGAAGAAAGTACATGTTGATGCATTTTCTTCGGGTGTGTTCGTTACAGAGAACTGTTTCTCCATTTGCCCTACGTCCTGGGTATTAGATACCGGATCAGGATCCCATATATGTAATCAGTTACATGGGCTTAGGAAAGGTAGAGAACTTGGAGAAGGTGATAAAGACATTAGAGTTGGAAATGGTGCAATTGTTGCAGCTAAGACTGTCGGGGAATATCACCTTGGATTACCAACCGGTAATACATTGGTTCTGAACGAATGCTATTACATGCCGAACCTGATGTGCAACATTATATCAGTTTCTTTATTAAGTAAAGAGGGATATAATTTTGTATTACAGGACAATGTTATGAACATTTTCCGTAACCAAAAGTTGGTTGGATCAGGCACGTTGTGCAATGGCATTTATGTTCTAAATCAATCAACAGTTCTGAGCATAACTAACACACACAAGAGGAAAAGTTCTGAAATGAACGAATCCTTCTTGTGGCATTGTAGACTGGGTCACATCAATGCGACACGACTGGATAAGTTTCATAAGGATGGATATTTGAATCCGTTTGAATTTTCATCCTATGACACTTGCCAGTCATGTCTCAAAGGCAAGATGACCAAAGCTCCATTTACGGGACACGGAGAAAGAGTTACCGAACTCTTGGGACTGATACATAGTGATGTATGCGGTCCCATGTCTACACATGCCAGGGATGGTTCTTCGTACTTCATTACATTCACTGACGATCTCTCTAGATTCGGATATGTGTTCCTGATGAAACACAAATCAGAAGCTTTTGAGAAATTTAGAGAATATAAACAAGAAGTCGAGAACCAAACCGGAAAAAGTATTAAAATCCTTCGATCTGATCGAGGAGGAGAATACTTAAGCAATGAATTCCTGGACTTCCTAAAAGAGAATGGGATTCTCTCTCAGCTGACTTCTCCATATACACCACAGCACAACGGTGTATCAGAACGGAGGAACCGCACCCTATTGGATATGGTGCGCTCTATGATGAGCACAGCTGAGTTACCTATTTCCTTCTGGGGATATGCACTGGAAACAGCTGCAGATCTGTTGAATATGGTTCCCACCAAAACCGTGCCAACCACTCCATATGAGATATGGAAAGGAAAGAGACCATGTCTTAATTATGTTAAGATATGGGGTTGTCCGGCATATGTAAAAACGCAAAATCCGGACAAACTCGCGGCAAGGTCCATTCTGTGTAAGTTTATTGGATATCCCAAACATTCGCGCGGGTATATCTTCTACCACACCGAGGAACAAAAGGTGTTTGTTTCTCGACATGCCACCTTTTTAGAAAAGGAATTTCTTGAAAAAGAGATTAGTGGCAAGGAGGTAGAACTGGAAGAGGTTCCAGCAATACAGACTACAACAGAAGATTTGGTTGAACCAGAGGATTCAGTAGTTCCCAATGAACCTCAGCCTCTCCGCCGATCTAGTAGGGTTCCTCGCCCACCTGAGAGATACTACGGTTTTCTCATGGATGGTGGGAGCGAGGATTGCATCATGGAGGATGATGACCCAACTAGCTTCGAGCAGGCCATCACGAGTAGGGACTCAGTGAAATGGCTGGATGCTATGCGGTCCGAGATGGAATCCATGTACACCAACAAAGTATGGACTTTGGAAGTTGCTCCTGAAGGGGTAAAACCTATTGGGAGCAAGTGGATCTTCAAGAAGAAAATTGGTGTAGATGGGAAAGTGGAGACTTTCAAAGCTAGACTTGTTGCAAAAGGTTTTCGTCAAAGACCAGGTGTGGACTATGACGAAACCTTTTCTCCAGTGGCTATGCTTAAATCCATCCGGATCATGCTTGCCATCGCTGCATATCATGATTACGAAATCTGGCAAATGGATGTTAAGACCGCCTTTCTAAATGGTGATTTAGAAGAGTGCGTGTACATGACTCAGCCAGAGGGCTTCGTAGATAGTGGGAGCAGCGGGAAGGTGTGCAAGCTGCTTAAATCCATTTATGGATTAAAGCAAGCATCGCGGAGTTGGAACATCTGCTTTGACGTCGTTATCAAAGAGTTTGATTTCGTCAAAAATCCAGATGAACCTTGTATCTACAAGAAGGTGGCAGAGAGTAAGGTTGTCTTCCTGGTATTGTACGTGGACGACATACTCTTGATACGAAATGATATTCCTATGCTGCAATCGGTCAAGCTCTTCTTATCACAAAGATTCTCAATGAAAGATCTTGGTGATGCCTCCTGCATATTGGGAATCAGGATCTATAGAGATAGATCCAAAAGGATATTGGGATTGTCCCAATCCAGGTACATTGACACCATACTAAAGAGGTTTAGTATGGAAGAATCCAAGCGTGGGAACTTGCCCACGATCTCTGGAGTCACTCTCTCCAAAGAGATGTCTCCCAAGACTGATTTGGAGAGAGCTCGCATGCAAGGGATACCCTATGCTTCGGCTGTAGGCTCTATCATGTATGCGATGCTATGTACCAGACCCGATGTAGCATACTCACTAAGTATAGTGAGCAGGTATCAAGCTGATCCTGGAGAGAGTCACTGGACAGCTGTGAAGAGCATTCTCAAGTACTTGCGAAGGACTAAAGAGATGCTCTTGGTGTATGGTAACGGAGAACTCCAAGTGGAGTCCTTTACCGATTCAAGCTTCCAGAGTGATAAGGATGACTCTAAGTCGCAGTCGGGATTTGTCTTTACCCTTTACGGAGGGGCGGTTAGCTGGAAGAGTTCCAAGCAGGAAACCGTGGCAGACTCGACGATGGAGGCTGAATACATCGCTGCCAACGATGCTGCCAAAGAGGCTGTCTGGATCAAGAAGTTCATTACTGAACTTGGAGTGGTTCCATCCATTGAGCATCCAATACCTTTGTATTGCGATAACAATGGAGTGGTGGCTTTGGCCAAGGAACCCAGGTCCCATCAGCGATCCAGGCATATTCTGAGGCGGTATCACCTGATCCGGGAGATAGTTGATCGCCGGGAGATCGAGGTCAGGAGAGTTGACACGAAGAACAACACGGCGGATCTACTCATGAAGGCCATTCCCCAGATACAGTTTGAGAGACTCTTCGGGATGCTCGGTATGCGATACTACAGCAGCTGGCCCTAGTGCAAGTGGGAGATTGTTAGTTGTATGTATGCCCTAGAGGCCAGTATTGTACGGATGATGTATATTATATTGGATGCTTGTGTAAGTCCATGCTACCTCTCCCGGTACTTTCGGGAATGCGGAATTTGGTAAAAAACGATTTTCTTAAAGATGGTAACATGGACCTAAAACCCGGATCTTGGTTAAACATCTATCTAACATCCTAACTATGAGTTTTAGCTACTCGGTTAGGGGGTTATACCTTGCTTGTCTTGAACTCCTTCGTCTTCAAAGCACCGATGGTGGTCCGATGGCTTCTTCTCGTCGTCTCCGTACGCCGAAGATAGATCCACCTGAAAGCTCCAACCTTTAGCTCCTTCTTCGTTCTTTAAAGAAACTAGTTCACTTGGTTTGCTAAACCTAGTGAACTAGAATGAGTAGAGAAGAAATAGAATGGGATTTTATCTATGGTTCTTGATTCTCAACTCATGAGACAAGAGAACCATAGATCAAGAGAGGGAGCAAGAGGTTGAGGGTGAGAGCAAGAGGAGAGCTCAAGAACAAGAGAGAGAATGAGCAAGAAAGAATGAGGCTCTCTTTTGTCTTTCACCCTCTCATAATCCAAAGTGATCATAACTCATCATATCAAAAAAGTCTTATGTGATGGTTTGAAGCAACCATAACCATATCATTTCATGCACTCATTTTACACAAATGAGCAAGTAAACAAAAGTCCTTGCCATGAAATGATGGCTATGGTTATCATGATGGTCAACTAGTCAAGCCTAGTCAACCGGTCAACAAGTCAACAAAAGTCAACACGTCAACAAAGTCAACAAGTCAACAAAAGTCAACAAGTCAACAACCATATCACCATAATACTTAATTAATATAATAGTTAATCACATATCATATTCTCATTAGGGTTGAGCATAAAGTCAAATAGTCAACGGTCAACTGTCAACAACCCTAATGAGAATCCGCTGCCTCTGCCTCCCTGTCAACTGTGCATACACACCCGCATCCGCGTTCCGAGGAACACGAATGCAAACTGGATAAATCCAATCCCATAAGGTACATTAGGATCTGGCTTAAACCAAAGCCCGCTAGTGAAAACTGTCCGGACACAGTACGTGCACAAGTGCACGAATGTGACCGGACCCTGTCGCAAAACCATGCGACCTGTCGCAATACCATGCGACCTCTACTCTTTTTCCTAAAGGCAAAAAGCTTTCTGTGTGGGACTCTAAAGACTCGATACTACGCTGGCAGTGGGTTTAACCACAGACCGCAAGCGGCACTAGCTGTGCGTAACGGTCCCCAGGTAATGCCGACAAGAAGACCGACGAGGCGAAACCCATCTGAACTCCTACTGAGCCTGAGTGTGACATTCTCCGTACAGTCCGGTCTGTTCGTCTGATACATCGCATGGCGGGCCTAGGGGGCGGTAAACGTCAGTCCCCCAATAGCGGTACAAGTCGTGCCGGAGCGAAGCCCAAAACACCCTGAGATAACACTGGAAACCTACCAGTATATCTCGTTTGCCCTGGCCAGGGAATACTCGTGTAATGGCTCTCCTAGACATAGCGCGATGTCAACCCCCAATACCGGGAGAGACGAATCCTGTCTAACCGTCACTGCCTCCAAGTGCTTCGGGACTGCACCCAACCACTACCTGTTTGCACGACTCCTTTGAGCCGTGGTAGGGTAGTGATCAAAGTACAGTGGGAACACACTCGAGGCGGAATGACAGTGTCAAGTCAGCGGACTAAGCTGTACTCATGTCACCTGGGAACTGATAACTGACGATAGGTATAATACCAACTAGTCAGTTCCCGACGAGTCCTGTCCAGTGTACCCGTAACCTAACGAGCACCCGCATACTATCTCAAGCACGACGTACTGACGGCTGTGGGACAGACCGTCTCCCACACTGGGATGAGAAGCGCATGCGCTGGTCTACTCCGGAGTATCGATGCCCTGTCTCGATAGTCCTGCGACCAGGGACCTGCATAAGGATGTGCTTATAGATTACCCAGCCCCACTAGTGTGACGGCCATCACATCGCTGGTAATCAAGCAAAGATCCTAAGGGCTCTATTAATGTGTATTGGCGATATACAAAAATAAACACATGTACACATTGAAGTAGAAACAAACCAAGTAGCATACTACTATTTTGAGCAAGATTGTATATACAAGGTGAATATCCCAAGCATCCATTAAGTAATATACAAACTAGTATGATACAGTAATGGCCTCTAGGGCATATACACTAACAATCTCCCACTTGCACTAAGGCCATGTACTGGCGTATCGAAGACCTATCATCTCGATCAGCCGCTCGAACTGAGTCTGGGGCAGGGCCTTGGTGAATGGATCTGCAGTGTTATCTTCTGAAGCGACTCTCCGAACCTCGATCTCCTGGCGATCTACGATCTCCCTGATCAGGTGATACCGCCTTAAGATGTGCCTGGATTTCTGATGGGACCTGGGTTCCTTCGCTAAAGCTATAGCCCCGTTGTTGTCGCAATACAGAGGTATTGGATCAACAATGGACGGAACCACCTGAAGTTCTTTCAAGAACTTCCTCATCCAGACAGCTTCTTTTGCGGCATCAGATGCAGCGATGTATTCCGCTTCCATCGTCGAGTCTGCAACGGTTTCTTGTTTGGAACTCTTCCAACACACCGCCCCTCAATTGAGGGTAAAGACAAAACCCGACATGGACTTGGAATCATCCTTGTCACTCTGGAAGCTGGAGTCAGCAAAGGCCTCGATCTGGAGGTCTTTTCCGCCATACACCAAGAACATCTCCTTAGTCCTTCTCAGGTACTTGAGAATGTTCTTTACCGCTATCCAATGTTTCTCCCCAGGGTTTGACTGATACCGGCTTACCACACTCAGTGCATAAGCTACATCCGGTCTGGTACACAACATCGCATACATTATAGAGCCTACCGCAGAAGCGTAGGGTATAATAGACATGCGATCCCTCTCCAAATCAGTCTTGGGAGACATCTCTTTAGAGAGGGTGATCCCGTGACAAGCCGGTAGGTTACCGCGCTTGGAATCTTCCATACTGAATCTCTTCAGTATGGTGTCGATGTACCTGGACTGTGAAAGTCCTAATATCCTCTTGGATCTGTCACGGTAGATCCGGATACCCAGAATGTACGAGGCATCACCCAGGTCTTTCATGGAGAACCTGTGTGACAAGAACCCCTTGACAGATTGTAGCATAGGAATGTCATTTCCTATTAAGAGAATGTCATCCACGTATAAAACGAGGAATACTACAGTTCTCGCTACAAATCTACTATAGATGCATGGTTCATCTGGATTTTTGATAAAGCCAAATTCTTTGACCGTCTCATCAAAGCAGATGTTCCAACTCCGCGATGCCTGCTTTAGTCCATAGATGGACTTAAGCAACTTGCACACCTTTCCGCTGCTCTCACTCTGAATGAAACCCTCTGGCTGGTCCATATAGACACACTCCTCTAAATTTCCATTTAGAAAAGCTGTCTTTACGTCCATTTGCCAAATCTCATAATCGTGGAAGGCAGCAATGGCAAGAAGGATCCGAATGGATTTCAGCATGGCTACTGGAGAAAAGGTTTCGTCGTAGTCCAAGCCAGGTCTTTGACGGAAACCTTTTGCTACCAGCCTAGCTTTATAGGTCTCAACCTGTCCATCTACACCAATCTTCCTTTTGAAGATCCACTTGCATCCTACGGGTTTTACCCCGTCTGGAGCAATGTCCAACGTCCATACCTTGTTGGTGTACATGGACTCCATTTCGGTCCGCATTGCATCCAGCCATTTCACTGAGTCAACGCTCTGAACGGCCTGCTGGAAGCTAGTAGGCTCATCATATTCTATGATGCAATCCTCTCTATCCCCGTCTATGAGAAAACCGTAGTATCTCTCGGGCGGATGAGACTGCCTACTACTCCTGCGGAGCGGCGTAGGAATGTCCTGTTCTTCCGAACCCTCTGGTTCCACTAAACTTTCAGTAATAGTCCGTGGTTCTGGAATTTCTTCCAGTTCTACTGCGCTCCCACTTATTTCCTTTTCTATGAACTGGTGTTCTAGAAAGTGGGCATGACGAGAAACAAGAACTTTTTGTTCCTCTTCGCAGTAGAAGAAATATCCCTTGGAATTCTTGGGATATCCCACAAACTTGCACAGTACTGAGCGTGCCTCGAGCTTGTCCGCATGCTGCTTTTTGACAAAAGCTGGACTTCCCCATATCTTAATGTGATTAAGATGGGGTCTCTTCCCACACCACATCTCAAATGGCGTGGTAGGCACAGTCTTAGTGGGAACTCGGTTCAAAAGGTATGCGGCTGATTCTAGCGCATATCCCCAGAATGATCGCGGCAACTCAGCATTACTCATCATGGACCGCACCATATCCAATAGGGTGCGGTTCCGTCTCTCCGATACACCGTTATGTTGCGGGGTGTATGGAGGAGTATGCTGAGAGAGAATTCCGTTCTCTTTTAAATAGTCCAGGAACTCGGCACTTAAGTATTCTCCACCTCGATCCGATCTTAGAATCTTAATACTTTTGCCGGTCTGTTTCTCTACTTCATTCTTATACTCCTGGAATTTTCCAAAGGCCTCGGACTTATGTTTCATTAAGAAGACATAACCGTACCTTGAGAAGTCATCCGTAAAAGTAATGAAGTAAGAATGTCTGCTTCGGGCATGTGTAGACATTGGACCGCACACGTCACTATGTACGAGTCCCAAGAGCTCGCTCGCTCTTACTCCATGTCCAGTAAACGGAGTCTTTGTCATCTTTCCTTTGAGACAAGATTGACAAGTGGCATACGATTGATATTCGAACGCATTCAAATATCCTTCTGTATGTAACTTAGTCAACCTTCTCTCATTGATGTGACCCAATCTACAATGCCATAAGAAACTCTGATTTATTTCTGGAGACTTTCTTTTGTGTGTATTCTGGACATTAAAAATCTGTGGTTGGTTTAACACGTATATACCATTACTCAATGTACCTGACCCAATCAAAACTTGATTAAGGTGAATGTTTACAACATTACTTACAAACGCAAATTCATAACCTTCTTTAGAAACTAAAGATACAGAAATGATATTACAAGTTGCGTTGGGTACAAAAAAGCAATTACGCAAAACCAAAACATGTCCATCTGACATTCCCAGGTGATAGTCCCCCACGGCTTTAGCATCCATGCTAGCTCCGTTCGCAACTCTGAGGGTCATGTCACCTGCCTTCAAAACCTTACGGTTTCTCAACGCCTGCAAAGAATTACAGATATGAGATCCTGATCCGGTATCCAATACCCAGGAAGTAGAGTTTATTGAAAGACAGTTTTCAATAACATACACACCTGAAGCTGAAGCTGCAACCTGCTTCAATTCCTGTGTTCTGGCCTTCCAGGCCCTGCAATCATTCTTCCAGTGTCCTTTCTTATGACAATAGAAGCATTCTTCCTTATCCACAAGCTTCCCCGCTATCTTTGTTGCTTTACCTTTTCCCTTCGTATCCACTTTACTAACACCGCCCCTTGGTTTGGCGGGGGCCTTCTTCTTCTTTCCCTTGGCTTTCGCCTTGGACCTAGAAGAAGATGATCTTCCTACAAACAAAGTGGATGTTTCCCTACCTTTCTGTAGGGTGCCCTCTGCGCTCCTCAGCATGTTGAGGAGCTCTGAAAGTTCAACCTCTTTTTCTTGTAAGTTGAAGTTCAGTATAAACTGGGCGTAAGTGGAAGGAAGGGACTGGAGAACTATATCCGTATATAGCTCACTCTCCAATGTGATCCCTAGGTCAGCGAGCTCCTCAATGTAGCCGATCATCTTTAGCACGTGCTCGGCTACTGATGATCCGACGGCCATTCTTGTCGAAAATAACTTTTTCGACGCTTCGTATCTTGCGATACGAGATTGCTCTCCATACAGTTCTTTTGTATGGAGCAATATGGATTCCATGTCCATATTCTCATGCCTCCTCTGATGTTCGTTGTCCATCGAGGCAAGCAGGAGGCATTTGGCCTTCGCGCTGTCAATCTCCCAAGTCTTACGGATTTCCTTATCCGCGACGCTGGAAGTTGGACCAGGGACAGGGGGAGCTTTGGTGGTAAGAAGATACCCCAGCTTGTCGTAAGTGATTGCTATCTTGACATTCCTGAGCCAATCTTTGTAGTTTGGCCCTGTCAGTTTGTTTTTATCTAGGAGTAACTTAAGTCCAGTCATGTCGATTTGGTCGCTGCAATTAGGAGAGAGAAGAAGAAACACTCAGCATGATGCTCTTGCAAGTTTAGAGTGGTTTTTAGTTTGTCTAAACAGGATGGCTCCCACTGTTTCTCGAATCCCTCCTCAAACCATAAAGGAAGAATTAGCCGGGATCAATCCCACCGTACAATACTTGCTTAACCGTTCAGTCAGGCCGGTGTCGGTACTTCGAGGGAGGTTTTCCAACGCTTTCGCGAAGTTCCTTAATTAGAGAACCTCTTTTCCCTGGGGGCGTAGCCCCGCTAACACCTTTCTAGGCACCTACTAGGTTTATAGCATTGATCGTTTAGTGAGAAATTTCCCGAGGAGTAGCATATACTCACAGTAGGATCGGGATCCAAATATCATCGCGTGACGAAACTGAAGGAATCCTACCAGAATCATCACACTCCAAATGGTATGCAAATCTAGCAAGTTTCAGTACTTATGAAACTCCCGATGTGGATTTTTGCCCCATGCTCTTATGACCTTGACTTTGGCCAAAATATCA
Organism: Agapanthus africanus; assembly: GCA_030015575.1. Classification (NCBI taxonomy): domain Eukaryota; kingdom Viridiplantae; phylum Streptophyta; class Magnoliopsida; order Asparagales; family Amaryllidaceae; genus Agapanthus; species Agapanthus africanus. The sequence goes on from CM057347.1 coordinate 299,659,522, forward strand.
TAAGTCACATGTCAAGTTCTACCCGTCATTATCCAGGTTAATTTGGATCCATCCGTACCTACCCTTGACTTTGGCCAAAATGGCAGTACGACTGTCCCAAACCAACGCATCTATCTATGCTACACATGAACACCCAATAGCTACCAATCACTGTGCCTTGACTTTGGCCAACATACACAGCTTGAATACTATTGACTATTCATGTGAAACGACGGAGGGCTACGGATGGTTTTGGCAAAACCGTGAACGTAGTGAACTTGATATGGTCGATGGAACGAGATAGCTTTTAAAAGGAGTGGCTCAAGCTCCGCATTTAAAAGTTGTTTTTGAAAAGAACCGAGTGGTTTTTCGAAAGTGTTCCAACGACTTTAACTTGGTTTATTATCTTGCATTACTTCTTTTAATGCGTGATATTCTTGCATTAGTTCTTTTAATGCGTCCCATCAATTAATCCTACCATTGCAGAAAACAACCAAAATATGACGTACGCTTATGCCATTCGCATTCGCCATGGGGTCCCGTCATTACCCGTTAGGTTACTTAACTAACGACAGAGCGGGGGCTGGGCTAGCGCGTCTGTAAAACATAAGCAACGCCTAAATAATATCATATATAGATATACTGCAATGATAAACATTTCAGATCACAGATGAATACATTGGATATACTAGGAATCTGTAATTTGTACGAGCCTGTAACAAAAGACAGATTACACGGTCGCGGTGAATAGCCAAATACCCCACCCAAGACCCCTACGGGTGCGGCAAACTACCCGCCAAGTACCCGAAGCGTAGTAACCTCCCTCATCTCCTATGAGTAGGCCACTCGACACTTCGGCATACCCGGTAGTTTGTGCACCCCCTACATGGGTCTATCCTAGGAGCAAAAACAGTAAAAAGAAATTATACAATGACGACTACAACCCCGACCCGGTTGTGCGGCCATACAAATAATTATTACATCAATTTACAAATTTACATGAATTGAAAGAAAAGAAAACTCTCGTCTCACAACCCCCGGCTATTCACCCGCGACAATCCAACATATTCATATACACATTCCAGCACATTACAGATCACAGAATTGTATAACCCCCACTAATCGACATATAGCGATTAGTAGACGTTCAATACAAATATCACATTACAGAAAAACCCGTTAGCTCAAGTCTTTTAGAAGTTCGATCAAAAATACGGATTTTCGGGACCCCAAAATAAAATTTTCGTTCTGGAAAATCTGGGTTGAAAATATATATGCTAAAAATCCCAAAATACCCCCATAAGAACACTGCACCAAAAATTTACCTCGGCCGAGTCGACTCGGCCGCGGATCCGCGGCGGGAGCGTGCTCCCGCCGCGTTTCCGCGGCCCTTTGACTCGAACGTTGGACAATTTTTGGTGGGTGCTCACAGAAAAGCCTGAGCCGATTTTAGGTGTTAAAATAATCAACTTTTGAACAGTGGAAAAATCGACAGAAACTGCAAATTTTTGGGGTTTGTTTCTGGACTTTTTCGTTGATCGATCTTCTAGTTACTTGCTAACATGCTAGATAGAGTTTAACCTAGGCTCTGATACCACTGTAAGTCCATGCTACCTCTCCCGGTACTTTCGGGAATGCGGAATTTGGTAAAAAACGATTTTCTTAAAGATGGTAACATGGACCTAAAACCCGGATCTTGGTTAAACATCTATCTAACATCCTAACTATGAGTTTTAGCTGCTCGGTTAGGGGGTTATACCTTTCTTGTCTTGAACTCCTTCGTCTTCAAAGCTCCAATGGTTGTCCGATGGCTTCTTCTCGTCGTCTCCGTACGCCGAAGTTAGATCCACCTGAAAGCTCCAACCTTTAGCTCCTTCTTCGTTCTTTGAAGAAACTAGTTCACTTGGTTTGCTAAACCTAGTGAACTAGAATGAGTAGAGAAGAAACAGAATGGGATTTTATCTATGGTTCTTGATTCTCAACTCATGAGACAAGAGAACCATAGATCAAGAGAGGGAGCAAGAGGTTGAGGGTGAGAGCAAGAGGAGAGCTCAAGAACAAGAGAGAGAATGAGCAAGAAAGAATGAGGCTCTCTTTTGTCTTTCACCCTCTCATAATCCAAAGTGATCATAACTCATCATATCAAAAAAGTCTTATGTGATGGTTTGAAGCAACCATAACCATATCATTTCATGCACTCATTTTACACAAATGAGCAAGTAAACAAAAGTCTTTGCCATGAAATGATGGCTATGGTTATCATGATGGTCAACTAGTCAAGCCTAGTCAACCGGTCAACAAGTCAACAAAAGTCAACAAGTCAACAAAGTCAACAAGTCAACAAAAGTCAACAAGTCAACAACCATATCACCATAATACTTAATTAATATAATAGTTAATCACATATCATATTCTCATTAGGGTTGAGCATAAAGTCAAATAGTCAACGGTCAACTGTCAACAACCCTAATGAGAATCCGCTGCCTCTGCCTCCCTGTCAACTGTGCATACACACCCGCATCCGCGTTCCGAGGAACACGAATGCAAACTGGATAAATCCAATCCCATAAGGTACACTAGGATCTGGCTTAAACCAAAGCCCGCTAGTGAAAACTGTCCGGACACTGTACGTGCACAAGTGCACGGATGTGACCGGACCCTGTCGCAAAACCATGCGACCTGTCGCAATACCATGCGACCTCTACTCTTTTGCCTAAAGGCGAAAAGCTTTCTGTGTGGGACTCTAAAGACTCGACACTACGCTGGCAGTGGGTTTAACCACAGACCGCAAGCGGCACTAGCTGTGTGGAACGGTCCCCAGGTAATGCCGACAAGAAGACCGACGAGGCGAAACCCATCTGAACTCCTACTGAGCCTGAGTGTGACATTCTCCGTACAGTCCGGTCTGTTCGTCTCATACATCGCATGGCGGGCCTAGGGGGCGGTAAACGTCAGTCCCCTAATAGCGGTACAAGTCGTGCCGGAGCGAAGCCCAAAACACCCTGAGATAACACTGGAAACCTACCAGTATATCTCGTTTGCCCTGGCCAGGGACTACTCGTGTAATGGCTCTCCTAGACACAGCGCGATGTCAACCCCCAATACCGTGAGAGACGAATCCTGTCTAACCGTCACTGCCTCCAAGTGCTTCGGGACTGCACCCAACCACTACCTGTTTGCACGACTCCTTTGAGCCTTGGTAGGGTAGTGATCAAAGTACAGTGGGAACACACTCGAGGCGGAATGACAGTGTCAAGTCAGCGGACTAAGCTGTACTCATGTCACCTGGGAACTGATAACTGACGATAGGTATAATACCAACTAGTCAGTTCCCGACGAGTCCTGTCCAGTGTACCCGTAACCTAACGAGCACCCGCATACTATCTCAAGTACGACGTACTGACGGATGTGGGACAGACCGTCTCCCACACTGGGATGAGAAGCGCATGCGCTGGTCTACTCCGGAGTATCGATGCCCTGTCTCGATAGTCCTGCGACCAGGGACCTGCATAAGGATGTGCTTATAGATTACCCAGCCCCACTAGTGTGACGGCCATCACATCGCTGGTAATCAAGCAAAGATCCTAAGGGCTCTACTAATGTGTATAGGCGATATACAAAAATAAACACATGTACACATTGAAGTAGAAACAAACCAAGTAGCATACTACTATTTTGAGCAAGATTGTATATACAAGGTGAATATCCCAAGCATCCATTAAGTAATATACAAACTAGTATGATACAGTAATGGCCTCTAGGGCATATACACTAACAGCTTGGACATATATAGAGATGACTTTCTTGCTCGATATGATAGTATGCTATCTGGTTACTCTTTATCTTAACATGTACACTTGTCTCTTTATACTGTCTTATAGTTACATGTTTGTAAATCCCTTAGGATGTGTACTTGACTACCTGGACTATGATACAGATCATACTAGTGGGGACATGGTAGTCCATAGGTACATCCTTCAAGGTCCCTAGTCGTAGGTGTATCGAGACGGGGCATCGATATACCAGTATAGACTAGCGTATACGCTTCTCGACCCATGAGATGGGCGATGGATGATCCCATATCCATTGGTGTTTGACATCAGAGATGGTATACGGGTGCTCAGTGGAGACTGGGTACACTGGACGGACTCGCCGAGAACTCCCAGATGGTATTATACCTCACGTCAGATGGCAGTTCTCAAGTGACACTTGTACAGGTTAGTCTGTAGACCCGAGATCGTCATAGAGTCTTGTGTGATTCCCACTGTGCTTTGATCTCCACCTTACCACGTCCATGAGGGCATGCAAAACGGTGGTCTTTGGGTACAGTCCCGAGTCACATGGAGGCAATGAGCGATAGGAGGGGTTTCGTCTCTCCCGGTATTGGGGGTTGTTGTTGCGCTGTGCTTGGTTGGCCGTAACAGGGAAGTCCCTGGCCAGGGCTGATCAGAGATTTGCTGGTAAGTGTTACCAGTAGTTTCTCGACCCGTTATGAGCTTCATATCGGCACGACTTATCGGTTATTGGGGTCTGACGTTTACCACCCCTAGACTTGATATGCGACGTATCAGACGAACAGACCGGACTGTACGGTAAGTATTACTGGTTGGATTCACAGGAGTGTGAGCGGGCTAGCTCGTCGATCTTCTGATCGCTCAATACCCGGATGGCCGTTACGTTTAGCAGACCGCTTGCGGCTTGTGGGTGCTTGATATGATCATCTCTGCTACCGGCATATTGACGAGTCTTTAGAGTCCTACACAGAGGTTTCCTGGCTCAAGCGAAACGAAATAGGAGCGCATATGAGATATGTGCGGGAGCGAGAATAATGCGTGTATATGATACCGTATTTCATTCTCGCGATAAATGTTTCGATTGGTTATATTCGATATGACCTAGTTATCGAATCATTGATTCGATAAATCGATACATTGGATTCTAGTCGGTTATGTGCGACATGACCGGATCATTGAATCAAATGTTGATTTAATGATTTAATGTATAATTATATATTTGATATATTGCATTGCATTAACTAGTATTGGTTCACTTTATATGGATTTTCTCACTTGATGTGCAAGAAGTATATGTGATGTACTTTTGTGCACATATTTGTATCATGTTTGATGATACTTGATCATTTTGTTAAGTGTAAAGAATTAAAACCATGGTTAAGTGTTGATTAGGGTTTTGCATATTCATTTATTTATTTATTTATTTATTTGAAAAGGATTATGATGAGAATGGTGGCTTTCTTTGTTTTAAGTTGAAGCTTCATGAAGCTTTGACTTTTGTAACCATTCTTGTCTTCATGCTTAACCCTAACTCATCCAAGTAACCATGGTCTATTCTCTACACTTAACTATAGTTAGCTTATGATAAGTATTGAATTATTATTCATTTTAACTCAACACTTATCATTTTTCTAGCTTCATCTTCTTCTTCATCTTAAAGATAGAAAGCTTGATGCCATCAATGGCAACTTGAGTTCCAAAGTGAGAAATCCAATTCTAAAGTGAACCCACCTCCTATTTCTTCACCCTCTACCTCTTGCCAAGTTGTTTTGGGTGTTTTCTTCACAAGTTTCACAAATTTGTGAAGTCGGAGCTTGAACTTGTGATGCCTCGACGTAGATCATCTTCGGCACGAAGCCGACGACCTAGTCCGCCCAAATCTCCGATGAAGCCGACGTATGAGTTCGGGATTCGAGATGGACAGCGAGAGGATGCCTACACGGAGCTAAGGAAGTGGATAACCGGATCTACAAAGTTTGTAGCTCTCTTCTTTTAGTTAAGTTGTTAACTAGATTCACATATCGCCTAGAATTCTAGCCAACGATCCGTAGTCTAGGGTTTCTCGGTACCGTAAATTTTGAATTTGGCATGGTTGATGCCTTGTGAGACCTCTTTAGTGTGCCTAGGAACCCTACAGTAACCATAAGACAGTTTAAAAAGACTAGTGTACATGTTAAGATAAAGAGCAACCAGATAGCATACTATCATATTGAGCAAGAAAGTCATCTCTATATATGTCGAAGCATCCAATATAATATACATCATCTGTACAATACTGGCCTCTAGGGCATACATACAACTAACAAAAATAACCTATTTTAGAATTTTCCATAATTTTTCCAAATTTTTCTGTATTTAATTTTACCTAAATATTAAAATATTCAATAAAATAATATTAAATTATAAAAATTCCTAAAAAATAATATTTTATTTTTTTGAAATGTTACACTAACCGTCACTGCCTCCAAGTGCTTCGGGACTGCACCCAACCGCTACCTGTTTGCACGACTCCTTTGAGCCGTGGTAGGATAGCAATCTAAGAACAGTGGGAACACACTCGAGGCGAAGTGACGGTGTCAAGTTAACGGACTAAACTGTACTCATGTCACCTGGGAACTGATAACCGACGATATGTATAATACCAACCAACAGTTCCCGATGAGTCCTGTCCAGTGTACTCGTAACCTAACGAGCACCCGCATACTATCTCAAGTACGACGTACTGACGGTTGTGGGACAGACCGTCTCCCAAGCTGGGATGAGAAGCGCATACGCTAGTCTACTCCAGAGTATCGATGCCCTGTCTCGATAGTCCTACGACTAGGGACCTGCATAAGGATGTGTTGTGGATTACCCAGCCCCCACGGGTGTGATTGCCATCACAACGCTGGTAATCAAGCAAAGATCCTAAGGGCTCCACTAATGTGTAAAGGCGATATGCTATAAAAAACACATGCATACATTAAAGTAGAAACAAACCAAGTTGTATACTACTATTTTGAGCAAGATTGTCAATACAAGGTGAATATCCCAAGCTTCCATTAAGTAATATACAAACTAGTATGATACAGTAATGGCCTCTAGGGCATATACACTAACAATCTCCCACTTGCACTAAGGCCATGTACTGGCGTATCGAAGACCTATCATCTCGATCAGCCGTTCGAACTGAGTCTGGGATAAGGCCTTCGTGAATGGATCAGCAGTGTTATCTTCCGCAGCAACTCTCCGAACCTCGATCTCCTGGCGACCCACGATCTCCCTGATCAGGTGATACCGCCTCAAGATGTGTCTGGACTTCTGATGGGACATGGGTTCCTTCGCTAAAGCTATAGCCCCGTTGTTGTCGCAATACAGAGCTACTGGATCAACAATGGACGAAACCACCTGAAGTTCTGTCAGGAACTTCCTTATCCAGACGGCTTCTTTTGTGGCATCAGCAGCAGCGATATATTCCGCTTCCATCGTCGAGTCAGCAACGGTTTCCTGTTTGGAACTCTTCCAACACACCGCCCCTCCATTGAGGGTAAAGACATAACCCGACATGGACTTGGAATCATCCTTGTCACTCTGGAAGCTGGAGTCAGCAAAGGTCTTGATCTGGAGGTCTTTTCCGCCATACACCAAGAACATCTCCTTAGTCCTTCTCAGGTACTTTAGAATGTTCTTTACCGCTATCCAGTGTTTCTCCCCAGGGTTTGACTGATACCGGCTTAGCACACTCAGTGCATAAGCTACATCTGGTCTGGTACACAACATCGCATACATTATAGAGCCTACCGCAGAAGCGTAGGGTATAATGGACATGCGATCCCTTTACAAATCAGTCTTGCGAGACATCTCTTTGGAGAGGGTGATCCCGTGACAAGCCGGTAGATTGCCGCGCTTGGAATCTTCCATACTGAATCTTTTCAGTATGGTGTCGATGTACCTGGACTGTGAAAGTCCTAATATCCTTTTGGATCTGTCACGATAGATCCGGATCCCCAGAATGTAAGAGGCATCACCCAGGTCTTTCATGGAGAACCTGTTTGACAAGAACCCTTTGACAGATTGTAGCATAGGAATATCATTTCCTATTAAGAGAATTTCATCCACGTACAAAACGAGGAATATGATAGTTCTTGCTACAAATCTACTATAGATGCATGGTTCATCTGGATTTTTGATAAAGCCAAATTCTTTGACTGTCTCATCAAAACAGATGTTCCAACTCCGCGATGCCTGCTTTAGTCCGTAGATGGACTTAAGCAACTTGCACACCTTTCCGTTGCTCCCACTCTAAATGAAACCCTCTGGCTGGTCCATATAGACACACTCCTCTAAATTTCCATTTAGAAAAGCGGTCCTTACGTCCATCTGCCAAATCTCATAATCGTGGAAGGTAGCAATGGCAAGAAGGATCCGAATGGATTTCAGCATAGCCACTGGAGAAAAGGTTTCGTCATAGTCCAAACCAGGTCTTTGACGAAAACCCTTTGCAACAAGTCTAGCCTTATAGGTCCCAACCTGTCCATCTACACCAATCTTCCTTTTGAAGATCCACTTGCATCCTACGGGTTTTACCCCATCTGGAGCAACGTCCAACGTCCATACTTTGTTGGTGTACATGGACTCCATTTCGGTCCGCATTGCATCCAGCCATTTTACCGAGTCAGCGCTCTGAATGGCCTGCTGAAAGCTAGTCGGCTCATCACTATCAATGATGCAATACTCTCTATCCCCGTCTATGAGAAAACCGTAGTATCTCTCGGGCGGATGAGACTGCCTACTACTCCTGCGAAGCGGCGCAGGAATGTCCTGATCTTTCGAACCCTCTAGTTCTACTAAGCTTTCAGTAATAGTCTGTGGTTCTGGAATTTCTTCCAGTTCTATTGCGCTCCCACTTATTTCCTTTTCTAAGAACTGGTGTTCCAGAAAGTGGGCATTACGAGAAACAAAGACCTTTTGTTCTTCTGCGTAATAGAAAAGATACCCCCTGGAGTTCTTTGGGTATCCCACAAACATGCACAGTACTGAGCGTGCCTCGAGTTTGTCCGCATGCTGCTTTTTGACAAAAGCTGGACATCCCCAGATTTTCAGATATTGAAAATAGGGTTTCTTCCCACTCCATATCTCATATGGTGTGGTAGGCACAGTCTTAGTTGGAACTCGGTTCAAAAGGTATGCAGCCGATTCTAGCGCATATCCCCAGAATGATCGCGGCAACTCAGCGTTACTCATCATGGACCGTACCATATCTAATAGGGTTCGGTTCCGTCTCTCTGATACACCGTTGTGTTGCGGGGTGTATGGAGGAGTAAGCTGAGAGAGAATTCCATTCTCTTTTAAGTAATCCAGGAATTCGGCACTTAAGTATTCACCACCTCGATCAGATCTTAGTGTTTTGATACTTTTGCCTGTTTGTTTTTCTACTTCATTCTTATATTCCTGGAATTTTCCAAAGGCTTCGGATTTATGTTTCATTAAGAAGACATATCCGTACCTTGAAAAGTCATCCGTAAAAGTAATGAATTAAGAATAACCGCTTCGTACATGCGTAGACATTGGACCGCACACGTCGCTGTGTACGAGTCCCAAGAGCTCGCTCGCTCTTACTACGTGTCCTGTGAACGGAGTCTTTGTCATCTTTCCTTTGAGACAGGATTGACAAGTTGCATATGATTGATCTTCGAACGGATCCAAATATCCTTCTGTATATAACTTCGTCAACCTTCTCTCATTGATGTGACCCAGTCTACAATGCCATAAGAAGGCCTGATTTGTTTCCGGAGACATTCTTTTGTGTGTATTCTGGACATTGAAAATCTGTGGTTAGTTTAGTACGTATATACTATTGCTTAATGTACCTGACCCAATCAAAACTTGATTAAGGTGAATGTTTACAACATTACTTACAAATGCAAATTCATAACCTTCCTTAGATATTAAAGATACAGAAATGATATTACAAGTTGCATTGGGTACAAAATAACAATTACGTAAAACTAAAACATGTCCATCTGACATGCCCAGGTGATAGTCCCCCACGGCCTCAGCATCTATGCTAGCTCCGTTTGCAACTCTGAGGGTCATATCACCTGCCTTCAAAACCCTACGCTTTCTCAATGCCTGCAGAGAATTACAGATATGAAATCCTGACCCGGTATCCAATACCCAGAAAGTAGAGTTTATTGATAGACAGTTTTCAATAACATACACACCTGAAGCTGAAGTCGCAACTTGCTTCAGATCCTGGTTTCTGGCCTTCCAAGCCCTGCAATCCTTTTTCCAGTGTCCACTCTTGTGACAGTAAAAGCACTCTTCATTCCCCACAAGCTTTCCCGCTACCTTTGTTGCTTTTGCCTTTCCCTTCGTATCCACTTTACTAACACCGCCCCTTGGTTTGGTGGGGGGTTTTCTTCTTCTTTCCCTTGGTTTTTCCCTTGGACCTAGAAGAGGAAGATCCTCCTACAAACAAAGTGGATGTTTCCCTACCTTTCTGTAGGGTGCCCTCTGCACTCCTCAGCATTTCTGAAAGTTCAACTTCTTTTTCTTGCAAGTTGAAGTTCAGGATAAACTGGGCGTAAGTGGAAGGAAGGGACTGGAGAATCAAGTCTGTATAGAGCTCGTTCTCCAATGTGGTCCCAAGGTCCGCGAGCTCCTCTATGTAGCCAATCACCTTAAGCACGTGTTCCGCTACCGATGATCCGACGGCCAATCTCGCCGAAAACAACTTTTTCGAGACTTCGTATCTGGCGATACGGGATTGCTCTCCATACAGTTCTTTTTTATGGAGAAATATGGATTCGAGGTCCATATTCTCGTGCCTCCTCTGATGTTCATTGTCCATAGAGGCAAGCACGAGGCACTTGGCCTTCGCGCAGTCGATTTCCCAGGTCCTACGGATTTCCCTATCCGCGACGCTGGTTTTGGGGCCTGGGACAGGGGGAGCTTTGGTGGTAAGTAGATACCCCAACTTGTCATAAGTGATTGCCATTTTGACATTCCTGAGCCAATCTTTGTAGTTTGGCCCTGTCAGTATGTTTTTATTTAGTAGTAACTTAAGTCCAGTCATGATGTTTGGTCGCTGCAATTAGGAGAGAGAGAAGAAACACTTTAGCATGATGCTCTTGCAAGTTTAGAGTGGTTTTTAATTTGTCTAAACAGGATGGCTCCCACCGTCTCTCGAATCCCTCCTCAAACCATAAAGGAAGAATTAGTCGGGATCAATCTCACCGTACAATTCTTGCTTAACCGTTCAGCCAGGCCAGTGTCGGTACTTCGAGGGAGGTTTTTCAACGCTTTGGCGAAGTTCCTTAATTAAATAACCTCTTTTCCCTGTAGGCGTAGTCCAGCTAACACCTTTCTAGACACCTACTTGGTTTATAGCATTGATCGTTAAGTGAGAAAGTTCCGGAAGAGTAGCATATACTCACAGTAGGTTCGGGATCCAAATATCATCATGTGACAAAACTGAAGGAATCCTACCAGAATCATCACACTCCAAATGGTATGCAGCGCTAGCAAGTTTCAGTTTCTTTTGAAACTCCCGATGTGGATTGTTGCCCCATGCTCTTATGACCTTGGCGTGAGGTCAAAATGTCATAAGTCACATGTCAAGTTCTACCCATCATTATCCAGGTTAATTTGAACCTACCCGTACCCACCCTTGACGTAGGCCAAAATGGCAGTACGACTGTCTCAAACCAACGCATTCTATCTATGCAACAGATAAATATCCGGCAGCTACCAATCATTATGCCTTGGCGTAAGGTCAAAATACATAGCTTGAATACTACCGAATATTTAACTGAAATGATGGAGGGCTATAAATGATTTTGGCGAAACCGTGAACATAGTGAACTTGATATAATCGATGGAACTAGATATCTTTTAAAAGGAGTGGTTCAAGCTCCTCATTTAAAAGTTGGTTTTTGAAAAGAACCGAGTGGTTTTGAAAGTGTTCCAACGACTTTTACTTGGTTTATTTTCTTGCATTAATTTTAATGCGTCCAATCAATTAATCCTACCATTGCAGAAAACAACGAAAATATGACGTACACTTATGCCATCCGCATTCGTCACGGGGTCCCGTCATCACCCGTTAGGTTACTTAACTAACGACAGAGCGGAAGCTGGACTAGCGCGGATGCAAAACATAAGCAACGCCTAAATAGATATCATATATAGATATATATATATACATTCGTCACATGCAATGATAGCCATTCCAGATCACAGATGAACACATTGGATATACTAGGAATCCGCATTCCGTACGAGCCTGTAATGAAGAGCGGATTACACGGTTGCGATGAATAGCCAAACCCCACCCTAGACCCCTACGGGTGCGGCAACCACCCGCCATGTACCCGAAGAGAAGCAACCTCCCTCAACACCGTGAGTAGGCCACTCGGCACTTCGAGATACCCGGTAGTTTGTGCACCCCACCTTGGGTCTATCCTAGGAGCAAAAACAGTAAAAGAAATTATACAATGACGGCTACAACCCCATCCCGGTTGTGCGGCCATATAAATAATATTACATCAATTTACATATTACATGAATTGAAAGAATAAGAAAACTCTCATCTCACAACACCCCCGGCTATTCATCCGCGACAATCCAACGAATTCAAATACACAAACCATCAACATTACAGATCACAGATATGTATAACCCCTACTAATCGACGTATAGTGATTAGCAGACGTTCAATACATATATCACATCACAGATACAACCCATTAGCCAAAGTCTACAGAAAATCGATCAAAATATGGATTTGTAACCACCCTAAAAACAAACTTGTTCTCTGGAAATTCTGGGCAGAAACAAACCATCTCAAAAATCACAAAACACCAGCAGAAGAAAACTACAGGAGAAACTATCCACGGCCGAGTCAAGTGGGCCGCGGATCCGCGGCAGGACCAAGCTCATGCCGTGGATCCGCGGTGAGTTGGTCGACTCACTGGATCGTTTTTCTTGCCTGTTCTATAAAAGGCCTGAGACGATTTTTAGTACATGATTTATTATTTTTTGAGCAGAAATAAAAATCGGCAGAAACTTGAATTTTACGGGGTGTTTTGCGGTTTTTTGTCCGATCGAAATCCTAGATACTTTGCTAACTTGTTAGTTTGTGTTTAGCTAGGCTCTGATACCACTATAAGTCCACGTTACCCACCCCGGTGCTTACGGGGAGGCGGAAACGGTATAAAAATACGATTTTTACAACTCTAGACAACATGGACTAACTAAAGGAGGATCTTTGCTAAACATAAACTAACAACCAAGCTAAAATAGTTAGCTACTCGGTTAAAGGGTTATACCTAAGTCTTGAAGTCCTTCTCTTCTTGCTCCTTGGAGTGGGATGAACGGGTCGTCCTCATCGCCTTCTCTTGCCGAAGAAAGATCCACCCGAGGCCCTCTACCTTTGGCTCCTACCTCAAACTAGAAGTAACTAAGGTGCTTGGTGTGCTAAACCTAGAACCTTAGAAAGAGTAGAGAGTAATTTTGAAGGTTTTATCTCAAAGCTTAATGGTTCTCAACTCATGAGAGGGGAGAGCTTTGAGAGAGAGGAAGAGTATGAGAGAGAATGAGAATAATAGAATGAGAAGATAATGCCAACCTTCTCACATATATGTGAATTATGATAACTAAATAATTAACTAAAGATAATTGTGATGGTTAACTTGAAATGACCATTATCATTTCACATTAATTACTTTTGCAAGAATCAAAGAGCATCTTTCATATGAAATGATGATGGTCAAATTGTCAACATAGGTCAACATGTCAACCATAGTCAGATGGTCAACAACCCTAACCATAACACAATTATAATTAATTAATATTAATAATCATATTTCATATATAAACATTAAGGTTAAGAAAAAGACAACGGTCATCAACCCTATTGAAAGTCCTCTGCCTTTGCCTTAGTCAACTGTGCATACACACCCGTATCCGTGTTCCAAGGAATACAAATACAATGAGATAAAACCAATCCCAAAACATATACTAGAATCTGGCTTAAACCAAAGCCCGCTAGTATAAGCTGTCCGGACACCAAACGTGCACAAGTGCGCGGATGTGAACGAACCCCGTCGCAAAACCATGCGACCTCTACTCGTTTTGCCTAAAGGCGAATAACCCTCTGTGTGGGAATCTAAAGACTCGACACTACGCTGGCAGTGGGTTTAACCACAGACCGCAAGCGGCACTAGCTGTACGTAACGGTCCCCAGGTAGATGCCGATAAGAAGACTGATGAGGTAAACCCATCTGAACTCCTACTGAGCCAGAATGTGACAGTCTCCGTACAGTCCGGTCTGTTCGTCTAAGAATATCGCATGGCGGGCCTAGGGGGCGGTAAACGTCAGTCCCCTAATAGCGGTACAAGTCGTGTCGGAGTGTAGCCCAGAACAACCTGAGATAACACTGGAAACCTACCAGTATATCTCGCTTGCCCTGGCTAGGGACTTTGTGTAATGGCTTTCCTAGACACAGCGCGATATCAACCCCCAATACCGGGAGAGACGAATCCTGTCTAACCCTCACTGCCTCCAAGTGCTTCGGGACTGCACCCAACTGCTACCTGTTTGCACGACTCCTTTGAGCCGTGGTAGGGTAGCTATCTAAGAACAGTGGGAACACACTCGAGGCGAAGTGACAGTGTCAAGTCAACGGACTAAGCTGTACTCATGTCACCTGGGAACTGATAACTGACGATAGGTATAATACCAACCAACAGTTCCCGACGAGTCCTGTCCAGTGTACTCGTAACCTAACGAGCACCCACATACTATCTCAAGTACGATGTACTGACGGCTGTGGGACAGACCGTCTCCCAAGCTGGGATGAGAAGCGCATACGCTAGTCTACTCCGGAGTATTGATGCCATGTCTCGATAGTCCTACGACTAGGGACCTGCATAAGGATGTGCTTATGGATTACCCAGCCCCCACGAGTGTGACTACCATCACAACGCTGGTAATCAAGCAAAGATCCTAAGGGCTCCACTAATGTGTAAAGGCGATATGCTATAAAAAACACATGCACACATTAAAGTAGAAACAAATCAAGTAGCATACTACTATTTTGAGCAAGATTGTCAATACAAGGTGAATATCCCAAGCTTCCATTATGTAATATACAAACTAGTATGATACAGTAATGGCCTCTAGGGCATATACACTAACATTGGAGCAGGACCAACGTTCCCTAGCGCAGTATAACAAGCGGGTTCGGTCAATACATCCGTATTATTATCTTGATTAAGGCGTGATATGGTCGCAACCAGGAGAGAGAGAGAAGAAAACACTCAGCGTGCGCTTTTACAAGATTATATTGCTTATCAATTTATCTAATCAGGATGTCTCCCACTGTTTTAGTCAAATCTTCCTTTAAACCCTAAAAGGAAAGACTAGCCGGGATTAATTACACTCTACAAGTTCGCCAATCTTTTAGCCAGGCCAGTGCCGGTACTTTGAGGGAGGTTCCCCGTGCTTTCGCACGGACCTAATTAAAGTAAACCTCATTTTCCCAAGGGCGTAACCCTGTTAACACCTTTCTAAACACCTACTTGATCAGCTAATTGTAATGTGTAAAACTCTCCGAGGAGTAACTCTTACTCACAGCGGGTATTGGGATCCAACTATCTCATAGAAGGTATGCAATCTCATTGAAATTTCAACTCTTGAAATTCCCAATAATATTTTTCCCCGAGCGATCTATGACCTTGACAAGGTCAACAAACCATAGACCGCAAGTCAAGTTCAACCCGTCATTTCCTGATCTGAATTAAACCCACCCGCACGACCCTTGACAAGGTCAACAAAGTCGCACGACTACCCTAATCCAATCGCATCATATGCTTATACAGATAAGCAGTAATCAGCTACCGCACACTACGCCTTGACAAGGTCAACAAACGCAGTACGAATACTAACTATTACTTATCTGAAATGACGGAGGGCTACGATAGGTTTTTAAGAAAACCCTTTGCGTAATAAACTTGATATCGTTATAGAATCGAGTGATTTTTGTAAAGGAGTGTTTTTGAGGCTTTTTATTTCTAATTTTGCTAAAGAGGTCACTCCCGGTGAAGAGATCGTCGGCTCTTTCCTCATCGAATAAGGTGCAGGATATTTCACAAATACCGCTATGCAAAGCAAAAACTATAGAAGCAATCAAAAGACAAACCGAGTTTGTAACATCTGCTAGTTTCACTAAAGAGGTCACTCCCGGTGAAGGGATCTCGGCTCTTTCCTTATCGAATAAGGTGCTGGATGTTCTACAAGTAACACCGCTATGCAAAGCAAGAACTAGAGCTACCAGTTTTTAAACAAGTTTCTACAACATATTTAGGTTTCTTTTAGTTTCATTAATCTCATTAATGAAGTCCCATTTTTAATATGCTTCCCAAGCATCACATTTGAAACGAAATCTGCAATATAACATATATCTCATATATATAATATAAATATTTGTCTCAGGAAGTAATATGATCTCATCACAGAACATTGCAGCAGAAGAACATATATGAAATATTGGATATACTAGGACGTCCGTGTTTTAGTACGAGCTTGTATAAAACACGGATTCCACGGTCGCGATGAATAGCCAAACCCACATCCCTAGACCCCTACAAGAGCGGTAAGCAACACTGCCAATTCTAGGGTTAGGAGGCCCGGTCTCGACTCCTCGAGATGGTCTCCCACTGGACCTAGAACCCGGTTACTTGTGCTCCCCGCCTTGGGTCTACCTAATGCGGAAAAGTAAATAATATACAATGGTGACATCATCCTCAGCCCGGAAGTGCCCCAATAAAAGAATATTACATACAACTGAATTTTACATGAATAAAAAAGAAAAACTCTCATCTCACATAAAACCCCGGCTATTCAGAACACGACGATCCAATATAACATATCACAGCAACACATAATATCATATATCATCAACGTAAGTAAATATGCATATCCTAATTGTCGTTGATGTATAGCAACGAAACCGGCGATACACCACATATTACACTTACGGTCGCAGAAAAGAAAGTGTAAAACTACAACAGTTGGAATCCGCAACATCCTTAGACATCGCATGCCTAACCAAATGAATTCCTTAGACATCGCATGCCTAACAATTATAAACCCCGCATTTTAGTCTCATTATCGAAAACTCTTTTCAATATCAAGTCGGGCAATTCAACAAGATTCCCGACATCCTGATCGAATGCTCGTCGCAAACTTTAGCAGACAGACGCACCTCCGGATGTCGTCGACGAAGTGCGCTAAGGCGGAACACCGCTGCCGCGAGCATCTGAACAGATGCTTTTGGCGACGGGATTCTCCTACAGTCACTTGGTCGGGGCTATGGGGCGTGGCTGTCTATTAAGTTTACCCGGCGAGTATCTGCGTACGCTACGTGATTGCGACGGACTTTTGATCGCATCAAAATCCCATGGAAACCGATCATCTGAGACTAAACTGCTATGTTTATAACATTCAAATTAGTTATCTCATAACTACCTGTGGATTCTAAATATTGTATCACATTCCAGATAAAAAGACAATGTCAAACTTTCCGATCGAATAATCAAACACCCAAGTTTTCCCAAATGGCTCAACACTTGAGCGGAGTTTTAAAAAAGTATCTATCAAATGCCACAGTACCAATGGTCCAGCCGTAGAAGGGTCAAGTCAACGCCTCACATGTGGCAACGCCGTACTGTCCCAAACCCTAAGGTTTATAGGCAGTTCAAGACGGTCACATAATCGAGTTAAGGTTTGTTGTCTTCTAGAGGGTCCACCGCGTTACTAGCATGATTTTTCGGAGGTTCCAAACTCGAGAAAAAATCCAACTTTTGAAAAATTTTCCGACAGGGGAAAAAGTGAGTTATTGATATCCGTTCGAACTTTTTAACAGTTTCTAAAATTATCCGGAAAAAACTTAAACGAAGTTAAATTATCCGATCGAATCAACGAGTCCCCAATACAACCCAGAAAACTCAACACTTGAGTATAATTAAAAATTCCCAGAAGAATCAGGAAGTACCTACAGTCGTTACTGTATAAAAACTATCCCTCAATCTACAGTACCTGCCGCGGAACCGTTGCCAATACCCTGGTTTTGCCGAGGTTCCACGGCTCTTTAGTGGATTTAGGGTGTCGTTTTGCACAGTAATTCCTAAAATACCCTTCTGATTTTTTTGAGTATTTTTAATATGAAAAAAAATCAACTTTTTGAAAAATTTCCAGAAACTAGGGTTTTACAGGTATTCGGAGTTTGATCGGACTTTAAACTTCGTATAGACTTCGCCTAAAGTTCTAGCTTGGCTCTGATACTACTGTAGGGTTACTAAGCACACGCACAAGGGTCTATAAGGCATCAACCATGCCCGATTTAAAAATTTAGCCGTGCCGAACAACCCTAACCAAAATCTTTAAACTAGAGATTAGGCGAAACAAAGCATGTTAAACACTTTAACATCTAAGAGTTTGGGATTACAACCTTTGTAGTCCTGTCCTTCACTTCATAAGCTCTGTGTTGTGGTCCTTTCGCTTCGATCATCAAGTTCCGGACTCTCGAGAGGCTACACGAAGAGAAAGATGCAAGCTTGCTTCCGATCTTCGATAACAAAGATGATCTACCTTGAAGTTTCATTAATACAAGCTCTCACTCACTAAATAAAGTGAACACCCTAATCTAAATGGCAAGGATAAATTAGGATGATGAAGTAGGATTTTTTCTCTCATTTGTTTTCTTTAACTCACCCATTTTCATCACTAATGAAAAATCTAGAAAGTTTTTCCATCAAAAGAAGAAGGATGAAGAAGAAGCCATTTTCTTTTGTGATGAATAATGAATCCATAACTAGGTTAGAAATGCAACTATGGTTTATGTAACCTTTGTAGAGATTTAGCTAGGGTTAAGGGTTTGGGTTGGGTTAAAGAATATCTTGCAAAATATCTAAACTAAATATTTTTGCAAGAAACAAAATAAAAGCTTCTAGAAAAGTTTAACCCAAATCAAACCCTAACCTCGTTTAATCTCCACTAAACATGTTGCATTAATAACCCTAACATGTTACAATATTATATATCACATATATAATATATTTTATAACAAAAGAAAATAATACAATTAACATATATCGCATATATATCAATGTATTACCCGAGTGAGAAAAAGAATCTTTTAGTGAGCTTATATTAGTTAATGTAATTTAATATATCAAATATATAATTATACATTAAATTATCGAATCAACACTTGATCCGATAATCCGGCTATTTTACAAATAACCGACTAATATAATCTGTATCAATTCATCGAATCAACACTTGATCTGATGACCCGGCTATATCACATATACCCGGCCGATATCTCATATCGCGAGAATCTAGTACGGTATCACATACACGTATTGTTCTTGGTCCCGCACATATCACATATGTGCTCCTACTCCGTATTGCCTGAGCCAAGAAACCTCTGTGTAGGACTCTAAAGAATCGTCAATACGCCGGCAGTAGGTGATGATCATATGAAACACCCACAAGCTGCAAGCGGTCAGCTAAACGTAACAGCCACCCAGGTATTGAGCGCTCAGAAGACCAACAAGCAAGCCTGTACAATCTCCTGTGAATCCAGTCAGAAACACTCCCGTACAGTCCGGTCTCTTCGTCTGATATGTCACATATCTCGCCTAGGGGTGGTAAAAGTCAGACCCCAGTAGCTTGAGAAGTCGTGTCGATATGAGGTCTATAACAATTCGAGAAACTACTGATAACACTGTTGGATATAGTGCCCTCAAAGTCAATTATTGGATCGCATGTACGAGATTGCAATGATTGAGGCAGGACCTATACCGATATGACAGTCTTGCTCAAGATGATAGTATGCTATCCGGTTTGTCTTTATCATCGTATACATGCTTTAGTTCACTATTGCATGATGATAGAGCTCATAGGATTCTTGCTTGACTACCAGCAGTATGATGGCGATCATATACGTGGGAGCTGGTGGTCTATAAGCACATCCTTAAAGTGTCCCTAGTCGTGGGAGTTTCGAGACAGGGCATCGATACTCCAGAGTAGACTAGTGTATATAGTCGAGACCCCGACGAGGAGCGATGGCCAGTCTCACAAGCCATTGGTGTCAATTGGTTCACCTAAGATGTATACAGGTGCTCATTGGGTTATGAGTACACCGGACAAGACTCGCCGGGAATATGCTAGTTGGTATTATACATATCGTTAGATAGCAGTTCCCTGGTGACATGTGTAAAGGTTAGTTTGTCGACCTGAGATTGTCATTTGTCTCGTGTGAGTTCCCACTGTGCTTTGATCTCTACCCTACCATGCTCAAAGGAGACGTGCAAACAGGTATTTTTGGGTATAGTCCCGAGCCACATGGAGGCAGTGAGCGGATCGTTGGGGATTCGTCTCTCTCAGTATTGGGGGTTGATGTCGCACAGTGCACGGGTTGCCATCACTAGAAATCCTCGGCCGTGGTAGTGGAGAATTACTGATTTGGATCAGTAGTTTCTCAGGTGGTGATGGGCTTCATACCGACACGAATTATCGCGTTATTAGGGGTCTGACTTTATCCACCCCCTAGACTCGATATGCGATACTCTTTAGACGAACGGACCGGACTGTACGGATATTGTCACTGTTAGGCTCAGTAGGGTTTATGGATGACTTCGCTCGTTAGCTTCCCTTCCAATCAATACATAGGCAACCGTTACATACAGCTTGTACCTCTGACGTGCTAGTGGTTATACCTAGTGCCAGTGTGTTGATGAGTCATTAGAATCCCCCACAGATAGTTTCCCAAGTTCGGGCGAAACGTTGTAGAGGCCGTATGGTTTTATGGCAGGGTTCGGAAAATGCACGTGCGTTTTCGCACGTGTCATATTTCGGGCAGATAATACTGGTAGGCTTTGGTTTAAGCCGGATCCGAGTATTATACTGTGTAGATATAATATCTTTGTCTCAGTTGCATTTGTATTCGGTCGTAATACAAATGCGGGTATGTTTATACTGTTACGGGGTTATCCTGAAATTCATTTCGGGGTCGCTTTTGGAAGTTGCCAGTTTCCAGTTTTCTATCGGCCGTATTAAACATTCGGTTTAATGAGGATTTATCTTTTCGTATTGAGGGTGAGTCGTGGTTCTAGAAGGTTCTAGATAAGGTGACTAGGATGATGAGGTGTTAAGTGACTCATTAGTGCATTTAATGCAAAGGGTGACTAGGTTTATGAATCATTGGTTTGCATTTATTGTTTAAGTGAGTCATTGTTTTCTTTATGTGTTTTGATAAGAATCATATCTTTATGGTCACCATTTCTTCTCCTACACTCACCCCCCCACCTCCATAAAGTGGCCGGCCCTTCATTGGAAATGAGAGAGGTTGCTTGTAAAAAGATTATGAAAGTTTTAGACTCATGGAAATTTGATAGATACTCATTTCTCATTTTCACCCGATCCAAAAGGCAACTTCATTAACTGTTCTCCATAGCTCTGGACGTAACGAGACAAAGTATTCTACTCATTCTCTACATCAATCTTGGTCATCTCTTTTAACAAACTTGATGATCGAGTTGCCTCGGTTCAGAGGCGGGAGCCCGTTTAAAGATCCGTCGACATGGTGCCACCTGGACGAGAAGACTGGAGATTCAGAAGATCGGAGCAGCCGCAACAAAGCGTGGGATGATGGTTGAAGACCGAAGGACTCGAATCGTTCGGTATAACATTTCTACCCACTTTGTAGTTTGTTAGTTTAGCTTTAATGGCAGATCCGGGTTATAGTACACGATAGCGCGAGTTTGTAAAAAGTTTTTGTTCCGCATTTGGCGTCTGTTAGACGTCCGGGGCGCTACCGTGGACTTATAGTGGTATCAGAGCCTCACCATTATGCTTTACTAACTTGTGCTAACATGTTTAAAATATCGATCGAACCGATTTTCAAAAACTACAATTTTTCTGTTCAAACTTTCTGTCGATTTTTAAAAGGGTCTAAAAATTATTTTGCATATCACAGAAAGAAGAGCAGGGTTTTCTAAGCATACTGGTGAAAATTGGGCACGTGATCCCACAGTACTGCCGCGGATCCGCGGTCAAAGCTAGGGTTTGACCGCGGAACCGCGACCAGTTTGTGGGAATAGTGCTCCAAACTTTTCCAGTGTGTTTGCCATGGTAAATTGTGGTTTTTGGTATATTTCTTTTGGGCCCAGATTTTCTTACTGTACAGCAGATGTTCGTGGTGCCCACTTCGGGATATTTTGTCGATCGAAATTTAAACGTGTTAGTTTATAGTACTTACTTTATATCTCCGACCGGGAATGTCATTTGAGCGGTAAATTGCGTCTAATTGCTATAGATCTTTTAGACGGGTTTGCGAACGTGACATTCGCGTTGATGTTCTATGTTGTGCTGTGATGTTGCGGATATGTCGGTGTGGATAGCATTGTGCAATGATAGTGCTGTTTGGATTTATTTGTGCATTTGATATTGCGGGGCGAGCGTCCAACATGTGGACTGCCGTCACTGCCAGTTTGTATAATATTCTTTTTGGGGCACGACCGGGTTGAGGTCGATGTACCCGTGGTACATATTTTTATTTCTGTACTAGGTTTACCACGCGACGGAGTGCACGGATAGCCGGGTTCTGGAGGGCAACGGGTCCGTATCCCATGGCTTTGAGAGGCAGAGGGGCCTCACTCTAGAATTGGCAGACTATTCGCCGCACTCGTAGGGGGTACAGGTTGACCCAAGGAAGGGTGTTCAAGTTACCGGATTCCGTGAAGTGCCGGGTGGTCCATTCATTTTGCTGTAGGGGGCTGCCTGGCTTCAGGTTTTGGCGGGTAACTTGCCGCACCCGTAGGGGTCTAGGTTTCATTGCATAGGCTATCCACACGACCAGGGGAACGTCGGGTTTCAGTAGCGGCTCTGTGAAACCCGGGGATCCCAGATTATCTGTATTATTCTGTGATGCTTATTACTTTTCTGTAATGTTGCATATTATCACGCCTGGAGCGATTATTGTATATTGGTATATATACTATTAGATGTTGTATATGTTTTACACCTGCGCTAGTCCAGTCCCCGCTTTGTCGTTAGTTAAGTAACCTAACGGGTGATGACGGGACCCAGTGACGAATACGGATGGCATATCCGTACATTTTATTTTCGTTCTTTTCTGGTGTGATTTATTGATGGGACTGCATTGATTCTTATCAATACAAGGATAAAACAAACCTATATTTGATGTTGTTGGAACAAATTTTAAAAGTGTTATTAAAAAGACGTTTCCTTTTGTTATGCATAGTGATATTCAGTTGGAATATCTTGCACCTCATTCGACGAGGCAAGGGCTGATATCCCTTCACCGGGAGAGACCCCTTGGGCAGAAGTTTGCGTCAGGGTAATAACTTCATTATAGTCGATTACAAGTTTCTTTGCATCGCGGTATTCAGTCAGAATATCCTGCACCTCATTCCACGAGGAAAGAGCCGAGATCCCTTCACCGGGAGTGACCTCTTTAGCAAAGGTTTTCGCCACTATATTTTTATAAAAAGCTATCACGTTCCTTCAACGAGATCAAGTTCATTAAGTTAAAGGTTTTTCGCCAAAAACCAGTCGTATCCCTCCGTCGTTTCATATGAATGGTCAGTAATATTCAAGCTATGTATTTTGGCCTCCGTCAAGGCATAGTGCTTGGTAGCTGCTGGGGTATTCATTTGTAGCATAGATAGATGCGTTGGTTTGGGACAGTCGTATTACTATTTTGGCCTTCGTCAAGGGTATGTACGGGTGGGTTCAAATTAACTTGGATAATGACGGGTAGAACTTGACATGTGACTTATGATATGTTGGTCTTCGTCAAGATCATAAGAGCATGGAGAAAAAATCATATCGGGAGTTTCAAACATACAGGAAACTTGCCAGGCATGCGCATAACTTGAGTGGCTTCCATCATGTTATCATGCGATGATAGTTGGATCCCGATTCTTACTGATGAGTTGGTTTACTCTTCGGGTGATCCCGACTAATTCTTCTTTCAGGTTTGGAGGAGAATTTGAGACTACAGTGGGAGGTTTCCTGATTAGATAAAGTGATAACCATTCTGATCTAGGTTAGAGTGCACGCAGAGTGTTTCTTTTCTCTCTCTCTCTCTTTGGCAGCGACCATTGACCGGCCCTAGACTATGACTCAGTGACCAAGTTGACCGAACCTTCTTAAAATATTGGCTTTTGGATTGTCTAAAGTTGCATAAGTCATTGCCGCTCCTTCTTTTACCCTTTGTATTTCTCAGAACACCCCGTATTACTACGGACATCCACTTCCATTGGAAAGATCCATCATATGGTTATATACGAACTCGAAGGGACTTCTTCGATGATGGATCCAGGTTCAGGAGAAATAGAATTGGTTTATTCAGTTGTCTTTTATTATCACCTTCTCTCAGGTTGCGAGGGCTCCTTAGTTTAGGAGAGTACACCTATTACGCTTATTGGATAGTCTTATTCCAAACCATAGGCAGGTGCCAAAAGGTAGGGAATGAAGAAAACCAATTAGCCTAAGTAGGGTGCGCAGAAGGTAATAACTAAAGACAAAATAAAGGGATTAGAAAGAGGGCAAAGTAAATTGCGACTGCTATCATTCACGACCAAACCTCGTACTTCATCGCCACTCCTATTTCACCTTTGCCTTTCTCCCCAGTTTGGGAGAAATAGAATAAGGTATTATTCAGTTGTCTTTTATCATCACATTCTCTCAAGTTGTGAGTACTCCTAGGTTGAGGAGGGTACACCTATTATGCTTACTGGATAGTCTTCTTCCAAACCCGAGGCTGGTGCCGAACGGTGGGGAAGGAAGAAAACCACTTAGCCTAAAGGGGTGTACAGAAGGAAATGAATAAAGACAAATAAAGGGATTTGGAGAGATGGCAAAGAAAATATACGGTTAAAGTCATGAATTGGATTATGGAAGAGGCAATACTAAGAATACCAGGATACCCCTACGAAACATTTTCATGTTTCAGTACATTGTTAAAGGAAAACTGATTTCCCGATTAGATACTTACTCCAGGGTATGTATTTGCCAGGTTTCATTCTCATATCTGTATGGTTTTACAGATGATGAGTAGGAGTAAGTTATTGGCAATTAGGTGATTATCCTCATTATATCGGAATTCATTGTAATTGGTGATATTTGAGGAAAACGCCTGGGTACAGTTTTCAACCTACGATGCACAGGTTATGAGTTATTCAACTCAGCGGACTTATACAGAGTATTGTATGTTATCCAGTGTCCGTTAGGACAAAGGGGTTGGTCCTCGTACTATGTTCTGTTTACTTGTGACTTCTCTAGTTTTTTAGACAAGTGTTTCGTAGAAATACAATGTCTAAGTTATGAAAAGTTGTGGGTATAAGAATAAAATAGAGAACTAGTTATCGCAAGTATCGGAATTCTTCAAAGAGATGAAGATGTAGATTCTTGTGATTGGTATTCAGTTGATAGTAATGGTTTTGAGAAACTTGTTTCTCTTTCGGGTTACTCATAACTGGATGGATTCCTAAGTTGAGTAATGCTAATAAGTCTCTCTCCATTAAAGTTGATATGCACTGGAAACAGCTGCATGATTAGAATCTGGTTCCAATTAAATAAGTGCCAAAGGTTTCTATATTGGATATAGAATGG
The DNA here is from genome assembly GCA_030015575.1 of Agapanthus africanus. NCBI lineage: Eukaryota > Viridiplantae > Streptophyta > Magnoliopsida > Asparagales > Amaryllidaceae > Agapanthus > Agapanthus africanus. The sequence continues at coordinate 299,684,986 of CM057347.1, forward strand.
TTCATATCTTAACGATGTTAAGGTACGGTGAGTTGTCCAGCTTATGCTTAAAAGCAGACTCTTGATAGCTCAAGGCACGTTTCTGTAATGGCAGTTTATGGGTTGACCCTGGCTTTGACGAGGGTTGACATTTCTACCATCTGGAAGATCAATAGTGATATTGTTCTTGAATCGCCACAGTTTTATTAAAATGGACTTTTTCAGAAAACACTAGTGGGAGTATTGTAGAACTGGAAGTGATTCCAAAACCGCAAACGATTACGGAAAATTTAATAGAACCTATATATTCTATGAGGTTTGACATTCCAATAGCCACTCTGCAGACATAGTGGATAACCTCAGACACCCGAGAGGTACTCCGGTAGCCTCAAGGACGGTGACAGGGAGGTTCTTGTTTACCCAGACTTGACACTACTGTTGTTCCAGACTATGAGACCCGGCATGAGGATAAGTATAGCATCATTCTAAACTAGCTTTAGAAGTGTACGTATATATTATTCTGCCAGAGGGTTTTCATAGTCAGTGGGAGCAGCGGAAGCATAGTGGGCAAGTAGCTTATGTCTATTTATAGGCTTGAGCAAATATAGCGGAGATAGATCATCTAATTTTGATGTGATAGTCATGGCTTTGACTTCATCAGAATAGGGGATTGATCTGTTAAGAAGGTAGTAGGGTGTGATGTCCTGGTATTTGGATGACATACACAGAGTAGGAAGTAAAATTCCTATACTACGATCGGTTGTACTTTGGTCGTCACACAGTTGTTTCTCCATAAAGGATATGGATATAATATCAGACATTCTGGTTACTAGGTCTATGGTTTTAGATCTAGATTTGGGTAGTTTCCCAATATGGGTACTTTGACAATATTCTAATAGTATTTTAGAATAGATGACTCCTGGCATGGTGGTGTACCCGCAGATGATGGAGTCACCCTCTCTAAAGGTGTCTTACAGACTAAAGGAGAGAGGGATGTGCATGATTGGCAGATCACTTGCTTAGGCAATTGAGTCAATCGTGAGATGTCAAGTACCACACCAAATGTTGTTTTTGCACTAGATACGATAAGTTTATATTAATCCAATCCTGAAGAAACATAAGGAAGCAGTTTTAGAACACAAGTGGATGTTCTACGGATTTGATGACGGCAGCCTCCTTCGGGAAACGGTTATCATTCCAGACTTCAAAGGTGATATGGTTGACAGAGTGATTGTCAGAGTAATAGTTTTCCCTCTGACGAGGGACAATATTATGGACAGGTGGTCCAAGAGGATACTGTGGGAGGCATGGTGCTGGATACTAATTAGGTTCAGTTATCAATACTGTCTAAGAAGTTTGGATTTGGAGTTCATTTATGAACTAGGTCCCATCAGATATTCAGACATATTCTAAGACAGGTATTACTCGATTCGGGAGATGGCTTTCTCCGCGAACTTGAGATTAAGAGAGAAATAAAAAGAAACATCAGGGCGGATCCACTCACTGAGGCTATTTCTCGAACATAAGAGTTTTACAAACTAGCTTTGTGAAACTGATTAGTAGAGGAGTTGGGTGTTCGGTATCACACGGGCTGTGAGTATGCGACATCGCAATAATTAGCTTTAAGTGCAAGTTGGTGATTGTTGGATATAGTGCCCTCAAAGTCAATTATTGGATCGCGGGTACGTGATTGCAATGATTGAGGCAGGACCTATACCGATATGACAGTCTTGCTCGAGATGATAGTATGCTATCTGGTTTGTCTTTATCATTGTATACATGCTTTAGTTCACTATTGCATGATGATAAAGCCCATAGGATTTTTGCTTGACTACCAGCAGTATGATGGCGATCATATACGTGGGATCTGGGGTCTGTAAGCACATCCTTAAAGTGTCCCTAGTCGTGGGAGTTTCGAGACAGGGCATCGATACTCCAGACTAGACTAGTGTATACAGTCGGGACCCCGACGATGGGCGATGGCCGGTCTCACAAGCCATTGGTGTCAGTTGGTTCACCTAAGATGTATACAGGTGCTCATTGGGTTATGAGTACACCGGACAGAACTCGCCGGGAACATGCCAGTTGGTATTATACATATCGTCAGATAGCAGTTCCCTGGTGACATGTGCACATGTTAGTTTGTCGACCTGAGATCGTCATTTGTCTCGTGTGAGTTCCTACTGTGCTTTGATTTCTACCCTACCACGCTCAAAGGAGACATGCAAACAGGTATTTTTTGGGTACATTCCCGAGCCACATGGAAGCAGTGAGCAGATAGTCGGGGATTCGTCTCTCCCGGTATTAGGGGTTGATGTCGCACAGTGCACGGGTGGCCATCACTAGAAATCCTCAGCCGAGGTAGTGGAGAATTACTGATTTGGATCAGTAGTTTCTCAGGTGGTGATGGGCTTCATACCGACACGAATTATCGGTTATTAAGGGTCTGACATTATCAACCCCCTAGACTCGATATGCGATACTCTTTAGACGAACGGACCGGACTGTACGGATATTGTCACTGTTAGGCTCAGTAGGGTTTATGGATGAGTTCGCTCGTCAGCTTCCCTTCCAATCAATACATAGGCAACCGTTGCGTACAGCTTGTATCTCTGACGTGCTAGTGGTTATACCCAGTGCCAGTGTGTTGATGAGTCATTAGAGTCCCCTATAGAGAGTTTTCCAAGTTCGGGCGAAATGTTGTAAAGGCCGTATGGTTTTATGGCAGGGTTCGGAAAATGCACGTGCGTTTTCACACGTGTCATATTTCGGGCAGATAATACTGGTAGGCTTTGGTTTAAGCCGAATCCGAGTATTATACTGTGTAGATATAATATCTTTGTCTCAGTTGCATTTGTATTCGGTCGTAATACAAATGCGGGTATGTTTATACTGTTACGGGGTTATCCTGAAATTCGTTTCTAGATCTCTTTTGGAAGTTGCCAGTTTCCAGTTTTCTATTGGCCGTATTAAACATTCGGTTTAATACGGATTTATCTTTTCATCTTGAGGGTGAGTCGTGGTTCTAGAAGGTTCTAGATAAGGTGACTAGGATGGTGAGGTGTTAAGTGACTCATTAGTGCATTTAATGATTCATTTAATGCAAAGGGTGACTGGGTTTATGAATCATTGGTTTACAATTATTGTTTAAGTGAGTCATTGTTTTCTTTATGTGTTTTGATAAGTATCATATCTTTATGGTCACCATTTCTTCTCCTACACTCACCCCCCCACCTCCATAAAGTGGCCGGCCCTTCATGGGAAATGAGAGAGGTTGCTTGTAAAAAGATTATGAAAGTTTTAGACTCATGGAAATTTGATAGATACTCATTTCTCATTTTCACCCAATCCAAAAGGCAACTTCATTAACCGTTCGTCCATAGCTTTGGACGTAACGAGAAAAAGTGTTCTACTCATTCCCTACATCAATCTTGGTCATCTCTTTTAGCAAACTTGATGATCGAGTTGCCTCGGTTCAGAGGCGGAAGCCCGTTTAAAGATCCATCGACGTGGTGCCACCTGGACGAGAAGGCTGGAGATTCAGGAGATCGGAGCAGCCACAACAAAGCGTGGGATGATGGTTGAAGATCGAAGGACTCGGATCGTTCGGTATAACATTTCTACCCACTTTATATTTTGTTAGTTTAGCTTTAATGGCAGATCCGGGTTATAGTACACGATGGCGCCAGTTTGTGAAAAGTTTTTGTTCCGGATTTAGCGTCTGTTAGACGGCCGGGGCGCTACCGTGGACTTACAAACACTTACCAGTAAATCTCAGCAACCCTGGCCAGTGATTTCCAGTTATAGCTAATCGAACACAGCGCAACATCAACTCCCTATACCGGGAGAGACGAATCCCCTCCTATCGCTCATTGCCTCCATGTGATTCGGGACTGTACCCAAAAGCCACCTTTTTGCACGCCCTCTTGGACGTGGTATGATGGAAATCAAAGCACAGAGGGAATCACACAAGAATCTATGATGATCTCGGGTCTATAGACTAACATGTACCAGTGTCACCAGAGAACTGCCATCTGACGTGAGGTATAATACCATCTGGGAGTTCTCGGCAAGTCCGTCCAGTGTACCCAGTCTCCACTGAGCACCCGTACACCATCCTAGATGTCAAACACCGATGGATATGGGATCATCCATCGCCCATCATATGGGTGAAGATGCGTATACGCTAGTCTACTCTGGTGTATCGATGCCCTGTCTCGATACACCCTCGATTAGGAATAGTTATAGGATGTACTCGTCGACTACCGTGGCCCCATTAGTATGATCTCATCATAGCCCCAGTAGTCGAGTACATATCCCAAGGGCTTTATCAACGTGTAACATAGAGACAATCAGAGTACATATTAAGATAAAGTACAACCAGATAGCATAGTATCATGTCGAGCAAGAAAGTCCTCTCTATATATGTCCAAGCATCCATTACATTATACATCATATGTACAGTAATGGCCTCTAGGGCATACATATAACTAACAGGTGATACTTGCCTCAGAATATGTCTGGAACGCTGATGGGACCGGTGTTCCTAGGACAAAGCCACAACTCCATTGTTGTTACAATAACAGTTATTGGACACTCAATGGTAGGAACCATGTTCATCTCATGAACAAGATATGTCCAGACAGCCACTTTGGTTGTATCGTTGGTAGCAATGTATTCAGCCTTTATCGTCTAGTATGTCACGTTATCTAGCTTGGAACTCTTCCAACATACCGTCCCTCCACTGAGGGTAAAGACAATGCCTGTGACTGAATCTCAGTCGACCTTATTACTCTGGAAACTCGAACCAAGAACATTCATTTAGTGCTTCTCAAGTACTTAAGAATGTCCTCCATAGCTTTCCAGTGATTCTCCCAAGATCCAATTGATTCCTGATCACTACACCTAGTGAGTTAGCTACATCTGGTCGGGTACATAACATCGCACACATGGTAGAGCCTACTGCCGAAGCATAGGGTATCCCTTGCACGCGAGCTCTTTCCAAATCAGTCTCGGAAGACATCTTTTTGGAGAGAGTGATTCCTGAGTAAGTGGGCGAACCGCCACGCTTAGAATCGTCCATACTAAACCCCTTTAATATGGTGTTAATGTACCTGGATCTGGGACACTCCCAACATCCATATAGATCTATCACCATAGATCATTATCCACAAGATGTAGTAGGTATCATCTAGATCTTTTATTGAGAATCCTCATGATAAGAGGAGCTTGACCGAATATAGCATAGGAAACCATTTCCTATCAAGAATATGTCATCTACGTACAATACGTGGAAGACAAACTTACTCTCTACAACCTACTTGTATATACAAGGTTCATCTCCCATTTTGATGAAGTCAAACTCTTTGACTGTCACATTAAAATAGATGTTCCAACTCCGCGATGCTTGCATTGATCCTGATAGACTTAAGCATAGCTTTGAAAGTCTCAACTTTTCTATTTACACCAATAATCCTCTCAAGAACCATTTGCTCCTAATGGGTTTTACCCCTTCAAGTGCAACATGCAAAGTCATACTTTGTTGGTGTACATGGATTTCATCGTTGATCGCATAGAATCCAGCCTTTTCACAGAGTCGCCACTCGTGATGGTCTGCCAGAACCTAGTTGGGCCATTATCAACCATGATGCAATCCTTGCTCCCACTGTCACCGAGAAGACCATTGTATCTCTCAAGTGGATGAGGAACCTTACCAGATTCACGGAAAGGCTGAGGTTCGTTGGAAACTATTGAATCCTTTGGTTTCACCAAATCATCAGCTGTTAATTTTTTTAGCTGGAACTCCTTCCAGTTCTACCCCATGACAACTAATTTCTTCACAAGAAATTCCTTTTCTAAAAAGGTGGCATGCTGAGAAACAAAACACCTTTTGCTCCTCGGTTAGGTAGAAGATATTCCCTTACAAATGTTTGGGATATCCTAACAAACTTATACAGTCCTGACCTTGCCTCGAGCTTGTCCGAATTTTGCTTTTCAACATAGGCCGGACAACCCCATATCTTAATTCGTTTAAGACATGGTCTCTTCCTATTCCATATCTCATATGGGGTGGTAGACATTTATTTGGATGAAACCCTATTCAATAGGTATGCAGTTTCTCAAGTGCATAACTCTAAAAGAAAACAGGTAACTCAGCAGTACTCATCATAGAGCGCGCCATATCTCATAGGGTGCGATACCTCCGCCCCGATACACCGTTGTGCTGTGGTGTACTCGAAAGAGTAAGCTGAAAGAGAATCACATTCTCTTTTAAATAATCCAGGAACTCCATGACCAAGTATTCTCCTCCTCGATCACATCGAAGGACTTTAATACTTCCACCTGTCTGATTCTCAACTTCAAGCTCATTACATCCATCGACTATCTCTCAAGATTCGGACATATTTCGAGTAATGAAGTACCAAGAACCAACCTTGGCATTTGTAGACATAGGACCGTATACATCATCATGTATGCATCTGTCACGACCCGAAGGTACGGAACGTGACCGGCACTTTAATTACGAAGCGTCTAGAGGCGCAACGTAATCTAAGTAAGCCGAAGCCCAGAAATCTAAACCATATAAAAGAAGAAGTACATAAAAACATGTAGAAAAACAAGTTTAAAAGAAACATCCAATTTTTTCAAAAATTTTGGCAGTGTCTCCTTTGTAAAAACTGGCCCCAAACGGGAACAAACAAGAATAATATAAATACAAACAATAAAAAATAAAAAAAAAGCATCCCGAAGCGGGAGCTAGCTCTACGCCAACAGGCGGAAACAACCACACCATGCACAATAATATACAACGCCAAAGTGCGAGGCTCAAAACTCAAAAGAAAAAAAATCCACCAGATACTATAATAATACAAGCGCAACTCTAAGGTCGAAATAAATAACTGGTCCTTTAAACTATCAAGTAATACAAGTCTGGTTGATGGAGCTCACTAGATACCAATGAAATAATAAAAGTACAACGGCGGTCCTGATACAAGTGAACCAACCTATCAAGCAAATCACCCCGAATGAAATGATGTGCCAGCAAACTGCCAAGGAAACCTGTACATCGAACCTGTAATAAAATTTGGCACAATGGGGATGAGTTGCCAACTCGTGAGTAGAAGACATCTGCGAAAAGAAATCGAATGCACGACGCTGTCCTAGGTCATAATAATATACCAATAAACACTAGTCATCTAGTAATGGCAGGGTAATAAACTACTCGTAAGTGCAAATGCTCCGTGCTCGTGTCAGTGCCTTGAATAGTTATATGTCATGTGAATGAGTATGCATGCACCATGAATGTAAAACAATCAACCCTGAAATCTGGATATATCTGTATAAGAAGTCTTAAACTTTCATCATAGTAAAATTTGTATAGAAATCTGAAACATCATCGATGAAATCCAAAGAAATTCGTGTCAAGTATCGATACAAAACATGTAAATCTTAAGTCTCAATACCTCATAATCTCAATATCTCGGGCTTCGTCAATCCGGATCGGCCCATAACATCAAATCTCACGACAACGGTCGGTGTCCTCCGAATATCCGCCGCTTCAGACATCACCGGTAGGTAGTCTTCCCCTGCCAGGCTCATCGTCTACAACTCAATCTTCTTGCCCGGGGTACCATACCGGGCCCACCATGTACCCGAGACGGTTCATCCACTCCTTGAATCGGGTCTCGAAATCCAACAGAAAACATGAAATCTCATGGTGGACGACACATACATCACGAGAAAACCGCAACTTATATTTTAAAAAGAGAGGGAGAGAGAGAAAAGTTATATATATATTCTTGTGGTTTTCCCCAAAATCCAGAAATCTCGTAGAAATCCAAAATCCCAAAATCATGAGTAAGTAAATAATAAGTATCGGCATAAGCCCCACAATACTGCATGATAACATGAAAATGTGAATGCATGAAATGTCTAAGTAATAAATGCAATGTCTAGACTAACACCTGAGAGTAATCACAATATTATATTGATCTAGCCTTTAGCTGATTCTACCAATAAAAGATAATATATTCTAAAGTGTACGTGACATAGCAATTATCGATGATGATGTGTGTGAGCCGGCAAATAAGTGTACGTGGAATATGCACATCATCGGTAATGGTGCTGGTGTCCTAACAGGCAGAGTTTCATACTGTCTAAAGAAACATATGTATGAACATGCAACTTGATGATTATGATCTAAATGCAAAGATGAATGTTTATTAACCACTCATTTGTAATATACATGTCTAACTACAACTATATTACTCGAGCCTAAACTAGTATCTATCTAACCCCCTAAGGAACTAAACTAAAGAAACTAGTCGATAAGAAATAAGAATCCACCTAAGGTCTGAGTCCATATCTCTAATTGTCGGCGATCCAGCTTCAATAGCGTCACGTACGTAGTACGACTTCCTTGAATCAAGAGTGCGGATCAATCATCACATATATGCCTCGTACGGTAAAATCCATCGTACGGCATCCAATATCGGGGTACGGGTCAAGTATCACCTACGTACATCACCATTCGTATAATATCATCATCAAATAATGTCATGATCAAAGGTACTGTACTGTAATCGCATACATCCCAATATCATCAATCATATCTCATTGTCTGCGTACATATACATCGTCAATTGTTCCGTAGAAATATCATATCATATATATCATACCGTAATCAGGTCATACATATATCGTAATCAAGTCACACATATATCATATCGTAACCAAGTCACACATATATCATATCGTAATCAAGTCACAGGTTACAGTACGGGTTCTATTCTAGAGTCTCGTATATCTCAATGTCATCGTCACCTATTATCGTTTATGTATACATATCCATTTTCTCATTTTCCAACGATCCGCTAACATCATAACACGACTGTATATCCAAGAGATCACGACATCAAGCCCATTTATATCGTCTCATCCCCATGTATCATATAATATCTTTATATCACATATACATGTTGTGTATATATATACCTACACACATTCCTATATATATACACATACACATATACACCAAGTCAAGTTTCTGTGTGTGCATGTGTGTATGTTTACCTGAAACCTATGAATCCCCTCCAAGACATTCATCCTCTGGTAAAGTCCTTCTAAATCCGTCTAGTCCAACCTAAAGTCTTTAATAGGGTCCTGCTCGCCAAGAATCTAAGGTCACGTCCGACTTCCTAATGTCAATAAGTAATATTCCTATTCTACGTTTGCGGGGGTGCTAAACGCCATCCACCCGACTTCCCCCGTAGATATACATCTACTCACCTGGCCCTTGTCTACCGAAGTCGATACCTCCATCCACTTCTTCATCGTCCGAAGTCCACGTGAGGGGTACCTATACGAAAACATATATAATATCATAAACCAAATCACGGACAAAACCAAAACGACACACGAAACGCGCATAGGTTAAAACCTATGACCCGCTCTTGCCAAAGAACCAAATATCGCTCGATATCGACGTACAAACGCCGATTGATCGAGATAAAACACCAACAAACAACTCGTAGTTTCAAAACTCATTATTTATAATATAAAAACATGGTTTAAATCATCGAAACCTTAAAATCGATCAAATCGTCCGATTTCGTAAAAACCTAGAAAACGTCAATTTACCGTTTTACTTCAAAACATGATGTTTAAATGAAAATAATGGTCATAATATTCATTAAATAATATAACTAGATTATAGAAACCATTACTATATTTTTATCACACCATTTTGTCTTAAATTGAAATTTCTAGTTTGCAATTTTAGCCAAATTTAACACTTTTTAAGCCAAAATTCACAATTCCACTACTAAACTTGATTTTGCATATTTTAAATTGTTAACCCACTCAATGAAACCATAAGGATGTGCTAAATCCCTAACTATATTTTTAATCTTACATTTTAAATGAATTTCAAAAACCTAGTTTAATAAAAATAGCAATTTTGTGAAAATTTGAAAGTGAAAGCTAGCAAATTGTAACTAGATTATGTTTCACACTCAAATAACATGCTAATCTCCTCATTAACACCATAATATAATAATAAAAACCCTAATTAGAATTTTGTCACTCCAGTATATATAATTTATCAAAATCTAGTTTGCAAAATTGTTTAATTTAAACAATTTTGAATGAACAATTTACAATACATCAACCATACTAGATTTTCCATTTCTAAAAATGTTAAACTACTTATTATAACCCCACTTAATTAATAAAAACCCTAACTTGATTTTAGAAACCCTATCTTAAATTTTAAACTTTGAAATAGAATTAATTAAGAAAATCTAAATTTGCTAGATTAAAGCATTTAACAATAAGTAATCATAGGAATAAAAATTATACCTCCAAAGCATGAGATCCAAACATGAAATTATGCTTCCAAAATAATGGTTTCCAACTCCAAAATCCATGCTAAATAGGTCAAAGGAAAATGGTAGAGATTGAATATTGATTTTGAGGTTTATTTTTTGGATTTTGTTGAATTTTTGATGATTTTTGAAGGTAAAAAGAACTTGGAAAATGGGGGGGGGGGGAGGCTGCCATGGTGAGGCCGGCCACATGCAAGGGAAGAAAGAGAGAAAGAAAAATATGAGGAAAGTTGTGTAGAAAGTTCTCCAAAATGACACTTCTTTAATGTCTTTTCACATTTTCCTTTATTTAATAATTTTTCTTTTCAAAAAATTGATCCTAGAAAAATCTAGAACCATGAAAATATTTGAGAAAGAATTTTGCATAAACACACTTGATTCTAATATGGCATGGCTCATTTTATAAAATTAACCCATTTCAAATTTGTAATTTACACTAATTTAATGTATAAATAAAGCTTATGTTAATATTTAAAATAATTAATTTAGGAAAAATATTTAATTAAACTAAAAATTTATAAGTGACTAAATAAACACCATTTACTAGTAATTACATAATTAAAATAGGTCTTTTTAAATTTATGATGAAAAATAATTATGGTTAAGTTTTACGAAAAAATACGGTTTATTTTACCGAAAATCAGAAAATTCGCCTAAAGGATTTTTATTTATTTAATTTTTTATTTATTTATTTTTAAAACGTTACAATCTTCCCCCCTTTAAGAAATTCGGTCCCCGAATTTAAATTAAAACTCCCCCCAATTACTAAAACATTCAGCCAAAATACTTAAATCGTCGGGGCTCCGAAATCATCAATACGTAAAACACATCTTAGCGCAATGCATGCGTCTGAAAAACGAATACATAACTCAAATTCAAAACTCCGTCAAACATAATGCAATCATCGAAGTTATAGTGAAAATAAAATATCAAAACCAAATACGAAAACCAACATGATATACATCAAACTATAACTTATATATAGTGCGCATCGTAGTAAAATCGTCCCAACATCTGAATAAAGAAGCATGCAAAAACCCCTTTTTAAAAATCACCGTGCGATGCATGTGTCACGGCATAAGTAGCGGACGTTTATTTTAAAAAAAATAGCTATACATATATATCTTTTATTTAACATACACGTCCCGCCTGGTTACTAAATGAAATAGCAATGATTATAAAAAAAACATACTGCTCATAATGAAATCATTCCTAATCACATCATAAAAATATCATGTGCGTCCGGTGCACACTGAAATCGAAACCAAATACAGATGCCACGAATACACACAGAAACAAAACTGAGTGCAACGGGTCTGCACTAAAAACATCTGTCAACTGCAACGGGCGTGCACGACACTAATATCAGGTGCATCTAATCTGCACAAAACCTCGATTTAGTGCATCTGGTGTGCACAAAATCGCATCAAGTGCGCCAAGTGTGCGTAAGAATCTCAATCAAGTGCACATGGTGTACGAGAAATATACACCGAATATCAAAATCGAAATCACGGTACGAAAAATGCATGAAAATTATGTCGAAGCATACATCAAAATCATGTGCAACCCATATGCACGAAATCAAATCATTATCTCAAAATGTATAAAACAAAATCGAGTGCACTGGATATGTACAAAACAACATCAATACAACTGATATATGAAACACGAATAAAGTGTAATGAATGTACACAAAGGAAATACCAATCGTAGAACAAAATCCTCAAAATACCAAAATCCTAACAACTGAAATATAAAATTCAAATCATTAAATCACAATCGTGAACACTATCGTCAATGTGCGCCTGTTTCCTCTGATGTCGACTGATTTGAACTCGTCTCTTCGTAGCTGTGTTGACTGCGCTACAAACGGCAATACTCATATCTAAAGTCTCCCGCGTAATCTATCCTTTCACCTGATATCCGGACTACGTTAAACTTTTCGATCAATTCATTAAAATCCCATAATTCCCTGAGAGCTCAACACTCAGGTACAGTTTAAAAATATTCAGTACATGCCCCAGCATTTGTGGACCAGCCGTAGAAGAGCAAACCCTAGCTTCACTAATGGCACTACGGAACTGTCGTAAGCCCTAAGGTTCAAAGGCGTTCCGTGGTCATTATGTCGAGTTAGGATTTCATTCCTCTAGAGGGTCCATAGAAATACCTGCATGTTCTTCCGAATACCTTAAACTTGGGGAAAACGGGTTTCTTACAATCGTTCGAACCTTTTAACTTTGTCTGGACGGCATGTGAATACCCTTCATCCGCACGCTAAACAATGCTTCAATCCTCAAGAATAAACGATACCTTAATGGTTATCGCATTCGAGCCGCAGCTCACTCTGCCCGTGTGACTGTGGTAACAGAAACCACCATCCGAAATCGACGAAGATAGATCAAAAGAACGAATAGAATACGGTGCAAAAAAATGTACATCCTAAGGCTTCTTAAGCAGAGTAGCGTATCGTAAGTATGCCGCGGATCATACCCACGGTACGTCACTCTACCTATGTCACCTACTCCATCAACCAAGGGTCATCCTAGACTTATACAAAGGTTAAACCTAGCGCTCTGATACCAACTTTGTCACGACCCGAAGGTACGGAATGTGACCGGCACTTAAATTACAAAACGTCTAGAGGCGCAACGTAATCTAAGTAAGCCTAAGCCCAGAAATCTAAACCATATAAAAGAAGAAGTAAAAGAAAACATGTAGAAAAACAAGTTTAAAAGCAACATTCAATTTTTTCAAATATTTCGGTAGAGTCTCCTTTGTAAAAACTGGCCCCAAACGGGTACAAACAAGAATAATATAAATACAAACAATAAAAAATAAAAAAAAGCATCCCCAAGCGGGAGCTGGCTCTACGCCAACAGGCGGAAACAACCACATCATGCACAATAATATACAACGCCAAAGGGCGAGGCTCAAAACTCAAAAGAAAAAAAAATCCACCAGATACTATAATAATACAAGCGCGACTCTAAGGTCGAAATAAATAACTGGTCCTTTAAACTATCAAGTAATACAAGTCTGGTTGATGGAGCTTACTAGATACCAATGAAATAATAAAAGTACAACGGCGGTCCTGATACAAGTGAACCAATCTACCAAGCAAATCACCCCGAATGAAATGATGTGCTAGCAAACTACCAAGAAAATCTGTACATCGAACCTGTAATAAAATTTGGCACAACGGGGGTGAGTTGCCAACTCGTGAGTAGAAGACATCTGCGAAAAGAAATCGAATGCACGACGCTGTCCTAGGTCATAATAATATACCAATATAACACTAGTCATCTAGTAATGGCAGGGTAATAAACTACGCGTAAGTGCAAATGCTCCGTGCTCGTGTCAGTGCCTCAAATAGTAATATGTCATGTGAATGAGTATGCATGCACCATGAATGTAAAACAATCAACCCTGAAATCTGGATATATCTGTATAAAAAGTCTTTAACTTTCATCATAGTAAAATTTGTATAGAAATCTGAAACATCATCGATGAAATCCATGGAAATCCGTGTCAAGTATCGACACAAAACATGTAAATCTCAAGTCTCAATACCTCATAGTCTCAATATCTCGGGCTCCGTCAATCCGGATCGGCCCATATCATCAAATCTCAAGACAACGGTCGGTATCCTCCGGATATCTGCCGCGCCAGACATCACCGGTAGGTAGTCTTCCCCTGCCAGGCTCATCGCCTACAACTCGATCTTCTTGCCCCGGGGTACCATACCGGGCCCACCATGTACCCGAGACGGTTCATCCACTCCTTGAATCGGGTCTCGAAATCCAACAGAAAACATGAAATCTCATGGTGGACGACACATACATCACGAGAAAACCGCAACTTATATTTTAAATAGATAGGGAGAGAGAGAGAAAAGTTTTATATATATTCTTGCGGTTTTCCCCAAAATCCAGAAATCTCGTAGAATTCCAAAATCCTAAAACCATGAGTAAGTAAATAATAAGTATCGGCATAAGCCCCACAATACTGCATGATAACATGAAAATGTGAATGCATGAAATGTCTAAGTAATAAATGCAATGTCTAGACTAACACCTGAGAGTAATCACAATATTATATTGATCTAGTCTTTAACTGATTCTACCAATAAAAGATAATATTTTCTAAAGTGTACGTGACATAGCAATTACCGATGATGATGTGTGTGAGCCGGCAAATAAGTGTACGTGGAATATGCGCATCATCGGTAATGGTGCTGGTGTCCTAACAGGCAGAGTTTCATACTAACTAAAGAAACATATGTATGAACATGCAACTTGATGATTATGATCTGAATGTAAAGATGAATGTTTATTAACCACTCATTTGTAATATACATGTCTAACTGCAACTATATTACTCGAGCCTAAACTAGTATCTATCTAACCCCCTAAGGAACTAATCTAAAGAAACTAGTCGATAAGAAATAAGAATCCACCTAAGGTCTGAGTCCATATCTCCAATAGTTGGTGATCCAGCCTCAATAGCGTCACGTACGTATTACGACTTTCTCGAATCAAGAGTGCGGATCAATCCTCACACCTATGCCTCGTACGGTAAAATCCATCACACGGCATCCAATATCGGGGTACGGGTCAAGTATCACCTACGTACATCATCATTCGTATAATATCATCATCAAATAATGTCATGACCAAAGGTACTGTACTGTAATCGCATACATCCCAATATCATTAATCATATCTCATTATCTGCGTACATATATATCGTCAATTGTTCCTCAGAAATATCATATCATATATATCATATCGTAATCAGGTCACACATATTTCATATCGTAATCAAGTCACACATATATCATATCGTAACCAAGTCACACATATATCATATCGTATTCAAGTCACAGGTTACAGTCTGGGTTCTATTTTAGAGTCTCGTATATCTCAATGTCATCATCACCTATTATCGTTTATGTATACTTATCCATTTTCTCATTTTCCAACGATCCGCTAACATCATAACACGACTGTATATCCAAGAGATCACGACATCAAGCCCAGTTATATCGTCTCATCCCCATGTATCATATAATATCCTTATATCACATATACATGTTGTGTATATATATACCTACACACATTCCTATATATATACACATACACATATAAACCAAGTCATGTTTCTGTATGTGCATGTGTGTGTGTGTCTACCTGAAACCTACGAATCCCCTCCAAGACATTCATCCTCTAGTAAAGTCCTTCTAAATCCGTCTAGTCCAACCTAAAGTCTTTAATAAGGTCCTGCTCTCCAAGAATCTAAGGTCACGTCCGACTTCCTAATGACAATAAGTTATATTCCTATTCTACGTTTGCGGGGGTGCTAAACTCCATCCACCCGACTTCCCCCGTAGATATACATCTACTCACCTGGCCCTTGTCTGCCGAAGTCGATACTACCATCCTCTTCTTCATCATCCGATGTCCACGTGAGGGGTACCTATACGAAAACATATATAATATCGTAAACCAAATCACGGACAAAACCAAAACGACGCACGAAACGCGCATAGGTTAAAACCTATGACCCGCTCATGCCAAAGAACCAAATATCACTCGATATCGGCGTACAAATGCCGATTGATCGATATAAAACACCAACAAACAACTCGTAGTTTCAAAACTCATTATTTATAATATAAAACATGGTTTAAATCATCGAAACCTTAAAATCGATCAAATCGTCCGATTTCGTAAAAACCTAGAAAACGTCAATTTTCCATTTTACTTCAAAACATGATGTTTAAATGAAAATAATGGTCATCATATTCATTAAATAATATAACTAGATTATAGAAACCATTACTATATTTTTATCACACCATTTTCTCTTAAATTGAAATTTCTAGTTTGCAATTTTAGCCAAATTTAACACTTTTTAAGCCAAAATTCACAATTCCACTACTAAACTTGATTTTACATATTTTAAATTGTTAACACACTCAATGAAACCATAAGGATGTGCTAAAGCCCTAACGATATTTTTAATCTTACATTTTAAATGAATTTCAAAAACCTAGTTTAATAAAAATAGCAATTTTGTGAAAATTTGAAAGTGAATGCTAGCAAATTGTAACTAGATTATATTTCACACTCAAATAACATGCTAATATCCTCATTAACACCATAATCTAATAATAAAAACCCTAATTAGAATTTTGTCACACCAATATATATAATTTATCAAAATCTAGTTTGCAAAATTGTTTAATTTAAACAATTTTGAATGAACAATTTACAATACATCAACCATACTAGATTTTCCATTTTTAAAAATGTTAAACTACTTATTATAACCCCACTTAATTAATAAAACCCTAACTTGATTTTAGAAACCCTATCTTGAATTTTAAACTTGCAAATAGAATTAATTAAGAAAATCTAAATATGCTAGATTAAAGCATTTAACAACAATTAATCATAGGAATAAAAATTATACCTCCAAAACATGAGATCCAAACGTGAAATTATGCTTCCAAAATAATGTTTTCCAACTCCAAAATCCATTCTAAATAGGTCAAAGGAAAATGGTAGAGATTGAATATTGATTTTGAGGTTTATTTTTTGGATTTTGTTGAATTTTTGATGATTTTTGAAGGTAAAAAGAACTTGGAAAATGGGGCGGGGGGGGCTGCCATGGTGATGCCGGCCACATGCAAGGGAAGAAAGAGAGAAAGAAAAAGATGAGGAAAGTTGTGTAGAAAGTTCTCCAAAATGACACTTCTTCAATGTCTTTTCACATTTTCCTTTATTTAATAATTTTTCTTTTCAAAAAATTGATCCTAGAAAAATCTAGAACCATGAAAATATTTGAGAAAGAATTTTGCATAAACACACTTGATTCTAATATGGCATGGCTCATTTTATAAAATTAACCCATTTCAAATTTGTAATTTACACTAATTTAATGTATAAATAAAGCTTATGTTAATATTTAAAATAATTAATTTAGGAAAAATATTTAATTAAACTAAAAATTTATAAGTGACTAAATAAACACCATTTACTAGTAATTACATAATTAAAATAGGTCTTTTTAAATTTATGATGAAAAATAATTATGGTTAAGTTTTACGAAAAAATACGGTTTATTTTACCGAAAATCAGAAAATTCGCCTAAAGGATTTTTATTTATTTATTTATTTATTTATTTTTAAAACGTTACTGATTCGTCTCAAAAACTATCTATTACCGCAATCAAGAACGGCGTCGCTTTGCAGCTAGCCGGTGAGTACGGGTCGGTCCACAGGGATGTTGTGAATTTTCTAATCGCTCTTACGAGTTAATTCCAAACGGTGTGAATGGATTAATTAAATCTAAAACTAAATTAATCTAGGGCAATTGAATTAAAGATCTAACTATCTAACTAGGGCAAGGAATTAAATTTAATCTAGGGCAGAGAATGAAAAATTACTTAGGGCAAGAATTGAAATTACCTACTTACTTTATAGATGGCTCTTTCCAAACATCAACACAGGGTTGTCAGATCTGAATTCATGATATGAAAAGAGGCATCGATGCTCTCCAAAAGAATTCTGAATTTTATTCATAAAAAGAGGCATGAGGGAGGCATAGCCTTTACAATGATTTAGAGTTCCTATTTATAGAGGATAGGAAACCCTAAGTTACAATTGATCCGCATGTCTACATTTACAAAAATACCCATAGGAAGACCTAGTCAAAGTAGACTCCAAATTATAGTAAAAACCGTAGCCCCTCACTGCGCAACATGGCCGCGGAACCGCGGCTCAAGGCTTCGTTTGGCCGCGGTTCCGCGGCCAAAAGATTGAATTGGGCCTTGAGATTTCGTGGGTTGGCTCGGTTGTTTTGGGCTTCCTGTATCTTAGGTTCTTTTCTCAGATTGGCTTCGAGGTTTCTTTCAGATCTCCAGTGAAGATTATAGTGGACTTTTACTATTTCTTCGTGTCGCTGCCTTTATACTTGGTGAACTGTTGTTCATTGTTCCTCACAATGTAGACGCGATCAAGATTTCACCATTTATCATTCGTAATCTCACCTTTTTCATTGTCTTTTCATTGTTTTCACTGTTCTAGATCCAAGAACCTGTAATCTGTAATATGTAGCAGACATGCGTCAAAAGCACCAATTTATTTATAAAACGAATAAGAATGGGGAATATAATAATACAATATTATGGCGTGAACAGTTACAGCATCCCAAGAGTTCACTAACTCTTTCTCTGTTTCCAGTAAACGGAGTATCGGTCATGTTACCTTTGAGACAAGACTGGCAAGTATCATAAGATGAAAATTCGAAAAAATTCTCATATTCAACCTTATGTAACTTTGCTGGTCGTGTCGCATTGATATGACCTAGTCTACAATGCCATAAGAAGGATTCGTTCATTTCTGAACTACTACTCTTGTGTGTGTTCTATATACTTTGAACCGTGGTTTGATTTAGAACGTATATGCCATTACATAACGTGCCTGATCTAATCAACTCTTGATTCAGGAAAATGTTCACAACATTATCCTCCAATACAGAATTATATCCTTCTTTAACTTAATAAAGAAACCGATGTAATGTTGTATATCAGGTTCGGTATCTAATAACATTTGTTCAGAATCAATGTATTAATACAAGGTGATATCTGCCAACTGACTTGGCTGCAACAATTGCACCATTCTCTAACACTTAGAGACATATCACCTATTCTCAGTTCTCTACCATTCTGTAGCCCATGTAACTCTTACATATGTGGGATCCTTATTCGGTATCACATACCCAGGACGTAGAGGATACTGAAAAATAGTTCTCGGTAATGAACACACCCGAAGAAGATGCATCAACATGCACTTTCTTCGATTGGGTGGCATGGGAATCCGGATATTCTCCTATTTCCTGCTCGGACTTATAATAATTATAAGATTTAGCGGAACCAACTTTCCCTAGCTCAGTATAATAAGAAGGTTCGGTCACTGCATCCATATCATTATCTTGATTAAGGCGTGATACGGTCGCTACCAGGAGAGAGAGAGAGAGAACAAAACACTTAGCGTGCGCTCTTGCAGAATTAGATTGGTTATTAGTTTA
This sequence comes from Agapanthus africanus, assembly GCA_030015575.1. Classification (NCBI taxonomy): domain Eukaryota; kingdom Viridiplantae; phylum Streptophyta; class Magnoliopsida; order Asparagales; family Amaryllidaceae; genus Agapanthus; species Agapanthus africanus. The sequence continues at coordinate 299,704,442 of CM057347.1, forward strand.
TCTAATCTGGATGGCTACCACTATTTTAGTCAAATCTACTTTCAAACCCTAAAAGGTAAGACTAGCCGGGATTAATTACACCCTACAAGTTCGCCAATCTTTCGGCCAGGCCAGTGTCGGTACTTTGAGGGAGGTTCCCCGTGTTTTCGTACGGACCTAATTAAAATAAACCTCGTTGTAACCCCGTTAACACCTTTCTAGACACCTACTTGATCGACTAATTGTAATGTGTAAAACTCTCCCAGGAGTAACTCTTACTCGCAGTGGGTATCGGGATCCAACTATCTCATAGAAGATATGCAATCTCATTGCAAATTTCAACACTTGAAATTCCCGATAATATTTTGCCCCTAGTGATCCCAATTGTCGTTGACATATAGTACCGAAACCCATATGATGCAAATTTCAAAACATCACATATCATCAACGTAAGTAAATATACGTATCCCAATTGTCGTTGACATATAGTACCGAAACCGGCGATACACCACATGTTACACTTACGGTCCCAGAAAAAAAAGTGAAAAACTACAACAATTGGAATCCGCAACCACCTTAGACATCATAAACCCAATATATCACATACTTTGGATTTCATGCCCAACCAAATAAATTCCTTAGACATCGCATGCCTAACAATTATAAACCCCGCATTTTAGTCTCGATATTGAAAACTCTTTCCAATAACCTGCCGGGTAGTTCAACAAGATTCCCGATAATATGATCGAATGCTCGTCGGAATCATTAGTAGACGGCCGCACTCCCGATGCCGTCGACGAAGTGCAGTAAGGCGGAATACTGCGGCCGCGAGCACCCAAACGGATGCTTTTGGCGACGGGGTTTGATTGATCATCTAAGTTGTGCTTTGAAAATATAATCACAATCAAATAACTTTTTACCGCAATCAATTAACGGTGTCGGTGTAGTGCGTTAATGAATACGGATCGTCCATAGAGATGTGTGTTTTGATCGATTTTGTTTTAGATGAATTGAAATGAAAAGATAAAAGAAAGTGATTCAATATTTGTGAAATTTAGTTTCAAGAATCATCAAGAAATAGATCTAAAATCAAGAAATACTAAAGTTCAAGAAGATTTCCAAATCGAATGAATTATCAAGATTTGTAAAGAGGCTTGTAGGAATCGATCCAATTGATAGTGATGATGAATACTTATGATTACAAATTCTTATATATTGAAGATTTGTTTCTAGATCGATGACGATCAACGAGGATTAGGGATTTATTGAAGAAACTAGGGTTTCCCCATCATCATTCCTTCTCCTTTTGTTGATTAGCATTCAAATTCTAGCCTCTAGGAAATTCAATCATCGATCGTTGATCTCTAATTTGGAGCAAAAACATTCAAGAAAGCATCTCGCTCAAAACTAGGTCATCATTGATTCAATTTCTTAAAGTTTACAAAACTCATAAGACTTAAGAATCGTTCAAGAATTTACTCATCATCATCTACATATTTTCTCGATTCCTCTACAAGCGGAGTTTTTACTCAAACATCATGAAAAAGAAAACAATCAAGAATTGATAACTCTTCATAATGCTCAAATGTAAAGATAAGAAAGATCATGAATTTTCACCTTTTATTTAATCAACGTTTCGTTACAATTCACTCAAAGATTACAAGATTTTGAGGAGAGAACTCAATCGTCGAACTAGCTTCGCATCGTCTTCTTGAGTCGCGGATCGTCGTGGACCTCTTGCTCGGATGAAGATCGGCGTTGCTTCAAAAGTCTTGTTGAATGCTTGCTTGATTTGGTACTCGATGGATCTTGATTTGGATCAAATTTTGTCACTCAATTTGATTTAGAATTGATTTGGATCTCACTAGATTTTTACCACTTAAATTCAACCCTAATTAATTTCCCTCCAAATTCAACAACCTCAAACCCTAGATCTAGATTCCTTTTTATAACCACTCATTTGAATCTTCCCTCCAAAGCTAGGTTGTTAGAGAGAGTCTTCTAGAAGAAGTTTGTTGGAGAGAATATTCTAGAATAAGGAATATTCTAGGATAAGGTTGTTAGGCCGAGCCTTCTGGATAAAGCCACGTGATCTTTAAAGAGTCATCTAGAAGCTTGGCCGTTACGAGAAGCCACGTGGAGAAGTTTGAACCAATGAAGAGCTACCATAGCCGCGGAACCGCGGCGGATTGGCCGACTCGGCCGCGGATCCGCGGCCATGTAAGAAGCTTGCTGCAGGAAAAGTTCAGAGGTGTTTTGTGTTGATATTTGGGTCTTTATTGTATGTCAGGAATCTCATTGTACTTTCTTGTTTACTACCAGATCGCAAGTCTTGGACTTGGTGTATTGTATCAGCACTTTAAGCAGTTCCGGCTCTTTTACCTGGAGAATTTCCTGAACACAATCTCGAGACAAGGATTGATATATACAGATCAATGCAAGTAGTAATAAACACTTAATTTCCCTTTAGAATGTCGATTATAACTATAACACAGGTTATTTGGTATTTTCCATATGAATTCGTAATCTGTGTTATAATTACAATAAACACCTATATATGAATGATAAGAGTAGGGAAATTAACGTGTTGAGATTGCACTATTTTCGACTGATCAAATTCCCCCAAACTTAATTTTGGTCGTCTCAAGCAAACATCTTTTATTTAAGAGAAGGTGAAAATGAAGAAAAAGTAAAACTAACTAGCACACATTCGTAGGCAAACACGATTGCACTGAGCACGTGCAATAAGCCTTTAAACCTCTGGGTGTCCCTAGTAGGAGGAGTGTTGTCTCCTGAGGGTTTTCAGCGGATTGCACCCATAAAATCCCATAATAAAAGGAAGACCGTGAAAGTTACATATAAAGATAAGAATTGTAAAAGAAAGACTTTGAAAATCAGAGTTTCCAACTACACTAGCTTTTCGGTTGTCATGAGTCCTATCTTAATAGTCATGAAAAGATGTTAGAAACCACGTCATCCCTCAATAAAACATCGTCTTTATTCTTCATTCCTACCTTTCTTCCAAACATTGATCATATACCCCTACGTGTGTGTAAAGAACATCCCTACACTCGGAGAATTCAATTCAAGCTATCATAATCTTGTCCATCTGCCTCAGTACTTTTTAATCGATATATATTTAGATGGAATTGCTCACATTTTTCATGAGACCATTAATACTTCTTGAGGTATTAACCGACCGATTACTCAACATGCTTGCTGATTAGGTGTATTTAGTATTTTCCTCGTCTTGCAACACCTAAGGCTTAGCAGTGACTCCCAAACCAGTTGGTCTAAAGCACTAGGTGATGAAGCACCCTCGCTATATTTTTTTATTACTGTCTTGGTGATAACAAAACCAGTGTTTATTTTTCTCACCATTTTATCTTGTATTTTCCATTTATTACTTCCTTCATACTTTGGCTTTAAGACAAGAGCATTTCAAGGTATCCTCTACTATCCCGAGTTTCAAGACGTGTGTAAGTGCGAATAATAGGGTATCAATATTCAAATATTTGGCTTCCACAATAGGAACTATTTTTCAGACTTATTTTTTGTTAGTTATATGTATGCCCTAAAGGACATTACTGTACATTGGATGTATATTGTAGTGGATGCTGGGACATATATAGGAAGGACTTTCTTGCTCGACATGATAGTACGCTATCTGGTTGCTCTTTATCTTAACATGTATACTTTCTGCCTCTCTGTTACATGTTGATAAAGCCCTTAGGACGTGTACTCGACTTCCAGGACTGTGATGCAGATCATACTAGTGGGGCCTGGATAGTCCGTGAGTACATCCTTCAATGTTCCTAGTCGAGGGAATATCGAGACAGGGTATCGATATTCCAGAGTAGACTAGCGTATATCTTCTCGACCCATGCGATAGGCGATGGATGATCCCATATCCATTGGTGTTTGACATCAGAGATGGTATACGGGTGCTCAGTGGAGACTGGGTACACTGAACGGACTCGCCGAGAACTCCCACATGGTATTATACCTCACGTCAGATGGCAGTTCTCTGGTGACACTGGTACAGCTTAGTCTGTAGACCTGAGACCGTCATAGAGTCTTGTGTGTCTCCCACTATACTTTGATTTCCACCCTACCACGGCTCTACTGAGGCGTGCAAACAGGTGGTTTTTGGGTACAGTCCCGATTCACATGGAGGCAATAAGCGATAGGAGGGGATTCGTCTCTCCCGATATTGAGGGTTGATGTTGCGCTATGCTCGATTGGCCATAACAGGGAATCCCTGGCCAGGGTTGCAGTGACCTACTGGTAAGTGTTATCAGTAGTTTCACACATGTCATGGACTTCACGTTGGCATGACTTATCGAGCTACTGGGGTCTGATGTTTACCACCCCTATGCGAGATATGCGGCATATCAGACGAACAGACCGGACTGTACGGTAAGTGTTACTGGTTAGATTCACAGGAGTGTGAGCGGGCTTGCTCGTCGATCTTCTGATTGCTCAATACCCGGGTGGCCGTTACGTTTAGCAGACCGCTTGCGGCTTGTGGGTGTTTGATATGATCATCATCTTGTTAGTGTATATACCCTAAAGGCCATTACTGTATCATACTAGTTTGTATATTACTTAATGGAAGCTTGGGATATTCACCTTGTATATACAATCTTGCTCAAAATAGTAGTATGCTACTTGGTTTGTTTCTACTTCAATGTGTACATGTGTTTATTCTTGTATATCGCCTATACACATTAGTGGAGCCCTTAGGATCTTTGCTTGATTACCAGCGATGTGATGGCCGTCACACTAGTGGGGCTGGGTAATCTATAAGCACATCCTTATGCAGGTCCCTGGTCGCAGGGCTATCGAGACAGGGCATCGATACTCCGGAGTAGACCAGCGCATGCGCTTCTCATCCCAGTGTGGGAGACGGTCTGTCCCACAGCCGTCAGTACGTCGTACTTGAGATAGTATGCGGGTGCTCGTTAGGTTACGGGTACACTGGACAGGACTCGTCGGGAACTGACTAGTTGGTATTATGCCTATCGTCAGTTATCAGTTCCCAGGTGACATGAGTACAGCTTAGTCCGCTGACTTGACACTGTCACTTCGCCTCGAGTGTGTTCCCACTGTACTTTGATCACTACCCTACCACGGCTCAAAGGAGTCGTGCAAACAGGTAGTGGTTGGGTGCAGTCCCGAAGCACTTGGAGGCAGTGACGGTTAGACAGGATTCGTCTCTCCCGGTATTGGGGGTTGACATCGCGCTGTGTCTAGGAGAGCCATTACACGAGTAGTCCCTGGCCAGGGCAATCGAGATATACTGGTAGGTTTCCAGTGTTGTCTCAGGGTGTTTTGGGCTTCTCTCCGGCACGACTTGTACCGCTATTGGGGGACTGACGTTTACCGCCCCCTAGGCCCGCCATGCGATGTATCAGACGAACAGACCGGACTGTACGGAGAATGTCACACTCAGGCTCAGTAGGAGTTCAGATGGGTTTCGCCTCATCGGTCTTCTTGTCGGCATTACCTGGGGACCGTTACGCACAGCTAGTGCCGCTTGCGGTCTGTGGTTAAACCCACTGCCAGCGTAGTGTCGAGTCTTTAGAGTCCCACACAGAAAGCTTTTCGCCTTTAGGCAAAAGAGTAGAGGTCGCATGGTATTGCGACAGGTCGCATGGTTTTGCGACAGGGTTCGGTCACATCCGTGCACTTGTGCACGTACAGTGTCCGGACAGTTTACACTAGCGGGCTTTGGTTTAAGCCAGATCCTAGTGTACCTTTTGGGATTGGATTTATCCAGTTTGCATTCGTGTTCCTCAGAACGCGGATGCGGGTGTGTATGCACAGTTGATAGGGAGACAGAGGCAGTGGATTCTCATTAGGGTTGTTGACAGTTGACCGTTGACTATTTGACTTTTTGCTCAACCCTAATGAGAATATGATATGTGATTAACTATTATATTAATTAAGTATTATGGTGACATGGTTGTTGACTTTGTTGACTTGTTGACTTTTGTTGACTTGTTGACTTTGTTGACTTGTTGACTTTTGTTGACTTGTTGACCGGTTGACTAGGCTTGACTAGTTGACCATCATGATAACCATAGCCATCATTTCATGGCAAAGACTTTTACTTGCTTGCTCATTTGTGTAAAATGAGTGCATGAAATGATATGGTTATGGTTGCTTCAACCATCACATAAGACTTTTGTTAGTATGATGAGTTATGATTGCTTTGGATTATGAGAGGGTGAAAGACAAAAGAGAGCCTCATTCTTTCTTGCTCATTCTCTCTCTTGTTCTTGAGCTCTCTTGTTTTTGCTCTCACCCTCAACCTCTTCCTCCCTCTCTTGATTCTATGGTTCTCTTGTCTCATGAGTTGAGAATCAAGAACCATAGATAAAATCCCATACAAACTCTTCTCTACTCATTCTAGTTCACTAGGTTTAGCAAACCAAGTGAACTAGTTTCTTCAAAGAACGAAGAAGGAGCCAAAGGTTGGAGCTTTCAGGTGGATCTATCTTCGGCGTACGGAGACGACGAGAAGAAGCCATTCCGGACCACCATCGGAGCTTGAAGATGAAGGAGTTCAAGACAAGCAAGGTATAACCCCCTAACCGAGTAGCTAGAAACTCGTAGTTAGGTTGTTAGATAGATGTTTAACCAAGATCCGGGTTTTAGGTCCATGTTACCATCTTTAAGAAAATCGTTTTTTACCAAATTCCGCATTCCCGAAAGTACCGGGAGAGGTAGCATGGACTTACAGTGGTATCAGAGCCTAGTTAAACTCTATCTAACATGTTAGTAAGTAACTAGAAGATCGATCAAAGAAAAAGTCCCGAAAACAAAACCCCGAAAATTCGAGTTTCTGTCGATTTTTTTACTGTTCAAAAGTTGATTATTTTAACACCTAAAATCGGCTCAGGGTTTTTAAAAGACACTGTAGAAAAATCACCAAATGATTCCCCTAAACGAGCGCGGAAACGCGGCAATAGCTTGCTATTGCCGCGGTTCCGCGGCCTCCTTGCCCCTTCTCTGGTGTTTCTTTGCTACAGTGTGCTTCTGTGGGTATTTTGGGATTTTTGGAATATATATTTTCAACCCAGATTTTCCCGAACGAAAAATTTACTTTGGGGTCCTGAAAATCCGTATTTTTGATCGAACTTCTAAAAGACTTAAGCTAACGGGTTTTTCTGTAATGTGATATTTGTATTGAACGTCTACTAATCGCTATATGTCGATTAGTGGGGGTTATACAAATCTGTGATCTGTAATGTTGCTAGAATGTGGATATGAATATGTTGGATTGTCGCGGGTGAATAGCCGGGGGTTGTGAGACGAGAGTTTTCTTTTCTTTCAATTCATGTAAATTTGTAAATTGATGTAATAATTATTTGTATGGCCGCACAACCGGGTCGGGGTTGTAGCCGTCATTGTATAATTTCTTTTTACTGTTTTTGCTCCTAGGATAGACCCATGGAGGGGGTGCACAAACTACCGGGTATGCCGAAGTGTCGAGTGGCCTACTCATGGAGATGAGGGAGGTTACTACGCTTCGGGTACTTGGCGGGTAGTTTGCCGCACCCGTAGGGGTCTTAGGTGGGGTTTTGGCTATTCACCGCGACCGTGTAATTTGTCTTTCGTTACAGGCTCGTACGAATTACAGATTCCTAGTATATCCAATGTATTCATCTGTGATCTGAAATGTTTATCATTTCAGTATATCTATATATGATATTATTTAGGCGTTGCTTATGTTTTACAGACGCGCTAGCCCAGCCCCCGCTCTGTCGTTAGTTAAGTAACCTAACGGGTAATGACGGGGCCCCGTGGCGAATGCGAATGGCATAAGCGTACGTCATATTTTGGTTGTTTTCTGCAATGGTAGGATTAAATGATCGGACGCATTAAAAGAACTAATGCAAGAATATCACGCATTAAAAGAACTAATGCAAGATAATAAACCAAGTTAAAGTCGTTGGAACACTTTCGAAAAACCACTCGGTTCTTTTCAAAACCAACTTTTAAATGCGGAGCTTGAGCCACTCCTTTTAAAAGCTATCTCGTTCCATCGACCAAATCAAGTTCACTACGTTCACGGTTTTGCCAAAACCATCCGTAGCCCTCCGTCGTTTCACATGAATAGTCAATAGTATTCAAGCTGTGTTTGTTGGCCAAAGTCAAGGCACAGTGATTGGTAGCTATTGGGTATTCATGTGCAGCATAGATAGATGCGTTGGTTTGGAACAGTCGTACTGCCTTGTTGGCCAAAGTCAAGGGTAGGTGCGGGTGGATTCAAATTAACCTGGAGAACGACGGGCAGAACTTGACATGTGACTTATGATTTGTTGGCCAAAGTCAAGGTCATAAGAGCATGGGGTAAAAATCCACATCGGGAGTTTCATAAGTACTGAAACTTGCTAGATTTGCATACCATTTGGAGTGTGATGATTCTGGTAGGATTCCTTCAGTTTTGTCACGCGATGATATTTGGATCCCGATCCTACTGTGAGTATATACTACTCCTCGGGAAATTTCTCACTAAACGATCAATGCTATAAACCTAGTAGGTGCCTAGAAAGGTGTTAGCGGGGCTACGCCCCCAGGGAAAAGGGGTTCTTTAATTAAGGAACTTCGCGAAAGCGTTGGAAAACCTCCCTCGAAGTACCGACACCGGCCTGGCTGAACGGTTAAGCAAGTATTGTGCGGTGGGATTGATCCCGACTAATTCTTCCTTTATGGTTTGAGGAGGGATTCGAGAAACAGTGGGAGCCATCCTGTTTAGACAAACTAAAAACCACTCTAAACTTGCAAGAGCATCATGCTGAGTGTATCTTCTTCTCTCTCCTAATTGCAGCGACCTAATCGACATGACTGGACTTAAGTTACTCCTAGATAAAAACAAACTGACAGGGCCAAACTACAAAGATTGGCTCAGGAATGTCAAGATAGCAATCACTTACGACAAGCTGGGGTATCTTCTTACCACCAAAGCTCCCCCTGTCCCTGGTCCAACTTCCAGCGTCGTGGATAAGGAAATCCGCAAGACTTGGGAGATTGATAGCGCGAAGGCCAAGTGCCTCGTGCTTGCCTCGATGGACAACGAACATCAGAGGAGGCACGAGAATATGAACTTGGAATCCATATTGCTTCATACAAAAGAACTGTATGGAGAGCAATCTCGTATCGCAAGATACGAAGCGTCGAAGAAGTTATTTTCGACAAGAATGGCCGTCGGATCATCAGTAGCCGAGCACGTGCTAAAGATGATCGGCTACATTGAGGAGCTCACGGATCTAGGGATCACATTGGAGAGTGAGCTATATAAGGATATAGTTCTCCAGTCCCTTCCTTCCACTTACGCCCAGTTCATACTGAACTTCAACTTACAAGAAAAAGAGGTTGAACTTTCAGAGCTCCTCAACATGCTGAGGAGCGCAGAGGGCACCCTACAGAAAGGTAGGGAAACATCCACTTTGTTTGTAGGAGGATCATCTTCTTCTAGGTCCAAGGCGAAAGCCAAGGGAAAGAAGAAGAAGGCCCCCGCCAAACCAAGGGGCGGTGTTAGTAAAGTGGATACGAAGGGAAAAGGTAAAGCAACAAAGATAGCAGGGAAGCTTGTGGATAAGGAAGAATGCTTCTATTGTCATAAGAAAGGACACTGGAAGAATGATTGCAGGGCCTGGAAAGCCAAAACACAGGAATTGAAGCAGGTTGCAGCTTCAGCTTCAGGTGTGTATGTTATTGAAAACTGTCTTTCAATAAACTCTACTTCCTGGGTATTGGATACCGGATCAGGATCTCATATCTGTAATTCTTTGTAGGCGTTGAGAAACCGTAGGGTTTTGAAGGCAGGTGAGATGACCCTCAGAGTTGCGAACGGAGCTAGCATGGATGCTAAAGCCGTGGGGGACTATCACCTGGGAATGTCAGATGGACATGTTTTGGTTTTGCGTAATTGCTTTTTTGTACCCAACGCAACTTGTAATATCATTTCTGTATCTTTAGTTTCTAAAGAAGGTTATGAATTTGCGTTTGTAAGTAATGTTGTAAACATTCACCTTAATCAAGTTCTGATTGGGTCAGGTACATTGAGTAATGGTATATACGTATTGAACCAACCACAGATTTTCAATGTCCAGAATACACACAAAAAAAAGTCTCCAGAAATAAATCAGACTTTCTTGTGGCATTGTAGACTGGGTCACATCAATGAGAGAAGATTGACTAAGTTACATGCAGAAGGATATTTGAATGCGTTCGAATATCAATCGTATGCCACTTGTCAATCTTGTCTCAAAGGAAAGATGACAAAGACTCCGTTTACTGGACATGGAGTAAGAGCGAGCGAGCTCTTGGGACTCGTACACAGTGACGTGTGCGGTCCAATGTCTACACATGCGCGAAGCGGTTATTCTTACTTCATTACTTTTACGGATGATTTCTCAAGGTACGGTTATGTCTTCTTAATGAAACATAAGTCCGAAGCCTTTGGAAAATTCCAGGAGTATAAGAATAAAGTAGAAAAACAGACCGGCAAAAGTATTAAGATTCTAAGATCGGATCGAGGTGGAGAATACTTAAGTGCCGAGTTCCTGGACTATTTAAAAGAGAACGGAATTCTCTCTCAGCTTACTCCTCCATACACCCCGCAACATAACGGTGTATCGGAGAGACGGAACCGCACCCTATTGGATATGGTGCGGTCCATGATGAGCAACGCTGAGTTGCCGCGATCATTCTGGGGATATGCTTTAGAATCAGCAGCATACCTTTTGAACCGAGTTCCTACTAAGACCGTGCCTACTACACCATATGAGATGTGGTGTGGGAAGAGACCCTATCTTAAGCACATTAAGACATGGGGATGTCCAGCTTTTGTCAAAAAGCAGCATGCGGACAAGCTCGAGGCACGCTCGATACAGTGCAAGTTTGTGGGGTATCCGAAGAACTCCAAAGGATATTTCTTCTACTGTGAAGATGAACAAAAAGTTCTTGTTTCTCGTCATGCCTACTTCTTGGAAACTGAGTTTTTGGAAACCCAGATAAGTGGGAGCACAGTAGAACTGGAAGAAATTCCAGAACCACGGACTGTTACTGAAAGCTTAGTGGAACCAGAGGGTTCAACAGAACAGGACATTCCTACGCCGCTCCGCAGGAGTAGTAGGCAGACTCATCCGCCCGAGAGATACTACGGTTTTCTCATAGACGGGGATAGAGAGGATTGCATCATAGATTATGATGAGCCTACTAGCTTCCAGCAGGCCGTTCAGAGCGTTGACTCAGTGAAATGGCTGGATGCAATGCGGACCGAAATGGAGTCCATGTACACCAACAAGGTATGGACGTTGGACATTGCTCCAGACGGGGTAAAACCCGTAGGATGCAAGTGGATCTTCAAAAGGAAGATTGGTGTAGATGGACAGGTTGAGACCTATAAAGCTAGGCTGGTAGCAAAGGGTTTTCGTCAAAGACCTGGCTTGGACTATGACGAAACCTTTTCTCCAGTAGCCATGCTGAAATCCATTCGGATCCTTCTTGCCATCGCTGCCTTCCACGATTATGAGATCTGGCAAATGGACGTAAAGACCGCTTTTCTAAATGGAAATTTAGAGGAGTGTGTCTATATGGACCAACCAGAAGGTTTCATTCAGAGTGGGAGCAGCGGAAAGGTGTGCAAGTTGCTTAAGTCCATCTATGGACTAAAGCAGGCATCGCGGAGTTGGAACATCTGCTTTGATGAGACGGTCAAAGAATTTGGCTTTATCAAAAATCCAGATGAACCATGCATCTATTGTAGATTTGTAGCGAGAACTGTAGTATTCCTCATTTTATACGTGGATGACATTCTCTTAATAGGAAATGACATTCCTATGCTACAATCTGTCAAGGGGTTCTTGTCACACAGGTTCTCCATGAAAGACCTGGGTGATGCCTCATACATTCTGGGTATCCGGATCTATCGTGACAGATCCAAGAGGATATTAGGACTTTCTCAGTCCAGGTACATCGACACCATACTGAAAAGATTCAGTATGGAAGATTCCTAGCGCGGTAACCTACCGGCTTGTCACGGGATCACCCTCTCTAAAGAGATGTCTCCCAAGACTGATTTGGAGAGGGATCGCATGTCTATTATACCCTACGCTTTTGCGGTAGGCTCTATAATGTATGCGATGTTGTGTACCAGACCGGATGTAGCTTATGCACTGAGTGTGGTAAGCCGGTATCAGTCAAACCCTGGGGAGAAACACTGGATAGCGGTAAAGAACATTCTCAAGTACCTGAGAAGGACTAAGGAGATGTTCTTGGTGTATGGCGGAAAAGACCTCCAGATCGAGGCTTTTGCTGACTCCAGCTTCCAGAGTGACAAGGATGATTCCAAGTCCATGTCGGGTTTTGTCTTTACCCTCAATGGAGGGGCGGTGTGTTGGAAGAGTTCCAAACAGGAAACCGTTGCAGACTCGACGATGGAAGCGGAATACATCGCTGCATCTGATGCCGCAAAAGAAGCTGTCTGGATGAGGAAGTTCTTGAAAGAACTTCAGGTGGTTCCGTCCATTGTTGATCCAATACCTCTGTATTGCGACAACAACGGGGCTATAGCTTTAGCGAAGGAACCCAGGTCCCATCAGAGATCCAGGCACATCTTAAGGCGGTATCACCTGATCAGGGAGATCGTAGATCGCCAGGAGATCGAGGTTCGGAGAGTCGCTTCAGAAGATAACACTGCAGATCCATTCACCAAGGCCCTGCCCCAGACTCAGTTCGAGCGGCTGATCGAGATGATAGGTCTTCGATACGCCAGTACATGGCCTTAGTGCAAGTGGGAGATTGTTAGTGTATATGCCCTAGAGGCCATTACTGTATCATACTAGTTTGTATATTACTTAATGGAAGCTTGGGATATTCACCTTGTATATACAATCTTGCTCAAAATAGTAGTATGCTACTTGGTTTGTTTCTACTTCAATGTGTACATGTGTTTATTCTTGTATATCGCCTATACACATTAGTGGAGCCCTTAGGATCTTTGCTTGATTACCAGCGATGTGATGGCCGTCACACTAGTGGGGCTGGGTAATCTATAAGCACATCCTTATGTAGGTCCCTGGTCGCAGGACAATCGAGACAGGGCATCGATACTCTGGAGTAGACCAGCGCATGTGCTTCTCACCCAGTGTGGGAGACGGTCTGTCCCACAGCCGTCAGTACGTCGTACTTGAGATAGTATGCGGGTGCTCGTTAGGTTACGGGTACACTGGAAAGGACTCGTCGGGAACTGACTAGTTGGTATTATGCCTATCGTCAGTTATCAGTTCCCAGGTGACATGAGTACAGCTTAGTCCGCTGACTTGACACTGTCACTTCGCCTCGAGTGTGTTCCCACTGTACTTTGATCACTACCCTACCACGGCTCAAAGGAGTCGTGCAAACAGGTAGTGGTTGGGTGCAGTCCCGAAGCACTTGGAGGCAGTGACGGTTAGACAGGATTCGTCTCTCCCGGTATTGGGGGTTGACATCGCGCTGTGTCTAGGAGAGCCATTACACGAGTAGTCCCTGGCCAGGGCAATCGAGATATACTGGTAGGTTTCCAGTGTTGTCTCAGGGTGTTTTGGGCTTCGCTCCGGCACGACTTGTACCGCTATTGGGGGACTGACGTTTACCGCCCCCTAGGCCCGCCATGCGATGTATCAGACGAACAGACCGGACTGTACGGAGAATGTCACACTCAGGCTCAGTAGGAGTTCAGATGGGTTTCGCCTCGTCGGTCTTCTTGTCGGCATTACCTGGGGACCGTTACGCACAGCTAGTGCCGCTTGCGGTCTGTGGTTAAACCCACTGCCAGCGTAGTGTCGAGTCTTTAGAGTCCCATACAGAAAGCTTTTCGCCTTTAGGCAAAAGAGTAGAGGTCGCATGGTATTGCGACAGGTCGCATGGTTTTGCGACAGGGTTCGGTCACATCCGTGCACTTGTGCACGTACAGTGTCCGGACAGTTTACACTAGCGGGCTTTGGTTTAAGCCAGATCCTAGTGTACCTTTTGGGATTGGATTTATCCATTTTGCATTCGTGTTCCTCGGAACGCGGATGCGGGTGTGTATGCACAGTTGACAGGGAGACAGAGGCAGTGGATTCTCATTAGGGTTGTTGACAGTTGACCGTTGACTATTTGACTTTTTGCTCAACCCTAATGAGAATATGATATGTGATTAACTATTATATTAATTAAGTATTATGGTGACATGGTTGTTGACTTTGTTGACTTGTTGACTTTTGTTGACTTGTTGACTTTGTTGACTTGTTGACTTTTGTTGACTTGTTGACCGGTTGACTAGGCTTGACTAGTTGACCATCATGATAACCATAGCCATCATTTCATGGCAAAGACTTTTACTTGCTTGCTCATTTGTGTAAAATGAGTGCATGAAATGATATGGTTATGGTTGCTTCAACCATCACATAAGACTTTTGTTAGTATGATGAGTTATGATTGCTTTGGATTATGAGAGGGTGAAAGACAAAAGAGAGCCTCATTCTTTCTTGCTCATTCTCTCTCTTGTTCTTGAGCTCTCTTGTTTTTGCTCTCACCCTCAACCTCTTCCTCCCTCTCTTGATTCTATGGTTCTCTTGTCTCATGAGTTGAGAATCAAGAACCATAGATAAAATCCCATACAAACTCTTCTCTACTCATTCTAGTTCACTAGGTTTAGCAAACCAAGTAAACTAGTTTCTTCAAAGAACGAAGAAGGAGCCAAAGGTTGGAGCTTTCAGGTGGATCTATCTTCGGCGTACGGAGACGACGAGAAGAAGCCATTCCGGACCACCATCGGAGCTTGAAGACGAAGGAGTTCAAGACAAGCAAGGTATAACCCCCTAACCGAGTAGCTAGAAACTCATAGTTAGGTTGTTAGATAGATGTTTAACCAAGATCCGGGTTTTAGGTCCATGTTACCATCTTTAAGAAAATCGTTTTTTACCAAATTCTGCATTCCCGAAAGTACCGGGTGAGGTAGCATGGACTTACACATCAGCTGCCGGCGTATTGACGAGTCTTTAGAGTCCTACACAGAGGTTTCCTAGCTCAAGCGAAATGAAATAGGAGCGCATATGAGATATGTGCGGGACCGAGAATAATTCGTGTATGTGATACCGTATTCCATTCTCGCGACGAATGTATCGATTGGTTATATGCGATATAACCTGGTTATCGAATCAAGGATTGATTCGAGAAGCCGATACATTGAATACTAGTCGGTTATATGCGACATGACCGGATGATTGAATCAAGTGTTGATTTAATGATTTAATGCATAATTATATATTTGATATATTACTTTGCATTAACTAGTATAGGTTCACTTAAATTGGATTTACTCACTTGTATTGCACCTTGTATATGTGATATATTTTTTGGTGCGCATGATTGTATCATGTTTGATGATACATTCTAGCTTGGTTTTGTGTAAAGTATTAAACCATGGTTAGTTAGTGGTTAGGGTATCATTTCTTTTACTTATTCATTTATCTATTTATTTATTTCATTTAGAAAAGAAAAAGAGAAAAGAATGGTTGCTATTTTTGTTTTTATTTGAAGCTTCTTGAAGCTTTGAACAAGTCCACCATTCTTGTCTCTTCTCTAACCCTAACCACTCATCTAACCTTAGTTAAATCTCTACACTAAACCATGGTTGAAGTCATGATAAGTATTGATTTATTTATCTAATTTAAAATAACTTATCATATCTTCTTCTTCTTCTTCATCTTCTTCTTCCATAAAAAGAAGCTTGCTACATCAATGGTGATTGATGAAAAAGTGTGAGAAATCCAAATCTAAAGTCTACCCACTTCCTATTTCTTCATCCTCTACCTCTTGCCAAGTAGTATAGGGTGTTTCCTTCACAAGTTTTCTTGACTTGGTGAAGTTGGAGCTTGATCTAGCGATGCCTCGACGTAGATCATCTTCGGCATCGTCGTCGATGACCTAGCCCGCTTTTTCTCCGATGAAGCCAACGCTAGAGCCCAAGATCCAATTTGTACAGCGAGGAGACTTCATCGCGGAGCCATGGAGGTGGAGGACCGGATCTACAAAGGTTGTAGCCCCTTCCCTTTAGCTATATTTCCGTTTACTTGCTTGCATCGCCTTGTTTTCTAGTTAACGATCCGTATATGGGTTTGTAGGCACAAGGAAATTTTTGAATTGAGCATGTTTGATCCCTTGTGAGACCTCTAGTGTGTGCCTAGGAACCCTACAGTGGTATCAGAGCCTAGCTAGAGCCTTAGGCGATGCGTAGACGGAGTTGGAAGTCCGATTGTCCCGAAACCCTAATCGTAATTTGCTCTCTGGACTTTTTTGAAAAAATGGGTTTTTTCCAGATTAAAAATTCCTAAAAAATTCAGCAGGAAGACCTAAGAATTATGGTGCAAAACGAGGACCTAACTCATCTAAACCGCCGCGGAACAGCGGCAGAATCATGGCTTCTGCCGCGGTTCCGCGGCCATATGGTCCCATTACCCAATAAATCTTGAACAGTAATTCCTATTTTCTGGTGTTGGATTTTCTGGGATTTTTTAATATTTATTCAAGAGTTGAATTTTCTGGGTTGTATTGGGGACTCGGTGTTTCGATCGGATTGTCTAACTTTGTCTATGTGGCTTTCCGGATAATTTTAGAATATGTTAAAAAGTTCGACCGGATATAAATACCCAATTTTTCCCCTGTCGGGAAATTTCCATGTGTTGGATTTTTCCGTAGTTTAACGACGTTCTAAGTAGTGCAAGTAACACGATGGACCCTCTAGAAGACAACAAACCTTAACTCGATTATGTGACCGTCTTGAACTGCTCTTTGAACCTTCGGGTTTGGGGCAGTACGGCGTGCCACATGTGAGGCGTTGGCTTGACCCTTCTACGGCTGGACCGTTGGTACTGAGGCACGAACTGAATGTTGTTAGACTTATTTCATGTGTTGAGCTGTTTCGGGAAAACTTGGGTGTTCGAATGTTCGATCGGAAAGTTTAACATTTTCTATTTATCCGGAATGTGATACAATAATTGGAATTCACAAGTTGTTATGAGATAACGGAATGAATATTATAAACATAGCAGTTTAGTCTCACTTGATCGGTTGCCACGGAATTTTGATGAGATCAAAAGTCCGTCGCAATCACGTAGCGTACGCGGATACTCGCCGGGTAAACTTAATAGACAGCCTCACTCCATATCCCCGACCAAGTGACTGTAGGAGAACCCCGTCGCCGAAAGCATCCGTTCGGGTGCTCGCGGTAGCGGTGTTCCGCCTTGGTGCACTTCGTCGACGGTATCGGGGGTGCGACCGTCTACTAAAGTTTGCGACGAGCATTCGATCAAAATGTCGGGAATCTTGTTGAATTGCCCGACTTGATATTGAAAAGAGTTTTCGATTTTGAGACTGAAATGCGGGGTTTATAATTGTTAGGCATGCGATGTCTAAAGAATTCATTTGGTCAGGCATGCGATGTCTGAGGTGGTTGCGGATTCCAACTGTTGTAGTTTTACACTTTCTTTTCTGTGACCGTAAGTGTAATATGTGATATCGCCGGTTTCGTTGCTATATGTCAACGACAATTGGGATGCGCATATTTACTTACGTTGATGACATGTGATGTTATGTGTTGCTGGATATGTTATATTGGATCGTCGTGTTTGAATAGCCGGGGGTTTTTTATGTGACATGAGTGTTTTTCATTTTCATTCATGTAAAAACTTGTATGTATTATTATTTTATTGGGGCACTTCCAGGTTGCGGAAGATGTCACCGTTGATGTATATTATTTACTTTTCTGCACTAGGATAGACCCAAGGAGGGGAGCACAAGTAACCGGGTTCTAGGGTCCAGTGGGAGACCATCTCGAGGAGTCGAGTCCGGGTCTCCTAACCCTAGAATTGGTGGGGTTGCTTGCCGCTCTCGTAGGGGTCTAGGGGTGTGGGATAGGCTATTCATCACGACCGTGGAATCCGTGTTTTATACTGGCTCGTATTGAAAACACGGACGTCCTAGTATATCCAATATTTCATATGTTTCTTCTGCTGTGATTTATCTGTGATGTGATCATGTGATGTTCTATGATAGATATTATATATAGTATATATGATATATTATATAAACGTTGCTTATGTTTTACACCCGCGCTAGCCCTGTCCCGCTCTGCCGTTAGTTACCTAACCTAACGGTGCAGACGGGACATCGAGGCGAATGCGGATGGCATAAGCGTACGTTATATTTATCTGTGATGTTTAGGTGGACTTAAATGATGGGATATTCATTAATGAGATTAATGAAAGAAAATAAACCTAATTGATGTTGTGGAATCGAATTTCAAAAATAAAACAGGTAGCTACAGTTCTTGCTTTGCATCGCGGTGTTCATTATAGAACATCCTGCACCTTATTCGATGAGGAAAGGACCGAGATCCCTTCACCGGGAGTGACTCCTTTAGTAATAACTGGCAGATGCTACAAACTCGGTTTGTCTTTTGATCGCTTCTATAGTTTCTGCTTTGCACAGTGATATATATGATATATCCCGCACCTCATTCGACGAGGAAAGGGCCGACGATCCCTTCACCGGGAGTGACCCCTTTAGCAAAACTAGAAAAGCCTCAAAAACATTCCATTTAAAAACCATTTGATTCCGCAACGAGATCAAGTTCAAAGTGTTAAAGGTTTTCACAAAAACCATTCGCAACCCTCCGTCATTTTAGGAAGTAGAGTACTTAGTATTCGTGCTACGTTTGTCGACCATAGCCGAGGCGTAGTGTGCGGTAGCTAAGTGATGTCTTCCTACACCGCATATGATGCGATTAGTTAGGACAGTCATGTGGCTTTGTTGACCTTAGCCAAGGGTCATGTGGGTGGGTCTAATTAATCACGAAATGACGGGTAGAACTTGACTAGTACCTATGATTTGTTGACCTTAGCCAAGGTCATAGGTGCTAGGGGTAAAAACCATTATCGGGAGTTTCAAGTGTTGAAATTTGCAATGAGATTGCATACCTTCTATGTGATAGTTGGATCCCGATACCCACTGCGAGTAATTGTTACTCCTGGGAGAGTTTTGCACTTTATAAATTAGCCGATCAAGTAGGTGCCTAGAAAGGTGTCAACGGGGTTACGCCTCTGGGAAAACGAGGTTTACAGTAATTAGGTCCGTGCGAAAGCACGGGGAACCTCCCTCAAAGTACCGACACTGGCCTGGCTGAAAGATTGGCGAACTTGTAGAGTGTAATTAATCCCGGCTAGTCTTTCCTTTTAAGGTTTGAAGGAAGATTTGATAAAAACAGTGGGAGCCATCCTGATTAGATAAAATACATAACCAATCTAATCTTGCAAGAGCGCACGCAGAGTGTTTTCTTCTCTCTCTCTCCTGGTAGCGACCATATCACGCCTTAATCAAGATAATAATACGGATGTATTGACCAAACCCGCTTGTTATACTGAGCTGGGGAACGTTGGTCCCGCTCCAACTTATAATTGTTATAAGACAGAGCAGGAAATAGGGAATACCGGAATTCCAATGCCGCCTAAACGAAGAAAGTGCATATGATGCATCTCCTTCGGGTGTGTTCATTATACAGAACTGTTTCTCAGTATCCTCTGCATCCTGGGTATTTGATACCAGATCAGGATCCCAGATATGTAATCTGTTACATAGGGCTACAAAAGGGTAGAAAAACTGAGAACGGGTGATTAGTTTCATGAGACAGAAAACGGGGCAAGTGTTGCAGCCAAGTCTGTTGGTCACTGTCACCCTGTATTACCAATACATTGATTCTGAACAAATACTATTAGATACCAAACCTGATATACAAAATCATATCAGTCTCTTTATTAGTAAAGAAATGATATAATTTTGTATTGTTGGATAATGTTTTGAACATTTCCTATATCAAAAGTTGATCGGTTTAGGCACGTTATCTAAAAGCATTGACGTTCTAAATCAAACTACAGTTCCTTGTATACTGAACACACACAAGAGGAAGAGTTCAGAAATGAACGATTTCTTCTTGAGGTATTGTAGACTAAGTCATATCAATGCGACCCGACTAGCTGAAGTTACATTTAGATGCATATTTAAATCAGTTTGAATTTACATCTTGTGAAACTTGCCAGTCATGTCACAAAAATATAATGACACCAGCTCTGTTTACTGGAAGCAGAGAAAGAGTTAATGAACTCTTGGGACTGATACATAATGATGTATGTAAGGTCTCCTGTCTACACATGCCAGGACTGCTTCTTTATACTTCATTATATTCTCTGATAATCTCTCAAGATTCAGTCATATATTCCTGTTGAAATATAAGTCCGAACCTTTTGAGGTATTCACAGAATATAAGTAGGAAGTAGAGAACCAAAATACGGGTATAAGTATTATGTCCTATGATAAGATCAGGGAGGAGAATACTTGTGCATGGCATTCCTGGACCATTCTAAAGGAAAATGAGATTCTTTCTCAGTATTACTCCTCTGAATACACCACAGCACAATGGTGTATCGGGGCGGAGCAATCACACAATATTAGATATCGTGTGCTCTATGATGAGTATTACTGAGTTACCTATTTCCTTTTGGATGTTATGCGCTTGAGAAGCTGCATACCTATTGAATTAGGTTCGAATCAAATCACTACCTACAACTTCATATGTGATATGGAAAGGGAAGAGCCCATATCTTAAGTCAGTTAAGATTTGGGATTGTCCGGCCTATGTCTAAAAGCAAAATCCGGACAGGCTCGAGGCAAGGTCTGTAATGTAGAACTGGAAAGGTTCCAGCTATACAAACTACAGCAGATAATTTGGTAGAACCAAAGGATTCAGTAGATTCCAACGAACCTCAGCCTCTCCGCCGATCTAGTAGGGTTCCTCACCCACCTGAGGGATACCTTGGTTTCTCGATGACAGTGGGAGCATGGAATGCATCATGAGATGATGACCCAACTAGATTCGAGCAGGCCATCAAGAGTAGGGACTCTGTAAGAATGGCTGGATGCTTAGCGGTCTGAGATGGAATCCATATACACCAACAAAGTATGGACTTTGGTTGCTGTATCTGAAGGGTTAAATCCCCATCAGGAGCAAGTATATCTTGAGAAGATTACTTGGTGTAGATGGAAAAGTTGAGACTTTCAAAGCTAAACTTGTTAAAGGTTTTAATCATCAACCAGGTGTGGATAATGATGAAATCTTTTCAGGGGGCTATGCTTAAGTCCATCCAGATCCTACTTGCCATTGCTACATACCATGGCTACGATATCTGGTGGTTGGGTGCCATGACTACTTTTCTAAATATTAATTTAGAAGAGAACGTCTATAAGAACACAGCCAGAGGGCTTTGTAGACAGTGGGAGCAGCGGAAACGTGTGCAAGATGCTTTATAGGATAAAGCAGGCATCACGGAGTTGGAACATCTGTTTTGATGGATTAGTCAAAGAAGTTGACATCATCAAAATGGTAGATGAACCTTGTATAAACAAAAAGGTAGTAGGGAGTATGGTGACGATCCTCGTAGAGTACGTGGATGACATACTCTTGTTAGGGAAGGAGTTTCCTATGCTACGCTCGATCAATCTCTGCTTATCACAATGATTTTCCATATAGGATCAAAGTGATACCTACTAAATCCTAAGCTTTGGATCTATGAGATAGATCTAATTGGATGTTAGGATATTGTAGTGAGATGGTATCAATCGATCCTAGGGAGAATCACTGGAAGGGTTCCAGAGTGATAAAGACGACTGAATGTCAGTCACAGGCATTGTCTTTACCCTCAGCAAAGGGACGGTATGTTGGAAGATTTCCAAGCTGGATACCGTGACAAACTAGACAATAAAGGCTGGTAACATCACTATTAGGGATACTACCAAAGAGGAAGTTTGGGTGTATATTGGTTCATAAGATGAACTAGGTTCCTACCATTGTATGACAATGGAAGTGTGGCTTTGGCCAAGGAACCATAGTCCCATCAGTGACCCAGACATATTCTGAGGCAGCATCACCTGATCGTGGAGATAGTTGATCTCCAGGGTGATCGAGATTAGGAGAGTAGACTCAGAGGACAACACGGCAGATCCACTCACGAAGGCCTTTTCCCAAAGAGAGACTTTTAAGGGATGGTTGAGTATTAGATACTACAACCACTGCTACAGATGGCCCTAGTGCAAGTGGGAGATTGTTAGTTATATGTATGCTCTAGAGGCCATTACTGTACATTGGATGTATATTGTAGTGGATGCTGGGACATATATAGGAAGGACTTTCTTGCTCGACATGATAGTACGCTATCTGGTTGCTCTTTATCATAACATGTATACTTTCTACCTCTATGTTACATGTTGATAAAGCCCTTAGGACGTGTACTCGACTTCCAGGACTGTGATGCAGATCATACTAGTGGGGCCTGGATAGTCCGTGAGTACATCCTTCAATGTTCCTAGTCGAGGGAATATCGAGACAGGGCATCGATATTCCAGAGTAGACTAGCGTATATCTTCTCGACCCATGCGATGGGCGATGGATGATCCCATATCCATTGGTGTTTGACATCAGAGATGATATACGGGTGCTCAGTGGAGACTGGGTACACTGAACGGACTCGCCGAGAACTCCCACATGGTATTATACCTCACGTCAGATGGCAGTTCTTTGGTGACACTGGTACAGCTTAGTCTGTAGACCCGAGATCGTCATAAAGTCTTGAGTGTCTCCCACTGTACTTTGATTTCCACCCTACCACGGCTCTACTGAGTCGTGCAAACAGGTGGTTTTTGGGTACAGTCCCGATTCACATGGAGGCAATGAGCGATAGGAGGGGATTCGTCTCTCCCGGTATTGGGGGTTGATGTTGCGCTATGCTCGACTGGCCATAACAGGAAATCCCTGGCCAGGGTTGCAGTGACCTACTGGTAAGTGTTATCAGTAATTTCACACATGTCATGGACTTCACGTTGGCATGACTTATCGAGCTACTTGGATCTGACGTTTACCACCCCTAGGCGAGATATGCGGCATATCAGACGAACAGACCGGACTGTACGGTAAGTGTTACTGGTTAGATTCACAGGAGTGTGAGCGGGCTTGCTCGTCGATCTTCTGATCGCTTAATACCCGGGTGGCCGTTACGTTTAGCAGACCGCTTGCGGCTTGTGGGTGTTTGATATGATCATCATCTGCTGCCGACGTATTGACGAGTCTTTAGAGTCCTACACAGAGGTTTCCTAGCTCAAGCGAAATGCAATAGGAGCGCATATGAGATATGTGCGGGACCGAGAATAATTCATGTATGTGATACCGTATTCCATTCTCACGACGAATGTATCGATTGGTTATATGCGATATAACCTGGTTATCGAATCAAGGATTGATTCGAGAAGCCGATACATTGAATACTAGTCGGTTATATGCGACATGACCGGATCATTGAATCAAGTATTGATTTAATGATTTAATGCATAATTATATATTTGATATATTACTTTGCATTAACTAGTATAGGTTCACTTAAATTGGATTTACTCACTTGTATTGCACCTTGTATATGTGATATATTTTTTGTTGCGCATGATTGTATCATGTTTGATGATACATTCTAGCTTGGTTTTGTGTAAAGTATTAAACCATGGTTAGTTAGTGGTTAGGGTATTTCTTTTACTTATTCATTTATCTATTTATTTATTTCATTTAGAAAAGAAAAAGAGAAAAGAATGGTTGCTATTTTTGTTTTTATTTGAAGCTTCTTGAAGCTTTGAACAAGTCCACCATTCTTGTCTCTTCTCTAACCCTAACCACTCATCTAACCTTAGTTAAATCTCTACACTAAACCATGGTTGAAGTCATGATAAGTATTGATTTATTTATCTAATTTAAAATAACTTATCATATCTTCTTCTTCTTCTTCATCTTCTTCTTCCATAAAAAGAAGCTTGCTACATCAATGGTGATTGATGAAAAAGTATGAGAAATCCAAATCTAAAGTCTACCCACTTCCTATTTCTTCATCCTCTACCTCTTGCCAAGTAGTATAGGGTGTTTCCTTCACAAGTTTTCTTGACTTGGTGAAGTTGGAGCTTGATCTAGCGATGCCTCGACGTAGATCATCTTCGGCATCGTCGTCGATGACCTAGCCCGCTTTTTCTCCGATGAAGCCAACGCTAGAGCACAAGATCCGATTTGTACAGCGAGGAGACTTCATCGCGGAGCCATGGAGGTGGAGGACCGGATCTACAAAGGTTGTAGCCCCTTCTCTTTAGCTATATTTCCGTTTACTTGCTTGCATCGCCTTGTTTTCTAGTTAACGATCCGTATTAGGGTTTGTAGGCACAAGGAAATTTTTGAATTGAGCATGTTTGATCCCTTGTGAGACCTCTAGTGTGTGCCTAGGAACCCTACATTTTTATCGTCAGATTTGTGACTTCTTTTATCTTACTAACCCTTAGGACAACGGCTCATAATTACTTATTACTAGTTCGTTTAAGAAAACTTCTAATTTTCTTGGTTTTCTTAAATTTTTCCAATCTTTTGGATTTAATTTTCACTATCTAATCTTTTATTATCTTATTTATATACACACATTTTTTTTATCTTTTATTTTGTTTTGTGTTTATGCAAAGTATGATGCAAAGTGATGCGTAAATAAGCACAAACCTCCCCCAAACTTGTCTAGAACAGTGTCCTCACTGTTGTTTTCTGCTAAACCTCCAAAAACCTGTAAGCTTGGAGGACACAATTAATGGGGGCAAGAATAAGTGAAAGTGAAAAATCCTCCCCCAAACTTTTTTTTTGGCTCACAATTTTTGAGGACAACTTTTATTTTCAAGAGCCAAAAATATAACCCCCCCAAAGCTTGAGTTAAGCAATACGAATTGAAAATCATAAGAGGGGGTCAAAAATTACCGGTCAATGCCAAGCTTTGCAAAGACCGGAAGTCAACACCAACCATTCGGAGATTTTATCAGTGTAGTGCATCGGTTGGTGGAAGAACATGTTATAAGGAGCCAGGAAGAGGTGGGGAAAAGATAAGTGGTGGGATAGAATGTGTTTGCGTCTCGTTTTGGAGAGACGACACAGTGATTGTGATGGATTGCTCACATTCTCTTTATAGCCCAGAAGAAGGGGTGGAGGTTCAATTTCTTTGTATTGAGGGTGATTCATCTCAACACCCGTGTCTTTTAAAAATGCGAGTTCATCAGCGAAGATTTCCTCAAAACTCTCATCGATACCCCAAAGAATAATGTCATCAAAAAGCATGGGGTGATCTTCAGACTCCAAAAACGGTTCATAATCAGTGTTAGATGTTGACCCGGACAGCTCAGTGGAAGAGTCCGTATGTGGATGATACATAGTTGGGTCAAACAACAACATATGAAAAGAGTCTAGATCAGTATCATGAGGCTGATCAAATCCGCTGCCGTCGATATCCATTAATTCGACAGAACATACTCGAGCATGAGGATCGGAGGGTTGACTTCCCAACTTATAAATGTTGAGCTCAATTGACCTATTCCTAAAAGATAGGTTCATAGAGCCGTTTCTACTGCTGATTACAGCGTTGGAAGTAGCCAAAAAGGGACGACCTAGAATCACCAGAATTTGGTTCCGTGGGGTCGCTACAGGCTGTGTATCAAGAACAATAAAGTCCACAGGGAATACAAATTCCCCGATTTTTATCAACACATCCTCAAGTTCACCCCTAGGTTTGGTGATTGATCGGTCGGCCATCTGGAGAGTTATGTTCGAGGGCTTTAACACTCCGATACCTAGTTGCTCATAGAATGAATATGGAAGCAAGTTAACACTGGCGCCAAGGTCAAGTAAAGCACGGTTAATGTGTTTATCCCCAATAGAAATAGAAATAGTAGGACAGCCAGGGTCCTTACGTTTCCTTGGTAATTGTTGGGGAAAAGCCTTGTCTACAGTACTTGACATGAAAACTTTTTTAGGCACTTGAGTCTTCCTCTTCCTAGTGCACAAGTTCTTAAGAATTTTGGCATAAGACGGAACTTGTTGTATAGCATCTAGGAGAGGGATGTTGATGTTAACTTGCTTAAACATTTCCACAAGCTTCTCCATTTGTGCATTAGGTTTGTTGGCCCTCAATCTGTTTGGAAATGGAGTTTTATCAATAAGTGTTGGGTCCTACATTTATGGAGAAGGTTGTGGGAGTGGACAGGATGAAGTGGGTGGAGGGTTCGAGCCTTTGGGAAAACGGAGAATAGGCTCGGAAAAAGAAGGATGTAAATAGGACGAAATAGGGTAAGAATTAGAAGTGGGAGTGGAAGTGGAAGCCTGGGGTTCAATTGATTCCTCAACATCAATCTGTTCACCCACATGATTGTCTAGCACTCTTCCAGATCTCAACGTGGTAAGTGCATTCACATTAGTGTAATGTGAAGGTCCAGGATCAGGTAAAGGTTGAGCTGGAAGATTCCCTTTCTCTCTAGCACTCATTGCTGTAGTCAGTTGTACGATTTGTGCTTCCATCGATTTAATAATCTTACCTTGGGAGGCAGAGGTTTTCTTTATATCATCGATAGAAGACTTAAAATCAGCCGACATTTGAATAGAATTTGTCAGAAGCAAACTCATGGTTTGTTCAAGTGCAGAGGTGTTATTGGTTCTGGCAGAAAAAGGATCAAAATTGTTGGCCGGGTTTTCAAAATTTTGTGGTTGGTAGGGGTGCTGACTCAGTTGTAGTGGTTGTTGTTGCTGTGGAGGGACCCATTGAAAGTTATTCTGGTTTGGATCCGTGTATTGAGTTTGGTGTTGGATCCAAGAAAGATCAGGGTGATTCCTCCAATCTTTATTATATGAGGAAGAAGAAGGATCGTTTCCAGGTCTTTGCTGAAATGCAGCATTAGTGTGACCTTAAAACGGTACATTCAAAGGACATTCTTCCATCAAATGTGATGAGTTTGAACAGCAGCCACACATGGTTTTGAGAAGTGTGTATTGGTTTAAGGAGGTTGAAGAAATTCTGTTTTCTATAGCGTCGAGCTTCCTTTGTATTGTGGCCATTTCCGCTCTCATTGTGACGGAAACATCGAGCTGATTGATACTTTCCCTAGGCGATGGTGGTCTAACACTTTCCCATTGTAAAGTGTTTTGAGCTAAATCTTCTAGGTATGTCCAAGCTTCACCATCATCTTTAGATAGGAATTGGCAATGACACATGATTTTAAGCATCTGTTTAGTCGTAAGATCAATACCCTCATAGATAACTCGACACAAATCCCATCTGGGGATTCCGTGATGAGGGCAATGTAAAAGAAGATCCTTGAACCGTTCAAAGCATTTCCAGAATGGTTCATTGGGAAGTTGGGTAAATTTGAAGATTTCGCTCCGAACACGGCTGGTCTTGTGATTGGGATAAAATTTCTTAAGGAATGCTGCAATAAATTATCCCATTTTGAAATAGAATGTGCGGGTGTATTGTAAAGCCACTTCTCGATTAAATCGCACAAAGTGAATGGGAGAAGACATAAACGCAGAGCATCCAAAGACAGTTGTGACGTTCCAATTATTGCGCATACGTTTTCGAATTTGGAGATAAAAACGTATGTATCTTCAGACTCAAGACTGTGAAATTTGGGTAACAGTTTGATAAATTGGGGGTTGATTTCAAAATTTTCCCCGTTAGCAGGTGGTATAGAAAGACAGGTGGTAAGGGGAATACGTGTTGGATAGCATCTCTCTTGGAGAGAAATGCATGGAGGATTCTGCGCACCTGCGGGCGGTGGCAGAGTGGTGTTAAAGTGTGATGAAAATCCGTCCATCGAGGTGGTGGTGGGAAAAAGAAAATGTAGAAATACCGACTTTGGGGTCAATGAGAGAAACGCGGACAAGACGGGCACTAGAATCCCGTGTCCAGCCTAGCTTGCACTAAATGGTTTAACACAAGTGGCAGCGTTGTGATAATTTGGGGAAAGATGGATTTGGTGTTTGTTTTGAAAAATATGGTTTTTGAAAAATCAAATCACAAAAAAAATGCACACACAACCCTAGATCTAATGGTCACCTAGGTCATGTCATTAGACCACTCCTAGACTTCCAGAAGACAAATCGCAGGATAAATCCTCTACTGCCTCTTTATCCCTTCTGTAGCCAGGTAAGTGCTAGGTAAGTGGGAGGTTCTCCACTAGGTAAGTAGTGGGCCTAATTAAGTAACCACTTGCCTTAGACACCATATAAGAAATGCGGATGAGCAATAGATTACCCACGACCTCCTTCTGTCCTAATTGAGCACGACAGTCCTTAGAGTCTTGTCTAGATCTTTTTTAGTTAGTGAGGGTGATGCGGATGCAAGTTTGTGATTTTTGGGGCTTAGGAAGGTTAATGAAATCCCCACCTAATCTGAATTTGGTCTTTCCCCCTTAATTTCCGTATTACAATATGCAAACAACCAAGATCAAAACACGCAACAATTTTTCTTTTTGCGGCGCAGCGAATTTTGCAAAGAATCCTGCAAGAAATGGTTATTACATAAGATCAGAGAGGAGAGAAGAGAACAGAGAGTATACCACAGAAACTTGGAACAATGAACCACCTAAACGGCGGCGGAACCGCCGCAAAAATCTGCTATTGGCCGCGGATCCGCGGTTGGAAGGAGGAGTTAGGGTTTCAAACTTTTCCTGTAGCTTCTTGTACTCCTCTGTAATTTGCAGAACTTCTCTGAATCTTGATCGCACTGCTACAATGATTCCAGATTCCCTCGCAAAAATTCACAACTAATCGTTAAGCGCTTGATGCGAATTTGATCTAAAAAATTCTGATGAAATAATAATTTTTCAACTCAAATAACAAAAACGAACAAAATAGCACACATCCACGGTAACGACGCCATTTGATTGAATCTTTCTTCGTGTGTGTTTTGAAAATATAATCACAATCAAAGAAATTTTTACCGCAATCAATTAACGGTGTCGGTGTAGCGCATTAATGAATACGGATCGTCCACTGAGATGTGTGTTTTGATCGATTTTGTTTTAGATGAATTGAAATGAAAAGATAAAAGAAAGTGATTCAATATTTGTGAAATTTAGTTTCAAGAATCATCAAGAAATAGATCTAAAATCAAGAAATACTAAAGTTCAAGAAGATTTCCAAATCGAATGAATTATCAAGATTTGTGAAGAGGCTTGTAGGAATCGATCCAATTTATAGTGATGATGAATACTTATGATTACAAATTCTTATCTATTGAAGATTTGTTGCTAGATCGATGACGATCAACGAGGATTAGGGATCTATTGAAGAAACTAGGGTTTCTCCGTTATCATCCCTTCTCCTTTCGTTGATTAGCATTCAAATTATAGCCTCTAGGAAATTCAATCATCGATCGTTGATCTCTAATTTGGAGCAAAAACATTCAAGAAAGCATCTCGCTCAAAACTAGGTCATCGTTGATTCAATTTCCTAAAGTTTACAAAACTCATAAGACTTAAGAATCGTTCAAGAATTTACTCATCATCATCTACCTATTTTCTTGATTCCTCTACAAGCGGAGTTTTCACTCAAACATCTTGAAAAAGAAAACAATCAAGAATTGATAACTCTTCATAATGCTCAAATGTAAAGAAAAGCACGATCATGAATTTTCACCTTTTATTTAATCAACGTTTCGTTACGATTCACTCAAAGATTACAAGATTTTGAGGAGAGAACTCAATCGTCGAACTAGTTTCGCATCGTCTTCTTGAGTCGCGGATCGTCATGGATCTCTTGCTCGGATGAAGATCGGTGTTGCTTCAAAAGGCTTGTTGAATGCTTGCTTGATTTGGTACTCGATGGATCTTGATTTGGATCAAATTGTGTCACTCAATTTGATTTAGAATTGATTTGGATCTCACTAGATTTTTACCACTCAAATTCAACCCTAATTAATTTCCCTCCAAATTCAACAACCTCAAACCCTAGATCTAGATTCCTTTTTATAACCACTCATTTGAATCTTCCATCCAAAGCTAGGTTGTTAGAGAGAGTCCTCTAAAAGAAGTTTGTTGGAGGGAATATTCTAGAATAAGGAATACTCTAAGATAAGGTTGTTAGGCCGAGCCTTCTGGATAAAGCCACGTGATCTTTAGAGAGTCTTCTAGAAGCTTGGCCGTTACGAGAAGCCACGTGGAGAAGTTTGAACCAATGAAGAGCTACCATAGCCGCGGAACCGCGACGGATCGGCCGACTCGGCCGCGGATCCGCGGCCATGTAATAAGCTTGCTGCAGGAAAAGTTCAGGGGTGTTTTGTGTTGATATTTGGTTCTTTATTGTATGTCAGGAATCTCATTGTACTTTCTTGTTTACTGCCAGATCGCAAGTCTTGGACTTGGTGTATTGTATCAGCACTTTAAGCAGTTCCGGCTCTTTTACCTGGAGAATTTCCTGCACACAATCTCGAGACAAGGATTGATATATACAGATCAATGCAAGTAGTAATAAACACTTAATTTCCCTTTAGAATGTCGATTATAACTATAATACAGGTTATTTGGTATTTTCCATATGAATTCGTAATCTGTGTTATAATTACAATAAACACCTATATATGAATGATAAGAGTAGGGAAATTAACATGTTGAGAATGCACTATTTTCGACTGATCAGGGTTCTCCTACGGTCACTTTGTTGGGGTTATGGGGCATGGCTATCTAGTAAGGTTACCCGGCGAGTATCCGCGTACACTACGTAATTGCAACGGACTTTTGATCCACATCAAAATTCTGTGGCAACCGATCAAATGAGACTAAACTGCTAGATTTATAAAATTCAAACTAGTTATCTCATAACTATTTATGTGGATTCCAAATATTGTATCACAATCACAGATAGCTATACGAAGTTAAACTTTTCGATCGAATAAGAAAGCACCCAAAATTTCCCAGCAAGCTCGATACTTGAGCGGAGTTCAAAAAGTACCCAGAAACTGCCACAGCTCCTATGAACCATCCATAGAAGGGCCGACCCATGCCTCACTCATGTTGCCACGGAACTGCGGCAAACCCTAGGGTATGACCGCGGTTCCACGATCCAAAAAGTCGAGTTTGGGTATCGTTCTTCTAGAGGGTCCACAGAATCGCTTGCATGATTTTCTGAAAATTTTAAACTCAGAAAAATCCAACTCTTGGAAAATTTCAGCGAGCGAAAATATGGGTTATTGATATCCGTTCGAACTTTTTAACATCGTCTAAATAACCCTATTACATGTTAGAATTACGACTACGAAACACTCCGAGTTGCCTTTGCAGAAAGTTAAGATCACATGAAAATTTAGCAAAAACAAACAACACCTGAAACACCAAAACCCAGAGACTGGAACACCATGAAAATTTGAAGCCAAAAAACACAATTTGACCCGGTGAGCTCGGTTTTGAGAATGATGTGGCCGGCCACTTTGAGCCAAAAAATGCTCCAAATTTTGGTGGTGTTCATGGTATATCACATATAACATTCTGCAGTTGTTTAAAAAAATTTTAGAGGCTGTTTTAAAATCGACAGAAAGTGGGTTGCAACGTTTCAAGTTTCGGAGCCATTTCCGTTTCGTAATCCTAGCAAACATCGTCTAATTTTCTAGTATGGCTCTGATACCACTGTTGGGTTGTTAATTGATAGATTTTTAGTTACCACAATCAAGACGGTGTCGCTTTGCGGCTAGCCGGTTGAGCACGGGTCGTCCGCATGGAGATGGTTGTATGTCCGTTCTTGTCTTTGACGAGTCAATAAAGAATGTGTATGTTGTTGGATATAGTGCCCTCAAAGTCAATTATTGGTATGTGATTGCAATGATTGAGGAGGACCTATACCGGTAGGACAGTCTTACTCGAAATGATAGTATGCTATCTGGTTTGCCTTTATCAGTCGTGTACAGGTTCAGGTGACTGATCACTGTTACACGTTGATAGAGCCTTTAGGATCTTGCTTGACTACCAACAGTATGATGGCGATCATATACATGAGAGTTAGGTAGTCTATAAGCACATCCTTAATAGTGGTCCCTAGTCGTGGGAGTTTCGAGACAGGGCATCGATACTCCGGAGTAGACTAGTGTATACAGTCGAGACCCCGACGAGGGGCGGTGGCCGGTCTCACAGGCCACTAGTGTCAGTTGGATCACCTAAGATGTATACAGGTGCTCATTGGGTTATGAGTACACCGGACAGGACTCGCCGGGAACCTGCTAGCTGGTATTTATACCTAGCGTCAGATAGCAGTTCCGTGGTGATATGTGTACAGGTTAGTTCATCGACCTGAGGTCGTCATTTGTCTCGTGTGAGTTCCCACTGTGTTTTGATTTCTACCCTACCACGGCTCAAAGGAGTCATGCAAACAGGTCTTTTTTGGGTACAGTCGCGAACCACATGGAGGCAAGTGAGCGGATCGGCAGGGGATACGTCTCTCTCGGTATTGGGGGTGAGATCGTGCTGTGTCTAGGAGAGCCATTACACAAAACCTTCGGCCGAGGTAGGAGATTTACTGGTAGGTACTCCAGTAGTATCTCAGGGTGTTCTGGGCTACACTCCGACACGACTTATACCGCTATTGGGGGTCTGACATTACCAGCCCCCTAGGCCCGATATGCGATACTCATAGACGAACGGACTGGACTGTATGTATATTGTCACTGTTAGGCTCAGTAGGGTTCCAGGATGATTTCACTCATTGGCTTCCCTTGAGGTCAGTACATGGGCAGCCGTTACGCACAGCTAGTGCCGCTGACGGCTTATGGTTAAACCCACTGCCAGGGTACTGACGAGTTATTAGAGTCCCCCACAGATAGTTTCCCAAGTTCGGGCAAAACGTTGTAGAGGCCGTATGGTTTTATGGCAGGGTTTGGAAAATGCACGTGCGTTTACGCACGTGTCATATTTTGGGCAAATAATACTGGTGGGCTTTGGTTTAAGCTGGATCCGAGTATTATACTTTGTAGATATAATATCTTTGTCTCAGTTGCATTTGTATTCGGTCGTAATACAAATGCGGGTATGTTTATACTGTTACGGGGTTATCCTGAAATTCGTTTCGGGATCGTTTTTGGAAGTTGCCAGTTTTCTATCACCCGTCTTACACATTCGGTTTAATGCGGAATTATCTTTTCTTCTTATGGTGAGTCATGAGTGGAAGCTTCTTGTTTGATGACTAGGTTTGTGACTCATTAGTTTGCATTAAATGTTTTAGTGAGGTGTTTAAATTGAGTCACCATTTGCATTAATGTGTTTTGGTAATGCTTAGGATATTATTCCTTAAGGTTACCCCCTTTGCTCCTACACTCACCTTCCTTCTTTCCTATATATGGCCGGCCCCTCCCCTCCCTTTGAGGAAGCCCTTTTTTTGTAAAAAAGATTATGGTTGTTGATTAAAAAGTTTATGGAATTTGGTTCATGGAAATTTGATAGCTCATTTCTCATTTCATTCCATTCAAAAGGCAACTTCATTAACCGTTCATCCATGGTTTTGGATGAAGCGAAACAAAGTGTTCTACTCATTCTCTACATCAATCATGGTCATCTCTTTTAGCAGACTTGATGACCTAGTTGCCTCGGTATAGAGGCGGGAGCCTGTTTAAAGATCCGTAGATGTAGTGCCACCTCGACGAGGAGCCAGGAGATCAGAGCAGCCGCAACGGAGCGTGGGATGATGGTTAAAGAACGAAGGACTCTGATCGTTCGGTATAGCCTTTCTACCCACTTTGTAGTTTGTTAGTTGGTGGGTTTACCTAGCACTTCATGAATGGTTTGGAAGCATCACATGTACCAAAGATTAAAATTTTAGGGTGCTAAGTAAGCATACAAAGAATCATTCTTAGAAAAATTAGGGTTTCAAAAACTACACTTCAACACCAGTAGATTAAGCTAGGGTTTTGAGAGTACAACCTTTGTAGCTCCCTACGCTAGACTCCTCAGCTACTTGGGGTTTGGAAAAAGTCCGCTTGAACTCCTCTAGGTCCACGATGATCCACCCGGAGTCCGGTTTGTCCAAGCTTGCAACTTCACTTGATCAAGAGAAGAGAATGAAGCTAACACTCTAAACAAGTGGGCAAGACTTGTGTAGAATGATGTTGTGGTGGCTTTTCTTGTTAGTTATATGTATGCCCTAGAGGCCATTACTGTACATTGGATGTATATTGTAATGGATGCTGGGACATATATAGGTAGGACTTTCTTGCTCAACATGATAGTACGCTATCTGGTAGCTCTTTGTCTTAACATGTATACTTACTGTCTCTCTGATTACATGTTGATAAAGCCCTTAGGATGTGTACTCGACTTCCAAGACTATGATGCAGATAATACTAGTGGGGCCTGGGTAGTCAATGAGTACATCCTTCATTGTTCCTAGTCGTGGGAATATCGAGACGGGGCATCGATATTCCAGAGTAGACTAGCGTGTATCTTCTCGACCCATGTGATGGGCGATGGATGATCCCATATCCATTGGTGTTTGACATCAGAGATGGTATACGGGTGCTCAGTGGAGACTGGGTACACTGAACGGACTCGCCGAGAATTCCCAGATGGTATTATACCTCACGTCAGATGGCAGTTCTCTGGTGACACTGGTACAGCTTAGTCTGTTGACCCGAGATCGTCATAGAGTCTTGTGTGTCTCCCACTGTGCTTTGATTTCCACCCTACCACGGCTCTACTGAGTCATGCAAACAGGTGGTTTTTGGGTACAGTCCCAATTCACATGGAGGCAATGAGCGATAGGAGGGGATTCGTCTCTCCCGGTATTGGGGGTTGATGTTGCGCTATGCTCGACTGGCCATAACAGGAAATCCCTGGCCAGGGTTGCTGTGATGTACTGGTAAGAGTTATCAGTAGTTTCACGAATGTTATGGACCTCAATTCGGCATGACTTATCGAGCTACTGGGGTCTGACGTTTACCACCCCTAGGCGAGATATGCGACATATCAGACGAACAGACCGGACTGTACGGTAAGTGTTACTGGTTGGATTCACAGGAGTGTGAGCGGGCTTGCTCGTCGATCTTCTGATCGCTCAATACCCGGGTGGCCGTTACGTTTAGCAGACCGCTTGCGGCTTGTGGGTGTTTGATATGATCATCACCTGCTGCCGGCGTATTGACGAGTCTTTAGAGTCCTACACAGAGGTTTCCTGGCTCAAGCAAAACGAAATAGGAGTGCTTATGAGATATGTGCGGGACCGAGAATAATGCGTGTATGTGATACCGTATTTCATTCTCGCGATGAATGTGTCGAATGGTTGTATGCGATATAACTAAGTTATCGAATCAAGGATTGATTCGATAAGCCGATACATTGGATACTAGCCGGTTATATGCGATATGACCGGATCATTGAATCAAGTGTTGATTTAATGATTTAATGTATAATTATATATTTGATATATTACTTTGCATTAACTAGTATTGGTTCACTTTAAATGGATTTACTCACTTGGTTTGTGCACATTGTATATGTGATATATTTTGTGCACATGATTGTATCATGTTTGATGATACATGCAAGCTAGGGTTGGTGTAAAGAATTAGACCATGGTTAAGTTTATGATTAGGGTTTTCTTTTTATTTACTTATTCATTTATTTATTCTTTTTGTTTTTTTTGGAAAAGAAAATGATAAAGAAATTAGAATGGTGGCTTGATTTGTTTGTAGTTGAAGTTTCTTGAAACTTTGACTAAGTCACCATTCTTGTCTCATCTTTAACCCTAACCATTCAAGTTAACCATGGTCCATTCTCTACAACTAACCAAGGGTTAGTAAATGATAAGTATTGATTTATTTATCATTTACATATACTTATCATAATTCTTTATCATCTTCTTCTTCATCTTCAACTTGAAGAAAGCTTGCACCATC
Source organism: Agapanthus africanus (assembly GCA_030015575.1). Classification (NCBI taxonomy): domain Eukaryota; kingdom Viridiplantae; phylum Streptophyta; class Magnoliopsida; order Asparagales; family Amaryllidaceae; genus Agapanthus; species Agapanthus africanus. Next base: position 299,740,267 of record CM057347.1, read on the forward strand.
AATGGCAACTAGCCAAAATGAGTGAGAAATCCAAATCTAAAGTCTACCCACTTCCTATTTCTTTATCCTCTACCTCTTGCCAAGTTGTATAGGGTGTTTCCTTCACAAGTTTTCAAGGCTTGGTGAAGTTGGAGCTTGTTCTTGTGATGCCTCGACGTAGATCATCTTCGGCATCGAACCGACAATCAAGCCCGCCCATTCTTCGATGATGCCAATGCTAGAGTCAAGGGTTCGATTTGGACAGCGGAGGGAGATCATCGCGGAGCTTAGGAAGTGGTGGACCGGATCTACAAAGGTTGTAGTCACTTTCCCTTAGCATTTAATTCGATTACATGCTTGCTTCGCCTATATATATCTAGTTAACGATCCGTATTAAGGTTTGTAGGCACATGTAATTTTTGATTTGTGCATGTTTGATCACATGTGAGACTCAATTAGAGTGCCTAGGAACCCTACAGTGGTATCAGAGCCTAGCTAGAGCCTTAGGCGAAGTCCCGACGGAGTTAGAAGTCCGATCGACCCAAAACCCCGACTTTGAAATGCTCTCTGGACTTTTTTGTAAAATGTGGATTTTTGCAGATTAAAAATATTCAGAAAAATCAGCAGGAAGATCTAAGGATTACGGTAAAATTCGAGGACCTGATTCCATAAAGGCGCCGCGGATCCGCGGCATGAGCATGCTCATGCGGCGGTTCCGCGGCCAGTTTGTCGTTTTATGCATCCAATTTTGCACAGTAATCCTTAGTTGTCTGTGCTGGTTTTCCTGGGGATTTTTAATAATTTTTTCCTGAGTTTCATTTTCTGGGTTGTATTGGGGACTCAGTGTATCGATCGGATTATCTAATTTTGTCAGTGTGCTTTTCCGGATAATCTTAGAATATGTTAAAAAGTTCGACCGAATATAAATACCCACTTTTTCCCCTGCCGGGAAATTTCCAATTGTTGGATTTTTCCGTAGTTTAACGACGTTATAAGTAGTGCAAGTAACGCGATGGACCCTCTAGAAGACAACAAACCTTAACTCGATTATGTGACCGTCTTGAACTGCCCTTTGAACCTTCGGGTTTGGGGCAGTACGGCGTGCCACATGTGAGGCGTTGGCTTGACCCTTCTACGGCTGGACCGTTGGTACTGAGGCACGAACTGAATGTTGTTAGACTTATTTCATGTGTTGAGCTGTTTCGGGAAAACTTGGGTGTTCGATTGTTCGATCGAAAAGTTTAGCGTTTTCTGTTTATCCGGAATGTGATACAACAATTGGAATTCACAAAAGTTATGTGATAACTGAATGAATGTTATAAACATAGCACTTTAGTCTCACTTGATCGGTTGCCACGGAATTTTGATGTGATCAAAAGTCCGTCGCAATCACGTAGCGTACGCGGATACTCGCCGGGTAAACTTAATAGACAGCCTCACTCCATAGCCCCGACCAAGTGACTGTAGGAGAACCCCGTCGCCGAAAGCATCCGTCCGGGTGCTCACGGTAGCGGTGTTCCGCCTTGGTGCACTTGGTCGACGGTATCAGGGGTGCGGCCGCCTACTAAAGTTTGCGACGAGCATTCGATCAGTTTTTCGGGAATCTTGTTGAATTGCCCGACTTGATATTGAAAAGTGTTTTCGATAACGAGACTAAAATGCGGGGTTTATAATTGTTAGGCATGCGATGTCTAAATAATTCATTTGATTAGGCATGTGATGTCTAAAGAGGTTGCGGATTCCAACTGTTGTAGTTTTACACTTTCTTTTCTGTGACCGTAAGTGTAATATGTGATATCGCCGGTTTCGTTGCTATAAGTCAACGACAATTGGGATGCGCATATTTACTTACGTTGATGACATGTGATGTTATGTGTTGCTGGATATGTTATATTGGATCGTCGTGTTTGAATAGCCGGGGGGTTTTTATGTGAGATGAGTGTTTTTCATTTTTATTCATGTAAAAACTTGTATGTAATATTCTTTTATTGGGGCGCTTTCAGGTTGCGGAAGTTGTCACCGTTGATGTATATTATTTACTTTTCTGCACTAGGATAGACCCAAGAAGGGGAGCACAAGTAACCGGGTTCTGGGGTCCAGAGGGAGACCATCTCGAGGAGTCGAGTCCGGGTCTCCTAACCCTAGAATTGGTAGGGTTGCTTGCCACTCTCATAGGGGTCTAGGGGTATGGGATTGGCTATTCATCACGACCGTGGAATCCGTGTTTTATACTGGCAAGTATTGAAAACACGGACGTCCTAGTATATCCAATATTTCATATGTATCTTCTGCTGTGATTTATCTGTGATGTGATCATGTGATGTTCTGTGACAGATATTATATATAGTATATATGATATATTATATAAACGTTGCTTATGTTTTACACCCGCGCTAGCCCTGCCCCGCTCTGCCGTTAGTTACCTAACCTAACGGTGCAGACGGGATATCGAGGCGAATGCGGATGGCATAAGCGTACGTTATATTTATCTGTGATGGTTAGGTGGACTTAAATGATGGGATATTCATTAATGAGATTAATGAAAGAAAATAAACCTAATTGATGTTGTGGAATCGAATTTCAAAATAAAAACAGGTAGCTACAGTTCTTGCTTTGCATCGCGGTGTTCATTATAGAACATCCTGCACCTTATTCGATGAGGAAAGGACCGAGATCCCTTCACCGGGAGTGACTCCTTTAGCAATAACTGGCAGATGCTACACACTCGGTTTGTCTTTGATCGCTTCTATAGTTTCTGCTTTGCACAGTGATATATATGATATATCCCGCAGCTCATTCGACGAGGAAAGGGCCGACGATCCCTTCACCGGGAGTGACCCCTTTAGCAAAACTAGAAAAGCCTCGAAAACATTCCATTTAAAAACCATTTGATTCCGCAACGAGATCAAGTTCAAAGCGTTAAAGGTTTTCACAAAAACCAGCCGCAACCCTCCGTCATTTTAGGAAGTAGAGTACTTAGTATTCGTGCTGTGTTTGTTGACCATAGTCAAGGCACAGTGTACGGTAGCTAAGTGATGTCTTCCTACACTGCATATGATGCGATTAGTTAGGACAGTCGCGTGACTTTGTTGACCTTAGTTAAGGGTCATGTGGGTGGGTCTAATTAATCACGAAATAACGGATAGAACTTGACTAGTGCTTATGATTTGTTGACCATAGTTAAGGTCATAAGTGCTAGGGGTAAAAACCTTTATCGGGAGTTTCAAGTGTTGAAATTTGCAATGAGATTGCATACCTTCTATATGATAGTTGGATCCCGATACCCACTGCGAGTAATTGTTACTCCTGGGAGAGTTTTGCACTTTGCAATTAGCCGATCAAGTAGGTGTCTAGAAAGGTGTCAACGGGGTTACGCCTCTGGGAAAACGAGGTTTACTGTAATTAGGTCCGTGCGAAAGCACGGGGAACCTCCCTCAAAGTACCGACACTGGCCTGGCTGAAAGATTGGCGAACTTGTAGAGTGTAATTAATCCCGGTTAGTCTTTCCTTTTAAGGTTTGAAGGAAGATTTGATAAAAACAGCGGGAGCCATCCTGATTAGATAAAATATATAACCAATCTGATCTTGCAAGAGCGCATGCAGAGTGTTTTCTTCTCTCTCTCTCCTGGTAGTGACCATATCATGCCTTAATCAAGATAATAAAATGGATGTATTGACCGAACCCGCTTGTTATTCTGAGCTGGGGAACGTTGGTCCCGCTCCAACTTATAATTGTTATAAGACAGAGCAGGAAATTGGGGAATACCAGATTTCCCGTGCCGCCCAAACGAAGAGAGTGCATGCTGATGCATCATCTTCGGGTGTGTTCATTACAAAGAACTGTTTCTCAGTATCCTTTACATCCTGGGTATGTGATACCAGATCAGGATCCCAGATATGTAATCTGTTACATAGGGCTACGGACAGGTAGAGAACTGAGATCGGGTGATTAGTTTCATGAGGCAGAAAACGGGGCAAGTGTTGCAGCCAAGTCTGTTGGTCACTGTCACCCTGTATTACGAATACATTGATTCTGAACGAATGTTATTAGATACCGAACCTGATATACAAAATCGTATCTATCTCTTTATTAGTAAAGAAATGATAAAATTTTGTATTGTTGGATAATGTTTTGAACATTTCCTATATCAAAAGTTGATCGGTTCAGGCACGTTATCTAAAAGCATTGACGTTCTAAATCAAACTACAGTTCCTTGTATACTGAACACACACAAGACGAAAAGTTCAGAAATGAACGAATCATTCTTGAGGCATTGTAGACTAGGTCATATCAATGCGACCCGGCTGGCTGAAGTTACATTTTAGATGCATATTTAAATCAGTTTGAATTTACATCTTGTGAAACTTGCCAGTCATATCACAAAGATAAGATGACCATAGCTCTGTTTATTGGAAACAGAGGAAGAGTTAGTAAACTCTTGGGACTGATACATGATGATGTATGTAAGGTCTCCTGTCTACACATGCCAGGACTGGTTCTTTATACTTCATTATATTCTCTGATAATCTCTCAAGATTCAGTCATATATTCCTGTTGAAATATAAGTCCGAACCTTTTGAGGTATTCACAGAATATAAGTAGGAAGTAGAGAACCAATATACGGGTATAAGTATTATATCCTATGATGAGATCAGGGAGGAGAATACTTGTGCATTGAATCCTTGGACTATTCTAAAGGAAAATGAGATTCTCTCTCAGTATTACTCCTCTGAATACACCACAGCACAACGGTGTATCGGGGCGGAGCAATCACACAATATTAGATATCGTGTGCTCTATGATGAGTATTACTGAGTTACCTATTTCCTTTTGGATGTTATGCGCTTGAGAAGCTGCATACCTATTGAATTAGGTTCGAATCAAATCACTGCCTACCACTTCATATGTGATATGGAAAGGGAAGATCCTATCTCTTAAATAAGTTAAGATTTGGGATTGTCCAGCCTATGTCAAAAGCAAAATCCGGACAAGATCAAGGCAAGGTCAATTCTGTAGAACTGGAAAGGTTCCAGCTATACGAAACTACAGCTGAAAATTTGACAGAACCAAAGGATTCTATAGTCCCCGTCGAACCTCAGCCTCTCCGCCGATCTGGTAGGGTTCCTCGCCTGCCTGAGAGATACCTCGGTTTCTCGATGACAGTGGGAGCGAGGATTGCGTCATGAGATGATGGCCTAATCAGTTTCGAGCAGGCCATCGAGAGTAGGGACTCTGTAAGAATGGCTGGATGCTTAGTGATCTGAGATGGAATCCTTATACACCAACAAAGTATGGACTTTGGTTGCTATATCTGAAGGGTTAAATCCCCATCAGGAGCAAGTATATCTTCAGAAGATTGCTTGGTGTACATGGAAAAGTTGAGACTTTCAAAGCTAGACTTGTTAAAGGTTTTCGTCATCAACCAGGCATGGATAATGATGAAACCTTTTCTAGGGACTATGCTTGAGTCCATCCAGATCCTACTTGCCACGGCTACATACCATGAATATGATATCTGGTGGTTGGGTGCCATGACTACTTTTCTAAATATAGATTTAGAAGAGAACGTCTATAAGAACACAGCCAGAGGGCCTCGTAGACAGTGGGAGCAGCGGAAACATGTGCAAGATGCTTTATAAGATAAAGCAGGCATCGCGGAGTTGGAACATCTATTTTGATGGATTAGTCAAAGAAGTTGACATCATCAAAATGGTAGATGAACCGTGTATAAACAAAAAGGTAGTAGGGAGTATGGTGACGACCCTCGTAGAGTACGTAGATGACATACTCTTGTTAGGGAAGGAGTTTCCTATGCTACGCTCGATCAATCTCCGCTTATCACAAAGATTCTCCACAGAGGATCAAAGTGATACCTCCTAAATCCTGGATTTTGGATCTATGCGATAGATCTAAATAGATTTTAGGATTCTCACTAGCTATGGTGAGATAGTATCAGTTGATCCTGGGGAAAATCACTGGAAGTGTTCCAGGGTGATAAAGACGACTGAATGTCAGTCACAGGCATTGTCTTTACCCTCAGTAAGGGGGAGGTATGTTGGAAGAGTTCCAAGCTAGATACCGTGACAAACTAGACGATAAAGGCTGGTAACATCGCTATTAAAGATACTACCAAAGAGGCAGTTTGGGTGTATATTGGTTCATAAGATGAACTAGGTTCCTACCATTGTGTGACAATGGAACTGTGGCTTTGGCCAAGGAACCATGGTCCCATCAGTGACCCAGACATATTCTGAGGCAGCATCACCTGATCATGGAGATAGCTGATCTCCAGGGTGATCGAGGTTAGGAGAGTAGACTCAGAGGACAACACGGCGGATCCACTCACGAAGGCCTTTTCCCAAAGAGAGACTTTTAGGGGATGGTTGAGTATGCGATACTGCAACCACTGCTACAGATGGCCCTAGTGCAAGTGGGAGATTGTTAGTTATATGTATGCCCTAGAGGCCATCACTGTACATTGGATGTATATTGTAGTGGATGCTGGGACATATATAGGTAGTACTTTCTTGCTCAACATGATAGTACGCTATCTGGTTGCTCTTTGTCTTAACATGTATACTTACTGTCTCTCTGATTACATGTTGATAAAGCCCTTAGGATGTGTACTCGACTTCCAAGACTATGATGCAGATCATACTAGTGGGGCCTGGGTAGTCAATGAGTACATCCTTCATTGTTCCTAGTCGTGGGAATATCGAGACGGGGCATCGATATTCCAGAGTAGACTAGCGTGTATCTTCTCGACCCATATGATGGGCGATGGATGATCCCATATCCATTGGTGTTTGACATCAGAGATGGTATACGGGTGCTCAGTGGAGACTGGGTACACTGAACGGACTCGCCGAGAACTCCCAGATGGTATTATACCTCACGTCAGATGGCAGTTCTCTGGTGACACTGGTACAGCTTAGTCTGTTGACCCGAGATCGTCATAGAGTCTTGTGTGTCTCCCACTGTGCTTTGATTTCCACCCTACCACGGCTCTACTGAGTCGTGCAAACAGGTGGTTTTTGGGTACAGTCCCGATTCACATGGAGGCAATGAGCGATAGGAGGGGATTCGTCTCTCCCGGTATTGGGGGTTGATGTTGCGCTATGCTCGACTGGCCATAACAGGAAATCCCTGGCCAGGGTTGCTGTGATGTACTTGTAAGAGTTATCAGTAGTTTCACGAATGTTATGGACCTCAAGTCGGCATGACTTATCGAGCTACTGGGGTCTGACGTTTACCACCCCTAGACGAGATATGCGACATATCAGACGAACAGACCGGACTGTACGGTAAGTGTTACTGGTTGGATTCACAGGAGTGTGAGCGGGCTTGCTCATCGATCTTCTGATCGCTCAATACCCGGGTGGCCGTTACGTTTAGCAGACCGCTTGCGGCTTGTAGGTGTTTGATATGATCATCACCTGCTGCCGGCGTATTGACGAGTCTTTAGAGTCCTACACAGAGGTTTCCTGGCTCAAGCGAAATGAAATAGGAGCGCATATGAGATATGTGCGGGACCGAGAATAATGCGTGTATGTGATACCGTATTTCATTCTCACGATGAATGTGTCGAATGGTTGTATGCGATATAACCTAGTTATCGAATCAAGGATTGATTCGATAAGCCGATACATTGGATACTAGCCGGTTATATGCGATATGACCGGATCATTGAATCAAGTGTTGATTTAATGATTTAATGTATAATTATATATTTGATATATTACTTTGCATTAACTAGTATTGGTTCACTTTAAATGGATTTACTCACTTGGTTTGTGCACATTGTATATGTGATATATTTTGTGCACCTGATTGTATCATGTTTGATGATACATGCAAGCTAGGTTTAGTGTAAAGAATTAGACCATGGTTAAGTTTATGATTAGGGTTTTCTTTTTATTTACTTATTCATTTATTTATTCTTTTTGTTTATTTTTGGAAAAAGAAAATGATAAAGAAATTAGAATGGTGGTTTGATTTGTTTGTAGTTGAAGTTTCTTGAAACTTTGACTAAGTCACCATTCTTGTCTCATCTTTAACCCTAACCATTCAAGTTAACCATGGTCCATTCTCTACAACTAACCAAGGGTTAGTAAATGATAAGTATTGATTTATTTATCATTTACATATACTTATCATAATTCTTTATCATCTTCTTCTTCATCTTCAACTTGAAGAAAGCTTGCACCATCAATGGCAACTAGCCAAAATGAGTGAGAAATCCAAATCTAAAGTCTACCCACTTCCTATTTCTTCATCCTCTACCTCTTGCCAAGTTGTATAGGGTGTTTCCTTCACAAGTTTTCAAGGCTTGGTGAAGTTGGAGCTTGTTCTTGTGATGCCTCGACGTAGATCATCTTCGGCATCGAACCGACAATCAAGCCCGCCCATTCTTCGATGATGCCAATGCTAGAGTCAAGGGTTCGATTTGGACAGTGGAGGGAGATCATCGCGGAGCTTAGGAAGTGGTGGACCGGATCTACAAAGGTTGTAGTCACTTTCCCTTAGCATTTAATTCGATTACATGCTTGCTTCGCCTATATATATCTAGTTAACGATCCGTATTAGGGTTTGTAGGCACAAGGAATTTTTGATTTGTGCATGTTTGATCACATGTGAGACTCTATTAGAGTGCCTAGGAACCCTACATTTCTCACTTCAAAATCCTAACTTGATGAGTAATTTGTTCACTAGAGAAATCTAGAGAGCAAAAGATGAAGGAGGAAGAAGATGGTGGCCTTTTAGAACAAGAGAAAAGATAAAACCTCATGAGAAAATAGAAAATATATATATATATATATATATATATATATTTTTCTTCTCTCATCTCAAACCATGGTTAAACAATAAATATATTATTGAACTTGAGTTAAAACCCAAAAGGAAAGTTAATCCATGGTTAATTGGTGGGTGAGCATGGTTAGGTCAAAGAAGAGTGTAGAAAGAAACCATGAATTATCCGTTCCTTTTTCTTTTTGTTTTAAATCAAATGCAATAATAATTCATATATATAAAACCATGGTGTGAGTCTTATATTGCCACCATTTTCTTTGTATATACAACCATGAAGGATGATGTATGTATGTATGTGTGCATGCACATCCATATGTGCATGAATCAAGAAAGAATGCATACATCTAAAAATACAAGAAAGGATTTCTAGTGAGAATCTAATGGTTAAGTGATAAATCAACACTTGATTTATCAATCCGGCCATATCACATACGACCCAACCAAAAGCAAGACGCCCGATTAATGTACGGTATCTCATACGCGCATTTTAACTGGGTCCATGCGCATATCGCATACGCGCACCACAACGTTTCGCCTGGACTAGGTAACTCCTTTGTGGGACTCTAAGACTCGTCAATACGCCGGTAGTGGGTGATGATCATATCAAGCACCCCCAAGCCGCAAGCGGTCAGCTAAACGTAACGGCCACCCGGGTATTGAGCGATCAGAAGAAAACAAGCGAACCTGCTACAACTCCCGTCGAGCCAACCGGAAACACTACCCGTGCAGTCCGGTCTCCTCGTCTGATATGTCGCATATCAAGTCTAGGGGTGGTAAACGTCAGACCCCAATAACCGATAAGTCGTGCCGATGTGAGGCTCATAACGGGTTGAGAAAATACTGGTAACACTTACCAGTAAATCTCTAATCAGCCCTGGCTAGGGACTTCCCTGTTATGGCCAATCGAGCACAGCGCAACATCAACCCCCAATACCGGGAGAGACGAAACCCCTCCTATCGCTCATTGCCTCGATGTGACTCAGGACTCTACCCAAAAACCACCATTTTGCACGCCCTCATGGACGTGGTAAGGTGGAAATCAAAGCACAGTGGGAATCACACAAGACTCTATGACGATCTCGGGTCTACAGACTAACCTGCACAAGTGTCACCAGAGAACTGCCATCTGACGTGAGGTATAATACAATCTGGGAGTTCTCGGCGAGTCCGTCCAGTGTACACAGTCTCCACTGAGCACCCGTATACCCTTTCTGATATCAAACACCAATGGATATGGGATCATCCATCGCCCATCTCATGGGTCAAGAAGCGTATACGCTAGTCAACACTGGTATATCGATGCCCCGTCTCGATACACCCACGACTAGGGACCTTGAAGGATGTACTTATGGACTACCATGTCCCCACTAGTATGATCCGCATCATAGTCCAGGTAGTCAAGTACACATCCTAAGGGCTTCACCAACATGTAACTATGAGACAGTATAAAGAGACAAGTATACATGTTAAGATAAAGTGCAACTAGATAGCATACTATCATATCGAGCAAGAAAGTCATCTCTATATATGCCCAAGCATCCAATATAATATACATCATCCGTACAATACTGGCCTCTACGGCATACATACAACTAACAATCTCCCACTTGCACTAGGGCCAGCTGCTGTAGTATCGCATACCGAGCATCCCGAAGAGTCTCTCAAACTGTATCTGGGGAATGGCCTTCGTGAGTGGATCCGCTGTGTTATTCTTCGTGTCAACGCTCCTGACCTCGATCTCCTGGCGATCAACTATCTCCCGGATCAGGTGATACCGCCTCAGAATGTGCCTGGATCGCTGATGGGACCTGGGTTCCTTGGCCAAAGCCACTGCTCCATTGTTATCGCAATACAAAGGTATTGGATGCTCAATGGATGGAACCACTCCAAGTTCAGAAATGAACTTCTTGATCCAGACAGCCTCTTTGGCAGCATCGTTTGCAGCGATGTATTCAGCCTCCATCGTCGAGTCTGCCACGGTTTCCTGCTTGGAACTCTTCCAGCTAACCGTCCCTCCGTAAAGGGTAAATACAAATCCCGACTGCGACTTAGAGTCGTCCTTATCACTCTGGAAGCTCGAATCGGTAAGGGACTCCACTTGGAGTTCTCTGTTACCATACACCAAGAGCATCTCTTTAGTCCTTCGTAAGTACTTGAGAATGCCCTTCACAGCTGTCCAGTGACTCTCTCCAGAATCAGCTTGATACCTGCTCACTACACTTAGTGAGTATGCTACATCGGGTCTGGTATATAGCATCGCGTACATGATAGAGCCTACAGCCGAAGCATAGGGTATCCCTTGCATGCGAGCTCTCTCCAAATCAGTCTTGGGAGACATCTCTTTGGAGAGAGTGACTCCAGAGATCGTGGGTAAGTTCCCACGCTTGGATTCTTCCATACTAAACCTCTTTAGTATGGTGTTAATGTACCTGGATTGGGACAATCCCAATATCCGTTTGGATCTATCTCTATAGATCCTAATTCCCAATATGCATGAGGCATCACCAAGATCTTTCATTGAGAATCTTTATGATAAGAAGAGCTTGACCGATTGCAGCATAGGAATGTCATTTCCTATCAAGAGTATGTCGTCCACGTACAATACGAGGAAGACAACCTTACTCTCTGCCACCTTCTTGTAGATACAAGGTTCATCTACGTTTTTGATGAAATCAAACTCTTTGATAACGACGTAAAGCAGATGTTCCAACTCCGTGATGCTTGCTTTAATCAATAAATGGATTTAAGCAGCTTGCACACCTTCCCGCTGCTCCCACTATCTACGAAGCCCTCTGGCTGAGTCAGGTACACGCACTCTTCTAAATTACCGTTTAGAAAGGCGGTCTTAACATCCATTTGCCAGATTTCGTAATCATGATATGCAGCGATGGCAAGCATGATCCGGATAGATTTAAGCATAGCCACTGGAGAAAAGGTTTCGTCATAGTCCATACCTGGTCTTTGACGAAAACCCTTTGCAACAAGTCTAGCTTTGAAAGTCTCCACTTTCCCATCTACACCAAGTTTTTTCTTGAAGACCCACTTGCTCCCAATGGGTTTTACCCCTTCAGGAGCAACTTCTAAAGTCCATACTTTGTTGGTGTACATGGATTCCATCTCGGACCGTATTGCATCCAGCCATTTCACTGAGTCCCCACTCGTGATAGCCTGCTCGAAGCTAGTTGGGTCATCATCCTCCATGATGCAATCCTCGCTCCCACCATCCATGAGAAAACCGTAGTATCTCTCAGGTGGGTGAGAAACCCTACTAGATCGGCGGAGTGGTTGGGGTTCATCGGGAACTACGGAATCTTCTGGTTCTACCAGATTTTCTGTTGCAGCTTTTGTAGCTGGAACCTCTTTCAGTTCTACCTCATGTCCACTAATCTCTTCTGCAAGAAATTCCTTTTCTAAAAAGGTGGCATGTCGAGAAACAAATACTCTTTGTTCCTCAGTGTGGTAGAAGATATACCCTTGTAAATTCTTAGGATATCCTACAAATTTGCATAGAACAGACCGTGCCTCGAGTTTGTCCGGATTTTTTCATTTGACATAGGCTGGACAACCCCATATCTTAACATAGTTAAGACACAGTCTCTTCCCTTTCCATATCTCATATGGAGTGGTAGGCACAGATTTGGTAGGGACCATATTCAGTAGATGTATGGCTGTCTCTAGCGCATACCCCCAGAAGGAAATAGGTAACTCAGTTGTGCTCATCATAGAGCGCACCATATCTAATAGGGTGCGATTCCTCCGTTCCGATACACCGTTGTGCTGTGGTGTATATGGAGGAGTCAGCTGAGAGAGAATCCCATTCTCTTTTAGGAAGTCCAGGAATTCATTGCTCAAGTATTCACCTCCTCGATCAGATCGTAGGATTTTAATACTTTTTTCCTGTTTGGTTCTCGACTTCTTATTTATATTCTCTAAATTTCTCAAAAGCTTCATACTTGTGTCTTATCAAGAACACATGTCCGTATCTTGAGAGATCGTCAGTGAATGTAATGAAGTACGAAGAACCATCCCTGGCATGTGTAGACATGGGACCGCATACATCACTATGTATCAGTCCCAAGAGTTCGGTAACTCTTTCTCCGTGTCCCATAAACGGAGTTTTGGTCATCTTGCCTTTGAGACATGACTGGCAAGTGTCATAAGATGAAAATTCGAACGGTTTCAAATATCCATCCTTATGCAACTTAGCTAGTCATGTCGCATTGATGTGACCTAGTCTACAATGCCATAAGAAGGATTCGTTCAGTTCTGAACTCTTCCTCTTGTGTGTGTTTGTTATGCTCAGAATTGTTGATTAATTTAGAACATAAATTCCATTGCACAACGTGCCTGATCCAACCAACTTTTGGTTAAGGAAAATGTTCATAACATTATCCTGTAATACAAAATTATATCCCTCTTTACTCAACAAAGAAACCGATATAATGTTACATATCAGGTTCGGCATGTAATAGCATTCGTTCAGAATCAATGTATTACCAGTTGGCAATACAAGGTGATATTCCCCGACGGTTTTAGCTGAAACAATTGCACCATTTCCAACCCTTATATCTTTATCACCTTCTCCAAGTTCTATACCTTTCTTAAGCCGATGTAACTGATTACATATATGGGATCGTTGTAAGTCGATGTACTACACCCCAATACTTGTGGGGAGGCGGAAATTTCAAAAACGAACTTGTTTAGTGAACGAACATCGACTAACCGCTTGAATCGAAGCTAAACTACAAATAACCGTACACAAAGAGTTTCATAACTATTGTGTTTAGGGATTATACCTAATGAAACTAGTCCTTCGTCTTTACGATCTCCTTGTTCTCCTCGGCCTTCTCTAGGTAGTAGACGATCCACCCGAGAGCAAAACTCCAAGCTAAACCTCTAAACTTGAGGTAACTAATCTTCTTGGATTGCTAATCAAAGAAGATAGAATGAAATAGAGTGATGGTTATGGATTGATTAGTCTTTCTAATCCTTTGATCTCAACACATGAGGTGTAAGGATTAGGGTTTGAAGATGAGAGCTTGAGGAGAGAGAAGGTGAGAATGAATATGAAATGAGAATAGTAAATCTATCATAATAAATATGAAGCATTCTTATTATTGAGAAAAAGAATAATGCATAATGAATAAGCATGCTTCACAAATATCTAATGGTGATTCATTGTCATGACTCACTAAGCATTTATCATGCATTAATGATATGCATGAATCACCCTCATGACTCACTAAACTCATTTAATGCAAATGACACATAACCCTCCTTAGTCACCATCTTCTAGAAGCTTCTCCAGTAATTACGAGAACGCCCCTCCGATCCGTAAAAATACGGAAAAACTTTAGACTGTATAAATCCAATAACCGGATACCAGTAACTGGCTTAAACCAAAGCCGACTGGTAAAAACTGTCCGAAAGTCGTACGCGTGTAAACGCACGTATGCGTCCGAACCCTTTGTCGCAAAACCATGCGACCTCTATATCGTTTCGCCTGGAGTAGGAAACTCTCTGTGTGGGACTCTAGAGACTCGACTACTACGCTGGCAGTGGGTTTAACCACAGACCGCAAGCGGCACTAGCTGTACGTAACGGTCCCCAGGTAGTTGTCGATAAGAAGGCCGATGAGGAAACCCATCCGAACTCCTACTGAGTCTGATGCGACAATCTCCATACAGTCCGGTCCGTTCGTCCAAGACTATCGCATATCGGGCCTAGGGGGGCGGCAAGCGTCAGTCCCCTAATAGCGGTATAAGTCGTGTCGGAGGGAAGCCCATTACACCCTGAGAAACTACTGGAACCTACCAGCAAATCTCGCTTGCCCTGGCCAGGGACTTTGCGTAATGGCTCTCTGACACAGCACGATATCTACTCCCAATACCGGGAGGGACGAATCCTGTCTAACCGCCACTGCCTCCAAGTGCTCGGGACTGCACCCAACTGCTACCTGTTTGCACGACTCATTTGAGCCGTGGTAGGGTAGCAATCTAAGAACAGTGGGACACACTTGAGGCGAAGCAGCAGTGTCAAGTCTGCGGACTATGCTGTACTCATGTCACCTGGGAACTGCTCACTGACGACTGGTATCAAACCAACCAACAGTTCCCTGTGAGTCCTGTCCGGTGTACCCGTAACCTAACGAGCACCTGCATACTATCTCCAGTACGACGTACTGACGGCTGTGGGACAGACCATCTCCCCAACTGGGATGAGAAGCGTACACACTAGTCTACTCCGGAGTATCGATGCTCTGACTCGATAATCCAACGACCAGGGACCTGAATAAGGATGTGCTTGTAGACTACCCAGCCCCCACTAGTGTGACTGCCATCACAACGCTGGTAGACAAGCAAGATCCTAAGAGCTCTATCAATACGTACACTCACATATTAAGATAGAAAAACCAAGTAGCATACTACCATGTTTAGCAAGACTGTTATATACATGTGAATATCCCAAGCTTCCATTAAGTAATATACAAACTAGTATGATACAGTAATGGCCTTCTAGGGCATAAACACTAACAATCCTGACCCGGTATCTAATACCCAGGACGTAGGGCAAATGGAGAAACAGTTCTCTGTAACAAACACACCCGAAGAAAATGCATCATCATGTACTTTCTTCATTCGGGTGGCATGGGAATCCTGGTATTCCCCTATGTCCTGTTCAATCCTATAACTCTTATAAGAAAGAACAGAACCAACGTTCCCCAGCACAGTATAACATGTTGGTTCGGTCAATACATCCATATTATTATCTTGATTAAGGCATGACATGGTCGCTACCTGGAGAGAGAGAGAGAAGAAAAACACTTTAGCGTATGCTCTTGCAAGATCAGATTGGTTAATATCTTATCTAATCAGGATGGCTTCCACTGTTTTTTATCAAATCTTCCTTCAAACCCTAAAAGGAAAGACTAGCCGGGATTAATTACACCCTACAACTTCGCCGATCTTTCAGTCAGGCCAGTGTCGGTACTTTGAGGGAGGTTCCCCATGCTTTCGCACGGACCTAATTAAAGTAAACTTCGTTTTCCCAGAGGCGTAACCCCGTTGACACCTTTCTAGACACTTACTTGATCGGCTAATTATCCTGTGTAAAACTCTCTTGGGAGTAACAATTACTCACAATGGGTATCGGGATCCAACTATCTCATAGAAGGTATGCAATCTTATTGCAAATTTCAACACTTGAAATTCCCGATAATATTTTACCCCTAACGTGCTATGACCTTGACGAAAGCCAACAAACCATAGCCCGCTAGTCAAGTTCAACCCGTACATTTCTTGACTGAATTAAACCCACCCGCACGACCCTTGACGAAAGCCAACAAAGCCGTACGACTACCCTAATCCAGTCGCATCATATGCAGCAGATAAGCAGCATATAGCTACAGCTCACTACACCTTGACGAAAGCCAACAAATGTAGCACGAATGCTATATACAACTTATCTGAAATGACGGAGGGCTACGACAGGTTTTTCTGAAAACCTATTGCGTAATGAACTTGATATCGTTGTAGAATCATGTGAATTTTGAAATGGAGTGACTTTGAGGCTTTTATTAGTTTTGCTAAAGAGGTCACTCCCGGTGAAGGGATCTCGGCTCTTTCCTCATCGAATAAGGTGCGGAATATATCATATATATCACTGTGCAAAGCAAAACTCCAAAAGCAATCAAAAACCAAACCGAGTTTTGTAGCATCTGCCAGTTTTGCTAAAGAGGTCACTCCCGGTGAAGGGATCTCGGCTCTTTCCTCATCGAATAAGGTGCAGGGTATATCATATATACCGCTATGCAAAGCAAGACTGTAGCTACCCTTTTTGAAAAAAATTTGATTCTACAACATCTTTTAGATTTCTTTTCTTTCATTAATCACATTAATGAAGTTCCATCATTTAAGTCACCTAAACATCACAGATAAATACGACGTACACTTATGCCATCTGCATTCGCCTCGATGTCCCCTCGTGCACCGTTAGGTTAGGTAACTAACGACAGAGCAGGGCAGGGCTAGTGAGGGTGTAAAACATAAGTAACGTCTATATAATATATCATATACACTATATACTATATCCATCAGAACATATCAAATGATCACATCACAGATATCGCAGCAGAAACATAGATATAATGTGGGATATACCAGGACGTCCGTATTTAGTATTTAGCCAACAATAGAAAATACAGATTCCACAGTCGCGATGAATAGCCAAGCCCACACCCTGGACCCCTACGAGAGCGGCAAGCGACCCTACCAATTCTGGAGTTTAGGAGACCCGGTCTCGACTCCTCGAGATGGCCTCCCACTGAACCCCAGAACCCGGTCACCTGTGCTCCCCTCCTTGGGTCCATCCTAATGCGGAAAAGTAAATAATATACAACATTGGTGACATCAACCTCTACCCGGAAGTGCCCCAAATAAAAGAATATTACATTACATTTGAATTTTACATGAATGAAAAATAAAACTCTCATCTCACGTAAAACCCCCCGGCTATTCAATCGCGGCAATCCTGCACATCATATCTCAGCAACACATAATATCATATATCATCAACGTAAGTAAATATGCGTACCCCGATTGTCGTTGATGTATAGCAACAAAACCGGCGATATCGAACACACTACACTTACGGTCACAGAAAAGAAAGTGTAAAATTACAATATTTAGAATCCACATTCTCTTTAGACATCATAAATGCGAAATATCACATACTTCGTACTTCATGCCTAAACTATATGAATTCCACATATTGTATCAAATTCCAGATAAATAGACAGTATTAAAGTTTTCGAATGAATAATACAATACCCAAAATTCCCTAAAACTCAACACTTGAGCGGAGTTCAAAAACACGGAGTGTGACACAGTAGTAGCGGTCCAGCCGTAGAAGGGTCAAGCCAACGCCTCACATGTAACACGCCGTACTGCCCCAAACCCTAAGGTTCAAAAGGCAATTCAAGACGGTCACATAATCAAGTTAAAGTTTGTTGTCTTCTAGAGGGTCCACCACAAAACTTGCACGTAATTCCGAAAGATTTAAACCCCGTGAAAAGTGAGCAAATGACACTCGTTCGAACAATTCAATACTTTCTAATTATCCAGAAAAACATGAAGTTAAAATTCCGATCGAATCATTGAACTCAAAACAATCTCCAGAACAAATAATACTAAGACCAGATTAAAAATACCCAAAAATATCAACATGCAGTTATAAGTATTACTGTGCAAAAAGTATGCGTTGACTCATCTGTACGGCCGCGGAACCGCGGCCCAAGCAAGCTTTGGCCGCGTTTCCGCGGCAATAATGACTGTTCACTGCATCGTGTTTTCCAGTTTGTCTTAGATTTCCCTGCTGATATTTTTACATATTTTTAATACTGAAAAAATCACTGTTTTGAAAAAATGTCCAGAGAGTGTCCCAAAAAGCCGTATTTTGTTTCGATCAGGGTTTTAACTTCGCTAAAGTGTCGCCTAATGTTCTAGGTTGGCTCCGATACCAATGGTGGGTTTACCTAGCACCTCATGAAGGGTTTGGAAGCATCACATGTACCAAAGATTAAAATTTTAGGGTGCTAAGTAAGCATACGAAGAATCATTCCTAGAAAAATTAGGGTTTCAAAAACTACACTTCAACACAAGTAGATTAAGCTAGGGTTTTGAGAGTACAACCTTTGTAGCTCCCTACGCTAGACTCCTCGGCTACTTGGGGTTTGGAAAAAGTCCGCTTGAACTCCTCTAGGTCCACGATGATCCACCCAGAGTCCGCTTTGTCCAAGCTTGCAACTTCACTTGATCAAGAGAAGAGAATGAAGCTAACACTCTAAACAAGTGGACAAGACTTGTGTAGAATGATGTTGTGGTGGCTTTTTTCACTTCAAAATTCTAACTTGATGAGTAATTTGTTCACTAGAGAAATCTAGAGAGCAAAAGATGAAGGAGGAAGAAGATGGTGGCCTTTTAGAACAAGAGAAAAGATAAAACCTCATGAGAAAATAGAAAATATATCTATATATATTTTTCTTCTCTCATCCCAAACCATGGTTAAACAATAAATATATTATTGAACTTGAGTTAAAACCCAAAAGGAAAGTTAATCCATGGTTAAATGGTGGGTGAGCATGGTTAGGTCAAAGAAGAGTGTAGAAAGAAACCATGAATTATCCTTTCCTTTTTCTTTTTGTTTTAAATCAAATGCAATAATAATTCATATATATAAAACTATGGTGTGAGTCTTATATTGCCACCATTTTCTTTGTATATACAACTATGAAGGATGATGTATGTATGTATGTGTGCATGCACATCCATATGTGCATGAATCAAGAAAGAATGCATACATGCATGCATACATCCAAAAATACAAGAAATGATTTCTAGTGAGAATCTAATGGTTAAGTGATAAATCAACACTTGATTTATCAATCCGGCCATATCACATACGACCCAACCAAAAGCAAGCCGCCCGATTAATGTACGGTATCTCATACGCGCATTTTAACCGGGTCCATGCGCATATCGCATACGCGCACCACAACGTTTTGCCTGGACTAGGTAACTCCTTTGTGGGACTCTGAGACTCGTCAATACGCCGGCAGTGGGTGATGATCATATCAAGCACCCCCAAGCCGCAAGCTGTCAGCTAAATATAACGGTCACCCGGGTATTAAACGATCAGAAGAAAACAAGCGAATCTGCTACAACTCCCGTCGAGCCAACCGGCAACACTACCCGTGCAGTCCGGTCTCCTCGTCTGATATGTCGCATATCAAGTCTAGGGGTGGTAAACGTCAGACCCCAATAACCGATAAGTCGTACCGATGTGAGGCTCATAACGGGTCGAGAAACTACTGGTAACACTTACTAGTAAATCTCTAATCAGCCCTGGCCAGGGACTTCCCTGTTATGGCCAATCGAGCATAGCGCAACATCAACCCCCAATACCGAGAGAGACGAAACCCCTCCTATCGCTCATTGCCTCCATATGACTCGGGACTGTACCTAAAAACCACCGTTTTGCACGCCCTCATGGACGTGGTAAGATGGAAATCAAAGCACAGTGGGAATCACACAAGACTCTACGACGATCTCGGGTCTATAGACTAACCTGCACAAGTGTCACAAGAGAACTGCCATCTGACGTGAGGTATAATACTATCTGGGAGTTCTCGGCGAGTCCGTCCAGTGTACCCAGTCTCCACTGAGCACCCGTATACCCTCTCTGATGTCAAACACCAATGGATATGGGATCATCCAGCGCCCATCTCATGGGTCGAGAAGCGTATACGCTAGTCTACGCTGGTATATTGATGCCCCGTCTCGATACACCCACGACTAGTGACCTTGAAGGATGTACCTATGGACTACCATGTCCCCACTAGTATGATCCACATCATAGTCTAAGTAGTCAAGTACACATCCTAAGGGCTTTACCAACATGTAACTATGAGACAGTATAAAGAGACAAGTATACATGTTAAGATAAAGTGCAACCAGATAGCATACTATCATATCGAGCAAGAAAGTCATCTCTATATATGCCCAAGCATCCAATATAATATACATCATCCGTACAATACTGGCCTCTAGGGCATACATACAACTAACATTAGTTTAGCGATAATGGAAGATCCGGGTAATAGTATGCGATAGCGCCAGTTATAAAAGTTTTTGTTCCACATTTGGCGTCTGAAAGACGGCTGGGGCGCTACCGTAGACTTACAATGGTATCAGAGCCACGCCATTAAGCTTTACTAACTTGTGCTAACGCGTTTAAAACATCGATCGAACGGAATTTCGAAAACTACAATTTTCTGTACAAAGTTTCTGTTGATTTTAAATCTGGTCTAAAAATCATTTTGAGCATTTATCAGTCGAAAATACTGCATTTCTAACACGGCAATTTCCCTACCTTTTGCAGTCAAGTAAAGGTATCCGGTATTCATATCACACATATTTGCAAAACACATGTAAAATACTGGATTACTTGCACTGTAGACTAAAACCGGTACTTTTTAGGGAAATTGTGTGTTTATCTTGGTATCGCATCATTCTTGTATAGCGCAACTCTTGTCTTAGAGTCTATGCAGGAAAATCCGGAAGCAAAGCCCAAAATTAAGAAAACAGTGCAGATAAAATACGCCAACTCAAAGGCTGAAGATCTGGTAATATTACAGAAATTCAAATAAAATTCTACACATCAGAAAGAGGCCCAATTGTCAGCCCAATACAACAGAAGAAGACCCAAGCCCTACGGCTTCCAAACCGCCGCGGTTCCGCGGCAGGAGCTGGCTTGCGCCGCGGAACCGCGGCGCTTTGATGGCTTCATGCCTCCAGTTTTCTTCCACGTGGCTACTGTAACTGCCCAAGCTTCCAGAAGACTCCCGATTCTCCACGTGGCACATCTAGAAAGCTCGGCTTAACAAACTCTTGGAGGGAAATTCAAATTTTAGTCTTAACAAACTTTTGGAGGGAAATTTAAATTTGGTGCTAACTAACTTATGAGGGGAATTCAAATTTCAATTCTAGATCTAGAGGTCTATAAAAAGGAGCCAAGATCTAGGGTGCAAATTGTTCAAGAATCACCACCATCTTCAACCCACAAGTTTAGTGACAAAGCTTGTGCCAAATTCAATCCCCATCCCCAATTCAAAATCAAGATCAAGATCCCGAGAGCAATTTGAGCAAGAGAGCCTTCAACCTTTAGAAGCGACGCCGGATTCCAACGGAGCAAGAGATCCACGCCGATCCGCAACTCAAGGAGCCGAGCGAAGCCGAAATCGACGATCTAGTTCCTTCCTTTTGTAAATTCAAGAGAGTTGTAACGAAATTTGTCGATAAATAAAGGTGAATTTTCTATACTCTTGCTTATCTTTTAATTCAAGCATAATGATTAGATCTCAATTTGTGATTGTGTTTGTGATCATGATGTTTGAGTAATCTCCGCTCGTATAGGAGTTGTGACGATCTTTAGATGATGATGATTTAGATATTCTTACAATTCTTAAATCCTATAATGCTTTGAAATTCTAGTGAATCAAATGATTAATGACCTAGTTTCGAGATGATACTTTCTAGATCGTGTTCACTCGAAACTAGGTAACAACTATTGACCATTTGATTAACTAGAAGCTAGAATTTGAATGCGATCTATCGAAAGGACAAAGGATGAGTTGCGGAATCCCTAATTTTCCCGCACGATCCTTAAACCTCGATGAATTTGCATCGATCTAGTATCAATTCATTAATGGATAAGAATGAGTAATCATTAGATCTCATCACATCTATAGATCCGATCTACTCCTACGAGCTATCCTTATAATCTTGAGTGTTGATTGGAAATTATCTCACATCTCAATTCTTGTTTTAATGTTTCTTTTAGATCTAGATTTTTCTTACTCTTGATCATCAAATGCAAATCATGAATTGTTTTCTTTTCTTTGCTTTAAATTTTCAACTCATCTAATTCAAAAATTGAACGGAACTCACTTTCTCTGTGGACGATCCGCACTTACTAACGCGCTACAATCGACACCGTTATTGATTGCGGTCAAAATATTTTTGGTTGTGATTTCTATATACTATTTTCCAACAACTACACAACAAAAAATTATTCAATCAAATGGCGCCGTTGCCGGGGATCATGTGCTATTTGTTCATTTTTTGAAATTTGAGTTGAAAAGTTTATTCCATCCAAAAATTTTAAGATCAAGACTTGCGCAAACACTAATACGTGTTGTTGTGGTTAATTGCAAGGAGATCTGGAGCTGGCTGTGAAATTGGAAAATTATTTGAAGAATTCCAGAGGACTAAGGAAGTGATCAGAAGCTCTCTGTAAAAATCTTGTGCCGTGATCTCACTGTAGCACCGCGATTCCGCGGCAATAGAGCCCATATGCGGCGGAACCGTGGCCTTGTTAAGGGTTCTCTGTAAAAATTTTCTTTCAGGTGCTTTCTTACCTTCTTCTCTCTCCTCTTTTTAGCTCCAATTAATATTTTGTGCAGGTTTCTTTGCAAATATTCGCAGCGCGCAAATTGCAAAAAATTAAATTGTGCTTGTTTTGACTTTGTGGTTGTTTGCATAATTAATACGGATATTAAGGGGCACGACCAAATCCAGATTAGGTGGGGAGTTCATTACCCTTCCTAGGCCCCAAAAATCACAAACCTGCATCCGCATTACCCTCATTAATTAAAAAATATCTAAAGATGACTCTAAGGACTGTCGCGCTCACTTAGGACAGAAGAAGGCCGTGGGTAATTCATTGCTTATCCGCGTTTTCATGTGGTGTCTAAGGCAAGTGTGTCGAAGGCTAGTAGTTATTAATTAGGCCCACTACTTACGTAGTGGAGTACCTTCCCACTTACCTGGCACTTACCTAGCCACAGGGGGACAAAGAGGCAGTGGAGGATTCTATCCTGCGATTTGTCTTTTGGCAGTTAGGAGCGGTCTAGAGCCGGACCTAGGTGACCACTAAAATTGTGTGTTGCATTTTGGGATTCGCATCGTTTTTTCAAAATTCGTATCATTTTTCAAAACAAATACCGCATTCACTTCATTTCCTCTAATTATAAATCACGCTGCCACTTGTACTAACCCCTTTTAGTGCAAGATAGGCTGGACACGGGATTCTAGTGCCCGACTTGTCCGCGTCCCCTCGATCGACTCCGAAGTCGGTATTTCTCCATTTACCTTTCTTTTACCCCCCACCACACCCACACCGATGGATCAGTCTCCATCAAACCTCTTTACCGCTACTCTGCCGCTGTCCGTTGGTGCGCAGAATCTTTCCCGCATCTCTCTCCAAGAGAGGTGCTACCCTTTGCGAGGTCCTCTCTCGACCTGCTTATCCATTCCACCAGCCAACGGGGATAACTTTGAGATTAAGCCCCAATACATCAACCTTCTACCCAAATTCCATGGTCTCGAGACTGAAGACGCGTACGTTTTTATCACCAAATTTGAAAACGTATGCGCAATGATGGGTACATCACAACTTTCTGTGGATGCCATTCGTCTAAGACTTCTTCCATTTACTTTGTGCGATACAGCCGAGAAGTGGCTGTATAACACCATCGCACATTCCATCACGAATTGGGAAAAATTCGTTGCGGCATTCCTTAAAAAATTCTACCCTATGCAAAAGACAGCTCGAATCCGTAGCGAACTCTATCAATTCTCCCAGCTTCCGGCTGAACCATTTTCAAAATACTTTGACCGATTCAAGGATCTTTTGGTTCAATGCCCACATCACGGCATCCCGAGATGGGAACTTTGCCGAATCATGTATGATGGCAGTAACCCTACCACTAAACAAAACCTTGAAAACATGTGTCAAGGCACCTTTATGACCAAGGATGATGGGGAAGCATGGAAATTTTTAGAAGAGTTCACTGAAAAGTCATTACAGTGGGAGACTGGAACGTAGCCATCGAGTAGGGGTGGCGTACACCAAATAGACGTGTCCATAGGTGTTCGAGCTCCCCAAAACTGTTTGTGGGTGCTGTTCTGATCCTTCTCACTTGAGGGAAGAATGTCCATTAAACTCACGGTTTCGAGGTCTCGAGCATACCAATGTCGCATTTCAAAGACCTGGAAACGACCCTTTTTCTTCCACATATAATCAGGGTTGGATAAATCACCCGAATTTTTCTTAGAACCAATCCCAAAACACGGTTCCAAACCCTAATCAATTCCAACGGGCCCCTCCACCACAACAGCAACCACTTCAACTCACCTAGCACCCCTACCAGTCACAAAACTTCCAAAACCAGGTCAACACTCCTGCACCTTCTAATCCTATGCAGTCGACCTGTTCTGACGAATTCTCTCAATTCGCTCAAACCATGAAATCACTCATGTCAAATTTCATGGAAGTGTCGGCCGAGGTTAAGTCTTCCGTTGGTGAGATAAAGAAAAACTCAGCGTCCCAAGCTGAGAGTATCAAAACGATGGAAGCTGAGATTGCACGACTTAAGGCCGAAATGAGTGCGAGAGAAAAAGGGAAACTCCCAGCTCAACCTGTACCCAATCCTGGCTATTCACATCATGTGAATACAGTCACCACGTTGAGATCTGGGAGAGTGCTGGATAATCATGTTGGGGAAGAAGTTGATGATATTGAGAATCCTATCAACGCCCTGGCTGAGACCTTTCCTCACACACACACTTCTACATCTGATTCTTGTTCTTCTACCCCACCGCCTTCTCGCGAGCCTATTCTCCATTTCCCTCTAGGCTCGACACCTTAGCCCACCTCTTTTACTCGTCCACAGACGATCCCCACTTCTATTTTGGGATCGGGGCCACACACACTTCCTTCTCCTATGATGGACCTAGCGCTTATTGCTAAAGCACCTTATCCTAATCGGTTAAGGGCTAACACATCGAGTCCACATATGGAGAAGATTATGGACATGTTCAAGCAAGTGAACATAAACATCTCTCTCCTAGATGCCATCCAACAAGTCCCCGCTTATGCGAAAATTCTTAAGGACTTGTGCACTAGGAAGAGGAAGACTCAAGTGCCAAAGAAGGTCTTCATGTCCAATAGCATTAGCACTGCTTTTATCCCTCCGCTACCAAAGAAACGTAAGGACCCAGGATGTCCTACGATATCGATTTCTATTGGGGATAAACACATCAATCGTGCTCTTTTAGACCTTGGCGCCAGTGTTAACCTGCTTCCTTTCTCAGTCTATGAGCAACTAGGGATCGGAGAGTTGAAACCAGCCCATTGCACTCTCCAGATGGCTGACCGATCAATCACCAAACCTAGGGGTGAACTGGAGGATGTGTTAATAAAAATCGGGGAATTCGTATTCCCTGTGGATTTTATTGTACTTGATACACAGCCTGTAGCGAACCCCCGGAATTAAATTCCGGTGATTTTAGGTCGCCCTTTTTGGCCACTTCCAACGCTATCATCAACTGTCGTAATGGCTCTATGACCTTATCCTTTGGGAATAGGTCAATAGAGCTGAACATTTACAAGATGGGAAGTGTACCCTCCGAACCTACTGCTCATATCTGTTCTGTCGACTTAATGGATGTCGACAGCAGTGAATTTGATGATCCTCCTGATACCGATCTTGACTCTTTTCATACGTTGTTGTTTGACCCAACTATGTATCATACACATACAGACTCTTCCACCGAGATGTCCGGGTCAACAACTAACACCGATTATGAATTGCTTTTAGAGTCTGAAGATCACCCCGCACTTTGTGATGACATTATTCTTCGGGGTATTGATGAAACTTTTGAGGAGATCTTCGCTGATGAACTTGCATTTCTGAATAACACGGGTGTTGAGATGAATCATGTCCCAATCACTAAAATTGAACTTCCACCCCTTCCTCTGAACTGTAAAAAGAATGCGAGTAATCCATCACATTCACTGCTTCGTCTCTCCAAAATGAGACGCACACACACTCTCTTCCACCCCTTACCCTTTCCCCACTTCTTCTTCCACCAACCCGAGCACTGCATTGATAAAATCTTCGAATGGTTGGTGTTGATCTTCGGTCTTTGCAAAGCTTGGCATCGACCAATGATTCTTGACCCCCTGATGTGATTTTCAAAGCTTAACATTGCATAACTCAAGTTTGGGGGGGGGGAACAATTTTTCTGGCTCTTGAAAAGAAAATTTTTACATAAAATTTCGAGTCAAAAATAAGTTTGGGGGAGGATCTTCACTTACATATTTTGCCCCCACTAATAAATTCCTCCCAGGCTTACAGGTTTTCGAGATTTAGCAGATGGCAACAGTGAGGACACTGTTGAAAACAAGTTTGGGGGAGGTTTGTGCTTAGTTTTGCATCATGTGCATATCATTTGCATAAGCACAAAACATTTCTTTTAAAAAACCATAAAAATTCAAAAAATTTCAAAACCCATAAAAATTTTGTGTACATATTTTTTCTTTTGGTTCATCATTTTTTTGTAAATAATTTTTCAAAACCCATTAAAACCTATAAAAATTTAAAATTTTTCAAAATCCATAAAAATTCAAATTTTTTTTTCAAAACTCATAAAAATTTAAAATTTTCAAAATATAAAAAAATTTAATATTTATGATAATAAAAGATTAGATAGTGAATAATTACATCCATGAGATTAGAAAAATTTAAGAAAACCAAGAAAATTAGAAGTTTTCTTATATGAACTAGTAATAAGTAGTTATGAGCCGTTGTCCCAAGGGTTAGTAAGATGGAGGAAGTAACTAATCTGAGGATAAAAATAAGTCTGAAAAATAGTTTCTATTCTGGAAAGCCAAACATTTTGAACGTTGATACCCTGCTATTTGCACTTACACACGTCTTAAAGCCCGGGATAGTAGAGCATACCTTGAAATGCTCTTGTCTTAAAGTCGATGTATGAAGAAAAAAAAATGAAGAAGGTGGTGAGAAAAATGGACACTGGTTTTGTTATCACCAAGGGCAATAATAAAAAAATATATAGCGAGGGTGCCTTTTCACCTAGTGCCCTAAGGCCAACTGGTCTGGGAGTCACTGCTATACTTGAGGTGGTGCAAGACGAGGAAAATACACCAAATAAGCAAGCACAAGAGTAATCGGTCGGTTAGTACCTCAAGAAGTATTAACGGTCGCATGAAAGTGTGTAAGTACATCTAATTAAAAAGTACTGAGGCTGATGGGCAAGAGTATGATAGCTTGAATTGAATTCTCCGGGTGTAGGGATGTCCTTAACACACACGCAGGGTGATATGATCGATGTTTGGAAGAAAGATAGGAATGAAGAATAAGATGATGTTTTATTGAGGGAGGACGTGATTTCTGACATCTTTTCATGACCATTAAGATAGGGCTCATGACAACTGAAAAGCTAGCTTAGTTGGAAACCCTAATTTTCAAGGTTTTTCTTTTACGATTCTGTTCTTTAAATGTAATATTCATGATCTTCCTTTTATTATTGGATTTTGTGGGTGCAATCTGCTGAAAACTCTCAGGAGACAACACTCCTCCTACTAGGGACACCTAGAGGTTTAAAGGCTTGTTGCACGTGCTCAGTGCAATCGTGTTGCCTATGAAAGTGTGCTAGTTAGTTTTTCTCTTTCTTTATTTTCTCCTTCTCTTTTTAATAAAACAGTTCGATCGAGACGATCGAAAATAAGTTTGGAGGAATTTGATCAGTCGAAAATACTGCATTTCTAACACGGCAATTTCCCTACCTTTTGCAGTCAAGTAAAGGTATTCGGTATTCATATCACACATATTTGCAAAACACATGTAAAATACTGGATTACTTGCACTGTAGACTAAAACCGGTACTTTTTAGGGAAATTGTGTGTTTATCTTGGTATCGCATCATTCTTGTATAGCGCAACTCTTGTCTTGCAGTCTATGCAGGAAAATCCGGAAGCAAAGCCCAAAATTAAGAAAACAGTGCAGATAAAATACGCCAACTCAAGGGCTGAAGATCTGGTAATATTACAGAAATTCAAATAAAATTCTACACATCAGAAAGAGGCCCAATTGTCAGCCCAATACAACAGAAGAAGACCCAAGCCCTACGGCTTCCAAACCGCCGCGGTTCCGCGGCAGGAGCTGGCTTGCGCTGCGGAACCGCGGCTCTTTGATGGCTTCATGCCTCCAGTTTTCTTCCACGTGGCTACTGTAACTGCCCAAGCTTCCAGAAGACTCCCGATTATCCACGCGGCACATCTAGAAGGCTCGGCTTAACAAACTCTTGGAGGGAAATTCAAATTTTAGTCTTAACAAACTTTTGGAGGGAAATTTAAATTTGGTGCTAACTAACTTGTGGGGGGAATTCAAATTTCAATTCTAGATCTAGAGGTCTATAAAAAGGAGCCTAGATCTAGGGTGCAAATTGTTCAAGAATCACCACCATCTTCAACCCACAAGTTTAGTGACAAAGCTTGTGCCAAATTCAATCCCCATCCCCAATTCAAAATCAAGATCAAGATCCCGAGAGAAATTTGAGAAAGAGAGCCTTCAACCTTTAGAAGCGATGCCGGATTCCAACGGAGCAAGAGATCCACGCCGATCCGCGACTCAAGGAGCCGAGCGAAGCCGAAATCGACGATCTAGTTCCTTCCTTTTGTAAATTCAAGAGAGTTGTAACGAAATTTGTCGATAAATAAAGGTGAATTTTCTATACTCTTGCTTATTTTTTAATTCAAGCATAATGATTAGATCTCAATTTGTCATTGTGTTTGTGATCATGATGTTTGAGTAATCTCCGCTCGTGTAGGAGTTGTGACGATCTTTAGATGATGATGATTTAGATATTCTTACAATTCTTAAATCCTATAATGCTTTGAAATTCTAGTGAATCAAATGATTAATGACCTAGTTTCGAGATGATACTTTCTAGATCGTGTTCACTCGAAACTAGGGAACAACTATTGACCATTTGATTAACTAGAAGCTAGAATTTGAATGCGATCTATCGAAAGGACAAAAGATGAGTTGCGGAATCCCTAATTTTCCCGCACGATCCTTAAACCTCGATGAATTTGCATCGATCTAGTATCAATTCATTAATGGATAAGAATGAGTAATCATTAGATCTCATCACATCTATAGATCCGATCTACTCCTACGAGCTATCCTTATAATCTTGAGTGTTGATTGGAAATTATCTCTAATCTCAATTCTTGTTTTAATGTTTCTTTTAGATCTAGATTTTTCTTACTCTTGATCTTCAAATGCAAATCAAGAATTGTTTTCTTTTCTTTGCTTTAAATTTTCAACTCATCTAATTCAAAAATTGAACGGAACTCACTTTCCCTGTGGACAATCCGCACTTACTAACGCGCTACAATCGACACCGTTATTGATTGCGGTCAAAATATTTTTGGTTGTGATTTCTATATACTATTTTCCAACAACTACACAACAAAAAATCATTCAATCAAGCATCACAGAAAATTGTGCAGGCTTTTATAAGAAAACTGGTGAAATTTGGTCACGTGATCCCACAGTACTGCCGCGGATCTGCCGCCAGTTTGTGAGAACAGTGAGCCAAATTTCTACAGTGTGTTCTCCATGGTAAATTGTGGCTTCTGGAATATTTCTTTTTGGCCCAGATTTTTTTACTGTACTGCAGATGTACGTGGGGCCCACTTCGGGAAGTTTTGTCGATCGAAATTCTAAACTTGTTATTTTATACTACTTACATTATATTTCCGACCGTGAATGTCATTCGAGCGGTAAATTGTGTCTAATTGCTATAGTCCTTTTAGACGGATTTGCGAACGTGACATTCGCGTTGATGTTCTGTGTTGTGCTGTGACGTTGCGGATTTGTCGTGGTCGATAGCAGTGTGCAATGGTAGTGTAGTTTGGATTTATTTGTACATTTGATATTGCGGGGCGAGCGTCCAACATGTGGACGGCCGTCACTACCTGTTTGTATAATATTCTTTCACGGCACGACCGGGCTGAGGTCGATGTACCCGTTGTACATATTTTTCATTTCTGTACTAGGTTTACCCCGCGATAGAGTGCACGGATAGCCGGGTTCTGGAGGGCAACGGGTCCGCATCTTATGGCTTTGAGAGGCAGAGGGACCTCACTCTAGAATTGTCAGACTATTCGCCGCACTCGTAGGGGGTACAGGTTGACCCAAGGAAGGGTGCTCAAGTTACCGGATTCCGTGAAGTGCAGGGTGGTCCATTCACTTTGCTGTAGGGGACTGCCTCGCTTCAAGTTTTGGCGGATAACTTGCCGCACCGTAGGGGTCTAGGTTTCATTGCACAGGCTATCCACACGACCAAGGGAACGTCGGGTTTCAGTAGCGGCTCTGTGAAACCCGGGGATCCCAGATTATCTGTATTGTTCTGTGATGCTTATTACTTTTATGTAATGTTGCATATTATCACGCCTGGAGCGATTATTGTATATTGGTATATATACTAGTAGATGTTGTATATGTTTTACACCCGTGCTAGTCCAGTCCCTGCTCTGTCGTTAGTTAAGTAACCTAACGGGTGATGACGGGACCCAGTGGCGAATGCGGATGGCATATACGTACATTTTATTTTCGTTCTTTTCTGGTGTGATTAAATGATGGGACTGCGTTGATTCTGATCAATGCAAAGGAAAACAAACCTGTTTGGAGTTGTTGGAACAGTTTTAGAAAGTGTTGTTACAAAGAAATTTTCTTTTGTTTTGCATAGTGGTATTCAGTTGGAATATCCTGCACCTCATTCGACGAGGCAAGGGCCGAGATCCCTTCACCGGGAGTGACCCCTTGGGCAGAAGTTTACATCAGGGTAATAACTTCACTCTAGTCGATTACATGCTTCTTTGCATCGCGGTATTCAGTTGGAATATCCTGCACCTCATTCCACGGGGAAAGAGCCTAGATCCCTTCACCGGGAGTGACCTCTTTAACAAAACGTTTTCGCCACTATATTTTTATAAAAAGCTATCAGGTTCCTTCAGCGATATCAAGTTCATTACGTTAAATGTTTTTCGCCAAAAACCAGCCGTAGCCCTCCGTCATTTCATTTGGGTATTCAGTAGTATTCAAGCTATGTATTTTGACCTAACGCCAAGGCATAGTGTTTGGTAGCTGTTAGGTATTCATTTGTTGTATAGATAGATGAGTTGGTTTGGGACAGTCATTCTGCCATTTTGGCCGAACGTCAAGGGCATGTGCGGGTGGGTTCAAATTGACAAGATAATGATGGGTAGAACTTGGCATGTGACTTATGACATTTTGACCTAACGCCAAGATCATAAGAGCATGGGGCAAAAATCATATCGGGTGTTTCTAAAAAACTGAAACTTGCCAAGTATGCACATACCTTCTGGAGTGTGATAACATGAGTGGATTCCTTCACGTTATCATGCGATGAGAGTTGTATCCCGATTCCCACTGATGAGTTAGTTTACTCTTCGGGTGATCCCGATTAATTCTTCTTTCAGGTTTGGAGGAGAATTTGACAGTACAGTTGGAGGTTTCCTGATTAGATAAAGTGATAACCATTCTGATCTTGGTTAGAGTGCACGCAGAGTGTTTCTTTTCTCTCTCTCTTTGGCAGCGACCTTTGACCGACCCTAGACTATGACTCAGGGACCAAGTTGACCGAACCTTCTTAAAATACTGGCTTTTGGATTGTCTAAGTTGCATAAGTCATTGCCGTTCCTTCTTTTACCCTTTGCATTTCTCTGAACACCCCGTATTACTACGGACATCCACTTCCATTGGATAGATCCATCGTATGGTTATATACGAACTCGAGGGGACTTCTTCGAGGATGGATCCAGGTTCAGGAGAAATATTTATTCAGTTGTCTTTTATTATCACCTTCTCTCAGGTTGCGGAAGCTCCTTAGTTTAGGAGTGTACATCTATTACGCTTATTGGATAGTCTTCTTCCAAACCATAGGCAGGTGCCGAAAGGTAGGGAATGAAGAAAACCAATTAGCCTAGGTAGGGTGTACAGAAGGTAATATGTAAAGACAAAATAAAGGAATTAGAAAGAGGGCAAAGTAAATTGCAACTGCTATCATTCACGACCAAACCGCGTACTTCATCGCCACTCCTATTTCACCTTTGCTTTTTTCCCCAGTTCGGGAGAAATAGAATAAGGTATTATTCAGTTGTCTTTTATCATCACCTTCTCTCAAGTTGCGAGTACTCATTGGTTTAGGAGGGTACACCTATTACGCTTATTAGATAGTCTTATTCCAAACCATAGGCTGGTGCCGAACGGTAGGGAAGGAAGAAAACCATTTAGCCTAAAAGGGGTGTACAGAAGGAAATGACTAAAGACAAATAAAGGGATTTGGAGAGATGGCAAAGAGATATACGGTTATAGTCATGAATTGGATTATGGAAGAGGCATTACTAGGAATACCAGGATACCCCTACGAAACATTTTCATATTTCAGTTTCACTGTGCATTGTTAAAGGAAAACTGTTTTCCCGATTAGATATTTACTCGAGGGTATGTATTTACCAGGTATGATTCTCATATCTGTATGTTTTTACAGATGATGAGTGGGAGTAAGTTATTAGGAATTAGGTGATCATCCTCATTATATCGGAATTCGTTGTAATTGGTGATATTTGAGGAAATCGCCAGGGTACAGTTTTCAACCTACGATGCACATGTTTTGAGTTATTCAACTCAGCGAACTTATACAGTGTATTGTATGTTGTTCAGTGTCCATCAGGACAAAAGGGTTGGTCCTCGTACTATGTTCTATTTACTTATGACTTCTCTAGTTTTTAGACAAGTGTTTCGTAAAAATACAAGGTCTAAGTTTTAAGAAGTTGTGGGTATAAGAATAAAGTAGAGAACCAGGTGCCGCAAGTATCGGGATTCTTCAAAGAGATTGAAGATGTAGATTCTTGTGATTGGTATTCAGATGATAGTAATAGTTTTGAAAAACTTGTTTCTCTTTCAGGTTACTCATAATTGGATGGATTCCTAAGTTGAATAATGCTGATTAGCCTCTCTCCATTAAGTTGATATGCACTGGAGACAGCTGGATGATTTGAATCTGGTTCAAATTAAATAAGTGCCAAAGTTTCTATATTGGATATAGAATGATTCATATCTTAACGATGTTAAGGTACGGGGAGTTGTCCGGCTTATGATTAAAACTATACTCTGGACAACTCAAGGCACGTTTCTGTAATGGCTGTTTGTGGGTTGGCCCAGGCTATGGCGAGGGTTGACTTTCTACCATCTGAAAGATCAATGGTGATATTGTTCTTAATTCGCCACAGTTTTAGTAAAATGGATTTTTTCAGAAAAACAGAAAAACAGTAGAGGGAGTATGGTAGAACTGGAAGTGATTCCAGAACAGCAAACGATTGCAGAAAATTTAATAGGACCTATAGATTCAATCAGGTTTGACATTCCATTAGCCACTCCGCAGATATGATGGGTAACCTCAGACACCCGAGAGGTACTCCGGTAGCCTCAAGGACGGTGACAGGGAGGTTCTTGTTTACCCAGACTTCACACTACTGTTGTTCCAGACTATGAGGCCCGGCAGGAGGTTAAGTATAACATCGTTCTAAACTAGCTTTAGAAGTGTACGTATATATTATTCTGCCAGAGGGTTGTTGTGGTCAGTAGGAGCAGCGGAAGCATGGTGGGCAAGTAGCTTATATCTATTTATAGACTTGAGCAGATATAGCGGAGATAGATCATCTAATTTTGATGTGACGGTCATGGCTTTAACTTCATCAGAATAGGGGATGGATCTGTTAAGAGGGTAGTAGGGTGTGATGTCCTGGTATTTGGATGACATACACAGAGTAGGAAGTAATATTCCTATACTACGATTGGTTGTACTGTGGTCGTCACACAGTTGTTTCTCCAGATAGGATATAGATATAATATCAGACATTCTGGTTTCTAGATCTAGATTTGGGTAGTTTCCCAATCTGGGTACTTTGACAGTATTCTAATAGTTTTTAGAATAGATGACTCCTGGCATGGTGGTGTACTTGCAGGTGAAGGAGTCACCCTCTCTAAAGGTGTCTTACTGACTAAAGGGTAGAGGGATGTGCATGATTGCCAGATCACTTGCTTAGGCAATTGAGTCAATCATAAGGTGTCAAGTATCACATCAGATGTTATTTTTTCACAAGATGCAATATGTTTGTATTAATCCAATCCTGAAGAAACATAAGGAGGCATTTTTTAGAACATAAGTGGATGTTCTAGGGATTTGATGACGGCAGCCTCCTTCAGGGGACTGTTATCATTCCAGGCTTCAAAGGTGACATCGATGACAGAGTGATTGTCAGAGTTATAGTTTTCCCTCTGACGAAGGGGGCAGCATTATGGACAGGTGGTACAAGAGGATACTGTTGGAGGCATGGTGCTGGACACTGATTAGGTTCAGTTGTCGATACAGTCTAAAAAGTTTGGATTTTGAGTTCATTTATGAACTAGGTCCCATCAGATATCCAGACATATTCTAAGACCGGTATTACTCAATTCGGGAGATGGTTTTCTCCGCGAACTTGAGATTAAGAGAGACATAGAAAGAAACATCAGGACGGATCCACTCATTGAGGCTATTTCTCGAACACAAGAGTTTTACAAACAGGCTTTGTGAAACTGATTAGTAGAGGAGTTGGGTGTTCGGTATCACACAGGCTGTGAGTATGCGGCATCATAATAATTAGCCTTAAGTGCAAGTGGGAGATTGTTGGATATAGTGCCCTCAAAGTCAATTATTAGATCGCAGGTATGTGATTGCAATGATTGAGGAGGACCTATACCGGTAGGACAGTCTTACTCGAGATGATCGTATGCTATCTAGTTTGCCTTTATCAGTCGTGTACAGGTTCAGGTGACTGATCACTGTTACACGTTGATAGAGCCCTTATGATCTTGCTTGAATACCAACAGTATGATGGCGATCATATACGTGAGAGTTGGGTAGTCTATAAGCATATCCTTAATAGTGGTCCCTAGTCGTGGGAGTTTCGAGACAGGGTATCGATACTCCGGAGTAGACTAGTGTATATAGTCGAGACCCCGATGAGGGGCGGTGGCCGGTCTCACAAGCCACTAGAGTCAGTTGGATCACCTAAGATGTATACAGATGCTCATTGGGTTATGAGTACACCGGACAGGACTCGCCGGGAATCTGCTAGCTGGTATTTATACCTAGCGTCAGATAGCAGTTCCCTGGTGACATGTGTACAGGTTAGTTTATCGACCTGAGGTCGTCATTTGTCTTGTGTGAGTTCCTACTGTACTTTGATTTCTACCCTACCACGACTCAAAGGAGTCGTGCAAACAGGTCTTTTTTGGGTACAGTCCCGAGCCACATGGAGGCAAGTGAGCGGATCGGCAGGGGATTCGTCTCTCCCGGTATTGGGGGTGAGATCGCGCTTTGTCTAGGAGAGCCATTACACAAAACCCTCGGCCGAGGTAGGAGATTTACTGGTAGGTACTCCAGTAGTATCTCAGGGTGTTCTGGGCAACACTCCGACACGACTTATACCGCTATTGGGGGTCTGACGTTACCAGTCCCCTAGGCCCGATATGCGATACTCATAGACGAACGGACCGGACTGTATGTATATTGTCACTGTTAGGCTCAGTAGGATTCCAGAATAAGTTCACTCATCGGCTTCCCTTGAGGTCAGTACATGGGCAGCCGTTACGCACAGCTAGTGCCGCAGACAGCTTGTGGTTAAACCCACTGCCAGGGTATTGACGAGTCATTAGAGTCCCCCACAGATAGTTTCCCAAGTTTGGGCAAAACATTGTAGAGGCCGTATGGTTTTATGGCAGGGTTCGGAAAATGCACGTGCGTTTACGCACGTGTCATATTTCGGGCAGATAATACTGGTAGGCTTTGGTTTAAGCCGGATCCGAGTATTATACTTTGTAGATATAATATCTTTGTCTCAGTTGCATTTGTATTCGGTCGTAATACAAATGCGGGTATGTTTATACTGTTACGGGGTTATCCTGAAATTCGTTTCGGGATCGCTTTTGGATGTTGCCAGTTTTCTATCACCCGTCTTAAACATTCGGTTTAATGCGGAATTTGTTGGAGATAGTGCCCTCAGAGTCAATTATTGGATCACAGGCACGTGATTGCAATGATTGAGGGAGGACCAATCCCGGTAGGACAGTCTTACTCGAGATGATAGTATGCTATCTGGTTTATCTTTATCATCGTGTACTGCTTTAGGTGACCTGACATGTCGCTATTACACGTTGATAGAGCCCCTAGGATTCTTGCTTCACTGCCAGCAGTATGATGGCGATCATATACGTGGGAGCTGGTAGTCTATAAGCACATCCTTAAAAGGTCCCTAGTCGTAGGAGTTTCGAGACAGGGCATCGATACTCCATTAGTAGACTAGTGTATACAGTCGAGACCCCGACGAGGGGCGGTGGCCGGTCTCACAAGCCACTGGTGTCAGTTGGTTCACCTAAGATGTATACAGGTGCTCATTGGGTTATGAGTACACCGGACAGGACTCGCCGGGAACCTGCTAGTTGGGCTTATACCTGATGTCAGATAGCAGTTCCCTGGTGACATGTGTACAGGTTAGTTCATCGACCTGAGGATCGTCATTTGTCTCGTGTGAGTTCCCACTGTGCTTTGATTACTACCCTAACACGGCTCAAAGGAGTCGTGCAAACAGGTTTTAGTTGGGTACAGTCCCGAGCCACATGGAGGCAGTGAGCGGATCTTCAGGGGTTCGTCTCTCCCGGTATTGGGGGTGAGGTCACGCTGTGTCTAGGAGAGCCATTACGCAAAGCCCTCGGCCGAGGCAGGAGATTTACTGGTAGGTATTCCAGTAGTATCTCAGGGCATTCTGGGCTACACTCCGACACGACTTGTACCGCTTTTGGGGGTCTGACTTTTACCAACCCCCTAGGCCCGCCATGCGATACTCATAGACGAACGGACCGGACTGTACGGATATTGTCACTGACAGGCTCAGGTGGGTGTCGGGGTGAGCTTCCTCATCGACGTCCCTTTTAGTCAATAGCTGGTGGCCCGTCACGTATTGGCTTATACCTCTGACGTGCCAGTGGTTAAATCCACAGCCATAGTATTGACGAGTCTTTAGAGTCCACCACACTTACAGTTACTCAAGCTTTCGGGCGAAACGCTGTAGAGGCCGTATGGAGATATGGCAGGGTCCGATCAGATACGTGCGGTATTGCACGGATCAGGATCGGACAGTTTGTACTAGTGGCCGTATGGTTATATGGCAGGGTTCGATCAGATACGTGCGGTATTGCACGGATCAGGATCGAACGGATATTACTAGCCGGCTTTGGCTTAAGCCGGTCCTAGTTTAGTACAGTGTAGATTTTGTCTCATTGCATTTGTATCCGGTCGGAATACAGATGCGGGTGTGTATGCACAGTATCGGGGTTTTCCTGTAATTTATTACGGGACCAGTTTTCTGGAGTTGCCAGTTTGCATTCCGTTCCGGCCGGTTTTTCTTTGTTCTTTCCCGGCCGGACTTTTCTGATGGAGGGGGTAATTTGCAGTTTTGCAAATTACTTTTGGTGGAGGTTTTATTTGTAAAAGTATTTATTATGAAAGCATCTTTTATATTCCTTTCTTTTTTATCATCATTTCTTGAAAAGGTGATTAGGATTGATTTTAAGCTTGATGTGAGATTGTGATGATGGTGTTAGGATATGGTCACCCTCTCCTTTTTCCTACACTCACCTCCCTTCATGTTTTTGTGTTCATATTGTTTCCTCCACCATTCTTCTTCTCACTTGATGAATATGATAAGTTTTTCATGAGAGGAAAAAGAAAGAGAGAAGAAGAAGAAGAGAGAGCTTCATCTTGAGAGTTTCATTCATGATCTCATTTTCTTGCTAGAAAAATGCAAGCACCATTTTTCTATTCTTGATTCCTCCATCACCATGGCAACAAACCCCAAATGAGACAAGCATCTTCTATACTACATTCTACAGCACATCTTGAGCATGTC
This sequence comes from Agapanthus africanus, assembly GCA_030015575.1. NCBI lineage: Eukaryota > Viridiplantae > Streptophyta > Magnoliopsida > Asparagales > Amaryllidaceae > Agapanthus > Agapanthus africanus. The sequence goes on from CM057347.1 coordinate 299,778,524, forward strand.
GAGTTGCCGGCTTCATGCTCGAGTTGCCTCGGTATTGAGGCGGGAGCCCGTAAAAGACGCAGGCGATGTGGTGCCCTTTCCGGCGAGGAGGCGACGATATGGAGACAAGACTTTCCGCGGGAGATCGGGACGATGAAGAGAAGACCGGAGGACTCGGATCACTCGGTATACTTCTCACCCTATCTCTTGATTGCTAGCATTAGGTTAATGGTTACGATCCGGGTTTTCTTTGTCCGCGGTAGCGCCGGTTTCCGAGTAAGGAAATTTTTTTTTGATTCCGCTATTTGGCCTCGAGTAAGACGGCCGGGGCGCTGCCGTGGCGTAACATGGTATCAGAGACACGCCATTAACCTTACCTAGCTTGTTCTAATGTGTTTGCGTTTCCGATCGACCGAAATTTCCAAAAACCGTATTTTTCTAGCACATCAGTTTCTGTCGAAATTTTTTGAAGTCCAAAAATTTTTCAGGTTGTCTCAGAATGATATGCAGGGAGTTCTAAGAACACTGCAAAAATTTGGTGACACGAATCCTCCGTACGACCGCGGAAGGGCGGCCAAAACCCCCTTTTGGCCGCGCTTCCGCCGCAGGAGTGTGGGTTCGTGTGCTTAGTTTTTCGCAGTGGGCTTATGGGCTTAAATTAGGGGTTTTGGAATATTAAAATTGGGCCCAGGTTTTCTGTGAGTGCTACAGTTTTGATTGGGGGCCCACTTGTTAATTTTTTGGTCAATCGGAAAATTTTAAACACATTTTTCACAGTATTTACATTATATCTGCGACCGTGAATGTCACTCGATCGGTAAATCCGGTCTAACTGCTATAGCCCGGTTAGACGGATTTGCGAACGTGACTTTCACGTTGATGTTCTATATTTATGCTGTGATGTTGCGGATCGGTCGTGGGGGATAGCCTGGATGCAATGCTAGTACAGTTTTGGTGTATTATGTACATTTGATATTGCGGGGCGAGCGTCCGACATGTGGACTGCCGTCACTGCCAGTTTGTATTATTCTTTTGGGGCACGACCTGGTTGCGGTCGATGTACCCGGTGTATGTATATTTTACTTTCTGTACTAGGGTTGCCCCGCGGTGGGGTGCACGGATAGCCGGATTCTGGAGGGCGACAAGCCCGCATCTCATGGCATTGGGACGGAGGGGCTTCACTCTGGAATTGGCAGGCTATTCGCCGCACTCGTAGGGGGTACAGGTTGACCCAGGAGGGGTGCCCAAGTTATCGGATTCCGTGAAGTGCTGGGTGGTCCATTCACGGTGCTGAAGGGGGCTGCCTCGCTTCAGGTTTTGGCGGGTGACTTGCCGCGCCCGTAGGGGTCTAGGTTTTCATTGCACAGGCTATCCACACGACCAAGGGAACGTCGGGTTTCAGCAGCGGCTCTGTGAAACCCGGGGCTTCCAGATATCTGTATTGTTCTGTGATACTGTACATTTCTGTGATGTTGCATTTTATTCATGCCTTGAGCGAAATATAATATATTGGTATATATATTAATAGATGTTGTATATGCTTTTCATCCGCGCTAGTCCAGTCCCCGCTCTGTCGTTAGTAAGCTAACCTAACGAGTGATGACGGGACCCACTGGCGAATGCGGATGGCATATACGTACGTCAGTATATTTTCGTTCTTTGTGGTGTGATCATTTGATGGGACTGCGTTGATTCGGATCAATGCAAGTTAAACAAACCTATTCTGATGTTGTTGGAACACTTTTCAAAAAGCTGTTATTGCAAGGACGTTCACTTTTGTTTTGCATCGTGGTATTCATTTGGAATATCCTGCTCCTCAGTCGACGAGGCAAGGGCCGAGATCCCTTCACCGGGAGTGACCCCTTGGACAGAAGTTTGCGTCAGGGCATTAACTTCACTATAGCCGATTACTTTTGCTTTGCATCGTGGTATTCAGTTGGAATATCCTGCACCTCATTCTACGGGGAAAGAGCCGAGATCCCTTCACCGGGAGTGACCTCTTTAGTAAAGGTTTTCGTCACTATATTTTCTAAAAAGTTATCCAGTTCCTTCAACGATATCAAGTTCATTACGTTAAAGGTTTTTCGCCAAAAACCAGTCGTAGCCCTCCGTCATTTCAGATTAGTATTACTTAGTATTCGTGCTGCGTTTGTCGTGCATTGCCGTGGCGTAGTGTTCGGTAGCTATGTAATGCTTTTCTGTCACATGGATAAGTGGATTGGTTAGGACAGTCGTGCGGTCTTGTTGGCATTGTCAAGGACTCGTACGGGTGGGTTTAATGCAATCAAGATAATGACGGGTAGAACTTGACTAGGACTCTTTGATTTGTTGGCATTGTCAAGGTCATTTGGGTCCTAGGGGTAAAAACAAACATCGGGAGTTTCAAAAGAACTGAAACTTGCCAGACATGCGCATACCTTCTGGAGTGTGGTGACGTGAGTGGATTCCGTCACGTTATCATGCGATGATAGTTGGATCCCGATTCCCACTGATGAGTTAGTTTACTCCTCGGGTGACCCCGACTAATTCTTCTTTCAGGTTTGGAGGAGAATTTGAGGTACAGTGGGAGGTTTCCAGATTAGATAAAGTGATAACCATTCTGATCTAGGTTAGAGTGCACGCTGAGTGTTTCTTTTCTCTCTCTCTTTGGCAGCGACCATTGACCCGACCCTGGACTTTGACTCAGTGACCAAGTTGACCGAACCTTCTTAACACTGGCTTTTGGATTGTCAAAGTTGCAAACCTCATTGCCACTCCTACTTTTACCCTTTTCTCCAGGACACCCCGTATTACTACGAACGTCCACTTCCATTGGACAAAACCATCGTATGGTTATATACGAACTCGAAGGACTTCGAGGATGGTTTCTGGTTCTGGAGAAAACGGATAGGATTATTCAGTTGTCTTTTCTTTTCACCTTCTCTCAGGTTGCGAGTACTCCTTGGTTTAGGAGTAGTACACCTATTACGCAAATTGGATAGTCTTCTTCCAAACCATAGGCTGGTGCCGACCGGTAGGGAATGAAGAAAACCAGTTAGCCTAAAACGGTGTACAGAAGGTATTAAGTTCAGACAAAGCAAGGGATTAGTAAGAGGGCAAAGTAAATTGCGACTGCTTTTCACAACCGAACCAAGTATTTCTTCGCCAATCCTAAATCACCTTTGTATTTCTCCAGGACACTCCGTATCACTACGAAGATCCACAGTTTATTGGATATTCCATCGTATGGTTATATACGAACTCGAAAGGAACTTGTTCCAGTTCGGGGATGGATTCTGGTCCAGGAGAAATAGGAATAAGGTTTATTCGGTTGTCTTTTATCTTCACCTTCTCTCGCATTGCGAGTGCTCCTAGGATTAGGACAGTACACCCATTATGCTTATTGGATAGTCTTCTTCCAAACCATAGGCTGGTGCCGAACAGTAGGGAAGGAAGAAAACCACTTGGCCTAAGGGGGTGTGCAGACGGTAATGACTAAAGACATATAAAGGGATTTGGACAGATGGCAAAGAGATATACGGTTATAATTGTGAATCTGGATAATGGTAGAGGCATTACTAGGAATACCAGGATACCCCGACGAAACATTTCAATGTTTCAGTTTCACCGTTTACTGTTAATGGAAAACTGTTTTCCCAGTTAGACACTTGCTCCAGGGTATGTATTTACCAGGTATGATTCTCACATCTGTATGGTTTTACAGATGCTGAGTGGGAGTAAGTTATTGGGAATAGGGTGATCATCCTCATTATATCGGGATTCGTTGTAATCGGTGATATTTGAGGAGATCATCTGGACTGTTTGCCGGTCGGCAAATATTTGGTTTTGAATATCCGCTGTTGTGCACCAATTTCAAATTGATATATCTGTACGTCTATTTTCATAGAGTGAGATATACTTTTTGATATTATGTCGATGACATTTACCTATATCAGTGGATGGTTAGGTAAGGAGCATCAAACAGCGGTATAATTCTTCTTAACCATAAGTGCAGTTTTCAACCTACGACGCACAGTGAAAGAGTTGTTAGACTCAGCGGACTTATACAGAGTATTGTATGTTGTCCAGTGTCCATTGGGACACAGGGGTTGGTCCTCATACTATATTCTGTTTACTTTTAACTACTCTAATTCTTAGACATGTGTTTCGTGGAAACACAGAGTCTAAGTTTTGAGGAGTTATAGGTATTTGAATAGAGTAGAGAACCAGGTGTAGCAAGTATCGGGATTCTTCAAGGTGATCGAAGATGTAGATACTTGTGTATGGTATTCAGTTGATAGTAATGAGAACTTGCTTCTCTTTCAGGTTACTCATAATTGGAAGCATTCCTAAGTTGGGTAACGCTGATCGGCCTCCTTCCATTTAGTTGACATGCACTGGAGACAGCTGCATGATTTGAATCTGGTTCAATTAAATCAGTGCCTCTGGTTCTATATTGGATATAGAACAGTTCGTATCTTAACGATGTTAAGGTACGGGGAGTTGTCCGGCTTATGCTTAAAACCAGACTCCGGATAACTCAAGGCACGTTTCTGTAATGGCTGTTTGTGGGTTGACCCAGGCTATGACGAGGGTTGACTTTCTACCATCTGGATGAACAATAGCAATATTGTTCTAGACTCGCCACAGTTTTATTAAAAATGGATTTTTTCAGAAAACAGTAGTGGGAGTATGGTAGAACTGGAAGTAATTCAAGAACCACAAACGATTACTGAAGATTTGATAAGGAACCTAAAGATTCAATCTGATTTGACATTCCATTGGCCACTCCGCAGATAAGGTGGGTAACTTCAGGCACCCGAGAGGTACTACGGTAGCCTCAAGGACGGTGACAGGGAAGTTCTTGTTTACCCACAATTACCATTGCTGTTGTTCCAGGCTGCGAGACCCGGCAGGAGGATGAGTATAGCGTCGTTCTAAACTAGCTTTAGAACTGCACGTCTGTATGACTCTGCCAGAAGGTTGTCGTAGTCAGTGGGAGCAGTGGAAGCATTGGTGGACATCAGGCTTATGTCTATTTATAGACTAAAGCAGATGTGGCGGAAATAGATCATCTATTTCTGATGTGACAGTCATAGGTTTGACGTCATCAGAATAGGGGGTGGATCTGTTGAGAAGGTAGTAGGAAGTGATATTCCTATACTACGATCGGTTATGCTTTGGTCGTCACACAGTGGTTTCTCCACAAGGGACTTGGATATTATATTAGACATACTGGTTACTAGATCTATGGTTTTAGATCTAGATTTGGGTGGTTTCCCAATCTGGGTACCTTGACAGCATTCTATGAGTATTTAGAATGGACGACTACTGACACGGTAGTGCACCTGCAGTTGATGGAGTCACTCTCTCTAAAGGTGTCTTATAGACTAAAGGGGAGAGGGATACTCATGATTGGCAGATCACTTGCTTAGGCAATTGAGTCAATCATGAGATGTCAAGTACCGCACCAGATGTTGTTCTTGCACTAGATGCAATAAGTTGATATTGATCCAATCCTGGAGAAACAGTCGGAAGCAGTCTTAGAACATAAGTGGATGTTCTAGGGATATGATAACGACAGCCTCATTTGGGAGACAGTTATCATTCCAGGCTTCCAAGGTGACATGGACGACAAGGAGGTTGTCAGAGTTATATTTTTCCTTCTGACGAGGGGCAGTATTTTGGACAGGTGGTCCAAGGCAATACTGAGGGTGGCATGGCGCAGGATACTGATTAAGTTCAGTTGACGATACAGTCTAAGAAGTTTGGATTTGAAGTTCATTTATGAGCTAGGTCCCATCAGATATCCAGACATATTCTAAGACAGGTATTGCTCATTTCGGGAGATGGTTTTCTCCGCGAACTTGAGATATAGAGAGACATAGAAAGAAACATCACAGCGAATCCACTCACTGAGGCTATTCCTCGAACGCAATAGTCTCGCAAACGAGCTTTGTGAGACTGACTAGTAGAGGAGTTGGGTGTTCGGTATCACACGGGCTGTGAGTATGCGACATCGCAATAATTAGCCTTGAGTGCAAGTGGGAGATTGTTGGAGATAGTGCCCTCAGAGTCAATTATTGGATCACAGGCACGTGATTGCAATGATTGAGGGAGGACCTATCCCGGTAGGACAGTCTTACTCGAGATGATAGTATGCTATCTGGTTTATCTTTATCATCGTGTACTGCTTTAGGTGACCTGACATGTCGCTATTACACGTTGATAGAGCCCCTAGGATTCTTGCTTCACTGCCAGCAGTATGATGGCGATCATATACGTGGGAGCTGGTAGTCTATAAGCACATCCTTAAAAGGTCTCTAGTCGTAGGAGTTTCGAGACAGGGCATCGATACTCCATTAGTAGACTAGTGTATACAGTCGAGACCCCGACGAGGGGCGGTGGCCGGTCTCACAAGCCACTGGTGTCAGTTGGTTCACCTAAGATGTATACAGGTGCTTATTGGGTTATGAGTACACCGGACAGGACTCGCCGGGAACCTGCTAGTTGGGCTTATACCTGATGTCAGATAGCAGTTCCCTGGTGACATGTGTACAGGTTAGTTCATCGACCTGAGGATCGTCATTTGTCTCGTGTGAGTTCCCACTGTGCTTTGATTACTACCCTACCACGGCTCAAAGGAGTCATGCAAACAGGTTTTAGTTGGGTACAGTCCCGAGCCACATGGAGGCAGTGAGCGGATCTTCAGGGGTTCGTCTCTCCCGGTATTGGGGGTGAGGTCGCGCTGTGTCTAGGAGAGCCATTACGCAAAGCCCTCGGCCGAGGCAGGAGATTTACTGGTAGGTATTCCAGTAGTATCTCAGGGCGTTCTGGGCTACACTCCGACACGACTTGTACCGCTTTTGGGGGTCTGACTTTTACCAACCCCCTAGGCCCGCCATGCGATACTCATAGACGAACGGACCGGACTGTACGGATATTGTCACTGACAGGCTCAGGTGGGTGTCGGGGTGAGCTTCCTCATCGACGTCCCTTTTAGTCAATAGCTGGTGGCCCGTCACGTATTGGCTTATACCTCTGACGTGCCAGTGGTTAAATCCACAGCCATAGTATTGACGAGTCTTTAGAGTCCACCACACTTACAGTTACTCAAGCTTTCGGGCGAAACGCTGTAGAGGCCGTATGGAGATATGGCAGGGTCCGATCAGATACGTGCGGTATTGCACGGATCAGGATCGGACAGTTTGTACTAGTGGCCGTATGGTTATATGGCAGGGTTCGATCAGATACGTGCGGTATTGCACGGATCAGGATCGAACGGATATTACTAGCCGGCTTTGGCTTAAGCCGGTCCTAGTTTAGTACAGTGTAGATTTTGTCTCATTGCATTTGTATCCGGTCGGAATACAGATGCGGGTGTGTATGCACAGTATCGGGGTTTTCCTGTAATTTATTACGGGACCAGTTTTCTGGAGTTGCCAGTTTGCATTCCGTTCCGGCCGGTTTTTCTTTGTTCTTTCCCGGCCGGACTTTTCTGATGGAGGGGGTAATTTGCAGTTTTGCAAATTACTTTTGGTGGAGGTTTTATTTGTAAAAGTATTTATTATGAAAGCATCTTTTATATTCCTTTCTTTTTTATCATCATTTCTTGAAAAGGTGATTAGGATTGATTTTAAGCTTGATGTGAGATTGTGATGATGGTGTTAGGATATGGTCACCCTCTCCTTTTTCCTACACTCACCTCCCTTCATGTTTTTGTGTTCATATTGTTTCCTCCACCATTCTTCTTCTCACTTGATGAATATGATAAGTTTTTCATGAGAGGAAAAAGAAAGAGAGAAGAAGAAGAAGAGAGAGCTTCATCTTGAGAGTTTCATTCATGATCTCATTTTCTTGCTAGAAAAATGCAAGCACCATTTTTCTATTCTTGATTCCTCCATCACCATGGCAACAAACCCCAAATGAGACAAGCATCTTCTACACTACATTCTACAGCACATCTTGAGCATGTCGAGTTGCCGGCTTCATGCTCGAGTTGCCTCGGTATTGAGGCGGGAGCCCGTAAAAGACGCAGGCGATGTGGTGCCCTTTCCGGCGAGGAGGCGACGATATGGAGACAAGACTTTCCGCGGGAGATCGGGACGATGAAGAGAAGACCGGAGGACTCGGATCACTCGGTATACTTCTCACCCTATCTCTTGATTGCTAGCATTAGGTTAATGGTTACGATCCGGGTTTTCTTTGTCCGCGGTAGCGCCGGTTTCCGAGTAAGGAAATTTTTTTTTTATTCCGCTATTTGGCCTCGAGTAAGACGGCCGGGGCGCTGCCGTGGCGCAACAGAATTATCTTTTCTTCTTATGGTGAGTCATGAGGGTGAGTTATGAGTGGAAGCTTCTTGTTTGATGACTAGGTTTGTGACTCATTAGTTTGCATTAAATGTTTTAGTGAGGTGTTTAAAGTGAGTCACCATTTGCATTAATGTGTTTTGGTAATGCTTAGGATATTATTCCTTAAAGGTTACCCCCTTTGCTCCTACACTCACCCTCCTCCTTTTCTATATATGGCCAGCCCCTCCCCTCCCTTTGAGGAAGCCCTTTTTTTGTAAAAAAGATTATGGTTGTTGATTAAAAAGTTTATGGAATTTGGTTCATGGAAATTTGATAGCTCATTTTTCATTTCATTCCATTCAAAAGGCAACTTCATTAACCGTTCATCCATGGTTTTGGATGAAGCGAGACAAAGTGTTCTACTCATTCTCTACATCAATCTTGGTCATCTCTTTTAGCAGACTTGATGACCGAGTTGCCTCGGTATAGAGGCGGGAGCCCGTTTAAAGATCCGTAGATGTGGTACCATCTCGATGAGGAGCCAGGAGATCGGAGCAGCCGCAACGGAGCATGGGATGATGGTTAAAGACCGAAGGACTCGGATCGTTCGGTATAGCCTTTCTACCCACTTTGTAGTTTGTTAGTTTAGAGTTAATGGCAGATCCGGGTTATAGTATAGGATAGCGCTAGTTATAAAAGTTTTTGTTCCGCATTTGGCGTCTGAAAGACGGCCGGGGCGCTACCGTAGACTTACATATGTGTTGGTCCGAATCTATCTTAAGTGTTTGTATTTATGTTTAAGTAAGCTTTTTAAGGTTAAGGTTGGTTAGTAGAGTTAGGAATTGTCTTGTTTTTATGTTTTGCCATTCTTAAAACGATGTTGGGATAATCGAAAGTAGCGGGGATTAGGAGGACATAGGAATGTGATTTGGGGGTTTAAGCGAGCTTTCCAACGCTAAATCAATTCCTAGTGCCCCTTGTCCGTCCGCTAAATACGCTTATCCCAACCCTCAGCAAAACACCCGCAACCATGTATCCAATTAAGTCACAACTACATGTCACGTTGTAGTGCGCTTAAAGGACTTCTCGACTTAGGTCGCGGCTATATGTCATGTATAGCGCGCCTAAGTGAGGGGGTTGCGTTTGTTTGGTCGGGGTTCGTTTCAAGATGTTTGGCGAAAAGAAGCACAAGGGATTTTTCCGTCCCTCATACCACCTTCCTCAGCCTTAACAAGTGTGGAATTATTCAATCATTATAAAGGAAAATAAAACAAAACAAGAAGGAAAAGGAAAAATACAGTTTTACAAGCTAACTACTTAGGTCCTCAGCTAAGCAAGGAACTCCGTCGAGTATCATGACTTGAAAATAATACGAATCAGAAGGGAAGGAAAATAATCAAGCAAAGAAATATCAACAACTACTTAACAACAAGAAACAAAATTATATTTAGGAATTAAAATTACAATACAAGAATTAAAAGATACAAGTTAAATAAAAAAAACCCATCTTCATTGATTTTCCACTCAAGAGCTCTCACTACACTTTAATAGAGAATAGATGAAGAGGAAGACGAAGATACAAACTAAACTAAACTAAAATCTAGCAAAAAGAAGCATCCTCTACATGGCACAAAACTGGGCTATTTATAGGCAGAGAGCTCAAACCCTAGGGCTAAATTCTGAGCCCAAATACAATGACAAAAATAACCCCAAAATTTGGTCAGATGATGACACGAAACCACGGCGGAACCGCCGCAAAAACCCACATTTTTTGTGGAATTGGAGTCTCGTATTTTCTGGGATTCTTTGTGTTGATATCTTATGTTGTTCTACGTATCCCAAATTGCAAATTGCATCCAAAATTTCTTCAGATCTGCAACAGTCCAAAATAGCTTCACTTTTAATCCATTTGACCTTATCTCCCTCGAGCTCCGCGCCCCTATTGAATCTTGTGCTGCACCTCTCGTGCTCTGTGCTTGTCCGAGACACGAATGACCACTGTCATTTTTCTTGTCTCTAGAATAGGTAAGTGGCACTGGACGAATACGGATGACCGAAACTCGGCTTTTATCTGTTGGCAATAGATGTTCTGGATTTTGGCGTAACAATGGAGATTTTGTATCATTTGTATTATTTTGGACTAGGAACTTGTAGCCTGTAAATATGCAGCAAACACGGATTAAAAGCACTTGCCTATAAACAAACATGCATAAGAATGGGCGGTATTAAATGCAATATTCTGGTATGAACAAATACCTCCAAACTTAACTTTTGCTCGTCCCGAGCAAAACCAATTATTCGCAAAAAGTCCTAACCTCACTTTCGCAGGGAATACGATTGCACCGAGCTCGTACAACAAGCCGTTAAACCTCTAGGTGTTCCTGGTAGGAGGAGTGCTGTCTCCTGAGAGTTTTCAGCGGATACTACCCACAAAATCCCGTCAAGCTAGTTTCATAAGTTAACGTCGATTCTACTCCTACGGTTTAACATGTAAGTTAGAAACTCTATCATCCTAAATTAGAAATATCCAACCCTTATGTTTCACACCTCCTATTTATTCAACCCCAGATCCTATACGTTTTACAGTTTAGAAAGATCTCGGTATCTCTTGAGTTTTCCTTCTAAAGTGCAGTCTCCAATCCGAGACTTTTATCATCTTTACGGAAAACATAACTCTTATTCTTTATTCCTATCTTTCCTCCAAATATCGATTGTATACCCCTACGTGTATGTAAAATTTCACCCCTACACTTAAGAATTCAATTCAAACTATAGTACCCTTTCCTTAATACCTAATACTACTTCTTTTCATTAATAATGGACGGTTTTGCTCACACACCTTTCATGCGACTATTAATTCTTCTTGAGGCACTAACAGCCGATTACTGAATGTGTGAGCTTAAAGCGTAAATAGCAGTTTCCAGGCCTTGTACTTTATTCTTTTTTTTCTTTATTTTTCTTTTTCAAGACCGGATATATTTTTCAATGATGCTCTTTTTGTGGTTAGCTTTAAATACCGTTTTTTTCTTTCATACTAGATTTTCAGGAAAGAGTATTTCTAGGTATTCTCTACTATCCCAAGTTTCAAGGTGTGTGTAAGTGCAGTTTGTAGGGTATATACTTTCTAAGTTTGGACTAAAGAATAGAAACTATTTTTCAGACTTATCCTTCAGTAAAGCTTCAATACTTTCCCTTCATCTTGACTGAACTCAAGATTACCTACTTCAATAAAAAAAACTGTAAGGATGTATAATTACCAAGGTTAAACAGAATGAGGGTTATTTTTAAGGTTTTCAATTTCTAATCCTAGTATTTAGTTATTTCTAACGTACCAACCAAACTTTCGGAATAAAAAATCTAAGTTACCCTATTAGCTAACTTGATGACAAAGTTTTTATATTTTTTGGAAAATTTTCGATTTTTATGGGTTTTTAAATAAGTATGAAAATGAAAAATATACACATGAATGCGAAGGTAGAAAGATTACCGAGCACACCCCCAAACTTAAACTTGACAGTGCCCTCACTGTCAGGCTACACCAAGAGGGTCATAATTGTCGGTGCTCCACTGTTTTTTTATATACAAAATAAAAAACAAACCAAAAATATATATACACAAAAAGGTTCCCCCCAAACTTAAGTGAAATAGTGTTTCCACTGTTTAAGCGGTGAAGTTCAGAGTTAGGGGGGAAAAGAACAGTATCAAACTATACAAGGCCTTACAAAGGCCAAAAGTGAGCACCAACCATTCAAAGATTTTATCGTTATAAAGCGGCGGTTGGTGAAAGAATAGAGTGTAGAGAAAAGAAATAAGAAACATGCGAGACCGTGTGGGGATAGAAGCGGCGTCCGGTCTCGGTGGAGGAGAAGAATGGCGGAAGGGAGAAAGAAGTGGAATACGAACTTGAGAGTGGAAATGGATTGAATAAATTAGTACAATCTGTAATGATCGATATGAAAAGATGGATTGTTCTAATCTATCAATATGACGAGAAATTGGGTCAAATCCCTCAAGATTCGTGAGAAACCATGGGTAAGCCGAACTTGGTAAAGCAGACACTGGAAATGAAAGCGATACGGTTTCTTGCATGGCTGAGACGATGAAGGGAAGTGATCGAGGAAGGGTATCGGTTAAAGGCTCAGGAGGGTGTACACAGTTAATGAAAGGGATATGATGAATTGGAAAATCCGCCTCATCAAACAAAACTGGTTCATCCTCAAAAATATCCTCAAACTTCTCCTAAAAAATCAGCTCATCCATGCATTCATCATCAACATCAAGACGCATATGGAGTTCGGGAAAGACAGTTAATGACTCGGGATAATGTCTACACGGAAGTGAAAGTAAATGATGAATTTAGGAGACAAACTCATCCAAAGTTGTGGGTTCATCATCCGAAATATTCCCGGCGTCGATATCCTCAATCAAGTGAAAATCAATATTCTCAGACACCTCATCAAAAGCATGGATATTAATCAATTCAGGTTCTAAGATGGAGGTGTAGAGGTCAAAAGGTTTGGGATTGGTTTCACTCGAAAGGGACCCTTCACAATCCGGTAAATCAAACACTACAAAGTTTCACAACTCGTCAAACGTTCTATTGGCTATTTGTGATTCATTTGGGACACTCGATAGACATTCCAAACCGGAGTTGTGGGATTCAATTTGCAATGGGTAGGTTTGATTTGGAAGGGTGAACTGCGCACTCTCACCGCTCAAATTCTCAATCTGTCTTATTGCCTCAGCATACATTGGAAAATTTGAAGCTAGTTGGAAACTAGCTACCAGGTCACTAGGTTGTATGAGGGCGGCCATGGACACATTCAAATCCATCATCTGTTGGTACGATGCTACCCGAAAGTCTTCCAACGACTGTTCAAGACTAGACATGGGTTGCGAAAGGGTTTCAGTAAAAGATTCAAAGTTATCTGGATATGTGAAACTCCCAAATGGCTGTGTAGAAGCAATGTCTTGGGAAGGTGCAACAGTTGGGTAGGATGGATAGGAATTGAATGGTTAGACAGGAGTAGAATCAACATTTGGATAAGAAGGTGAATGGAATTATTGATCCCATGAATTGGAAGTGGTGAAAGGAGTGAAAGATCGGCTACGAGATTGTTCAATACGTTCAGCAATAGACATGGGTTTTGGAGTTACAACTGGACTCTCAAAAAGGGTGTCAACGTAAGAAGGGGTGAATGTTTGAAACGGTTGATACGAAGTGGATTGCGGAGTCCAATTGTTTGTCTTAGATGCGTCTATCCGATTTTTCAAAGAAATTTTAGGCATGGAGGGATCATTCGAGGTTCGGCCAAAGCAAGAACCGTAAGAAGAAATGTCTGGTTGTGGGTACCAAAGTTCGACAAGAGTTTTCGAGGTGTGGTACCCATGTTAGAAGAATGAAAAGGTAGGGAGGAAAGGAAGTGGTATTTTTTTTAGTTTTAAAAAAAATGTTTGTTTTTGGAGTTTTAATTGTTTGTTTGATTTTTTGAAAGAACACGGAATTATGGGACTAAAATTTACATAAGCACAATCACAATCACAATATGCACAAACAATCACCTAGAGCTAGGGTCTTCAAAGTCTAACTAGACCGCTCCTGGCCAGGTAAGCACAAGTGAGGTAAGGAGGGTTCCGCTCACGAATCACCGTGAGACGGGACTTTTAAAATTACCTCCTCACTTGTCTAGCCTAGGCACCACATGTTAGTTATATGTATGCCCTAGAGGCCATTACTGTACATGCGATGTATATTCTAGTGGATGCTTGGACATATATAGGAAGGACTTTCTTGCTCGACATGATAGTATGCTATCTGGTTGCACTTTATGTTAACATGTAAACAAATACAGTTTTGTGATCACATGTTGATAAAGCCCTTAGGATGAGTACTTGACTACCAGGACTATGATGTAGATCATACTAGTGGAGACTGGGTAGTCGATAAGTACATCCTTCAAATGTTCCTAGTCGTGGGAGTATCGAGACAGGGCATCGGTACTCCAGAGTAGACTAGCGTATGCGCTTCTTGACCCATATGATGGGCGATGGATGATCCCATATCCATTGGTGTTTGACATCAGAGAAGGTATACGGGTGCTCAGTGGAGACTGGGTACACTGGACGGACACGCCGAGAACTCCTAGATGGTATTATACCTATCGTCGGATCGCAGTTCTCTGGTGACACTGGTACAGGTTAGTCTGTACACCCGAGATCGTAATAGAGTCTTGTGTGATTCCCACTGTTCTTTGATTTCCACCGTACTACGGTCAAGAGATTGTGCAAAACGGTGGCTTTTGGGTACAGTCCCGAATCACATGGAGGCAATGAGCGATAGGAAGGGTTTCGTCTCTCCCGGTATTGAGGGTTGATGTTGCGCTGTGTTCGATTGGCTATAACTGGAAATCTCTGGCCAGGGTTGCTGAGATTTACTGGTAAGAGTTATCAGTTGTTTCTCAAACTATTATGGACCTCATATCGACACGACTTATCGGTTATTGGGGTCTGACGCTTACCACCCCTAGACTGTGATATGCGACATATCAGACGAAGAGACCGGACTGTACGGTAGTGTTGCTGATTGGATTCGCAGGAGTTATAGCAGGCTTTCTTGTTGATCTTCTGATCGCTCAATACCCGGGTGGCCATTACGTTTAGCAGACCGCTTGCAGCTTGTGGGTATTTGATATGATCATCACCTACTGCCGGTGTATTGACAAGTCTTTAGAGTCCTACATAGAGCTTTCCTGGTTCATGCAAAAAAGAGTAGGAGCACATATGTGATATGTGCAGGACCGAGATTAATACGAGTATGTGATACCGTATTCTATTCTCGCGATATGTGATATCGGCCGGTTATATATGATATAGCCGGGTTATCGGAACAAGTGTTGATTCGATGAAATAATATATATATATATATATTATATGCTCACTTAAATATTTATTATTCTCACTTGTAATACATTTAACATATATATGATATATGTTTATTGTATTGTTTTTCTTTTGTTGCATAAATATTATATATGTGATATATAATATTGTGACATGCTAGTTTATACATGCAACATGGATGTATGAGAATTATACCATGCTATATATTATGTTTGAGTTTAAATTCTTAAGTAATTCAAAAAGGAAGAAATGAGTCATTGTGAAGCTTCATGATAAACTTTGACAAAGTCTTCTCTTTTTGTTTTGCTTAAGATATTTGTAAACTCAACCATGACACATAGCCATGGTTAACTCACTACAAGAGTTACTTGATGATATACACTAACCAAGGGTTGCATTTCTAACCTCATCTCATTCATTATTCATTTTCTTCCTTATTTTGATTTTTGCTCTCTAGCTTTTGAGAAAAGAGAAGAAAATAGTGAGAAAATAAACAATAAAGTGAGCAAAATTCCTACTTCATCATCGTATACTATTAGCCATTTAGTTTAGGGTGTTTGCTTCACTAATCTACACAATTAGTGAAGAGATAGCATGAGCTAGTGTCTCCTTGACGTAGATCATCTTCGGCCTTGAAGACTTCGAAGAAAGCTTGTTCGTTTCTTCGTGGGAGCCTCTCTAGAGTCCGGACGATCGTGATCGCAGCGAAGGGACTTCTACACGGAGCTATTGAAGTGAAGGACAGGTCTACAAATGTTGTATTCCTTATTCACTTAGATCTAAAGTGTCTATATATCATGTTTAACCCTAAGTCTTTAATTAAGAACTTGGTTAGGGTTTGTTTAGCACCCCAAAATTTTGTAAAGTAGCATGATTGATGCTTACCAAAACCTTCACAAGGTGCTAAGCCAACTCTACAGTGGTATCAGAACCAAGCTAGAGCATTATGCGTTGTGTAGGCGAAGTTTAAAGTCCGATCGAACTCCGAAATCCAGAAAAATCTCACTTTCTGGAAATTTTTTCAAAAGTTAAAATTTTTCATAATAAAAATACTCAGAAAATCATGCAGGAAATTATAAGGATTACTGTGAAGTACGAAGCCTTAACTCAGTCAAGAGACCGCGGAACCGCGGCCAAACCATGCGTTTGGCGGCGGTTCCGCGGCCAACTTTGGGAGTTAGGGGCTAATACTTCAGGGTTTATTCCTGGGTACTTTTTCATGACTCTGGGAATTTTTAATTCTACTCAAGTGTTGAGCTTTCTGGGAAATATTGGGAACTCGTTGATTCGATCGGAAAGTTTAACTTCGTTTATGTTTTTCCGGGTAATTTAGAACGTATTAAAAGGTTCGAACAGATATCAATAACTCACTTTTTCCCCTGTCGGAAAACTTTCAGGTATTGGATTTTTCCTGAGTTTAAAACTTTCAGAAAATCATGCAAGTAATATATGGACCCTCTAGAAGAACATAACCTTAACTCGATTATGTGACCGTCAAAACTGCCACTAAACCATTTGGTTTGTGGTAGTTTAGCGTTGCCACATGTGAGGCGTTGGTTTGACCCTTCTACGGTTGGTTCATAGCAGCTGTGACATGTTCTCGGACTTTTTGAACTCTGCTCAAGTGTTGAGCTATTTAGGAAATCTTGGGTGTTTGTTTATTCGATCGGAAAATTTAACATTGTTTATTTATCTGGAATGTGATACAATATGTGGAATTCATATAGTTAGGCATGAAATGCGAAGTATGTGATATTTCGGATTTAAGATGTCTAAAGAGATTGTAGATTCCAAATATTGTAGTTTTACATTTTATTTTCTGTGACCGTAAGTGTAATATGTGGTATATCACTGTTTTCGTCGCTATAGATCGACGAAAATTGTGATAGGCATATTTACTTACGTTGATGACATGTGATGCTATGTGTTGCTGTGATATGTTATATTGGATCGTCGCGTTTTGAATAGCCGAGGGTTTTATGTGAGATGAGAGTTTTTCATTTTCATTCATGTAAAATCTTGTATGTAATATTCTTTTATTAGGGCACTTCCGGGTTGAGGATGATGTCACCATTGTATATTATTTACTTTTCCGCATTAGGATATACCCAAGGCGGGGAGCACAAGTAACCGGGTTCTAGGGTCCAGTGGGAGACCATCTCGAGGAGTCGAGACCGGGTCTCCTAACACTAGAATTGGTAGGGTTGCTTGCCGCTCTCGTAGGGGTCTAGGGATGTGGGTTTTGCTATTCATCGCGACCGTGGAATCCGTGTTTTATACTGGCTTAACTTAAAACACGGAATTCCTAGTATATCTAATATTTCTTATGTGATTCTTCCGCTGCTGATATCTGTGATGTGATCATTTTATATATCTGAGATGAATGCTTATATTATATATATGAGATATAATAAATATTATTGCTTTCGTTTCTTCTGTGATGCTTGTGAAGCATAAATAAATGGGACTTCATTAATGAGATTAATGAAATAAAAGAAACCCAAAGATATTGTAGAAACTTGTTTAAAAAATGGTAGCTCTAGTTCTTGCTTTGCATAGCGGTATTCCTTGTAGAATATCCATCACCTTATTCGATAAGGAAAGAGCCGAGACCCCTTCACCGGGAGTGACCTCTTTAGCGAAACTAGCAGATGCTACACACTCGGTTTGTCTTTTGATTGCTTCTATAGTTTTTGCTATGCATAGTGGTATTTGTGAAATATCCTGCACCTAATTCGATAAGGAAATAGCCGAGATCCCTTCACCGGGAGTGACCTCTTTAGCAAAACTAGTAAAAGCCTAAAAAACACTCCATTTAAAATCACTCGATTCTACAACGATATCAAGTTCATTACGCAAAAGGTTTTCTTAAAAACCTGTTGTAGCCCTCCGTCATTTCAGATAAGTACTTCATAGTATTCGTGCTGTGTTTGTTGGCTTTCGTCAAGGCGTAGTGTGCGATAGCTATTTATGCTTATCTGTATAAGCATATGATACGATTGAGTTAGGGTAGTCGTGCGACTTTGTTGGCTTTCGTCAAGGGTTGTGCGGGTGGGTTTAATTCAATTGGGAAATGACGGGTTGAACTTGATGTAGGGTTCCTAGGCACACTCAAGAGGTTCCACAAGGCATCTACCATGCCAAATTCAAATTTTCCGGTGCCGAGAAACCCTAAACTAGATCGATTACTAGAGGATAGGCGAACGAAAAAGCGAGCAAACAACTTTGCTAATAAGTGAAAAGGATTACAACCTTTGTAGATCCGGTCCACCACTTCTTTAGCTCCGAGATGACGTCCCTCCGCTGCGATCATCGGGATCCCGGACTCTAGCGTCGGTTTCATCGGAGAAATGATCGGGCTAGATCGTTGACATCGATGCCGAAGATGATCTACGTCGAGGCAACTCAAACTCAAGCTCCATCTTCACTTGGTCATGAACCTTGTGAAGAAAATACCCTATACAACATGGCAAGTGGTAGAGGATGAAGAAATAGGAAGTGGGTTCACTTTGGATTTGGATTTCTCACTTGATTTCTTCACTTGAAATTTTTCTAGCAAGTTTTTCTTTTCTTTATGAAGAAGAAGAAAAGAATATCAATAATAATCGAAATGAAAAATCAAGTGAAGACTTATCATAATGCAACCATGGGTGAAGTAAACTCATGTAGAGAATAAACTAGGATTTAGGAGTAATGGTTAGGTTAAGGAAAAAACAAAATGGTAAAGACTTTCAAAGCTTTATGAAGCTTCATGAATAAAACAAAGCAAGCCTCCATTTTAATTTTGCCAAAATGAATAAAGAAAATAAATAAAACAAATTAAAACCTAACCATTAACCTAAAGATGGTTTAAAGCAAACATACACCCAAGTTTCCATGTATCATCAAACACGATACAATCAAGTGCACAAAAATATATCACATATACTACTTGTGCAGATCAAGTTAGAAAATCCATCTTAATTGAACAATACTAGTCAATGTAAAGTAATATATCAAATATATAATTATACATTAAATCATTAAATCAATACTTGATTTAATGATCCGGTCATATCGCATATAACCGACTAATATCAAGTGTATCAATGTGTCGAATCAACACTTGATTCGGTAACCCGGCTATATCATATATAACCGTCCGATGATACAAATCGCGAGAATAGAATACAGTATCATATACTGGTATTATTCTCGGTCCCGCACATATCTCATATGCGCTCCTATTTCGTTTCGATTGAGCCAGGAAACCTCTGTGTAGGACTCTAAAGACTCGTCAATACGCCGGCAGCAGGTGATGATCATATCAAACACCCACAAGCCGCAAGTGGTCTGCTAAACGTAACGTCCACCCGGGTATTGAGCGATCAGAAGATCAACGAGCAAGCCCGCTCACACTCCTGTGAATCCAACCAGTAAAACTTACCGTACAGTCCGGTCCCGTCGTCTGATATGTCGCATATCTTGCCTAGGGGTGGTAAACGTCAGACCCCAATAGCTCGATAAGTCGTGTCGATATGAGCTCTATAACAGTTCGAGAAACTACTGGTAACACTTACCAGTAAATCTCAGCAACCCTGGCCAGGGATTTCCGGTTATAGCCAATCGAACACAGCACAACATCAACTCCCTATACCGGGAGAGACGAATCACCTCCTATCGCTCATTGCCTCCATGTGATTCGGGACTGTACCCAAAAACTACCGTTTTGCATGCCCTCTTGGACGTGGTAAGGTGGAAATCAAAGCACAGTGGGAATCACACAAGACACTATGATGATCTCGGGTCAACAGACTACTCTGTACCAGTGTCACCAGAGAACTGCCATCTGACGTGAGGTATAATACCATCTGGGTGTTCTCGGCGAGTCCGTCTAGTGTACCCAGTCTCTACTGAGCACCCGTATATCATCTTTGATGTCAAACGCCAATGGATATGGGATCATCCATCGCCCATCTGTATGGGTCGAGAAGGTATATGCTAGTCTACTCTGGTATATCGATGCCCCGTCTCGATACACCCACGACTAGGGACCTTGAAGGATGTACTTATGTACTACCATATCCCCACTAGTATGATCCGCATCATAGTCTAGGAAGTCAAGAACACATCCTAAGGGCTTTACCAACATGTAACAAAGAGACAATCAGTATACACGTTAAGGTAAAGAATAACCAGATAGCATACTATCATGTCGAGCAAGAAAGTCCTTCCTATATATGTCCCAGCATCCACTACAATATACATCCTATGTACAGTAATGGCCTCTAGGGCATACATATAACTAACAATCTCCTACTTGCACTAGGACCATCTGTAGCAGTGGTTGTAGTATCTCATACTCAACCATCCCATAAAAGTCTCTCTCTGCGAAAAGGCCTTTGTGAGTGGATCCGCCGTGTTGTCCTCTGAGTCTACTCTCCTAACCTCGATCACCCTGGAGATCATCTATCTCCATGATCAGGTGATGCGGCCTTAGAATATGTCCGGATCACTGATGAGACGGGCGTTCCCTGGCATAAGCCACAACTCCATTGTCACACAATGGGAGGAACGAAGTTCATCTCATGAACTAATATACACCCAGACTGCCTCTTTGGTAGCATCTTAAGTAGCGAAGTATCCAGCCTTTATCGCCTAGTATGCCACGGTATCTAGCTTGGAACTCTTCCAACATACTGTCCCTTTACTGAGGGTAAAGACAATGCCTGTGACTGATATTCAGTCGTTCTTATCACCTTGGAACCTTTCCAGTGATTTTTCCCAGGATCGATTGATACCATCTCACTACATCTAGTGAGAATCCTAACATCCAATTAAATCTATCTCATAGATCCAAAACCTAGGATTTAGCAGGTATCACTTTGATCCTATATGGAGAATCCTTCTGATAAGCGGAGATTGACCGAGCGTAGCATAGGAAACTCCTTCCCTATCTAGAGTATGTCATCCACGTACTTTACGAGGATCATCACTATACTCCCTACTACCCTTTTTGTAGATACAAGGTTCATCTACCATTTTGATGAAGTCAAACTCTTTGACTACCACAAAATAGACGTTCCAACTCCGCGATGCCTGCTTTATCCTATAAAGCAACTTGTACTTATCCTATAAAGCAACTTGTACACGTTTTCGCTACTCCCAGTGTCTACGAAGCCCTCTGGCTGTGTACTTACAGACGCTCTCTTCTAAACCATCATTTTAGAAAAGCAGTCATGACACCCAACCGCCAGATATCGTAGTCATGGTATGTAGTCGTGGCAAGTAGGATCTGGATGGACTTAAGCATAGCTACTTGAAAAGGTTTCATCATTATCCACGCCTGGTCGATGACGAAAAACTTTAACAAGTCTAGCTTTGAAAGTCTCAACTTTTCCATCTACACCTAGTAATTTTCTCAAGATATACTTTCTCCTGATGGGAATTTAACCCTTCAGATATAGCAGCCAAAGTCCATACTTTGTTGGTGTACATGAATTCCATCTCAGATCACTAAGCAGCCAGCCATTCTTACAGAGTCCCTACTCTTGATGGCCTGCTCGAAACTAGTTGGTTCATCATCTCATGATGCAATCCTCGCTCCCACTGTCATAGAGAAACCGAAGTATCTCTCAGACGGATGAGGAACCCTACTAGATTGGCGGAGAGGCCGAGGTTTGTTGGAATCTACTGAATCCTTTGAAACTATCAAATCATCAGCTGCAGTTTGTATAGATGGAACATTTCCAGTTCTACATAACAGACCCTGCCTCGAGCTTGTCCGGATTTTGCTTTTTAGACATAGGCCGGACAACCCCAAATCTTAACAAACTTAAGATATGGACTCTTCCCTTTTCATATCACATATGCTGATTTGATTTGAACCCTATTCAATAGGTATGCAGCTTCTCAAGTGCATAACTCCCAAAAGGAAATAGGTAACTCAGTAGTACTCATCATAGAGCACACCTTATCATATAGGGTGTGATTGCTCCGCCCAGATACACCGTTGTGCTGTGGTGTATTCAGATGAGTAACACTGAGAGAGAATCCCATTCTCCTTTAGAATAGTCCAAGAATTCCATGCACAAGTATTCTCCTCCCTGATCTCATCATAGGACATAATACTTATACCCGTATTTTGGTTCTCTACTTCTAACTTATATTCTGTGAATATCTCAAAAGGTTCGGACTTATGTTTCAACAGGAACATATGTCTGAATCTTGAGAGATTATCAGAGAATGTAACGAAATACAAAGAACCGGTCTTGGCATGTGTAGACATGAGACTTTCATACATTAGCATGTATCAATCCCAAAAGTTTACTAACTCTTTCTCTGTTTCCAATAAACAGAGCTATGGTCATCTTATCTTTGTGACATGACCGGCAAGTTTCACAAGATGCAAATTCAAACAAATTTAAATATGCATCTAGATGTAACTTAGCTAGTCGTGTCGCATTGATATGACCTAGTCTACAATACCTCAAGAAGGATCCGTTCATTTCTGAACTCTTCCTCTTATGTGTGTTCCGTATACTAAGAACTATAGTTTGATTTAGAACATCAATGCTTTTATATAACGTGCCCGAACTGATCAACTTTTGATATAGGAAATGTTCAAAACATTATCCAACAATACAAAATTTTATCATTTCTTTACTAATAAAGAGACTGATATGATTTTGTATATCAGGTACGGTATCTAATAACATTCATTCAAAATCAAAGTATTTGGAATACAGGGTGACAGTGACCAAAAGACTTGGCTGCAACACTTGCACCGTTTTCTGTCTCATGAAACTTATCACCCGTTCTGAGTTCTCTACCATTCTGTAGTCCTATGTAACAGATTACATATCTGGGATCCTGATCCGGTATCAAATACCCAGGACGTAGAGGTTACAGAGAAACAGTTCTTTGTAATGAACACACCCGAAGGAGATGCATCTATGCACTTTCTTCGTTTGGGCGATATGGGAATCCTGGTATTCCCCAATTTCCTGGTTTGTCTTATAACAATTATAAGTTGGAGCGGGACCAACGTTCCCCTAGCTCAGTATAACAAGCGGGTTCGGTCAATATATCCGTTTTATTGTCTTGATTAAGGCGTGATTTGGTCGCTACCTGGAAAGAGAGAGAGAAGAAAACACTCTGCCTGCGCTCTTGCAAGATTAGATTGGTTATTTATTTTATCTAATCAGGATGGCTCCCACTGTTTTTATCAAATCTTCCTTCAAACCCTAAAAGGAAAGACTAGCCGGGATTAATTACACGCTACAAGTTCGCCAATCTTTCAGCCAGGCCAGTGTCGGTACTTTGAGGGAGGTTCCCCGTGCTTTCGCATGGACCTAATTACAGTAAACCTCGTTTTCCCAGAGGCGTAACCCCATTAACACCTTTCTAGACACCTACTTGATCGGCTAATTGTAATGTGTAAAACTCTCCCAGGAGTAACTCTTACTCGCAGTTGGTATCGGGATACAACTATCTCATAGAAGGTATGCAATCTCATTGCAAATTTCAACACTTGAAATTCCCGATAATATTTTGCCCCAAACGATTTATGACCTTGACAAGGTCAACAAACCATAGACAGTAAGTCAAGTTCAACCCGTCATTTCTTGATTGAATCAAACCCATCCGCACGACCCTTGACAAGGTCAACAAGGCCGTACGACTACCCTAACCCAATCTGCATCATATGCATAAGCAGATAAATACTGGTTAGCTACCGCACACTGCGCCTTGACAAGGTCAACAAACGCAGCACGAATACTAAGCAGGACTTATCTGAAATGACGGAGGGCTACGACAGGTTTTTCTGAAAACCTATTGCGTAATGAACTTGATATCGTTGTAGGATCGAATGAATTTTGAAATGGAGTGTTTTTTAGGCTTTTCTAGTTTTGCTAAAGGGGTCACTCCCGGTGAAGGGATCGTCGGCCCTTTCCTCATCGAATAAGGTGTAGGATATATCATATATACCGCTGTGCAAAGCAAAAACTATAGAAGCAATAAAGAGACAAGCCGAGGGTTGTAGCATCTGCCAGTTATTGCTAAAGGGGTCACTCCCGGTGAAGGGATCTCGGCCCTTTCCTTATCGAATAAGGTGCAGGATGTTCTACAAGGAACACCGCGAGGCAAAGCAAGAACTGTAGCTACCTGTTTTTGAAAATTCGATTCCACAACATCTTTTAGGTTTCTTTTCTTTCATTAATCATATTAATGAAGTCCCATCATTTAAGTCACCTAAACATCACAGATAAATACGACGTAGACTTATGCCATCCGCATTCGCCTCGATGTCCTCTCATGCACCGTTAGGTTAGGCAACTAACGGCAGAGTGGGGCAGGGATAGCGCGGGAGTAAAACATAAGTAATGTCTATATAATATATCAAATATACTATATATAGTATCTATCACAACATATCAAATGATCACATCACAGATATCGCAGCAGAAGAAACATATGAAACATTGGATATACTAGGACGTCCGTGTTTTCAATACCAGCCAGTATAAAACACGGATTCCACGGTCGCGATGAATAGCCAAACCCACACCCCTACACCCCTACGAGAGCGGCAAGCAACCCTACCAATTCTAGAGTTAGGAGACCCGGACTCGACTCCTCGAGTTGGTCTCCCACTGGACTCCAGAACCCGGTTACTTGTGCCCTCCTCCTTGGGTCTATCCTAGTGCGGAAAAGTAAATAATATACAAAAGGTGACATCTTCCGCAACCTGGAAGTGCCCCAATAAAAGAATATTACATACAAGTTTTTACATGAATGAAAATGAAAAACACTCATCTCACATAAAAAAAAACCCCGGCTATTCAAACACGACGATCCAATATAACATATCCAGCAACATATAACATCACATGTCATCAACATAAGTAAATATGCGCATCCCAATTGTCGTTGACATATAGCAACGAAACCGGCGATATCACATATTACACTTACGGTCGCAGAAAAGAAAGTGTAAAACTACAACAGTTGGAATCCGGAACCTCCTTAGACATCACATGCCTAACAAAATGAATTCCTTAGACATCGCATGCCTAACAATTATAAACCCCGCATTTTAGTCTCATTATTGAAAACACTTTTCAATACCAAGTCGGGTAATTCAACAAGATTCCCGACATCCTTAACGAATGCTCGTCGCAAACTTCAGTAGACGGCCGCACCCCCGATGCTGTCGACAAAGTGCACTAAGGCGGAACACCGCTGCCACGAGCACCCGAACGGATGCTTTCGGCGACGGGGTTCTCCTTCAGTCACTAGGTTGGGGCTATGGGGCGTGGCTATCTATTAAGTTTACCAGCGAGTATCCACGTATGCTACGTGATTGCGACGGACTTTTGATCACATCAAAATTCCGTGGCAACCAATCAAGTGAGACTAAAGTGCTATGTTTATAACATTCATATTAGTTATCTCATAACTTTTTGTGAATTCCAAATATTGTATCACATTCCAGATAAATAGAAAATGTTAAACTTTCCGATCGAACATTCAAACACCCAAGTTTTCCCGAAACAGCTCAATACATGAAATATGTTTAAAAACATTCACTTCATGCCACCGTACCAACGGTCCAGCCGTAGAAGGGTCAAGCCAACGCCTCACATGTGGCACGCCGTACTGCCCCAAACCCTAAGGTTCAAAGGGCAGTTCAAGACGGTCACATAATCGAGTTAAGGTTTGTTGTCTTCTAGAGGGTCCATCGCGTTACTTGCACTACTCCGAACGTTCTTAAACTACGGAAAGATCCAACACCTGGAAATTTCCCGACAAGGGAAAAAGTGGGTATTTATATCCGGTCGAACTTTATAACATGTTCTAAAGTACCCGGAAAAACATAAACGAGGTTAAAATATCTGATCGAATCAATGAATCCCCAATACAACCCAGAAAACTCAACTTTTGAGTAAAGATTAAAAATTTCCAGAAGAATCAGCAAGTAATAATAGAAATTACAGTGCAAAATAAAAACAAAGTACTTATACTTTGACCGCGGAACCGCCGCGTGAAACTAGGTACGGCCGCGGTTCCGCGGTCAGTTAGTGGTGTTACGGTCACGTGCTGCACAGTAATTCTAGTTTTTTCCTGCTGAATTTTTTGAGAAGTTTTAATATAGAAAAATGCACAGTTTCAGAAAATGTACAGAAAGGGGTGAAATTTAGGGTTTCAGTGTTCGATCGGGTTTCTAACATCGTCTATACATCGCCTAAAGCTCTAGCTAGGCTCTGATAGCACTGTAGGGTTCCTAGGCACACTCAAGAGGTTCCACAAGGCATCTATCATGCCAAATTCAAATTTTCCGATGCCGAGAAACCCTAAACTAGATCGATTACTAGAGGATAGGCGAAAGAAAAAGCGAGCAAACAACTTTGCTAATAAGTGAAAGGGATTACAACCTTTGTAGATCCGGTCCACCACTTCTTTAGCTCCGAGATGACGTCCCTCCGCTGCGATCATCGGGATCCCGGACTCTAGCGTCGGTTTCATCGGAGAAATGATCGGGCTAGGTCGTTGACATCGATACCGAAGATGATCTACGTCGAGGCAACTCAAACTCAAGCTCCATCTTCACTTGGTCATGAACCTTATGAAAAAAACACCCTATACAACATGGCAAGTGGTAGAGGATGAAGAAATAGGAAGTGGGTTCACTTTGGATTTGGATTTCTCACTTGATTTCATCACTTGAAATTTTTCTAGCAAGTTTTTCTTTTCTTTATGAAGAAGAAGAAGAAGAAGAAAAGAATATCAATTATAATCAAAATGAAAAATCAAGTGAAGACTTATCATAATGCAACCATGGGTGAAGTAAACTCATGTAGAGAATAAACTAGGGTTTAGGAGTAATGGTTAGGTTAAGAAAAAAACAAAATGGTAAAGACTTTCAAAGCTTCATGAAGCTTCATGAATAAAACAAAGCAAGCTTCCATTTTATTTTCGCCAAAATGAATAAAGAAAATAAATAAAACAAATTAAAACCTAACCATTAACCTAAAGATGGTTTAAAGCAAACATACACCCAAGTTTGCACGTATCATCAAACATGATACAATCAAGTGCACAAAAATATATCACATATACTACTTGTGCACATCAAGTGAGAAAATCCATCTTAAGTGAACAATACTAGTCAATGTAAAGTAATATATCAAATATATAATTATACATTAAATCATTAAATCAATACTTAATTTAATGATCCGTTCATATCGCATATTACCGACTAATATCAAGTGTATCAATGTGTCGAATCTACACTTGATTCGGTAACCCGGCTATATCACATATAACCATCCGATGATACAAATCGCGAGAATAGAATACAATATCACATACTGGTATTATTCTTAGTCCCGCACATATCTCATATGCGCTCCTATTTCGTTTCGCTTGAGCCAGGAAACCTCTGTGTAGGACTCTAAAGACTCGTCAATACGCCGGCAGCAGGTGATGATCATATCAAACACCCACAAGCCGCAAGCGGTCTGCTAAACGTAACGGCCACCCGGGTATTGAGCGATCAAAAGATCAACGAGCAAGCCCGCTCACACTCCTGTGAATCCAACCAGTAACACTTACCGTACAGTCCGGTCCTGTCGTCTGATATGTCGCATATCTTGCCTAGGGGTGGTAAACGTCAAACCCCAATAGCTCGATAAGTCGTGTCGATATGAGGTCTATAACAGTTCGAGAAACTACTGGTAACACTTACCAGTAAATCTCAGCAACCCTGGCCAGGGATTTCCGGTTATAGCCAATCGAACACAGCACAACATCAACTCCCTATACCGGGAGAGACGAATCCCCTCCTATCGCTCATTGCCTCCATGTGATTCGAGACTGTACCCAAAAACCACCGTTTTGCACGCCCTGTTGGACGTGGTAAGGTGGAAATCAAAGCACAGTGGGAATCACACAAGACTCTATGACGATCTAGGGTCAACAGACTACTCTGTACCAGTGTCACCAAAGAACTGCCATCTGACGTGAGGTATAATACCATCTGGGAGTTCTCGGCGAGTCCGTCCAGTGTACCCAGTCTCCACTGAGCACCCGTATATCATCTCTGATGTCAAACACCAATGGATATGGGATCATCCATCGCCCATCTGTATGGGTCGAGAAGGTATACGCTAGTCTACTCTGGTATATCGATGCCCCGTCTCGATACACCCACGACTAGGGACCTTGAAGGATGTACTTATGGACTACCATGTCCCCACTAGTATGATCCGCATCATAGTCCAGGTAGTCAAGTACACATCCTAAGGGCTTTACTAACATGTAACAGAGAGACAATCAGTATACACGTTAAGGTAAAGAGTAACCAGATAGCATACTATCATGTCGAGCAAGAAAGTCCTCCCTATATATGTCCCAGCATCCACTACAATATACATCCTATGTACAGTAATGGCCTCTAGGGCATACATATAACTAACACTTGACTAGTAGCCTATGGTTTGTTGGCTTTCGTCAAGGTCATAGGATGCTAGGGGTAAAATATTATCGGGAATTTCAAGTGTTGAAATTTGCAATGAGATTGCATACCTTCTATGAGATAGTTGGATCCCGATACCCACTGCGAGTAAGAGTTACTCCTGGGAGAGTTTTACACATTACAATTAGCCGATCAAGTAGGTGCCTAGAAAGGTGTTAACGGGTTTACGCCCTAGGGAAAACGAGATTTATTTTAATTAGGTCCGTGCGAAAGCACGGGGAACTTCCCTCAAAATACCGACACTGGCCTTGCCGAAAGATTGACGAATTTGTAGGGTGTAATTAATCCCGGCTAGTCTTACCTTTTAGGGTTTGAAGGAAGATTTGACTAAAACAGTGGGAGCCATCCTGATTAGATAAAATGATAACCAATCTAATCTTGCAAAAGCGCACGCAAAGTTTTTCTTCTCTCTCAACTGGTAGCGACTATGTCAAGCTTTAATCAAGATAATAATATTGATGTATTGACCGAACCTGCTTATTATACTGAGCTAGGGAACGTTGGTTCCACTCTATCTTATAATTGTTATAAGTCCGAGCAGGAAATAGGGGAATATCCGGATTCCCATACGACCCAATCGAAGAAAGTACATGTTGATGCATATTCTTCGAGTGTCCTTATTACAGAGAACTAAGAATGGGTGATATGTCTTTAAGTGTTAGAGAATGGTGCAATTGTTGCAGCCAAGTCTGTTGGCAGATATCACCTTGTATTAATACATTGATTCTGAATGAATGTTATTACATAACGAACCTGATATACAACATTACATCATGTTCTTTACTGAGTTAAAGAAGGATATAATTCTGTATTTGAGGATAATGTTCTGAACATTTTCCTGAATCAAGAGTTGATTCTATCAGGCACGTTATATAATAGCATAGAAGTTATAAATCAAACCACAGTTCAAAGCACATAGAACACAAACAAGAGGAGTAGTTCAGGAATGAACGAATCCTTCTTGAAGTATTTTAGACTAGGTCATATCAATGTGACACGACCAGCTAAGTTACATAATGATGAATATGAGAATTCGTTCGAATTTTCATCTTCTGCTACATGCTAGTCTTGTCTCAAAGATAAAAATGACCAATACTCCGTTTACAGGAAACAGAGAAAGAGTTAATGAACTCTTGGGACAGATACATGATGATGTATATGGTCCCATGTCTACAAATGCCAAGGTTGGTTCTTTTGAGAACCAAACGGGTAGAAGTATTAAAGTCTTACGATGTGATCGAGGAGGCAAATACTTGCGCATGGAGTTCCCGGAGTTTCTAAAAGGAGAATATGATTCTCTCTCAGCTTACTCCTTCGTATACCCCACAGCACAACGATGTATCGGGACGGAGGTATCACACCCTATGAGATATAGTGCGCTCTATGATGGGTACTGCTGAGTTACCTATTTTCTTTTGGGTGTTATGCACTAGAGAAGCTGCATACCTATTGAATGGGGTTCCATCCAAATCAAAGGCCTACCACTATATATGAGATATGGTTTGGGAAGAGACCACATCTTAAAAGAGTTAAGATATGGGTTGTCCGGCTTATGTTGAAAAATTAAATCCGGACAATCTCGAGGCAAGATCAGTTTTGTAAGTTTGTCAGGATATCCCAAACATTAGTAAAGGAATATCTTCTACCTAACTGAAGAGCAAAAGGTGTTTTGTTTCTCAGCATGCCACCTTTTTAGAAAAGGAAAATCTTGTGAATAAATTAGTGGTCATGAGGTAGAACTGGAAGGAGTTCCAGCTACACAAACTAACAGCTGATGATTTGGTAAAACCAAAGGATTCAACAGTCTCCAACAAACCTCAGGCTCTCCGCGAATCTGGTAGGTTTCTTCATCCACTCGAGAGATACTACGATCATCTCGGTGACAGTGGGAGCGAGGATTGCATCATGAGATGATGGCCCAACCGGGTTCAGGCAAATGGAACGTCTGTTTTGATGTGATAGTCAAAGAGTTTGACTTCATCAAAATGGTAGATGAACCTTGTATATACAAGAAGGTTGTAGAGAGTAAGGCTGTCTTCCATGTATTGTACATAGATGACATACACCTGATAGGAAATGGTTTCCTATGCTACACTCGGTCAAGCTCCTCTTATCACAGGGATTCTCCATAAAGGATCAAAGTGATACCTCCTAAATCCTGGGTTTTTGGATCTATGTGATAGATCTAAATGGATATTAGGATTCTCACTAGGTGTAGTGAGATGGTATCAATCGATCCTGGGGAGAATCACTGGAAAAGTTCCAGGGTGATAAGGACGACAGAATGTCAGTCACAGGCATTGTCTTTACCCTAAGTAGAGGGACGGTATGTTGGAATAGTTCCAAGATAGATACCGTGACATACTAGACAATAAAGGCTGAATACATTGCTACCAACGATACTACCAAAGTGGCTGTCTGGACATTTCTTGTTCATAAGATGAACAAGGTTCCTACCACTGAGCGTACAATAACTGTAATTGTGACAACAATGGAGTTGTGGCTTTGGCCTAGGAACGCCAGTCCCATCAGCGTTCCAGACATATTCTGAGGCAAGTATCACCTGATCAGGGAGATGGTTGATCTCCAAGGGATCGAAGTTAGGATAGTAGACAAGAAGGTTGACACAGCGGATCTACTCACAAAGGCCTTACCCCTAGAGAGACTTCTCTACATGGTTGAGTATGGGATACTACAACCTCTGCTACATTGTTGGGTATTGGATACTACAACAAATGGCCTTAGTACAAGTGGGAGATTATTAGTTATATGTATGCCCTAGAGGCCATTACTGTACATGCGATATATATTGTAGTGGATGCTTGGACATATATAGGAAGGACTTTCTTGCTCGACATGATAGTATGCTATCTGGTTGCAGTTTATCTTAACATGTAAACAAATACAGTTTTGTGATCACATGTTGATAAAGCCCTTAGGATGAGTACTTGACTACCAGGACTATGATGTAGATCATACTAGTGGAGACTAGGTAGTCGATAAGTACATCCTTCAAATGTTCCTAGTTGTGGGAGTATTGAGACAGGGCATCGGTACTCCAGAGTAGACTAGCGTATGTGCTTCTTGACCCATATGATGGGCGATGGATGATCCCATATCCATTGGTGTTTGACATCAGAGAAGGTATACGGGTGCTCAGTGGAGACTGGGTACACTGGACGGACTCGCCGAGAACTCCTAGATGGTATTATACCTATCATCGGATCGCAGTTCTCTGGTGACACTGGTACAGGTTAGTCTGTAGACCCGAGATCGTAATAGAGTCTTGTGTGATTCCCGCTGTTCTTTGATTTCCACCATACTACGGTCAAGAGATTGTGCAAAACGGTGGCTTTTGGGTACAGTCCTGAATCACATGGAGGCAATGAGCGATAGGAAGGGTTTCGTCTCTCCCGGTATTAGGGGTTGATGTTGCGCTGTGTTTGATTGGCTATAACTGGAAATCCCTGGCCAGGGTTGCTGAGATTTACTGGTAAGAGTTATTAGTTGTTTCTCGAACTATTATGGACCTCATATCGACATGACTTATCGGTTATTGGGGTCTGACGTTTACCACCCCTAGACTGTGATATGCGACATATCAGACGAAGAGACCGGACTGTACGGTAGTGTTGCTGATTGGATTCGCAGGAGTTATAGCATGCTTGCTTGTTGATCTTCTGATCGCTCAATACCCGGGTGGCCGTTACGTTTAGCAGACCGCTTGCAGATTTTGGGTGTTTGATATGATCATCACCTACTGCCGGCGTATCGACGAGTCTTTAGAGTCTTACATAGAGGTTTCCTGGTTCATGCGAAAAGGAGTAGGAGCACATATGTGATATGTGTAGGACCGAGATTAATACGAGTATGTGATATCGTATTCTATTCTCGCGATATGTGATATCGGTCAGTAATATGTGATATAGCCGGGTTATCGGAACAAGTGTTGATTCGATGAAATAATATAATATATATATATATTATATGCTCACTTAAATATTTATTATTCTCACTTGTAATACATTTAACATATATATGATATATGTTTATTGTATTGTTTTTCTTTTGTTGCATAAATATTTTATATGTGATACATAATATTGTGACATGCTAGGTTATACATGCAACATGGATGTATGAGAATTATACCATGCTATATATTATGTTTGAGTTTAAATTCTTAAGTAATTCTAAAAGGAAGAAATGAGTCATTATGAAGCTTCATGATAAACTTTGACAAAGTCTTCTCTTTTTGTTTTGCTTAAGATATTTCTAAACTCATCCATGACACATAGCCATGGTTAACTCTCTACAAGAGTTAGTGGATGACATATACTAACCAAGGGTTGCATTTCTAACCCCATCTCATTCATTATTCATCTTCTTCCTCATTTTGATTTTTGCTCTCTAACTTTTGAGAAAAGAGAAGAAAATAGTGAGAAAATAAACAATAAAGTGAGCAAAATTCCTACTTCACCATCCTATACTATTAGCCATTTAGTTTAGGGTGTTTGCTTCACTAATCTACACAATTAGTGAAGAGATAGCATGAGCTAGTGTCTCCTTGACGTAGCTCATCTTCGGCCTCGAAGACTTCGAAGCAAACTTGTTCGTTTCTTCATGGGAGCCTCTCTAGAGTCTGGACGATCATGATCCCAGCGAAGGGACTTCTACACGAAGCTATTGAAGTGAATGACCGGTCTACAATGGTTGTATTCCTTGTTCACTTAGATTTAAAGTGTCTACATATCATGTTTAACCCTAAGTTTCTAGTTAAGATCTTGGTTAGGGTTTGTTTAGCATCCCAAATTTTTTTAAAGTAGCATGATTAATACTTGCCAAAACCTTCACAAGGTGCTAAGCCAACCCTACACCAAAAAGTCAAGTTTAGATAAACGACCGATTCCCCGCAACCTTCACTTTTCCTAAATGAGCGCGACAAGTCCTTATATGTTTGGTCTAGATATTTTTTATTAACTCAAGGTAATGCGTATGCCTTTTGTGATTTGTGGGGTCTTAGGAAGGGTATGAAATCCCCACCCAATCTTAATTGGTGTTATAGCCCCTTAATGTCCGTATTATTATATGCAAAGCGGTAAACAAACAAAATCTAAAACAACAAAAAATTTATTTCGCGGCGGCGCAATCTGTGCAAATAAACCTGCATAAAATACAGTTTAGTGTAATTCACAGAGAAGAATAGAGGGAAAAGAAGAGGTGGAAAAAAATTGGGGCCAAGAATCCTCAATAGAACCGCGGAACCGCCGCACAACCCAAGATTTGACCGCGGTTCCGCGGTTAAAATGTTGTATTGGCGCCTGAAACTTTTGTCCCTGCACTCTTCTTTCTCTGTACGACAGAATAAAAACCTCTATCTCTTGATTTGAATACTGTAATTGCTCCAGATAACTCGCACACTTGCACACAAAAATTATCAAAAATAACAAAAAGGGTTTTTTGTTATATTTATTATATATATATATATATATATACAGAAAAAATATAAAATATTAACCCGAATAACAAGAAAGAAATACGCTACCGTGTCCGCGGCAACGGCGCCATTTGATCGATAGATTTTTAGTTACCGCAATCAAGGCGGTGTCACTTTGCAGCTAGTCGGTTGAGCACGGGTCGTCCACAGGGAGATGGTAGTATGTTCGTTCTTGTCTTAGACGAGTCAATAAAGAATGTGTATGTGTTGGTCCATATCTATCCTAAGTGTTTATATTTATGATCAAGTAAGCTTGTTAAAATTAAGGTTGGTTAGTAGAGTGAGGAATAGTCTTGTGCTTATCTTTTGCCATTCTTAAAACGATGTTAGGATAATCGAAAGAAGCAGGGATTAGGATTGTTAGTGTATATGCCCTAGAGGCCATTATTGTATCATACTAGTTTGTATATTACTTAATGGAAGCTTAGGATATTCACCTTGTATAGATAATCTTGCTCAAAATAGCAGTATGCTACTTGGTTTGTTTCTATTTCAATATGTGCATGTGTTTCTTTTAGCATATTGCTTATACATATTAGTAGAGCCCTTAGGATTTTTGCTTGATTACCAGCGTTGTGATGGCAGTCACACTTGTGGGGGCTGGGTAATCCGCAAGCACATCTTTATGCAGGTCCCTTGTCGTAGGACTATCGAGACAGGGCATCGATACTCCGGAGTAGACTAGCGTATACGCTTCTCATCCCAGCAGGGGAGACGGTCTGTCCCACAGCCGTCAGTACGTCGTACTTGAGATAGTATGCGGGTGCTCGTTAGGTTACGAGTACACTGGACATGACTCGTCGGGAACTGATGGTTGGTACTATACCTATCGTCAGTTATCAGTTCCCAGGTGACATGAGTACAGCTTAGTCCGCTGACTTGACACTGTCACTTCGCCATGAGTGTGTTCCCACTGTACTTTGATTACTACCCTACCACGGCTCAAAGGAGTCGTGCAAACAGGTAGTAGTTGGGTGCAGTCCCGAAGCACTTGGAGGCAGTGACGGTTAAACAGGATTCGTCTCTCCCGGTATTGGGGGTTGATATCGCGCTGTGTCTAGGAGAGCCATTACACAAAGTCCCTGGCCAGGGCAAGCGAGATATACTGGTAGGTTTCCAGTGTTATCACAGGGTGTTCTGGGCTACACTCCGATACAACTTGTACCGTTATTAGGGGACTGACGTTTACCGCCCCCTAGGCCCGCCATGCGATATTCTCAGACAAACAGACCGGACTGTACGGAGATTGTCACATTCAGGCTCAGTAGGAGTTCAGATGAGTTTCACCTCGTCCGTCTTCTTATCGGCATCTACCTGGGGACCGTTACGCACAGCTAGTGCCGCTTGCAGTCTGAGGTTAAACCCACTGCCAGCGTAGTGTCGAGTCTTTAGAGTCCCACACAGAAAGCT
Organism: Agapanthus africanus; assembly: GCA_030015575.1. Taxonomy (NCBI): domain Eukaryota; kingdom Viridiplantae; phylum Streptophyta; class Magnoliopsida; order Asparagales; family Amaryllidaceae; genus Agapanthus; species Agapanthus africanus. The sequence goes on from CM057347.1 coordinate 299,814,102, forward strand.
ATTCGCCTTTAGGCAAAAGAGTAGAGGTCGCATGGTTTTGCGACAGGGTTCGGTCACATCCGTGCAGTTAACACTAGGGCTTTGGTTTAAGCCAGATCCTAGTGTACGTTTTGGGATTGGTTTTATCTCATTTGTATTCGTGTTCCTCGGAACGCGGATGCGGGTGTGTATGCACAGTTGACAGAGGCAGAGGATTCTCATTGGGGTTGTTTACTGTTGACTGTTGACTATTGACTTTTTGCTAAACCCTAATGAGAATAAGAAATTGTAAGTCCATGCTACCCTTCCCCGGTTCTTACAGGGTTACGGAAGTGGTGAAAAACGATTTTCAAGAGGGTGGTAACATGGACTACCAAAATGGATATTTGTTAAACGACTAACTAACAACCTAACAAGAGTTTACCTACTCGGTTAGGGGGCTATACCTTTCTTGAACTCCTTCGTCTTCAACTCCTCCCGGTGTTCGGATCAGCCTCACCTCGTCGTCTCCTTGCACCGAAGATGGATCCACCTGAAAGCTTCTACCTTTGGCTTCTTTTTCGATCTTTGAAGAAACTAGATCACTTGGCTTGCTAGGCCTTGTGAACTAGAATGAGTAGAGGAATGTTTTGGTGTCTTTTTATCTTTAAGGCAATGAGTCTCAACACATGAGAATGGTTTTCCTTGAGCTAGAGAGAGAGCAAGAGGAAGAAGGAGAGAGCTTGAGAATGAGAGAGCTCAAGAGAGAGAAAGCAAAATGAAAAGTGAGCAACCCTTTTCTCATCCAACCTCTCATAATCCAAAAGCATCATGAGCCATAATGATAATCAAGTATTATGTGATGGTTCATATCATATCAAAGGCAATATCATTTTCATGCACTCATTTTGCAAACCACAACAAGCAAGCAAAAGTTTTTGCATGAAAAATGACAACCATTGTAATGATGATGGCCAACTATTCCAACCTAGTCAACCGGTCAACAAAGTCAACAAGTCAACAAAGTCAACCCCTCAACAACCATGTCACTATAATACTTAATTAATATTATTGCTAATCATATTTCTTATTCTCATTACGGTTTAGAAAAAAGTCAATGGTCAACAGTCAACAGTCAACAACCCCAATAAGAATCCTCTGCCTCTGTCTCTCTCTGTCAATTGTGCATACACACCCACATCCGCGTTCCGAAGAATACGAATACAAACGAGATAAAACCAATCCCAAAATGTACACTAGGATCTGGCTTAAACCAAAGCCCGCTAGTGTTAACTGTCCGGGCAGCAAACGTGCACTAGTGCACGGATGTGACCGAACCATGTCGCAAAACCATGCGACCTGTCGTTAAACCATGCGACCTCTACTCTTTTGCCTAAAGGCGAATAGCTTTCTGTGTGGGACTCTAAAGACTCGACACTACGCTGGCAGTGGGTTTAACCACAGACCACAAGCGGCACTAGCTGTGCGTAACGGTCCCCAGGTAGATGCCGACAAGAAGACTGACGAGGTGAAACCCATCTGAACTCCTACTGAGCCTGAATGTGACAATCTCCGTACAGTCCGGTCTGTTCGTCTGATACATCGCATGGCGGGCCTAGGGGGCGGAAAACGTCAGTCCCCTAATAGCGGTACAAGTCGTGTCGGAGTGAAGCCCAGAACACCCTAAGATAACACTGGAAACCTACCAGTATATCTCGCTTGCCCTGGCCAGGGACTACTCGTGTAATGGCTCTCCTAGACACAGCGCGATGTCAACCCCCAATACCGGGAGAGACGAATCCTGTCTAACCGTCACTGCCTCCAAGTGCTTCGGGACTGCACCCAAAAACTACCTGTTTGCATGACTCCTTTAAGCCGTGTTAGGGTAGTAATCAAAGTACAGTGGGAACACACTCGAGGCGAAGTGACAGTGTCAAGTCAGCGGACTAAGCTGTACTCATGTCACCTGGGAACTGATAACTGATGATAGGTATAATACCAACCAACAGTTCCCGACGAGTCCTGTCCAGTGTACTCGTAACCTAACGAGCACCCGCATACTATCTCAAGTACGACGTACTGACGGCTGTGGGACAGACCGTCTCCCGAACTAGGATAAGAAGCGCATACGCTAGTCTACTCCGGAGTATCGATACCCTGTCTCGATAGTCCTGCGACTAGGGACCTGTATAAGGATGTGCTTATAGATTACCCAGCCCCCACGAGTGTGACTGCCATCACAACGCTGGTAATCAAGCAAAGATCCTAAGGGCTCTACTAATATGTATAAGCGATATGCTAAAAGAAACACATGCACATATTAAAGTAGAAACAAACCAAGTAGCATACTACCATTTTGAGCAAAATTGTCAATATAAGGTGAATATCCCAAGCTTCCATTAAGTAATATACATACTAGTATGATACAGTAATGGCCTCTAGGGCATATACACTAACAATCTCCCACTTGCATTAAGGCCATCTACTGGCGTATCGAAGACCTATCATCTCGATCAGCCGCTCGAACTGTGTCTGGGGTAAGGCCTTCGTGAGTGGATCAGCAGTGTTATCTTCCGTATTTACTCTCTTCACCTCGATCTCCCGGCGATCAACGATCTCCCTGATCAGGTGGTACCACCTCAAAATATGCCTGGACTTCTGATGGGACCTGGGTTCCTTCGCTAAAGCTATAGCGCCGTTGTTGTCACAATACAGCGGTATTGGATCAACACTGGTAGGAACCACCTGAAGTTCCGTGAGGAACTTCTTCATCCAGACAGCTTCCTTTGCGTCATCGCAAGCAGCTATGTACTCCACTTCCATAGTTGAGTCAGCAACGATTTCCTGCTTGGAACTCTTCCAGCAAATCCCCCCTCCATTGAGGGTAAAGACATAACCCGACATGGACTTGGAGTCATCCTTGTCACTCTGGAAGCTGGAGTCAGCAAAGGCCTCGATCTGGAGGTCTTTTCCGCCATACACTAAGAACATCTCCCTAGTCCTTCTCAGGTACTTGAGATTGTTCTTTACTACTATCCAGTGTTTCTCCCCTGGGTTCGACTGATACCGGCTTAAAACGCTCAATGCGTATGCTACATCTGGTCTGGTACACAACATCGCATACATAATAGAGCCTACCGCAGATGCGTAGGGTATTGATGACATGCGAGCCCTTTCCAAATCAGTCTTGGGAGACATCTCTTTGGAGAGGGTGATTCCGTGATAAGCCGGTAGATTACCGCGCTTGGAATCTTCCATACTGAATCGTTTCAGTATGGTGTCGATGTACCTTGACTGTGAAAGTCCCAACATCCACTTAGATCTATCACGATAGATCTGGATCCCCCGAATGTAGTTGGCATCGCCCAGGTCCTTCATGGAAAACCTCTGCGACAAGAATCCTTTGACTGACTGTAGCATAGGAATATCATTTCCTATTAGGAGAATGTCATCGACGTTCAAGACGAGGAATACCACATTTCTCCCTACAATCTTACTGTAAATGCATGGTTCATCTGGATTTTTGACAAATTCGAATTCTTTGACAGTATCACCAAAGCAGATGTTCCAACTCCGCGATGCCTGCTTGAGTCCATAGATGGACTTGAGAAACTTGCACACTTTACCGCTGCTCCCACTCTGAATGAATCCCTCTGGCTGATCCATATAGACGCACTCTTCCAAATTTCCATTTAGAAAAGCCGTCTTTACGTCCATCTGCCAGATTTCATAATCGTGGAAGGCAGCAATGGCAAGAAGGATCCAAATGGATTTGAGCATGGCTACCGGAGAAAAGGTCTCGTCATAGTCCAAACCAGGTCTTTGACGAAAACCCTTTGCAACAAGCCTAGCTTTATAGGTTTCAACCTGCCCATCTACACCAATCTTCTTTCTGAAGATCCATTTGCAGCCTACGGGTTTTACCCCTTCTGGAGCAAAGTCCAAAGTCCAAACTTTGTTGGTGTACATGGACTCCATCTCGGTCCGCATTGCATTTAGCCATTTTACCGAGTCACTCTGAATGGCTTGCTAGAAGTTAGTAGGCTCATCATAATCAACTGTGCAATCCTCTCTATCCCCGTCTATGAGAAAACCGAAGTATCTCTCGGGCAGATGAGACAGCCTACTACTTCTGCGGAGCGGCGCAGGAATGTCCGGTTCCCCTCAACCTTCTGGTTCTACTAAGGTTTCAGTAATAGCTTGTTGTTCTGAAATTTCTTCTAGTTCTATTGCGCTCCCACTTATCTGATTTTCTAAAAACTCAGTTTCCAAGAAGCGGGCATGACGAGAAACAAAGACTTTTTGTTCCTCTGCGTAATAGAAAAGATACCCCTTGGAGTTCTTTGGGTATCCCACAAACTTGCACTGTACTGAACGTGCCTCGAGCTTGTCCGCATGCTGCTTTTTTACAAAAGCTGGACATCCCTATGTTTTAAAGGGTTTAAGACAGGGTTTCTTCCCACTCCACATCTGATATGGTGTGGTAGGCACTGTCTTAGTAGGAACTTGGTTCAAGAGATATGCAGCTGTTTTTAGTGCATAACCCCAGAAAGATCGCGGTAACTCAGCCTTACTCATCATGGAACGAACCATATCCAATAGGGTTCGATTCCTTCTTTCCGATACACCGTTGTGTTGTGGTGTGTATGGAGGAGTAAGCTGAGAGAGAATTCCATTCTCTTTTAAGTAGCCCAGAAACTCGGCACTCAAGTATTCACCACCTCGATCAGATCTCAGTGTCTTGATACTTTTGCCTGTTTGTTTTTCAACTTCATTCTTGTATTCCCAAAATTTCTCAACGGCCTCGGATTTGTGCTTCATTAAGAAGACATGCCCATACCTAGAGAAATCATCTGTGAAAGTAATGAAGTATGAATAACCACTTCGCGCATGTGTAGACATTGGACCACACACGTCACTGTGTATGAGTCCCAAGAGCTCGCTCGCTCTATCTCCGTGTCCAGTGAACGGAGTCTTTGTCATCTTTCCCATGAGACAAGATTCACAAATGGCATAAGACTGGTACTCGAACGGATCCAAGTATCCTTCTTTATGTAACTTTTTCAACCGTGTCTCATTGATGTGACCCTGTCTACAGTGCCATAAGAAAGCCTTATTTAATTCCGGAGACTTTCTTTTAAGTGTGTTCTGGACACTGATGACCTGAGCTTGATTCAAAACGTATATACCGTTCTTCAATGTACCTGACCCAATCAAAACTTGATTTAGGTGGATGTTTACTACATCGCTTACAAAAGTAAAATCACATCCTTCCTTAGAAAGTAAGGTTACAGATATGATATTACAAGTCGCACCTGGTACATAAAAACAGTCACGCAGAATCAATATCTGCCCAGTTGTCAGTCCTAGATGATATTCCCCTACGAATTCAACATACATGCTCATTCCGTTAGCAACCCTTAGAGTCATATCAACTTTCTTGATAACCCTACGGTTTCTCAGAGCCTGTAACGAATTACAGATATGAGATCCTGATCCGGTATCCAATACCCAGGAAGTAGGGTTAACTGACATACAGTTCTCTATTACAAACACACCCGAAGCTGAAGCCACAACATGCTTCGAATTCTGGCTACTGGATTTACAAGCCCTGCAATCCTTCTGCCAATGTTCATTCCCGTTACAATAGGAACGTCCCTCTTTAACTACATCCAGTCCCGAAACTTTTGCCCTTCCTTTTCCTTCTTCTTCCCTGGTTTCCTTCAGGGTATAAGCAGAGGGTAGGGACTGTAGAATCGAGTCAGTACTTAACCCGTTCTCCAACGTGGTCTGCAGGTCTGTGAGCTCATAATAGCTGGTTTTTGTAAGGACGTTGCCCCCTACAGATGACCCGATAGCCAATCTAGCTTGAAGCAATTCGTTTGAGGTCTTATATCTTGCGATATGAGATTGCTCTCCATATAAATCTTTGTTATGGAGGAAGATAGAAACTAAGTCCATCTTCTTGTGCTGCCTCTGGTTTGCACCATCAACTGAGGCTAACACGAGGCACTTGGCTTTCACACAGTCTTTTCTTGATGTCTTACGGATATCATTATCCGTGACAGGGGAAACTGGTCCTGAGACGGAAAGGGTATGATCAGTTAAGAGGTGTCCCAGCTTGTCATGGGTAATGGACATCTGGACAGACCTTTGCCAATCATAACAGTCAGGTTCAGTCATTTTATTATCTAGATGTAACCTAGGTGTGGTCACTGGGTCGCTGCAATTAAGAGAGAGAGAAGAAAACACTCAGCCTGATGCTCTTGCAAGTTTAGAGTAGTTTTTAATTTGTCTAAACAAGATGGCTCCCACTGTTTCTCGAATCCCTCCTCAAACCAAAAAGGAAGAATTAGTCAGGATCAATCTCACCGTACAATACTTGCTTAACCGTTCAGCCAGGCTAGTGTCGGTACTTCGAGGGAGGTTTTCCAACTCTTTCGCGAAGTTCCTTAATTTAAGAACCTCTTTTCCCTGGGGGCGTAGCCCCGCTAACACCTTTCTAGACACCTACTAGGTTTATAGCATTGATCGTTAAGTGAGAAATTTCCCGAGGAGTAGCATATACTCACAGTAGGATTGGGATCCAAATATCATCGCGTGACAAAACTGAAGGAATCTTACCAGAATCATCACACTCCAAATGGTATACAACGCTAGCAGGTTTCAGTTCTTTTGAAACTCCCGATGTGGATTTTTGCCCCATGCTCTTATGACCTTGACTAAGGCCAACAAATCATAAGCCACATGTCAAGTTCTACTCGTCGTTGTCCAGGTTAATTTGAACCCATCCGTATATACCCTTGACTATGGCCAACAAAGTAATACGACTGTCCCAAACCAACGCATCTATCTATGCAACATATGAATATCCACCAGCTACCAAACACTGTGCCTTGACTAAGGCCAACAAACACAGCTTGAATACTGTTGAATATTCATATGAAACGACGGAGGGCTACGAATGGTTTTGGCGAAAGCTTGAACGTAGTGAACTTGATATAATCGAAGGAACCTTGATAGCTTTTAAAAGGAGTGGCTTAAGCTCCGCGTTTAAAAGTTATTTTTGAAAAGAAACCGAGTGGTTTTTGAAAGTGTTCCAACGACTTTTACTTGGTTTATTTTATCTTGCATTATTTCTTTTAATGCGTATTTTTCTTGCATTAGTTCTTTTAATGCGTCCCATCATTTAATCCTACCATTGCAGAAAAAAACCAAAATATGACGTACGCTTATGCCATTCGCATTCGCCACGGGGCCCCGTCATTACCTGTTAGGTTACTTAACTAACGACAGAGCGGGGGCTGGGCTAGCACGGCTGCAAAACATAAGCAACGCCTAAATAATATCATATATAGATGTATTGCAATGATAGCCATTTCAGATCATAGATGTGTAAGTCCATGCTACCTCTCCCGGTACTTTCGGGCATGCGGAATTCGATGAAAAACAATTTTCTAGAGGTGGTAACATGGACTCAAAACCGGATCTTTGTTAAACATCTAACTAACAACCTAACTAGGAGTTGTTAACTACTCGGTTAGGGGGTTATACCTTTCTTTCTTGAACTCCTTCGTCTTCAAGCCTCGATGGTTGTCCGGATCGGCTTCACCCCGTCGTCTCCTTGCGCCGAAGATCGATCCACCCGAAAGCTTCAACCTTTGGCTTCTTCTTCGAGCTTTGAAGAAACTAGTTCACTCGGTTTGCTAAACCTTGTGAACTAGAGTGAGTAGAGAAGAGTGTGTTGGGATTTTTCTCTATGGTTCTTGGTTCTCAACACATGAGAAAAGTGAACCATAGACTAGAGAGAGGGAGAGCAAGAGGAAGAAGATGAGAGCTCAAGAACACAAGAGAGAGAAAGGAAATGAAAGAATGAGCAAGACTTTTCTCCCTTGGCTCTCATAATCCAAAACCATCATAACCCATAATAGCAATCAAGTATTAGTGATGGTTTAAGCTACAATAGCCATATCATTTCATGCACTCATTTTGCACAAGAGAACAGGCAAGCAAAAGTCTTTGCCATGAAATGATAGCCATTGTCATCATGATGGTCAACTAGTCCAACCTAGTCAACCGGTCAACAAAGTCAACAAGTCAACAAAGTCAACCCCTCAACAACTATGTCACTATAATACTTAATTAATATTATTGTTAATTACATATCATATTCTCATTAGGGTTGAGCAAAAAGTCAATAGTCAACAGTCAACAGTCAACAACCCTAATGAGAATCCTCTGCCTCTGTCTCTTCGTCAACTGTGCATACACACCCGCATCCGCGTTCCGAGGAACACGAATACATACTGGATAAAACCAATCCCAAAACGTACATTAGGATCTGGTTTAAACCAAAGCCCGCTAGTGTTAACTGTCCGGACACTGTACGTGCATAAGTGCACGGATGTGACCGGACCCTGTCGCAAAACCATGCGACCTGTCGCAAAACCATGCGACCTCTACTCTTTTTCTTAAAGGCGAATAGCTTTCTGTGTGGGACTCTAAAGACTCGACACTACGCTGGCAGTGGGTTTAACCACAGACCGCAAGCGGCACTAGCTGTGTGTAACGGTCCCCAGGTAGATGCCGACAAGAAGACTGACGAGGTGAAACCCATCTGAACTCCTACTGAGCCTGAATGTGACAGTCTCCGTACAGTCCGGTCTGTTCGTCTGATACATCGCATGGCGAGCTTAGGGGGCCGGTAAACGTCAGTCCCCTAATAGCGGTACAAGTCGTGTCGGAGTGAACCCAAAACTGTAGGGTACCTAGGCACACAGTAGAGGTCTCACAAGGCATCAACCATGCCATTTTACAAAAATATGGTGCCGAGAAACCCTAGTTAACGGATCGTTTACTAGATGTTTAGGCGAAACGGAAAACTAGTTAACTATTTAACTATAGGTTAGATGCTACAACCTTTGTAGATCCGGATTTCCACCTCCTTAGCTCCACGTGGTCTTCCCCTCGCTGTCCATCACGAACCTCAGACTCTCGCGACGGCTTCATCGGAGAAGTGAGCGGAATAGTTCGTCGGCTTCGTGTCAAAAACGATCTACGTCGAGGTTGCACTAGTTCAAGCTCCGACTTCACCAAGTAGTGAAACTTGTGAAGAAAACACCCAAAACCACTTGGCAAGAGGTAGAGGATGAAGAAATAGGATGTGGGTTCACTTTAGATTTGGATTTCTCTCACTAAATCTCAAGTTGCCATTGATGTAGCAAGCTTGAAGAAGAAGAAGAAGAAGAAGATGGTTATGATAAGTTCTATCTTAAAAGAAATAGAAAATCAATACTTATCATAACTTAAACTAGGGTTAAGTGTAGAGAATAAACCATGGTCATTTGAGTGGGTTAGGGTTAAGCATGAAGACAAGAATGGTTAGCAAAGTCAAAGCTTCATGAAGCTTCAACATAAAACAAATAAAGCCACCATTCTTATCTTAAACTTATCCAAATAAATGAATAAACAAATAAATGAATAACTAAATATGCAAAACCCTAATTATCATAATAACCATGGTTTAATTCTATTCACTTAACCATATGATCAAGTATCATCAAACATGATACAAAAAAGTGCACAAAAGTATATCACATATACAATGTGCAATCCAAGTGAGAAAAATCCGTTTAAAGTGAACCAATACTAGTTAATGCAAAGTAATATATCAAATATATAATTATACATTAAATCATTAAATCAACACTTGATTCAATGATCCGGTCATGTCGCACATGACCGACTAGTATTCAATGTATCGGCTTATCGAATCGATCTTCGATTCGATAACTAGGTTATATCGAATATAACCATTTGATACATATATCGCGAGAATGGAATACGGTATCACATACACGCATTATTCTAGGTCCTGTACATATCTCATATGCGCTCCTATTTCGTTTCGCTTGAGCCAGGAAACCTCTGTGTAGGACTCTAAAGACTCGTCAATACGCCGGTAGCAGATGATGATCATATCAAGCATCTACAAGCCGCAAGCGGTCTGCTAAACGTAACGGCCACCCGGGTATTGAGCGATCAGAAGATCGACGAGCTAGCCCGCTCACACTCCTGCGAATCCGACCAGTAACACTTACCATACAGTCCGGTCTCTTCGTCTGATATGTCGCATATCAAGTCTAGGGGTGGTAAACGTCAGACCCCAATAACCCGATAAGTCGTGCCGATGTGAGGCTCGTAACGGGTCGAGAAACTACTGGTAACACTTACCAGCAAATCTCTGATCAGCCCTGGCCAGGGACTTCCCTGTTATGGCCAATCGAGCACAGCGCAACATCAACCCCCAATACCGGGAGAGACGAAACCCCTCCTATCGCTCATTGCCTCCATGTGACTCGGGACTGTACCCAAAGACCACCATTTTGCACGCCCTCATGGACGTGGTAAGGTGGAGATCAAAGCACAGTGGGAATCACACAAGACTCTATGACGATCTCGGGTCTACAGACTAACCTGTACAAGTGTCACGTGAGAACTGCCATCTGACGTGAGGTATAATACCATCTGGGAGTTCTCGGCGAGTCCGTCCAGTGTACCCAGTCTCCACTGAGCACCCGTATACCATCTCTGATGTCAAACACCAATGGATATGGGATCATCCATCGCCCATCTCATGGGTCGAGAAGCGTATACGCTAGTCTACTCTGGTATATCGATGCCCCGTCTCGATACACCCACGACTAGGGACCTTGAAGGATGTACTTATGGACTACCATGTCCCCACTAGTATGATCTGCATCATAGTCCAGGTAGTCAAGTACACATCCTAAGGGCTTTACCAACATGTAACTACAAGACAGTATAAAGAGACTAGTGTACATGTTAAGATAAAAAGTAACCAGATAGCATACTATCATATCGAGCAAGAAAGTCATCTCTATATATGTCCAAGCATCCAATATAATATACAACATCTGTACAATACTGGCCTCTAGGGCATACATACAACTAACAATCTTCCACTTGCACTAGGGCCAGCTACTGTAGTATCGCATACCGAGCATCCTGAAGAGTCTCTCAAACTGTGTCTGGGGAATGGCCTTCATGAGTGGATCCGCCGTGTTGTTCTTCGTGTCTACCCTCCTGACCTCAATCTCCCGGCGATCAACTATCTCCCGGATCAGGTGATACCGCCTCAGAATATGCCTGGATCGCTGATGGGACCTGGGTTCCTTGGCCAAAGCCACCGCTCCATTGTTATCGCAATACAAAGGTATTGGATGCTCAATGGATAGAACCACTCCAAGTCCAGTAATGAACTTCTTGATCAAGACAGCCTCTTTGGCAGCATCGTTGGCAGCGATGTATTCAGCCTCCATCGTCGAGTCTGCCACGGTTTCCTGCTTGGAACTCTTCCATCTAACCGCCCCTCCGTAAAGGGTAAAGACAAAGCCCGACTGCGACTTAGAGTCGTCCTTATCACTCTGGAAGCTCGAATCGGTAAAGGACTCCACTTGGAGTTCTCCATTACCATACACCAAGAACATATCTCTAGTCCTTCGCAAGTACTTGAGAATGCTCTTCACAGCTGTCCAGTGACTCTCTCCAGGATCAGCTTGATACCTGCTCACTACACTTAGTGAGTATGCTACATCGGGTCTGGTACATAGCATCGCATACATGATAGAGCCTACTGCCGAAGCATAGGGTATCCCTTGCATGCGAGCTCTCTCTAAATCAGTCTTGGGAGACATCTCTTTGGAGAGAGTGACTCCAGAGATCGTGGGCAAGTTCCCACGCTTGGACTCTTCCATACTAAACCTCTTTAGTATGGTGTCAATGTACCTGGATTGGGACAATCCCAAAATCCGTTTGGATCTATCTCTATAGATCCTAATTCCCAATATGCAGGAGGCATCACCAAGATCTTTCATTGAGAATCTTTGTGATAAGAAGAGCTTGACCGCTTGCAGCATAGGAATATCATTTCCTATCAAGAGTATGTCGTCCACGTACAATACGAGGAAGACAACCTTACTCTCTGCCACCTTCTTGTAGATACAAGGTTCATCTGGATTTTTGACGAAATCAAACTCTTTGATAACGACGTCAAAGCAGATGTTCCAACTCCGCGATGCTTGCTTTAATCCATAAATGGATTTAAGCAGCTTGCACACCTTCCCGCTGCTCCCACTGTCTACGAAGCCCTCTGGCTGAGTCATGTACACGCACTCTTCTAAATCACCATTTAGAAAGGCGGTCTTAACATCCATTTGCCAGATTTCGTAGTCATGATATGCAGCGATGGCAAGCATGATTCGGATGGATTTAAGCATAGCCACTGGAGAAAAGGTTTCGTCATAGTCCACACCTGGTCTTTGACGAAAACCCTTTGCTACAAGTCTAGCTTTGAAAGTCTCCACTTTCCCATCTACACCAAGTTTCTTCTTGAAGATCCACTTGCTCCCAATGGGTTTTACCCCTTCAGGAGCAACTTCCAAAGTCCATACTTTGTTGGTGTACATGGATTCCATCTCGGACCGCATAGCATCCAGCCATTTCACTGAGTCCCCACTCGTGATAGCCTGCTCGAAGCTAGTTGGGTCATCATCCTCCATGATGCAATCCTCGCTTCCACCATCAATGAGAAAACCGTAGTATCTCTCAGGTAGACGAGAAACCCTACCAGATCGGCGGAGAGGCTGAGGTTCGTCGGGTACTACCGAATCTTCTGGTTCCACTAAATCTTCAGTTATAGTTTGTGTTTCTGGAACTTCTTCCAGTTCTACCTCAGAGCCACTAATTTCTTTTGCAAGAAATTCCTTTTCTAAAAAGGTGGCATGTTGAGCAATAAACACTTTTTGTTGTTCACTGTGGTAGAAGAGATATCCATTTGAATGTTTAGGATATCCCACAAACTTACATAGAACTGACCGTGCCTCGAGTTTATCTGGATTTTGCCTTTTGACATAGGCCAGACAACCCCATATCTTAACTCATTTAAGACATGGTCTCTTCCCACTCCATATCTCATATGGTGTGGTAGGTACAGATTTAGTTGGAACTTGATTCAATAGGTATGCCGCTGACTCAAGCGCATACCCCCAGAAGGAAATAGGTAACTCAGCTGTACTCATCATAGAGCGCACCATATCTAATAGGGTGCGATTCCTCCGCTCCGATACACCGTTGTGCTGTGGTGTATAAGGAGGAGTAAGCTGAGAGAGAATCCCATTCACTTTTAGGAAGTCCAGGAATTCATTGCTCAAGTATTCACCTCCTCGATCAGATCGAAGGAATGTAATACTTTTTCCGGTTTGTTTCTCGACTTCTTGTTTATATTCTCTGAATTTCTCAAAAGCTTCAGACTTGTGTCTTATCAAGTACACATGTCCGTATCTTGAGAGATCGTTAGTGAATGTAATGAAGTACGAAGAACCATCTCTGGCATGTGTAGACATGGGACCGCATACATCACTATGTATTAGTCCTAAGAGTTCGGTAGCTCTTTCTCCGTGTCCTGTAAACGGAGTTTTGGTCATCTTGCCTTTGAGACATGACTGGCAAGTGTCATAAGATGAAAATTCAAACGGATTTAAATATCCATCTTTATGCAACTTAGCTAGTCGTGTCACATTGATGTGACCCAGTCTACAATGCCACAAGAAGGATTCGTTCAGTTCTGAACTCTTCCTCTTGTGTGTGTTTGTTATGCTCAGAACTGTTGATTGATTTAGAACATAAATGCCATTGCACAACGTGCCTGATCCAACCAACTTTTGGTTACGGAAAATGTTCATAACATTATCCTGTAATACAAAATTATATCCTTCTTTGCTTAATAAAGAAACCGATATAATGTTGCATATCAGGTTCGGCATGTAATAGCATTCGTTCAGAACCAATGTATTACCAGTTGGTAATACAAGGTGATATTCCCCGACAGTCTTAGCTGCAACAATTGCACCATTTCCAACTCTGATGTCTTTATCACCTTCCCCAAGTTCTCTACCTTTCCTGAGCCCATGTAACTGATTACATATATGGGATCCTGACCCGGTATCTAATACCCAGGACGTAGAGCAAATGGAGAAACAGTTCTCAGTAACGAACACACCCGAAGAAAATGCATCATCATGTACTTTCTTCAATCGGGTGGCATGGGAATCCTGGTATTCCCCTATATCCTGTTCATTCCTATAACTCTTATAAGAAAGAACGGAACCAACGTTCCCCAGCACAGTATAACATGCGGGTTCGGTCAATACATCCATATTATTATCTTGATTAAGGCATGAACTGGTCGCTACCTGGAGAGAGAGAGAAGAAAACACTTTAGCGTATGCTCGTGCAAGATCAGATTGGTTATTATCTTATCTAATCAGGATGGCTCCCACTGCTTTTTATCAAATCTTCCTTCAAACCCTAAAAGGAAACACTAGCCGGGATTAATTACACACTACAGGTTCGCCAATCTTTCAGCCAGGCCAGTGTCAGTACTTTGAGGGAGGTCCCCCGTGCTTTCGCACGAACCTAATTAATGTAAACCTCGTTTTCCCAGAGGCGTAACCCCGTTGACACCTTTCTAGACACCTACTTGATCGGCTAACTGCACTGTGTAAAACTCTCCCAGGAGTAACTCTTACTCGCAGCGGGTATCGGGATCCAACTATCTCATAGAAGGTATGCAATCTCATTGCAAATTTCAACACTTGAAATTCCCGATAATATTTTGCCCCTAGTGTGCCATGACCTTGACAGAGGTCAACAAATCATAGTGCACTAGTCAAGTTCAACCCGTCATTTCTTGATTGAATCAAACCCACTCGCACGACCCTTGACAGAGGTCAACAAGGTCGTACGACTACCCTAATCCAATCACATCACATGCTTTGCAGATAACTACTAGTTAGCTACCGCACACTACGCCTTAACAGAGGTCAACAAACGCAGCACGAATACTAAATAGTCTTTATCTGAAATGACGGAGGGCTACGACACGTTTTTCTGAAAACCTATTGCGTAATGAACTTGATATCGTTGTAGAATCAAATGAAGATTTTGAAATGGAGTGATTTTGAGGCTTTTCTAGTTTTGCTAAAGGAGTCACTCCCGGCGAAGGGATCTCGGTCCTTTCCTCGTCGAATGAGGTGCGGGATATATCATATATATCGCTGTGCAAAGCAAAAACTTTTAAAAGCAATCAAAGCCAAACCGAGTGTGTAGCATCTGCCAGTTACTGCTAAAGGAGTCACTCCCGGTGAAGGGATCTCGGTCCTTTCCTCATTGAATAAGGTGCAGGGTATATCATATATACCGCTATGCAAAGCAAGAACTGTAGCTACCTGTTTTATTTTAAAATCTGATTCTACAACATCTTAGGTTTCTTATCTTTCATTAATCACATTAATGAAGTCCCATCATTTAAATACCTAAACATCACAGATAGATATGACGTACACTTATGTCATCCGCATTCGCCTCGATGTCCCCTCGTGCACCGTTAGGTTAGGTAACTAACGACAGAGCAGGGCAGGGCTAGCGCGGGTGTAAAACATAAGTAACGTCTATATAATATATCATATATACTATATACTATATCCATCACAGAGTCACAACACAGATATCGCAGCAGAATAAACATATGAAATATTGGATATACTAGGACGTCCGTGTTTTCAATACGAGCCGGTATAAAACACGGATTCCACGGTCGTATGAATAGCCAATCCCACTCCCCTAGACCCCTACGAGAGCGGCAAGCAACCCTGCCAATTCTAGGGTTAGGAGACCCGGACTCGACTCCTCGAGTTGGTCTCCCACTGGACCCCAGAACCCGGTTACTTGTGCTCCCCTCCTTGGGTCTATCCTAATGCGGAAAAGTAAATAATATACAAAAGGTGACAACTTCTGCTACCTGGAAGTGCCCCAAATAAAAGAATATTACATACAAGTTTTTACATGAATGAAAATGAAAAACACTCATCTCACATAAAAACCCCCGGCTATTCAAACACGACGATCCAATATAACATATCCAGCAACACATAACATCACATGTCATCAACGTAAGTAAGTATGCATACCCCAATTGTCGTTGACGTATAGCAACGAAACCGGCGATATGAACATACTACACTTACGGTCACAGAAAAGAAAGTGTAAAACTACAACAATTGGAATCCGCAACTGCTTTAGACATCACATGCCTAATCAGATATAAATCCCGCATTTTAGTCTCATTATCGAAAACTCTTTTCAATATCATATGGGACTAAATTGCTAGATTTATAACATTCATTCAGTTATCTCATAACTACTTGTGAATTCCAATTATTGTATCACATTCCAGATAAACAAAAAATGTTAAACTTTCCGATCGAACAGTCGAATACCCAAGTTTTCCGATACAGCTCAACACATGAAATAAGTCTAACAACATTCAGTTCGTGCCTCAGTACCGACGGTCCAGCCGTAGAAGGGTCAACCCAACGCCTCACATGTGGCACGCCGTACTGCCCCAAACCCGAAAGTTCAAAGGGCAGTTCAAGACGGTCACATAATCGATTTAAGGTTTGTTGTCTTCTAGAGGGTCCATCGCGTTACTTGCACTACTTAGAACGTCGTTAAACTACGGAAAAATCCAACACTTGGAAATTTCCCGACATGGGAAAAATTGGGTATTTATATCCGGTCGAACTTTTTAACATATTCTGGAAATTATCCGGAAATACACAAAGACGAAATTCTGATACCCCGATCGAAACACCGAATCCCCAAAGCAACCAAAAAAAATTCAACTCTTGAATAATCATTAAAAACACCCAGGAAAATCAACACTGGAAATTAAGGATTACTGTGTAAAATTCTTTAAATAATTAGTCCGTACGGCCGTGGATCCGCCGCATGAGCCATGCTCATGCCGCGGATCCGCGCTTGAACAGTGGAATTACACTCACGAATTTCACAGTAAACCTTATAATTTCCTGCTTATTTTTCTGCATATTTTTAATATTGAAAAATCCCACTTTTTGGAAAAAGTCCAGAGAGCAAGATAAGTTTAGGGTTTCGGGTTCGTTCGGGCTTCAAATCGCGTCTAGACTTCGCCTAAGGCTCTAGCTAGGCTCTGATACCACTGTAGGGTTCCTAGGCACACAGTAAAGGTCTCACAAGGCATCAACCATGCCATTTTACAAAAATATGGTGCCGAGAAACCCTAGTTAACGGATCGTTTACTAGATGTTTAGGCGAAACGGAAAACTAGTTAACTATTTAACTATAGGTTAGATGCTACAACCTTTGTAGATCCGGATTTCCACCTCCTTAGCTCCACGTGGTCTTCCCCTCGCTGTCCATCACGAACCTCGGACTCTCGCGACGGCTTCATCGGAGAAGTGAGCGGAATAGTTCGTCGGCTTCGTGTCAAAGACGATCTACGTCGAGGTTGGACTAGTTAAAGCTCCGACTTCACCAAGTAGTGAAACTTGTGAAGAAAACACCCAAAACCACTTGGCAAGAGGTAGAGGATGAAGAAATAGGATGTGGGTTCACTTTAGATTTGGATTTCTCTCACTAAATCTCAAGTTGCCATTGATGTAGCAAGCTTGAAGAAGAAGAAGAAGAAGATGGTTATGATAAGTTCTATCTTAAAAGAAATAGAAAATCAATACTTATCATAACTTAAACTAGGGTTAAGTGTAGAGAATAAACCATGGTCATTTGAGTGGGTTAGGGTTAAGCAAGAAGACAAGAATGGTTAGCAAAGTCAAAGCTTCATGAAGCTTCAACATAAAACAAATAAAGCCACCATTCTTATCTTAAACTTATCCAAATAAATGAATAAACAAATAAACGAATAACTAAATATGCAAAACCCTAATTATCATAATAACCATGGTTTAATTCTATTCACTTAACCATATGATCAAGTATCATCAAACATGATACAAAAAAGTGCACAAAAGTATATCACATATACAATGTGCAATCCAAGTGAGAAAAATCCGTTTAAAGTGAACCAATACTAGTTAATGCAAAGTAATATATCAAATATATAATTATACATTAAATCATTAAATCAACACTTGATTCAATGATCCGGTCATGTCGCACATGACCGACTAGTATTCAATGTATCGGCTTATCGAATCGATCTTCGATTCGATAACTAGGTTATATCGAATATAACCATTTGATACATATATCGCAAGAATGGAATACGGTATCACATACACGCATTATTCTCGGTCCTGCACATATCTCATATGCGCTCCTATTTCGTTTCGCTTGAGCCAGGAAACCTCTGTGTAGGACTCTAAAGACTCGTCAATACGCCGGTAGCAGATGATGATCATATCAAGCATCCACAAGCCGCAAGCGGTCTGCTAAACGTAACGGCCACCCGGGTATTGAGCGATCAGAAGATCGACGAGCTAGCCCGCTCACACTCCTGCGAATCCGACCAGTAACACTTACCATACAGTCCGGTCTCTTCGTCTGATATGTCGCATATCAAGTCTAGGGGTGGTAAACGTCAGACCCCAATAACCCGATAAGTCATGCCGATGTGAGGCTCGTAACGGGTCGAGAAACTACTGGTAACACTTACCAGCAAATCTCTGATCAGCCCTGGCCAGGGACTTCCCTGTTACGGCCAATCGAGCACAGCGCAACATCAACCCCCAATACCGGGAGAGACGAAACCCCTCCTATCGCTCATTGCCTCCATGTGACTCGGGACTGTACCCAAAGACCACCGTTTTGCACGCCCTCATGGACGTGGTAAGGTGGAGATCAAAGCACAGTGGGAATCACACAAGACTCTATGACGATCTCGGGTGTACAGACTAACCTGTACAAGTGTCACGTGAGAACTGCCATCTGACGTGAGGTATAATACCATCTGGGAGTTCTCGGCGAGTCCGTCCAGTGTACCCAGTCTCCACTGAGCACCCGTATACCATCTCTGATGTCAAACACCAATGGATATGGGATCATCCATCGCCCATCTCATGGGTCGAGAAGCGTATACGCTAGTCTACTCTGGTATATCGATGCCCCGTCTCGATACACCCACGACTAGGGACCTTGAAGGATGTACTTATGGACTACCATGTCCCCACTAGTATGATCTGCATCATAGTCCAGGTAGTCAAGTACACATCCTAAGGGCTTTACCAACATGTAACTACAAGACAGTATAAAGAGACTAGTGTACATGTTAAGATAAAGAGTAACCAGATAGCATACTATCATATCGAGCAAGAAAGTCATCTCTATATATGTCCAAGCATCCAATATAATATACAACATCTGTACAATACTGGCCTCTAGGGCATACATACAACTAACAAAAACACCCTGAGATAACATTGGAAGCCTACCAGTATATCTCGCTTGCCCTGGCCAGGGACTACTCGTGTAATGGCTCTCCTAGACACAGAGCGATGTCAACCCCCAATACCGGGAGAGACGAATCCTGACTGCCTCCAAGTGCTTCGGGACTGCACCCAACTACTACCTGTTTGCACGACTCCTTTGAGCCGTGGTAGGGTAGTAATCAAAGTACAGTGGGAACGCACTCGAGGCGAAGTGACAGTGTCAAGTCAGCGGACTAAGCTGTACTCATGTCACCTGGGAACTGATAAGTGACGATAGGTATAAAACCAACCGGTCAGTTCCTGACGAGTCCTGTCCAGTGTACTCGTAACCTAACGAGCACCCGCATACTATCTCCAGTACGACGTACTGATGGCTGTGGGACAGACCATCTCCCATTCTGGGATGAGAAGCGCATACGCTAGTCTACTCCGGAGTATCGATGCCCTGTCTCGATAGTCCTGCGACTAGGGACCTGCATAAGGAGGTGCTTATAAATTATGCAGCCTCCACTAGTGTGACTGCCATCACAACGCTGGTAATCAAGTAAAGATCCTAAGGGCTCCATTAATGTGTATAGGTGATATACTAAAATAAACACATGTACACATTGAAGTAGAAACAAACCAAGTAGCGTACTACTATTTTGAGCAAGATTATATATACAAGGTGAATATCCCAAGCTTCCATTAAGTAATATACAAACCAGTATGATACAGTAATGGCCTCTAGGGCATATACACTAGCAATCTCCCACTTGCACTAAGGTCATGTACTGGCGTATCGAAGACCTATCATCTCGATCAGCCGCTCGAACTGAGTCTGGGGCAAGGCCTTGGTGAATGGATCTGCAGTGTTATCTTCTGAAGCAACCTTCCGAACCTCGATCTCCTGGCGATCCACGATCTCCCTGATTAGGTGATACCGCCTCAAGATGTGTCTGGATCTCTGATGGGACCTGGGTTCCTTCGCTAAAGCTATAGCCCCGTTGTTGTCGCAATACAGAGGTATTGGATCAACAATGGACGGAACCACCTGAAGTTCTTTCAAGAACTTCCTCATCCAGACAGCTTCTTTTGCGGCATCAGATGCAGCGATGTATTCCGCTTCCATCGTCGAGTCTGCAACGGTTTCCTGTTTGGAACTCTTCCAACACACCGACCCTCCATTGAGGGTAAAGACAAAACTCGACATGGACTTGGAATCGTCCTTGTCACTCTAGAATCTGGAGTCAGCAAAGGCCTCGATCTGGAGGTCTTTTCCGCCATACGCCAAGAACATCTCCTTAGTCCTTCTCAGGTACTTAAGAATGTTCTTTACCGCTATCCAGTGTTTCTCCCCAGGGTTTGACTGATACCGGCTTACCACACTCAGTGCATAAGCTACATCTGGTCTGGTACACAACATCGCATACATTATAGAGCCTACCGCAGAAGCGTAGGGTATAATAGACATGCGATCCCTTTCCAAATTAGTCTTGGGAGACATCTCTTTAGATAGGGTGATCCCGTGACAAGCTGGTAGGTTACCGCGCTTGGAATCTTCCATACTGAATCTCTTCAGTATGGTGTCGATGTACCTGGACTGTGAAAGTCCTAATATCCTCTTGGATCTATCACGATGGATCCGGATCCCCAGGATGTATGAGGCATCACCCAGGTCTTTCATGGAGAACCTGTGTGACAAGAACCCCTTGACAGATTATAGCATAGGAATGTCATTTCCTATTAAGAGAATGTCATACACGTATAAAACGAGGAATACTACAGTTCTCGCTACCTATCTACTATAGATGCATGGTTCATCTGTATTTTTGATAAAGCCAAATTACTTGACCGTCTCATCAAAACAGATGTTCCAACTCTGTGATGCCTGCTTTAGTCCATAGATGGACTTAAGCAACTTGCACACCTTTCCGCTGCTCCCACTCTGAATGAAACCCTCTGGCTGGTCCATATAGACACACTTCTCTAAATTTCCATTTAGAAAAGCGGTCTTTACGTCCATCTGCCAAATCTCATAATCGTGGAAGGCAGCAATGGCAAGAAGGATCCGAATGGATTTCAGCATAGCCACTGGAGAAAAGGTTTCGTCATAGTCCAAACCAGGTCTTTGACGAAAACCCTTTGCAACAAGTCTAGCTTTATAGGTCTCAACCTGTCCATCTACAC
The DNA here is from genome assembly GCA_030015575.1 of Agapanthus africanus. Classification (NCBI taxonomy): domain Eukaryota; kingdom Viridiplantae; phylum Streptophyta; class Magnoliopsida; order Asparagales; family Amaryllidaceae; genus Agapanthus; species Agapanthus africanus. The sequence continues at coordinate 299,835,572 of CM057347.1, forward strand.
CAATCTTCCTTTTGAAGATCCACTTGCATCCTACGGGTTTTACCCCGTCTGGAGCAATGTCCAACGTCCATACCTTGTTGGTGTACATAGACTCCATTTCGGTCCGCATTGCATCCAGCCATTTTACCGAGTCAACGCTCTGAACGGCCTGCTGGAAACTAGTAGGCTCATCATAATCTATGATGCAATCCTCTCTATCCCCGTCTATGAGAAAACCATAGTATCTCTCGGGCGGATGAGACTGCCTACTACTCCTGCGGAGCGGCGTAGGAATGTCCTGTTCTTTTGAACCCTCTGGTTCCACTAAACTTTCAGTAATAGTCTGTGGTTTTGGAATTTCTTCCAGTTCTACTGCGCTCCCACTAATTTCCTTTTCTAAGAACCGGTGTTCTAGAAAATGGGCATGACGAGAAACAAAAACCTTTTGTTCCTCTTCGCAGTAGAAGAAATATCCCTTGGAGTTCTTTGGATATCCCACAAACTTGCACTGTACTGAGCGTGCCTCGAGCTTGTCCGCATGCTGCTTTTTGAGAAAAGCTGGACTTCCCCATATCTTAATGTGATTAAGATAGGGTCTTTTCCCACAGCACATCTCATATGGTGTAGTAGGCACAGTCTTAGATGGAACTCGGTTCAAAAGGTATGCAGCTGATTCTAGCGCATACCCCCAGAATGATCGCGGTAACTCAGCGTTACTCATCATGGACCGTACCATATCCAATAGGGTTCGGTTCCGTCTCTCCGATACACCGTTATGTTGCGGAGTGTATGGAGGAGTAAGCTGAGAGAGAATTCCGTTCTCTTTTAAATAGTCCAGGAACTCGGCACTCAAGTATTCACCACCTCGATCCGATCTTAGAATTTTGATACTTTTGCCGGTTTGTTTTTCTACTTCATTCTTATATTCCTTGAATTTTCCAAAGGCTTCGGACTTATGTTTCATTAAGAAGACATAATCGTACCTTGAAAAGTCATCCGTAAAAGTAATGAAGTAAGAATAACCGCTTCGCGCATGTATAGACATTGGACCGCACATGTCGCTGTGTACGAGCCCCAAGAGCTCGCTCGCTCTTACTCCGTGTCCAGTGAACGGAGTCTTTGTCATCTTTCCTTTGAGACAGGATTGACAAATGGCATACGATTGATATTCGAACGGATTCAAATATCCTTCTGTATGTAACTTCGTCAACCTTCTCTCATTGATGTGACCCAGTCTACAAGGCCATAAGAAAGTCTGATTTATTTCCGGAGACTTTCTTTTGTGTGTATTCTGGACATTGAAAATCTGTGGTTGGTTTAATACGTATATACCATTGCTCAATGTACCTGACCCAATCAGAACTTGATTAAGGTGAATGTTTACAACATTGCTTACAAACGCAAATTCATAACCTTCTTTAGAAACCAAAGATACAGAAATGATATTACAAGTTGCGTTGGGTACAAAAAAGCAATTACGCAAAACCAAAACATGTCCATCTGACATTCCCAGGTGATAGTCCCCCACGGCCTTAGCATCCATGCTAGCTCCGTTTGCAACTTTGAGGGTCATGTCACCTGCCTTCAAAACCCTACGGTTTCTCAACGCCTGCAAAGAATTACAGATATGAGATCCTGATCCGGTATCTAATACCCAGGGAGTTTATTGAAAGACAGTTTTCAATAACATACATACCTGAAGCTGAAGCCGTAACCTGCTTCAGATCCTGTGTTCTGGCCTTCCAAGCCCTGCAATCATTTTTTCAGCGTCCCTTCTTATGACAATAGAAGCATTCTTCCTTATCCACAACCTTTCCCACTTTCTTTGTTGCTTTGGCCTTTCCCTTCGTATCCACTTTACTAACACCGCCCCTTGGTTTGGCGGGGGCTTTCTTCTTCTTTCCCTTGGCTTTCGCCTTGGACCTAGAAGAGGAAGATCCTCCTACAAACAAAGTGGATGTTTCCCTACCTTTCTGTAGGGTGCCCTCTGCGCTCCTCAGCATGTTGAGGAGTTCTAAAAGTTCAACTTCCTTTTCTTGTAAGTTGAAGTTCAGGATAAACTGGGCGTAAGTGGAAGGAAGGGACTGGAGAATCAAGTCCGTATAGAGCTCATTTTCCAACGTGGTCCCAAGGTCCGCGAGCTCTTTATGTAGCCAATCATCTTAAGAACGTGTTCCGCTACCGATGATCCGACGGCCAATCTTGCCGAAAATAACTTCTTCGACACTTCGTATCTTGCGATACAAGACTGCTCTCCATACAGTTCTTTTGTATGGAGAAATATGGATTCGAGGTCCATATTCTCGTGCCTCCTCTGATGTTCGTTGTCCATAGAGGCAAGCACGAGGCACTTGGCCTTCGCGCAATCGATTTCCCAGGTCTTACGGATTTCCTTATCCGCGACGCTGGTTTTGGGACCTGGGACAGGGGGAGCTTTGGTGGTAAGAAGATACCCCAGCTTGTCGTAAGTGATTGCCATCTTGACATTCCTGAGCCAATCTTTGTAGTTTGGCCCTGTCAGTATGTTTTTATCTAGAAGTAACTTAAGTCCAGTCATGTCGATTGGTCGCTGCAATTAGGAGAGAGAGAAGAAACACTCAGCATGATGCTCTTGGAAGTTTAGAATGGATTTTAGTTTGTCTAAACAGGATGGCTCCCACTGTTTCTCGAATCCCTCCTCAAACCAAGAAGGAATAATTAGTCAGGATCAATCTCACCGTACAATTCTTGCTTAACAGTTCAGCCATGCCAGTGTCGGTACTTCGAGGGAGGTTTTCCAACGCTTTCGCGAAGTTCCTTAATTAAATAACCACTTTTCCCTGGGGGCGTAGCCCCGCTAACACCTTTCTAGACACCTACTTGGTTTATAGCATTGATCGTTAAGTGAGAAATTTCCCGATGAGTAGCATATACTCACAGTAGGATCGGGATCCAAATATCATTGTGTGACGAAACTGAAGGAATCCTACCAGAATCATCACACTCCAAATGGTATGCAACACTAGCAAGTTTCAGTTCTTTTGAAACTCCCGATGTGGATTTTTGCCCCATGCTCTTATGACCTTGACTTTGGCCAAAATATCATAAGTCACATGTCAAGTTCTACCCGTCATTCTCCAGGTTAGTTTGGACCCACCCGTACCTACCCTTGACTTTGGCCAAAATGGCAGTACGACTGTCCCAAACCAACGCATCTATCTATGCTACACATGAATACCCAATAGCTACCAATCACTATGCCTTGACTTTGGCCAACATACATAGCTTGAATACTATTGACTATTCATGTGAAACGACGGAGGGCTACGAATGGTTTTGGCAAAACCGTGAACGTAGTGAACTTGATATAATCGATGGAACGAGATAGCTTTTAAAAGGAGTGGCTCAAGCTCCGCATTTAAAAGTTGGTTTTGAAAAGAACCGAGTGGTTTTTCGAAAGTGTTCCAACGACTTTTACTTGGTTTATTTTTCTTGCATTAGTTCTTTTAATGCGTGATATTCTTGCATTAGTTCTTTTAATGCGTCCCATCATTTAATCATACCATTGCAGAAAACAACCAAAATATGACGTACGCTTATGCCATTCGCATTCGCCATGGGGCCCCATCATTACCTGTTAGGTTACTTAACTAACGACAGAGCGGGGGCTGGGCTAGCGCGGCTGTAAAACATAAGCAACGCCTAAATAATATCATATATAAATATATTGCAATGATAGCCATTTCAGATCACAGATGAACACATTGGATATACTAGGAATCCGCAATTCATACGAGCCTGTCACGAAAAGCAGATTACACGGTCGCGGTGAATAGCCAATACCCCACCCAAGACCCCTACGGGTGCGGCAAACTACCCGCCAAGTACCCGAAGCGAAGCAACCTCCCTCAACTCCGTGAGCAGGCCACTCGGCACTTCGGGATACCCGGTAGTTTGTGCACCCCCTCCATGGGTCTATCCTAAGAGAAAAAACAGTAAAAAGAAATTATACAATGACGGCTACAACCCCGACCCGGTTGTGCGGCCATAAAAATAATTATTACATCAATTTACAAATTTACATGAATTGAAAGAAAAGAAAACTCTCGTCTCACAACCCCCGGCTATTCACCCACGACAATCCAATGAATTCATATACACATTCCAGCAACATTACATATCACAGATTTGTATAACCCCCACTAATCAACATATAGCGATTAACAGACGTTCAATACAAATATCACATCACTGAAATACCCGTCAGCTTAAGTCTTTAGAACTCGATCAAAATACGGTTTTTAGTGCCCCAAAAACAAATTTTTCTTTCTGGAAAATCTGGGCTGAAAAAACATATACCAAAATTCCTAAAATACCTCATAGAACAAACTGCAGTGAAGACGATCCAGAGATGGGCTCAATCGGCCGCGGAACCGCGGCAATAGCAAGCTATTGCCGCGTTTCTGCGGTGGTTTGGTGAGATCTCTGGACCGTTTTTCTACAGTAAACTATAAAAACCCTGAGTCGATTTTTAAAGCATGATTTATTACTTTTACAGTACTTTGAAAATCGACAGCAAGCATGAATTTCAGGTTCATTTCGAGACTTTTTCTCCGATCGAATTTCTAGCTACTATGTTAACATGTTAGATAGAGTTTAACTAGGCTCTGATACCACTGTAAGTCCATGCTACCTCTCCCGGTACTTTCGGGCATGCGGAATTCGATGAAAAACAATTTTCTAGAGGTGGTAACATGGACTCAAAACCGGATCTTTGTTAAACATCTAACTAACAACCTAACTAGGAGTTGTTAACTACTCGGTTAGGGGGTTATACCTTTCTTTCTTGAACTCCTTCGTCTTCAAGTCTCGATGGTTGTCCGGATCGGCTTCACCCCGTCGTCTCCTTGCGCCGAAGATCGATCCACCCGAAAGCTTCTACCTTTGGCTTCTTCTTCGAGCTTTGAAGAAACTAGTTCACTCGGTTTGCTAAACCTTATGAACTAGGGTGAGTAGAGGAGAGTGTGTTGGGATTTTTCTCTATGGTTCTTGGTTCTCAACACATGAGACAAGTGAACCATAGACTAGAGAGAGGGAGAGCAAGAGGAAGAAGATGAGAGCTCAAGAACACAAGAGAGAGAAAGGAAATGAAAGAATGAGCAAGACTTTTCTCCCTTGGCTCTCATATTCCAAAACCATCATAACCCATAATAGCAATCAAGTATTAGTGATGGTTTAAGCTACAATAGCCATATCATTTCATGCACTCATTTTGCACGAGAGAACAGGCAAGCAAAAGTCTTTGCCATGAAATGATAGCCATTGTCATCATGATGGTCAACTAGTCCAACCTAGTCAACCGGTCAACAAAGTCAACAAGTCAACAAAGTCAACCCCTCAACAACCATGTCACTATAATACTTAATTAATATTATTGTGAATTACATATCATATTCTCATTAGGGTTGAGCAAAAAGTCAATAGTCAACAGTCAACGGTCAACAACCCTAATGAGAATTCTCTGCCTCTGTCTCTCCGTCAACTGTGCATACATACCCGCATCCGCGTTCCGAGGAACACGAATACATACTGGATAAAACCAATCCCAAAACGTACACTAGGTTCTGGCTTAAACCAAAGCCCGCTAGTGTTAACTGTCCGGACACTGTACGTGCACAAGTGCACGGATGTGACCGGACCCTGTCGCAAAACCATGCGACCTCTACTCTTTTGCCTAAAGGCGAATAGCTTTCTGTGTGGGACTCTAAAGACTCGACACTACGCTGGCAGTGGGTTTAACCACAGACCGCAAGCGGCACTAGCTGTGCATAACGGTCCCCAGGTAGATGACGACAAGAAGACTGACAAGGTGAAACCCATCTGAACTCCTACTGAGCCTGAATGTGACAGTCTCCGTACAGTCCAGTCAGTTCGTCTGATACATCGCATGGCGGGCCTAGAGGGGCAGTAAACGTCAGTCCCCTAATAGCGGTACAAGTTGTGTCGGAGTGAAGCCCAAAACACCCTGAGATAACACTGGAAGCCTACCAGTATATCTCACTTGCCCTGGCCAAGGACTACTCGTGTAATGGGTCTCCTTGACACAGCACGATGTCAACCCCCAATACCGGGAGAGACGAATCCTGTCTAACCGTCACTGCCTCCAAGTGCTTCGGGACTGCACCCAACTACTACCTGTTTGCACGACTCCTTTGAGCCGTGGTAGGATAGTAATCAAAGTACAGTGGGAACACACTCGAGGCGAAGTGACAGTGTCAAGTCAGCGGACTAAGCTGTACTCATGTCACCTGGGAACTGATAACTGACGATAGGTATAATACCAACCGGTCAGTTCCCGATGAGTCCTGTCCAGTGTACTCGTAACCTAACGAGCACCCGCATACTATCTCCGGTACGACGTACTGATGGCTGTGGGACAGACCATCTCCCACTCTGGGATGAGAAGCGCATACGCTAGTCTACTCCGGAGTATCGATGCCCTGTCTCGATAGTCCTGCGACTAGGGACCTGCATAAGGAGGTGCTTATAGATTACCCAGCCCCCACTAGTGTGACTGCCATCACAACGCTGGTAATCAAGCAAAGATCCTAAGGGCTCCACTAATGTGTATAGGTGATATACTAAAATAAACACATGTACACATTGAAGTAGAAACAAACCAAGTAGCATACTACTATTTTGAGCAAGATTGTATATACAAGGTGAATATCCCAAGCTTCCATTAAGTAATATACAAAACAGTATGATACAGTAATGGCCTCTAGGGCATATACACTAACAAGATGAACACATTGGATTTACTAGGAATCCGCAATTCGTACGAGCCTGTAACGAAAAGCGGATTACACGGTCGCGGTGAATAGCCAATACCGCACCCAAGACCCCTACGGGTGAGGCAAACTACCCGCCAAATATCCGAAGCGGAGCAACCTCCCTCAACGACGTGAGTAGGCCACTCGGCACTTCGAGATACCCGGTAGTTTGTGCACCCCACCATGGGTCTATTCTAGGAGCAAAAACAGTAAAAAGAAATTATACAATGACGGCTACAACCCCGACCCGGTTGCGCGGCCATACAAATAATATTATATCAATTTACATATTTTACATGAATTGAAAGAAAAGAAAACTCTCATCTCACAACCCCCGGCTATTCACCCGTGACAATCCAACGAATTCATATACACATACCATCAACATTACAGATCACAGTTATGTATAACCCCCACTAATCGACGTATAGCGATTAGCGGACGTTCAATACATATATCACATCACAGATATAAACCCGTTAGCCTTAGTCTTTAGAAGTTCGATAAAAATACGGATTTTCAAGCCCCAAAAACAAAATTTTCTTTCTGGAAAATCTGGGCTGAAAAGACATGCTCCAAAAATCCCAAAATACCTCTATGAACAAACTGCAAAAATAAAACCCCACGACCGAGTTAACTCGACCGTGGATCCGCGGCGGGAGCAAGCTCCCGCCGCGGATCCGCGGCGCTTTGATCGATTCAGTGGGCCAATTTTTTGCAGTTTCTTCTAAAAACCCTGAGTCGATTTTTGGTATATGTCAAATAATTTTTACAGCACTTTGAAAAACGACAGAAAGTTTGAGTTCCGGGTGTATTTCGCGACTTTTTCTCCGATCGAACTTCTACTTACATTGCTAACATGTTAGATAGTGTTTAACCTGGCTCTGATACCACCGTAAGTCCATGCTACCCTTCCCCGGTTCTTACGGGGTTGCGGAAGTGGTGAAAAACGATTTTCAAGAGGGTGGTAACATGGACCATGTAAGTCGATGTACAACACCCCACGACTTGCGGGGAGGCGGAAAAATGAAAAACGATCTTGTTCTTTGCTTAAACATCGACTAACCGTACGAATCGAAGCTAAACGATAACTAACATGAAACATAGAAGTTCTATACTACTATGTTTAGGGATTATACCTAACGAATCGTATACTTCGTCTTTGTGAACTCCTCCTCCTCCTCGGCCTTCTCGAAGTAGTAGACGATCCACCCGAGAGCTTTACTCCAAGCTTAGCCTCTAAACTTGAGGCAACTAACCTTCTTTAAGTGCTAATCAAAGAAGCTAGGTGATATAGAGTGAGGGTTATGGTTTAATTAGTCTAACTAATCCTTGTACTCAACACATGAGAGGGGAGGATTAGGGTTTGAAGATGGAGAGCTTGAGGAGAGAGAAGGTGAAGATAATAATGAAGTGATAAGAATGAGTTATCATAATATATATCAAGCATTTCTTTTTATAAAGAAAAGAAAAGAAATGAATTTAACAACCATGCTTGATAATATCTAGTGATGATTCACATCCATGAGTCATTAAGCATTTATGATGCATTAATGACATGGATGAATCATCCATATGACTCACTAATCACATTCATTGTATATGCCACCTAAATCTCCTTAGTCACCATCTTCTAGAAGCTTCTCGCGCAATTACGAGAATGCCCCTCCTTTCCGCAAAAATACGGAAAAACTTTAGACTGTAAAAATCCAATAACCGGATACCAGTAGCTGGCTTAAACCAAAGCCGACTGGTAAAAACTGTCCGAAAAGTCGTACGTGCGTAAACACACGTATGCGTCCGAACCTTTGTCGTAAAACCATACGACCTCTATATCGTTTCGCCTGGAGTAGGGAAACTCTCTGTGTGGGACTCTAGAGACTCGACTACTACGCTGGCAGTGGGTTTAACCACAGACCGCAAGCGGCATTAGCTGTACGTAACGGTCCCCAGGTAGATGTCGATAAGAAGGCCGATGAGGAAACCCATCCGAACTCCTACTGAGTCTGATGTGACAATCTCCATACAGTCCGGTCCGTTCGTCTAAGACTATCGCATATCGGGCCTAGGGGGGCGGCAAGCGTCAGTCCCCTAATAGCGGTATAAGTCGTATCGGAGCGAAACCCATTACACCCTGAGAAACTACTGGAACCTACCAGCAAATCTCGCTTGCCCTGGCCAGGGACTTTGCGTAATGGCTCTCTGACACAGCGCGATATCAACCCCCAATACCGGGAGAGACGAATCCTGTCTAACCGCCACTGCCTCCAAGTGCTCGGGACTGCACCCAACTGCTACCTGTTTGCACGACTCCTTTGAGCCGTGGTAGGGTAGTAATCTAAGAACAGTGGGACACACTCGAGGCGAAGTAGCAGTGTCAAGTCTGTGGACTATGCTGTACTCATGTCACCTGGGAACTATTCACTGACGACTGGTATAAAACCAACCAACAGTTCCCTGTGAGTCCTGTCCGGTGTACCCGTAACCTAACGAGCACCTGCATACTATCTCCAGTACGACGTACTGACGGCTGTGGGACAGACCATCTCCCCAACTGGGATGAGAAGCGTACACACTAGTCTACTCCGGAGTATCGATGCCCTGTCTCGATAATCCAACGACTAGGGACCTGAATAAGGATGTGCTTGTAGACTATCCAGCCCCCACTAGTGTGACAGCCATCACAACGCCGGTAGTCAAGCAAGATCCTAAGAGCTCTATCAATACGTATACTCACATATTAAGATAGAAAAACCAAGTAGCATACTACCATGTTTAGCAAGACTGTTATATACATGTGAATATCCCAAGCTTCCATTAAGTAATATACAAACTAGTATGATACAGTAATGGCCTTCTAGGGCATAAACACTAACAATCTCCCACTTGCACTAGGGCCATGTACTGGCGTATCGTAGACCGATGATCTCGAGTAGCCTCTCGAACTGAATCTGAGGTAGGGCCTTCGTGAATGGATCAGCAATGCTCTCTTCAGAAGCAACTCTCCGAACCTCGATCTCCTGACGATCAATGATCTCCCTGATCAGGTGATACCGCCTTAAGATGTGTCTGGATTTCTGATGGGACCTTGGTTCCTTTGCTAAAGCTATAGCTCCGTTGTTGTCGCAATACAGAGGTATTGGATCAACTATGGTAGGAACCACCTGAAGTTCTGTTAGGAACTTCTTCATCCAGACTGCTTCTTTTCCGGCATCGCAAGCAGCTATATACTCCGCTTCCATTGTCGAGTCAGCAACGGTGTCCTGCTTGGAGCTCTTCCAGCACACCGCCCCTGCATTGAGGGTAAAGACATAACCCGACATGGACTTGGAATCGTCCTTATCACTCTGGAAGCCGGAATCAGCAAAGGCCTCCAACCTGAGGTCTTTTCCGCCGTAAACCAAGAACATCTCCTTAGTCCTTCTCAGGTACTTGAGAATGTTCTTTACTGTTATCCAGTGCTTCTCCCCTGGGTCTGACTGATACCGGCTTACCACGCTCAGTGCGTAAGCTACATCTGGTCTGGTGCACAACATCGCATACATTATAGAGCCTACCGCAGAAGCGTAGGGTATAATAGACATGCGTTCCCTTTCCAAATCAGTCTTGGTAGACATCTTTTTGGAGAGGGTGATTCCGTGACAAGCCGGTAGATTACCGCGCTTAGAATCTTCCATACTGAATCTTTTCAGTACAGTGTCGATATACCTGGACTGCGAAAGTCCCAACATCCTCTTGGATCTATCACGATAGATCCGGATCCCCAGAATGTAAGAGGCATCACCCAGGTCTTTCATGGAGAACCTGTGTGACAAGAATCCTTTGACAGATTGTAGCATAGGAATGTCATTTCCTATCAATAGAATGTCATCCACGTACAAGACGAGGAATACGACACTTCTGGCTACAACTTTACTATATATACACGGTTCATCTGGATTTTTGATAAAGTCATATTCTTTGACTGTCTCATCAAAACAGATGTTCCAACTCCGCGATGCCTGCTTTAGTCCATAAATGGACTTAAGCAGCTTGCATACTTTCCCGCTGCTCCCACTCTGATTGAAACCCTCTGGCTGATCCATATAGACGCATTCTTCTAAATTTCCATTCAGAAAAGCCGTCTTTACGTCCATCTGCCAGATTTCATAATCATGGAAGGCAGCAATAGCAAGAAGGACCCGAATGGATTTGAGCATAGCCACTGGAGAAAAAGTTTCGTCATAGTCCAAACCAGGTCTTTGACGAAAACCCTTTGCAACAAGTCTAGCCTTATAGGTTTCCACCTGTCCATCTACACCAATCTTTTTCTTGAAGATCCATTTGCATCCTATGGGTTTTACCCTATCTGGAGCAAAGTCCAAAGTCCATACTTTGTTGGTGTACATGGACTCCATTTCGGTCCGCATTGCATCTAGCCATCGTACCGAGTCGCCGCTCTGGATGGCCTGCTGGAAGTCAGTAGGTTCATCATCATCTATGATGCAATCCTCTCTATCCCCATCTATGAGAAAACCGTAGTTTCTCTCAGGCGGATGAGACGGCCTACTACTCCTGCGGAGGGGTGCGGGAATGTCCTATTCTTCTTGAACTATTGGTTCTACCAAACTTTCAGTAGCAGTTTGTGGTTCTGGAATTTCTTCCAGTTCTATTTCGCTCCCACTTATTTCCTTTTCTAAAAACTGATATTCTAGAAAATGGGCATTACGAGAAACAAATACCTTTTGTTCCTCTGCGTAATAGAATAGATACCCCTTGGAGTTCTTTGGATATCTCACAAACTGACACTTCACTGATCGTGCCTCGAGCTTGTCCACATGCTGCTTTTTAACAAAAGCTGGACATCCCCATATTTTCAGATACTGAAGATAGGGTTTCTTCCCACTCCACATCTGATATGGCGTGGTAGGCACAGTCTTGGTAGGAACCATGTTCAAAAGATATGCCACTGATTCTAGCGCATAACCCCAGAAAGATCGTGGTAACTCAGCATTACTCATCATGGATCGTACCATATCCAATAGGATTCGATTCCGTCTCTCCGATACACCATTATGCTGTGGAGTGTATGGAAGAGTAAGCTGAGAGAGAATTCCTTTCTCTTTTAGGTAACCTAGGAACTCGGCACTCAAGTATTCACCACCTCGATCAGATCTAAGTGTCTTGATACTTTTGCCGGTTTGGTTTTCTACTTCATTCTTATACTCTTGGAATTTCTCAAAAGCCTCGGATTTATGTTTCATCAGATAAATGAATCCGTACCTTGAGTAATCATCCATGAAAGTAATGAAATAGGAAAAAACCACCTCTTGCATGTATAGACATTGGACCGCATACATCGCTGTGTATGAGTCCTAAGAGCTCGCTCGCTCTTACTCCATGTCCAGTAAATGGAGTCTTTGTCATCTTTCCTTTGAGACAAGATTGACAAGTGTCATAAGTTTGATATTCGAACGAGTCCAAATATCCTTCTCTATGCAACTTAGTCAACCTTCTCTCATTGATGTGACCCAGTCTACAATGCCATAAGAAAGCTTTATTTAAATCTGGAGACGTTCTTTTTAGTGTGTTCTGGACGTTGAAAATTTGAAGTTGGTTTAAAACATATATACCGTTATTTAGTGTACCTGACCCAATCAAACCATGATTAAGGTGGATGTTAACAACATCTCTTACAAACGTGAAATCATAACCTTTATTTGATAACAAAGAAACTGATATGATATTACACGTTAAGCTTGGTACAAAAAAACAGTTATGTAAAACCAAAATGTGTCCACTCGTCAATCCTAGGTGATAATCCCCGACGGACGCAGCTCCCACGCTAGCTCCGTTAGCAACCTTTAGGGTAATATCACCTTCCTTCAGCACTCTACGGTTTCTCAGTGCCTGCAATGAATTGCAAATATGAGATCCTGATCCGGTATCCAATACCCAGGAAGTAGAGTTGATCGACAGACAATTCTCAATTACAAACACACCTGAAGTCGAAGCCACAGCTTGCCTCGGTTCCTGGTTCTTGGCATTCCACGCCTTGCAATCCTTCTTTCTGTGCCCTTTCCTGTGACAATGGAAGCACTCATCCTGGCCAACTACCGGTACCGCAAACTTTTTCTTTCCCTTCCCTCCCACCTTACTAACACCTCCTCTAGGTTTGGTGGCGGCCTTCTTCTTCCTTCCTTTGGCCCTAGCCTTGGACCCGGAAGAAGATGCACCGCTAACAAACATAGCGGGTGTTTCCCTTGCTTTCTGCAAGGTGCCCTCTGCACTCCTTAACATGTTCAGGAGTTCCGGAAGTTCAACTTCTTTTCTTTGAAGGTTGAAGTTCAGGATAAACTGGGCGTAGGTGTGAGGAAGGGACTGGAGAATAAGGTCTGTATAGAGCTCATTATCCAAAGTCGTCCCAAGGTCTGCGAGTTCTTCAATATAGCCGATCATCTTTAGGACATGTTCTCCTACCGATGACCCGACAGCCAACCTCGCTCGAAACAAGTTCTTAGAGGTCTCGTATCTTGCTATACGAGATTGCTCTCCATAAAGTTCCTTTGTATGGAGAAATATGCCATCTAGGGTCATATCCTCGTGCCTCCTCTGATGTTCATTGTTCATTGAGGCAAGCACGATGCACTTGGCTTTCGCGCAATCTAAATCCCAGGTTTTGCGGATTTCCTTATCCGCATTGCTGGATTTGGGACCAGGGACAGCAGGTGCCGTAGCGGTGAGGACGTACCCCAATTTGTCATAGGTCAAAGCCATTTTGACATTCCGCAGCCAATCTTTATAGTTTGGCCCTGTCAGTATATTTTTCTCTAAATGTAACTTAAGTCCAGTCATTTTCAGGGTCGCTGCAATTAGGAGAGAGAGAAGAAAACTCTTTAGCATGATGCTCTTGCAAGTTTAGAGTGGTTTTTAGTTTATCTAAACTGGATGGCTCCCACTGTTTCTCGAATCCTTCCTCAAACCATAAAAGAAGAATTAGCCAGGACTATTCTCACTGTACAATACTTGCTTAACCGTTCAGCCAGGCTAGTGTCGATACTTCGAGGGAGGTTTTCCAACGCTTTCGCGAAGTTCCTTAACTAAATAACCTCTTTTCTCTAGGGGCGTAACCCCGCTGACACCTTTCTTGACACCTACTTGGTTTATAGCATTGATCGTTAAGTGACGAATCTCCTGATAAGTAGCATATACTCACAGTAGGATCGGGATCCAAATATCATCGTATGATAATGTTGAAGGAATCCTACCAACATTCATCAAACTCCAAATGGTATGCATCTCTTTGCAAATTTCAGTTTCTTTAGAAATTCCCGATATATATTTTTGCCCCATGCTCTTATGACCTTGGCGTTGGTCAAAATATCATAAGTCACATGTCAAGTTCTACCCATCATTATCTTGTTAATTTGAACCCATCCTTACATATCCTTGACGTTGGCCAAAATGATCATACAACTGTCCCAAACTAACTCATCTATCTATGCAACAAATGAATACCCAGCAGCTACCAAACACTATGCCTTGGCGTTGGTCAAAATACATAGCTTGAATACTACTGAATACCCAGATGAAATGACGGAGGGCTATGAATGGTTTTGGCGAAACCGTGAATGTAGTGAACTTGATATAACCGAAGGAACCTGATAGCCCTTTTTTTAAAAGGAGTGGTTAAAGCTCCGCATTTAAAAATATCTGTTTTTAAAATTAACCGAGTGGTTTCTTTTAAATTGTTCCAACGATTAAACTTTTGGTTTATTTTCTTTGCATTATAAATAATGCGTCCCATCATTAACCTATCATTGCAGAAAACAACGAAAATACAACGTCCTCTTATGCCATCCGCATTCGCCACGGGGTCCCGTCATCACCCGTTAGGTTACTTAACTAACGACAGAGCGGGGGCTGGGCTAGCACGGGTGTAAAACATAAGTGACGTCTAAATAGCTATCATATATAGATATTGTACATTCGTCAGACGCAATAATAGGCATTCCATATCACAGACGAACTTTATTGGATTTGCAAGTAATCCGTGTTTGTTTTGAGCCTGCAACAAAAGACGGATTACACAGTTGTGATGAATAGCCATAACCCCACCCAAGACCCCAACGGGTACGGCAAACTACCCTCCCTGCAGTTTGTGCACCCCACCTTGGGTCTATCCTAGGAGCAAAAACAGTAAAATGAAATAATACAACGGTGGCTACAACCGCAACCTGGATGTGTCCCGCAAAATAATATTACAACAAATTACATTTACATCAAATGAATTAAAGAATAACCCATCACATAACCCCGTCTATACATCACAACAGTCCAACACAGTTCATATACACAAACAGTAAAAACCATTACAGAAATGTGCAACCCCCTGCCAACCGACATACTAGCAGTTAGGGGAGGTTTACGAACACATTATACAAACACAGATATAATCCAACAAGCAAATACTGTATAATTTCGATCGATTAAACACTTTTAATTTTGCTCCAATACTTCTCTGTAAATCTGAAACCTGAGCAAAAATAAAAACTTCCAGAAAATACCAAATATCACAGAGAAGCAACACAGGAAATTTGGGTTCCTGAATCGCCAACTCGGCGGCGGAAGCGCGGCGGATCGGTGCAATCCGCCGCGGTTCCGCGGCGCTTTAGGCGATTCAGGGGCCCAAATTTCTTGGGTGTTCTTCTACTGTCTTTTTAAGCTTTCTGAACCACCCTGAAAAATTTTAGGACTTCATTTAAAATTCGACAGAAACTAGTGATTTCGGGGTTTTCCGGTTTCGTTTTTTCCATTCGAAATTCATACAAATTTGCAAGTAAGTTATTTATTGTTTAGCGAGGCTCTGATACCACTGTAAGTCGATGTACAACACCCTACGACTTGCGGGGAGGCGGAAAAATGAAAAACGATCTTGTTCTTTACTTAAACATCGACTAACCGCACGAATCGAAGCTAAACGATAACTAACATGAAACATAGAAGTTCTATACTACTATGTTTAGGGATTATACCTAACGAATCGTATCCTTCGTCTTTGTGAACTCCTCCTCCTCCTCGGCCTTCTCGAAGTAGTAGACGATCCACCTGAGAGCTTTACTCCAAGCTTAGCCTCTAAACTTGAGGCAACTAACCTTCTTTAAGTACTAATCAAAGAAGCTAGGTGATATAGAGTGAGGGTTATGGTTTAATTAGTCTAACTAATCCTTGTACTCAACACATGAGAGGGGAGGATTAGGGTTTGAAGAGGGAGAGCTTGAGGAGAGAGAAGGTGAAGATAATAATGAAGTGATAAGAATGAGTTATCATAATATATATCATGCATTTATTTTTATCAAGAAAAGAAAAGAAATGAATTTAACAACCATGCTTGATAATATCTAGTGATGATTCACATCCATGAGTCATTAAGCATTTATGATGCATTAATGACATGGATGAATCATCCATATGACTCACTAATCACATTCATTGTATATGCCACCTAAACCTTCTTAGTCACCATCTTCTAGAAGCTTCTCGCGCAATTACGAGAATGCCCCTCCTTTCCGCAAAAATACGGAAAAACTTTAGACTGTATAAATCCAATAACCGGATACCAGTAACTGGCTTAAACCAAAGCCGACTGGTAAAAACTGTCCGAAAAGTCGTACGTGCGTAAACAAACGTATGCGTCCGAACCTTTGTCGTAAAACCATACGACCTCTATATCGTTTTGCCTGGAGTAGGAAAACTCTCTGTGTGGGACTCTAGAGACTCGACTACTACGCTGGCAGTGGGTTTAACCACAGACCGCAAGCGGCACTAGCTGTACGTAACGGTCCCCAGGTAGATGTCGATAAGAAGGCCGATGAGGAAACCCATCCGAACTCCTACTGAGTCTGATGTGACAATCTTCATACAGTCCGGTCCGTTCATCTAAGACTATCGCATATCGGGCCTAAGGGGGCGGCAAGCGTCAGTCCCCTAATAGCGGTATAAGTCATATCGGAGCGAAGCCCATTACACCCTGAGAAACTATTAGAACCTACCAGCAAATCTCGCTTGCCCTGGCCAGAGACTTTGCGTAATGGCTCTCTGACACAGCGCGATATCAACCCCCAATACCGGGAGAGACGAATCCTGTCTAACCGCCACTGCCTCCAAGTGCTCGGGACTGTACCCAACTGCTACCTGTTTGCACGACTCCTTTGAGCCGTGGTAGGGTAGCAATCTAAGAACAGTGGGACACACTCGAGGCGAAGTAGCAGTGTCAAGTCTGCGGACTATGCTGTACTCATGTCACCTGGGAACTGTTCACTGACGACTGGTATAAAACCAACCAACAGTTCCCTGTGAGTCCTGTCCGATGTACCCGTAACCTAACGAGCACCTGCATACTATCTCCAGTACGACGTACTGACGGCTGTGGGACAGACCATCTCCCCAACTGGGATGAGAAGCGTACACACTAGTCTACTCCGGAGTATCGATGCCCTGTCTCGATAATCCAACGACTAGGGACCTGAATAAGGATGTGCTTATAGACTACCCAGCCCCCACTAGTGTGACTGCCATCACAACGCCGGTAGTCAAGCAAGATCCTAAGAGCTCTATCAATACGTATACTAACATATTAAGATAGAAAAACCAAGTAGCATACTACCATGTTTAGCAAGACTGTTATATACATGTGAATATCCCAAGCTTCCATTAAGTAATATACAAACTAGTATTATACAGTAATGGCCTTCTAGGGCATAAACACTAACAGACTACGAATACGGATCTTTGTTAAACGACTAACTAACAACCTAACAAGAGTTTACCTACTCGGTTAGGGGGCTATACCTTTCTTGAACTCCTTCGTCTTCAACTCTTCGCGGTGTTCGGATCGGCTTCACCTCGTCGTCTCCTTGCGTCGAAGATAGATCCACCCGAAAGCTTCTACCTTTGGCTTCTTCTTCGAACTTTGAAGAAACTAGATCACTTGGCTTGCTAGGCCTTGTGACCTAGAATGAGTAGAGGAATGTTTTGGTGTCTTTTTATCTCTAAGGAAATGAGTCTCAACACATGAGAATGGTTTGCCTTGAACTAGAGAGAGAGCAAGAGGAAGAAGGAGAGAGCTTGAGAATGAGAGAGCTCAAGAGAGAGAAAGCAAAATGAAAAGTGAGTAACCCTTTTCTCATCCAACCTCTCATAATCCAAAAGCATCATGAGCCATAATGATAATCAAGTATTATGTGATGGTTCATGTCATATCAAAGGCAATATCATTTTCATGCACTCATTTTGCAAATCACAACAAGCAAGCAAAAGTCTTTGCATGAAAAATGACAACCATTGTAATGGTGATGGTCAACTAGTCCAACCTAGTCAACCGGTCAACAAAGTCAACAAGTCAACAAAGTCAACCCCTCAACAACCATGTCACTATAATACATAATTAATATTATTGCTAATCATATTTCTTATTCTCATTAGGGTTTACCAAAAAGTCAATGGTCAACAGTCAACAGTCAACAACCCCAATGAGAATCCTCTGCCTCTGTCTCTCTCTGTCAACTGTGCATACACACCCGCATCCGCGTTCCGAGGAACACGAATACAAACGAGATAAAACCAATCCCAAAATGTACACTAGGATCTGGCTTAAACCAAAGCCCGCTAGTGTTAACTGTCCGGACACCAAACGTGCACAAGTGCACGGATGTGATAGAACCCTGTCGCAAAACCAAGCGACCTGTCGGAAAACCATGCGACCTCTACTCTTTTGCCTAAAGGCGAATAGCTTTCTATGTGGGACTCTAAAGACTCGACACTATGCTGGCAGTGGGTTTAACCACAAACCGCAAGCGGCACTAGCTGTGCGTAACGGTCCCCAGGTAGATACCGACAAGAAGACTGACGAGGTGAAACCCATCTGAACTCCTACTGAGCCTGAATGTGACAATCTCCGTACAGTCCGGTCTGTTCGTCTGATACATCGCATGGCAGGCCTAGGGGGCGGTAAACGTCTGTCACGACCCGAAAGAGCACGTGACTGGCCCTTGAACCATATGAAGTCTATAGGACCCCATCTGATCCAAGTAAGCCAAAAGCCCAGCAATCTAAAACCATTTAAAGAGTAAATAAGGAAAACTGTTTTTGAAAAGTAAGGAAATCAAAGTTTTTAAATAACTAAGCCGAATATGCATTTTTTTAAAATGTGTAACCTTTCCTGAAAATTTCGGCAGAGTTTCCTTTGTAAAAACTGGCCCCGAACGGGGTACAAGAATAATATATATGACATGATAAAAGGCATCCCCAAGCGGGAGCTAGCTCTTCGTCAATCGACGGTCACAACCAAGCAAGCAATAAAAATATACAACGCCAAAGGCGAGGATCAAATCCAAAAAGAACTCAAAACAGCCAGAAAACCGCAATACTACTAGCGCGACTCTAAGGTCGAAATAAAACAACACTGTTTTCTAAGTCTGAAACAATAAACAAGTTTTGGTTGATGGACAATTCTAGATACAATAAAAATACATGAACAATGGCGGTTCTGATACAAAGAACCCACCTAACCAAGCAAGTCACCCATAGGAAGCAGTGTGCCAGAAATGCCGCTATGGAATCTGTACGGCAAAAACCTGCAAGAACTGGGGCACAACGGGGGTGAGTTGCCAACTCATGAATAGAAAATATCTACAAGCAGAGATCGAATGCATGACCTATCCTAGGTCAATACGATCAGATAATAAATAAACCTCAATATGAATAAAGCTGAAGCATGCTAAACTGGCAATGTAATCTCTATACATGAGTATAGTGCCAAGTGCTCGTGCTAGTGCCTCAGGTAATAGCATGTCATGAATATGAGGTATAACCAATGTAATCAAATCTGTATACTCGTGGATCCCGTCCACTCGTCACCCACTGACAATAACCACCATGCATGTACATATCATGAATCATGTGCATGGGAAATAATATGAGGATATAACCACCCGTGTCCCTCGCGACACATCAAAATCATGGAACCAGGGTGCCCAGCATCGACACCCGAAAACATCATGAAAACTGTGCCCAGCATCGGCACGTAAATCCTCATATATCGGGCTCCGTCAGTCCGGATCGGCCCGCGGGCTCTGTCTGCGGTATCGGCCCTCGGCCCCGGCAGTATGCCCAAAACATCTATCGACTCTGGTCGGTATCCTCCGGATAACCGCCAGGTCTAACCAATCACCGGTAGGTACTCGCCCGCCTCCAGGCTCAATCGGCAAAGCTCGTCGATCATCTTACCGAGGGGAACCATACCGGGTCCACCATGTATCCGCAATCGGCTCATCCACGCCTCGATTCGGGTTACACATATCGCTCTCAGCACCGAGAAAACACATGGTGGACGCACTGAAATATCATATCAAGGGTAACCGGGTTTTTAAAGAAATGACATATTCTCTTTTGAAATACCCTCGGTTCCCAAATCCAGAAATATCATAGAAACAACATATCTCAATGCGTACAGTCAAAGCATGATGTATGCGGCATGTAACAGTAATGCAAGCATATCAGTAAGTCATGCAACATGGAATAATAATGTGCACATGCCGAGGGAGACCGCTCTTTTAAAAGGAATCTGTTTTTAAAGAGTATCTTGCGGTTCCCAAATCCCCAATCAAGCTAGAATCATCTATATATGTGTACAGGTATAAGTGTACAATATGCCACGCCAGAATCATATCATGAATGCAATAGTACTATAGTGTAGTGACATGGCAATTATCGATGATGAGTGTGTGAGCCGGCAACAAGTGTACGTGGAACATATACATCATCGATAATGGTGCTGGTGTCCTAGCAGCATGACTGAATGTCACAACAATACAAGCGATGCAATGCAAATAGCAGGAATATGCGGAAACGAATAATCAACGCAAAAGTAAAGAATCTACACCAATCTGTACAAGTCATGCAGGGGTGCCATTTGAAATAAGACGAATCAGGGCTTTTGGAAAAACAAGGGCTACGGTGTTTTAAGAAAGATACATCATTTGAAAATATCCGTATGACCCTTCTGCCTATCTTTAAAATATCCCCAATTCGTTAGTTTGAAATAGGTATGACTCAGTCCAGTCTAATGTCTACTAAGTAATCTAGACAGGAGGGGTAAGAAACCACCTAATCTGAGTCAATATATATAGATATGATAGTCGGTGATCCCGCCTCAATAACATATCGTAAGATATCCTCGAGTCATGAGTGCGGATCTATCATCAATATCGGCTCGTACGGTAGATCGTCGTACGGCATCCCAATAGCTGGGTAGGGGTCAATATCACAGTACCTCATCACATATCAGGTATCACTATCATCAGATCGCATAATCTGGGGTACTACTCTAAGTCTAGTACAAATCGATACCATCTATAAAAATATGAATGCGGGTAAAGCACATGTCCAAAGGCCCGCTAAAACTATCATATCGCACCTCGAAGACAAGCTATGTCACATCGCCGATCTCACGGCCTCACATCAAGTATCATCTCAAACCACGTATCATCCTCAAATCCCGTATATAAACACATAGTCCCATACCCATGTGTAGATATACGCACCATCATATGCACTCTAATAAATGAAAGAATGAATGCAAGTATGTGTGTAAATGTATGTGTGAGTGCAACCACTACTTTAGGGTTCGCACTATACTAAACCAATATATTCTTATCATCAAAATATCATTATTACCATCAATAACCCTAAACAACACATAATAAATATTCGTATGTATACGTATTCGTATACATCACCACGGACTGCGGGGGTGCTATACGCCATCCACCCGACTTCTCCCCGTAGATATAAATCTACTCACATTGCTTCTCGTGTGCCAAAGCCGATGTCGCTATCTTCACCTCCTTTGCCTCAACATCACGCGGGGTACCTACAAGTATATCACAATGCTAAAGCACATGAAAATCACATCGAAAACCAAAATAGCACACGCTACCCGCATAGGTAAAAACCTATCGACTCGCATGTAAACACAATCAAAATCCACTTGTCGTTGACGTCCAAACGCCACCCGACAGGAATGAATCACCAAATACCAAAATCCATGCTAAAACAAGTCCCAAATTATACACCAACATAGGAAAATCAACCCAGATTTCACCCTAGATGGAATCAGTCAAAACTAGACATACTCAGGGTCAAAACTAGAGGAAATGGGGGCATGCACAGAAAACGAGGCAATTCCTTAAAATACCTTATTTTAGAATTTTCCATAATTTTTCCCCATTTATCTGTATTTAATTATACCAGAATATTAAAATATTCATTAAAATAATATTAAATTATAAAATTTCCCAAAAATCATATTTTATTATTTTGAAGACGTTACAATCTACCCCCCTTAAAGAAATTCGGTCCCCGAATTTAAATTTAAACCCCCAAATACTAAAATATTTCAATACAAATTCCAAGTCATCGGGGCTCCGAAATCATCTATACATAAAACATCATAGCGCAATGCATGCGCATGAGTACTGAGCAGATAACTCAAAAGCAACACTCCATCAAGCATCCGCAATCATCGGAGTCATGGTAACGACACAATGTCAAATCCAATACAAAATCAATATGATATGGACCAAGACTATACATCTAGACACCCAATCTATACATGTAATTAGCTGATGCAACTGTATGCCAAATCTTTTTAAGTCGCTGTGCGATGCGCGTAACACTGCACAGTGGCGGACGTTTCTCATAAGAAAATAACTATATATGTGTGTATATATATCCTTTGTTTAATAAGCACGTTCCACCATTTTGAAAAAAATCAGAAGGGTTTCCTTGTTTTTAAAACGTTTTGTGTCACATCGGACACGTAGGTATATACTGAGACTATAGCTCGCTTTTCGGAAATCCCTTCGATAACTATCGATGCATGCAAAGTATATCCAGACACTGTCCACTGACTAGTCCTGCTCAGTATGAAAGCAAATATCCCACATCATAAAAATGTACTGCTCCAAAAGGAATAAATTCCAAAAATGCACGTAACACCACCCTGTACGTCTGACGCGCACGGAAATCAAAATCCATATATGCGCTAAACATGTGCACAAAACAACATCTAGGTGCAACGGGTGTGCACGAAGCATCTGTCATAGGCAACATGTGTGCCTGACAGCCAAAACAGGTACATCTGACATGCACGAAGAAATCTCGATTTAGTGCATCGGGTGTGCACCAAAATCGTATCTCAAAACATGCGCCCAACATGCGCGGAAATCCAAATCGGTACATCCATCGTGCACGAATGAAAATCTAAACCCTGCACACTCAATATGCACGGAATCACAAAATCCAATAGCAACGTCGAATATGCGTAGGTCCAGTCAAAAGCACGGAGTGCAAGAATCCACATCAATATCACAATCAAAATCGACATACCGAAAGGCATCAAATCGAAGTCAGGTGCAATCGTAATGCACAAAATATAAATCCGGTGCAACAAAGGCACGAAATATAAATCTGATGCGATAAACACAAGAAACATAAAACTGGTGCGACAAATGCACGAAGTATAGAACTGGTGCATCCCATGCACAAATACCAAGCAATAACTCAAATACGTAAGCCGCAACACCAAGTGTATCCAGATATGAAGAAAATCATAAACGTGTGCAGCTGCGGGCACAAAACACATATCGATGCACTACAAGCACATATAAGCTATACCGAGTGCAAAATCAAAACACTAAAATTACATGAAACTCTGCTGGAAGCGTAAATCAAATCACCAGCATAAAATAGGCATGAAATCGCAATCAACAGCTCAAGAGTAATAACTATGTACAAGGTATAAATACCCAGTAGGTGCAACCATGGTGCACAAAATCAAATATCATGAAACTCAGTCATCAAGACTAAATCATGCGAATAGATCGCCCAAAATACCGAAATCCAAAGCAACGGATACGTGATAATCAAATCACAAATCATAATTACCGTCGTCGGTATATCCTTCTTCAGGGTCGAGAAGGTACCGGTACATCCGATGCTAGCGGCGCAAGATATCTACTTGCCTCTTACTCGCGGCTGGCGTCCTCTGCCTCTGGTTCCTGATCTTTCCTGTAGATTACCAACTCGCAATCCATCGGCTCATCGGCCCGGTCAGGTGTGCTGACAGGAACGATTCCGTTCTTGCACTTCCCTGGTCATCTCTCGGTCAATCCTCACGACCGCTCGTAAAGCAGCACATCTCTAGCGCCGACCTCGGGTCCTCTGAATGCATATCACACATCCGATCCTGGGTGCAACTCTTATTGCAGCAGTGTACTGGAAGGAATCCTACTCAAGGTCTCTTCTGATCTTGCCTAAGCCAAACTGTAAGGAGGCTGGTACTCTGGCGTAATCTTTTCTCGCTCTCTGGACCTCTGCGTCCTTAGTACAACATCTCCTTGGAAGCTGGTCGCATCTCTGCGCCTCTGTATGCATGTCCGGCCTTTAATCTTAACGGGGTGTAGTAACAGCTCGTCTGCCTCTCGCACGAACTTCTTGTCCCGCTTGTCTGTATCATCGACCATTCGACGTCGCGTCTTTATCTGCACACTGCAATGTCCTCGGCTACGGTCCACCCGAAGTCTCTAACACGGACTCGAAATCACGAACTCAGTATCTTCATCACTCAGTAGAAGATATCTAGCCGAACACGTCCTCAGCGTGCATATCGCATCTCTGATGTCAGCAGAGTGGAACGTCATCTCGTCGAAATCTCGTGCAAACTCTTTACTCCACCTTGCTCCACTATCGACTGATTCGGACTCATCTCATCATGGCTACACAGACTGCGCTCCGACGGCTATGCTCGTATCTGGAGTCTCCCAAGCAGTGTCCCATCACATGATATCCGAATGATGTCGAATCATCCGATCGACTCGTCAGAACCTCACAATCCCCCAAGAGCTCAACATCTCGGGTACAGTTTAATAGTATCGAGTACATGCCACAGCGTCGGTGGTCCAGCCGTAGAAGGGCAAACCCAAGCCTCACTAATGGCGCCGAGAAACTGCCGCAAACCCTAAGGTTCAAAGGCTTTCACACGGTCATTAAGTCGAGTTAGGGTTTCATTCTTCTAGAGGGTCCATAGAATCACCTGCATGTCTTTCCGTATACTTTAAACTTGAAAAATGGGTTCCTGACCTTCGATCGTCTCAATCGACTCTCGACGAATCTGCGTGAAGTCGCCTCTAGCTGAAATCAATCTATCTGATGACCTCGCATCGGGGTAAGCGAACGAACCACATGTCCTAGTCATTCATCCTCGGTGACTAGCGACTCACTACCATATCTCTAAGAATATGCTCATGCTGCAGTAGCTCCAATCATCTGGGCGATATCTCATCACTCGCAGCAACAACTGGCTCTTTCGTATATACGCTAAACAGCGCCTCAATCCTCCAGAAAAGGCGATACATAAGCGGTCATCTCTGAATCGGACTGCTCTAGATCTGAGCAAGACTCTCCACACTGGAGATCTTCAACTCAGCTGGGCCCGCTCCGGCGCAAAAATCGAACGAATCACCTTCGTCTCTCAAATCGGGTAGACTAGCTATCATCTGTCGCATATCTGCCTGAAAGCTCCGGCAATCTCAGCTCGTAAGCTCCGAAAGCAACATCCTGTCAATCTCAGCAACAGCTGGTCCATCTGTCTGCACGGTAGGCGACATCATAATCTCTGAGGTACGCTGTACATCAACAGTCCTCTCTCAAGTGGCAGCTCTAACAATGACCCGATCATCCGGTGCAAGACCAAGCACTCGCCTCCACTAGAGGTCACACTCATCAATACCAACTCGAGACGTTCCCATGTCACCAGAAAACACAATGGTCGGCCCTCATACCGGACGAGCTCGCCCTGACCGTAACCCTAGCAGCAGCCCAAACTGCGCTCAACCATGGCGACAGGAACCTCAATCGAGTATCGAAGAGAGCAGGTCAATGGCAAGAAAGAGAACAACAGATCCAAAGTGGATACATGATCATAAGAAGGAACGGCATCAATAAAGGTATGATCATGAAACTAATAGAATCGGGGATCTCAAATGGATGTATAATCATGGATATGAAGAGAATCACTGATCTCGAAAGTATGTACATCCTAAGGTTCCTTAAGCGGAGTGGCGTGTCGTAAGTATGCCGCGGAACATACCAACGGTACGTCACTCTACTTTAGTCACCTATTCCATCAACCAAGGGTCATCCTACGCGAAGAAAGTTTGGGTCTAATACCCCCTCGACCAAGTCTAAGTTCCGTAAGGTTAAGCCTAAGTTCCGTATATAAATAACTCCCTAGGCTCCACATAGTCAAACTCAGACTCGAACCAAGGTCAACCTAGCGCTCTAATACCAACTTTGTCACGACCCGAAAGAGCACGTGACTGGCCCTTGAACCATATGAAGTCTATAGGACCCCATCTGATCCAAGTAAGCCAAAAGCCCAGCAATCTAAAACCATTTAAAGAGTAAATAAGGAAAACTGTTTTTGAAAAGTAAGGAAATCAAAGTTTTTAAATAACTAAGCCGAATATGCATTTTTTTAAAATGTGTAACCTTTCCTGAAAATTTCGGCAGAGTTTCCTTTGTAAAAACTGGCCCCGAACGGGGTACAAGAATAATATATATGACATGATAAAAGGCATCCCCAAGCGGGAGCTAGCTCTTCGTCAATCGACGGTCACAACCACGCAAGCAATAAAAATATACAACGCCAAAGGCGAGGATCAAATCCAAAAAGAACTCAAAACAGCCAGAAAACCGCAATACTACTAGCGCGACTCTAAGGTCGAAATAAAACAACACTGTTTTCTAAGTCTGAAACAATAAACAAGTTTTGGTTGATGGACAATTCTAGATACAATAAAAATACATGAACAATGGCGGTTCTGATACAAAGAACCCACCTAACCAAGCAAGTCACCCATAGGAAGCAGTGTGCCAGAAATGCCGCTATGGAATCTGTACGGCAAAAACCTGCAAGAACTGGGGCACAACGGGGGTGAGTTGCCAACTCGTGAATAGAAAATATCTACAAGCAGAGATCGAATGCATGACCTATCCTAGGTCAATACGATCAGATAATAAATAAACCTCAATATGAATAAAGCTGAAGCATGCTAAACTGGCAATGTAATCTCTATACATGAGTATAGTGCCAAGTGCTCGTGCTAGTGCCTCAGGTAATAGCATGTCATGAATATGAGGTATAACCAATGTAATCAAATCTGTATACTCGTGGATCCCGTCCACTCGTCACCCACTGACAATAACCACCATGCATGTACATATCATGAATCATGTGCATGGGAAATAATATGAGGATATAACCACCCGTGTCCCTCGCGACACATCAAAATCATGGAACCAGGGTGCCCAGCATCGACACCCGAAAACATCATGAAAACTGTGCCCAGCATCGGCACGTAAATCCTCATATATCGGGCTCCGTCAGTCCGGATCGGCCCGCGGGCTCTGTCTGCGGTATCGGCCCTCGGCCCCGGCAGTATGCCCAAAACATCTATCGACTCTGGTCGGTATCCTCCGGATAACCGCCAGGTCCAACCAATCACCGGTAGGTACTCGCCCGCCTCCAGGCTCAATCGGCAAAGCTCGTCGATCATCTTACCGAGGGGAACCATACCGGGTCCACCATGTATCCGCAATCGGCTCATCCACGCCTCGATTCGGGTTACACATATCGCTCTCAGCACCGAGAAAACACATGGTGGACGCACTGAAATATCATATCAAGGGTAACCGGGTTTTTAAAGAAATGACATATTCTCTTTTGAAATACCCTCGGTTCCCAAATCCAGAAATATCATAGAAACAACATATCTCAATGCGTACAGTCAAAGCATGATGTATGCGGCATGTAACAGTAATGCAAGCATATCAGTAAGTCATGCAACATGGAATAATAATGTGCACATGCCGAGGGAGACCGCTCTTTTAAAAGGAATCTGTTTTTAAAGAGTATCTTGCGGTTCCCAAATCCCCAATCAAGCTAGAATCATCTATATATGTGTACAGGTATAAGTGTACAATATGCCACGCCAGAATCATATCATGAATGCAATAGTACTATAGTGTAGTGACATGGCAATTATCGATGATGAGTGTGTGAGCCGGCAACAAGTGTACGTGGAACATATACATCATCGATAATGGTGCTGGTGTCCTAGCAGCATGACTGAATGTCACAACAATACAAGCGATGCAATGCAAATAGCAGGAATATGCGGAAACGAATAATCAACGCAAAAGTAAAGAATCTACACCAATCTGTACAAGTCATGCAGGGGTGCCATTTGAAATAAGACGAATCAGGGCTTTTGGAAAAACAAGGGCTACGGTGTTTTAAGAAAGATACATCATTTGAAAATATCCGTATGACCCTTCTGCCTATCTTTAAAATATCCCCAATTCGTTAGTTTGAAATAGGTATGACTCAGTCCAGTCTAATGTCTACTAAGTAATCTAGACAGGAGGGGTAAGAAACCACCTAATCTGAGTCAATATATATAGATATGATAGTCGGTGATCCCGCCTCAATAACATATCGTAAGATATCCTCGAGTCATGAGTGCGGATCTATCATCAATATCGGCTCGTACGGTAGATCGTCGTACGGCATCCCAATAGCTGGGTAGGGGTCAATATCACAGTCCCTCATCACATATCAGGTATCACTATCATCAGATCGCATAATCTGGGGTACTACTCTAAGTCTAGTACAAATCGATACCATCTATAAAAATATGAATGCGGGTAAAGCACATGTCCAAAGGCCCGCTAAAACTATCATATCGCACCTCGAAGACAAGCTATGTCACATCGCCGATCTCACGGCCTCACATCAAGTATCATCTCAAACCACGTATCATCCTCAAATCCCGTATATAAACACATAGTCCCATACCCATGTGTAGATATACGCACCATCATATGCACTCTAATAAATGAAAGAATGAATGCAAGTATGTGTGTAAATGTATGTGTGAGTGCAACCACTACTTTAGGGTTCGCACTATACTAAACCAATATATTCTTATCATCAAAATATCATTATTACCATCAATAACCCTAAACAACACATAATAAATATTCGTATGTATACGTATTCGTATACATCACCACGGACTGCGGGGGTGCTATACGCCATCCACCCGACTTCTCCCCGTAGATATAAATCTACTCACATTGCTTCTCGTGTGCCAAAGCCGATGTCGCTATCTTCACCTCCTTTGCCTCAACATCACGCGGGGTACCTACAAGTATATCACAATGCTAAAGCACATGAAAATCACATCGAAAACCAAAATAGCACACGCTACCCGCATAGGTAAAAACCTATCGACTCGCATGTAAACACAATCAAAATCCACTTGTCGTTGACGTCCAAACGCCACCCGACAGGAATGAATCACCAAATACCAAAATCCATGCTAAAACAAGTCCCAAATTATACACCAACATAGGAAAATCAACCCAGATTTCACCCTAGATGGAATCAGTCAAAACTAGACATACTCAGGGTCAAAACTAGAGGAAATGGGGGCATGCACAGAAAACGAGGCAATTCCTTAAAATACCTTATTTTAGAATTTTCCATAATTTTTCCCCATTTATCTGTATTTAATTATACCAGAATATTAAAATATTCATTAAAATAATATTAAATTATAAAATTTCCCAAAAATCATATTTTATTATTTTGAAGACGTTACAACGTCAGTCCCCTAATAGCGGTATAAGTCGTGTCGGAGTGAAGCCCAGAACACCCTGAAATAACACTGGAAATCTACCAGTATATCTCGCTTGCCCTGGCCAGAGACTACTCGTGTAATGGCTCTCCTAGACACAGCGCGATGTCAACCCCCAATACTGGGAGAGACAAATCCTGTCTAACCGTCACTGCCTCCAAGTTCTTCGGGACTGCACCCAAAAACTACCTGTTTGCACGACTCCTTTGAGCCATGGTAGGATAGTAATCAAAGTACAGTGGGAACACACTCGAGGCGAAGTGACAGTGTCAAGTCAGCGGACTAAACTGTACTCATGTCACCTGGGAATTGATAACTGACGATAGGTATAATACCAACCAACAGTCCCCGACGAGTCCTGTCCAGTGTACTCGTAACCTAACGAGCACCCGCATACTATCTCAAGTACGACATACTGACGGCTGTGGGACAGACCGTCTCCCGAACTGGGATAAGAAGCGCATACGCTAGTCTACTCTGGAGTATCGATACCCTGTCTCGATAGTCCTGCGACTAGGGACCTGCATAAGGATGTGCTTATAGATTACCCAGCCCCCACGAGTGTGACTGCCATCACAACGCTGGTAATCAAGCAAAGATCCTAAGGGCTCTACTAATATGTATAAGCGATATGTTAAAAGAAACACATGCACATATTAAAGTAGAAACAACCCAAGTAGCATACTACCATTTTGAGCAAGATTGTCAATACAAGATGAATATCCCAAGCTTCCATTAAGTAATATACATATAGTATGATACAGTAATGGCCTCTAGGGCATATACACTAACAGAAATATGATTAACAATAATATTACTTAAGTATTATAGTGACATGGTTGTTGAGGGGTTGACTTTGTTGACTTGTTGACTTTGTTGACCGGTTGACTAGGTTGGACTAGTTGACCATCATCATTACAATGGCTATCATTTCATGGCAAAGACTTTTGCTTGCTTGTTTCTTTTTGCAAAATGAGTGCATGAAATGATATGGCCATTTTGCCTTGAACCATCACATAATACTTCATTACTATTATTTGTTATGATGATTTTGGATTATGAGAGCTTAGATGGCAAAAGAGTTACTCATTCTCTCATTTGCTTTCTCTCTCTTGCTTGAGCTCTCCCTCTTACTCTTCCTCTTGCTCTCTCTCTAGCTCAAGGCAACTCCCTCTCATGAGTTGAGAAACATTGCCTTAGAGATAAAAGAAAACCCATATCACTTCTCTACTCATCCTAGTTCATAAGGTTTAGCAAACCAACTGTTCTAGTTTCTTCTAGTTTGAAGAGAAGCCAAAGGTAGAAGCTTTCAGGTGGATCCATCTTCGGCGCAAGGAGACGACTAGGTGAGGCCGATCCGTACACTGCAAAGAGTTGAAGACGAAGGAGTTCAAGAAAGGTATAATCCCCTAACCGAGTAGGTAAAACTCTTGTTAGGTTTGTTAGATAGTTGTTTAACAAAGATCCGTATTTTGATTCCATGTTACCACCTCTTGAAAAATCGTTTTTTATCATTTCCGCAAGCCTGTAAGTACCAGGAGAGGTAACACGGAGTTACAGTGGTATCAGAGACAGGTTAAACACTATCTAACATGTTAACAAAGTAACTAGAAGTTCGATCGGAGAAAAAGTCGCGAAACATGCCCGAAAAATCACGTTTCTGCCGATTCTATTTTCTGTTCAAAAAATAAAAAATCTTACACTAAAAATCGGCTCAGGATTTTTAGAACACACTGTAGAAAAATGGTCCCACGACTCGGTCAAAGCGCCGCGGAACCGCGGCGGGAGAGAACCGCGGCGGGAGCATGCTCCCGCCGCGGAACCGCGGCCGAGTTGACTCGGCCGTGGGAGATTTTTCATGCAGTGTGTTCAGTGGGGTGTTTTGGGATTTTTACAATATGTTTTTTCTGCCCAGATTTTCCAGAAAGCAAAATTTGTTTTTGGGACTTAAAAATCCGTATTTTGATCGAACTTCTAAAGACTTAAGCTGACCAGTTATATCTGTGATGTGATATATGTATTGAACGTCTGCTAATCGCTATACGTCGATTAGTGGGGGTTATACATATCTGTGATCTGTAATGTTGATGGCATGTGTATATGAATTCATTGGATTGTCGCGGATGAATAGCCGGGGGGTTGTGAGATGAGAGTTTTCTTTTTCTTTCAATTCATGTAATTTGTAATTGATGTAATATTATTTATATGGCCGCACAACCGGGATGGGGTTGTAGCCGTCATTGTATAATTTCTTTTACTGTTTTTGCTCTTAGGACCGACCCAAGGTGGGGTGCACAAACTACCGGGTATCTCAAAGTGCCGAGTGGCCTACTTACGGTGTTGAGGGAGGTTGCTTCGCTTCGGGTACTTGGCGGGTAGTTTTCCGCACCCGTAGGTGTCTAGGGTGGGGTCTTGGCTATTCATCGCGACCGTGTACTCCTCTCTTCGTTACAGGCTCGTACGGATTGCGGATTCCTAGTATATCCAATGTGTTCATCTGTGATCTGGAATGGCTATCATTGCATGTGACGAATGTGTATATCTATATATGATATCTATTTAGGCGTTGCTTATGTTTTGCATCCGCGCTAGTCCAGCCCCCGCTCTGTCGTTAGTTAAGTAACCTAACGGGTAATGATGGGGCCCCGTGGCGAATGCGGATGGCATAAGCGTACGTCATATTTTCGTTGTTTTCTGCAATGGTAGGATTAAATGATGGGACACATTAAAATTAATGCAAGAAAATAAACCAAGTAAAGTCGTCGGAACAATTTCAAAAACCACTCGGTTTCCTTTCAAAAACAACTTTTAAACACGGAGCTTAAGCCACTCCTTTTAAAAGCTATCAAGGTTCCTTCGATTATATCAAGTTCACTACGTTCACGGTTTCGCTAAAACCATTCGTAGCCCTCAGTCGTTTCGTATGAATATTCAATAGTATTCAAGCTATGTTTGTTGACCTTCGTCAAGGCATAGTGGTTGGTAGATGTTGGGTGTTCATATGTAGCATAGATAGATGCGTTGGTTTGGGACAGTCGTATTACCTTGTTGACCTTGTCAAGGGTATATACGGGTGGGTTCAAATTAACCTGGACAATGACGGGTAGAACTTGACATGTGACTTATGATTTGTTGACCTTCGTCAAGGTCATAAGAGCATGGGGCAAAAATCCACATCGGGAGTTTCAAAAGAACTGAAACTTGCTAGCGCTGCATACCATTTGGAGTGTGATGATTCTGGTAGGATTCCTTCAGTTTTATCACACGATGATATTTGGATCCCGATCCTACTGTGAGTATATTCTACTCCTCCAGAACTTTCTCACTTAACGATCAATGCTATAAACCAAGTAGGTGTCTAGAAAGGTGTTAGCGGGGCTACGCCCACAGGGAAAAGAGGTTATTTAATTAAAGAACTTCGCGAAAGTGTTGGAAAACCTCCCTCAAAGTACCGACACTGGCCTGGCTGAATGGTTAAGCAAGTATTGTACGGTGAGATTGATCCCGACTAATTCTTCCTTTATGGTTTGAGGAGGGATTCGAGAGACAGTGGGAGCCATCCTGTTTAGATAAATTAAAAACCAATCTAAACTTGCAAGAGCATCATGCTGAGTGTTTTCTTCTCTCTCTCTTTTTGCAGCGACCCAGTGACCACACATAGGTTACATCTAGATAATTAAATGACTGAACCTGACTGTTATGATTGGCAAAGGTCTGTCCAGATGTCCATTACCCATGACAAGCTGGGACACCTCTTAACTAATCAAACCCCTGCCTTCTCAGGACCAGTTTCCCCTGTCAAGGACATTGACATCAGTATGACATCGGAGAAAGACTATGCGAAAGCTAAGTGCCTCGTGTTAGCCTCAGTTGATGGTGCGAACCAGAGGCAGCACGAGAAGATGGACTCAGTTTCTATCTTCCTCCATAACAAAGATTTATATGGAGAGCAATCTCGTATCGCAAGATATGAGACCTCGAACGAATTGCTTCAAGTGAGGTTAGCTGTCGGGTCATCTGTAAGGGGAAACGTACTTACAGAGACCAGCTATTTTGAGCTTACGGACGTGAAGACCACGTTGGAGAACGGGTCAAATACTGACTTGATTCTACAGTCCCTGTCCTCTGCTTATACCCTGAAGGAAACCAGGGAAAGAGAAGCAAAGGGAAGGGCAAAAGTTTCGGGACTGGATATAGTAAAAGAGGGAGGTTCCTATTGTTACGGGAATGAACATTGGCAGAAGGATTACAGGGCTAGAAAAGCCAGTAGCCAGAATTCGAAGCATGTTGTGGCTTCGGCTTCGGTTGTGTTTGTGATAGAGAACTGTATGTCAGTTAACCCTACTTCCTGGGTATTGGATACCGGATCAGGATCTCACATCTATAATTCATTACAGGCTCTGAGAAACCGTAGGGTTATCAGAAAAGGTGATATGACTCTCAGGGTTGCTAACGGAATGAGCATGGATGCTGAATCCGTAGGGGAATATCATCTTGGACTGACAACTGGGCAGATATTGATTCTGCGTAACTGTTTGTATGTACCAGGTGCGACTTGTAATATCATATCTGTATCCTTACTTTCTAAGGAAGGATATGATTTTACTTTTGTAAGCGATGTGGTCCACATCCACCTAAATCAAGTACTGATTGGGTCAGCTATATTGAAATACGGTATATACGTTTTGAATCAAGCTCAGGTCTTCAGTGTCCAGAACACACTTAAAAGAAAGTCTCCGGAAACAAATCAGGCTTTCTTATGGCATTGTAGACTAGGTCACATTAATGAGACACGATTAACTAAGTTACATAAAGAGGGATACTTGAATCCATTCGAGTATCGGTCTTATGCCACTTGTGAATCTTGTCTCATGGGAAAGATGACAAAGACTCCGTTCACTGGACACGGAGTAAGAGCGAGCGAACTCTTGGGACTCATACACAGTGATGTGTGTGGTCCAATGTCTATTCATGCGCGAAGTGGTTATTCATACTTCATTACTTTCACAGATGATTTCTCTAGGTATGGACATGTCTTCTTAATGAAGCACAAATCCGAGGCCTTTAAGAAATTTCGAGAATACAAGAATGAAGTTGAAAAACAAACAGGCAAAAGTATAAAGACACTGAGATCTGATCGAGGTGGTGAATACTTGAGTGCCGAGTTTCTGGATTACTTAAAAGAGAATGGAATTCTCTCTCAGCGTACTCCTCCATACACACCACAATACAACGGTGTATCTGAAAGGCGGAATCGAACCCTATTGGATATGGTTCGTTCCATGATGAGTAAGGCTGAGTTACCGCAATCTTTCTGGGGTTATGCACTAGAAACAACTGCATATCTCTTGAACAAGGCTCCAACCAAGACTGTGCCAACCACCCCATATCAGATGTGGAGTGGGAAGAAACCCTGTCTTAAGTATCTTAAGACATGGGGATGTCCAGCTTTTGTAAAGAAGCAGCATGTGGACAAGCTCAAGGCACGCTCGGTACTGTGTAAGTTTGTGGGATACCCAAAGAACTCCAGGGGCTATCTTTTCTATTCCGCCGAAGAACAAAAAGTTTTTGTTTCTCTGCCTGCCCACTTCTTGGAAACTGAATTTTTGGAAAATCAGATAAGTGGGAGCGCAATAGAACTTGAAGAAATTCCAGAACCACAAGCTGTTACTGAAAGCTTGGAAGAACCAGAAGTTTCAGGAGAACCAGACATTCCTGCGCCGCTCCGCAGGAGTAGGAGGCAGTCTCATCCGCCCGAGAGATACTACGGTTTTCTCATAGATGGGGATAGAGAGGATTGCACTATTGATTATGATGAGCCTACTAGCTTCCACCAAGCCATTCAGAGCGGTGACTCGGTAAAATGGCTGGATGCAATGCGGACCGAAATGGAGTCCATATACACCAACAAAGTATGGACATTGGACGTTGCTCCAGATGGGGTAAAACCCGTAGGATAAAAGTGGATCTTCAAAAGGAAGATTGGTGTAGATGGATAGGTTGAGACCTATAAGGCTAGACTTGTTGCAAAGGGTTTTCGTCAAAGACCTGGTTTGGACTATGACAAAACCTTTTCTCCAGTGGCTATGCTGAAATCCATTTGGATCCTTCTTGCCATTGCTGCCTTCCACTATTATGAAATCTGGCAAATGGACGTAAAGACGGCTTTCCTAAATGGATATTTAGTGGAATGCGTCTATATGGATCAGCCAGAGGGATTCATTCAGAGTGGGAGCAGCGGTAAAGTGTGCAAGTTGCTCAAGTCCATCTATGGACTGAAGCAGGCATCGCGGAGTTGGAACATCTTCTTTGATGATACTGTCAAAGAATTCGACTTTATCAAAAATCCAGATGAACCATGCATTTACAGTAAGATTGTAGGGAGAAATGTGGTATTCCTCGTCTTGTACGTCGATGGAATTCTTCTAATAGGAAATGATATTCCTATGTTACAGTCAGTCAAAGGATTCTTGTCACAAAGGTTCTCCATGAAGGACCTGGGCGATGCCAACTACATTCTGGGGATCCAGATCTATCATGATAGATCTAAAAGGATGTTGGGACTTTCACAGTCCAAGTACATCGACACCATACTAAAACGATTCAGTATGGAAGATTCCAAGCGCGGTAATCTACCGGCTTGTCACGGAATCACCCTCTCCAAAGAGATGTCTCCCAAGACTGATTTGGAAAGGGCTCGCATGTCATCAATACCCTACGCATCTGCGGTAGGCTCTATTATGTATGCGATGTTATGTACCAGACCAGATGTAGCATACGCATTGAGCGTTGTAAGCCGGTATCAGTCGAACCCAGGGGAGAAACACTGGATAGCAGTAAAGAACATTTTCAAGTACCTGAGAAGGACTAAGGAGATGTTCTTGGTGTATGGCGGAAAAGACCTCCAGATCGAGGCCTTTGCTGACTCCAGCTTCCAGAGTGACAAGGATGGCTCCAAGTCCATGTCGGGTTATGTCTTTACCCTCAATGGAGGGGCGGTTTGCTGGAAGAGCTCCAAGCAGGAAACCGTTGCTGACTCAACTATGGAAGCGGAGTACATAGCTGCATGCGATGCCGCAAAGGAAGCTGTCTGGATGAAGAAGTTCCTCACGGAGCTTCAGGTGGTTCCTACCAGTGTTGATCCAATACCGCTGTATTGTGACAACAACGGCGCTATAGCTTTAGCGAAGGAACCCAGGTCCTATCAGAAGTCCAGGCACATTTTGAGGCAGTACCACCTAATCATGGAGATCGTAGATAGCCGGGAGATCGAGGTAAAGAGAGTAAATACGGAAGATAACACTGCTGATCCATTCACGAAGGCCTTACCTCAGACTCAGTTCGAGCGGCTGATCGAGATGATAGGTCTTCGATACGCCAGTTCATGACATTAGTGCAAGTGGGAGATTGTTAGTGTATATGCCCTAGACGCCATTATTGTATCATACTAGTTTGTATATTACTTAATGGAAGCTTGGGATATTCACCTTGTATAGACAATCTTGCTCAAAATAGTAGTATGCTACTTGGTTTATTTCTACTTCAATATGTGCATGTGTTTCTTATAGCATATTGCTTATACATATTAGTAGAGCCCTTAGGATCTTTGCATGATTACCAGTGTTGTGATGGCAGTCACACTTGTGGGGGCTGGGTAATCCGCAAGCACATCCTTATGCAGGTCCCTAGTCGTAGGACTATCGAGACAGGACATCGATACTCCGGAGTAGACTAGCGTATGCGCTTCTCATCCCAGCAGGGGAGACGGTCTGTCCCACAGCCGTCAGTACGTCGTACTTGAGAAAGTATGCGGGTGCTCGTTAGGTTACGAGTACACTGGACAGGACTCGTCGGGAACTGATGGTTGGTACTATACCTATCATCAGTTATCAGTTCCCAGGTGACATGAGTACAGCTTAGTCCGCTGACTTGACACTGTCACTTCTCCTCGAGTGTGTTCCCACTGTACTTTGATTACTACCCTACCATGGCTCAAAGGAGTCGTGCAAACAGGTAGTAGTTCGGTGCAGTCCCGGAGCACTTAAAGGCAGTGACGGTTAGACAGGATTCGTCTCTCCCGGTATTGGGGGTTGATATCGCGCTGTGTCTAGGAGAGCCATTACACAAAGTCCCTGGCCAGGGCAAGCGAGATATACTGGTAGGTTTCCAGTGTTATCTCAGGGTGTTCTGGGCTACACTCCGACACGACTTGTACCGCTATTAGAGGACTGATGTTTACCGCCCCCTAGGCCCGCCAAGCGATATTCTCAGACGAACAGACCGGACTATACGGAGAGTGTCACATTCAGGCTCAGTAGGAGTTCAGATGGGTTTCACCTCGTCCGTCTTCTTGTCGGCATTTACGTGGGGACCGTTACGCACAGCTAGTGCCGCTTGCGGTCTGTGGTTAAACCCACTGCCAGCGTAGTGTCGAGTCTTTAGAGTCCCATACAGAAAGCTATTCGCTTTTAGGCAAAAAAGTAGAGGTCGCATGGTTTTGCGACAGGGTCCGGTCACATCCGTGCAGTTAACAATAGCAGGCTTTGGTTTAAACCAAATCCTAGTGTACGTTTTGGGATTGGTTTTATCTCGTTTGTATTCGTGTTTCTCGGAATGCGGATGCGGGTGTGTATGCACGGTTGACAGAGAGACAGAGGCAGATGATTCTCATTGGAGTTGTTGACTGTTGATTGTTGACTGTTGACTATTGGCTTTTTGCTAAACTCTAATGAGAATAAGAAATATGATTAACAATAATATTACTTAAGTATTATAGTGACATGGTTGTTGAGGGGTTGACTTTGTTGACTTGTTGACTTTGTTGACCGGTTTACTAGGTTGACTAGTTGACCATCATCATTACAATTGCTATCATTTCATGGCAAAGACTTTTGCTTGCTTGTTTCTTTTTGCAAAATGAGTGCATGAAATGATATGGCCATTTTGACTTGAACCATCACATAATACTTGATTGCTATTATTTGTTATGATGATTTTGGATTATGAGAGCTTGGATGGCAAAAGAGTTACTCATTCTCTCATTTGCTTTCTCTCTTTTGCTTGAGCTCTCCCTCTTGCTCTTCCTCTTGCTCTCTCTCTAGCTCAAGGCAACTCTCTCTCATGAGTTGAGAAACATTGCCTTAGAGATAAAAGAAAACCCATATCACTTCTCTACTCATCCTAGTTCACATGGTTTAGCAAACAAGGTGTTCTAGTTTCTTCTAGTTTGAAGAGAAGCCAAAGGTAGAAGCTTTCAGGTGGATCCATCTTTGGCGCAAGGAGACGACGGGGTGAGGCCGATCCGTACACCGCAAAGAGTTGAAGACGAAGGAGTTCAAGAAAGGTTTAACCCCCTAACCGAGTAGGTAAAACTCTTGTTAGGTTTGTTAGATAGTTGTTTAACAAAGATCCATATTTTGAGTCCATGTTACCACATCTTGAAAAATTGTTTTTTTATCATTTCCGCAAGCCCGTAAGTACCGGGAGAGGTAACGTGGACTTACAAGGAGGACATAGGAATGGGATTTGCGAGTTTAAGCGAGCTTTCCAACGCTAAATCCATTCCTAGTGCCCCTTGTCCGTCCGCTAAATACGCTTATCCTAACCCTTGGAAAAACATCCGCAACCATGTATCCAATTAAGTTACAACTACATGTCACGTTGTAGTGCGCTTAAAGGACTTCTCGACTTAGGTCGCGGCTATATGTCACGTACTGCCTAAGTGAGGGGGTTGCGTTTGTTTGTTCGGGGTTCATTTTGTTGGAGGTAGTGCCCTCAGAGTCAATTATTGGATCACAGGTACGTGATTGCAATGATTGAGGGAGGACCTATCCCGGTAGGACAGTCTTACTCGAGATGATAGTATGCTATCTGGTTTACCTTTATCATCGTGTACTGCTTTAAGTGACCTGACATGTCGCTATTACACGTTGATAGAGCCCCTAGGATTCTTGCTTGACCACCAGCAGTATGAGGGCGATCATATAAGTGGGAGCTGGGGGTCTACAAGCATATCCTTAAAAGGTCCCTAGTCGTGGGAGTTTCGAGACTGGGCATCGATACTCCATTAGTAGACTAGTGTATACAGTCGAGACCCCGACGAGGGGCGGTGGCCGGTCTCACAAGCCACTGGTGTCAGTTGGATCACCTAAGATGTATACAGGTGCTCATTGGGTTATGAGT
Organism: Agapanthus africanus; assembly: GCA_030015575.1. NCBI lineage: Eukaryota > Viridiplantae > Streptophyta > Magnoliopsida > Asparagales > Amaryllidaceae > Agapanthus > Agapanthus africanus. The sequence goes on from CM057347.1 coordinate 299,875,347, forward strand.
ACACCGGACAGGACTCGCCGGGAACATGCTAGTTGGTCATATACCAGACGTCAGATGGCAGTTCCCTGGTGACATGTGTGCAGGTTAGTTCATCGACCTGGGGATCGTCATTTGTCTCGTGTGAGTTCCCACTGTACTTTGATTACTACCCTACCACGGCTCAAAGGAGTCGTGCAAACAGGTTTTAGTTGGGTACAGTCCCGAGCCACATGGAGGCAGTGAGCGTATCTTCAGGGGTTCGTCTCTCCCGGTATTGGGGGTGAGGTCGCGCTGTGTCTAGGAGAGCCATTACACAAAGACCTTGGCCAAGGCAGGAGATTTACTGGTAGGTATTCCAGTAGTATCTCAGGGTGTCTGGGCTACACTCCGACACGACTTGTACCGCTTTTGGGTGTCTGACTTTTACCAACCCCCTAGGCCCGCCATGCGATGCTCATAGACGAACGGACCGGACTGTACGGATATTGTCACTGACAGGCTCAGTAGGGTGTCAGGATGAGTTCGCTCATCGACGTCCCTTTTAGTCAATAGCTGGTGGCCCGTTACGTATTGGCTTATACCTCTGACGGGCTAGTGGTTAAATCCACAGCCATTGTATTGACGAGTCTTTAGAGTCTACCACACTTTCAGTTACTCAAGTTTCGGGCGAAACGCTGTAGAGGCCGTATGGAGATATGGCAGGGTCCGATCAGATACGTGCGGTATTGCACGGATCAGGATCGGACAGTTTGTACTAGTAGCCGTATAGGTATATGGCGGGGTTTGAGCTGATACGTGCGGTATTGCACGGATCAGGATCGAACGGATTTTACCAGCCGGCTTTGGCTTAAGCCGGTCCTAGTTTAGTACAGTGTAGATTTTATCTCTTTGCATTTGTATCCGGACGGAATACAGATGCGGGTGTGTATGCACAGTATCGGGGTTTTTCCTGTAATTTATTACGGGACCAGTTTTCTGGAGTTGCCAGTTTGCATTCCGTTCCGGCCGGTTTTCCTTTGTTCTTTCCCGGCCGGACTTTTCCGATGGAGGGGGTAATTTGCAGTTTTGCAAATTACATTTGTGGAGGGGTTTTCTTGCATAATGATTGATTATGATAGCTTCATATCTTTCATCCATGCTTTTGCTTTAATGAGATTTGATTGAATGAGGATGGGTTTAATAGTAACAAGCATGGTTCATGTTTGTTTGTGGTCACCTCTTGACTTCTCCTACACTCACCTCCCTTCTTGCTTCATATTGTTTTTTCCTCCACCATTATTCTCACTTGAGAGAATAATTTTTTTTCATGGTTGAGGGAGAAGAAGTAAAGAGAAGGAGAGAGCATCATCCTTGAGAGTGTTTTTCATTCTTGATCTCTTTTCATGCCAAGAAAAATGCAAGCACCATTTTTCTTATCTTGATTCCTCCATCAAAGGCAACTCCAATACCCCATTGAGACAAAGCGAATTCTACACTACACTTCCTACAGCAAATCTTGGACGCGTCGATTTGCCAGCTTCGCGCCCGAGTTGCCTCGGTATTGAGGTGGGAGCCCGTAAAAGCTACAGGCGATGTGGTGCCCTTTCCGACGAGGAGGAGACGGATGGAGATCCCGCGAGGAGATCGGAGTGGAGATGAAGACCGGAGGACTCGGATCAGTCGGTACATCTCTTCCCTTTCTTGTTAGTAGCTTAGACTTGTTAATGGTTACGATCCGGAGTTTAGTGCGCGGTGGTGCCGGTTTGCAAAGTCCGCAAAAATTTAAGTTTATCACCGCTTCCGCACTCCGGCGTCGGATTGACGGCCGGGGCGCCGCCGTGCACTTACAGTGGTATCAGAGCCTCGCCATTAACTTCGTCTAGCTTGGTTTAATGTGTTTTACGTTTCCGATCGAACAAAATCCCGAAAACACGTATTTCAACCACATCAGTTTCTGTCGAATTTTTTTTGAGTCCAAAAATTTTTCAGGTTGTCTCAGAGTGATGTGCAGGGAATTACAAGCATACTGCAAAAATCTGGTACCATGAACTCACTATACCGCCGCGGAAGGGCGGCCAAAACCCTACTTTGGCCGCGCTTCCGCCGCGGTTGTAACTGTTCACGCTCCCAAATTTTTGCAATATGTTTCTGAGTTGAAAATATGGTTTTTGGAATATTAAAATTGGGCCCAGGTTTTCTGTGGGTGCTACAGTTTTGATTGGGGGCCCACTTGTTAAGTTTGATCAATCGGAAAATTTTAAACACATTTTTCACAGTATTTACATTATATCTGCGACCGTGAATGTCACTCGATCGGTAAATCCGGTCTAACTGCTATAGCCCGGTTAGACGGATTTGCGAACGTGACTTTCACGTTGATGTTCTATGTATTTGCTGTGTTGTTGCGGATCGGTCGTGGGGGATAGCCTGGATGCAATGCTAGTACAGTTTTGTTGTATCATGTACATTTGATATTGCGGGGCGGGCGTCCGACATGTGGACTGCCGTCACTGCCTGTTTGTATTATTTTTTTGGGACACGACCAGGTTACGGTCGATGTACCCGGTGTGTGTATATTTTACTTTCTGTACTAGGTTTACCCCGCGGAGGGGTGCACGGATAGCCGGGTTCTAGAAGGCAACAAGCCCGCATCTCATGGCATTGGGACGGAGGGGGCTTCACTCCAGGATTGGCTGGCTATTCGCCGCACTCGTAGGGGGTATAGGATTTCATTGCACAGGCTATCCACACGACCAGGGGAACGTCGGGTTTCAGTAGTGGCTCTGTGAAACCCGGGGATCCCAGATATCTGTATTGTTCTGTGATGCTGTACATTTCTGTGATGTTGCATTTTTATTCACGCCTTGAGCGAAATACTATATATTGGTATATATATTAGTAGATGTTGTATATGTTTTTCATCCGCGCTAGACCAGTCCCCGCTCTGCCGTTAGTAAGCTAACCTAACGGGTGATGACGGGACCCAGTGGCGAATGCGGATGGCATATACGTACGTCAGTATATTTTCGTTCTTTGTGGTGTGATCAATTGATGGGACTGCGTTGATTCGGATCAATGCAAGTTAAACAAACCTATTCTGATGTTGTTGGAACACTTTTCAAAAAGCTGTTATTGCAAGGACGTTCACTTTTGTTTTGCATCGTGGTATTCATTTGGAATATCCTGCTCCTCAGTCGACGAGGCAAGGGCCGAGATCCCTTCACCGGGAGTGACCCCTTGGACATAAGTTTGCGTCAGGGCATTAACTTCACTATAGCCGATTACTTTTGCTTTGCATCGTGGTATTTATTTGGAATATCCTGCACCCCATTCTACGGGGAAAGAGCCGAGATCCCTTCACCGGGAGTGACCTCTTTAGTGAAGGTTTTCGTCACTATATTTTCTAAAAAGCTATCCGTTCCTTCAACAATATCAAGTTCATTACGTTAAAGGTTTTCGCCAGAAACCATTCGTAGCCCTCCGTCGTTTCATATGGGTAGTCAATAGTATTCAAGCTGTGTATGTTGGCCAAAGTCAAGGCACAGTAATTGGTAGCTATTGGGTGTTCATATGCAGCATAGATAGATGCGTTGGTTTGGGACAGTCGTACTGCCATTTTGGCCAAAGTCAAGGGTATGTACGGGTGGATTCAAATTAACCTGGAGAATGACGGGTTGAACTTGACATGTGACTTATGATATGTTGGCCAAAGTCAAGGTCATAAGAGCATGGGGCAGAAATCACATCGGGAGTTTCAAAAGAACTGAAACTTGCCAGATATGCGCATACCTTCTGGAGTGTTATAGCGTGAGCGGATTCCGTCACGTTATCATGCGATGATAGTTGGATCCCGATTCCCACTGATGAGTTAGTTTACTCCTCGGGTAACCCCGACTAATTCTTCTTTCAGGTTTGGAGGAGAATTTGAGGTACAGTGGGAGGTTTCCAGATTAGATAAATTGGTAACCATTCTGATCTAGGTTAGAGTGCACGCTGAGTGTTTCTTTTCTCTCTCTCTTTGGCAGCGACCATTGACCCGACCCTAAGACTTTGACTCAGAGACCAAGTTGACCGAACCTTCTTAACACTGGCTTTTGGATTGTCAGAGTTGCAAACCTCATTGCCACTCCTACTTTTACCCTTTTCTCCAGGACACCCCGTTTTACTACGAACGTCCAATTCCATTGGACAAAACCATCGTATGGTTAGATACGAACTCGAAAGAATTTATTCGAGGATGGTTTCCGGTTCTGGAGAAAACGGATAGGATTATTCAGTTGTCTTTTCCTTTTACCTTCTCTCAGCTTACGAGTACTCCTTGGTTTAGGGGTAGTACACCTATTACGCAAATTGGATTGTCTTCTTCCAAACCTTAGGCTGGTGCCGACCGGTAGGGAATGAAGAAAACCAATTAGCATAACGATGGTGTGCAGAAGGTATTAAGTTCAGACAAAGCAAGGGATTAGTAAGAGGGCAAAGTAAATTGCAACAGATATTCACGACCAAACCAAATATTTCGTTACCACTCCCACATCACCTTTGTATTTCTCCAGGACACTCCGTATCACTACGAAGATCCACAGTTTATTTGGATACTCCATCGTATGGTTATATACGAACTCGAATGGAACTTGTTCCAGTTCGGGGATGGATTCTGGTTCAGGAGAAATAGGAATAAGGTTTATTCGGTTGTCTTTTATCTTCACCCTCTCTCATTGCGAGTGTTCCTAGGATTGGGACAGTACACCCATTATGCTTATTGGATAGTCTTCTTCCAAACCATAGGCCGGTGCCGAACGGTAGGGAAGGAAGAAAACCATTTGGCCTAAAAGGGTGTGCAGAAGGTAAAGACTAAAGACATATGAAGGGATTTGGAGAGGTGGAAAAGAATTATACGGTTACAGTCATGAATCTGGAAGAGGCATTACTAGGAATACCAGGATACCCCATCGGAACATTTTAATGTTTCAGTCTCACTGTGTACTGTTAAAAGAAAACTGATTTCCCGATTAGATACTTACTCCAGGGTATGTATTTACCAGGTACGATTCACACATCTGTATGGTTTTACAGATGATGAGTGGGAGTAAGTTATTGGGAATTGGGTGATCATCCTCATTATATCGGGATTCGTTGTAATCGGTGATATTTGAGGAAATCACCTGGGCTGTTTGCCGGTCGGCAAATATTTGGTTTTGAATATCCGCTGTTATGCACCAATTTCAAATTGATATATCTGTACGTCTATTTTCATAGAGTGAGATATACCTTTCTGAAATTATGTTTACGACATTTACCTATATCAGTGGATGGTTAGGTAAGGAGCATTAAACAGCAGTGTAATTCTTCTTAACCATAAGTACAGTTTTCAACCTACGACACACAGTGAATGAGTTATCAGACTCAAGGGACTTATACAAAGGATTGTATGTTGTCCAGGGTCCATCAGGACAGAGGGCTTGGTCCTCGTACTATATTCGGTTTACTTATGACTTCTCTAGTTTTTAGACAGGTGTTTCGCGGAAACACAGGGTCCAAATTTTGAGAAGTTATAGGTATATGAATAGAGTAGAGAACCAGGTATAGCAAGTATCGGGATTCTTCAAAGAGATCGAAAATGTAGATACTTGTGTATGGTATTCAGTTGATAGTAATGATAAAGAGATCTTGCTTCTCTTTCAGGTTACTCATAATTGGAAGTATTCCTAAGTTGAGTAACGCTGATCGGCCTCCTTCCATTTAGTTGACATGCACTGAAGACAGCTGCATGATTTGAATCTGGTTCAATTAAATCAGTGCCTCTGGTTCTATATTGGATATAGAACAGTTCATATCTTAACGATGTTAAGGTACGGGGAGTTGTCCGGTTTATGATTAAAACCACACACTGGACAACTCAAGGCACGTTTCTGTAATGGCTGTTTGTGGGTTGACCCAGGCTATGACGAGGGTTGACTTTTTACCATCTGGATGAACAATAGCGATATTGTTCTAGACTCGCCACAGTTTTATTAAAGATGGATTTTTTCAGAAAAACAGTAGTGGGAGTATGGTAGAACTGGAAGTGATTCCAGAACCACAAACGATTACTGAAGATTTGATAAGGAACCTAAAGATTCAATCTGGATTGACATTCCATTGGCCACTCCGCAGATAAGGTGGGTAACTTCAGGCACCCGAGAGGCACTACGGTAGCCTCAAGGACGGTGACATGGAAGTTCTTGTTTACCCACAATTGCCATTGCTGTTGTTCCAGGGTGCGAGACCCGGCGGGAGGATGAGTATAGCGTCGTTTTAAACTAGTTTTAGAAGTGTACGTGTATATGACTCTGCCAGAGGGTTGTCGTAGTCAGTGGGAGCAGCGGAAGCATTGGTGGACAGGTTGCTTATGTCTATTTATAGACTAGAGCAGATGTAGCGGAGATAGATCATCTATTTCTGACGTGACAGTCATGGGTTTGACTTCATCAGAATAGGGGATGGATCTGTTGAGAAGGTAGTAGGGTGTGATATCCTGGTATTTGGATGATATACACAGAGTAGGAAAAGAAACTCCTACACTACGATCGGTTATACTTTGGTCGTCACACAGTTGTTTCTCCACAATGGAAATGGATTTTATATCAGACATACTGGTTACTAGATCTATGGTCTTAGATCTAGATTTGGGTGGTTTCCCAATCAGGGTACTTGACAGCATTCTAAGAGTATTTAGGATGGACGACTCCTGGCACGGTAGTGTACCTGCAGGTAATGGAGTCACCCTCTCCAAAGGTGTCTTGCAGACTAAAGGGGAGAGGGACGGGCATGATTGGCAGATCACTTGCTCAGGCAATTGAGTCAATCGTGAGATGTCAAGTACCACACCAGATGTTGTTCTTGCACTAGATGAAATAAGTTGACATTAATCCAATCCTGGAGAAACAGTCGGAAGCAGTTTTAGAACATAAGTGGATGTTCTAGGGAGATGATAACGACAGCCTCATTCAGGAGACAGTTATCATTCCAGGCTTCCAAGGTGACATGGACGACAAGGAGGTTGTCAGAGTTATAGTTTTCCTTCTGATGAGGGGCAGTATTTTGGACAGGTGGTCCAAGGCAATACTGAGGGAGGCATGGCGCGCAGGATACTGATTAAGTTCAGTTGACGATACAGTCTAAGAAGTTTGGATTTGGAGTTCATTTATGAGCTATGTCCCATCAGACATCCAGACACATTCTAAGACAGGTATTGCTCTTTTCGGGAGATGGGTTTCTCCGCGAACTTGAGATATAGAGAGACATAGAAAGAAACATCAAGGCGGATCCACTCATTAAGGCTATTCCTCGAACGCAATAGTTTCGCAAACGAGCTTTGTGAGACTGACTAGTAGAGGAGTTGGGTGTTCGGTATCACACGGGCTGTGAGTATGCGACATCGCAATAATTAGCCTTGAGTGCAAGTGGGAGATTGTTGGAGGTAGTGCCCTCAGAGTCAATTATTGGATCACAGGTACGTGATTGCAATGATTGAGGGAGGACCTATCCCGGTAGGACAGTCTTACTCGAGATGATAGTATGCTATCTGGTTTACCTTTATCATCGTGTACTGCTTTAAGTGACCTGACATGTCGCTATTACACGTTGATAGAGCCCCTAGGATTCTTGCTTGACCACCAGCAGTATGAGGGCGATCATATAAGTGGGAGCTGGGGGTCTACAAGCATATCCTTAAAAGGTCCCTAGTCGTGGGAGTTTCGAGACTGGGCATCGATACTCCATTAGTAGACTAGTGTATACAGTCGAGACCCCGACGAGGGGCGGTGGCCGGTCTCACAAGCCACTGGTGTCAGTTGGATCACCTAAGATGTATACAGGTGCTCATTGGGTTATGAGTACACCGGACAGGACTCGCCGGGAACATGCTAGTTGGTCATATACCAGACGTCAGATGGCAGTTCCCTGGTGACATGTGTGCAGGTTAGTTCATCGACCTGGGGATCGTCATTTGTCTCGTGTGAGTTCCCACTGTACTTTGATTACTACCCTACCACGGCTCAAAGGAGTCGTGCAAACAGGTTTTAGTTGGGTACAGTCCCGAGCCACATGGAGGCAGTGAGCGTATCTTCAGGGGTTCGTCTCTCCCGGTATTGGGGGTGAGGTCGCGCTGTGTCTAGGAGAGCCATTACACAAAGACCTTGGCCAAGGCAGGAGATTTACTGGTAGGTATTCCAGTAGTATCTCAGGGTGTTCTGGGCTACACTCCGACACGACTTGTACCGCTTTTGGGGGTCTGACTTTTACCAACCCCCTAGGCCCGCCATGCGATGCTCATAGACGAACGGACCGGACTGTACGGATATTGTCACTGACAGGCTCAGTAGGGTGTCAGGATGAGTTCGCTCATCGACGTCCCTTTTAGTCAATAGCTGGTGGCCCGTTACGTATTGGCTTATACCTCTGACGGGCTAGTGGTTAAATCCACAGCCATTGTATTGACGAGTCTTTAGAGTCTACCACACTTTCAGTTACTCAAGTTTCGGGCGAAACGCTGTAGAGGCCGTATGGAGATATGGCAGGGTCCGATCAGATACGTGCGGTATTGCACGGATCAGGATCGGACAGTTTGTACTAGTAGCCGTATAGGTATATGGCGGGGTTTGATCTGATACGTGCGGTATTGCACGGATCAGGATCGAACGGATTTTACCAGCCGGCTTTGGCTTAAGCCGGTCCTAGTTTAGTACAGTGTAGATTTTGTCTCTTTGCATTTGTATCCGGACGGAATACAGATGCGGGTGTGTATGCACAGTATCGGGGTTTTTCCTGTAATTTATTACGGGACCAGTTTTCTGGAGTTGCCAGTTTGCATTCCGTTCCGGCCGGTTTTCCTTTGTTCTTTCCCGGCCGGACTTTTCCGATGGAGGGGGTAATTTGCAGTTTTGCAAATTACATTTGTGGAGGGGTTTTCTTGCATAATGATTGATTATGATAGCTTCATATCTTTCATCCATGCTTTTGCTTTAATGAGATTTGATTGAATGAGGATGGGTTTAATAGTAACAAGCATGGTTCATGTTTGTTTGTGGTCACCTCTTGACTTCTCCTACACTCACCTCCCTTCTTGCTTCATATTGTTTTTTCCTCCACCATTATTCTCACTTGAGAGAATAAGTTTTTTTCATGGTTGAGGGAGAAGAAGTAAAGAGAAGGAGAGAGCTTCATCCTTGAGAGTGTTTTTCATTCTTGATCTCTTTTCATGCCAAGAAAAATGCAAGCACCATTTTTCTTATCTTGATTCCTCCATCAATGGCAACTCCAATACCCCATTGAGACAAAGTGAATTCTACACTACACTTCCTACAGCAAATCTTGGACGCGTCGATTCGCCAGCTTCGCGCCCGAGTTGCCTCGGTATTGAGGTGGGAGCCCGTAAAAGCTACAGGTGATGTGGTGCCCTTTCCGACGAGGAGGAGACGGACGGAGATCCCGCGAGGAGATCGGAGTGGAGATGAAGACCGGAGGACTCGGATCAGTCGGTACATCTCTTCCCTTTCTTGTTAGTAGCTTAGACTTGTTAATGGTTACGATCCGGAGTTTAGTGCGCGGTGGTGCCGGTTTGCAAAGTCCGCAAAAATTTAAGTTTATCACCGCTTCCGCACTCCGGCGTCGGATTGACGGCCGGGGCGCCGCCGTACACTTACACATTTCAAGATATTTGGCGAAGAGAAGCACAAGGGATTTTTCCGCCCCTCATACCACCTTCCTCAGCCTTAATAAGTGTGGAATTATTCACACATTATAAAAGAAAATAAAACAAAACAAGAAGGAAGAAAAGAAGGAAAAGGAAAAATACGGTTTTACAAGATAACTACTTGGGTCCTCACCTAAGCAAGGAACTCCGTCGAATATCATGGCTTGAAAATAATACGGATAAGAAGGGAATGAAAATAAAACAAGCAAAGAAATATCAACAACTACTTAACAACAAGAAACAAAATTACACTTTGGAATTAAAATTACAATACAAGAATTAAAAGATACAAGTTAAATGAAAAACCCCACCTTCATTTATTTTCCACTCAAGAGCTCTCACTACACTTTAATGCAGAATAGATGAAGAGGAAGAAGAAGATACAAACTAAACTAAACTAAAATCTAGCAAAAAGAAGCATCCTCTACTTGGCACAAAACTGGGCTATTTATGGGCAGAGAGCTGAAACCCTAGGGCTAAATTCTGAGCCCAAATACAATAACAAAAATAACCCTAAAGTTTGGTCAGATGATGACACGAAACCACGATGGAACCGCCGCAAAAACCCACATTTTTTGTGGAATTGGAGTCTCGTATTTTCTAGGATTCCTTGTGTTGCTATCTTATGTTGTTCTACATGTCCTAAATTGCAAATTGCATCCAAAATTTCTTCAGATCTGCAACGGTCCAAAATAGCGTCACTTTTAATCCATTTGACCTTATCTCCCTCGAGCTCCGCGCACCCATTGAATCTTGTGTTGCCCCTCTCGTGCTCTGTGCTTGTCCGAGACACGAATGACCACTGTCATTTGTCTTGTATCTGGAACTGGTAAGCGGCACTGGACGGATACGGATGACCGGAACTCGGCTTTTATCTGTTGGCAATAGATGTTCTGGATTTTGGCGTAACAATGGAGATTTTGTATCATTTGCGTTATTTTGGACTAGGAACATGTAGCCTGTAAATATGCAGCAAACACGGATTAAAATCACCTGCCTATAAACAAACGTGCATAAGAATGGGCGGTATTAAATGCAATATTCTGGTATGAACAGTTGTCTAGCACGACAGCAAGTTTTCGGGAGGCATCGTCCATGCCATTTTTTAAAAATTGCCATATTAGCTAACCCTAACCCTAGAATCGTTACTAGAAAATCCGACGATACTAAATGTAAACACTTTACATCTAAGTGAATGTGGGAATACAACCTTTGTAGACCGGTCCTTCACTTCTAAAGCTCCATGTCGTAGTCCCTTCGCTGCAAGTTATGATGACCCGGACTTTAGTAAGGGTTCACATGAAGAAACGATCAAGCTTGCTCAATGTTTTCGAGGCCGAAGATGATCTACGTCAAGGAGACTCGAGCTCATGCTACCTCTTCACTAATGGTGAAATTGGTGAAGAAAACACCCTAAACTAAATGACTAATAGTAGAGGATGATGAAGTAGGAAGTGGGCTCACTTTAGATTTATTTTTCTCACAAGGTTTCATCACTTAGAAAAAACTAGCAAGCTTTTTCTCAAGTGAGGAAGAAGATGATGAATGAAACTCATTAGGTTAGAAATGCAACCATGGTGAGTATATGACATAACCATTGTAGAGACTAAACCATGGTGTATGGTTAATTGTTAGGTCAATAAATATCTTAAGCAAGACAATAGAGTGGACTAAGTCAATGAAACCTACAAGCTTCTACAAGCTTTGAGCCATGACATATTCTCCACCTTTTTGAATTTTCTTAATGATAAATAAAACCATAACATAAACCCTAGCATGGTATAAGTCTCATACATACATGTTGCATGTGTAACCTAGCATGACACAACAATATATATCACATATATATTTTGTGTGCAATGAAAACAATTAACATATATCACATATATGTTAAGTGTATCGTAAGTGACAAAAATGATATGCTTAATTGAGCTAATATTATTTAATGTAATTTAATATATCAAATATATAATTATACATTAAATTATTAAATCAACACTTGATTTAATAATCCGGCTATATCACATACAACCGACTGATATCATATGAATCAACTTATCGAATCAACACTTGATCCGATAACTCGGCTATATCACATATAACCGACCGATATTACATATCACGAGAATAGAATGCGGTATCACATACCGTATTAATCTCGGTCCCGCACATATTACATATGTGCTCCTACCCCGTTTCGCATGAACCAGGAAACCTCTGTGTAGGACTCTAAAGAATCGTCAATACGCGGCAGTAGGTAATGATCATATCAAACACCCACAAGCCGCAAGCGGTCTGCTAAACGTAACGGCCACCCGGGTATTGAGCGATCAGAAGATCAACAAGCAAGCCTTCTCAAACTCCTGCGAATCCAATCAGTAACACTACCGTACAGTCCGGTCTCTTCGTCAGATATGTCGCATATCAACAGCCTGGGGGTGGTGTAACGTCAGACCCCAATAGCCTGATAAGTCATGCCGATGCAAGGTCTATAACGGTTCGAGAAACTACTAATAACACTTACCAGTAGATCTCAGAAACCATGGCCAGGGATTTCCTGTTATGGCCAATCGAGCATAGCGCAACATCAACTCCCAATATCGGGAGAGACGAAACCCCTCCTATCGCTCATTGCCTCCATGTGACTCGGGACTGTACCCAAAAACCACTTTTTTGCATAATCTCTTGACCGTGGTATGGTGGAAATCAAAGCACAGTGGTAATCACACAAGACTCTATGACGATCTCGGGTCTACAGACTAACCTGTACCAGTGTCATCAGAGAACTACTATCTGACGATATGTATAATACCATCTAGGAGTTCTCGGCATGTCCGTTCAGTGTACCCAGTCTCCACTGAGCACCCGTATACCTTCTCTGATGTCAAACAACAATGGATATGGGATCATCCATCGCCTATAATATGGGTCGAGAAGTTCATACGCTAGTCTACTCTAGAGTATCGATGCCCTGTCTCGATACTCCCACGACTAGGAACAATCTAAGGATGTACTTACCGACTATCTCTTCCCCACTAGTATGATCTGCATCATAATCCTGGTAGTCAAGTACTCATCCTAAGGGCTTTATCAACATGTAATAGAGAGACAATAAGTTGTTAAGATAAAGAGCAACTAGATAGCATACTATCATGTCGAGCAAGAAAGCCCTCCCTATATATGTCCAAGCATCCACTACAATATACATCGTATGTACAGTAATGGCCTTTAGGGCATACATATAACTAACACGAGCAGCTTCCTACTCGGTTCATCCGCTGGGGGCAGCTTCCTGCCCAGCAAATTCGCGGATCCAAAGCCCTCGATAAGAGCCATCCGAGCAGCTTCCTGCTCGGTTCATCCGCTGAGGGCAGCTTCCTACCCGGCAAATCTGCGGATCCAAAGCCCTCGACAAGAGGCATCCGATTAGCTTCCTACTCGGTTCATCCGCTAAGGGCATCTTCCTGCCCGGCAAATCTGCGGATCCAAAGCCCTCGACAAGAGGTATCCGAGTAGCTTCCTGCTCGGTTCATACGCTGAGGGCAGATTCCTGCCCGGCAAATCCGCTGATCCAAAGCCTTCATTAAGAGGTGGCCGATTAGTTCCCTGTTCATCCTGCTCAAGACCTAGTATAGAAGGCACTGGTCTGCCTACCCTTGGGTATCGCTCGATTCATACTCGATGCACGATCATCGCCTCGACTCTGGGGAAAGGGAGAGCACCGGTCTGGCTACCCTTGGCTATAGCTCGATTCATACTCGATGCAAATCATTGCCTCGACTCCAGGGAAAAGGTGAACGCCGCTCTGCTTATGCTTGGCTTAGCTCTTACGTCATGCTCGCCCAACGCTTATGAAAATAGAAGAACTACGAAGGCGATCTAAAAACACTTGCGAGATAAAAACGCTTGCGAGGTAAAAAGCTTGTGGGATAAAAAGGCTTCTGCGTTAAAAACAATTAATGAGCTAAAAACACTTGTGAAATAAAAAGGCTTACGGAAGAAAAGGCTTCGGAGGCAAAAACAGTTACGAGCTAAAAATGCTTTATTCACATTTCAAAATTATGTACAAGGTATTATGGGCTCCTTGGCCTTACAAAAATTCCCGGAAGCGTACAAAATTAATAACTAAAGAAGAGATAGCTCAGGCTGCCTTCTTGGCCGGTCCTCCCACTGGCTTAGCGCTTCCATCGGGGGCTATAATGGTGACCTCCGGCTCGGCGTCCGCAACCTCTTGTTGGGATCCGGTGCCCGTGCCGCAGAGGTCGCGGCTGAGGCGGAAGTGAAAACAAAAACTTTTTGCGGGCACCGGACACTCACACCCGAGGATTCGATCCAAACACCATAAACTAACTTATCTAAAACATGTAAGGTTTGAGAAATACAACCTTTGTCGTGTGTCCACCCAATTGTGGAAGACCCCTCCAAACTCGTAGCCGCCGGGAATGCGCTTGAGCATTGACCACCCTTACCGAAGATGATCCACCTGAAGGAACACGGAGGAGGCTCTAACCGACGGTCCAAAATTGCTAGGTTTGGATGACCAGTGATGTAGGAACACTCCACTAAATTTTCTCTCAAAAATCTATGCTCAAAAGTGAGAGAAAGAAGAAGAAGGAGAAGAGCTAGAGGAAGAGCATGAACCATCTATGGAGGAGATGAAGGGAATCCTCAAGTCAACATGTGGAAAAGAGAATGGCTACTAAAAGTCAACCATGCTGCAATAATGCATCCAAATGAAAAATCATTTGAAAATGCCAAGCCATGCCTCTTGACCATGCTCATGCCACCTCATTTCCAATTTAATTTTCCATAAAAGAAAATCAAATATGAGGTGCCCTTCTTCTAGAAGTATTCCCGTATAAATATGGAATACTTCAGCTGGTACGCGTATCCGTATAAAAATACGGGTAACACCAAAGAGAGAAAATGAATAGTGAACAATAATACTAAAATACATGTATCAAAATACATATATAAATTATTAAATCAAAATCTGATTTAATAATCCGGCTTAATCCTAAGCTGGCTAGTATTATCAACCGTTCGATTAAAATCCGCGTATCGCGTACACATATTTAATCGGACCCCTTGCACGTACCAACGTACGGATCCTACATCTGTCGCCTGAACCAGGAAAATCACTTGTGTTGGACTCTAAAGAATCGACAATATGCTGGCAGTAGGTTTAACCACAAGCACGTCAGCGGCACTAGCTGTACGTAACGACTATCCAGGTACTTGTCGAAAGAGGGTCGGCAATCAAGTGCATCCTTACCCTACTGAGCCTGAATGTGACAATCTCCGTACAGTCCGGTCTCTTCATCAAAGAGTATCGCATATCCGTTCTAGGGGGTGGATAACGTTAGACCCTTACTAACCTGATAAGTCGTGTCCGAGTCTAGCTAATCACTAACTGAGATACTACTGATCAACTATCAGTAAATCTCCCCTACCGTGGTCACGGATTTCTGGTGATAGCCAACTGAACACGGCGTGACATCGACTCCTAATACCAGGAGAGATGAATCCCTGACAGTCGACCACTGCCTCCATGTGGCTCAGGACTGTACCCAACTAAAACCTTTTTTCACGACTCTTTTGAGCCATGGTAGGTAGTAATCAAAGTACAGTAGGAACTCACATGCGACAAATGACGACTTTAGGTCAAAGGATTAACCTGTACTCATGCTACCTGAGAACTTCCACCTGACGATAGGTATAATACCATCTAAAAGTTCTCGGCGAGTCCGTCCAGTGTACTCACCTCCAGTGAGCACCTGTATACTATCTTAGGTGACACAACACCAATGTCTTGTAAGACCGGTCAAAATGACACAACACCTCCAGTCGGGGTCTCGAAGCGTATACATTAGTCTACTCCAGAATATCGATGCCCAGTTTAGATACTCCCACGAATAGGGATATTTAAGGATGTGCTAATAGGTTATCCAGCTCTCACGTATATGATCGCCATCATAATGCCGGTAGTCAAGCAAGAATCCTATGGGCTCTATCAACATGTAATAGTGATCTGCAATACCACATAATGCATGTACATGATGATAAAGACAAACCAGATAGCATACTATCATTTTGAGTAAGACTGTCCTACCCGTATAGGTCCTCCCTCAATCATCACAATCGCGTGCCAGCGATTACAATAATTGACTTGAGGGCACTATATCCAACAATCTCCCACTTTCACTTAAGGCTAATTATTGCGGTATCGCCTACCCACAGCTCGTGTGCTACCAAATACCTAACTTCTCTACTACCTAGTTTCTCAAATATTGTTTGAGGAACATCCGTGTTTGAGAAATAGCCTCAGTGAGTAGATCCGCTATAATGTTTCAACTTCTTCTCTTTATATCTAAACTTTGCAGAGATCAACAATCTCCCAAACAGAGCGATACCCCGCCACAAGAATTTGTCTAGATACCTGATGGGACCAAGTTCATCAATGAACAACTCCTATCCAACAAACTTCTTGGGTTGTATCCTCTGTTGAGTTATAATCAGCATCCTGCACCATGATTACCTCAGTATCCTTATTGGAACACTATCCAATACACTGATCCTCAGAAGAGGCTAAACTCAAAACTTGACAGCATCTCTGTCATCCAGGTCATCTTGGAAGCCATAACTGATAACCGCCTCCCGGAGGAGGCCGCCGTTACCAAATACCAAGAACATCCTCTAATGTTCATAACTGCTTCCCTTTGTTTCTCTAGGATTGGATTAATATCTGCTTATTGCATCTAGTGAAAAAGCAATATCTGGTGTTGTACAAGACTTTGCATGATTGACTCAATTTCCTAAGCAAATGATATGTCATTCATGCCTGCCCCTCTCTCCATCAGTCTAGAAGACATCCTTTTAGAGAGGGTGACTCCATCACTTGCGGGTACACCACCACGTCAGGAGTCGTCCATTCTAAAATACTTTTAGAATGCTGTCTAAGTACCCGATTTGGGAAACTTCCCAAATCTAGATCTAAAACCATAGATCAAGTCACCAGAACTCCTGATATACTATCCATATCTAATGTGGAGAAAACACTGTGTGACAACCAAAATCTGACCGATTGTAATATAGGAACATCACTTCCTATCCGGAGTATGTCATCCAAATTATGGATAGTACTCCCTACATCCTTCTTACTAGGTTCATCTTTTGTTTTGATGAAGTCAATTACCTTGCCTGTCACATCAATAACAGATGACCCGTCTCCGCTATCCCTGCTTTAGTCTATGAATAGACATAAGCATCTTGCATACCTTCCGCTGCTCCCACTCACTATGATAACCCTCTGGCAGAGTCATATACACGTGCAATTCCAAAATCCTATTTGGAAAGACGTTATAGTCACCCACCTGCCAGATATCATAGCCATGAACTGTATTAGCACCAAAACATATCCATATGGACTTCAGCATAGACACTGAAGTAAAACTCACATCACAATCAACAACGGGTATTTGATGAAAACTCTTTACAACAAGTCTAGCCTTATTAGGTAAGCACCTTTCCACCTGCACAGATCTCGAAAGATCTACTTGATCCTAATGGGTTTTACCCCTTCAGGAGCACCCAGTAAAGTCCAAAATCCATGATTTGCTGAAGTGCGTGGAGTCCATCTTGGGTATGAAATACTTGGTCACCTGGAAGTTACCATTTCCTATGACCTGCTGATAACAAGTAGGGGAATAGCAGTGTCAATTCATATCCATATGGACTTCAGCATAGTACCTTTCCACCTGTACAGATCTCGAAAGATCTACCCGCTCCTAATGGGTTTTACCCCTTAAGGAGCACCTAGCAAAATCCAAATTCCATAATTTGCTGAAGTGCGTGGAGTCCATCTTGGATATGAAGCATCTAGTCACCTGAAAGTTTCCACTTCCTATGACCTACCGATAACTAGTAGGACCATCATCTCCATGATGCTGACCACCCTGTCACCGTCTACGAGAAAACCGAAGTGTCTCTCGGGTGTCTGAGGTCGCCTACTAAAATCTGCGGAGTGGCTAACGGTTTGTCAAGTCCAATTGAATTCTTAGGTTCTACTAAATTTTTGGTAATCGTTTGTGGTCTTGGAATCACTTCCAATTCTATCATACTCCCACTAGTTTCAAAATGATCCTTTTAAAAAATGGTGGCGAGTCAAGAACAATGTAATTATTTATCTTGAAAATGATAGAAACAATATCCTAGCGAATGCTTGGGATAATCCACAAACTTCCATTACCGAAGTGTGCCTCGAGTTTGTCCGGATTCTGCTTTTAAACAGAAACCAGACAACTCCATATCTTAACAACCATAAGATACGCAGCCATTCTATATCCATATAGAATCATGGAACTAATTTAGATGGAACCAGATTCAAAAGTCATACAGTTGTTTCCAGTGCATCTTACCTAATGGAAAAAAGCCAATACAACATTACTTATCATGGAGCACGTCCACTGATATGTAACCTGTAAGAGAATCAAGTTCTTGATATTACTATGATGGAACAACAAACATAAGTATCTACATCTTCGATCACCTCGAAGAATCCCGATACTTCCAACGTATAGTTCTCTACTTTATTCTTATACCTACAAACTTCTCAAAATCTTTGGACCTTGCATTACTACGAATGTGTGTCTAAAACCAGAGAACTCATAGGTAATCCTGAATGAAGTAAGAGCACCAACCCCTTGTCCTGAAGGACACTGGACAACATACAACTCCATGTATAAGTCCCAAGAGTATACTAACCCAAATTCTGTGTTTTGTAAATTGAAAACTGTATATTGGTTAAGAATGTCTTACACCGTTATTCAATGCACCTTACCTCACCCTCAACTGATAAAAGTAAATGTTTACAACACAATTTTCAAAATGTATATCTCACTTTATAAAAATAAAGGTACAGATATTTCATTTTAAAATCTGGTGCATAATAACGGTTATTCGAAACCAAATATTTGTAGTCTGGCAAAAACCAGGCGATTTAATCCAATATCATTAATTACAACGAATTCCGATATTGAAGATCAAATTGCCCATTTCCCAATATTTTTCTCCTACTCATCATCTGTAACACCGTACAAAAGTGAGATCCAAAATTAGTAAATACATACCCTGGAATCAGAATTGATTGGGAAAACAGTTCTCTATTACACATACATGGAAAAACTGAAACATGAAAATGTTTCATAGGGGATGGTCAGGTATTCCTAGTAATGCTTTTTCCATTATCCAGATTCATGACAATAGTCGCAATTTCCTTTGCCCTCACTTCAATCCCTTTATATGTCTCTACATCTTACCTTATGCACAACCTTCCTGTGCTAACAGGTTTTCTTCCTTCCCTACCTTTCGGCACCAGCCTAAGGTTTGGAAGAAGACTGTCCAATAAGCGCAACAGGTGTACTCTCCTAATCAAGGAGCTCTCACAACCTAAGAGTGGGTAAAGGGAAGAGACAACCGAATAATCTTATTCAATTTCTTTTGAACCTGTGGCCATCCTCGACTGAAGTAACTTTTTCGAGTTCATATGTAACTATATGATGGTCGTTCCAAGAAATATGGATCTGCAGGGTTCCCTAGGGCGGAAGCAAGGTTTCGGGAGGTATCGTCCATGCCAATTTCAAAAATTGCCGCACTAAAGAACCCTAACCTAGAATCTTAACTAGAGATTTAGACGAAACAACAATGTAAACAACTTTACATCTAACTGAACAAGGAATACAACCTTTGTAGACCGGTCCTTCACTTCAATAGCTCCGTGTAGTAGTCCCTTCGCTCCAAGTAGTGAATTTCCGGACTCTAGAAAGGATCCACAAGATGAACGGAACAAGCTTGCTTGAAGTTTTCGAGGCCGAAGCTGATCTGCGTCGAGGAGACACCAACTCAAGCTACCTCTTCACTAATGTGGAATTAGTGAAGCAAACACCCAAAACTAAATGAATAGTATAGTAGAGGATGATGAAGTACGAATTTTTCTCAATTTAGATTTAATTTTCTCACAATATTTCTTCACTTTGAAAAAAGCTAGAAAGTTTTTTCTTGATGAAGAAGAAGATGAAGTGGAGAAGAGAATGAAACTCATGAGGTGAGAATAGCAACCATGGATGAGTTTATGTCATACACTAATTCATATAAAGACTAAACTATGGCTAAGGATAATGGTTAGCTTAATAAATATCTCATGTAAAACAAAGTTAGTGGACTAAGTCAATGGTTAGCATAATCTTCTCCAAGTTTCTAGCCATGACAAATTTCCAACCATTTTGAATTACTTGGATAAATAAAAACCCTAGGATTATCATAAGCATGGTGTAGTCTCATACACCCATGTAGCATGTGGCATCTAGCATGACACAAAATAATGTACATTAATATATATCACATATATACTAAGTGTACACAAGTGAGAAAAAGAAATGTTTGAGTGAGCCAATATTAGTTAATGTAATTCAATATATCAAATATATATAATTATACATTAAATTATTAAATCAACACTTGATTTAATAATCCTGCTATATCACATATAACCGATTAATATCATATGTATCAACTTATCGAATCAACATTTGATCCGATAACCCGGCTATATCACATATAACCGACCGATATCATATATCGCAATAATAGAATGCGGTATCACATACGTGCATTAATCTCGTCCCGCACATATCACATATGTGCTCCTACTTCGTTTCGCTTGAGCCAGGAAACCTCTGTGTAAGACTCTAAAGACTCGTCAATACGCCGGCAGTGGGTGATAATCATATCAAACACCCACAAGTCGCAAGCGGGTCCGCCAAACGTAACGACCACCCGGGTATTGAGCGACCAGAAGATCAACAAGCAAGCCTGCTTATACTCCTGCGAATCCAATCAGTAACACTACTGTACAGTCTGGTCTCTTCGTCTGATATGTCGCATATCACAACCTGGGGTGGTATAACGTCAGACCCCAATAGCCTGATAAGTCATGTCGATGCTGTTAGTTATATGTATGCCCTAGAGGCCATTACTATACATAGGATGTATATTGTAGTGGATGCTGGGACATATATAGGGAGGACTTTCTCGCTCGACATGATAATATGCTATCTGGTTACTCTTTACCTTAACGTGTATACTGATTGCCTCTCTGTTACATATTGGTAAAGCCCTTAGGATGTGTACTTGACTACCTGGATTATGATGCAGATCATACTAGTGGGGACATGGTAGTCCATAAGTACATCCTTCAAAGTCCCTAGTCGTGGGTATATCGAGACGGGGCATCGATATACCAGAGTAGACTAGCGTATACCTTCTCGACCCATACAGATGGGCGATGGATGATCCCATATCCATTGGTGTTTGACATCAGAGATGATATACGGGTGCTCAGTGGAGATTGGGTACTCTGGACAGACTCGTCGAGAACTCCCAGATGGTATTATACCTTACGTCAAATGGCAGTTCTCTGGTGACACTGGTACAGAGTAGTCTGTTGACCCGAGATCATCATAGAGTCTTGTGTGGTTCCCACTGTGCTTTGATTTCCATCTTACCACGTCCAAGAGGGCGTGCAAAACGGTGGTTTTTGGGTACAGTCCCGAATCACATGGAGGCAATGAGCGATATGAGGGATTCGTCTCTCCCGGTATAGGGAGTTGATGTTGCGCTGTGTTCGATTGGCTATAACCGGAAATCCCTGGCCAGGGTTGCTGAGATTTACTGGTAAGTGTTACCAGTAGTTTCTCGAACTGTTATAGACCTCATATTTACATGACTTATCGAGCTATTGGGGTCTGACGTTTACCACCCCTAGGCGAGATATGCGACATATCAGACGATCAGACCGGACTGTACGGTAAGTGTTACTGGTTGGATTCACAGGAGTGTGAGCGGGCTTGCTCGTCGATCTTCTGATCGCTCAATACCCGGGTGGCCGTTACGTTTAGCAGACCGCTTGCGGCTTGTGGATGTTTGATATGATCATCATCTGCTGCCGGCGTATTGACGAGTCTTTAGAGTCCTACACAGAGGTTTCCTGGCTCAAGCGAAACGAAATAGGAGCGCATATGAGATATGTGCGGGACCGAGAATAATACGTGTATGTGATACCGTATTCTATTCTCGCGATGAATGTGTCGAATGGTTGTATGCGATATAACCTAGTTATCGAATCAAGGATTGATTCGATAAATCGATAAATTGGATATTAGTCGGTTATATGCGATATGACCGGATCGTTAAATCAAGTGTTGATTTAATGATTTAATGCATAATTATATATTTGATATATTACTTTGCATTAACTAGTATCGGTTCACTTTAAATGGATTTTCTCGCTCGGATGTGCGCATTGCATATGCGATATGATTTTGTGCACTTGCTTGTATCATGTTTGATGATGCATGCAAACTTGGGTTTGCGTAAAGATTGAACCATGGTTTTATGAGTGGTTAGGGTTTATTATTTTCTTATTCATTTATTTTATTTAGTTATTCATTTGGAAAAAGAAAAAGAGTGAGAAAATGGTGGCTTTTCTTTGTTTGTATATGAAGCTTCATGAAGCTTTCATTAAGTCACCATTTTGTCTCATGTTAAAACCTAACCACTCCACTTAACTATAGTTCTCTCTCTACACTTAACCATGGTAAGAGTTATGATAAGAATGGATTTTCTTTTCTATTTTAATCAATTCTTATCATAACATTCTTCTTCTTCTTCTTTATTTCTTCATGGAAGAAAGCTTGCTCCATTAATGGCAAGTGATGATAAAGAGTGAGAAATCCAATTCTAAAGTGAACCCACTTCCTATTTCTTCATTCTCTACCTCTTGCCAAGTAGTATAGGGTGTTTCCTTCACAAGTTTTCACGGCTTGGTGAAGGTGGAGCTTGATCTAGCGATGCCTCGACGTAGATCATCTTCGGCATGGACATCGACGACCTAGCTCGCCATTTCTCCGACGAAGCCGACGCTAGAGCCCGGGAATTCATTTGGACAGCGAGGGGACTTCGTTGCGGAGCTATGGAGGTGGAGCACCGGATCTACAAAGGTTGTATTTCCGTTTAAACTTTAGTTAAGTTGTTTACTAGTTGCATGTGTTCGCCTAATATTCTAGTTAACGATCCGTATTAGGGTTTCTCGGCACCCGTAAAACTTGAAATTGGCATGGTTGATGCCTTGTGAGACCTCCTTAGTGTGCCTAGGAACCCTACAGTGGTATCAGAGCCTAGCTAGAGCCTTAGGCGAAGCGTTGACGGAGTTTGAAGTCCGATCGAACCAAAACCCTAACCCGAAAATGCTCTCTGGACTTTTTTCAAAAACTGGGTTTTTTTCAAATTTAAAATGCTTAAAAAATTCAGCAGGAAATTCTAAGAATTACGGTGCAAAAATTACCTAATGATCTGTCTAAAGCGCGGCGGATCCGCGGCATTAGCCGCCTATTGCGGCGGTTCCGCGCCCATTTAGTCTCTTCAGTCAACCATTTTTGCACAGTAACTTCTTTATTTAAATGCTGAGTTTTATGGGAATTTTTAATATTTATTCAAGAGTTGAATTTTCTGGGGTGTTTTGGGAGTTCGCAGATTCGATCGGATTATCAGACTTTGTCTATGTGGCTTTCCGGATATTTTGGAATATGTTAAAAAGTTCGACCGGATGTAAATACCCAATCTTTCCCCTGCCGGAAAATATCCAAGTGTTGGATTTTTCTGTGGTTTAAGGACGTTCTGAGTAGTGCAAGTAACGCGATGGTCCCTCTAGAAGACAACAAACCTTAACTCGATTATGTAACCGTCTTGAACTGCCCTTTGAACATTCGGGTTTGGGGCACTACGGCGTGCCACATGTGAGGCGTTGGCTTGACCCTTCTACGGCTGGACCGTTGGTACTGAGGCATGAAGTGAATGTCTTTGAACTTATTTCATTCGGTTGATCGGGAAAACTTGGGTGTTCGAATGTTCGATCGGAAAGTTTAACATTTTCTATTTATCCGGAATGTGATACAATAATTGGAATTCACAATAAGTTATGAGATAACTGAATGGATGTTATAAACATAGCACTTTAGTCTCACTTGATCGGTTGCCACGGAATTTTGATGTGATCAAAAGTCCGTCGCAATCACGTAGCGTACGCGGATACTCGCCGGGTAAACTTAATAGACAACCTCACCCCATAGCCCCGACCAAGTGACTGTAGGAGAACCCCGTCGCCGAAAGCATCCGTCCGGGTGCTCGCGGCAGCGGTGTTCCGCCTTGGTGCACTTCGTCGACGGTATCGGTGGTGCGGCCGTCTACTAAAGTTTGCGACGAGTATTCGATCAGGATGTCGGGAATCTTGTTGAATTGCCCGACTTGATATTGAAAAGTGTTTTCGATTTTGAGACTAAAATGCGGGGTTTATAATTGTTAGGCATGTGATGTCTAAGTATTTCATTTGATTAGGCATGCGATGTCTAAGGAGGTTGCGGATTCCAACTGTTGTAGTTTTACACTTTCTTTTCTGTGACCGTAAGTGTAATATGTGATATCACCGGTTTTGTTGCTATATGTCAACGACAATTGGGATTCGCATATTTACTTACGTTGATGACATGTGATGTTATGTGTTGCTGGATATGTTATATTGGATCGTCGTGTTTGAATAGCCGGGGGTTTTTATGTGAGATGAGTGTTTTTCATTTTCATTCATGTAAAAACTTGTATGTAATATTCTTTTATTGGGGCACTTCCAGGTTGCTGAAGATGTCACCGTTTGTATATTATTTACTTTTCCGCACTAGGATAGACCCAAGGAGGGGAGCATAAGTAACCGGGTTCTGGAGTCCAGTGGGAGACCAACTCGAGGAGTCGAGTCCGGGTCTCCTAACTCCAGAATTGGTAGGGTTGCTTGCCGCTCTCGTAGGGGTCTAGGGGTGTGGGTTTGGTTATTCATCGCGACCGTGGAATCCGTGTTTTATACTGGCTCGTATTGAAAACACGGACGTCATAGTATATCCAATATTTCATATGTTTCTTCTGCTGCTAATATCTGTGATGTGATCATGTGATATGTTCTGTGATGGATACTGTATATAGTATATATGATATATTATATAGATGTTACTTATGTTTTACACCCGCGCTAGCCCTGCCCCGCTCTGCCATTAGTTACCTAACCTAACGGTGCATGAGGGGACATCGAGGCGAATGCGGATGGCATAAGTGTACCGTATTTATCTGTGATATTTAGGTACTTAAATGATGGGACTTCATTAATGTGATTAATGAAATAAAAGAAACCTAAGATGTTGTAGAATCGAATTTCAAAATAAAAAAAAGGGGTAGCTACAGTTTTTGCTTTGCACAGTGATATATATGATATATCCCGTACCTCATTCGAGGAGGAAAGGACCGACGATCCCTTCACCGGGAGTGACTCCTTTAGCTAAACTAGAAATGCCTCAAAAACACTCCATTTTAAAATCATTTGATTCTACGACGATATCAAGTTCATTACGCAATAGGTTTTCAGAAAAACCTGTCGTAGCCCTCTGTCATTTCAGATAAGTACTAGTTAGTATTCGTGCTGCGGTTGTTTGGCCTCCGTCAAGGCGTAGTGTACGGTAGCTAACTAGTGCTTATCTGCTAGCATATGATGCGATTGGATTAGGGTATTCGTACGGCGTTGTTTGGCCTCCGTCAAGGGTCGTGCGGGTGGGTTTAATTCAATCAGGAAATGACGGGTTGAACTTGACTAGCGGACTATGGGTTGTTTGGCCTCCGTCAAGGTCATAGGACGCTAGGGGTAAAATATTATCGGGAATTTCAAGTGTTGAAATTTGCAATGAGATTGCATACCTTCTATGAGATAGTTGGATCCCGATACCCGCTGTGAGTAAGAGTTACTCCTGAGAGAGTTTTACACATTACAATTAGCCGATCAAGTAGGTGTCTAGAAAGGTGTCAACGGGGTTACGCCTCTGGGAAAACGAGGTTTACATTAATTAGGTTCGTGCGAAAGCATGGGGGACCTCCCTCAAAGTACCGACACTGGCCTGGCTGAAAGATTGGCGAATTTGTAGTATGTAATTAATCCCGGCTTGTCTTTCCTTTTAGGGTTTGAAGGAAGATTTGATAAAAAGCAGTGGGAGCCATCCTGATTAGATAAAATAATAACCAATCTATTCTTGCAAGAGCGCACGCTGAGTGTTTTCTTCTCTCTCTCTCCAGGTAGCAACCATATCACGCCTTAATCAAGATAATAATACGGATTATTGACCGAACCCGCTTGTTATACTGAGCTGGGGAACGTTGGTCCCGCTCCAACTTATAATTGTTATAAGACAGAGCAGGAAATTGGGGAATACCAGATTTCCCATGCCGCCCAAACGAAGAGAGTGCATGCTGATGCATCATCTTCGGGTGTGTTCATTACAAAGAACTGTTTCTCAGTATCCTCCGCATCCTCGGTATATGATACCGGATCAGGATCCCAGATATGTAATATGTTACATAGGGCTGCAAAAAGGTAGAAAAACTGAGAACGGGTGATAAGTTTCATGAGACAGAAATCGGGGCAAGAGTTGCAGCCAAGTCTGTTGGTCACTGTCACCCTGTATTACCAAATACATTGATTCTGAACAAATATTATTAGATACCGAACCTGATATACAAAATTATATCAGTCTCTTTATTAGTAAAGAAACGGTAAAATTTTGTATTGTTGGATAATGTTTTGAACATTTCCTATATCAAAAGTTGATCGGTTCAGGCACGTTATCTAAAAGCATTGATGTTCTAAATCAAACTACAGTTCCTAGTATATAGAACACACACAAGAGGAGGAGTTCAGAAATGAACGAATCATTCTTAAGGTATTGTAGACTAGGTCATATCAATGCGACCCGACTAGCTGAAGTTACATATAGATGCATATTTAAATCAGTTTGAATTTACATCTTATGAAACTTGCCAGTCATGTCACAGAGATAAGATGACCATAGCCCTGTTTATTGGAAACAGAGAAAGAGTTAGTAAACTCTTGGGATGATACATGTTGATGTATGTAAGGTCCCCAGTCTACACATGCCAGGACTGGTTCTTTATACTTCATTACATTCTCTGATGATCTCTCAAGATTCAGACATATGTTCCTGTTGAAACACAAGTCAGAACCTTTTGAGATATTCACAGAATATAAGTTAGAAGTAGAGAACCAAAAAGGGTATAAGTATTATGTCCTTTGATATGATCAAGGAGGAGAATACTTGAGCACGGAAATCTTGGACTATTCTAAAGGAGAATAAGATTCTCTCTCAGTATTACTCCTCCGTATACACCATAGCACGATGGTATATCGGGGCGGAGCATTCACACCCTATATAAGGTGTGCTCTATGATGAGGACTACTGAGTTACCTATTTCCTTTTGGGAGTTATGCACTTGAAAAGATGCATACCTATTGAATAGGGTTCAAATCAAATCAGTTGCCTACCATTTCATATGTGATATGATAAGGGAAGAGCCCATATCTTAAGTTGGTTAAGATTTGGGGTTGTCCGGCCTATGTCTAAAAGCAAAATCCGGACAAGCTCGAGACAAGATCTGTTATGTAGAACTGGAAATGTTCCAGCTATACAAACTGCAGCTGATAATTTGATACAACCAAAGGATTCAATAGTTACCAACGAACCTCAGCCTCTCCGTCGATCTAGTAGGGTTCCTCACCCACCTGAGAGATACTTCGGTTTCTCTATGACAGTGGGAGCGAGGATTGCATCATGAGATGATGACCCAACTAGTTTCGAGCTGGCCATCAGGAGTGGGACTCTGTAAGAATGGCTGGATGCTTAGCGATCTGAGATGGAATCCATGTACACCAACAAAGTATGGACTTTGGATGCTATATCTGAAGGGTTAAATTCCCATCAGGAGCAAGTATATCTTGAGAAGATTACTTGGTGTAAATGGAAAGGTTGAGACTTTCAAAGCTAGACTTGTTAAAGCTTTTCGTCATCGACCAGGCGTGGATAATGATGAAACCTTTTCAAGTGGCTATGCTTAAGTCCATCCAGATCCTACTTGCACGGCTACATACCATAACTACGATATCTGGTGGTTGGGTGTCATGACTGCTTTTCTAAATGATATTTTAGAAGAGTGCGTCTATAAGTACACAGCCAGAGGGCCTCGTAGACAGTGGGAGCAGCGGAAACATGTGCAAGATGCTTTATAGGATAAAGCAGGCATCGCGGAGTTGGAACATCTGTTTTGATGGATTAGTCAAAGAAGTTTACATCATCAAAATGGTAGATGAACCTTGTATAAACAAAAAGGTAGTAGGGAGTATGGTGACGATCCTCGTAGAGTACGTGGATGACATACTCTTGATAGGGAAGGAGTTTCCTATGCTACGCTCGATCAATATCTGCTTATCACAATGATTCTCCACATAGGATTAATGTGATACCTACTAAATCCTGGGTTTTGGATCTATGAGATAGATCTAAATGGATATTAGGAGACTCACTAATTGTAGTGAGATGGTATCAGTTGATCCTGGGGAGAATCACTGGAAGGGTTCCAGGGTGATAAAGACGACTGAATGTCAGTCACAGGCATTGTCTTTACCCTTAGTAAGGGGACGGTATGTTGGAAGAGTTCCAAGCTAGATACCGTGGCAAACTAGACGATAAAGGCAGGATACATCGCTACTTGAGATGCTACCAAAGAGGCAGTCTGGATGTATATTTGTTCATGAGATGAACTTAGTTCCTCCCATTGTGTGACAATGGAGTTGTGGCTTATGCCAAGGAACGCCCGTCCCATCAGTGACCCAGACATATTCTAAGGCAGTATCACCTGATCATGGAGATGGTTGATCTCCAGAGTGATCGAGGTTAGGAGAGCAGACTCAGAGGACAACACAGCGGATCCACTCACAAAGGCCTTTTCCCAGAGAGAGACTTTTATGGGATGGTTCAGTATGAGATACTACAACCACTGCTATCAGATGGCCCTAGTGCAAGTGGGAGATTGTTAGTTATATGTATGCCCTAGAGGCCATTACTATACATAGGATGTATATTGTAGTGGATGCTGGGACATATATAGGGAGGACTTTCTCGCTCGACATGATAGTATGCTATCTGGTTACTCTTTACCTTAACGTGTATACTGATTGTCTCTCTGTTACATATTGGTAAAGCCATTAGGATGTGTACTTAACTACCTGGACTATGATGCAGATCATACTAGTGGGGACATGGTAGTCCATAAGTACATCCTTCAAAGTCCCTAGTCGTGGGTATATCGAGACGGGGCATCGATATACCAGAGTAGACTAGCGTATACCTTCTCGACCCATACAGATGGGCGATGGATGATCCCATATCCATTGGTGTTTGACATCAGAGATGATATACGGGTGCTCAGTGGAGACTGGGTACACTGGACGGACTCGCCGAGAACTCCCAGATGGTATTATACCTTACGTCAGATGGCAGTTCTCTGGTGACACTGGTACAGAGTAGTCTGTTGACCCGAGATCGTCATAGAGTCTTGTGTGGTTCCCACTGTACTTTGATTTCCATATTACCACGTCCAAGAGGGCGTGCAAAACGGTGGTTTTTGGGTACAGTCCCGAATCACATGGAGGCAATGAGCGATATGAGGGATTCGTCTCTCCCGGTATAGGGAGTTGATGTTGCGCTGTGTTCGATTGGCTATAACCGGAAATCCCTGGCCAGGGTTGCTGAGATTTACTGGTAAGTGTTACCAGTAGTTTCTCAAACTGTTATAGACCTCATATCGACACGACTTATCGAACTATTGGGGTCTGACGTTTACCACCCCTAGGCGAGATATGCGACATATCAGACGATCAGACCGGACTGTACGGTAAGTGTTACTGGTTGGATTCACTGGAGTGTGAGCGGGCTTGCTCGTCGATCTTCTGATCGCTCAATACCCGGGTGGCCGTTACATTTAGCAGACCGCTTGCGGCTTGTGGATGTTTGATATGATCATCATCTGCTTCCGGCGTATTGACGAGTCTTTAGAGTCCTACACAGAGGTTTCCTGGCTCAAGCGAAACGAAATAGGAGCGCATATGAGATATGTGCGGGACCAAGAATAATACGTGTATGTGATACCGTATTCTATTCTCGTGATGAATGTGTCGAATGGTTGTATGCGATATAACCTAGTTATCGAATCAAGGATTGATTCGATAAATCGATACATTGGATATTAGTCGGTTATATGCGATATGACCGGATCGTTAAATCAAGTGTTGATTTAATGATTTAATGCATAATTATATATTTGATATATTACTTTGCATTAACTAGTATCGGTTCACTTTAAATGGATTTTCTCGCTCGGATGTGCGCATTGCATATGCGATATGATTTTGTGCACTTGCTTGTATCATGTTTGATGATGCATGCAAACTTGGGTTTGTGTAAAGATTGAACCATGGTTTTATGAGTGGTTAGGGTTTATTATTTTCTTATTCATTTATTTTTATTTAGTTATTCATTTGGAAAAAGAAAAAGAGTGAGAAAATGGTGGCTTTTATTTGTTTGTATATGAAGCTTCATGAAGCTTTCATTAAGTCACCATTTTGTCTCATGTTAAAACCTAACCACTCCACTTAACCATAGTTCTCTCTCTACACTTAACCATGGTAAGAGTTATGATAAGAATGGATTTTCTTTTCTATTTTAATCAATTCTTATCATAACATTCTTCTTCTTCTTCTTTATTTCTTCATGGAAGAAAGCTTGCTCCATTAATGGCAAGTGATGATAAAGAGTGAGAAATCCAATTCTAAAGTGAACCCACTTCCTATTTCTTCATTCTCTATCTCTTGCCAAGTAGTATAGGGTGTTTCCTTCACAAGTTTTCACGGCTTGGTGAAGGTGGAGCTTGATCTAGCGATGCCTCGACGTAGATCATCTTCGGCATGGACATCGACGACCTAGCTCGCCATTTCTCCGACGAAGCCGACGCTAGAGCCTGGGAATTCATTTGGACAGCGAGGGAACTTCGTTGCGGAGCTATGGAGGTGGAGCACCGGATCTACAAAGGTTGTATTTCCGTTTAAACTTTAGTTAAGTTGTTAACTAGTTTCATTTTCGCCTAGAAATCTAGCCAACGATCCGTTCTAGGGTTTCTCGGCACCGTTTAAATTTGAAATTGGCATGGTTGATGCCTTGTGAGAACTCATTAGGGTGCCTAGGAACCCTACAGATGCAAGGTCCATAACGTTTCAAGAAACTACTGATAATACTTACCAGTAGATCTCAGCAACCCTGGCCAGGGATTTCATGTTATGGCCAATCAAGCATAGCGCAACATCAACCCCAAATACCGGGAGAAACGAAATCCCCTCCTATATCTCATTGCCTTCATGTGAATCGGGACTGTACCCGAAAACCACCGTTTTGCACGATCTCTTGAACGTGGTAAGAAAGAAATCAAAGTACAGTGGGAATCATACAAGACACTATGACGATCTTGGGTCGACAGAGTAACCTGTACCAGTGTCACCAGAGAACTACTATCTGACGATAGGTATAATACCATCTAGGAGTTCTTGGCGAGTCTGTCCAGTGTACCCAGTCTCCACTGAGCACCCGTATACCATCTCTGATGTCAAATACCAATGGATATGGGATTATCCATCGCCCATCATATGGGTCGAGAAGCGTATACGCTAGTCTACTCTGGAACATCGATGCCCCGTCTCGATACTCCCACGACTAGGAACATTTGAGGGATATACTTACCGACTACCCTGGTCCGCACTAGTATGATCTACATCATAATCCTGGTAGTCAAGTACTCATCTTAAGGGCTTTATCAACATGTAATAGAGAGACAATAAGTGTACATGTTAAGATAAAGTGCAACCAGATAGCATACTATCATGTCGAGCAAGAAAGTCCTCCCTATATATGTCCAAGCATCTGCTACAATATACATCGCATGTACAGTAATGGCCTCTAGGGCGTACATATAACTAACAATCTCCCACTTGCACTAAGGTCATTTGTTGTAGTATCTCATACTCAACGTCTTATAGAAGTCTCTCTAGGGAAATGCCTTTGTGAGTGGATCCGCCATGTTATCCTTCGCGTCAACTCTCCTTACCTCGATCCCTTAGAGATGATCGATCTCCCCGATCAGGTGATATTGTCCTCAGAATATGTCTGGATCGCTGATGGGACCGGCGTTCCTAGGCCAAAGCCACAACTCCATTATTTTCACAATAACAGTTATTGGACGCTCAACGGTAGGAACCATGTTCATATCATGAACAAGAAATATCTAGACACCCACTTTGGCAGCATCGTTGGTAGCAATGTATTCGGCCTTTATCGTCTAGTTTGTCACGGTATCTAGCTTGGAAATCTTCCAACATACCGTCCCTCCACTGAGGGTATAGACAGAGCCCGTGACTGACTTTGAGTCGACCTTATCACTCTGGAAGCTCGAATTGGTAAAGGACTCCCACTGGAGTTCACTGTTACCAAAACCCTAAGAACATCTCTTCAGTGCTTCTCAAGTACTTAAGAATGTCCTACACAGCTGTCCAATGATTCTCCTATGATCCGATTGATTCCTTATCACTACACCTAGTGAGTTAGCTACATCTTGTCTTGTACATAACGTCGCATACATGATAGAGCCTAGTGTCGAAGCATAGGGTATCCCTTGCACGCGAGCTCTCTCCAAATCAGTCTTGGAAGACATCTTTTTGGAGAGAGTGATTACTGAGTAAGTGGGCGAACCACCACGCTTAGAATCTTCCATACTGAACCCCTTTAGCATGGTGTTGATGTACCTGGATTTGGGACACTCCCAACATCCACTTAGATCTATCACCATAGATCATAATCCACAAGATGTAGTAGGTATCATTCAGATCTTCCTTAGAGAATCCTCGTGATAAGAGGAGCTTGACCGGATGTAGCATAGGAAACCATTTCCTATCAAGAGTATGTCATCTATGTACAATACGTGTAAGACAACCTCACTCTCTACAACTTTCTTGTATATACAAGGTTCATCTACCTTTTTGATGAAGTCAAACTCCTTGACTGCCACATCAAAACAGTTGTTCCAACTCCATGATGCGCGCATTGTTCTTGATGGACTTAAGCAAAGCTTTGAAAGTCTCAACTTTTCCATCTACACCAAGAATCTTCTCAAGATCCACTTGCTCCCGATGGGTTTTACCCTTTTAGGTGCAACATTCAAAGTCATACTTTGTTGGTGTATATGGATTCCATCTTTGATCGCATAGCATCCAGCCATTTCACAGAGTCCCCACTTGTGATGGCCTGCCTGAACCTCGTTGGGTCATCATCTGGCATGATGCAATCCTCGCTCCCGCCGTCACCGAGGAAACCGTAACATCTTTCAGGTGGAAGAGGAACCCTACCAGATTAACGGAGAGGCTGAGGTTCGTGGGAGACTAATGAATCCTTTGGTTTTACCAAATCATCAGCTGTTAGTTTGTCTAGCAGGAACTCTTTCCAGTCCTACCTCATGACCACTATTTTCTTCACAAGAAATTCCTTTGCTAAAAGGTGGCATGCTGAGAAACAAAACATCTTTTGCTCGTCAGTGTGGTAGAAGATATACCCTCACGAATATTTGGGATATCCAACAAACTTATACAGAACCGATCTTCCCTCGAGTTTTTCCGGATTTTGCTTTTCAACATAGACCGGACAACCATATATCTTAACTCGTTTAAGATATGGTCTCTTCCCATTCTATATCTCATATGGAGTGGTAGGCACTGATTTGGATGGAACCCCAATCAATAAGTATGCAGCTTCTCAATTGCATAACTCCAAAAGGAAACAGGTAACTCAGCAATACTCATCATAGAGCGCGCCATATATTATAGGGTGCGATACCCTCTCCCCGATACACCGTTGTGCTGTGGTGTATACGAAGGAATAAGCTGAGAGAGAATCTCATTCTCCTTTAAGAAACTCCAGGAACTCCATGTGCAAGTATTCTCCTCCTCGATCACATCGTAGGACTTTAATATTTCTACCCGTTTGGTTCTTAACTTCAAGCTTATATTCCTTGAATTTCTCAAAAGTTTCAGACTCGTGTTTCAACAGGAACACACATCCGAATCTTGAGAGATAGTCGATGAATGTAATGAAGTACCAAGAACCAACCCTGGCATTTGTAGACATGACTGTATACATCATCATGTATCAGTCCCAAAGTTCAGTAACTCTTTCTCTGTTTCCATTAAACGGAGTATTGGTCATTTTACCTTTGAGACAAGACTGGCAAGTATCATAAGATGAAAATTTGAACAGATTCTCATATTCATCCTTATGTAACTTAGCTGGTCGTATCGCATTGATATGACCTAGTCTTGTTAGTGATATGTATTCCCTAGAGGCCATTACTGTACACACGATGTATATTGTAGTGGATGCTTGGACATATATACGGAGGACTTTCTTGCTCGACATGATAGTATGCTGTCTGATTACTCTTTATCTTAACATGTACTCTGATTGTCCATATGTCACATATTGATAAAGCCCTTAGGATGAGTACTTGACTACCAGGACTATGATGCAGATCATACTAGTGGGGACAGAGTAGTCGCCAAGTACATCCTTCAAATGTTCCTAGTTGTGGGAGTACCGAGACAGGGCATCGATACTCCAGAGTAGACTAGCGTATGCGCTTCTTAACCCATATGATGGGCGATGGATGATCCCATATCCATTGGTGTTTGACATCAGAGAAGGTATACGGGTGCTCAGTGAAGACTGGGTACACTGGACGGACTCGCCGAGAACTCCCAGATGGTATTATACCTCACGTCAGATGGCAGTTCTCTGGTGACACTGGTACAGGTTAGTCTGTAGACCCGAGATCGTCATAGAGTATTGTGTGATTCCCACTGTGCTTTGATTTCCATCATACCAGGTCCAAAAGGGCGTGCAAAACGGTGGCTTTTGGGTACAGTCCCGAATCACATGGAGGCAATGAGCGATAGGAGGGGTTTCGTCTCTCCCGGTATAGGGAGTTGATGTTGCGCTGTGTTCGATTGGCTATAACTGAAAATCCCTGTCCAGGATTGCTGAGATTTACTGGTAAGAGTTATCAGTAGTTTCTCGAACTGTTATGGACCTCATATCGACATGACTTATTAAGCTACTGGGGTCTGACGTTTACCACCCCTAGACTGTGATATGCGACATATCAGACGAAGAGACCGGACTGTAGGGGAGTGTTACTGATTGGATTCATAGGAGAATGTACATGCTTGCTTATTGATTTTTTGATCACTCAATACCTAGGTAGCTGTTATGTTTAGCTGACCGCTTGCAGCTTGTGGGTGTTTGATATGATCATCACCTACTGCCGGTGTATTGACGATTCTTTAGAGTCCTACACAGAGGTTTCCTGGCTCAAGCAAAACGGAGTAGGAGCACATATGTGATATGTGCGGGACCGAGAACAATACGTGTATGTGATACCGTATTAGATTCTCACGATATATGATATCGGCTGGGTATATGTGATATAGCCGGGTCATCGGATCAAGTGTTGATTCGATGAACTGATACAGATTATATTCGTCGGTTATTTGTGAAATAGCCGGATTATCGGATCAAGTGTTGATTCGATAATTTAAAGTATAATTATATATTTGATATATTATATTACATTAACTAATATAATCTCACTTAAAGATTCTTATTCTCACTTGGATAATACATTGATATATATGTGATATATGTTAATTGTATTATTTTATTTTGTTACAATAAATATTGTATATGTGATATATAATATTGTAACAAGTTAGGGTTATAAATGCAACATGTTTTGTGGAATTTAAATATGGTTAGGGTTTGGATTAGGGTTAAGCTTGCATGAAGCTTTCAAGAAGCTTCTTGAAGCTTTGACTTTGACTTGTGATATTTTGCATAGATATTTCTTTAACCCAACCCAACCCTTTACCATAGTTAATTCTCTACATGGCTTAAGTCTTCATTCTTAACCCATGGTTGTATTTCTAAACTCACACAAGTTTCATTATTCATCACAAATGGATTTTCTTCTTCTTCTTCCTCTTGAAAAAGCTTTCTAGTATTTTTGATATGTGATGATTTTGAGTGAGAAATTGAAATAAAAGAGTTCTAAATTCCTACTTCATCATCCTCATCTATTCTAGCCTCTTAGATTAGGGTGTTTGCTTTGCTAATACTTGATTAGCAAAGAAAGAGCTTGGGTTTGAGTTTCTTCAAGGTAGATCATCATAGTTTTCGAAGATCGGAAGCAAGCTTGCATCTTTCTATTCATGGAGCCTCTCTACAGTCCGGATACTTGATGATCGCAGTGAAGGGACCACAACATGGAGCTTATGAAGTGAAGGAACGGACTACAAAGGTTGTAATCCCTAACTCTTAGATGTTAAAGTGTTTAACATGCTTGTTTGCCTAATTCTCTCGTATAGATCTTGGTTAGGGTTTGTTTAGCACCCCAAATATTTCAATATGGCATGTGTGATGCCTTCCTAAACCTTGCTAAGGTGCTATACTAACTCTACAATGGTATCAGAGATAATCTAGAGCTTTAGGCGATGTCTAGACGAAGTTTAAAGTCCGATCGAACCCCGAAACGTCGATAGACACCCCCTCTCTGGAATTTTTTAAAATGTTGATTTTTTTCTGTATTAAAAATACTCACAAAATTAAGCAGGGAATTATAAGAATTACTGTGAAGTACGGACCCATGACCCCTTCAAGAGACCGCGGAACCGCGGCCAAACCATGCGTTTGGCGGCGGTTCCGCGGCAAACTTAGGGTGTCAGAGGAGAATACTTCAGGGTAAGATTCTTGGGTACTTTTGCATGATTATAGGAATTTTTAATTCTACTCAAGTGTTGAGTTTTCTGGAGATCTTTTGTATTCGATGATTCGATCGGAAGGTTTAACTGTTAGTGTATATGCCCTAGAGGCCATTACTGTATCATACTAGTTTGTATATTACTTAATGGATGCTTGGGATATTCACCTTGTATATACAATCTTGCTCAAAATAGTAGTATGCTACTTGGTTTGTTTCTACTTCAATGTGTACATGTGTTTATTTATGTATATCGCCTATACACATTAGTAGAGCCCTTAGGATCTTTGCTTGATTACCAGCGATGTGATGGCCGTCACACTAGTGGGGCTGGGTAATCTATAAGCACATCCTTATGCAGGTCCCTGGTCGCAGGACTATCGAGACAGGGCATCGATACTCCGGAGTAGACCAGCGCATGCGCTTCTCATCCCAGTGTGGGAGACGGTCTGTCCCACAGCCGTCAGTACGTCGTACTTGAGATAGTATGCGGGTGCTCGTTAGGTTACGGGTACACTGGACAGGACTCGTCGGGAACTGACTAGTTGGTATTATACCTATCGTCAGTTATCAGTTCCCAGGTGACATGAGTACAGCTTAGTCCGCTGACTTGACACTGTCACTCCGCCTCGAGTGTGTTCCCACTGTACTTTGATCACTACCCTACCACGGCTCAAAGGAGTCGTGCAAACAGGTAGTGGTTGGGTGCAGTCCCGAAGCACTTGGAGGCAGTGACGGTTAGACAGGATTCGTCTCTCCCGGTATTGGGGGTTGACATCGCGCTGTGTCTAGGAGAGCCATTACACGAGTAGTCCCTGGCCAGGGCAAACGAGATATACTGGTAGGTTTCCAGTGTTATCTCAGGGTGTTTTGGGCTTCGCTCCGGCACGACTTGTACCGCTATTGGGAGACTGATATTTACCGCCCCCTAGGCCCGCCATACGATGTATCAGACGAACAGACCGGACTGTACGGAGAATGTCACACTCAGGCTCAGTAGGAGTTCAGATGGGTTTCGCCTCGTCGGTCTTCTTGTCGGCATGACCTGGGGACCGTTACGCACAGCTAGTGCCGCTTGCGGTCTGTGGTTAAACCCACTGCCAGCGTAGTGTCGAGTCTTTAGAGTCCCACACAGAAAGCTTTTCGCCTTTAGGCAAAAGAGTAGAGGTCGCATGGTATTGCGACAGGTCGCATGGTTTTGCGACAGGGTTCGGTCACATCCGTGCACTTGTGCACGTACAGTGTCCGGACAGTTTACACTAGCGGGCTTTGGTTTAAGCCAGATCCTTGTGTACCTCATGGGATTGGATTTATCCAGTTTGCATTCGTGTTCCTCGGAACGCGGATGCGGGTGTGTATGCACAGTTGACAGGGAGGCAGAGGCGTCGGATTCTCATTAGGGTTGTTGACTGTTGACCGTTGACTATTTGACTTTATGCTCAACCCTAATGAGAATATGATATGTGATTAACTATTATATTAATTAAGTATTATGGTGATATGGTTGTTGACTTGTTGACTTTTGTTGACTTGTTGACTTTGTTGACTTGTTGACTTTTGTTGACTTGTTGACCGGTTGACTAGGCTTGACTAGTTGACCATCATGATAACCATAGCCATCATTTCATGGCAAAGACTTTTGTTTACTTGCTCATTTGTGTAAAATGAGTGCATGAAATGATATGGTTATGGTTGCTTCAAACCATCACATAAGACTTTTTTGATATGATGAGTTATGATCACTTTGGATTATGAGAGGGTGAAAGACAAAAGAGTTGCTCATTCTTTCTTGCTCATTCTCTCTCTTGTTCTTGAGCTCTCCTCTTGCTCTCACCCTCAACCTCTTGCTCCCTCTCTTGATCTATGGTTCTCTTGTCTCATGAGTTGAGAATCAAGAACCATAGATAAAATCCCATTCTATTTCCTCTCTACTCATTCTAGTTCACTAGGTTTAGCAAACCAAGTGAACTAGTTTCTTCAAAGAACGAAGAAGGAGCTAAAGGTTGGAGCTTTCAGGTGGATCTATCTTCGGCGTACGGAGACGACGAGAAGAAGCCATTGGACCACCATCGGAGCTTTGAAGACGAAGGAGTTCAAGACAAGTTTAGGTATAACCATCTCCATCCGAGTAGCTAACTCTCTTTAGCTAAGTTTGCTAGTTTTAGTTTAGTTAAAGATCCCGACTTTGCTTAGTCCATGTTGCCCCTTGCGCTAAAAATTTGATTTTTATACCGTTTCCGCCTCCCCGTAAGAACCGGGGGTCGCAACGTGGACTTACAGTGGTATCAGAGCCTAACTAAACTTAAATTAGCTTGGTAGTGAAGTGTAACGAAGTTCGGAACCGGAAAAATCCAAAAACCAAACTTTTACAAAACCTGAGTTTCTGTTGAAATTTTTTTGGCTCAAAATGAAAAACTTTATACTCCTAAATTCGGCTCAGGGTTTTGTGTGAACACCCATGAAAAACGGTCCACTGTTTCGTTCAAACCGCCGCGCTTCCGCCGCACGAGGTAGGCATGTGCCGCGGAAGCGCCGCGGTTTGTCGTCTTCTCTGCATCGTTTTTCGTGCAGTGTGTGTATGTGTTGGTTTTGGGATTTTTGAAATATATTATATGTGCCCAGATTTTCCAGAAAAGAAATTTCCTTTTGGGGTCCTATAATTCCGTATTTTTTTCCGAACTTCACTGCACTTTGACTATGATGGTTATATCTGTGATGTTTGCATGTATTGAACGTCGGCTAATCG
This sequence comes from Agapanthus africanus, assembly GCA_030015575.1. Lineage (NCBI taxonomy): Eukaryota > Viridiplantae > Streptophyta > Magnoliopsida > Asparagales > Amaryllidaceae > Agapanthus > Agapanthus africanus. The sequence goes on from CM057347.1 coordinate 299,914,679, forward strand.
CTATAAGTCGATTGGTCGGGGTTATACATGATCTGTAATGTGCTGGAATGTGTATATGAATATGTTGGACTGTCGCGGGTGAATAGCCGGGGGTTGTGAGACGAGAGTTTTCTTTTCTTGCAATTCATGTAAATTTGTAAATTGATGTAATAATTATTTGTATGGCCGCACAACCGGGTCGGGGTTGTAGCCGTCATTGTATAATTTCTTTTTACTGTTTTTGCTCCTAGGATAGACCCATGGAGGGGTGCACAAACTACCGGGTATGCCGAAGTGTCGAGTGGCCTACTCATGGAGATGAGGGAGGTTGCTACGCTTCGGGTACTTGGCGGGTAGTTTGCCGCACCCGTAGGGGTCTTGGGTGGGGTTTTGGCTATTCACCGCGACCGTGTAATCTGTCTTTTGTTACAGGCTCGTACAAATTACAGATTCCTAGTATATCCAATGTATTCATCTGTGATCTGAAATGTTTATCATTGCAGTATATCTATATATGATATTATTTAGGCGTTGCTTATGTTTTACAGACGCGCTAGCCCAGCCCCCGCTCTGTCGTTAGTTAAGTAACCTAACGGGTAATGACGGGGCCCCGTGGCGAATGCGAATGGCATAAGCGTACGTCATATTTTGGTTGTTTTCTGCAATGGTAGGATTAAATGATGGGACGCATTAAAAGAACTAATGCAAGAATATCACGCATTAAAAGAACTAATGCAAGATAATAAACCAAGTTAAAGTCGTTGGAACACTTTCGAAAAACCACTCGGTTCTTTTCAAAACCAACTTTTAAATGCGGAGCTTGAGCCACTCCTTTTAAAAGCTATCTCGTTCCATCGACCAAATCAAGTTCACTACGTTCACGGTTTTGCCAAAACCATTCGTAGTCCTCCGTCGTTTCGTATGAATATTCAATAGTATTCAAGCTGTGTTTGTTGACCTTCGTCAAGGCATAGTGATTGGTAGCTATTGGGTATTCATATGTAGCATAGATAGATGCGTTGGTTTGGGACATTCGCATTACCTTGTTGACCTTCGTCAAGGGTATATACGGGTGGATTCAAATTAACCTTGATAATGACGGGCAGAACTTGACATGTGACTTATGATTTGTTGACCTTCGTCAAGGTCATAAGAGCATGGGGCAAAAATCCACATCGGGAGTTTCATAAGTACTGAAACTTGCTAGATTTGCATACCATTTGGAGTGTGATGATTCTGGTAGGATTCCTTCAGTTTCGTCACGCGATGATATTTGGATCCCGATCCTACTGTGAGTATATGCTACTCCTCGGGAAATTTCTCACTAAACGATCAATGCTATAAACCTAGTAGGTGCCTAGAAAGGTGTTAGCGGGGCTACGCCCCCAGGGAAAAGAGGTTCTTTAATTAAGGAACTTCGCGAAAGCGTTGGAAAACCTCCCTCGAAGTACCGACACCGGCCTGGCTGAACGGTTAAGCAAGTATTGTGCGGTGGGATTGATCCCGGCTAATTCTTCCTTTATGGTTTGAGGAGGGATTCGAGAAACAGTGGGAGCCATCCTGTTTAGACAAACTAAAAACCACTCTAAACTTGCAAGAGCATCATGCTGAGTGTTTCTTCTTCTCTCTCCTAATTGCAGCGACCAATCAACATGACTGGACTTAAGTTACTCCTAGATAAAAACAAACTGACAGGGCCAAACTACAAAGATTGGCTCAGGAATGTCAAGATAGCAATCACTTATGACAAGCTGGGGTATCTTCTTACCACCAAAGCTCCCCCTGTCCCTGGTCCAACTTCCAGTGTCGCGGATAAGGAAATCCGCAAGACTTGGGAGATTGATAGCGCGAAGGCCAAGTGCCTCCTGCTTGCCTCGATGGACAACGAACATCAGAGGAGGCATGAGAATATGGACATGGAATCCATATTGCTTCATACAAAAGAACTGTATGGAGAGCAATCTCGTATCGCAAGATACGAAGCGTCGAAAAAGTTATTTTCGACAAGAATGGCCGTCGGATCATCAGTAGCCGAGCACGTGCTAAAGATGATCGGCTTCATTGAGGAGCTCGCTGACCTAGGGATCACATTGGAGAGTGAGCTATATACGGATATAGTTCTCCAGTCCCTTCCTTCCACTTACGCCCAGTTTATACTGAACTTCAACTTACAAGAAAAAGAGGTTGAACTTTCAGAGCTCCTCAACATGCTGAGGAGCGCAGAGGGCACCCTACAGAAAGGTAGGGATACATCCACTTTGTTTGTAGGAGGATCATCTTCTTCTAGGTCCAAGGCGAAAGCCAAGGGAAAGAAGAAGAAGGCCCCCGCCAAACCAAGGGGCGGTGTTAGTAAAGTGGATACGAAGGGAAAAGGTAAAGCAACAAAGATAGCGGGGAAGCTTGTGGATAAGGAAGAATGCTTCTATTGTCATAAGAAAGGACACTGGAAGAATGATTGCAGGGCCTGGAAGGCCAGAACACAGGAATTGAAGCAAGTTGCAGCTTCAGCTTCAGGTGTGTATGTTATTGAAAACTGTCTTTCAATAAACTCTACTTCCTGGGTATTGGATACCGGATCAGGATCTCATATCTGTAATTCTTTGCAGGCGTTGAGAAACCGTAGTGTTTTGAAAGCAGGTGACATGACCCTCAGAGTTGCGAACGGAGCTAGCATGGATGCTAAAGCCGTGGGGGACTATCACCTGGGAATGTCAGATGGACATGTTTTGGTTTTGCGTAATTGCTTTTTTGTACCCAACGCAACTTGTAATATCATTTCTGTATCTTTAGTTTCTAAAGAAGGTTATGAATTTGCGTTTGTAAGTAATGTTGTAAACATTCACCTTAATCAAGTTTTGATTGGGTCAGGTACATTGAGTAATGGTATATACGTGTTAAACCAACCACAGATTTTCAACGTCCAGAATACACACAAAAGAAAGTCTCCGGAAATGAATCAGACTTTCTTATGGCATTGTAGATTGGGTCACATCAATGAGAGAAGGTTGACTAAGTTACATACAGAAGGATATTTGAATGCGTTCGAATATCAATCGTATGCCACTTGTCAATCTTGTCTCAAAGGAAAGATGACAAAGACTCCGTTTACTGGACAAGGAGTAAGAGCGAGCGAGCTCTTGGGACTCATACACAGTGATGTATGCGGTCCAATGTCTACACATGCCCGAAGCGGACATTCTTACTTCATTACTTTTACGGATGACTTCTCAAGGTACGGCTATGTCTTCTTAATGAAACATAAGTCCGAAGCCTTTGGAAAATTCCAGGAGTATAAGAATGAAGTAGAGAAACAGACCGGCAAAAGTATTAAGATTCTAAGATCGGATCGAGGTGGAGAATACTTAAGTGCCGAATTCCTGAATTACTTAAAAGAGAATGGTATTCTCTCTCAGCTTACTCCTCCATACACTCCGCAACATAACGGTGTATCGGAGAGACGGAACCGAACCCTATTGGATATGGTTCGGTCCATGATGAGTAACGCTGAGTTACCGCGATCATTCTGGGGATATGCACTAGAAGCAGCTGCGTATCTCTTGAACAAGGCTCCCACCAAGACTGTGCCTACCACCCCATATGAGATGTGGACTGGGAAGAAACCCTGTCTTAAGTATCTTAAGGTATGGGGATGTCCAGCTTTTGTAAAAAAGCAGCATGCGGACAAACTTGAGGCACGTTCAGTACAGTGTAAGTTTGTGGGATACCCAAGGAACTCCAGGGGGTATCTTTTCTATTCCGCTGAGGAACAAAAGGTTTTTGTTTCTCAGCATGCCCGCTTCTTGGAAACTGAGTTTTTGGAAACCCAGATAAGTGGGAACACAATAGAACTGGAAGAAGTTCCAGAACCACAGACTGTTACTGAAAGCTTAGTGGAACCAGAGGGTTCAACAGAACAGGACATTCCTGCGCCACTCCGCAGGAGTAGTAGGAAGTCTCATCCGCCCGAGAGATACTGCGGTTTTCTCATAGACGGGGATAGAGAGGATTGCATCATAGATTATGATGAGCCTACTAGCTTCCAGCAGGCCGTTCAGAGCGTTGACTCAGTGAAATGGCTGGATGCAATGCGGACCGAAATGGAGTCCATGTACACCAACAAGGTATGGACGTTGGACATTGCTCCAGACAGGGTAAAACCCGTAGGATGCAAGTGGATCTTCAAAAGGAAGATTGGTGTAGATGGACAGGTTGAGACCTATAAAGCTAGGCTGGTAGCAAAGGGTTTTCGTCAAAGACCTGGCTTGGACTACGACGAAACCTTTTCTCCAGTAGCCATGCTGAAATCCATTCGGATCCTTCTTGCCATTGCTGCCTTCCACGACTATGAGATCTGGCAAATGGACGTAAAGATAGCTTTTCTAAATGGAAATTTAGAGGAGTGTGTCTATATGGACCAGCCAGAGGGTTTCATTCAGAGTGGGAGCAGCGGAAAGGTGTGCAAGTTGCTTAAGTCCATCTATGGACTAAAGCAGGCATCGCGGAGTTGGAACATCTGCTTTGATGAGACGGTCAAAGAATTTGGCTTTATCAAAAATCCAGATGAACCATGCATCTATAGTAGATTTGTAGCGAGAACTGTAGTATTCCTCGTTTTATACGTGGATGACATTCTCTTAATAGGAAATGACATTCCTATGCTACAATCTGTCAAGGGGTTCTTGTCACACAGGTTCTCCATGAAAGACCTGGGTGATGCCTCGTACATTCTGGGTATCCGGATCTACCGTGACAGATCCAAGAGGATATTAGGACTTTCACAGTCCAGGTACATCGACACCATACTGAAGAGAATCAGTATGGAACATTCCAAGCGCGGTAACCTACCGGCTTGTCACGGGATCACCCTCTCTAAAGAGATGTCTCCCAAGACTGATTTGGAGAGGGATCGCATGTCTATTATACCCTACGCTTCTGCGGTAGGCTCTATAATGTATGCGATGTTGTGTACCAGACCGGATGTAGCTTATGCACTGAGTGTGGTAAGCCGGTATCAGTCAAACCCTGGGGAGAAACACTGGATAGCGGTAAAGAACATTCTTAAGTACCTGAGAAGGACTAAGGAGATGTTCTTGGTGTATGGCGGAAAAGACCTCCAGATCGAGGCCTTTGCTGACTCCAGCTTCCAGAGTGACAAGGATGATTCCAAGTCCATGTCGGGTTTTGTCTTTACCCTCAATGGAGGGGCGGTGTGTTGGAAGAGTTCCAAACAAGAAACCGTTGCAGACTCGACGATGGAAGCGGAATACATCGCTGCATCTGATGCCGCAAAAGAAGCTGTCTGGATGAGGAAGTTCTTGAAAGAACTTCAGGTGGTTCCGTCCATTGTTGATCCAATACCTCTGTATTGCGACAACAACGGGGCTATAGCTTTAGCGAAGGAACCAAGGTCCCATCAGAAATCCAGGCACATCTTGAGGCGGTATCACCTGATCAGGGAGATCTTAGATCGCCAGGAGATCGAGGTTCGGAGAGTCGCTTCAGAAGATAACACTGCAGATCCATTCACCAAGGCCCTGCCCCAGACTCAGTTCGAGCGGCTGATCGAGATGATAGGTCTTCGATACGCCAGTACATGGCCTTAGTGCAAGTGGGAGATTGTTAGTGTATATGCCCTAGAGGCCATTACTGTATCATACTAGTTTGTATATTACTTAATGGATGCTTGGGATATTCACCTTGTATATACAATCTTGCTCAAAATAGTAGTATGCTACTTGGTTTGTTTCTACTTCAATGTGTACATGTGTTTATTTATGTATATCGCCTATACACATTAGTAGAGCCCTTAGGATCTTTGCTTGATTACCAGCGATGTGATGGCCGTCACACTAGTGGGGCTGGGTAATCTATAAGCACATCCTTATGCAGGTCCCTGGTCGCAGGACTATCGAGACAGGGCATCGATACTCCGGAGTAGACCAGCGCATGCGCTTCTCATCCCAGTGTGGGAGACGGTCTGTCCCACAGCCATCAGTACGTCGTACTTGAGATAGTATGCGGGTGCTCGTTAGGTTACGGGTACACTGGACAGGACTCGTCGGGAACTGACTAGTTGGTATTATACCTATCGTCAGTTATCAGTTCCCAGGTGACATGAGTACAGCTTAGTCCGCTGACTTGACACTGTCACTCCGCCTCGAGTGTGTTCCCACTGTACTTTGATCACTACCCTACCACGGCTCAAAGGAGTCGTGCAAACAGGTAGTGGTTGGGTGCAGTCCCGAAGCACTTGGAGGCAGTGACGGTTAGACAGGATTCGTCTCTCCCGGTATTGGGGGTTGACATCGCGCTGTGTCTAGGAGAGCCATTACACGAGTAGTCCCTGGCCAGGGCAAACGAGATATACTGGTAGGTTTCCAGTGTTATCTCAGGGTGTTTTGGGCTTCGCTCCGGCACGACTTGTACCGCTATTAGGGGACTGACGTTTACCGCCCCCTAGGCCCGCCATGCGATGTATCAGACGAACAGACTGGACTGTACGGAGAATGTCACATTCAGGCTCAGTAGGAGTTCAGATGGGTTTCGCCTCGTCGATCTTCTTGTCGGCATTACCTGGGGACCGTTACGCACAGCTAGTGCCGCTTGCGGTCTGTGGTTAAACCCACTGCCAGCGTAGTGTCGAGTCTTTAGAGTCCCACACAGAAAGATTTTCGCCTTTAGGCAAAAGAGTAGAGGTCGCATGGTATTGCGACAGGTCGCATGGTTTTGCGACAGGGTTCGGTCACATCCGTGCACTTGTGCACGTACAGTGTCCGGACAGTTTACACTAGCGGGCTTTGGTTTAAGCCAGATCCTAGTGTACCTCATGGGATTGGATTTATCCAGTTTGCATTCGTGTTCCTCGGAACGCGGATGCGGGTGTGTATGCACAGTTGACAGGGAGGCAGAGGCGTCGGATTCTCATTAGGGTTGTTGACTGTTGACCGTTGACTATTTGACTTTATGCTCAACCCTAATGAGAATATGATATGTGATTAACTATTATATTAATTAAGTATTATGGTGATATGGTTGTTGACTTGTTGACTTTTGTTGACTTGTTGACTTTGTTGACTTGTTGACTTTTGTTGACTTGTTGACCGGTTGACTAGGCTTGACTAGTTGACCATCATGATAACCATAGCCATCATTTCATGGCAAAGACTTTTGTTTACTTGCTCATTTTTGTAAAATGAGTGCATGAAATGATATGGTTATGGTTGCTTCAAACCATCACATAAGACTTTTTTGATATGATGAGTTATGATCACTTTGGATTATGAGAGGGTGAAAGACAAAAGAGTTGCTCATTCTTTCTTGCTCATTCTCTCTCTTGTTCTTGAGCTCTCCTCTTGCTCTCACCCTCAACCTCTTGCTCCCTCTCTTGATCTATGGTTCTCTTGTCTCATGAGTTGAGAATCAAGAACCATAGATAAAATCCCATTCTATTTCCTCTCTACTCATTCTAGTTCACTAGGTTTAGCAAACCAAGTGAACTAGTTTCTTCAAAGAACGAAGAAGGAGCTAAAGGTTGGAGCTTTCAGGTGGATCTATCTTCGGCGTACGGAGACGACGAGAAGAAGCCATTGGACCACCATCGGAGCTTTGAAGACGAAGGAGTTCAAGACAAGTTTAGGTATAACCATCTCCATCCGAGTAGCTAACTCTCTTTAGCTAAGTTTGCTAGTTTTAGTTTAGTCAAAGATCCCGACTTTGCTTAGTCCATGTTGCCCCTTGCGCTAAAAATTTGATTTTTATACCGTTTCCGCCTCCCCGTAAGAACCGGGGGTCGCAACGTGGACTTACAGTAACTTCGTTTAAGTTTTTTCTAGGTAATTTAGAACGTGTTAAAAAGTTCAAACGGATATCAATAACTCACTTTTTTCCCTGACGGAAAATTTTCAAGTGTTGGATTTTTTCACGAGTTTGAAACTTTTGGGAAATCATGCAAGCGTATCTGTGGACCCTCTAGAAGAACGTAACCTTAACTCGATTATGTGACCATCAAAACTGCCACTGAACCCTAAGGTTTGTGGTAGTTTAGCGTTGCCACATGTGAGGCATTGGTTTGACCCTTCTACGGCTGGTTCATTAAGGCTGTGACATGTTCTGGGATTCCCTTTTCCTAAATGGAAGTCAGTGCAAAATGCCATCAGTCAAAGGCTTTCTTTTAGCGGATCAGTGAAAATAATCTCTTCTAGTAAGTCATTTGTCCGTTTCTGGTCTCCGGTATCGATTCCCGGTCCCCGAGCTTTGAATTTCGCTCAAGTGTTGGGCTATTTGGGAAATCTTGTGTGTTTGTTTATTCGATCGGAAAGTTTAACATTGTCTATTTATCTGGAATGTGTTTTACAATATTTGGAATCCACGTGTATTTATGAGATAACTAATTTGAATGTTATAAATCTAGCACTTTAGTCTCGGATGATCGGTTGCCATGGGATTTTGATGCGATCAAAAGTTCGTCGCAATAACGTAGCGTATGCGGATACTCGCCGGGTAAACTTAATAGATAGCCACACCCCATAGCCCCGAACAAGTGATTGTAGGAGAACCCCGTCACCAAAAGCATCCGTTCGGGTGCTCGCGGCAGCGGTGTTCCGCCTTAGTGCACTTCGTCGACGGCATCGGGGTTGCGGACGTCTACTAAAGTTTTCGACGAGCATTCGATCTGGATGTCGGGAATCTTGCCGAATTGCCCGACTAGATATTGAAAAGTGTTTTCGATATTGAGACTAAAATGCGGTGTTTATAATTGTTAGGCATGCGATGTCTAAGGAATTCATTTGGTTAGGCATGGGATGTCTAAGGAGGTTACGGATTCCAACTGTTGTAGTTTTACACTTTCTTTTCTACGACCGTAAGTGTAATATGTGGTGTATCGCCGGTTTCGTTGCTATGCATTAACGACAATTGGGATACGCATATTTACTTACGTTGATGACATGTGATGTTATGTGTTGCTGTGATATGTTATATTGGATCATCGCGTTTTGAATAGCCGGGGGTTTTATGTGAGATGAGAGTTTTTCATTTTCATTCATGCAAAATTCATTTGTATGTAATATTCTTTTATTGGGGCACTTCCGGGCTGAGGATGATGTCACTATTGTATATTATTTACTTTTCCGCATTAGGATAGACCCAAGGCGGGGAGCACAAGTAACCGGGTTCTAGGATCCAGTGGGAGACCATCTCAAGGTGTCGAGACCGGGTCTCCTAACTTTAGAACTGGCAGGATTACTTGCCTCTCTCGTAGGGGTCTAGGGATGCGGGTTTGGCTATTCATCGCGACCGTGGAATCCGCATTTTATACAGGCTCGCATAAAACACGGAAATCCTAGTATATCCAATATTTCATATGTTATCTTCTGCTGCAATGTTCTTTGATGAGATCATATTACTGCCTGAGACGAATGTTTATATTATATATATGAGATATATGTTATATTGCTGATTTCGTTTCAAATGTGATGCTTGTGAAGCATAATAAAATGGGACTTCATTAATGAGATTAATGAAATAAAAGAAAGCTAAAGATGTTGTAGAAACTTGTTTAAAAACTGGTAGCTCTAGTTTTTGCTTTGCATAACGGTATTCCTTGTAGAATATCCAGCACCTTATTCGATAAGGAAAGAGCCGAGATCCCTTCACCGGGAGTGACCTCTTTAGAGAAACTAGCAGATGCTACACACTCGGTTTGTCTTTTGATTGCTTGTATAGTTTTGCTTTGCACAGCGGTATTTGTGAAATATCCTGCACCTTATTCGATAAGGAAAGAGCCGAGATCCCTTCAACGGGAGTGACCTCTTTAGCAAAACTAGCAAAGGCCTCAAAAACACTCCTTTTATAAAATTCACTCGATTCTACAACGATATCAAGTTCATTACGCAAAGGGTTTTCTTAAAAACCTGTCGTAGCCCTCCGTCATTTCAGATAAGTACAAGTTAGTTTTCGTGCTACGTTTGTTGACTATGTTAAGGCGTAGTGTGCGGTAGCTGATTAGTGATTATCAGTATAAGCATATGATGCGATTGGATTAGGGTAGTCGTGCGACTTTGTTGACTATGTTAAGGGTCCTACGGGTGGGTTTAATTCAATCGGGAAATGACGGGTTGAACATGACTAGCACTTATGATTTGTTGACTATATTAAGGCCATATAGCTGCTAGGGATAAAATATTATTAGGAATTTCAAGTGTTGAAATTTGCAATGAGATTGCATACCTCCTATGAGATAGTTGGATCCCGATACCCGCTGCGAGTAAGAGTTACTACTGGGAGAGTTTTACACATTACAATTAGCCGATCAAGTAGGTGTCTAGAAAGGTGTCAACGGGGTTATGCCTCTGGGAAAACGAGATTTACTTTAATTAGGTCCGTGCGAAAGCACGGGGAACCTCCCTCAAAGTACTGACACTGGCCTGGCTAAAAGATTGGCGAACTTGTAGCGTGTAATTAATCCCGGCCAGTCTTTCCTTTTAGGGTTTGAAGGAAGATTTGACTAAAACAGTGGGAGCCATCCTGATTAGATATATTAATAACCAATCTAATCTTGCAATAGCATACGCTGGGTGTTTTCTTCTCTCTCTCTCTCTCCAGGTAGCGACCATATCACGCCTTACTCAAGATAATAATACGGATGTATTGACCGAACCCGCTTGTTATACTGCGCTAGGGAATGTTGGTCCCGCTCCAACTTATAATTGTTATAAGACCGAGCAGGAAATAGGGGATTACCAGAATTCCCGTGCCGCCCAAACGAAGAAAGTGCATGTTGATGCATCTTCTTCGGGTGTATTCATTACCAAGAACTGTTTCTCACTATCCTTTACGTCCTGGGTATGAGATACCGGATCTGGATCCCAGAAATGTAATTTGTTACATGGGTTATAGATAGGTAGAGAACTGAGAACGGGTGATAAGTTTCAAGAGTTGGAAATGATGCAAGTGTTGCAGCCAAGTCTGTTGGCAGTTATCACCCTGTATTACCAGAATACTTTGATTCTGAACGAATGTTATTAGATACCGAACCTGATATACAACATCATATTAGTCTCTTTATTAGTAAAGAAGGATATAATTTTGTATTGTTGGATAATGTTTTAAACATTTCCTATATCAAGAGTTGATCAGTTCAGGCACGTTATCTAAAAGCATAGACGTTCAAAATCAAACTACAGTTCTTAATGTACAGAACACACACAAGAGAAAGAGTTCAGAAATGAACAAATCCTTCTTGAGGTATTTGTAGACCAGGTCATATCAACTGCGACCCGACTAGCTAAGTTACATTTAGATTCATATTTAAATCTGTTTGAATTTACATCTTGTGAAACTTGCCAGTCTTGTCACAAAGATAAGATGACCACAGCTCTGTTTATTGGAAACAGAGAAAGAGTTAGTGAACTCTTGGGATTGATACATGATGATGTATGTAAGGTCCCCTGTCTACAGATGCCAGGACCGGTTCTTTGTACTTCATTACAATCACTGATGATCTCTCAAGATTCAGACATATATTCCTGTTGAAACATAAGTCCGAAGCTTTTGAGATATTCACAGAATATAAGTTAGAAGTAGAGAACTAAAAACGAGTAAAAGTATAATGTCCTATGATGAGATCAAGGAGGAGAATACTTGAGCATAGAATTCCTGGACTATTCTAAAGGAGAATGAGATTCTCTCTCAGCATTACTCCTCCGTATACACCACAACACGTCGGTGTATCGGGGCAGAGCAATCGCACCGTATGAGATATTGTGTGCTTTATGATGAGTATTACTGAGTCGCCTATTTCCTTTTGGGGGTTATGCACTTGTGAAGCTGCATACCTATTGAATAGGGTTCCAATCAAATTAGGTGCCTGCCACTCCGTATGTGATATAGTATGGGAAGAGCCTATCTCTTAAGGATGTTAAGATTTGGGGTTGTCCGGCCTATGTCAAAAGAAAAATCCGGACAAGCTCGAGGCAAGGTCAGTTCTATGAAAGTTTGTTAGATATCCAAGCATTCGCAAGGGAATAACTTCTACCTAACTGAGGAGCAAAAGATGTTTTGTTTCTCAGCATGCCACCTTTGAGAAAGGGAATTTCTTATGAAGAAATTAGTGGTCATAAGGTAGAACTGGAAGTAGTTCCAGCTAAAACAAACTGCAGCTGATGATTTGGTAGAACCGGAGGATTCAATAGATCCCAACAAACCTAAGCCTCTCCGCCGATCGGGTAGGGTTCCTCATCCACCTGAGAGATACTTCGGTTTCTCTATGACAGTGGGAGCGAGGATTGCATCTTGAGATGGTGACCCAAGTTGTTTCGAGCAGGCCATCAGGAGTGAGGACTATGTGAGTATGGCTGGATGCTTAGTGATCTTAGATGGAATCCACATACACCAACAAAGTATGGACTTTGGTAGCTTTATCTGAAGGGTTAAATCCCCATCAGGAGGAAGTAGATCTTGAGAAGATTACTAGGTGTACATGGAAAAGTTGAGACTTTCAAAGCTATGCTTAAGTCCATCCAGATCCTACTTGCCATTGCTACATACCATGACTATGATATCTGGCGGTTGGGTGTCAGGACTGCTTTTCTAAATATTGATTTGGAAGAGAGCATCTATAAGTACACAGCCAGAGGGCTTCGTAGACAGTGGGAGCAGCCGAAACGTGTGCAAGATGTTTTATGTGATAAATCAGGCATCGCGGAGTTGAAACATCTGTTTTGATGTAGTAGTCAAAGATTTTGACTTCATCAAAATAGTAGATGAACCAAGTATGTACAAAAAGGTGGTAGGAAGTATGGTGGTGATCCTCATATAGTACATGGATGACATACTCTTGATAGGGAAGGAGTTTCCTATGCTACGCTCGGTCAATCTCCTCTTATCACAAAGATTCTCCATATAGGATCAAGGTAATACCTTCTAAATCCTGGGTTATGGATCTATGAGATAGATCTAATTGGATGTTAGGATTCTCACTAGTTGTAGTGAGATGGTATCAATCGATCATGGGAAGAATCACTGGAAAGGTTCCAGGGTGATAAGGACAACTGAATGTCAGTCACAGGCATTGTCTTTACCCTCAGTGGAGGGACGGTATATTGGAAGAGTTCCAAGCTAGATACCGTGACATACTAGACGATTAAAGGCAAGATACATCGTTACCAAGGATGCTACCAAAGAGGCAGTCTGGATATAAATATATGAGTTCATGAGATGAATTTCATTCCTACCATTGTGTGACAATGGAGTTGTGGCTTAGGCCTAGGAACCCCCATCCCATCAGAGATCCAGACATATTCTTAGGCAGTATTGCCTGATCATGGAGATGATTGATCTCTTGAGAGATCGAGGTTAGGAGAGTAGACACAGAGGACAACAGCGCGGATCCACTCACAAAGGCCTATTTCCCAATAGAGACTTTTATGGGATGGTTGAGTATGAGATACTTCAACCACAGCTGATTGTTGGGTATGTGATACCACATCAGATGGCCCTAGTTCAAGTGGGAGATTGTTAGTGATATGAATGCCCTAAAGGCCATTATTGTACATACGATGTATATTGTAGTGGATGCTTGGACATATATAGGTAGGACTTCCTTGCTCGACATGATATTATGCTATCTAGTTACTCTTTATCTTAACATGTACTCTGATTGTCTTTATGTCACATATTGATAAAGCCCTTAGGATGAGTACTTGACTACCAGGACTATGATGCAGATCATACTAGTGGGGACAGAGTTGTCGCCAAGTATATCCTTCAAATGTTCCTAGTCGTGGGAGTACCGAGACAGGACATCGATACTCCAGAGTAGACTAGCGTATGCGCTTCTTGACCCATATGATGGGCGATGGATGATCCCATATCCATTGGTGTTTGACATCAAAGAAGGTATACGGGTGTTCAGTGAAGACTGGGTACACTGGACGGACTCGCCGAGAACTCCCAAATGGTATTATACCTCACGTCAGATGGCAGTTCTCTGGTGACACTGGTACATGTTAGTCTGTGTAAAGTTTTAGAAATAGTTATGAGAATTTTTTCGTTTTAAGGGTTAAATTGTCGGTATTTTCCATTTTAACCCGACTGTATTCAAACGACCATATAGACTTGCCAGCACCTAGTTTAGCTAAAATAAAGCTAGTGCGCAAGCTTTGGGGGTATATGGGACGTTTTGGTTCAATTTTAAGTTTCCTAATTTTAATATTATTTTAATGCGGTATTCACATTTTGGGAAATTTCTATAAAGCGATCTTTTCTTCAATTATGTTTGAGTAATTCACCCTTCTCTTCATATCTAGATATTTGTTGGGTTTTAGGGATTAAGATTTAAAGAAAAAGAAAAGAAAAGAAAGAGATGCATGCATGTGTGCATGTGTAGTGTGAATGCATTAACATTGCATTTAATGTTGGAAATTGCTAGGAAATTCCTCATAATTCCTCACCTCCTTACCTTGGCCGAATCCCTCTCTCTCTCTACCGCTCTTTCTCTTTTCCTTCTCATTTTGCATCAATCCTCACTCATAAATCCTCAAAATTCCTAAATATATCACAAAAATACCAAAAGTTCTTGATTTTTGCTCTTGGATCACTTGGAGCTAGGGAAAGTTTGGATCTTGTGAGTAAGTTTGTTAGGTATAATCCCTACACTGTTAATTAGGAGTTTGTATGTTGTTTTGCTCGTTGGTTGTAGCGTAGAACGCTTTCTATATCGATTTGTGCAATATCGGGTTTTTAAAGTCTTTTTAGAACTTTTATACCTGCTGTGATCTGGAGAATTTAGTGTGTGACCAAACAAAATTATAGAGATGTGCTAGTGAACCTGAGACATCACCTGAGAGACAGGGACCACCTCATCGGCCGGGGCCGGCGACCCCTATTGCGCGATCCGGTGACGCCGGCTGGGTAGGAAAGCGTTGGGGTTGGTCTTCTGTAGGTAGTTGTCTACTGTTGGTTATGGGTGTTCGGTACTGTTTACTTTTTTAGTAATTTCAGTATACAAAATCTGGGATCGTTTACCTATAATCTAGTGTTTTGAGTCCGCGTATTACGTTTTGCGACACGAATCGTGATCTGGTGCAGCTGCTGTGTTTGGGTAGGTTTTGTGGTATCGTGACGCACGTTAGCCACTAGACGCACACTCCCGAGTTAGTTTAGTGTTGGTGCGTTATTTAATACGTAGTTTTACGTTATATTGATCGATTCTGAGATGTTTTCATTATTTCTTGTGTTTGTGGAAATATAGCGTCATAAGCGAGGACTTCGGACGCTGCGAACAAGGGGAAGCAGGTGGTCGGATTTTCATATCTGGAGACCATTTGTGAGTGGATTTAACATCTATGGGGAAATCGCCCGTATGGCGTTATGCGTCGGGGCAGATATGATAGGATAGCTGCATGTTATTGCATATTTGTTAATTATATATGAATGTCATTGCATAGCATTATCTCTTGTACTTGACTCGTACCTTTAGATATAACACATTACTAACGGTTCATGTTGTACGAGCACTAAATTGTATGCTACACCCACATCGTCAGTAATTGCCATGACACGCACAAACACTTACATACATGATATGGTAGTGGATGGGAATGATTGGAGTAGTAACTCTCATTCCTTTGTGCATATGAAATATTATGGGCACATACGTACGTGATATTGCATTAGGCAGGAATAGTTGAGTTAGTGACCCTTATTCCACTTCACATATATCTTACTATAGCTTCTTGTACATCATGCATACATATTGACATGTTTACCATATACTCGATTTCAGTTACTTGTACATCATGCATACATATTGACATGTACACCCACATAGTCAATTACAGCTACATGTACATCATGCACACATAATGACATGTATACCGCATATGCTTGCTATAGTTGTATAGACCCTGAGAGGTATTGTTTTTATATGTGATATTGAGTTGTTGATCATTGCGCTTATGAAATACATCATACCCACTTGCTTACATGTAGATACTTAAACCTTGCTACACTTACATGTACACCACATATGATGCTGTATTTATTTTTGAAGGATTTTGGGAACCGCAAGATATATTTTAAAGCTAGATTCAATTTAAAGAGTAGTTTTCCCTTTATATGCTCATATTGATGTTTTATGTTGCATATATCAGTTTTATATGGATTTTACGCATTGAGATATGGATTTCATATGATTTATGGATTTGAGAACAGTGGGGATATTTTCAAGAAACTCCGTATTGTTTGAAAACCCGGTTTCTCTTGATATGATATTTCAGTGCGTCCACCATGTGATTTCTCGGTTTTGAGATTTGGCTTGTGATACCCGATTCGAGGAGTGGGAGGCACCGTCTGTGGGTACATGGTGGACCCGGTATGGTACCCCGGAGCGAGTGGTGATTTCGTGGTGTAGACGATAAGCCTGGCGGTAGGACCACTACCTACCGGTGATTGTATTTGGACTCGGCGGTTATCGTGGGGATACCGACCGGAGTGAGGTATGACATATCGTCAGGGCTAGTCGTGGTGACAGCGCCTGAGTTATAAGGATTTACGTATCGATGTTAGACACGGGTTTCATGATGTTTCGAGTGTCAGTGTTAGACACTCAGGTTTCCATGATTTTTACGTATGGTCGGTGGACATACGTGGTTGATATCCTTATATATATATACTTACAGGCATATGTTTTCATGATGTTTCGGGTATCGATGATAGACACGCAGGTTCCATGAGACTTACAGGATGTGAGGGCCGATCTGAGGATGCGGTGCTTGAGGATTTGGGATTTGATATGTCAGTGAGGACACTGGTGTTTTTCCATGCTGATGATTTTGCATGAGATTTTATTGTATCATCCCACATACTCAGGATTATTGTTGTTATGCATTGCTTCATGTAGTTGTAGTACCCTGATGATGTACCTTTACATGACTGTTGCATATTCACTTATTATACTTATGCTATCGGATTACATGTGATAGATAGATCGCTGTTCGTGCATACCTGCGATTACAGTATGATGTTATTTACTATTCACGAGTTGGCAACTCACCCCCGTTGTGCCACAGTGTTTTGCAGGACTTACCCTCAGAGTAGTCGCGGCAGGGCATCTTATCATCACTACTTTTGCGGATACCGCTACGTTAGGAAGTGAGGCCTTTGCTTTTTGGTGGGATGCGGTTATCTGTTTGTACATTGTATATCCTTTTTGTTGGATCTAGTATTCTCCATCTTCCACTGTTGTATATGACTTAGAGACGACTTGTGAGGATTCAATGTTGTATTATTTTGGTGACTTTGGGGTGCCGTGCTCGTGAGAGCCGGCGTGTTGAAAAGTTTACTTCTTATTATAGTCGTTTCTTTGATATTTCTTCATTTCGGCGTCGCATACATGTTGTGGTGATTGTCTCCGCCGTTGGGCGTCATTTTGCTCCCGTTTAGGATGCTTTTATTATTATCTGTGCTGTACCCGTTTTCGGGGCTAGTTTTTACAAAGGAGGTGCTGCCGAAATTTTCAAGAAAGAAAAACAAGAGTTAGAGATTTTACCTTTGGTTTTCCAAGAGTTAAAACTATGTTTTTCTCCGTTGATCCAGATTTGGGTGGTTTAGATTTCTGGGTTTCGGCTTACTTGAGTTGCGTACGCCTATAGACGTTACGTATCTTAAGTGCTGGTTACGGGCCAAATTTCGGGTCGTGACAAAGTTGGTATCAGAGCGTTAGGTTTTCCCTTTCGGAGTATAGGATGACCTTGGTTTGATGGAGCAGGTAGCTTAAGCAGAGTGTCGTAGCGTGTGTATGTTCCGGGGCATACTTACGACACGGTACTCCGCCTAAGCGACCTTAGGACTTATTGATTGATATTCTTCCGTGATGATATACATCCTTATGATTCGATTCCTTTTTCCTTATCCAATCTTGTTTCAATTTCCAGCCCATATTCCGCTGAAGACTACGAAGGTACAGAGAGCGGCCGCAAGGGCCGAGGTCAGAGTTGACTCGTCTGATGCGAGGACTGACCAGGGCGGTACGCCTGTTGTACCGGAGCATATTGCTATGATTGGAGCTGGTTTGCAGGATCTGCGCCAGATAGTGGGGACTTTAGTAGAGTCCATCCGAGCGCACGGGTAGGCAGTTGTTCCACGCATTGCAGGGACCACGATGGTACCTACAGTTCCAGTAGTTGCAGTTACAGCTCCGGAGGTTATTGCTGTGTCACTGACAGATTTTATGAGGCTGAGGCCTCCGGTGTTTACTGGTACAGATGTTACTGAGGATCCGCAGTCGTTCATCGACCGGATGGCCAGGATTTGTTGTTCACTCCGATGCTCCGATGAGAGATGGGTGGAGTTTGCCAGTTTTCGTCTGGAGGGTCTGGCCCAGAAGTGGTGTGAGTCCTTGGAGAAGGGCAGAGCCGCGGGTCTTGCTCCTATGACCTGAGATGAGTTTGTGACGGTGTTTCTCACCCGTTTTCTTCCACCGAGCGTCAGGGATGCGCGAGCGCGCAAATTTGAGTCGTTACGTCAGACTCCTGGGATGACGGTATATGAGTATGATGTATTGTTTACCGAGCTGTCGGTGTATGCTCCGTACCTGGTGGCGACTGAGGAGATGAGGGTGAAGAGGTTTTTTCGAGGCCTGCTTACCCAGTTGTTCCTAGCCATCAGTATTCAGTATTGCGACACATATGCGGCAACTGTCGATGCAGCTCTATTGGTGGAGGAGCGTCTAGCTGAGTCATTGGTTGTTCTGGAACCGAAAAGGACTCGTACGGATGTACCAGCACAGAGACAGAGGTTTGCATGCCGATGCAGAGTTCCTTCATACCCGGGGAGTAGCAGAGACGTGGGATGTGGCCAGTTATTCAGTTCTTATTCCCAGGAGGGCCAGCGATCGTCTTACGGATGCTTCGGGTGTGGCAGTCTACATCACCTTGTTCGGGATTGTACCGTGGTGCACCAGAGAGGGCCAGCAGTTCCCCAGGTTACCTTACCACCTTCTCCGCCTCAGAGAGCGTTGCCTCTTATTCCTGTTGTTGTGCTACGTCAGACTCCTGCTCAGAGAGGTCGTGGTCGCGGTGGTTTTATGCCGAGAGGACGAGTTGGCAGAGGCAGGGGACAGCCAGTAGCCGGTAGAGGACAGGCTCGGGTTTTTGCCTTGACTCACCAGGACGCTAAGGCGTCCAATGCTGTGGTTTCAGGTACCCTTTCTGTATGTTCTTATGATGCACATGTTCTTTTTGATCCGGGATCTACGCATTCATATGTTTCTACGCACTTCGTGCCGAGGTTAGGCCGAGAGTCGTGTTTGCTTGATCATCTGCTTGTCGTGACTAATCCTGTAGGAGAGTCGTTTGTTGCGCGACATGTGTTCCGATCGTGTGTTGTCCGTTTAGGAGACAGAGATCTGTCCGTCGACTTGATCCTTCTTGAGATGTTGGACTTCGACGTTCTGTTGGGCATGGACTGGCTAGCTACTTGCTATGCGTCCGTGGACTACCGCGAGAAGACAGTTAGATTTTGTTTTCCCGGCGAGTCAGTGTTTGTTGTGCAGGGGGACCGTGGTGCCACCCCTCACAGTTTGATTTCTATCCTGTGCGCTAGTCGGCTTTTGAGGAGGGGATGTCGGGGATTCTTGGCTTTCATTCATGATACTGGGGCCATAGTGGAGTCGTTGGACCAAGTTTCTACCGTGCGAGAGTTTCTCGATGTCTTTCCCGATGAGTTATCTGGGTTGCAGCCAGAGCATGATATTGAGTTTTGCATTGATCTGATTCCTGGCACGGAGCCTATTTCTATACCGGCTTATCGGATGGCTCCGGCAGAGCTTAGAGAGCTTAAAGATCAATTGCAGGAGTTGGTTGATTTGGGACTTGTGCGTCCGAGTGTTTCGCCGTGGGGAGCTCCTGTTCTGTTCGTCAAGAAAAAAGCGGCAGTTTGAGCTTATGTGTGGATTATCGTCAGTTGAACCGAGTTACAGTGCGAAATAGATATCCTTTACCTCGCATTGACGATTTATTTGATCAGCTCCAGGGTGCGAAACATTTTTCAAAGATTGATTTGCGTTCGGGTTATCATCAGTTGCGGGTTCGGAATGATGACATTCCGAAGACTGCTTTTCGTACGCGCTATGGGCACTATGAGTTTTGGGTGATGTCGTTCGGACTCACCAATGCGCCAGCAGCGTTCATGGATCTGTTGAACTGGATTTTCAGGCCGTTCCTCGACCGGTTTATTATAGTGTTTATTGATGACATACTGATCTACTCTAGGAGCCATGAGGAGCATGAGCAGCACTTGAGAATTACTTTGCAGATATTGAGAGAGCACCAGCTGTATGCTAAATTCTCAAAGTGCACATTTTGGCTTGATCGAGTTGACTTCCTGGGTCATGTGGTGACTGGTGATGGTATTCTTATAGACCCGAGAAAGATCGAGGTTGTACAGCTTCGGCCCAGACCTGTATCGGTGACTGAGGTCCGCATCTTTTTGGGGTTAGCTGGTTATTATCGCCATTTTGTGCAGGATTTCTCGAGTATCGCTGCACCGCTGACGGGACTGACCCGGAAGGGAGTTCCTTTTCTATGGACTGATGCGTGCGAGCAAAGTTTTTAGCAGTTGAAGACTTGGTTGACGACAGCATCAGTTCTTTCTTTACCTTCTGGATCAGGCGGCTACGTTGTTTATTGTGATGCTTCTCGAGTGGGGCTCGGCTGTGTATTGATGCAGCATGACAGAGTAATTGCTTACGCTTCTAGGCAGCTGAAGAAGCACGAGCAGAATTACCCCACTCACGATCTTGAGATGGCCGCTGTAGTCTTTGCGTTGAAGGTTTGGAGACACTCCTTGTTCGGAGAGTCATGTCAGATCTTAATGGATCACAAGAGTTTGAAGTATATCTTCCAGCAACGGGATCTGAACCTGAGACAATGCCGATGGATGGAGCTAGTGAAGGATTATGATTGTGAGATCCTTTATCACCCGAGCAGGGCGAATGTGGTGGCTGATGCCTTGAGTCGTAGGCCCGGGGGTAGCTTGTCCCAGTTGAGCGCAATTCAGCGTCAGTTTTCTGCAGATTGGCAGCTCTTGTGTAATGGTAGAGTGCAGTTCGAGTTCACCTCCACTGGGGGACAGTTTGCTCATGTCCGCGTCCATCCACTACTAGTTGATCGTATCTGTGAGGCGCAACCCAGTGATGCCCGGTTGTAGGAGATTTTTAAGCTTGTTCGACAGGGTACAGTTTCGGAGTTCATGATTGATGACCAGGGTGTGCTACGATGCGGGACTCGCTTGTGTGTACCAGATGCTGATGGGTTGAGACGCGAGATCCTAGAGCAGGCACATCAGTCAGCCTTTAGCGTTCATCCAGGTTCCACCAAGATGTACCGTGATTTGAGAGACTTTTACTGGTGGGAAGGGATGAAACGCGATATTTCGGACTTCGTTTCGAGGTGCCTGACTTGTCGGCAAGTAAAGACTAAGCATCAGAGACCGGCTGGAGAGTTGGAGACTTTACCCATTCCAGAGTGGAAATGGGAGTAGATTTCCATGGACTTCATTATGGGTCTACCTAGGACCAGTAGGGGGTATGACCCTATTTGGGTGATTGTTGACCGGTTGACGAAAGCGGCTCACTTCCTTCCAGTGAAGGCCACTTTCGGTTATGCTCAGTATGCGCAGTTGTATATAGATGAGATTGTGCGTTTGCACGGTGTTCCCACATACATTGTATCCGACAGAGGCACCCAGTTTACTAGCCGTCTTTAGCAGATGCTTCAGGAAGCTTTGGGTACCCGGTTGAGCTTTAGCACTGCTTTTCATCCGCAGACCGATGGTCAGTCAGAGCGGACTATTTAGACTCTGGAGGATATGCTCCGTGCATGTGTGCTTGATTTTGGTGGCAGTTGGGATCGTCACTTGCCGTTGATTGAGTTCTCCTACAATAACAACTTTCAGGAGACTATTCAGATGGCACCTATTGAGGCTTTATATGTTAGAAAGTGTCGATCGCCAGTCTGTTAGACCGAGCTTAGTGAGAGTCTGGTTTTGGGAGCCCAGCTAGTTCAGGAGACCACGGAGAAGATCCAGCTGATTCAGGATAGGATGAGAGCGGCCCAGTGCAGGCAGAAGTCTTATGCCGACCGTCGTTGTCGCAGACTTAAGTTCGCAGTGGGGGATCATGTATTCCTGAGGATTTCTCCGATGAAGGGCGTTATACGATTTGGGAAGAGGGGGAAGCTCGGTCCCAGATTTGTAGGTCCTTTCGAGATCCTTGAGCGAGTAGGTTCTGTTGCTTATCGTTTGGCGCTCCTGCCTAGTTTTCCGGATGTTCACCCTGTTTTCCACGTGTCGATACTTCGTAGATACTTTCATGATCCTTCTCACATGATTCAGCATGAGACCGTTCAGCTTGAGCGCGATCTTTCATTCACCGAGCAACCGGTAGTTATTTTGGATCGGCAGGTGAAGAAACTTCGGTCAAAGGTCTTGTCGTCTGTGAAGGTTCTTTGGCGTAGCCCTACTAGTGAGGAGATCACTTGGGAGGCCGAGAGCGAGATGCGGAAAAAATTCTCTCATCTCTTTGAAGGTACGCTTAGCAGTTAATTTTAATTCGGGGAACGAATTTCTATAATGGGGAGATTGTAACGTTTTAGAAATCGTTATGAGAATTTTTCCGTTTTAAGGGTTAAATTGTCGGTATTTTCCGTTTTAACCCGACTGTGTTTAAACGACCATATAGACTTGCCAGCACCTAGTTTAGCTAAAATAAAGCTAGTGCGCAAGCTTTGGGGGTATATGGGACGTTTTGGTTCAATTTGAATTTTCCCAATTTTAATATTATTTTAATGCGGTATTCACATTTTGGGAAATTTCTATAAAGCGATCTTTTCTTAAATTATGTTTGAGTAATTCACCATTCTCTTCATATCTAGATATTTGTTGGGTTTTAAGGATTAAGATTTAAAGAAAAATAAAAGAAAAGAAAGAGATGCATGCATGTGTGCATGTGTAGTGTGAATGCATTAACATTGCATTTAATGTTGGAAATTGCTAGGAAATTCCTCATAATTCCTCACCTCCTTACCTTGGCCGAATCCCTCTCTCTCTTTATTGCTCTTGCTCTTTTCCTTCTCATTTTGCATCAATCCAAACTCATAAATCCTCAACATTCCCAAATATATCACAAAAATACCAAAAGTTCTTGATTTTTGCTCTTCGATCACTTCGAGCTAGGGAAAGCTTGGATCTTGTGAGCAAGATTGTTAGGTATAATCCCTACACTGTTAATTTGGAGTTTGTATGTTGTTTTGCTCATTGGTTGTAGCGTAGAACGCTTTCTATATCGATTTGTGCAATATCGGGTTTTTAAAGTCTTTTTAGAACTTTTATACCTGCTGTGATCTGGAGAATTTAGTATGTGACCAAACAAAATTATAGAGATGTGCTAGTGAACTTGAGACACCACCTGAGAGACGGGGATCACCTCATCGGCCGAGGCCGGCGACCCCTATTGCGCGATCCGGCGACGCCGACTGGGTAGGAAAGGGTTAGGGTTAGTCTTCTGTGGGTAGTTGTCTGCTGTTGGTTAGGGGTATTTGGTACTGTTTACTTTTTTAGTAATTTCAGTATACAAAATCTGGGAACATTTACCTATAATCTAGTGTTTTGAGTCCGCGTGTTACGTTTTGCGACACGAATCGTGATCTGGTGCAGCTGCTGTGTTTGGGTAGGTTTTATGGTATCGTGAAGCACGTTAGCCACTAGACGCACACTCGCGAGTTAGTTTAGTGTTGGTGCGTTAATTAATACGTATTTTTACGTTATATTGATCGATTCTGAGATGTTTGCATTATTTCTTGTGTTTTTGGAAATATAGCGTCGCAAGCGGGGACTTCGAACGCTGCGAACAAGGGGAAGCAGGTGGTCGGATTTTCATAGCTGGAGACCATTTGTGAGTAGATTTAACATCTACGGGGAAATCACCCGTATTGCGCTATGCGTCGGGGCGGATATGGTTGGATAGCTGCATGTTATTGCATATTTGTTAATTATATATGAATGTCATTGCATAGCATTATCTCTTGTACTTGACTCGTACCTTTAGATATAACACATTACTAACAGTTCATGTTGCACGAGCACTAGATTGTATGCTACACCCACATCGTCAGTAATTGCCATGACATGCACAAACACCTACATACGTGATATGGTAGTGGATGGGAATGATTGGAGTAGTAACTCTTGAAATATTGTTGGCACACGAAATATTGTGGGCACATACGTGCGTGATATTGCATTGGGCAGGAATAGTTGAGGTAGTGACCCTTATTCCACTTCACGTATATCTTACTATAGCTACTTGTACATCATGCATACATATTGACATGTACACCATATACTCGATTTCAATTACTTGTACATCATGCATACATATTGACATGTACAGCCACATAGTCTATTACAGCTACATGTACATCATGCACACATACTGACATGTATACCGCATATGCTTGCTATAGTTGTATAGACCCTGAAAGGTATCGTTTTTATATGTGATATTGAGTTGTTGATCATTGCTCTTATGAAATGCATCATACCCACTTGCTTACAAGTAGATACTTAAACCTTACTACACTTACATGTACACCTCATATGATGCTGTATTTGTTTTCGGAGGATTTTGGGAACCGCAAGATATATTTTAAAGCTAGATTCAATTTATAGAGGGGTTTTCCCTTTATATGCTCATATTGATATTTTATGTTGCATATGTCAGTTTTATATGGATTTTATTTTACGCATTGAGATATGGATTTCATATGATTTATGGATTTGAGAACCGTGGGGGTATTTTCAACAAACTACGTATTGTTTGAAAACCCAATTTCTCTTGATATGATATTTCAGTGTGTCCACCATGTGATTTCTCGGTTCTGAGATTTGGCTTGTGATACCCGATTCGAGGAGCGGGAGGCACCGTCTGCGGGTACATGGTGGACCCGGTATGGTACCCCGAGGCGAGTGGTGATTTCGTGGTGTAGACGATAAGCCTGGCGGTGGGACCACTACCTACCGGTGATTGTATTTGGACTCGGCGGTTATCGTGGGGATACCGACCGGAGTGAGGTATGACATATCGTCAGGGCCAGTCGTGGTGACAGCGCCTGAGTTATGAGGATTTACGTGACGATGTTAGACATGGGTTTCATGATGTTTCGAGTGTCGGTGTTAGACACTCAGGTTTCCATGATTTTTACGTATGGTCAATGGACATACGTGGTTGATATCCTTATATATATATACTTATAGGCATATGTTTTCATGATGTTTCGGGTATCGATGATAGACACTCAGGTTCCATGAGACTTACAGGATGTGAGGGCCGATCTGAGGATGCGGTGCTTGAGGATTTGGGATTTGATGTGTCAGTGAGGACACTGGTGTTTTTCCATGCTGATGATTTTGCATGAGATTTTATTGTATCATCCCACATACTCAGGATTATTGTTGTTATGCATTGCTTCATGTAGTTGTAGTACCCTGATGATGTACCTTTACATGACTGTTGCATATTCACTTATTATACTTATGCTATCGGATTACATGTGATAGATAGATCGCTGTTTGTGCATACCTGCGATTACAGTATGATGTTATTTACTATTCACGAGTTGGCAATTCACCCCCGTTGTGCCACAGTATTTTGCAGGACTTACCCTCAGAGTAGTCGCGGCAGGGCATCTTATCATCATTACTTTTGCGGATACCGCTACGTTAGGCAGTGAGGCCTTTGCTTTTAGGTGGGATGCGGTTATCTGTTTGTACATTGTATATCCTTTTTGTTGGATCTAGTATTCTCCATCTTCCACTGTTGTATATGACTTAGAGACGACTTGTGAGGATTCAATGTTGTATTATTTTGGTGACTTTGGGGTGCCGTGCTCGTGAGAGCCGGCGTGTTGAAAAGTTTACTTCTTATTATAGTCGTTTCTTTGATATTTCTTCGCTTCGGCGTCGTATACATGTTGTGGTGATTGTCTCCGCCGTTGGGCGTGATTTTTCTCTCGTTTGGGATGCTTTTATTATTATCTGTGTTGTACCCGTTTTCGGGGCTAGTTTTTACAAAGGAGGTGCTGCCGAAATTTTCAAGAAAGAAAACTAGAGTTAGAGATTTTACTTGTGGTTTTCCAAGAGTTAAAACTATGTTTTTCTCTGTTGATCCAGATTTGGGTGGTTTAGATTTCTGGGTTTCGGCTTACTTGAGTTGCGTAAGCCTGTAGACGTTACGTATCTTAAGTGCCGGTTAAGGGCCAAATTTCGGGTCGTGACAGTCTGTAGACCCGAGATCGTCATAGAGTCTTGTGTGATTCCCATTTTGCTTTGATTTCCATCATACCACGTCCAAGAAGGCATGCAAAACGGTGTCTTTTGGGTACAGTCCCGAATCACATGGAGGCAATGAGCGATAGGAGGGGTTTCGTCTCTCCGAGTATGGGGAGTTGATGTTGCGCTGTGTTCGAATGGCTATAATTGGAAATCCCTGGCCAGGGTTGCTGAGATTTACTGGTAAGTGTTATCAGTAATTTCTCGAACTGTTATGGACCTCATATCGATACGACTTATCAAGCTACTAGGGTCTGACGTTTACCACCCCTAAGCGAGATATGCGACATATCAGACGAAGAGACCGGACTGTAGGGGAGTGTTACTGATTGGATTCACAGGAGAATGTACAGGCTTTCTTGTTGATCATCTGATCGCTCAATACCTGGGTGGTTGTTACGTTTAGCTGACCGCTTGCAGCTTGTGGGTGTTTGATATGATCGTCACCTACTGCCGGTGTATTGACAATTCTTTAGAGTCCTACACAGAAGTTTCCCGGCTTAGGCAAAACGGAGTAGGAGCACATATGTGATATGTGCGGGACCGAGAACAATACGTGTATGTGATACTGTATTAGATTCTCGCGATATGTGATATCGGCCGGGTATATGTGATATAGCCGGGTTATCGGATCAAGTGTTGATTCGATGAACCGATACAGATAATATTAGTCGGTTATTTGTGAAATAGCCGGATTATCGGATCAAGTGTTGATTCGATAATTTAATGTATAATTATATATTTGATATATTAAATTACATTAACTAATATAAGCTCACTTAAATATTCTTTTTCTCACTTGGATAATACATTGATATATTTGTGATATATGTTAATTATATTATTTTATTTTGTTACAATAAATATTGTATATGTGATATATAATATTGTAACAAGTTAGGGTTATAAATGCAACATGTTTTGTGGATTTTAAATATGGTTAAGGTTTGGATTAGGGTTAAGCTTGCATGAAGCTTTCAAGAAGCTTCTTGAAGCTTTGACTTTGACTTGTGATATTTTGCATAGATATTTCTTTAACCCAACTCAATCCTTTACCATAGTTAATTCTCTACATGGGTTAATTCTTCATTCTTAACCCATGGCTGCATTTCTAATCTCACACAATTTTCATTATTCATCACAAATGGATTTTCTTCTTCTTTTTCCTCTTGAAAAAGCTTTCTAGTTTTTTTTATATATGATGATTTTGAGTGAGAAATTGAAAATAAAAGAGTGCTAAATTCCTACTTCATCATCCTCATCTATTCTAGCCACTTAGATTAGGGTGTTTGCTTTGCTAATACTTGATTAGCAAAGCAAGAGCTTGGGTTTGAGTTTCTTCAAGGTAGATCATCTTAGTTTTCGAAGATCGGAAGCAAGCTTGCATCTTTCTCTTCATGGAGCCTCTCTAGTGTCCAGATACTTGATGATCGCAGCGAAGGGACCACAACACGGAGCTTATGAAGTGAAGGAACGGACTACAAAGGTTGTAATCCCTAACTCATAGATGTTAAAGTGTTTAACATGCTTGTTTGCCTAATTCTCTAGTATAGATCTTGGTTAGGGTTTGTTTAGCACCCAAAAAATTTCAATATGGCATGTGTGATGCCTTCCTAAACCTTGCTAAGGTGCTATACTAACCCTATAAGTCTATAATGCCACAAGAAGGATTCGTTCATTTCTGAACTACTCCCCTTGTGTGTGTTCTAGATACTTTGAACCGTGGTTTGATTTAGAACGTATATGCCATTTCATAACGTGCATGATCCAATCCACTCTTGATTCAGGAAAATGTTCACAAAATTATCCTCCAATAAAGAATTATATCCTTCTTTAACTTAATAAAGAATCTGATGAAATGTTGTATATAAGGGTCGGTATGTAATAACATTCGTTCAGAATCAATATATTTACCATTTGGTAATACAAGGTGATATTTGCCAACTGATTTGGCTGCAACAATTTCACCATTCTCTAACACTTAGAGACAAATCACCCAATCCCAGTTCTCTACCTTTCTGTAGCCCATGTAACAGATTACATATGTGGGATCCTAATCCGGTATCTCATACCTAGGACGTAGAGGATACTGAGAAATAGTTCTTGGTAATGAACACACCCGAAGAATATGCATCAACATGCTTATCCCTTGATTGGGCTGCGTGGAAATCCGGATATTCCCCTATTTCCTGCTCGGACTATAACAATTATAAGATGGAGCGGAACCAATATTCCCCAGATCAGTATAATAAGCAGGTTCGGTCAATACATCCATATTATTATCTTTGATTAAGGCGTGACATGGTCACTACCAGGAGAGAGAGAGAAGAAAACACTCAGCGTATGCTCTTGCAAGATTAGATTGGTTATTATTTTATCTAATCAGGATGACTCCAACTGTTTTTATCAAATCTTCCTTCAAACCCTAAAAGGTACGACTAGCCGGGATTAATTACACCCTACAAGTTTGCCAATATTTCGGCCAGGCCAGTGTCGGTACTTTGAGGGAGGTTCCCCGTGCTTTCGCACGGACTTAATTAAAATAAACCTCGTTTTCCTAGGGGCATAACCCCGTTAACACCTTTCTAGACACCTATTTGATCGGTTGATTGTAATGTGTAAAACTCTCCCAGGAGTAACTCTTACTCGCAGTGGGTATCAGGATCCAACTATCTCATAAAAGGTATGCAATCTCATTGCAAATTTCAACACTTGAAATTCCCGATAATATTTTTGCCCCTAGCATCCTATGACCTTGACGCAGGCCAACAAACCATAGTCCATTAGTCAAGTTCAACCCGTACATTTCATGATTGAATTAAACCCACCCGCCCGACCCTTGACGCAGGCCAACAAAGTCGCATGACTACCCTAATCGAATCGCATCGTATGCAGCAGATAAGCACTAGTTAGCTACCGCACACTACACCTTGACGCAGGCCAACAAACGTAGCACGAATACTAAGTAGTACTTATCTGAAATGACGGAGGGCTACGACAGGTTTTTAAGAAAACCCTTTAAGTAATGAACTTGATATCATTGTAGGATTGAGTGATTTCGAAAAGGAGTGTTTTTGAGGATTTTACTAGTTTTTCTAAAGAGGTCACTCCCGCTGAAGGGATCTCGGCTCTTTCCTCATCGAATGAGGTGCTGGATATTTCACAAATACCACTATGCAAAGCATGAACTAAAAAAGCAATCAAAAGACAAAACCGAGTGGGTTGTAGTATCTGCCAGTTTCGCTAAAGAGGTCACTCCTGGTGAAGGGATCTCGGCTCTTTCCTTATCGAATAAGGTGCTGGATATTCTACAAGGAATACCGCTATGCAAATCAAGAACTAGAGCTACCAGTTTTTAAAACAAGATTCTGCAACATCTTTAGGTTTCTTTTATTTCATTAATCTCATTAATGAAGTCCCATCAATTATGCTTCCTAAGCATCATAGAAGAAACAAAAGCATCAATATTTACTATATATCATCATATATATAATATAACCATTCGTCTCAACATATAAACTGATCACATCACAGAATATCAGTAGCAGAAGAACACATATGAAATATTGGATATACTAGGAATTCCGTGTTTTAAATTAAGCCAGTATAAAACACGGATTCCACGGTCGCGATGAATGCCAAACCCACATCTCTAGACCCCTACGAGAGCGGCAAGCAACCCTACCAATTCTAGAGTTAGGAGACCCGGTCTCGACTCCTCGAGATGGTCTCCCACTGGACCCTAGAACCCGGTTACTTGTGCTCTCCTCCTTGGGTCTATCCTAATGTGGAAAAGTAAATAATACACATCAATGGTGACATAATCCTCAACCCGGAAGTGCCCTAATAAAAAAATATTACATACAAGCTTTTACATGAATGAAAATGAAAAACTCTCATCTCACATAAAAAAAAAACCCCTGCTATTCATAACACGACGATCCAATATAATATATCACAGCAACACATAACATCACATGTCATCAATGTAAGTAAATATACGTATCCTAATTGTCATTGACATATAGCAACAAAACCGGCGATACACCACATATTACACTTACGGTCGCAGAAAAGATAGTGAAAAACTACAACAATTGGAATCCGCAACCACCTTAGACATCATAAACCCAATGTATCACATACTTTGTATTTCTTACCTAACAAATGAATTCCTTAGACATCACATGCCTAATAATTATAAACCCTGCATTTTAGTCTCGATATTGAAAACACTTTTCAATAACCTGTCGGGTAATTCAACAAGATTCCCGACAACCTGATTGAATGCTCGTCGGAAACTTTAGTAGATGGCCGCACCCCCGATGCCGTCGACGAAGTGCATTAAGGCAGAACACCACGGCCGCGAGCACACGAACGGATGCTTTTGGCGACGGGGTTCTCCTACAGTCACTTGGTCGGGGCTATGGGGCGTGGCTATCTGGTAAGGTTACTCGACGAGTATCCGCGTACACTACGTAATTGCGATGGACTTTTGATCAACATCAAAATCCCGTGGAAATCGATCAAATGAGACTAAATTGATAGATTTATAAAATTCAAATTACTTTTCATAAAACTAAATTTTGTGGATTCCAAATATTGTATCACAATCACAGATAGCTAGACGATGTTAAACTTTCCGATCGAATCAACAAACACCCAAAATTTTCCGAAGAGCTCAACACTTGAACGGAGTTTAAAAAGTACCCAGAACATGCCACAGCACATATGGACCAACTGTAGAAGGGTCAACCCTTGCCTCACATATGGCGCCACAGAACTACGACAAACCCTAGGGTTTGGTTGCGGTTCGGACGGTCACATAATCGAGTTAGGGTTTCGTTCTTCTAGAGGGTCCACAGAATCACCTGCATGATTTTCTGAAGATTTTAAACTTGGAAAAATCCAACTCTTGGAAAATTTCTAGTGAGGGAAAAATTGGGTTATTGATATCCGTTCGAACTTTTTAACGTCGTCTAAATAACCCAAAATAATGTTAGAATTACGACTACGAAACACTCCGAATTGCCAATACAGTAAGACTACATCACATGCAATCTTAGAAAAAACAAGCAACACCTGAAACACCAAAACCCAGAGACTGGAACACCACAAAAATTTGAAGCCAAAACACCATAGGAAAACCGGTGAGCTCAGATTTATAGTGAATGTGGCCGGCCAATATCCGACCATCTTGCTTCAAATTTCTGTGGTGTTCATGTTATATCACATACAACATTTTGCAGTTGCTTAAAAAAAATTTTAGAGGCCATTTAAAAATCGACAGAAACTAGATTTCATTGTTTCAAGTTACAGAGTAGTTTCGGTTTCGTAATCTAACAAACATCGTCTAATTCTCTAGCATGACTCTGATACCACTGAAAGTCAGGCAGCCACCCCATCCAATAGGGTCGCCGTGGCACCTACAGGTCCCTCAGCAGCTACTAGGCATTGGATGTCGACCTATGGGGGGTTCTCACTGTGTGACAGTGTGGCGAAGCATAGGCTCTTACCCCCAGGGTGTCTTGAGACCGGAAGGTGTTCCGGCGGGTTGTAGTCCTCATGAGGGTTTTTTGTTGGTGTTCCGGCGGGTTGTAGTCCTGATACCACTGCAGGGTTTCCTAGGGCGGTAGCAAGGTTTCGGGAGGTATCATCCATGCCAATTTAAAAAATTGCCGTACTAAAGAACCCTAACCTAGAATCTTAACTAGAGAATTAGACGAAACAACAATAAAAACAACTTTACATCTAAGTGAACAAGGAATACAACCTTTGTAGACCGGTCGTTCACTTCAATAGCTCCGTTTAGTAGTCCTTTCGCTCCAAGTAGTGAACTCCCGGACTCTAGAAAGGATCCACAAGATGAACGGAACAAGCTTGCTTGAAGTCTTCGAGCCTAAAGATGATCTACGTCGAGGAGACACCAACTCAATCTACGTCTTCACTAATGTGGAATTAGTGAAGCAAACATCCTAAATATGACATTTTAGAAATATAAAATATTATTTTTGGAAATTTAATATTAAAATAATATTTTTCGCGAAAACTATTCGATTTGCGAATAGGGATTTTTCGTAAAATGGTATAAGTATATACCAATATTTGGAAAATAATCGGAGATTAAAATGATTTATTTATTTTAATGATATTTATCAGATTTTTGGCCGAATCCGTATTTTTATATTTTTCCGTGACTAGTGCACCATGTCTTGTGCATGTTAAGTGTTGTGTTTGTGTTTGTGAGTTAGTGAGAAAGAGAAAAAGAAAAGAAAAGAGAAGAGAGTTAAGAGTGTGAAACAAAAGTGAGTGTAAAACAAAATTGATATTTTGAGAGAGAGTGAGGGTAAGAGAGAGTGAGCATAAGAGAGGGAGAGAGAGACTTGGCTGCCCTTTATCTTTTCCCCATTGTTTTTTTCATGATTTTCTTCATCTCCTTCATTCTCTCACTACCTCCATGCCTCATCTCCAAACACTTTCCAAAACCCTATGCCCCCTTCATTAAATACATGTACAAACCTATTCTAAACCCTTTGAACCGTTCAAGTTTGGATTTTGTAGACTTTGGGCAACTCAAGAATTTTCTTTAGTTTCCAACTGAGGCGATCTCTTCACTTTTACATTAGTGTTTGTGTTTATATATCATAGTTTAGTTAGAAATCAATTTAGTTAGGTTTTGTGATCTTGGAAATTCCAAGTTGCTGTTATGTGATAAATAGAGGTGTAGTGAGTGTTTTCAAGACCTTGGAGATTTCTTCGCTGGACCAGAAAAGAGTTTAGAACCCGATACACGAAGTTAGAATTGTTCCGTGTCGGTTTTGTGAACCTAAAAGCCTACAGGGTATCTGGAGCTATCTGAGGGTTTTCTAAGAAAATAAAGAAAGTCCATTAACCGAGATAGACCACTAGAAGACCCCCACCAAAACACGAACCCGTTTCTCCTTCTTATGACCGGCGAGGACGGATTTTTGAGTATTGTCGCCGTATTTCCTTTTGGCATTGAAGTTGTGGTTTGGCCTGTAGCAGACTCTCAATATAACCTATCCCCTGTACTTGCTTGTTTAGTTCCCATTTACCTGAGCCAAAATCTGGGAGTTGTTTGCGAGTGCTTGGGCTAATGTTTTCCGTTATGTGAATTCGTGGTTTTGGTATTTAGATTGATTCCGTCGTGGGACGTTTGTACGTTAACGACGAGGGTTGTTTGGTTGCTTTTGCATGCATAAGCTATAGGTTCTAACCCATAAGCGATTCATGTGCCGTATCGGTTTTCGGATTTGATTTTAATAGTATTGCGATTGTGTTTTGATTGTAGGTACTTTCGCGTGGACTTCCGAGACGACGAAGCTGTTAGTTAAATGTATGCCTTAGAGGCCATTACTGTACATGTGATGTATATTGTAGTTGATGCTTGGACATATATAGGGAGGACTTTCTTGCTCGACATGATAGTATGCTATCTTGTTGCACTTTATCTTAACATGTACACTTATTGTCTCTCTATTACATGTTAATAAAGTCCTTAGGATGAGTACTTGACTACCAGAATTATGATGCAGATCATACTAGTGGGGACATGGTAGTCGCTAAGTACATCCTTCAAATGTTCCTAGTCGTGGGAGTATCGAGACAGGGCATCGATACTCCAGAGTAGACTAGCGTATACGCTTCTCGACCCATGTGATGGGCGATGGATGATACCATATCCATTGGTGTTTAACATCAGAGAAGGTATACGGGTGCTCAGTGAAGACTGAGTACACTGAACGGACTCGCTGAGAACTCCTAGATGGTATTATATCTATCGTCGGATAGCAGTTCTGTGGTGAAACTGGTACAGGTTAGTCTGTAGACCCGAGATCATCATAGAGTCTTGTGTGATTCCCACTGTGCTTTGATTTCCACCATACCCCGGTCAAGAGATCGTGCAAAAAGGTGGTTTTTGGGTGCAGTCCCGAGTCACATGGAGGCAATGAGCGATAGGAGGGGTTTCGTCTCTCCCGGTATTGGGAGTTGATGTTGCGCTATGCTCGATTGGCCATAGCAGGAAATCCCTGGCCAGGGTTGCTGAGATTTACTGGTAAGTGTTATCAGTAGTTTCTCGAACCGTTATAGACCTTGCATCGGCATGACTTATCAGGCTATTGGGGTCTGACGTTATACCAACCCCAGGCTGTTGACATGCGACATATCTGACGAAGAGACCGGACTGTACGGTAGTGTTACTGATTGGATTCGCAGGAGTATAAGCAGGCTTGCTTGTTGATCTTCTGATTGCTCAATACCCGGGTGGCCGTTACGTTTGGCAGACCGCTTGCGACTTGTGGGTGTTTAATATGATCATCACCTACTGCCGGCGTATTTACGGGTCTTTAGAGTCCTACACAGAGGTTTCCTGGTTCATGCGAAACGGAGTAGGAGCACATATGTGATATGTGCGAGACCGAGATAAATGCGAGTGTGTGATACCGCATTCTATTCTCGCGACTTATGACATTGGTCGGGTATATATGATATAGCCGGATTATCGGATCAAGTGTTGATTTGATAAGTTGTTGCATTGATTATTAGTCGGTTATATGTAATATAGCCAGATTATTGAATCAAGAGTTGATTTAATAATTTAATGTATAATTATATATTTGATATATTAAATTACATTAACTAATATTAGCTCACTTAAGTATTACTTTTTCTCACTTGATGATACATTAATATATATGTGATATATGTTAATTGTATTATTTTCTTTTTGTACACAAAATATATATGTGATATATATTGTTTTGTCATGCTAGGTTACACTTGCAACATGTATGTATGAGACTCACACCATGCTAGGGTTAAGTTAGGGTTTATATTTATTTCAAGCAAATTCAAAATTGTGGAGATATTTGTCATGGTTCAAAGCTTGTAGAAGCTTGTGGTCTTCAATGACTTAGTCCACTCCTTTGTCTTGCTTAAGATATTTCTTAACCCAACTCTTAACTCATAGCTATGGTTTATTCTCTACATGAGTTAGGCATGACACT
The DNA here is from genome assembly GCA_030015575.1 of Agapanthus africanus. Classification (NCBI taxonomy): domain Eukaryota; kingdom Viridiplantae; phylum Streptophyta; class Magnoliopsida; order Asparagales; family Amaryllidaceae; genus Agapanthus; species Agapanthus africanus. Next base: position 299,950,072 of record CM057347.1, read on the forward strand.
AACTCACCCATGGTTGCAATTCTAACCTCACTCTCTCATTCATATTTTTCATCACTTCTTCTTCCTCAAGAGAAAAAGCTTGCTAGTTTTTTCTAAGTGATGAAATTTTGTGAGAAAAATAAAAATAAAGTGAGACCACTTCCTACTTCATCATCCTCTACTACTTGCCATTTAGTTTTGGGTGTTTGCTTTACTAATCTCACCATTAGTGAAGAGATAGCATGAGCTAGTGTCTCCTCGACGTAGATCATCTTCGGCCTCGAAGACTTCGATGCAAGCTTGTTCCGTAGATCTTGTGGAGCCTCTCTAGAGTCCGGGAGTTCATGATCGCAGTGAAGGGACTACTATACGGAGCTATTGAAGTGAAGGACCGGTCTACAAAGGTTGTATTCCTTCTTCCCTTTAGTTTATAAAGAGTTTACAATCTAGAAAACCCTAAGTCTCTAGTTCGATCCTCGTTCGGGTTCTTTAGCTCTCTAGAAAAATTTGAAATGGCATGTTCGATACCTTAGTAAACACCGTGAGGGTGCTAAGGAACCCTTCAGTGGTATCAGAACCTAGCTAGAGCATTAGGCGTTGTGTAGGAGAAATTAAAAGTCCGACTGAACTCCGAAAACCCTAATTTTCCCACTTTCTAGATTTCCATGTTAAAAATATTCAGAAAATCATGTAGGTAATTATATGGACACACCTGGAGAATGAAATCCTAACTCGTCTAAGTGAACACGGATCCGCGGCTAAAACATGGTTTTGGCAGCGGATCCCCGGCGCCACTTGAGAGGCTTGGGTCGGGCCCTTCAGCTGTAGGTCCGTAGGTACTGTGGTATGTCTCTGGTTAACTTTAACAGTGCTCAAGTGTTGAACTTTCTGGGAATTTTGGGAATTCGTTGATTCGATCAAAATATTTACCGTCACCTAGCTTTCAGTGATTGTGATACAATATTTGGAATCCACTGTATTAAGTTATGAGATAACTAGTTTGAATTTTGTAAATCTAGCGGTTTAGTCTCAATTGATCGGTTGCCACGGGATTTTGATGTTGATCAAAAGCCCGTCGCAATTACGTAGTGTATAAGGATATTCGCCGTGTAACATTACTAGATAGCTACGCCCAATAGCCCCGACCAAGTGATTGTAGGAGAACCCCGTCGCCAAAAAGCATCCGCTCGGGTGCTCACGGCCGTGGTGTCCCGCCTTAGTGCACTTCATTGATGGCATCGGAGGGTGCGGCCGTCTACTAAAGTTTCCGATGAGCATTTGATCAGGTTATCGGGAATCTTGTTGAATTACCCGACAGGTTATTGGAAAGTGTTTTCAATATCGATACTAAAATGCGGGGTTTGTAATTATTAGGCATGTGATGTCTAAGGAATTCTTTTGGTTGGGCATGAAATCTAAAGTATGGGATACGTTGGGTTTATAATGTCTAAGGTGGTTGCGGATTCCAACTGTTGTAGTTTTTCACTTTCTTTTCTGTGACCGTAAGTGTAATATGTGGTGTATCGCCGGTTTCGGTGCTATATGTCAACGACAACTGGGATACGCATATTTACTTACGTTGATGACATATGATGCTATATGTTGCTGTGATATGTTATATTGGATCGTCGTGTTTTGAATAGCCGGGTTTTTTTTATGTGAGATGAGGGTTTTTATTTTCATTCATGTAAAATTCATTGTATGTAATATTCTTTTATTGGGGCACTTCCGGGTTGAGGATGATGTCACCATTGATATATATTATTTACTTTTCCGCATTAGGATAGACCCAAGGTGGGGAGCACAAGTAACCGGGTTCTAGGGTCCAGTAGGAGACCATCTCAAGGAGTTAAGACTGGGTCTCCTAACTCTAGAATTGGAAAGGTTGCTTGACGCTCTCGTAGGGGTCTATGGGATGTGGGTTTGGCTATTCATCGCGACCGTGGAACCCGCGTTTTTTATTGGCTTAAATAAAACACGAAATTCCTAGTATATCCAATATTTCATATATGTTCTTCTGTAGCTGATATTCTGTGATGTGATCACTTGATATATTTTGAGACGAATGCCTATATTATATATATATGAGATATAATAAATATTGTTGCTTTCGTTTCTTATGTGATGGTTAGGAAGCATAATTTGATGGGAATTCATTAATGAGATTAATGAAAGAAAAAAAGAAACCTAAAAATGTTGTAGAAACTTGTCTCGAAAACTGGTAGCTCTGGTTCTTGCTTTGCATAGTGGTATTCTTTATAGAATATCCAGCACCTTATTCGATAAGGAAAGAGCCGAGATCCCTCCACCGGGAGTAACCTCTTTAGCAAAACTAGCAGATGCTAAAACCCACTCGGTTTGTCTTTTGATTGCTTCTATAGTTTTTGCTTTGCATAGTGGTATTTACGAAATATCCTGCACCTTATTCGATAAGGAAAGAGCCGAGATCCCTTCACCGGGAGTGACCTCTTTAGCAAAACTAGTAAAAGCCTAAAAAACACTCCTATACAAAATCACTCGATTCTATGACGACATCAAGTTCATTACGCAAAAGGTTTTCTTAAAAACCTGTCGTAGCCCTCCGTCATTTCAGATAAGTAATTTTTAGTATTCGTGCTGCGTTTGTTGACCTTAGCCAAGGCGTAGTGTGCGGTAGCTAATTAGTGCTTATCTGCAAGCATATGATGTGACTGAGTTAGGGTAGTCGTACGACTTTGTTGATCTTAGCCAAGGGTCGTACGGGTGGGTTTAATCCAATCAAGAAATGACGGGTTGAACTTGGCTAGCGCTTATGATTTGTTAACCTTAGCCAAGGTCATATGTTGCTAGGGGCAAAAAGATTATCGAGAATTTCAAGTGTTGAAATTTGCAATTAGATTGCATACCTTCTATGAGATAGTTGGATCCCGATACCCACTGCGAGTAAGAGTTACTCCTGGGAGAGTTTTACACATTACAGTTAGTCGATCAAGTAGGTGTCTAGAAAGGTGTTAACGGGGTTATGCCCCTAGGAAAACGAGGTTTATTTTAATTAGGTCCGTGTGAAAGCACGGGGAACCTCCCTCAAAGTACCGACACTGGCCTGGCCGAAAGATTGACGAACTTGTAGGGTGTAATTAATCCCGGCTAGTCTTACCTTTTAGGGTTTGAAGGAAGATTTGACTAAAACAGTGGGAGCCATCCTGATTAGATAAACTAATAACCAATTTAATCTTGCAAGAGCTCACGCAGAGTGTTTTCTTCTCTCTCTCTCTCTCCTGGTAGCGACCATGTCACGCCTTAATCAAGATAATAATATAGATACAGTGACCGAACCTTCTTATTATACTGAGCTAGGGAACGTTGGTTCCGTTTTTTCTTATAATTGTTATAAGTCTGAGCAGGAAATAGGGGAATATCCAGATTCCCATGCCACCCATTTGAGGAATGAGCATGTTGATGCGTATTCTTTGAGTGCGCTTATTATCGAGAACTGTTTCTCAGTATCCTCTACGTCCTAGGTATGAGATACCGGATCAGGATCCCGCATATGTAATATGTTACATGGGCTACAGATAGGTAGAGAACCGGGAATGGGTGATATATCTCTAAGAGTTAGAGAATGGTGCAATTGTTGCAGCCAAGTCTGTTGGCAGATATCACATTGTATTACCAAATACATTGACTCTGAACAAATGTTATTACATACCGAACCTGATATACAACATTACATCATGTTCTTTACTGAGTTAAAAAAGGATATAATTCTGTATTGGAGGATAATGTTGTGAACATTTTCCTGAATCAAGAATAGATTCGATCAGGCATGTTATATAGTAGCATTTACGTTCTAAATTAAACCACAGTTCAAAGTATGTAGAACACACACAAGAGGAGAAGTTCATAAATGAACGAATCCTTCTTGAGGCATTGTAGACTAGGTCATATCAATGTGACACGACCAGCTAAGTTACATAAGGATGAATATTAGAATCTGTTAGAATTTTCATCTTATGATACTTACCAGTCTTGTCTCAAAGATAAAATGACCTATACTCCGTTTAATGGAAATAGAGGAAGAGTTACTGAACTCTTGGGGCGCATACATGATGATGTATACGGTCCTATGTCTACAAATTCCAAGGTTGGTTCTTAGTACTTCATTACATTCATCGACTATCTCTCAAGATTCGGATATATGTTCCTGTTGAAACATGAGTCTGAAACTTTTAAGAAATTCAAGAATATAAGCTTGAAGTTGAGAACCGAACAGGTGGAAGTATTAAAGTCCTTCGATGTGATCGAGGAGGAGAATACTTGGTTATGGAGTTCCTGGATTATTTAAAGGAGAATGTGATTCTCTCTCAGCTTACTCTTTCGAGTACAGCATAGCACAATGGTGTATCAGAGCGGAGGTATCTCACCCTATGAGATATGGCGTGCTCTATGATGAGTATTGCTGAGTTACCTGTTTTCTTTTGGGTGTTATGCACTTGAGAAGCTGCATACCTATTGAATGGGGTTCCGTTCAAATCAGGGCCTACCACTACATATGAGATATGGAATGGGAAGAGACCATGTCTTAAACGAGTTAAGATATGGGGTTGTCCGGCCTATGTTGAAAGGCAGAATCCGGACAAGCTCGATGCAAGGTCAGATCTGTATAAGTTTGTTGGATATCCTAAACATTTGCGAGGGAATATCTTCTACCATACTGAGGTGAAAAAGGTGTTTTGTTTCTCAGCATGCCACCTTTTTAGAAAAGGAATTTCTTGTGAAGAAATTTGTGGTCATGAGGTAGAACTGGAAGTAGTTTCAGCTAGACAAACTAATAGCTGATTATTTGGTAGAACCAAAGGATTCAATAGTCTCCAACGAACCTTCGCCTCTCCGCGAATCTGGTAGGGTTTCTCATCCACCTGAGAGATACTTCGGTTTTCGTTATGACAATGGGAGCGAGGATGGCATCATGAGATGATGACCTAATTAGTTTCGAGCAGGCCATCAGGAGTGGGGACTCTGTAAGAATGGCTGGATGCTAAGCGATCTGAGATGGAATCCATATACACCAACAAAGTATGGACTTTGGTTTCTTTATCTGAAGGGTTAAATCCCCATCAGGAGCAAGTATATCTTGAGAAGATTACTTGGTGTACATTGAAAATTTGAGACTTTCAAAGCCAGACTTACTGTAAAAGGTTCTTGTCATCGACCAAGTGTGGATAATGATGAAACCTTTTCACCAGTGCCTATGCTTAAGTCCATCCGGATCCTACTTGGCATTCCTACATACCATGACTACGATATCTGTCAGTTGGGTGTCATGACTACTTTTCTAAATAGCGATTTAGAAGAGAGCGTCTATAAGTATACAGCCAGAGGGCTTTGTAGACAGTGGGAGCAGCGGAAACATTTGCAAGTTGCTTTATGGGTTAAAGCAGGCATCGCGGAGTTAGAACATCTGTTTTGATATGGTAGTCAAAGAGTTTGAATTCATCAAAATGGTAGATGAACCTTGTATATACAAGAAGGTTGTAGAGAGTAAGGTTGTCTTCCACGTATTGTACGTAGATGATATACTCTTGATAGGAAATGGTTTCCTATGCTACACTCGGTCAAGCTCCTCTTATCATGGGGATTCTCAATAAAAGATCTGGATGATACCTACTACACCTTGTGGATTATGATCTATGGTGATAGATCTAATTGGATGTTGGGAGTGTCCCAAATCTAGGTACATAAACACCATACTAAAGGGGTTTAGTATGGATGATTCTAAGTGTGGTGGTTCGTCCACTTACCCAGGATCACTCTCTCCAAAAAGAAGTCTTCCAAAACTGATTTAGAGAGAGCTCGCATGCAAGGTATACCCTGTGCTTCGGCAGTAGGCTCTATCAGAGTATGCGATGTTATATACCAGACCAGATGTAGATGACTCACCGGGTGTAGTGATCAGGAATCAATCGGATCTTGGGAGAATCACTGGAAAGCTGTAGAGGACATTCTTAAGTACTTGAGAAGCATTAAAAGAAAGTTCTTGGTTCGAGGTTCCAGAGTGATAAGGTCGACTAAGAGTCAGTCACAGGCATTGTCTTTACCTTCAATGCAGGGATGGTGTGTTGGAAGAGTTCTAAGCTAGATACCGTGACATACTAGACGATAAAGGCTGAATACATTGCTACTGTTGATGCTGCCAAAGTGGTTGTCTGGGAATTTCTTGTTCATAAGATGAACTAGGTTCCTACCATCGAGCGTCCAATAACTGTTATTATGACAACAATAGAGTTGTGGCTTTAGCCTAGGAACGAAGGTCCCATCAGCGTTCCAGACATATTCTAAGGCAAGTATCACCTGATCAGGGAGATGGATGATCTCCAAGGAATCGAGGATAGGAGAGTAGACACGAAGGATAACACAACAGATCCACTCACAAAGGCCTTACCCGTAGAGAGACTTCTATGGGATGGTTGAGTATGAGATACTACAACCACTGCTGATTGTTGGGTATTAGATACTACAACAGATGGCCTTAGTGCAAGTGGGAGATTGTTAGTTATATGAATGCCCTAGAGGCCATTACTGTACATGCGATGTATATTGTAGCGGATGCTTGGACATATATAGAGAGGACTTTCTTGCTCTACATGATAGTATGCTATCTGGTTGCACTTTATCTTAACATGTACACTTATTTTCTCTCTATTACATGTTGATAAAGCCCTTAAGATGAGTACTTGACTACCAGGATTATGATGAAAATCATGCTAGTGGGGACAAGGTAGTCGCTAAGTACATCCTTCAAATGTTCGTAGTCATGGGAGTATCGAAACAGGGCATCGATACTCCAGAGTAGACCAGCGTATACGCTTCTCGACCCATGTGATGGGCGATGGATGATCCCATATCCATTGGTGTTTGACATCAGAGAAGGTATACGGGTGCTCAGAGAAGACTGGGTACACTGAACGGACTCGCCGAGAACTTCTAGATTGTATTATACCTATCGTCGGATAGCAGTTCTCTGGTGACACTAGTACAAGTTAGTCTGTAGACCCGAGATCGTCATAGAGTCTTGTGTGATTCCCACTGTGCTTTGATTTCCACCATACCACGGTCAAGAGATCGTGCAAAAAGATGGTTTTTGGGTGTAGTCCCGAGTCACATGGAGGCAATGAGCGATAGGAGGGGTTTCATCTCTCCCGATATTGGGAGTTGATGTTGCGCTATGCTCGATTGGCCATAGCAGGAAATCCCTGGCCAGGGTTGCTGAGATTTACTGGTAAGTGTTATTAGTAGTTTCTCGAACCGTTATGGACCTTGCATCAGCATGACTTATCAGGATATTGGGGGTCTGACGTTATACCAACCCCAGGCTGTTGATATGCGACATATCTGACGAAGAGACCGGACTGTACGGTAGTGTTATTGATTGGATTCGCAGGAGTATAAGCAGTCTTGCTTGTTGATCTTCTGATCGCTCAATACCCGGATGGCCGTTACGTTTGGCAGACCGCTTGCGGCTTGTGGGTGTTTGATATGATCATCACCTACTGCCGGCATATTGACGAGTCTTTAGAGTCCTACACAGAGGTTTCCTGGTTCATGTGAAACGGAGTAGGAGCACATATGTGATATGTGCGGGATCGAGATAAATGCGAGTATGTGATACCGCATTCTATTCTCGTGACTTTTGACATTGGTCGGGTATATGTGATATAGCCGGATTATCAGATCAAGTGTTGATTCGATAAGTTGTTGCATTTGATATTAGTCGGTTATAGGTAATATAGCCGGATTATTAAATCAAGAGTTGATTTAATAATTTAATGTATACTTATATATTTGATATATTAAATTACATTAACTAATATTAGCTCACTTAAGTATTACTTTTTCTCACCTGATGATACATTAATATATATGTGATATATGTTAATTGTATTATTTTCTTTTTGTACACAAAATATATATGTGATATATATTGTTGTGTCTTGCTAGGTTACACTTGTAACATGTATGTATGAGACTCACACCATGCTAGGGTTAAGTTAGGGTTTATATTTATTTCAAGCAAATTCAAAATTGTGGAGATATTTGTCATGGTTCAAAGCTTGTAGAAGCTTGTGGTTTTCATTTACTTAGTCCACTCCTTTGTCTTGCTTAAGATATTTCTTAACCCAACCCTTAACTCATAGCTATGGTTTATTCTCTACATGAGTTAGGCATGACACTAACTCACCCATGGTTGCAATTCTAACCTCACTCTCTCATTCATATTTTTCATCACTTCTTCTTCTTCCTCAAGAGAAAAAGCTTGCTAGTTTTTTCTAAGTGATGAAACCTTGTGAGAAAAATAAAACTAAAGTGAGACCACTTCCTACTTCATCATCCTCTACTACTTGCTATTTAGTTTAAGGTGTTTGCTTCACTAATCTTACCATTAGTGAAGAGATAGCATGAGGTAGTGGCTCCTCGACGTAGACCATCTTCGGCCTCGAAGACTTCGATGCAAGCTTGTTCCGTAGATCTCGTGGAGCCTCTCTAGAGTCTGGGAGTTCTTGATCGCAGTGAAGGGACTAATACATGGAGCTATTGAAGTGAAGGACTGGTCTACAAAGGTTGTATTCTTTCTTCCTTTTAGTTTGTAAAGTGTTAACAATCTAGAAAACCCTAAGTCTCTAGTTCGATATTCGTTCGGGTTCTTTAGCTCTCTAGAAAATTTTGAAATGGCATGTTTGATGCCTTAGTAAACACCGTGAGAGTGCTAAGGAACCCTTCAGAAGCACATCGACTTCGGCTAAGCGAGGAGTTTACCAGGTGAGTAGATTTATATCTACGGGGGAAGTCGGGTGGATGGAGTATAGCACCCCCGCAAATATTGATATGGAAGATTGTGTTTTAGTTATAATTTGATAAAGGATATACTACGAGCTTAGGATAACCTTATTATAGGATTTAGTAATAGGATTTAGTAAGATTTAGTGAAGAGCTGATATGATTAAAGTTGACACTAATAAATATATATTGGCTTGAGAATAGGATATAGGTATATAAGATAACATGATGTGGGATATTGAGATGATAGATATAAATGACTCGGATTGATATATGAGAATATAAAATAAGAAGTGAATCATGATAAGTATGAATTGAAAGATGACAAGTATGGGTTGATAATGATATGATATGAGATCGAGATCGATAAACACGACACAAGATTGAGATAGAGATGTTGTGAAATCAATAAGATATGATGTTTATACAAATATGATTTGAGATATATGTGTGTATTTTTATGAGTAATATGCCGTACGAGACTTTAGATCCGTACCCTCATTATTCTATAGGTCGATAGATTCCTTATTCTGTTTGATGACCCCGTACGATGGATTACCCTACACGATGAGATGTACCGGATTATTGATCCGCGCTAGTGATTTGAGGACGATGATCGATGATTATTGTCATATCGGATGTTATGAGGCGGGATCGCCGATATAAAGATTGCCACCTGAATCATACCTATTTTCAAAATGACGATGTGTATCGTGTAAAAAATGACCGTATGATTCTTATGTAGATATACCCATTTATTGTTCAGGTTGTGTAGGATATTATTCTTCGTGTGATACCTATCATGTTTCCAGTATTTAATGTTATATGATATCATTGCTAGTACACCTGCACAATTACCGTTGATGCACATGTTACACTTATACAGATTTGTCGGCTCACACATATTCATCATCGGTAATTGCCATGCTACTTACACAGTAGAACTGCCATATCATGATATTACTCGTAACCATAAAAGTACATTCATTGTTCAGTATTATCATTTGACATGCTTGCATGATATACCCGATATGCTCATATTACTACTCTATGTTACATACATTGTATTTTATGGTTATAAGCATTGAGATACTGTTTTTATAAGATCTCTGTGTTAGTTATATGTATGCCCTAGAGGCCATTACTGTACATACGATGTATATTATAGTGGATACTTGGACATATATATGGAGGACTTTCTTGCTCGACATGATAGTATGCTATCTGGTTGTTCTTTATCTTAACATGTACTATGATTGTCTCTATGTTACATGTTAATAAAGCCCTTAGGATGAGTACTTGACTACCAGGACTATGATGCAGATCATATTAGTGGGGACAGAGTAGTCGCTAAGTACATCCTTTAAATGTTCCTAGTCGTAGGTATATCGAGACATGGCATCGATATAACAGAGTAGACTAGCGTATAGCTTATCGACCCATGTAGATGGGCGATGGATGATCCCATATCCATTGATGTTTGACATCAGAGATAGTATACGGGTGCGTAGTGGAGACTGGGTACACTGGACGGACTCGCCGAGAACTCCCAGATGGTATTATACCTCACGTCAGATGGTAGTTCTCTGGTGACACTGGTACAGGTTAGTCTGCAGACCCGAGATCGTCATGGAGTCTTGTGTGATTCCCATTGTGCTTTGATTTCCACCTTACCACGTTCAAGATAACGTGTAAAACGGTGGCTTTTGGGTACAGTCCCGAGTCACATGGATGCAATGAGCGATAGGAGGGGTTTCGTCTCTCCCGGTATTGGGAGTCGATGTTGCGATGTGCTCGATTGGCTATAACAGGAAGTCCTTAGCCAAGGCTGCTTCAGAGATATACTGGTAAGTGTTATCAGTAGTTTCTCGACCCGTTATGAGTCTCATATTGACATGACTTATCGAGTTACTGGGGTCTGACGTTTACCACCCCTAGACGAGATACGCGACATATCAGACGAAGAGACCAGACTGTATGGTAGTGTTACTGATTGGATTCGCAGGAGTGTGAGCAGGCTTGCTTGTTGATCTTCTGATCGCTCAATACCCGTGTGGCTGTTACGTTTAGCAGACCGCTTGCGGCTTGTGGGTGTTTGATATATCATCGCCTGCTGCCGGCGTATTGATGAGTCTTTAGAGTCATACACAAGGGTTTCCTGGCTCAAGCGAAATGGAGTAGGAGCACATATGTGATTTGTGCGGGACCAAGATTAATGCGATATGTGATACCGCATTCTATTCTCGCGATGTGTGACATGAAAGGTTATATGAAATATAGCCGGGTTATCGGATCAACTGTTGATTCGATAAGATGTTACATTATGATATTAGTCGGTTATATGTGATATATCCGGATTATTAAATCAAGTGTTGATTTAATAATTTAATGTATAACTATATATTTGATATATTATATTACATTAACTAATATTAGCTAACTTAAGATTTCTTTTCTCACTTTGGATACATTGATGTATATGTGATATATGTTAAATGTATCATGCTAGGTTACAAATGCAACTAGAGTTCCTGAGGGTTAAACCATGCTAGGGTTAATATTAGGGTTTAAATTTTATCATTAAGTAATTCAAAAATTATGGATAATTGTCATGGTTGATATTTGTTGAAAGCTTGTAGAAGCTTGTAAGCATCTTTGACTTTGTCCATTTTCTTTGTCTAGCTTAAGATATTTTTTTACCTGACCTTTAACCCTAGCTCATGGTTAACTTTCTAGAAGGGTTAAGCATGACATGCTTAACCCTTGGTTACATTTCTAACCTCACATATAATTCATTTTCATGACAACTTGTTCTTCTTCTTCTTCTTGAGAAATGCTTTCTAGCTTTTTCAAAAGTGAAGATTTTGAGTGAGAAAATGATTTCTTATATGAAAAAAATTCCTACTTCATCATCCTCTACTACTTGCTATTTAGTATAGGGTGTTTGCTTCACTAATTCCATAATTAGTGAAGAGATAGCTTGGGTTAGTGTCTCCTCGACGTAGATCATCTTCGGCCTCGAAGTCTTCGAAGCAAGCATGTTCGTTTCTTCATCGGAGCCTCTCTAGAGTCCGGGAATTCTTGATCGCAGCGAAGGGACTACTACACGGAGCTATTGAAGTGAAGGACCGGTCTACAAAGGTTGTATTCCTTGCTCACTAGACTTGCAAAGTGTTTGCATTTTCTTTTCCGTCGATTTCTAGTTAACGATTCTTAGTTAGGGTTAGCTAAAATGACAAATTTTTGAATTTGGCATGGACGATACCTCCGGAAACCTTACTGCTGTCTTAGGTAACCCTGCAGTGGTATCAGAGCCATGCTAGAAATTTATTCGGATTTTGTTAAGATTATGAAACCGAAATACTGCGAAACTTGAAACGCCTAAACCTGCTCTCTGTCGATTTTAAAAAATTGTCTAAATTTTTTTTAAACAACTACAGAGTTCTATATATGATATAACATGAACACTGACAAAATTTGAGGCAGTTTGGAGAATTTTTGGCCGAGCCCCATACCTTTGATCTCGGCCAAATTCCGAGCTCACCCCCTGATTTTTTGCCTGTGTTCCAGTGACTAGGTTTTGATGTTTCAGGTGTTGTTTGTTTTTGCTAATTTAGCATGTGATGTAATCTTACACTATAAACATTCGGAGTGTTTCGTATTCGTAGTTTTAACATTGTTTCGGGTTATTCGCATGTTGTCTAGACGAAGTTAAAACGTTCGATCGAATGTCAAAAACCCATTTTTCCAAGTTTAACGTATTCGGAAAAACGTGCAAGTAAGTCTATGAACCCTCTGGAAGAATGAAACCCTAACTCGACTTTTTGGATCGCGGAACCGCGGTCAAACCCTTGGGTTTTTCGTAGTTCCGTTGCGACATGAGTGAGGCTTAGGTTTGCCCTTCTACGGCTGGTGCATAGGTACTGTGGCATATTCTGTGTATTATTAAAACTGTGCTCAAGTGTTGAGCTGTCGGGAAATTGTGGGACTTTGATGAATCGATAAAAAAGTTTAACATCGTCCGGATATCGTGTGATGGGATACAATATTTGGAATCCAAAGTATTTATGAGATAACTAATTTGAATGTTATAAATCTAGCAGTTTAGTCTCAGATGATCGGTTGCCACGGGATTTTGATGTGATCAAAAGTTCGTCGCAATCACGTAGTGTACACGGATACTCACCGAGTAACATTATTAGATAGCCACGCCCCATAGCCCCGACCAAGTGACTATAGGAGAACCCCGTCGCCAAAAGCATCCGTTCGGGTGCTTGCGACAGCGGTGTTCCGTCTTAGTGCACTTCGTCGATGGCATTGGGGGGTGCGGCCTATTGGATATAGTGTCCTCAAAGTCAATTATTGGATCGCAGGCACGTGATTGCAATGATTGAGGGAGGGCCTATACCGGTAGGACAGTCTTACCCGAAATGATAGTATGCTATCTGGTTTAACTTTATCATCATGTACGTGCTTTAGGTGACATTACAGATCATTATTGCACGTTGATAGAGCCCTTAGGATTCTTGCTTGACTACCAGAAGTATGATGGCGATCATATACATGAGAGTTGGGTAGTCTATAAGCACATCCTTAAAGTGTCCCTAGTCGTGGGAGTTTCGAGACTGGGCATCGATACTCCATGAGTAGACTAGTGTATACGGATCGAGACCCCGATGAGGGGCGGTGGCTGGTAATACAAGCCATTGGTGTCAGTTGGTTCACCTAAGATAGTATACAGCTGCTCATTGGGCCATGAGTACACCGGAGGCACTGCTGATTGGTACTATACCTATCGTCAGGAGCAGTTCCCAGGTGAAATGAGTACAGCTTAGTTCTTTGACTTGACACTGCTACATTGTCTCAAGCATGTTCCCACTGTTCTTTGATTACTACCCTACCATGGCTCAAAGGAATCATGCAAACAAGTAGTAGTTGGGTGCAGTCCTGAAGCACTTGGAGGCAGTGGCGGTTAGATAGGATTCGTCTCTCCCGGTGTTGGTGGTTGATATCGCGCTGTGTCTGGAGAGCCATTACACAAAGTTCTTAGCCAAGGCAAGTGAGATTTGCAGTAATTTCTCAAGGTGTTCTGGGCTACACTCCGACATGACTTATACCACTATTGGGGGTCTGACGTTTACCATCCCCTAGGCCCGATATGCGATACTCTTAGACGAACAGACCGGATTGTACGAAGATTGTCACAGACAGGCTCAGTAAGTTTACAGTGCATTACATTACTATCTGCGACCGTGAATGTCATTTGATCGGTAAATCTTGTCTAATCGCTATATCTCTTTTAGACGGATTTGCGAACGTGACATTCACATTGATGTTCTGTGCTGTGCAGTGATGTTGCGAATGCTTAAATCCATTAGGATCCTACTTGCTATTGCTGCTCACTATGATTATGAAATCTGACAGATGGACGTTAAAACTGCATTTCTAAATGGTGATTTAGAAGAGTGCGTTTTTATGGATCGGCCAGAGGGCTTCATTGACAGTGGGAGCAGCGGGAAAGTATGTAGATTTCTTAAATCCATTTATGGATTAAAGCAGGACTCATGGAGCTGGAACATCTGCTTTGATGATACAATCAAAGAGTTTGATTTTATCAAAAATATAGATGAACCATGCATTTATAAGAATATTGTAGGGAGTACTGTCAAATTTCTCGTATTGTACGTAGATGACATTCTCCTGATAGGAAATGATATTCATAAGCTACAATCGGTCAAACTATTCTTATCATAAAGGTTCTCCATGAAGGACCTGGGTGATGCCTCATGCATTTTGGGCATAAGGATCTATAGAGACAGATCCAAGAGGTTATTGGGATTGTTCCAATCAAAGTACATAGACATCATCCTAAAACGGTTTAGTATGGAAGATTCCAAGTGTGGTGCCTTTCCTGCTTGTCATGGAATCACTCTCTCCAAGGACTTCTGTCCGAAGACTGATGAAGTAAGAGCTCGCATGAGCGTTATACCCTACGCTTCAGCCGCAGGATCTATAATGTATGCGATGTTATATACTCGCCCTGATGTAGCTTATGCACTAGCTGTAGTAAGCAGGTATCAATCCAACCCAGGGAAGAAATATTGGATAGCAGTGAAGAACATTCTTAAATACTTACGAAGGACTAAAGAATTGTTCTTGGTGTATGGTAATGGGGATCTCCAGATGGTGGCCTTCACCGATTCCAGCTTCTAAAGTGATAAGGATGATAGCAAATCTATCTCATGGTTTGTATTTACCCTCAACGGAGGGGCGGTTAGTTGGAAGAGTTCCAAACAGGATACCGTTGCTGACTCTACGATGGAAGCTGAGTATATTGCTGCAAATGATGCTGCCAAGGAAGCCGTCTGGATGAGGAAGTTCATCGCGGAACCAGGAGTAGTTCCAACCATTGTTGATCCAATACCATTGTATTGTGATAATAATGGAGCTATGGCGTTAGCCAAAGAACCAAGGTCCCATCAGAAATCCAGACACATCCTGAGGCGATATCATTTGATCCGGGAGATAGTAGATCTCCAGGAGATCGAGATTCGGAGTGTAGATACAAAGGATAACACAGCGGATCCACTCACTAAGGCCCTTCCACAGCCGCTGCATGAGCGACTTTTTGAGATGTTGGGTATGAGATACGCCAATAACTGGCCTTTGTGCAAGTGGGAGATTGCTAGATATATGTATGCCCTAGAGGCCATTATATGTATAGTGGATGCTTGGACATGTATATATGGATTGAGATGACTTTCTCGCTCAACATGATAGGATGCTATTTGGTTTACTTTATCTTGACATGTTGATTTGATCATGCTTTTATTCATTTGCACATGTTGATAAAGCCCTCAGGATATTTGCTTGACTACTGTGACTATGATGCAGATCATACTAGTGGGGCATGTGTAATTTATAAGCATATCCTTGAACTGTTCCTAGTCGTGGGTGTATCGAGACAGGGCATTGATATTCCAGAGTAGACTAGCATATACTATTCTTGTCCCATATGATGGGCGATAGATGATTCCATATCCATCTGGTGAGGTGACACCAAAGATTGTATGCGGGTGCTCAGTGGAGACTGGGTACACTGAACGGGCTCACAGAGAACTCCTATATGGTATTATATCTATCGTCGAATAGCAGTTCTCAGGTGACACTGGTACAGGTTAGTCTGTAGACCCAAGATCGTCATAGAGTCTTGTGTGTCCTCCCACTGTACTTTGATATCCACCCTACCACGGCTCTACAGAGTCATGGAAACAGGTGGACTTTGGGTACAGTCCCGAGGCACATGGAGGAGATGAGCGATAGGAGGGGTTTCGTTTCTCCCGGTATTGGGAGTTGATGTTGTGTTATGCTCGATTGGCTATAACAGGAAGTCCTTGGTTAGGGCTGCTGAGATTTACTGATAAGCGTTATCAGTAGTTTCTCGATCTGTTATGAGCCATACACAAGCATGACTTATTGAGTTATTGGGGTCGACGATTCCATCCCTAGACTCGATATGCAACGTATCTGACGAAGAGACCGGACTGTACGGTAAGTGTTGCCAGTTGGCTCGACGGGAGTTTTGACAGCTTAGCTGGTTTTCTTCTGATCGCTCAATACCCGGGTGGCCGTTACGTTTAGCTGATCGCTTGCGGCTTGTGGGTATTTGATATGATCATTACCTACTGCCAGCGTATTGACGAGTCTTAGAGTCCCATAATGAAGTTTCCTAGCTCAGGCGAAAAGATGTGGTGTGCATATGAGATATGCGCGGGGACCCGATTAAATACGGATATGTGATACCGTATATTAATCGGGCATTTTCTATTTGTCGGGTCGTATGTGATATGACCGGTTTGCAAAATCAAGTGTTGATTTAACAAATGACTTTTAGATTAATTCTTTTATTAAACCCTTTTCTTCTATTTTTGTATGCATGCATGTATGCACATGATGATGTGCATGGACACATACATACATACATTGTATCATGGTTGTTGATACATATTTGGTGGCAATGCAAGACTCATATTGTAGTAATTATATATATATATTTATAATTTTGAGTTAATGGAAAGGATAATTCATTCATGGTTGATGTTTATCATCTTTGACTAAACCTCACCTAACATTTAACCATGAGTTAATTCTCCTTTGGAAATTAACTCAATAAGTAAATATTTAAATAATTACTAACCATGGTTGAAGTGAGAAGGATTAATATGGATTATTCTTTTCTCATTTCAATAATTCACTCATATCATTTTCTTTTGAGCTCAAGCTTAGCCACCATCTTCTTCTTCCTTTCTTGAAAATTTCTGAGTGAAGTTGATAAAAAAAGAAAGGTTTTTTATTATGGAATACAAACCACATCATCATACAACACACATCTAGCCCATTTGTGTAGGGTGTTTGCTCTAATTCATTCACATATCAAGTAAAGTAAGGAGCTTTGGGCAAAGGGATTTCGGGTGGATCTTCGTGGACTACGAAGCCTTCCATCGATCCGTTCTAAACTCTCAAAGTGCCAAGGAGTCACCAAGGGAGGTCTACAAAGGTTGTAATCTCTACTCTTAGTGATACTTTTTCTTTTGCATGTGATGCTTAGTCAAAAGAAACCCTAAATTTCTAGTTATGATTCTTTGCAAGTTCACCTAGCACCTTCAAAATTTGATTTTGGCATATGTGATGCTTCTAAACCCTTGATAAAGTGCTAGGTAAACCCAACAATTGTATCAGAGCCAAGCTAGAGCTTTAGGGGATGTTTAGGCGAAGTTAAAACTCCGATCGAACCACGAAACACGGAATTAGACCCTTCTCTGGACATTTTTAAAACTGTGTTTTTTCCTGAATTAAAAGTACTTAAAAATTCAGCAGGGAAATATAAGCATAACTGTAAAAAATGACACCATGATCCATACATACCGCCGCGGAACCGCGGCAATACCTTGCTTGGGCCGCGGATCCGCGGCCGTATAGAAGAATTATGGCATCTCTTTTGTACAGTAATGTCTTTAGCCGCTTGTACATATTTTTGGGTATTTTTAATCTGACTCAAGTGTTGAGTGTTCTGAGGATTATTTTGGATTCGTTGATTCGATCGGAAAATTTAATTTCGTGCTATTTTCGGGTAATTTAGAAAGTATTAAAACGTTCGAACGGATATCATTAACTCACTTTTTCCCGGCACGAAAAACTTTCAAGTGTTGATTTTTTCTCGGGTTTAAATCTTTCGGAAAAACGTGCAAGTAACGTGGTGGACCCTCTAGAAGAACACAAACCTTAACTCGATTATGTGACCGTCTGAACTGCCTTTAAACCTTAGGGTTTGGGGCAGTACGGCGTACCACATGTGAGGCGTTGGCTTGACCCTTCTACGGCTGGACCACTGCTACTGTGACACATTCTGGTATTTTTGAACTCCGCTCAAGTGTTAAGCTAATTAGGAAATCTTAGGTATTTGATTATTCGATCGGAAAGTTTAATACTGTCTATTTATCTGGAATGTGATACAATATGTGGAATTCATATAGTTAGGCATGAAATGCGAAGTATGTGATATTTCGTATTTACAATGTCTAAAGAGATTGTGGATTCCAAATGTTGTAGTTTTACACTTTTTTCTGTGACCGTAAGCGTAGTATGTGTGGTATCGCCGGCTTCGTTGCTATACATCAACGACAATCGGGATACGCATACTTGCTTACGTTAATGATATGAGATATTATGTGTTGCTGAGATATGATGTGCAGGATTGTCGAGATTGAATAGCCGGGTTTTTTTTATGTGAGATGAGAGTTTTATTTTCATTCATGTATAAATCAATTGTATGTAATATTCTTTTATTTGGGGCACTTCTGGGCTGAGGAAGATGTTTCCATCATTGTATATTATTTACCTTTCCGTATTAGGATAGACCCAAGGTGGGGAGCACAAGTGACCGGGTTCTAGGGTTCAGTGGGAGGCCATCTCGAGGAGTCGAGACCGGGTCTCCTAAACTCTAGAATTGGCAGGATTACTTGCCACTCTCGTAGGGGTATAGGGGTGTGGGCTTGGCTATTCATCGCGACCGTGGAATCCGTATTTTCTATTGTTGGCTAAATACAAAATACGGACATCCTTGATATCCTTTTATTTTCATACGTGCTTCTGTTGTTGATATTCTGTAATGTGATTACTTAGTATCTGAGACGAATGGATTATTATTATTATATATATGATATATAATAAACGTTGCTTATGTTTTACACCCGCACTAGTCCCGCCCCGCTATGCTGTTAGTTAAGTAACCTAACGGTGCATAACGGGACACTGTGGCGAATGCGGATGGCATAAGTGTACGTTTTATTTTCGTTTCTTTTCTGTGATAGCTTAGGAACTTAAATGATGGGATTACATTAATGAGATTAATGTAAAGAAAAAGAAACCTAAAAGATATTGTAGAATCAGATTTGAAACCCACTCGGCCTTTTTTTTAATAAAAAATGCAAGTTTCAAAAGATGCAGAGCTTAAGCCACTCCTTTTCTAAAACTGTTTTGATTCTACAATGAGATCAAGTTCAAAGCGTTAAAGGTTTTCATAAAAACCATCCGCAACCCTCCGTCATTTTATGAAGCAGAGTACTTAGTATTCGTGCTGCGTATTTTGATCATAGTCAAGGTGTAGTGTACGGTAGCTAAGTGATGTCTTCCTACAAAGTATATGATGCGATCAGTTAGGACATTCATGTGCTTATGTTGATCATAGTCAAGGGTCATATGGGTGGGTCTTGTTGATCTCGAAATGACGGGTAGAACTTGACTAGTACTTATGATATTTTGACCATAACCAAGGTCATAAGTAACTAGGGGTAAAAACCATATCGGGAGTTTCAAGAGTTGAAATTTGCAATGAGATTGCATACCATCTATATGATAGTTGGATCCCGATCCCACTGTGAGTAAGTGTTACTTCCAGGAGAATTTTGCACTTTACAATTAGTTGATCCAGTAGGTGTATAGAAAGGTGTCAACGGGGTTTGACCTCTGGGAAAATGAGGTTTACTTTAATTAGGTCCGTACGAAAGCACGGGGAACCTCCCTCAAAGTACCGACACTGGCCTGGCTGACCGGTTAGCGAAATTGTAGAATGTAATTAATCCTGGCTAGTTTTCTTTTCAGGTTTTGAAAGAAAAGTTGATTAAAGCAGTGGGAGACATCGATTAGATAAGATAATTGTTGGAGATAGTGCCCTCAGAGTCAATTATTGGATCACAGGCACGTGATTGCAATGATTGAGGGAGGACCTATCCCGGTAGGACAGTCTTACTCGAGATGACAGTATGCTATCTGGTTTATCTTTATCATCGTGTACTGCTTTAGGTGACCTTACGAGTCGCTATTACACGTTGATAGAGCCCCTAGGATTCATGCTTGACTACCAGCAGCATGAGGGCGATCATATGCGTGAGAGCTGGAGTCTATAAGCACATCCTTAAAAGGTCCCTAGTCGTGGGAGTTTCGAGACAGGGCATCGATACTCCGGAGTAGACTAGTGTATACAGTCGAGACCCCGACGAGGGACGGTGGCCGGTCTCACAAGCCACTGGTGTCAGTTGGTTCACCTAAGATGTATACAGGTGCTCATTGGGTTATGAGTACACCGGACAGGACTCACCGGGAACCTGCTAGTTGGGATTATACCTGATGTCAGATAGCAGTTCCCTGGTGACATGTGTACAGGTTAGTTCATCGACCGGGGATCGTCATCTGTCTCGTGTGAGTTCCCACTGTGCTTTGATTACTACCTTACCACGCTCAAAGAAGACGTGCAAACAGGTTTTAGTTGGGTACAGTCCCGAGCCAAATGGAGGCAGTGAGCGGATCTGCAGGGGTTCGTCTCTCCCGGTATTGGGGGTGAGGTCGCGCTGTGTCTAGGAGAGCCAGAACATGAAAAGTCCTTGGCCAAGGCAGGAGATTTCCTGGTAAGTATTCCAGTAGTATCTCAGGGTGTTCTGGGCTGCACTCCGACACGACTTGTACCGCTATTAGGGGTCTGACTTTTACCAATCCACTAGGCCCGCCATGCGATACTCATAGACGAGCGGACCGGACTGTAAGGATATTGTCACTGACAGGCTCAGTAGGGTGTCAGGATGAGTTCGCTCATCGACGTCCCTTTTGGTCAATAGCTGTTGGCCCGTCACGTATGGCTAATACCTCTGACGTGCTAGTGGTTAAATCCACAGCCATAGTATTGACGAGTCTTTAGAGTCCACCATACACACAGTTACTCAAGTTTCGGGCGAAACGCTATAGAGGCCGTATGGAGATATGGCAGGGTTCGATCAGATGCGTGCGGTATTGCACGGATTATGATCGGACGGATTTTACTAGCCAGCTTTGGCTTAAGCCAGATCCTAATATTAGATAGTATAGTTTTGTCTCTTTGCATTTGTGTTCAGTGGGAATACAAATGCGGTCATGTATTTGCAGTAGCGGGGTTTTCCTGTAATTTATTATGGGATCAGTTTTCTGAAGTTGCCAGTTTGCATTCCGTTCCGGACGGTTTTCTTTTATTCCTTCACGGCCGGACTTTCCGTTGAAGGGGGTTATTTGCACATTTGCAAATAACTTATTTGTGGAGGGGTATCTTGCATATGTGAGGCATCATGATTGTTTATTCATCATGAGATGCTTTTCTTGTCCATTTCATTGCTTTCATGTGATGGTTGTTTGATTTGATGAGAAGAGAAATGAGTGTGACATTTTCTACACATATTAATCCCCTTCTCCTCTTATTATTATTCCTTCCTTTTTCCCACCATCCCCACAACATGAGGGTCCGGCCATTCTTGAGAGTAAGATGAGAGAATTTCATTTTGAGTGGTGGCATTATTCTTCATCTCATTTTTCTTGTTAGAAAATTGAAAGCACCAATTTTCCTTAACCTCTTTCCTCCACATCCAAAGCAACTTCTATAACCCCAAAGACACATGGCTACTACACCATTCTACAGCAAATCTTGGTCGCGTCGGCTAGCCAACTTCGTGCCCGAGTTGCCTCGGTCCAGAGGTGGGAGCCCGTAAAAGATTCCGGCTACGTGGTGCCCTTTCCGACGAGGAGTTGACGGACGGAGATTCCGCAGGAGATCGGAGTGGAGACGAAGACCGAAGGACATGGATCGCTTGGTATAACTTCTCTACTCTTTTCTAGTTTGCTAGTTGCTAGGTTAATGGCCCGATCCGGGTTAAAAGTGCGCGGTGGTGCCGGTTTGCAAGTTCGCAAAGTTTTTCGTTTCTGCGTTTCCGCCGTCGGATCGACGGCCGGGGCGCCGCCGTGCACTTACATTGGTATCAGAGCTACGCCGTTAACCTTGCCTAGCTTGCTCTAGTGTGTTTACATCCTTGATCGAACAAAAATCCCGAAAACCCGATTTTGTGTGCACAGTTTCTGTCGAAATTTTTTTTGGAGTCTAAAAATTTTTCAGGGTGTTTCAGAATGCTGTGCAGGGAATTCAAAGCAATCTGTGAAAAATTGGTCATGTCATCTCACCATACGACCGCGGAACCGTGGCCAAACCCATACTTGGGCCGCGGTTCCGCCGCGCTTTTGACTCCTCATTTGACCAAATTTTTGCAGAGTGCTCCTGAGTTCAAAATGGGGGTTTGGGGATATTCTTTTTGGGCCCAGATTTTTTGTAAGTGCTACAGTACTTCTTGGGGCCCACTTCGGTAAATTTGTTCGATCGGATATTTTAAACACATTAGTTCACAGTATTTACATTATATCTGCGACCGTGAATGTCACTTGATCGGTAAATCCTGTTTAACTGCTATAGCCCGGTTAGACGGATTTGCGAACGTGACATTCACGTTGATGTTCTGTGATTGTGCTGTGTTGTTGCGGATCGGTCGTGGGGATAGCCTGGATGCAATGCTAGTACAGTTTTTGTTGTATTATGTACATTTGTTATTGCGGGGCGAGCGTTCGACATGTGGACTGCCGTCACTGCCTGTTTATATTATTCTTTTGGGGCCCGACCGGGTTGAGGTCGGTGTACCCGTTGTATGTATATTTTACTTTCTGTACTAGGATTACCCCGCGGAGGGGTGCACGGATAGCCGGGTTCTAGAGGGCAACGGGCCCACATCTCATGGCGTTGAGACGGAGGGGGCTTTACTCTAGAATTGGCGGGCTATTCGCCGCACTCGTAGGGGGTATAGGTTGACCCAGGAGGGGTGCCCAAGTTACCGGATTCCGTTAAGTGCTGGGTGGTCCATTCACGTTGCTGAAGGGGGCTGCCTCGCTTCAGGTTTTGGCGGGTAACTTACCGCGCCCGTAGGGGTCTAGGATTTCATTGCATAGGCTATCCATACGACCAGGGGAACGTCGGGTTTCAGTAGCGGCTCTATGAAACCCGGTGATCCCAGATATCTGTATTGTTCTGTGATGCTGTACATTTCTGTGATGTTGCATTTTATCACGCCTTGAGCGAAAATTATATATTATATATATACTAGTAGATGTTGTATATGTTTTGCATCAGCGCTAGTCCAGTCCCCGCTCTGTCGTTAGTTAAGTAACCTAACGGGTGATGACGGGACCCAGTGGCGAATGCGGATGGCATATACGTATATCATTATTTTCGTTCTTTGTGGTGTAATCAATTGATGGGACTGCGTTGATTCGGATCAATGCAAGATAAACAAACCTATTCTGATGTTGTTGGAACACTTTTTCAAAAAGCTGTTATTGCAAGGGCGTTCTCTTTTGTTTTGCATCGTGGTATTCAGTTGGAATATCCTGCTCCTCAGTCGACGAGGCAAGGGCCAAGATCCCTTCATCGGGAGTGACCCCTTGGACAAAAGTATGCGTCAGGGAAATAACTTCACTATAGCCGATTACTTTTTCTTTGCATCGTGGTATTCTGTTGGAATATCCTGCACCTCATTCTACGGGGAAAAAGCCGAGATCCCTTCACCGGGAGTGACCTTTTTAGAAAAGGTTTTCGTCACTATATTTTTAAAAGCTATCAGTTCCTTCAACGATATCAAGTTCATTACGTTAAAGGTTTTCGCCAGAAACCATTCGTAGCCCTCCGTCGTTTCATATGGATAGTCAATAGCATTCAAGCTGTGTATGTTGGCCAAAGTCAAGGCACAGTGTTTGGTAGCTATTGGGTATTCAATGCTGCATAGATAGATGCGTTGGTTTGGGACAGTCGTACTACTATTTTGGCCAAAGTCAAGGGTATGTACGGGTGGGTTCAAATTAACCTGGACAATGACGGGTAGAACTTGACATGTGACTTATGATATGTTGGCCAAAGTCAAGGTCATAAGAGCATGGGGCAAAAATCCACATCGGGAGTTTCTAAAGAAACTAAAACTTGCCAGATATGCGCATACCTTCTGGAGTGTGATAACGTGAGCGGATTCCGTCACATTATCATGCGATGATAGTTGGATCCCGATTCCCACTGATGAGTTAGTTTACTCCTCGGGTGATCCCGGCTAATTCTTCTTTCAGGTTTGGGGAAGAATTTGACGTTACAGTGGGAGGTTTCCAGATTAGATAAAGTGATAACCATTCTGATCTAGGTTAGAGTGCACGCTGAGTGTTTCTTTTCTCTCTCTCTTTGGCAGCGACCATTGACCCGACCCTAGACTATGACTCAGTAACCAAGTTGACCGAACCTTCTTTAACACTGGCTTTTGGATTGTCAGAGTTGCAAACCTCATTGCCACTCCTACTTTTACCCTTTTCTCCAGGACACTCCATATTACTACGACCGTCCACTTCCATTGGACAAAACCATCGTATGGTTATATACGAACTCGAAGGAATTCAAGGATGGTTTCTGGTTCTGGAGAAAACGAATAGGACTATTCAGTTGTCTTTTCCTTTTACCTTCTCTCTCAGATTGCGAGTACTCCTTGGCTTAGGAGATAGTACACCTATTACGCAAATTAGATAGTCTTCTTCCAAACCTTAGGCTGGTGCCGAACGGTGGGAAATGAAGAAAACCAATTAGCATAACGATGGTGTGCAGAAGGTATTAAGTTAAGACAAAGAAAGAGATTAGTAAGAGGGCAAAGTAAATTGCGACTGCTATTCACGACCAAACCAAGTATTTCTTCGCCAATCCTAAATCACCTTTGTATTTCTCCAGGACACTCCGTATCACTATGAAGATCCTATGTTTATTGGATAATCCATCGTATGGTTATATACGAACTCGAAAGGAACTTGTTCCAGTTCGGGGATGGATCCTGGTCCAGGAGAAATAGGAATAAGGTTTATTCGGTTGTCTTTTATCTTCACCTTCTCTCGCATTGCGAGTGCTCCTGGGATTAGGACAGTACACCTATTATGCTTATTGGATAGTCTTCTTCCAAACCATAGGCTGGTGCCGAACGGTAGGGAAGGAAGAAAACCATTTGGCCTAAAAGGGTGTACAGAAGGTAACGACTAAAGACATATAAAGGGATTTGGAGAGGTGGCAAAGAATTATACGGTTACAGTTGTGAATCTGGACAATGGAAGAGGCATTACTAGGAATACCAGGATACCCCATCGAAACATTTCAATGTTTCAGTTTCACTGTGTAATGTTAAAAGAAAACTGATTTCCCAATTAGACACTTGCTCCAGGGTATGTATTTACCAGGTTTGATTCTCACATCTGTATGGTTTTACAGATGATGAGTGGGAGTAAGTTATTGGGAATTAGGTGATTATCCTCATTATATCAGGATTCGTTGTAATTGGTGATATTTGAGGAAGTCACCTGGCTTGTTTGCCGGACGGTAAATATTTGGTTTTGAATATCCGTTGTTATGCACCAATTTCAAATTGATATATCTGTACGTCTATTTTTATAGAGTGAGATATACCTTTTGAAATTATGTCTATGACATTTACCTATATCAGTGGATGGTTAGGTAAGGAGCATTGAACAGCGGTATAATTCTTCTTAACCATAAGTACAGTTTTCAACCTACAACACACATTGAATGAGTTATTAGACTCAAAGGACTTATACAGAGTATTGTATATTGTCCAGTGTCCATTAGGACAGAGGGGTTGGTCCTCGTACTATATTCGGTTTACTTATGACTTCTCTGGTTCTTAGACAAGTGTTTCATAGAAACACAGGGTCCAAGTTTTGAGAAGTTATAGGTATATGAATAAAGTAGAGAACCAGGTGTTACAAGTATCGGGATTCTTCAAGGTGATCGAAGATGTAGATACTTGTGGATGGTATTCAGTTGATAGTAATGGTTAAGAGAACTTTCTTCTCTTTCAGGTTACTCATAATTGGAAGCATTCATAAGTTGAGTAACGCTGATCGGCCTCTCTTCCATTTAGTTGACATGCATTGGAGACAGCTGCATGATTTGAATCTGGTTCAATTAAATCAGTGTCTTTGTTTCTATATTGGATATAGAACAGTTCATATCTTGACATTGTTAAGGTACGGGGAATTGTCCGGCTTATGCTTAAAACCAGACTCTGGATAACTCAAGGCACGTTTCTGTAATGGCTTGTCACGACCCAAAGTTTGGCCTGTGACCGGCACTTAACCACGTAACGTCTACAGGCGTAACGCGACTAAGTGAACCGAAAACCCAAAAATCAAACCAGTAAAAGTATAGAGTGTTATAAGTTTAAAATGAAAGCACTTACTAACATGTTAAGGAATCTAAGTAAACAATCACCAAGATAGCAGTATACGACGCCGTAGCGAAGATCAAGATCCACAAGTGGGAACATCACAGAGAGAATAAACTGCAAGTACAGCCGGCTCACAACGTGCTCGACACCAGAATACAAATAATATACATCATCGTCCTCACACTGTCTCTAAGTCCAACACATACATGGTAGATGGAGAATACTAGATACAGCAATGTACATAACTGAAAGATAAACAGATACCGCACAAAACCCACCTATCAGCAAAAGAGCTAGTACACCAACTATAGGGGTATCTGTGTCAAAAGATGCAAAACGCAGCCTGCCGCGACTACTCCGAAGGGCAACCTGCAAACACTGTGGCACAACGGGGGTGAGTTGCCAACTCGTGAATAGAGATAACATATAAAGGTAATCGCGAGCATGCACATACTGCGCTACTCTATCATATGCCAACAGATGATATCAATATGTGATAAGCAGTATGTGCAATAATCATGCAAGTGCTCTATCAGGTAATATAACTACAGGATGAGGTACAATAATAAATGCTGAGCATGGGCAATATAACATCTACACGGAATGTCAACGTGGAATATATAATCGGTGTCCATCAATGCACCATGATCCCCTAAATAGCTCAGGCGCCGGCATGCTCATCGGCCCTCAAATCCTGTAAATCTCTGAGAATCCCGAGTGCCCAACATCGGCACCCAAATATCATAAATACTCATGTCCAGCATCGACACGCAAATCCTGATCCATCGGGCCCCGTCAGTCCGGGTCAGCCCACGGGCTCCGTCTGCGGTATCGGCCCTCGGCCCCGGCAGTACGGATCACCCCACATCCATCTATCGACTCTGATCAGTATCCTCCGGATAACTGTCAGGTCCAACCAATTACCGTTAGGTAGTAGTCCCTCTGCCAGGCTCACCGTCTACTACACAGCGAAATCGTTCTCGTCCCGGGGTACCATACCGGGTCCACCATGTACCCGTAATCGGCCTCAACTAGCTCCTCGATTCGGGTTCACATATATCACTCTAGCACCGAGGAAACACATGGTGGACACACCGAAATATCATATCAAGGGAACCGGGTTTTTAAATGATTACATATTTGAAATAGCCACGGTTCCCAAATCCAGAAATCACATGTAATCCAAATCAATATGCAAGTCAATGATCCGATATGATATGTGCATCAAATATGAATATCATGTCAAGTCACATATAGATGAGCTACAATATAATGATTCGATGTGATATATGCATCAAGTATGAATACCAAGTCATGTCACATATAGATGAGCTACAATATAATGATCCGATGTGATATATGCATCAAGTTTGAATATCAAGTCATGTCACATATAGATGAGCTACAATATAATGATCCGATGTAAATTCTACAGGGTGAGTGTCATAGCAATTACTAACGGTGTGTGTGTAACATGCAGGATAGTGCTCGTGCAACATGGACCGTTAGTAATGGTGCGGTGTTCTATCAATTCTAGTTTATAACCATATAGCAGGGAATGCAGTATGCACTAAATAGTGGCTGATTGATTTAATTTTCCGGATTGTGTAATGTAGAAAATTGTAAAGAAATCACAACCAAAGAATTAGATTTGACCGCAATCAATAACGGTGTCATGTAGATTTCGTTAGCAAGTGCGGATCGTCCACAAGGATTGTGCGATTCGTTTCTGTGTTTAATTGGTTTGAATCGAAAAGTTAATCGAAAAGAAAAGAAAACGTGATTCATGAATTTATCGGTTGATTCAGGTGTCACGATGTTTAGTCAAGAATCAAGAAACGGATAAACAAAACAAGAATCGGTGTTTCGATGATATTTCCAACCAAAATGTCAAGAATCTAAATGAGGCTCGTAGCAATCGATCGGATCTATAGATGTGATGTAATTTCAAGATTTCGTATTCTTGTCCTTCGAAGGATTGATACTAGATTGATGATGATCGACGAGAGTTAGGGCTTTCTTGATGAAACTAGGGTTTCATCTTTTTAACCCTTGTTCTTTCGTTGATATCATTTGCATTCTAGCCCTAACAATTTCAAGAAACGATCGTAACTCCCCAATCTCGAGCGATATCAATCAAGAAAGCATCGCAACGAATTGGGTCGTCGATTCTTGAACTTGCTAGGGTTTACAAAACTCGTAGGAATCAAGAATCGTTTTCAGATATATTACATCATCATTCTATTGATCGTCTCGACTCCTCGACGAGCAGAGTATTACTCAAACATCATCACACAGAAAGTATTCAAGAATTGAAAAGATATCATGATGCGAGAATTTAAAGAAAACAAGATAAAAGAATATCACCTTTTATTTATATCAACAATTTGATTACAGTCGCTCAAGAACTACAAGAGGAAGAACTAAATTGTTGAATTGGCGTCGCTCGGCTCCTTGAGTCGCGGATCGGCACGGACCACTTGCTCTGTTGAAGATCGGCTTGGCTCATAAAAGGGTGCATGGCTTCTTGCTTGATGGGTACTCGGGATCTTGGCTTTTGATTGGAATTTAGGGTTAGGGTTTCACACAAGCCTTGTCACTAGACTTGTGGAAGAAGAAGATGAGATAAGAGATGAAATGGCTCTAGTTTGATACTAGATTGGGGATTCTTTTTACCCTAGGTTTAGGCTTCTATTTATAGACTTCCCAAACCCTAGGTCTAGGTTTGAAATTACAATTCCCTCCAAAAGTTTGTTGAGGTGTTTCTAGAAAGGGTTTGTTAGGAGCTAGCTTAGGTTTTAAGCTAGGATTAATTAAGCATTAGAAACCCTAGTTTGCTGATCTGGCAGAAACCCCTGGAGTCTTCTGGAACTTGAAGTACATGAGCTGAATGTGGGCCCTGAATGAAGAATTTTGGTGCAAAGTTTTGGTGCTGACGTGGCAGATCCGCCGCGGAACCGCGGCACAAGGTGGCTTAGGCCGCGGTTCCGCGGCCAAGTAGACTCCTTGGGGCTGCATATTTCTGGTGTTGTCTTGGGTTGATATTTATAGCTTTATCTGATATGTTGAATTGTATTTTGACTTTTGGATTGCTACCAGAACTGAAACCATTGAGTTGGCGTAATGTTGATCAGCACCTGTAAGTTTTTGGCTTTACTTCTGGATTTTCCTGCACAGATCTCAAAACAAGTGTTGCGCAATATAGAGATGATGCGTTGCCATGAAATGCGGTCAATTTCCTTTATAGTGTTGGTTTTAGAGTCTAATACATGTAATATGATATTTTGCGACAGTTTTGCTAATATGTGAAATATGAATGCCGAACACTTCTCTATGAATGCAATTGATGAGGAAATTGCTGGCTAAAATATGCACTATTTTCGACTAATCAAATTCCCCCAAACTTAATTTCGATCGTCTCGAGCGAACTGTTTTATTTAAAAAGAGAAGGAGAAAATATAGAAAGAGAAAAACTAACTAGCACACTTTCGTAGGCAACACGATTGCACTGAGCACGTGCAACAAGCCTTTAAACCTCTAGGTGTCCCTTGTAGGAGGAGTGTTGTCTTCTGAGGGTTTTCAGCGGATTGCACCCACAAAATCCAATAATAAAAGAAAGATCATGAATATTACATTTAAAGAAAAGATTTGTAAAAGAAAAGCTTTGAAAATTAGGGTTTCCAACTAAGCTAGCTTTTCGGTTGTCATGAGCCCTATCTTAATGGTCATGAAAAGATATTAGAAATCTCGTCCTCCCTCAATAAAACATCATCTTATTTTTCATTCCTATCTTTCTTCCAAACATCGATCATATAACCCTGCGTGTGTGTAAAGGACATCCCTAAACCCGGAGAATTCAATTCAAGCTATCATACTCTTGCCCATCAGCCTCAGTACTTTTTTTGAATTATGAATATTAGGATTGCTTACACACTTTCATGCGACCGTTAATACTTCTTGAGGTACTAACCGACCGATTACTCATGTGCTTGCTTATTTGGTGTATTTTCCTCGTCTTGCACCACCTTAGGCATAGCAGTGACTCCCAGACCAGTTGGCCTTAGGGCACCAGGTGAAGAGGCACCCTTGCTATACATTTTTTATTGCCCTTGGTGATAACAAAACCAGTGTTCATTTTTCTCACCTCTTTATATTTTCTTCATTTTTTTTATTTCCTTCATACTTTTGGCTTTAAGACAAGAGCATTTCAAGGTATCCTCTACTATCCCAGGCTTCAAGACGTGTGTAAGTGCGAATAGCAGGGTATCAACGTTCAAAATATTTGGCTTCCAGAATAGAAACTATTTTTTAGACTTATTTTTATCCTCAGATTAGTGACGTCTTTCATCTTACTAACCCTTGGGACATCGGCTCATAACTACTTATTACTAGTTCGTATAAGAAAACTTCTAATTTTCTTGGTTTTCTTAAATTTTTTTAATCTCATGGATGTAACTTTTCACTATCTAAACTTTTATTATCTTATTTATGTACAAAAATATTTTTATAGTTTTGAAAATTTTTAAATTTTTATAGGTTTTCAAAAATGTTTTGTGCTTATGCAAATGATATGCAAATGATGCAAAAATAAGCACAAACCTCCCCCAAACTTATTTTCAACAGTGTCCTCACTGTTGCCATCTGCTAAATCTCAAAAAAACTGTAAGCTTGGGAGGAATTATTAGTGGGGGCAAAATATTTAAGTGAAGAACCTCCCCCAAACTTATTTTTGGCTCATCATTTTTGTAAAAATTTTCTTTTCAAGAGCCGGAAAAAATACCCCCCAAACTTGAGTTAAGCAATGTTAATCTTTGAAAATCACATGAGGGGGTCAAAAATCAATGGTCGATGCCAAGCTTTGCAAAGACCGAACGTTAACACCAACCATTCAAAAATTTTATCAATGCAGTGCTCTGGTTGGTGGAAGAAGAAGTGGGGAAAGGTTAAGTTGTGGAAGAGAGTGTGTGTGCGTCTCGTATTGGAGAGACGATGCAGTGAATGTGATGGATAACTCGCATTTTTTTTACAGTTCAGAAGAAGGGGTGGAGGTTCAATTTCATTGATTTGGACATGATTCATCTCAACACCCGTGTCATTCAAAAATGCGAGTTCATCAGCGAAGATTTCCTCAAAAGTTCCATCAATACCCCGATGAATAATGTCATCACAAAGTGCGGGGTGATCTTCAGACTCTAAAAACATTTCATAATCAGTGTTAATTGTTGACCCGGACATCTCAGTGGAAGAGTCCGTATGTGTATTATACATAGTTGGGTCAAACAACATATGAAAAGAGTCAAGATCAGTATTATGAGGGTCATTAAATTCGCTGCTGTCGACATCCATTAAGTCGACAGAACAGACCTGAGCAGTAGGTTCGGAGGGTACAATTCCCAATTTGTAAATGTTCATCTCAATTGTCCTCTTCCCGAAGGATAGGCTCATAGAACCATTACGACAGTTGATGATAGCGTTGGAAGTGGCCAAAAAGGGGCGACCTAAAATCACCGGAATTTGATTCCGTGAGTTCGCTACAGGCTGTATATCAATTACAATAAAGTCTACAGGGAATATAAATTCCCCGATTTTTATTAACACATCGTCTAGTTCACCCCTAGGTCTGGTGATTGATCGATCAGCCATCTGGAGAGTGCAAGGAGATGGTTTCAACTCTCCGACCCCTAACTGCTCATAAACTGAGAAAGGAAGCAGGTTAACACTTGCCCCAAGATCTAGTAGAGCACGGTTAATGTGTTTCTCCCCAATAGAGATAGAAATCGTAGGATATCCAGGATCCTTACGTTTTCTCGGTAATTGTTGGGGGAAAGCCGTATCTACAGTCTTTGCCATGAATATCTTCTTGGGCATTTGTTTCTTCCTCTTCCTAGTGCACAAGTCTTTAAGAACTTTTGCATATGCGGGGACTTGTTGGAAGGCATCTAGAAGAGGGATATTGATGTTAACCTGTTTAAACATCTCAGTGATCTTCTCCATATGTGGACTTGGTGTGTTAGCCCTTAATCGATTAGGATAAGGTGCTTTAGCAATAAGTGCTGGGTCCATCATAGGAGAAGGAAGTGTGTGTGGAACCGATCCCAGTATAGAAGTGGGGATCGTCCGTGGAGGAGTAAAAGAGGTGGGCTGTAGTGGCGAGCTTTTTGGGAAACGAAGAATAGGCTCGGAAGAAGGTTGTGGGGTAGAAGAACTGGGGTCAGAATTAGAAGTGTGTGTGGGTGGAAAGGTCTCAACCGGGGTGTTGATAGGATTGTCAATATCATCAACTTCTTCCCCAACATGATTGTCAAGCACTCTTCCAGATCTCAACGTGGTGATTGCATTCACATGATGTGAATAGCCAGGATTGGGTAAGGGTTGAGCTGGAAGTTTCCCTTTCTCTCTTGCACTAATTTCGGCTTTTAATCGTGCAATTTCTTCTTCCATCGATTTAATACTCTCGTTTTGGGACGCAGAGTTTTTCTCAATTTTATCGACAGAAGACTTCATTTCAGCCGAAACTTGCATGATATTTGATAAGACCAAATTCATGTATTATGCAAAAGAAGAGGATTCATCAGTTCCGTTTAACTGTAAAGGACTTGACAGTGCAGGTGTGTTGACCGGATTTTGAAAGTTATGTGCTTGAAAGGGGTGCTGACTCAATTGAAGTTGTGGTTGCTGTTGTGGTGGAGGGACCCTTTGGAAATTGTTTTGGTTTGGAACCGTGTTTTGAGATTGTGATTGGTTCCAAGCAAAATTAGGGTGATTCCTCCAACCCTGATTATATGTGGAAGAAAATGGATCGTTTCTAGGTCTTTGAAATGTGGCATTGGCATGCTCACGACCTTGAAACGGACATTCTTCCGTCAAGTGAGACGGATCAGAACAGCAGCCACATACAGTTTTGGAAAGTGACATTTGATTAAGGGAGGCGGCTAAAAATTTGTTTTCCATAGTCTCGAGTTTTTTGTGTACAGCTGAAATGTCAGCTCTAACTCCTATGGAAACATCCAATTGGTTGTTGCCACTCCTAAATGATGGACTTTCCCACTGTAAAGACTTTTCAGCGAACTCTTCTAAATATCGCCAAGCTTCCCCATCATCCTTAGACATAAAAGTACCTTGACACATGTTTTCAAGGCTCTGTTTAGTATTAGGGTTACTGCCCTCATATATGATTCGGCACAATTCCCATCTCGGGATGCTGTGATGAGGACACTGAATCAATAGATCTTTGAAACGTTCAAAGCATTTTGAAAATGGTTCAGTAGGGAGCTGGGCAAATTGATTCAAATCGCTACGGATTCGAGCTGTCTTTTGTATTGGGTAAAATTTCTTAAGGAATGCAGCGACGAATTCTTCCCAATTTGTAATAGAATGTGCGGTAGTGTTATATAGTCACTTCTCTCTATATCGCACAATGTAAATGGAAGAAGTCGTAGACGCATAGCATCCACTGAAAGTTGTGACGTACCCATCATTGCGCATACGTTTTCAAATTTGGTGATGAAAACGTAAGCGTCCTCAGTCTCGAGTCCGTGGAATTTGGGTAAAAGATTGATGTACTAGGGCTTAATCTCAAAGTTATCCCCATTGGCTGGTGGTATGGATAAGCAGGTCGAAAGAGGACCTCGAATAGGGTAGCACCTCTCCTGGAGAGAGATGCGGGGTAGATTCTGCGCACCAACGGACGGCGGAAGATTAGGGTTAAAGAAGTTTGATGGATTCGGATCCATCGGTGTGGGTGTGGTAGTGGGTAAAGAGAAGGTAAATGGAGAAATATCGACTTCGGAGTCGATAAAGGGTACGCGGACTAAACGGGCACTAGAATCCCGTGTCCAGCCTATCTTGCACTGAAATGGGTTAGTACAAGTGGCATCGTTGACTTATAATTAGGGGTAATGAATGAATGCGGTGTTTGCTTTGAAAAAGGGAAGGATTTTCGAAAAAATTATGCGACAAAACAAATGTAGCACACAAAACCTAGAATCTAGTGGTCACCTAGGTCCGGCTCTAGACCGCTCCTAACTGCCAAAAGACAAGTCGCAGGATAGAATCCTCCACTGCCTCTTTGTCCCCCTGTGGCCGGATAAGTGCCAGGTAAGTGGGAAGGTACTCCACTACGTAAGTAGTGGGCCTAATTAAAAACCACTAGCCTTAGACACACTCGCCTTAGGCACCACAAGAAAACGCGGATAAGCAATGAATTACCCACGGCCTTCTCTTGTCCTAATTGAGCGCGACAGTCCTTAGAGTCTTCTCTAGATTTCTTTTAGTTAATGTGGGTCAATGCGGATGCAAGTTTTGTGGTTTTCGGGGCCTAGGAAGGGTAATGAAATCCCCACCTAATTTGGATTTGGCCGTGCCCCTTAATTTCCGTATTTAGAATGCAAACAACCAAGAAATTAAAATCACGCACAAATTTAATTTTGCTTTTGCGGCGCTGCGATTATTTGCAAAGAATCCTGCAGCAAAGTATTAGTTGGAGCTAAAAGAGGAGAGAGAAGAAGGTAAGAAACTTACAAAGAAAAAATTGCACAGAGATCCCTCAAAGGGGCCGCGGTTCCGCCGCAATAGCCCTCTAATGCCGCCCTTCCGCGGTCGAGTTGTTGGATCACTGAACCAAACTTCTTCAGGGAGCTTCTGTGGACTCCCTCAGCTCTTTGGTATTTTAAAAAAAAAATTCAATTGCCAAACAGCTCCAGATTTCCTTGCAATGAACCACAATAAATCGTTTAGGGTTTGCACGAATTTTGATCTCAAAATAACAATGGAATAATTCTTTCAATTCAAACTATAATATGAAATGAATTAGCGCGTAATCCCCGGCAACGGTGCCATTTGATTGATTTAATTTTCCGGATTGTGTAATGTAGAAAATTGTAAAGAAATCACAACCAAAGAATTAGATTTGACCCCAATCAATAACGGTGTCATGTAGATTTCGTTAGCAAGTGCGGATCGTCCACAGGGATTGTGCGATTCGTTTCTGTGTTTAATTTGTTTGAATCGAAAAGAAAAGAAAACGTGATTCAAGAATTTATCGGTTGATTCAGGTGTCACGATGTTTAGTCAAGAATCAAGAAACGGATAAACAAAATAAGAATCGGTGTTTCGATGATATTTCCAACCAAAATGTCAAGAATCTAAATGAGGCTCGTAGGAATCGATCGGATCTATAGATGTGATGTAATTTCAAGATTTCGTGTTCTTTTCCTTCGAAGGATTGATACTAGATTGATGATGATCGACGAGAGTTAGGGCTTTCTTGATGAAACTAGGGTTTCATCTTTTTAACCCTTGTTCTTTCGTTGATATCATTTGCATTCTAGCCGCTAACAATTTCAAGAAACGATCGTAACTCCCCAATATCGAGCGATATCAATCAAGAAAGCATCGCAACGAATTGGGTCGTCGATTCTTGAACTTGCTAGGGTTTACAAAACTCGTAGGAATCAAGAACCGTTTTCAGATATATTACATCATCATTCTATTGATCGTCTCGACTCCTCGACGAGCGGAGTATTACTCAAACATCATCACACAGAAAGTATTCAAGAATTGAAAAGATATCATGATGCGAGAATTTAAAGAAAACAAGATAAAAGAATATCACATTTTATTTATATCAACAATTTGATTACAGTCGCTCAAGAACTACAAGAGGAAGAACTAAATTGTTGAATTGGCGTCGCTCGGCTCCTTGAGTCGCGGATCGGCACGGACCACTTGCTCTGTTGAAGATCGGCTTGGCTCATAAAAGGGTGCAAGGCTTCTTGCTTGATGGGTACTCGGGATCTTGGCTTTTGATTGGAATTTAGGGTTAGGGTTTCACACAAGCCTTGTCACTAGACTTATGGAAGAAGAAGATGAGATAAGAGATGAAATGGCTCTAGTTTGATACTAGATTGGGGATTCTTTTTACCCTAGGTTTAGGCATCTATTTATAGACTTCCCAAACCCTAGGTCTAGGTTTGAAATTACAATTCCCTCCAAAAGTTTGTTGAGGAGTTTCTAGAAAGGGTTTGTTAGGAGCTAGCTTAGGTTTTAAGCTAGGATTAATTAAGCATTAGAAACCCTAGTTTGCTGATCTGGCAGAAACCTCTGGAGTCTTCTGGAACTTGAAGTACATGAGCTGAATGTGGGCCCTGAATGAAGAATTTTGGTGCAAAGTTTTGGTGCTGACGTGGCAGATCCGCCGCGGAACCGCGGCACAAGGTGGCTTAGGCCGCTGTTCTGCGGCCAAGTAGACTCCTTGGGGCTGCATATTTCTGGTGTTGTCTTGGGTTGATATTTATAGCTTTATCTGATATGTTGAATTGTATTTTGACTTTTGGATTGCTACCAGAACTGAAACCATTGAGTTGGCGTAATGTTTGATCAGCACCTGTAAGTTTTTGGCTTTACTTCTGGATTTTCCTGCACAGATCTCAAAACAAGTGTTGCCCAATATAGAGATGATGCGATGCCATGAAATGCGGTCAATTTCCTTTATAGTGTTGGTTTTAGAGTCTAATACATGTAATCTGATATTTTGCGACAGTTTTGCTAATATGTGAAATATGAATGCCGAACACTTCTATATGAATGCAATTGATGAGGAAATTGCTGGCTAAAATATGCAATATTTTCGACTAATCAGTAGCCATGAACAGTCAATGTATGTGAATATAGCTATAAGGTGCTATATGCCCTGACGTAGAACGCCATGCGGGCGATATCCCCGTAGATGTTAAATCTACTCACCGTAATCTCTCGCTAGGTATAGCCAACAACTTGTTTCCCCTTCTGCGCGGCGTCTTCCGTACTCGCCTGCGAACCTAGAATTTCACAATACATTATACATAAGCTTGAAGTCACACAAACACGACATTAAAGCCGAACTAGTAACTCGTGTCGTGAACCAAGCGCGCGTGTGCGCGATGCGCTAAAACATGTGATTACGCGCCTGAAACCACTCCGACGCGTCGCGATACGCAGAAACCCAAAACCCATACACACGTATCACGCGTGTCGCGAAGATTTAAAAAAACGAGAAAATAGGTAATCACCTCCAGATTTTGATACAGAAAAGATATTGTAAAACTATATATACCAAAATAACTCACATAGCAGCAGACACCATCACCCCAAACCCTAACCCAAAACACCCCCATCTGGCCGCAATTTGCGGCCAGAATGCTTATTTCGGCGACCTGGGTAGGGAATTGGGCTTCCAGGTTTTGTGTGTGCACTCTATACCCCCCCATAAATGCTACAGTAATATCTAGTTTCACTCTGAAATATCTCGGGTAGCAGCAGATCCTACAGGGCCTTATTTCTAGTTAAAAATCCACACTTTTGCACTAAAATCAAACTTTAGGGTATTTTTGTGCAAACTGAAACAAACCTGGCCTAAAATAGTCCTAATAACACCTAATAGAGCTAACACAACTAACAAAACCTTAATCTAACATGTGAATCAAAAATATCCTTTAATATCACCAAAAATGCCCAAAAATGAGATTTTTACTAAAGAATACTACAAGTTTAAGGAAGAGGAGTGCTAATATGAGTTAATACCTTCTAAGAACCTTGTAAAACACCAAAAGTTCCAGCTTCTCCTTTAAGTATGCAGATTTGCCTCCAAACACCTCAAAAACTCATTTTTCCTAAGGTTTTGTGAAGGAAATGTGTGGTTTTTGTGTAGGATTTTGAATAGAGATCAAAGGGACATGAAGAGGAGAAGAAAAGATGAAGAAGAAATGGGTTTTCTGCTGGAATTCCTGCAGGAAATTCTGAAGTGGGGAAAAGAGAGAGAGGAAAGAAGAAAATGGGGTTAAAAAAGTCAACCTTTCACCTAACCACCATGCTTCATTGTTTATTAGGATTTGAAATTATAAAAAGGGTTATGATATGAATAAAATGGTGGGGAAAAAGTTAGCAACCATGCAACATAAGAATGGTTAACACTTTAACCTAGGTCAAGGAAAATTATGCTAAGTGTGCATGTGTGCACTAACACAAGAAAATTCCCAAAATGCTAACACTACTAAATATAACTAATAATCCTATAAACACATATATAAAAACATGTACGATCACTAATTATCACGAAAGACATTCTAACGGAAATTCAAAGTGTTATAATCTACCCCCTTAAAGAAATTCGGTCCCCGAATTTAAAAATCTAACTATACGCACCTTCAAAAAGATGGGGATACCTCTTCCTCATCTCGCTCTCGGTCTCCCAAGTGACTTCCTCGCCGCTCTGGCCACGCCAAAGTACCTTAACGGACGGTATCTCCTTCGACCTCAATTTCTTCACTTGTCGATCCAAGATCATCACCGGCTGCTCTTCATAGGAAAGGTCGCACTCCAGCTGGATCGTCAGGTGCTGAATCGCATGCGAAGGATCATGAAGATATTTGCGGAGCATCGAAACGTGAAATACGGGGTGCACGTCTGGAAAACTAGGCGGAAGGGCTAATCGATACGCAACCGCACCAACACGCTCGAGGATCTCGAAGGGGCCCACATATCTGGGACTGAGCTTCCTCTTCTTCCCAAATCTCATCACGCCTTTCATTGGGGAGACCTTCAAGAAAACATGATCACCAACAGAAAACTCAAGTCTGCGCTGACGACGGTCCGCATAAGATCTCTGCCTACTCTGGGCTGCTTTCATCCTATCGCGAATCAACTGGATCTTCACGGTCGTCTCCTCCACAATCTGCGGCCCTAAGATACTGCTCTCACTGAGCTCCGTCCAACAGGTGGGCGATCTGCATCTCCTCCCATAAAGAGCCTCAAATGGGGCCATCTGAATGGTCTCCTGGTAGCTGTTGTTGTAGGAGAACTCTACTAAGGGAAAATGATGATCCCAGCTACCTCCGAAGTCTAATACGCATGCTCTGAGCATGTCCTCGAGAGTCTGAATAGTCCGCTCTGACTGTCCGTCGGTCTGCGGATAGAATGCTGTGCTGAAACTCAAGCGAGTGCCCAAAGCCTCCTGAAGCCTCTACCATAGTCGGCTGGTAAACTGGGTGCCTCTATCGGACACGATACATGTCAGAACTCCGTGCAGTCGTACAATCTCATCAATGTAAATCTGGGCATACAGAGCAAACCCGAAAGTCGTCTTCACCGGTAGGAAGTGAGCCGCTTTCGTCAAACGATCCACGATCCCCCAGATGGAGTCATAACCTCGACTAGTCCTGGGTAGACCCACAATGAAATCCATAGAGATCTGTTCCCATTTCCACTCCGGAATGGGTAACGGCTGTAGCTCTCCCGCGGGCCTCTGGTGCTCAGCCTTGACTTGCTGACAAGTCAGACATCTCGACACAAAATCTGCAATGTCTCTCTTCATTCCGTCCCACCAGTAAACATCTCTTAAGACATGGTACATCTTGGTGCAACCGGGATGAACACTATATACCGACCGATGTGCCTCCTCAAGAATCTCTCACCGCAATCCCTCAGCATCTGGTACGCACAGTCTAGCTCCAAATCGTAGTATCCCCTGATCATCGATCACGAACTCGGAAAATCTGCCCTGTCCCATCTGTGTCCTGATCTCTGAACAGCGGTCATCACTGTGCAGTGCCTCATATATACGGTCAAGCAACTGTGGGCGTGCATGAACATGCGCAATCTGTCCTCCGATCGGCGTAAACTCGAACTGTACCCGGCTGTCGCATAAGATCTGCCAATCTGCCGACGACTGCCTCGGCACTGCGCTCAAATAGGATAGACTAACCCCGGGCCTCCTGCTCAAAGCATCCGCCACTACATTCGCCCTGTCCGGGTGATACAAGATCTCACAATCGTAGTCCTTCACTAACTCCATCCATCGGTGCTGTGTAAGGTTCAGGTCTCGCTGCTGAAATATATACTTTAAGCTCTTGTGGTCAGTGAATATCTGGCACGACTCTCCATACAGATAATGTCGCCAGATCTTAAGTGCAAAGACCACTGCAGCCATCTCCAGATCATGAGTGGGGTAATTCTGTTCATGTTTCTTTAATTGCCGCGAAGCATACGCGATCACCCTGTCATGCTGCATCAAAACGCACTCCAGCCCCACTCGTGAAGCATCATAGTAAACCACAAATCCGCCTGACCCTGAAGGAAATGATAGCACAGGTGTCGTAGTCAGTAGAGCCCGTAGCTGCTGGAAACTGTGCTCACACTCCTCCGTCCAATCAAAGCGAACTCCCTTCTGGGTCAACCCAGTCAAAGGTGTAGCAATGCGAGAGAAGTCCTGCACAAATCTCCTGTAATAGCCTGCCAGCCCTAGGAAGCTGCGAACCTCCGTCACTGACGTAGGTCTAGGCCAACTCCGAACTGCCTCGATCTTCCTCGGGTCTACACATATACCATCTCGTGTAATCACATGCCCCAAGAAGTCTACGCAGTCTATAAGTGCACGGCGGCGCCCCGGTCGTCAATCCGACGGCCAAATGCGGAAACGGTGATAAACTTTAATTTTGCGAACTTTGCAAACCGGCACCACCGCGCACTAAACCCCGGAACGGGCCATTAAACTAGATCTAGCTAACAACAAGATGGGTTAGAGATATACCGAGTGATCCGAGTCCTCCGGTCTTCTCGTCGTCGTCCTGATCTCGCGCGGAATGTCCGGTCTCCATCTCCTCGCCGGAAGGGCACCACGTTGCCTGCATCTTTTACGGGCTCCCGCCTCTATACCGAGGCAACTCGGGCATGAAGCTGGCAAGTCGACATGCCCAAGATATGATGTAGAATATGTGTAGGACTCATGTCTCATATTTGGGGTAGTGGATGTTGCCATTTGATAGATGGAGGAATCAAGATAAGAAAAATGGTGCTTGCATTTTTCTAGCATGAAATGAGATCAAGGAAAATTGCCACACTTAAAATGAAACACTCTCATCCTCACTCAATGAAGTGGCCGGCCATGCTCATTTAGGAATGGTGGTGGAGAGCAAAAACAAATACAAGAGGGAGGTAAGTGTAGGAGATGAAAGAGGTGACCATAAACAAACATCAACCATAACTAAATTCACATCAAAACCATACCCTTTCTAATCTCATTTAATGCAAGTGATGGAGGGAATCAAAGATGCTATCATAATCTCTCATCTCACAAATAAACCCTCCACAAAATGTTATTTGCACAATTGCAAATAACCCCCTCCATCGGAAAAGTCCGGCCGGGAAAGAACAAAGGAAAACCGGCCGGAACGGAATGCAAACTGGCAACCCCAGAAAACTGGTCCCGTAATAAATTACAGGAAAACCCCGATACTGTGCATACACACCTGCATCTGTATTCCGTCCGGATACAAATGCAAAGAGACAAAATCTACACTGTACTAAACTAGGATCCGGCTTAAAAC
Source organism: Agapanthus africanus (assembly GCA_030015575.1). Classification (NCBI taxonomy): domain Eukaryota; kingdom Viridiplantae; phylum Streptophyta; class Magnoliopsida; order Asparagales; family Amaryllidaceae; genus Agapanthus; species Agapanthus africanus. The sequence goes on from CM057347.1 coordinate 299,991,881, forward strand.
AAAGCCGGCTAGTAATATCCGTTCGATCCTGATCCGTGCAATACCGCACGTATCTGATCGAACCTTGCTATATATCTATACGGCCTCTAGTACAAACCGTCCGATCCTGATCCGTGCAATACCGCACGTATCTGATCGGACCCTGCCATATCTCCATACGGCCTCTACAGCGTTTCGCCCGAAAGCTGAGTAACTGAATGTGTGGTGGACTCTAAAGACTCGTCAATACTATGGCTGTGGATTTAACCACTAGCACGTCAGAGGTATAAGCCAATACAAAACGGGCCACCAGCTATTGAATAAAAGGGACGTCGATGAGCGAACTCATCCTGACACCCTACTGAGCCTGTCAGTGACAATATCCGTACAGTCCGGTCCGTTCGTCTATGAGCATCGCATGTCGGGCCTACGGGGTGGGTAAAAGTCAGACCCCCAAAAGTGGTACAAGTCGTGTCGGAGTGTAGCCCAGAACTCCCTGAGATACTACTGGAATACCTACCAGTAAATCTCCTGCCTTGGCCAAGGACTTCGTGTAATGGCTTTCCTAGACACAGCGCGACCTCACCCCCAATACCGGGAGAGACGAACCCCCGAAGATCCGCTCACTGCCTCCATGTGGCTCGGGACTGTACCCAACTAAAACCTGTTTGCACGACTCCTTTGAGCCGTGGTAGGGTAGTAATCAAAGCACAGTGGGAACTCACACGAGACAAATGACGATCCCCAGGTCGATGAACTAACCTGTACACATGTCACCTGGGAACTGCTATCTGACGTCAGGTATAAGACCAACTAGCATGTTCCCGGCGAGTCCTGTCCGGTGTACTCATAACCCAATGAGCACCTGTATACATCTTAGGTGATCCAACTGACACCAGTGGCTTGTGAGACCGGCCACCGCCCCTCGTCGGGGTCTCGACTGTATACACTAGTCTACTCTGGAGAATCGATGCCCTGTCTCGAAACTCCTACGACTAGGGACCTTTTAAGGATGTGCTTATAGACCCCAGCTCCCACTTATATGATCGCCCTCATACTGCTGGTGGTCAAGCAAGAATCCTAGGGGCTCTATCAACATGCAATAGTGACATGTCAGGTCACCTAAAGCAGTACACGATAATAAAGGTAAACCAGATAGCATACTATCATCTCGAGTAAGACTGTCGTACCGGGATAGGTCCTCCCTCAATCATTGCAATCACGTGCCTGTGATCCAATAATTGACTCTGAGGGCACTATCTCCAACAATCTCCCACTTGCACTCAAGGCTAATTATTGCGATGTCGCATACTCACAGCCCGTGTGATGCCGAACACCCAACTCCTCTACTAGTCAGTCTCACAAAGCCTGTTTGCGAAACTCTTGCGTTCGAGGAATAGCCTCAGCGAGTGGATCCGCTCTGAAGTTTCTTTCTATGTCTCTCTCTATATCTCAAATTCGCGGAGAAAGCCATCTCCCGAAATGAGCAATACCTGTCTTAGAATGTCTGGATGTCTGATGGGACCTAGTTCATAAATGAACTCCAAATCCAAACTTCTTCGACTGTATCGTCAACTGAACTTAATCAGTATCCTGCGCCATGCCTCCCTCAGTATCTTCCTGGATCACCTGTCCAAAATACTGCCCCTCGTCAGAGGGAAAACTATAACTCTGACAACCTCCTTGTCGTCCAGGTCACCTTGGAAGCCTGGAATGATAACCGTCTCATAAAGGAGGCTGCCGTTATCATATCCCTAGAACATTCACTTATGTTCTAAAACTGTTTCTGACTGTTCCTCCAGGATTGGATCAATATCAACTTATTGCATCTAGTGCAAGAACAACATCTGGTGTGGTACTTGACATCTCATGATTGACTCAATTGCCTAAGCAAGTGATCTGCCAATCATGCACATCCCTCTCTACTTTAGTCTATAAGACACCTTTAGAGAGGGTGACTCCATTACCTGCAGGTACACTACCATGCCAGGAGTCGTCCATTCTAAATACTCTTAGAATGTTGTCAAAGTACCCTGATTGGGAAACCACCCAAATCTGGATCTAAAACCATAGATCTAGTAACCAGTATGTCTGATACAAAATCCATTTCCTTTGTGGAGAACCACAGTGTGACGACCAAAGTATAACCGATCGTAGTATAGGAATATCACTTCCTACTTTGTGTATGTCATCCAATACCTGGATATCACACCCTACTACCTTCTCAACAGATCCATCCCCTATTCTGATGACGTCAAACCTATGACTGTCACATCAGAAATAGATGATCTATCTCCGCTATATCTGCTTTAGTCTATAAATAGACATAAGCCTGATGTCCACCAATGCTTCCGCTGCTCCCACTGACTACGACAACCCTCTGGCAGAGTCATATAGATGTGCACTTCTAAAGCTAGTTTAGAACGACGCCATACTCATCCTCCCACCGGGTCTCGCAGCCTGGAACAACAGCAATGGCACGTGTGGGTAAACAAGAACTTCCCTGTCACCGTCCTTGAGGCTACCGGAGTACCTCTCGGGTGCCTGAAGTTACCCACCTTATCTGCGGAGTGGCCAATGGAATGTCAAAACAGATTGAATCTTTAGGTTCCTTATCAAATCTTCAGTAATCGTTTGCGGTTCTGGAATCACTTCCAGTTCTACCATACTCCCACTACTGTTTTTGAAAAAATCCATTTTTATTAAAACTGTGGCGAGTCAAGAACAATATCACTATTGATCTTTCTTGTGGTAGAAAGTCAACTCTCGTCATAGCCTGGGTCAACCCACAAACAGCCATTACAGAAACGTGCCTTGAGTCGTCCAGTGTCTGGTTTTAATCATAAGCCGGACAACTCCCCGTACCTTAACAATGTTAAGATATGAACTGTACTATATCCAATATAGAACCAGAGGCACTGATTTAATTGAATCAGATTCAAATCATGCAGCTATCTCCAGTGCATGTCAACTAAATGGAGAGAGGCCGATCAGCGTTACTCAACTTAGGAATGTTTCCAATTATGAGTAACCTGAAAGAGAAGCTATTTCTCTTTATCATTACTATCAACTGAATACCATACACAAGTATCTACATCTTCGATCACCTTGAAGAATCCCGATACTTGCTACACCTGGTTCTCTACTCTATTCAAATACCTATAACTCCTCAAAACTTAGACCCTGTGTTTCTACGAAACACATGTCTAAGAACTAGAGAAGTTAAAAGTAAATAGAATATAGTATGAGGACCAACCCCTCTGTCCTAATAGACACTGGACAATATACAATACTCTGTATAAGTCCGCCGAGTCTAACAACTCTTTCACTGTGTGTCGTAGGTTGAAAACTGTACTTATGGTTAAGAAGAATTACACCGCTGTTTAATGCTCCTTACCTAACCATCCACTGATATAGGTAAATGTCATCGACATAATATCAAAAGGTATATCTCACTCTATGAAAATAGACGTACAGATATATCAATTTGAAATTGGTGCATAACAGCGGATATTCAAAACCAAATATTTGCCGACCGGCAAACAGCCCAGATGATCTCCTCAAATATCACCGATTACAACGAATCCCGATATAATGAGGATGATCACCCTATTCCCAATAACTTACTCCCACTCATCATCTGTAAAACCATACAGATGTGAGAATCAAACCTGGTAAATACATACCCTGGAGCAAGTGTCTAATCGGGAAATCAGTTTTCTTTTAACAGTACACAGTTGAACTGAAACATTGAAATGTTTCGATGGGGTTTTCTGGTATTCCTAGTAATGCCTCTACCATTATCCAGATTTACAACTATAACCGTATAATTCTTTGCCACCTCTCCAAATCCCTTTATATGTCTTTAGTCATTACCTTCTGCACACCCCTTTAGGCCAATTGGTTTTCTTCCTTCCCTACCGTTCGGCACCAGCCTATGGTTTGGAAGAAGACTATCCAATAAGCATAATGGGTGTACTGTCCTAATCCTAGGAGCACTCGCAATGCGAGAGAAGGTGAAGATAAAAGACAACCGAATAAACCTTATTCTTATTTCTCCTGGACCAGAATCCATCCCCGAACTGGAACAAGTTCCTTTCGAGTTCGTATATAACCATACGATGGAGTATCCAATAAACTGTGGATCTTCGTAGTGATATGGAGTGTCCTGGAGAAATACAAAGGTGATTTAGGATTGGCGAAGAAATATTTGGTTTGGTCGTGAATATCAGTCACAGTTTACTTTGCCCTCTTACTAATCCCTTGCTTTGTCTTAATCTTAATACCTTCTGCACACCATCGTTATGCTAATTGGTTTTCTTCATTCCCCACTGTTCGGCACCAGCCTAAAGTTTGGAAGAAGACTATCCAATTTGCGTAATAGGTGTACTATCTCCTAAACCAAGGAGTACTCACAACTTGAGAGAAGGTAAAAGGGAAAAGACAACTGAATAATCCTATCCGTTTTCTCCAGAACCGGAAACCATCCTCGAATTCCTTCGAGTTCGTATCTAACCATACGATGGTTTTGTCCAATGGAAGTGGACGTTCGTAGTAACACGGGGTGTTCTGGAGAAAAGGGTAAAAGTAGGAGTGGCAATGAGGTCTGCAACTCTGACAATCCAAAAGCCTGTGTTAAGAAGGTTCGGTCAACTTGGTCTCTGAGTCATAGTCTTGGGTCGGGTCAATGGTCGCTGCCAAAGAGAGAGAGAAAAGAAACACTCAGCGTGCACTCTAACCTAGATCAGAATGGTTACCAATTTATCTAATCTGGAAACCTCCCACTGTACCTCAAACTCTCCTCCAAACCTGAAAGAAGAATTAGTCGGGGTCACCCGAGGAGTAAACCAACTCATCAGTGGGAATCGGGATCCAACTATCATCGCATGATAATGTGACGGAATCCGCTCATGATATCACACTCCAGAAGGTATGCGCATATCTGGCAAGTTTCAGTTCTTTTGAAACTCCCGATGTGATTTCTGCCCCATGCTCTTATGACCTTGGCGTGAGGTCAAAATATCATAAGTCACATGTCAAGTTCTACCCATCATTGTCCAGGTTAATTTGAACCCACCCGTACATACCTTTGACGTAGGCCAAAATAGTAGTACGACTGTCCCAAACCAACGCATCTATCTATGCAACAGATAAATACCCGGCAACTACCAAACACTATGCCTTGGCGTGAGGTCAAAATACATAGCTTGAATACTACCGAATATTTAACTGAAATGATGGAGGGCTACTAATGGTTTCTGGCGAAAACCTTTAACGTAATGAACTTGATATCGTTGAAGGAACGGATAGCTTTTTAGAAAATATAGTGCGGCGAATAGCCCGCCAATTCCAGACTGAAGCCCCCTTCGTCTCAACGCCATGAGATGCGGGCTTGTTGCCATCTAGAACCCGGCTATCCGTTCACTCCTCCATGGGGTAATCCTAGTACAGAAAGTAAAATATACATACAACGGGTACATCGACCGCAACCAGGTCGTGCCCCAAAAGAATAATACAAACGGGCAGTGACGACAGTCCACATGTCGGGCGCTCGCCCCGCAATATCAAATGTACATAATACAACCACAACTGTACTAGCATTGCATCCAGGCTATCCCCACGACCGATCCGCAACATCACAGCAAAACACAGAACATCAACGTGAAAGTCACGTTCGCAAATCCGTCTAACCGGGCTATAGCAGTTAGACAGGATTTACCGATCGAGTGACATTCACGGTCGCAGATATAATGTAAATACTGTGAAATAATGTGTTTAAAATATCCGATCGATCAAAAATTAACAAGTGGGCCCCCAAGCATTACTGTAGCAGATCAGGAAATTCTGGGCCCAATATTAATATTCTAAAACCCCAATTTTCACCCAAAAGGCCTACTGGAAAAATTTTACACACTGATCCATCAATACTGCGGCGGAACCGCGGCAACAAGTAGGGTTCTGCCGCGGTTCCGCGCTCCCCTGAAGAGATCAGTGTCTCGAATTTCTACAGTAGTCTTAGCTCTTCTAGCACAGTACTTTTATACAACCTGAAAAATTTTTGGAGACCAAAAAATTTCAACAGAAAACTGTCGCTAGCAAAAATGTAGATTTTGGAATTTTGGTCGATCGGAAATGCAAAACACATCAAACGAAGCTAGACGAAGTTAATGGCGAGGCTCTGATACCACTGTAAGTGCACGGCGGCGCCCCGGTCGTTAATCCGACGGCCAAATGCGGAAACGGTGATAAACTTTAATTTTGCGAACTTTGCAAACCGGCACCACCGCGCACTAAACCCCAGATCGGGCCATTAAACTAGATCTAGCTAACAACAAGACGGGTTAGAGATATACCGAGTGATCCGAGTCCTCCGGTCTTCTCGTCGTCGTCCCGATCTCACGCGGAATGTCCGGTCTCCATCTCCCTGCCGGAAGGGCACCACGTCGCCTGCATCTTTTACGGGCTCCCGCCTCTATACCGAGGCAACTCGTGTTGGAGATAGTGCCCTCAGAGTCAATTATTAGGTCACAGGTACGTGATTGTAATGATTGAGGGAGGACCTATCCCGGTAGGACAGTCTTACTCGAGATGATAGTATGCTATCTGGTTTACCTTTATCATCGTGTACTGCTTTAGGTGACATGACACGTCGCTATTACACGTTGATAGAGCCCCTAGGATTCTTGCTTGACCACCAGCAGTATGAGGGCGATCATATAAGTGGGAGCTGGGGGTCTATAAGCTTATCCTTAAAAGGTCCCTAGTCGTGGGAGTTTCGAGACTGGGCATCGATACTCCATTAGTAGACTAGTGTATACAGTCGAGACCCCGACGAGGGGCGGTGGCCGGTCTCACAAGCCACTGGTGTCAGTTGGATCACCTAAGATGTATACAGGTGCTCATTGGGTTATGAGTACACCGGACAGGACTCGCCGGGAACATGCTAGTTGGTCATATACCAGACGTCAGATGGCAGTTCCCTGGTGACATGTGTGCAGGTTAGTTCATCGACCTGGGGATCGTCATTTGTCTCGTGTGAGTTCCCACTGTACTTTGATTACTACCCTACCACGGCTCAAAGGAGTCGTGCAAACAGGTTTTAGTTGGGTACAGTCCCGAGCCACATGGAGGCAGTGAGCGTATCTTCAGGGGTTCGTCTCTCCCGGTATTGGGGGTGAGGTCGTGCTGTGTCTAGGAGAGCCATTACACAAAGTCCTTGGCCAAGGCAAGGAGATTTACTGGTAGGTATTCCAGTAGTATCTCAGGGTGTTCTGGGCTACACTCCGACACGACTTGTACCGCTTTTGGGGGTCTGACTTTTACCAACCCCCTAGGCCCGCCATGCGATGCTCATAGACGAACGGACCGGACTGCACGGATATTGTCACTGACAGGCTCAGTTGGGTGTCGGGGTGAGCTTCCTCATCGACGTCCCATTTAGTCAGTACCTGGTAACCCGTTACGTATTGGCTTATACCTCTGACGTGCTAGTGGTTAAATCCACAACCAAGGTGTTGACGAGTCTTTAGAGTCCCCCACATTCAGTTACTCAGCTTTCGGGCGAAAGGTTGTAGAGGCCGTATGGAGATATGGCAAGGTCCGATCAGATACGTGCGGTATTGCACGGATCAGGATCGGACAGTTTGTACTATAGGCCGTATGGTTATATGGCAGGGTTCGATCAGATACGTGCGGTATTGCACGGATCAGGATCGAACAGATATTACTAGCCGACTTTGGTATAAGCCGGATCCTAGTATAGTACAGTGTAGACTTTGTCTCTTTGCATTTGTATTTCGGTCGAAATACAGATGCGGGTGTGTATGCACAGTATCGGGGTTTTCCTGTAATTTATTACGGGACCAGTTTTCTGGAGTTGCCAGTTTGCTTTCTGTTTCGGCCAATTTCCATTGTTCCGTTCATTGGCCGAAGATTGGTGGAGGAGGGTTTATTTGCATTGTTGCAAATAGGCATTTGTGGAGGGGGTTCTTTGCATCTTGTTGCATCATGATGGTTTTCATGATGAGCACCATCATTGACTTCTCCTTCTCATGATGGATTGACTTTGGTTTTGTTGATGGTTGTTTTGAGTGTTGGACTTACCTAGCTATCATTCCTTCACATCATAACTTCACACTCCCTTGTATGATGGTTCATCCACCCACCCCCTTGACCTTGCTCTCTCTCTCTCCAATCACATATGATGGAAAAGGGGGGCCGGCCATTCCCATGGGAATGTGATTCATTTCTCATTTTGGTGGTGGAAAATGTTACTCTCATTTTGGTATGCTACATTTTCCCCACCTCTCTCCAAGCTCTCTTTTCCTCCACCAAATGGCATCTCCACTACCCCATAAGGAGACACAAGTTCTACTACATATTCTACAACGAATCTTGGGCACGTTGACTAGCCAGCATCGTGCCCGAGTTGCCTCGGCATTGAGGTGGGAGCCCGTATACATAGTAGGCGATGTGGTGCACTTCCGGCGACGAGGAGGAGACGGACGGAGATCCCGCGAGGAGATCGGAGTGGAGATGAAGACCGGAGGACTTGGATCGTCGGTATATCTCTAACCCATCTTGTTTAGTAGCTTAGACTAGTTAATGGTTCGATCCGGGTGATAGTGCGCGGTGGTGCCGGTTTGCTAAGTCCGCAAAAATTTAAGTTATTCACCGCTTCCGCATTCCGGCGTCGGATTGACGGCCGGGGCGCCGCCGTGCACCTTCAGTGGTATCAGAGCCTCCCCATTAACTTAGTCTAGCTTTGTGTAATGTGTTTTTCAGTTCCGATCGATCGAAATGTCCGAAAACCCAAATACACCCACGACAGTTTCTGTTGAATTTTTCCAGTCTCCAAAAATTTTTCAGGTTGCATAAAAGTACTGTGCTAGATGAACTAAGAGCACTGTTCAAATTCGAGGCAATGATATTCCAACCAGAGCGCGGAAGCGCGGCCAAAACCCACTTATGGCCGCGCTTCCGCCGCAGTATGGAATAATCATTGGGCCGGATTTTTTCAGTGGGCTTCTGGGGATAAATTTGGGTTTCTGGAACATTTAAATTGGGCCCATATTTTCTGTAACTGCTGCAGTTTTGTTTTGGGGCCCACTTGTTATATTTTAATCGATCGGATATTTTAAACACATTTTTCACAGTATTTACATTATATCTGCGACCGTGAATGTCACTCGATCGGTAAATCCGGTCTAACTGCTATAGCTCGGTTAGACGGATTTGCGAACGTGACTTTCACGTTGATGTTCTATGTATTTGCTGTGATGTTGCGGATCGGTCGTGGGGGATAGCCTGGATGCAATGCTAGTACAGTTTTGTTGTATTATGTACATTTGATATTGCGGGGCGAGCGTCCGACATGTGGACTGCCGTCACTGCCTGATTGTATTATTATTTTGGGGCACGACCTGGTTGCGGTCGATGTACCCGTTGTATGTATATTTTACTTTCTGTACTAGGATTGCCCCGCGGAGGGGTGCACGGATAGCCGGGTTCTGGAGGGCAACAAGCCCGCATCTCATGGCATTGAGACGGAGGGGGCTTCACTCTAGGATTGGCGGGCTATTCGCCGCACTCGTAGGGGGTACTGGTTGACCCAGGAGGGGTGCCCAAGTTACCGGATTCCGTGAAGTGCTGGGTGGTCCATTCACGTTGCTGAAGGGGGCTGCCTCGCTTCAGGTTTTGGCGGGTAACTTGCCGCGCCCGTAGGGGTCTAGGATTTCATTGCACAGGCTATCCACACGACCAGGGGAACGTCGGGTTTCAGTAGTGGCTCTGTGAAACCCGGGGATCCCAGATATCTGTATTGTTTCTGTGGTGCTGTACATTTTCTGTGATGTTGCATTTTATTCACGCCTTGAGCGAATATAATATATTGGTATATATATTAGTAGATGTTGTATATGTTTTGCATCCGCGCTAGTCCAGTCCCCGCTCTGTCGTTAGTTAGCTAACCTAACGGGTAATGACGGGACCCAGTGGCGAATGCGGATGGCATATACGTACATCAGTATATTTTCGTTCTTTTTGGTGTGATCAATTGATGGGACTGCATTGATTCGGATCAATGCAAAGTTAAAAACAAACCTAATCTGATGTTGTTGGAACACTTTTTCAAAAAGCTGTTATTGCAAGGACGTTTACTTTTGTTTTGCATCGTGGTATTCATTAGAATATCCTGCTCCTCAGTCGACGAGGCAAGGGCCGAGATCCCTTCACCGGGAGTGACCCCTTGGACAATAAGTTTGCGTCAGGGCATTAACTTCACTATAGCCGATTACTTTTGCTTTGCACCGTGGTATTCATTTGGAATATCCTGCACCCCATTCTACGGGGAAAGAGCCGAGATCCCTTCACCGGGAGTGACCTCTTTAGCAACGGTTTTCGTCACTATATTTTCAAAAAGCTATCCGTTCCTTCAACGATATCAAGTTCATTACGTTAAAGGTTTTCGCCAGAAACCATTCGTAGCCCTCCGTCGTTTCATATGGGTAGTCAATAGTATTCAAGCTGTGTTTGTTGGCCAAAGTCAAGGCACAGTGTTTGGTAGCTGTTGGTTATTCATATGCAGCATAGATAGATGCGTTGGTTTGGAACAGTCGTATAGCCTTGTTGGCCAAAGTCAAGGGCTTGTGCGGGTGGATTCGAATCAACCTGGAGAATGACGGGTAGAACTTGACATGTGACTTATGATTTGTTGGCCAAAGTCAAGGTCATAAGAGCATGGGGCAGAAATCACATCGGGAGTTTCAAAAGAACTGAAACTTGCCAGATATGCGCATACCTTCTGGAGTGTGATAGCGTGAGCGGATTCCGTCACGTTATCATGCAATGATAGTTGGATCCCGATTCCCACTGATGAGTTAGTTTTACTCCTCGGGTGTTCCCGACTAATTCTTCTTTCAGGTTTGGAGGAGAATTTGAGGTACAGTGGGAGGTTTCCAGATTAGATAAATTGGTAACCATTCTGATCTAGGTTAGAGTGCACGCTGAGTGTTTCTTTTCTCTCTCTCTCTTTGGCAGCGACCATTGACCCGACCCTAAGACTTTGACTCAGTGACCAAGTTGACCGAACCTTCTTAAACACCGGCTTTTGGATTGTCAGAGTTGCAGACCTCATTGCCACTCCTACTTTTACCCTTTTTCTCCAGGACACCCCGTATTACTACGAACGTCCACTTCCATTGGACAAAACCATCGTATGGTTAGATACGAACTCGAAAGAATTTATTCGAGGATGGTTTCCGGTTCTGGAGAAAACGGATAGGATTATTCAGTTGTCTTTTCCTTTTACCCTCTCTCAGGTTACGAGTACTCCTTGGTTTAGGGGTAGTACACCTATTACGCAAATTGGATTGTCTTCTTCCAAACCTTAGGCTGGTGCCGACCGGTAGGGAATGAAGAAAACCAATTAGCATAACGATGGTGTGCAGAAGGTATTAAGTTCAGACAAAGCAAGGGATTAGTAAGAGGGCAAAGTAAATTGCAACAGATATTCACGACCAAACCAAATATTTCGTTACCACTCCCACATCACCTTTGTATTTCTCCAGGACACTCCGTATCACTACGAAGATCCACAGTTTATTTGGATATTCCATCGTATGGTTATATACGAACTCGAAAGGAACTTGTTCCAGTTCGGGGATGGATCCTGGTTCAGGAGAAATAGGAATAAAGTACATTCAGGTGTCTTTTATCTTCACCTTCTCTCGTGTTGCGAGTGTTCCTAGGATTGGGACAGTACACCCATTATGCTTATTGGATAGTCTTCTTCCAAACCATAGGCTGGTGCCGAACGGTAGGGAAGGAAGAAAACCATTTGGCCTAAAAGGGTGTGCAGAAGGTAAAGACTAAAGACATATGAAGGGATTTGGAGAGGTGGCAAAGAACTATACGGTTACAGTCGTGAATCTGGAAGAGGCATTACTAGGAATACCAGAATACCCCATCGGAACATTTCAATGTTTCAGTTTCACTGTGTAATGTTAAAGGAAAACTGATTTCCCGATTAGATACTTACTCCAGGGTATGTATTTACCAGGTACGATTCTCACATCTGTATGGTTTTACAGATGATGAGTGGGAGTAAGTTATTGGGAATTGGGTGATTATCCTCATTATATCGGGATTCGTTGTAATCGGTGATATTTGAGGAAATCACCTGGGCTGTTTGCCGGTCGGCAAATATTTGGTTTTGAATATCCACTGTTATGCACCAATTTCAAATTGATATATCTGTACGTCTATTTTCATAGAGTGAGATATACCTTTCTGAAATTATGTCTACGACATTTACCTATATCAGTGGATGGTTAGGTAAGGAGCATTAAACAGCGGTGTAATTCTTCTTAACCATAAGTGCAGTTTTCAACCTACGACACACAGTGAATGAGTTATCAGACTCAAGGGACTTATACAGAGTATTGTATGTTGTCCAGTGTCCATTAGGACAGAGGGGTTGGTCCTCGTACTATATTCGGTTTACTTATGACTTCTCTAGTTTTTAGACAAGTGTTTCGTGGAAACACAGGGTCCGAATTTTGAGAAGTTATAGGTATTTGAATACAGTAGAGAACCAGGTGTAGCAAGTATCGGGATTCTTCAAAGAGATCGAAGATGTAGATACTTGTGTATGGTATTCAGTTGATAGTAATGATAAAGAGATCTTGCTTCTCTTTCAGGTTACTCATAATTGGAAGTATTCCTAAGATTGAGTAACGCTGATCGGCCTCCTTCCATTTAGTTGACATGCGCTGGGGACAGCTGCATGATTTGAATCTGGTTCAATTAAATCAGTGCCTCTGTTTCTATATTGGATATAGAACAGTTCATATCTTAACGATGTTAAGGTACGGGGAGTTGTCCGGTTTATGATTAAAACCAGACACTGGACAACTCAAGGCACGTTTCTGTAATGGCTGTTTGTGGGTTGACCCATGCTATGACGCGGGTTGACTTTCTACCATCTGGAAGATCAATAGCAATATTGTTCTTGACTCGCCACAGTTTTAAATTAAAAATGGATTTTTTCAGGAAAACAGTAGTGGGAGTATGGTAGAACTGGAAGTGATTCCAGAACCACAAACGATTACTGAAGATCTGATAAGGAACCTTAAGATTCAATCTGAATTGACATTCCATTGGCCACTCCGCAGATAAGGTGGGTAACTTCAGGCACCCGAGAGGTACTACGGTAGCCTCAAGGACGGTGACAGGGAAGTTCTTGTTTACCCACAATTACCATTGCTGTTGTTCCAGGCTGCGAGACCCGGCGGGAGGATGAGTATAGCGTCGTTCTAAACTAGTTTTAGAAGTGCACGTCTATATGACTCTGCCAGAGGGTTGTCGTAGTCAGTGGGAGCAGCGGAAGCATTGGTGGACAGGTAGCTTATGTCTATTTACAGACTGAAGCACCAGTAGCGGAGATAGATCATCTATTTCTGACGTGACAGTCATGGGTTTGACTTCATCAGAATAGGGGATGGATCTGTTGAGAAGGTAGTAGGGTGTGATATCCTGGTATTTGGATGACATACACAAAGTAGGAAAGGAAACTCCTATACTACGATCGGTTATACTTTGGTCGTCACACAGTGGTTTCTCCACATGGACTTGGACATTATATCTGACATACTGGTTACTAGATCTATGGTCTTAGATCTAGATTTGGGTGGTTTCCCAATCAGGGTACTTGACAGCATTCTAAGAGTATTTAGGATGGACGACTCCTGGCACGGTAGTGTACCTGCAGGTAACGGAGTCACCCTCTCTAAAGGTGTCTTACAGACTAAAGGGGAGAGGGATGTGCATGATTGGCAGATCACTTGCTTAGGCAATTGAGTCAATCATGAGATGTCAAGTACCACACCAGATATTGTTCTTGCACTAGATGCAATAAGTTGACATTAATCCAATCCTGGAGAAATAGTCGGAAGCAGTTTTAGAACATAAGTGGATGTTCTAGGGATATGATAACGACAGCCTCATTCGGGAAACAGTTATCATTCCAGGCTTCCAAGGTGACATGGACGACAAGAAGGTTGTCAGAGTTATAGTTTTTCCTTCTGATGAGGGGCAGTATTTTGGACAGGTGGTCCAAGGCAATACTGAGGGAAGCATGGCGCGCAGGATACTGATTAAGTTCAGTTGTCGATACAGTCTAAGAAGTTTGGATTTGGAGTTCATTTATGAGCTATGTCCCATCAGACATCCAGACACATTCTAAGACAGGTATTGCTCATTTCGGGAGATGGGTTTCTCCGCGAACTTGAGATATAGAGAGACAGGGAAAGAGACAACTAAGCGGATCCACTCACTGAGGCTATTCCTCGAACGCAATAGTTCCGCAAACGAGCTTTGTGAGACTGACTAGTAGAGGAGTTGGATGTTCGGTATCACACGGGCTGTGAGTATGCGACATCGCAATAATTAGCCTTGAGTGCAAGTGGGAGATTGTTGGAGATAGTGCCCTCAGAGTCAATTATTAGGTCACAGGTACGTGATTGTAATGATTGAGGGAGGACCTATCCCGGTAGGACAGTCTTACTCGAGATGATAGTATGCTATCTGGTTTACCTTTATCATCGTGTACTGCTTTAGGTGACATGACACGTCGCTATTACACGTTGATAGAGCCCCTAGGATTCTTGCTTGACCACCAGCAGTATGAGGGCGATCATATAAGTGGGAGCTGGGGGTCTATAAGCTTATCCTTAAAAGGTCCCTAGTCGTGGGAGTTTCGAGACTGGGCATCGATACTCCATTAGTAGACTAGTGTATACAGTCGAGACCCCGACGAGGGGCGGTGGCCGGTCTCACAAGCCACTGGTGTCAGTTGGATCACCTAAGATGTATACAGGTGCTCATTGGGTTATGAGTACACCGGACAGGACTCGCCGGGAACATGCTAGTTGGTCATATACCAGACGTCAGATGGCAGTTCCCTGGTGACATGTGTGCAGGTTAGTTCATCGACCTGGGGATCGTCATTTGTCTCGTGTGAGTTCCCACTGTACTTTGATTACTACCCTACCACGGCTCAAAGGAGTCGTGCAAACAGGTTTTAGTTGGGTACAGTCCCGAGCCACATGGAGGCAGTGAGCGTATCTTCAGGGGTTCGTCTCTCCCGGTATTGGGGGTGAGGTCGTGCTGTGTCTAGGAGAGCCATTACACAAAGTCCTTGGCCAAGGCAAGGAGATTTACTGGTAGGTATTCCAGTAGTATCTCAGGGTGTTCTGGGCTACACTCCGACACGACTTGTACCGCTTTTGGGGGTCTGACTTTTACCAACCCCCTAGGCCCGCCATGCGATGCTCATAGACGAACGGACCGGACTGCACGGATATTGTCACTGACAGGCTCAGTTGGGTGTCGGGGTGAGCTTCCTCATCGACGTCCCATTTAGTCAGTACCTGGTAACCCGTTACGTATTGGCTTATACCTCTGACGTGCTAGTGGTTAAATCCACAACCAAGGTGTTGACGAGTCTTTAGAGTCCCCCACATTCAGTTACTCAGCTTTCGGGCGAAAGGTTGTAGAGGCCGTATGGAGATATGGCAAGGTCCGATCAGATACGTGCGGTATTGCACGGATCAGGATCGGACAGTTTGTACTATAGGCCGTATGGTTATATGGCAGGGTTCGATCAGATACGTGCGGTATTGCACGGATCAGGATCGAACAGATATTACTAGCCGACTTTGGTATAAGCCGGATCCTAGTATAGTACAGTGTAGACTTTGTCTCTTTGCATTTGTATTTCGGTCGAAATACAGATGCGGGTGTGTATGCACAGTATCGGGGTTTTCCTGTAATTTATTACGGGACCAGTTTTCTGGAGTTGCCAGTTTGCTTTCTGTTTCGGCCAATTTCCATTGTTCCGTTCATTGGCCGAAGATTGGTGGAGGAGGGTTTATTTGCATTGTTGCAAATAGGCATTTGTGGAGGGGGTTCTTTGCATCTTGTTGCATCATGATGGTTTTCATGATGAGCACCATCATTGACTTCTCCTTCTCATGATGGATTGACTTTGGTTTTGTTGATGGTTGTTTTGAGTGTTGGACTTACCTAGCTATCATTCCTTCACATCATAACTTCACACTCCCTTGTATGATGGTTCATCCACCCACCCCCTTGACCTTGCTCTCTCTCTCTCCAATCACATATGATGGAAAAGGGGGGCCGGCCATTCCCATGGGAATGTGATTCATTTCTCATTTTGGTGGTGGAAAATGTTACTCTCATTTTGGTATGCTACATTTTCCCCACCTCTCTCCAAGCTCTCTTTTCCTCCACCAAATGGCATCTCCACTACCCCATAAGGAGACACAAGTTCTACTACATATTCTACAACGAATCTTGGGCACGTTGACTAGCCAGCATCGTGCCCGAGTTGCCTCGGCATTGAGGTGGGAGCCCGTATACATAGTAGGCGATGTGGTGCACTTCCGGCGACGAGGAGGAGACGGACGGAGATCCCGCGAGGAGATCGGAGTGGAGATGAAGACCGGAGGACTTGGATCGTCGGTATATCTCTAACCCATCTTGTTTAGTAGCTTAGACTAGTTAATGGTTCGATCCGGGTGATAGTGCGCGGTGGTGCCGGTTTGCTAAGTCCGCAAAAATTTAAGTTATTCACCGCTTCCGCATTCCGGCGTCGGATTGACGGCCGGGGCGCCGCCGTGCACTTACAACTCGGGCATGAAGCTGGTAAGTCGACATGCCAAATATATGCTGTAGAATATGTGTAGGACTCATGTCTCATATTTGGGGTAGTGGATGTTGCCATTTGATAGATGGAGGAATCAAGATAAGAAAAATGGTGCTTGCATTTTTCTAGCATGAAATGAGATCAAGGAAAATTGCCACACTCAAAATGAAACACTCTCATCCTCACTCAATGAAGTGGCCGGCCATGCTCATTTAGGAATGGTGGTGGAGAGCAAAAACAAATACAAGAGGGAGGTAAGTGTAGGAGATGAAAGAGGTGACCATAAACAAACATCAACCATAACTAAATTCACATCAAAACCATACCCTTTCTAATCTCATTTAATGCAAGTGATGGAGGGAATCAAAGATGCTATCATAATCTCTCATCTCACAAATAAACCCTCCACAAAATGTTATTTGCACAATTGCAAATAACCCCCTCCATCGGAAAAGTCCGGCCGGGAAAGAACAAAGGAAAACCGGCCGGAACGGAATGCAAACTGGCAACCCCAGAAAACTGGTCCCGTAATAAATTACAGGAAAACCCCGATACTGTGCATACACACCCGCATCTGTATTCCGTCCGGATACAAATGCAAAGAGACAAAATCTACACTGTACTAAACTAGGATCCGGCTTAAAACAAAGCCGGCTAGTAATATCCGTTCGATCCTGATCCGTGCAATACCGCACGTATCTGACCGAACCCTGCCATATATCTATACGGCCTCTAGTACAAACCGTCCGATCCTGATCCGTACAATAACGCACGTATCTGATCGGACCCTGCCATATCTCCATACGGCCTCTACAGCGTTTCGCCCGAAAGCTGAGTAACTGAATGTGTGGTGGACTCTAAAGACTCGTCAATACTATGGCTGTGGATTTAACCACTAGCACGTCAGAGGTATAAGCCAATACGTAACGGGCCACCAGCTATTGACTAAAAGGGACGTCGATGAGCGAACTCATCCTGACACCCTACTGAGCCTGTCAGTGACAATATCCATACAGTTCGGTCCGTTCGTCTATGAGCATCGCATGTCGGGCCTAGGGGGGTGGGTAAAAGTCAGACCCCTAAAAGCGGTACAAGTCGTGTCGGAGTGTAGCCCAGAACACCCTGAGATACTACTGGAATACCTACCAGTAAATCTCCTGCCTTGGCCAAGGACTTCGTGTAATGGCTCTCCTAGACACAGCGCGACCTCACCCCCAATACCGGGAGAGACGAACCCCCGAAGATCCGCTCACTGCCTCCATGTGGCTCGGGACTGTACCCAACTAAAACCTGTTTGCACAACTCCTTTGAGCCGTGGTAGGGTAGTAATCAAAGCACAGTGGGAACTCACACGAGACAAATGACGATCCCCAGGTCGATGAACTAATCTGTACGCATGTCACCTGGGAACTGCTATCTGACGTCAGGTATAAGACCAACTAGCATGTTCCCGGCGAGTCCTGTCCGGTGTACTCATAACCCAATGAGCACCTGTATACATCTTAGGTGATCCAACTGACACCAGTGGCTTGTGAGACCGGCCACCGCCCCTCGTCGGGGTCTCGACTGTATACACTAGTCTACTCTGGAGAATCGATGCCCTGTCTCGAAACTCCTACGACTAGGGACCTTTTAAGGATGTGCTTATAGACCCCAGCTCCCACTTATATGATCGCCCTCATACTGCTGGTGGTCAAGCAAGAATCCTAAGGGCTCTATCAACGTGCAATAGTGACATGTCAGGTCACCTAAAGCAGTACACGATGATAAAGGTAAACCAGATAGCATACTATCATCTCGAGTAAGACTGTCGTACCGGGATAGGTCCTCCCTCAATCATTGCAATCATGTGCCTGTGATCCAATAATTGACTCTGAGGGCACTATCTCCAACACTGTCTAGCCAGAAAGCACACTTTGAAAATTTGGCGAAAAGCTGATGCTCTCTCAAGGTTTGCAGTGTAATCCGCAGGTGCTGCTCGTGCTCTTCCCTACTCCGAGAATACACCAAGATATCGTCAATGAACACTATGATGAACAGATCAAGATACGGCCGGAAAATGCGGTTCATCAAGTCCATGAATGCTGCTGGCGCGTTGGTGATTCCGAACGACATCACCAAAAACTCATAATGGCCGTAGCGCGTGCGGAAAGTTGTCCTGGAAATGTCCTCCTGTCGAACCCGCAGCTGATGGTATCCTGATCGCAAATCGATCCTCGAAAAGTATCCTACCCCCTGAAGCTGGTTGAACAAATCGTCGATACGTGGCAAAGGATACCTGTTCCGCACTGTCACCCTGTTCAGTTGGCGGTAGTCAATACACAGACGCAAACTGCCGTCCTTCTTCTTAACGAACAGGACTGGAGCACCCCAAGAAGAAACACTGGGTCGAATAAGTCCCTTGTCCAGCAAATCTTGCAACTGATCCTTCAATTCTCTAAGTTCCGCCGGGGCCATCCGATAAGGCGGTACAGAAATAGGTCCCGCGCCAGGAACCAAATCAATACAGAAGGTAATATCACGCTCGGGCGGTAGCCCAGGAAGCTCGTCAGGGAATACATCAGGAAACTCGCTAACAACCGGAACCTGATCCATCGGAACCTCTGTAGCTTTAGTATCGCAAACATAGGCGAGAAATCCCTGACATTCCTTCCGCAAAAGCTGTCCAGCGCTAAAAGAAGAAATCACACTGTGAGGGGTGGCACCACGGTCCCCCAACACAACAACAACCGACTCGCCGGGAAAACAAAATCGAACTGTCTTCTCGCGGAAGTCAACAGAAGCATAGCACGTGCCTAACCATTCAATGCCCAAAAGAACGTCGAAGTCCAACATCTCAAGAAGGATCAAATCGAACGGCAACTCTCTCTCGCCAATACGGACGGTACAGGATCGGAACACGTGCCTAGCAACAAACGACTTTCCCACAGGAGTAGTCACAACAAGCGGCTGGTCAAGCAAACCGGACTCTCTACCGAAACTCGGCACAAAGTATGTGGATACATACGAGTGCGTGGATCCGGGATCGAATAACACGTGTGCATCAACCGAACATATAGGAAGGATACCTGAGACCACCGCATTGGACGCCTGCGCGTCCTGATGCGTCAAAGCAAAGACTCGCGCCTGTCCTCCACCTGTAACTAACTGTCCCCTGCCGGCCGGTGGCTGCCCTCTGCCTCGGTCACCTCGTCCTCTATGAACAAATCCTCCGCGACCACGACCTCTCTGTGCATGCGTCTGACGCGGAGTAACAGTGGGTACTATCGGCAATGTCGTCTGCGGTGGTGAAGGTGGTAATGTAACATGCGGTGCTGCCGCCTCACTCCGGGGTACCTCAGGACAATCTCGCACACGATGATGAGAACTCCCGCAACGGTAACATCCCGATGATGGTCGCTGACCCTCCTGGGGATAGGAGCTAAATAACCAGCCTCGCCTCGAATCTCTGCCACCTGCAAGGTGCCTGTCACGACGCCGAAAAGGCCGTCTCTGCACTGACGTATCTGCACGAACTCTCTTCGGCTCTGGGACTGCCGAAGTCTCAGCAAGACGCTCCTCAACTAATAATGCTGCATCTACTGCTGCTGCATATGTCTCGTAATGCTGCGCGCTGATAGCAAGGAATAGTGGTTTAAGCAAGCCTCGGACAAATCTCTTGACTCGCAACTCCTCGGTAGCCACTAAGTACGGAGCATAAACTGATAGCTCGGTGAACAGCACGTCATACTCTGCCACTGACATCTCTGGCGTCTGGCGTAAGGACTCAAACCTGCGTGCTCTAGCATCTCTGACACTCAGGGGAAGAAAGCGGGCAAGGAATAGCGCCACGAACTCTGTCCAGGTCATAGGAGGAAGACCTGCTGCTCTACCCTTCTCGACTGATTCGCACCATTTCTGCGCAAGACCTTTCAGGCGAAAGCTCGCGAACTTAACCCATCTCGCATCTGCGCATCTAAGTGAACGACATATCCACGCCATCCTATCAATGAAAGACTGTGGATCCTCGTCCACATCGGTGCCTGTGAAGACCGGAGGCTTCAGCCTCATAAACTCTGACAGCGATACTGTAATAACCTCTGTAGTCGCGGGTGCAACTGCCTGAACTGTGGTACCACCGCGGTCTCTACAACGGGTGGAACTACCTCTGGTTGCTGTGCTCGAAGTGTCTCAACTAGAGATCCCATCATTTGGCGCATCTCCTGCATACTGGATCCCATCGTGTGGCGTATCTCCTGCACACCAGCCCCTAACATAGCAATCTGATCTGTCACGGCAGGAACAACCTGCTCGGGCACAACCGGTGTACTACCCGGATTGTCCTCGTCTCGGACGAGTCAAATCGAATCTCGGCCCTCGCGGCCACTCTCTGCGCCCTCGTAGTCTTTGGCGGCATAATGGCTAAAAGGAACAATAGGATTCGATAAGGATACGAAAGTCGAATCGCAGGAATGTATATACTCAAGAAGGAATTTAAATCAACAAGTCCTATGGTCGCGTAGGCGGAGTACCGTGTCATGAGTATGCCGCGGAACATACACACGCTACGCTACCCTGCTGTAGCTACCTACTCCATCATACCAGGGTCGTCCAATACTCCGAATGGTAAAACCTACGCTCTGATACCAACTTTGTCACGACCCAAAGTTTGGCCCATGACCGGCACTTTACCACGTAACGTTTACAGGCGTAACGCGACTAAGTGAACCGAAAACCCAGAAATCAAACCAGTAAAAGTATAGAGTGTTATAAGTTTAAAATTAAAGCACTTACTAACATGTTAAGGAATCTAAGTAAACAATCACCAAGATAGCAGTATACGACGCCGTAGCGAAGATCAAGATCCACAAGTGGGAACATCACAGAGAGAATAAACTGCAAGTACAGCCGGCTCACAACGAGCTCGACACTAGAATACAAATAATATACATCATCGTCCTCACACTGTCTCTAAGTCCAACACATACATGGTAGATGGAGAATACTAGATACAACAATGTACATAACTGAAAGATAAATAGATACCGCACAAAACCCACCGATCAGCAAAAGAGCTAGTACACCAACTATAGGGGTATCTGTGTCAAAAGATGCAAAACGCAGCCTGCCGCGACTACTCCGAAGGGCAACCTGCAAATACTGTGGCACAACGGGGGTGAGTTGCCAACTCGTGAATAGAGATAACATATAAAGGTAATCGCGAGTATGCATGTACTGCGCTACTCTATCATATGCCAACAGATGATATCAATATGTGATAAGCAGTATGTGCAATAATCATGCAAGTGCTCTATCAGGTAATATAACTACAGGATGGGGTACAATAATAAATGCTGAGCATGGGCAATATAACATCTACACGGAATGTCAACGTGGAATATATAATCGGTGTCCATCAATGCACCCAGATCCCCCAAATAGCTCAGGCGCCGGCATCCTCATCGGCCCTCAAATCCTGTAAATCTCTGAGAATCCCGAGTGCCCAACATCGGCACCCAAATATCATAAATACTCGTGTCCAGCATCGACACGCAAATCCTCATCCATCGGGCCCCGTCAGTCCAGGTCAGCCCACAGGCTCCGTCTGCGGTATCGGCCCTCGACCCCGGCAGTACGGATCACCCCACATCCATCTATCGACTTTGATCAGTATCCTCCGGATAACTGTCAGGTCCAACCAATCACCGGTAGGTAGTAGTCCCTCTGCCAGGCTCATCGTCTACTACACAGCGAAACCGTTCTCGCCCCGGGGTACCATACCGGGTCCACCATATACCCGTAATCGGCCTCAACCAGCTCCTCGATTCGGGTTCATATATATCACTCTAGCACCGAGGAAACACATGGTGGACGCACTGAAATATCATATTAAGGGAACCGGGTTTTTAAATGATTACATATTTGAAATAGCCATGGTTCCCAAATCCAGAAATCACATGTAATCCAAATAAATATGCAAGTCAATGATCCGATATGATATGTGCATCAAATATGAATATCATGTCATGTCACATATAGATGAGCTACAATATAATGATCCGATGCGATATATGCATCAAGTATGAATATCAAGTCATGTCACATATAGATGAGCTACAATATAATGATCCGATGTGATATATGCATCAAGTATGAATATCAAGTCATGTCACATATAGATGAGCTACAATATAATGATCCGATGTAAATTCTACAGGGTGAGTGTCATGGCAATTACTAACGGTGTGTGTGTAACATGCAGGATAGTGCTCGTGCAACATGGACCGTTTGTAATGGTGCGGTGTTCTATCAATTCTAGTTTATAACCATATAGCAGGGAATGCAGTATGCACTAAATAGTAGCCATGAACAGTCAATGTATGTGAATATAGCTATAAGGTCCTATTAGCCCTGACGTAGAACGCCATGCGGGCGATATCCCCGTAGATGTTAAATCTACTCATCGTAATCTCTCGCTAGGTATAGCCAACAACTTGTTTCCCCTTCTGCGCGGCGTCCGCCGTACTCGCCTGCGAACCTAGAATTTCACAATACATCATACATAAGCTTGAAGTCACACAAACAAGACATTAAGGCCGAACTAGTAACTCGTGTCGTGAACCAAGCGCGCGTGTGCGCGATGCGCTAAAACGTGTGATTACGCGCCTGAAGCCACTCCGACGCATCGCGATACGCAGAAACCCAAAACCCATACACATGTATCACGCGTGTCGCGAAGATTTAAAAATACGGGAAAATGGGTAATCACCTCGAGATTTTGATACAGAAAAGATATTGTAAAACTATATATACCAAAATAACTCACATAGCAGCAGACACCATCACCCCAAACCCCAACCCAAAACACCCCCATCTGGCAGCAATTTGCAGCCAGAATGCTTATTTCGGCGGCCTGGGTAGGGAATTGGGCTCCCAGGTTTTGTGTGTGCACTCTATACCCCCCATACATGCTACAGTAATATCTAGTTTCACTCTGAAATATCTCGGGTAGCAGCAGATCCTACAGGGCCTTATTTCTAGTTAAAAATCCACACTTTTGCACTAAAATCAAACTTTAGGGTATTTTTGTGCAAACTGAAACAAACCTGGCCTAAAATAGTTTTAATAACACCTAATAGAGCTAACATAACTAACAAAACCCTAATCTAACATGTGAATCAAAAATATCCTTTAATATCACCAAAAATGCACAAAAATGAGATTTTTACTAAAGAATACTACAAGTTTAAGGAAGAGGAGTGCTAATATGAGTTAATACCTTCTATGAACCTTGTAAAACACCAAAAGTTCCAGCTTCTCCTTTAAGTATGCATATTTGCCTCCAAACACCTCAAAAACTCATTTTTCCTGAGGTTTTGTGAAGGAAATGTGTGGTTTTTGTGTAGGATTTTGAATAGAGATCAAAGGGACATGAAGAGGAGAAGAAAAGATGAAGAAAAGATGGGTTTTCTGCTGGAATTCCTGCAGGAAATTCTAAAGTGGGGAAAAGAGAGAGAGGAGAGAAGAAAATGGGGTCAAAAAAGTCAACCTTTCACCTAACCACCATGCTTCATTGTTTATTAGGATTTGAAATTATAAAAAGGGTTATGATATGAATAAAATGGTGGGGAAAAAGTTAGCAACCATGCAACACAAGAATGGTTAACACTTTAACCTAGGTCAAGGAAAATTATGCTAAGTGTGCATGTGTGCACTAACACAAGAAAATTCCCAAAATGCTAACACTACTAAATATAACTAATAATCCTATAAACACATATATAAAAACACATACGATCGCTAATTATCACGAAAGACATTCTAACGGAAATTCAAAGTGTTACATGGCTGTTTGTGGGTTAACCCGGGCTATGACGAGGGTTGATTTTCTACCATCTGGAAGATCAATAATGATATTGTTCTTGACTCGCCACAGTTTTAATAAAAATGGATTTATTTTCAGAAAACAGTAGTGGGAGTATGGTAGAACTGGAAGTGATTCCAGAACCGCAAACGATTACTGAAGATTTGATAAGAACCTAAAGATTCAATCTGGTTTGACATTCCATTGGCCACTCCGCAGATAAAGTGAGTAACCTCAGGCACTCGAGAAGTACTTCGGTATGCTCAAGGACGGTGGCAGGGAGGTTCTTGTTTACCCAGACTTGCCATTACTGTTATTCCAGGCTACGAGACCCGGCAGGAGGATGAGTATAGCGTCGTTCTAAACTGGCTTCAGAAGTGTACGCCTATATGACTCTGCCAGAGGGTTGTCGTAGTCAGTGGGAGAAGCGGAAGCATTGGTGGACATCAGGCTTATGTCTATTTATAGACTAAAGCAGATATAGTGGAGATAGATCATCTATTTCTGATGTGACAGTCATAGGTTTGACTTCATCAGAATAGGGGATGGGTCTGTTAAGAAGGTAGTAGGGTGTGATGTCCTAGTATTTGATGACATACACAGAGTAGGAAGTGATAATCCTATACTACGATCGGTTATACTTTGGTCGTCACACAGTAGTTTCTCTAAACAGGACTTGGATATTATATCAGACATTCTGGTTACTAGATCTATAGTTTTAGATCTAGATTTGGGTAGTTTCCTAATCTGGGTACCTTGACAGCATTCTATGAGTATTTAGAATGGACGACTCCTGACACGGTAGTATACCTGCAGGTGATGGGGTCACCCTCTCTAAAGGTGTCTTACAGACTAAAGGGGAGAGGGATGTGCATGATTGGCAGATCACTTGCTTGGGCAATTGAGTCGATCATGAGATGTCAAGTACCACACCAGATGTTGTTCTTGCAGTAGGTGCAATAAGTTGATATTCATCCAATCCTGGAGAAACAATCGGAAGCAGTTCTAGAACATAAGTGGATGTTCTAGGGATATGATAACGACATTCTCCTTCGGGAGACAGTTATCATTCCAGGCTTCCAAGGCGACCTGGATGGCAGAGTGGCTGTCAGAGTTATAGTTTGCCCTCTGACGAGGGGCAGTATTTTGGACAGGTGGTCCAGGTGGATACTGAGGGAAGGTATGGCGCAGGATACTGATTAAGTTCAGTTGACGATACAGTCTAAGAAGTTTGGATTTGGAGTTCACTTATGAGCTAGGTCCCATCAGACATCCAGACACAATCTAAGACAGGTATTGCTCATTTTGGGAGATGGCTTTCTCCGCAAACTTGAGCTAAAGAGAGACATAGAAAGAAACACCAGAGCGGATCCACTCACTGAGGCTATTCCTCGAATGCAATAGTTTCACAAACGAGCTTTATGAGACTGACTAGTGGAGGAGTTGGGTGTTCGGTATCACAGGGGCTATGAGTATGCGACATCGCAATAATTAGCCTTGAGTGCAAGTGGGAGATTGTTGGAGATAGTGCCCTTAGAGTCAATTATTGGATCACAGGCACGTGATTGCAATGATTGAGGGAGGACCTATCCCAGTAGGACAGTCTTACTCGAGATGATAGTATGCTATCTGGTTTATCTTTATTATCGTGTACTGCTTTAGGTGACCTTACGAGTCGCTATTACACGTTGATAGAGCCCCTAGGATTCTTGCTTGACTACCAGCAGTATGAGGGCGATCATATACGTGAGTGCTGGAGTCTATAAGCACATCCTTAAAAGGTCCCTAGTCGTAGGAGTTTCGAGACAGGGCATCGATACTCCGGAGTAGACTAGTGTATACAGTCGAGACCCCGACGAGGGGCGGTGGCCGGTCTCACAAGCCACTGGTGTCAGTTGGTTCACCTAAGATGTATACAGGTGCTCATTGGGTTATGAGTACACCGGACAAGACTCGCCGGGAACCTGCTAGTTGGGATTATACCTGATGTCAGATAGCAGTTCCCTAGAGACATGTGTACAGGTTAGTTCATCGACCTGGGATCGTCATTTGTCTTGTATGAGTTCCCACTGTGCTTTGATTACTACCCTACCACGCTCAAAGGAGACGTGCAAACAGGTTTTAGTTGGGTACAGTCCTGAGCCACATGGAGGCAGTGAGCGGATCTGCAGGGGTTCGTCACTCCCGGTATTGGGGGTGAGGTCGCGCTGTGTCTAGGAGAGCCAGAACATGAAAAGTCCTTGGCCAAGGCAGGAGATTTGCTGGTAAGTATTCCAGTAGTATCTCAGGGTGTTCTGGGCTGCACTCCGACACGACTTGTACCGCTATTGGTGGTCTGACTTTTACCAACCCCCTAGGCCCGCCATGCGATACTCATAGACGATTGGACCGGACTGTATGGATATTGTCACTGACAGGCTCAGTAGGGTGTCAGGATGAGTTCGCTCATCGACGTCTCTTTTGGTCAATAGCTGGTGGCCCGTCACGTATGGCTAATACCACTGACGTGCTAGTGCTTAAATCCACAGCTATAGTATTGACGAGTCTTTAGAGTCCACCATAAACACAGTTACTCAAGTTTCGGGCGAAACGCTGTAGAGGCCGTATGGAGATATGGCAGGGTTCGATCAGAAGCGTGCGGTATTGCACGGATCGTGATCGGACGGATTTTACTAGCTGTCTTTGGCTTAATCCGAATCCTAGTATTAGATAGTGTAGTTTTGTCTCTTTGCATTTGTGTTCAGTGGGAATACAAATGCAGGCATTTATTTGCAGTAGCGGGGTTTTCCTGTAATTTATTACGGGATCAGTTTTCTGAAGTTGCCAGTTTGCATTCCGTTCCGGCCGGTTTTCTTTTATTCCTTCACGGCCGGACTTTCCGTTGGAGGGGGTTATTTGCACATTTGCAAATAACTTATTTGTGGAGGGGTATCTTGCATATATGAGGCATCATGATTGTTTATTCATCATGAGATGCTTTTCTTGTCCATTTCATTGCTTTCATGTGATGGTTGTTTGATTTGATGAGAAGAGAAATGAGTGTGACTTTTTCTACACATATTAATCCCCTTCTCCCTTATTATTATTCCTTCCTTTTTCCCACCATCCCCACAACATGAGGGGCCGGCCATTCTTGAGTGTGAGATGAGAGAATTTCATTTTGAGTGGTGGCATTATTCTTCATCTCATTTTTCTTGATAGAAAATTGAAAGCACCAATTTTCCTTAACCTCTTTCCTCCACATCCAAAGCAACTTCTATAACCCCAAAGAGACATGGCTACCACACTATTCTACAGCAAATCTTGGACGCGTCGGCTAGCCAACTTCGCGCCCGAGTTGCCTCGGTCCAAAGTTGGGAGCCCGTAAAAGATTCCGCCTACGTGGTGCCCTTTCCGACGAGGAGTTGACGGATGGAGATTCCGCAGGAGATCGGAGTGGAGACGAAGACCGAAGGACACGGATCGCTTGGTATAACTTCTCTACTCTTTTCTAGTTTGCTAGTTGCTAGGTTAATGGCCCGATCCGGGTTAAAAGTGCGCGGTGGTGCCGGTTTGCAAGTTCGCAAAGTTTTTCGTTTCCGCATTTCCGGCGTCGGATCGACGGCTGGGGCGCCGCCGTGCACTTACAATAATAACCAATCTAATTCTTTGCAAGAGCATTTTGCTGAGTGTATTCTTTTCTCTCTCCTAATGGCAGATACCTATGACGGGACTTAAGCTTCTACTAGAGAAAAATAAACTGACGGGACCGAACTATAAAGAATGGTTGAGGAACATGAACATCGCACTTGCATATGATACAGTATCATATGTCCTCAAAACCAAAGCCCCACCCGTCCTAGGACCTAAATCATCTGTCTCGGATAGGGAAATCCGAAAAACTTGGGATGCTGATTGTAACACGGCCAAGTGCCTCGCGCTTGCTTCTATGGACAATATCCATCAGAAGCAACACTAGAATATGGATGTACAATCCATCTTTCTTCACACAAAGGACTAATATGAAGAGCAATCTCGTACTTTGAGATACGAGACATCTTGAAAGTTGTTTCAGATGCGAATGGCCCCTTGTACATCAGTAGGAGACCATGTTTTAAAGATTATTGGTCTTATAGAAGAACTTGAGGAACTGGGATGGACCATGGAGAATGAGCAATATACGGATATTGTTGTACAGTCTCTCCCCCCTGCCTTTGCTCCGTTCATAGTGAACTTTAATATGAATGATTTGGAGAAATCATTACCTGAACTTCTCAAAATGTTGAGAAGTGCAGAGAGCACGTTGAAAACAACGAGGACTCCCGCTCTGCTTGCTGGGCCATCTTCCTCTTCAGTCCTAAAAGCCAAGGCCAAGGGAAAGAAAAAGAAGAAGTCCATCAAACAGAAAGGTGGAGTTAAAAAGGCAAAGGGGAAAGACAAATCCAGGGCTGCGGGAAGCGGGAAAGGAGAATGTTTTTACTGCCACAAGTCAGGACATTGGAAACACAACTGTTCTGTGTATCTTGCTGATCTCAAAAAGAAGAAGCATGCTGATGCTTCCACTTCAGGTGTGTTTGTAACTTAAAACTGTTTTTCTTTAAGCTCTGCATCTTGGGTATTACCGGTTCTGGTTCTCACATCTGCAATTGTATGCGGGGATTGAGAAACAGTAGAGTTTTGAAGACAGGTGACCATACTCTGCGGGTTGGAAATGGTTCCAATGTACATGTTGTATCCGTGGGAGAGTATCATCTTGGGTTGCCTTCGGTTGTATTTTAGTTTTGAACCCGTGTTATTTTGTACCAAGTATGTTATGTAATATAATATCTGTTTCTTTGTTAGATAATGAAGGATATCATTTTGTATTGCAAAATAATGTTATGAACATTAACTTGAATCAAGAGTTGATTGGGTATGGTACATTAAATAACGGTATTTACGTCCTGAACCAACACACAGTTTTCAATATACAACATACTAATAAAAGAAAGTTTTCGGATATAAATGAAGCTTTTCTTTGGCATTGTAGACTTGGTCATATTAATGAAACATGACTAAACAAACTACATAAATATGGATATTTAAATCCTTTTGAATATAAATCTTATGCGACCTGCCAGTCTTGTATCAAGGTAAAATGACCAAACTCCGTTTACTGGACACGGAGAAAGAGCTGTATAACTCTTAAGCCTCATACATAGTGATGTATTCGGACCAATGTCTATACATGCTAGAGGTGGTTTTTCATACTTCATTACTTTTACTGATGATTTCTCAAGATTCGGACACGTGTTTTTGATAAAGCACAAATCCGAAGCTTTCGAGAAATTCAAGGAGTATAAAATTGAAGTAGAAAAATAAACAGGCTTGAGCATCAAGAAACTTCGATCAGATCGAGGTGGAGAATATTTAAGTACAGAGTTTTTAGACTTCTTAAAAGAGAATGGGATTCTCTCTTAGCTCACACCTCCTTACACACCACAGCACAATGGTGTGTCAGAAAGGAGGAATCGTACCCTATTAGATATGGTACGATCCATGATGTATGATGCTGAGTTACCGCTTTCCTTTTAGGGGCATGCATTAGAGACGGCAATGTATCTGTTGAACAGGGTTCCAACCAAGACCGTTTCTACCACACCATATGAGATATGGCAGTGGAATGAGACCATCTCTAAAAAGAGTTAGGATTTAGGGTTGTCCGGCTTTGTTAAAAAGCAGAATCTAGACAAACTCGAGAAACGATCGGTCATGTGTAAATTTGTGGGGTATCTAAAACATTCGTATGGATATCTATTCTACCACAAGGAGGAACAAAAGGTGTTTGTTGCTCAGCATGCCACATTTTTCGAAAATGAAATCTTTACAGACAGTACTGATGGCAATGCGGTAGAACTAGAAGAGGTTCTAGAGACACAAATTACTCAGGACAAATTGGTTGAAACTGATGTTGCAGTAGAACTTCAAGAACCTCAGCCGCTCCGGAGATATGGTAGAACTTCTCGCCCACCAGAGAGATACTATGGATTTCTCATTGATGGTGATAGAGAAGATTGCATCATGGATGATGATGACCCTACTAGTTTTCAGCAAGCTATCACGAGTGGTGACTCAATGAAGTGGCTGGAAGCCATAAGATCCGAAAAGGAGTCCATGTATACCAACAAAGTATGGACTTTGGACGTTGCGCCTCCTGGGATAAAACCCGTTGGGTGCAAATGGATCTTTAAGAGAAAGATTGGTATAGATGGACAGGTAAAGACCTTTAAAGCAAGGATAGTAGCGAAAGGTTTTCGTCAAAGACAAGGATTGGACTATGATGAAACTTTCTCTCCAGTAGCAATGCTTAAATCCATTAGGATCCTACTTGCTATTGCTACTCACTATGATTATGAAATCTGACAGATGGACGTTAAAACTGCATTTCTAAATGGTGATTTAGAAGAGTGCGTTTTTATGGATCAGCCAGAGGGCTTCATTGACAGTGGGAGCAGCAGGAAAGCATGTAGATTTCTTAAATCCATTTATGGATTAAAGCAGGCCTCACGGAGCTGGAACATCTGCTTTGATGATACAATCAAAGAGTTTGATTTTATCAAAAATATAGATGAACCAAGCATTTATAAGAAGATTGTAGAGAGTACTGTCATATTTCTCGTATTGTACGTAGATGACATTCTCCTGATAGGAAATGATATTCATAAGCTACAATCGGTCAAACTATTCTTATCACAAAGGTTTTCCATGAAGGACCTGGGTGATGCCTTATGCATTTTGGGCATAAGGATCTATAGAGATAGATCCAAGAGGTTATTGGGATTGTCCCAATCAAAGTACATAGACACCATCCTAAAAAGGTTTAGTATGGAAGATTCCAAGAGTGGTGCCTTTCCTGCTTGTCATGGAATCACTCTCTCTAAGGACTTCTGTCCGAAGACTGATGAAGAGAGAGCTCGCATGAGCGTTATACCCTACGCTTCAGCCGTAGGATCTATAATGTATGCGATGTTATGTACTCGCCCTGATATAGCTTATGCACTAGCTGTAGTAAGCAGGTATCAATCCAACCCAGGGGAGAAACATTGGATAGCAGTGAAGAACATTCTTAAATACTTACGAAGGACTAAAGAATTGTTCTTGGTGTATGGTAATGGGATCTCCAGATGGAGGCCTTTACCGATTCCAGCTTCCAAAGTGATAAGGATGACAGCAATCTATCTCAGGGTTTGTATTTACCCTCAACGGAGGGGCGGTTAGTTGGAAGAGTTCCAAACAGGATACCATTGCAGACTCTACGATGGAAGCTGAGTATATTGCTGCAAATGATGCTGCCAAGGAAGCCGTCTGGATGAGGAAGTTCATCGCGGAACTAGGAGTAGTTCCAACCATTGTTGATCTAATTGTCATGACCCGAAATTGGCCCATGACGGCCCTAGTACTACGCAACGCCCTTAGACGTAACGTAGTAAAAGAAGCCAAAACCAGAAATCTAAACCAAGAAAATACGGAAAAGATAATATAAGTTTTTGAAACATTTGAAATCGCAACCCAAATTCTTTAAAGTTCTACTTTCTTTCTTTAAAATTTTAGCAACACCCCCTTTTTGTAAAAACTAACCAAGATGAATACAACACAAAAATACGACGCCGTAGCGAAGAAATAAGACAATAGAGAGAAAGCTGTATATAAAAGACAACAAATCCACAATTAGTAAACAATATCGTCCTCACCAAGTCTCTAAGTCAACAACATAATAGTAGATGGAGAGTACAAGATACAACGAATGTACAATACAAAATACAGATTACCACCAAAAACCCACCTAAGCAAAATAGTACTGTGAGCTGATGCGGTATCTGTAGCAAAGGATGATAGCTGAAAAGCGAATAGCCTGCCTCAACTACTCTGGGGAACAACCTGAAACACCTGTGGCACAACGGGGGTGAGTTGCCAACTCGTGAATAGTAGATAACATATGCAGGTAATCGCAGGAATGTACGTACAGCATGAACCTAAGATATGCGATTGCAGTAATAACATGTCATATGAATGCAGAATAATGGAAAGTTCACTAGCAGGTACAATCAATATGTGAAGCAATAGTAACATGACAATAGTATGCAATAACCATGCAATAGGGATATAAGAATGTAGATATGCAACTATCATAAGGGTACACTAACAGGTACTACCGATATATGAAACTGTACATAAGTAGATAAGTGTGAGGTAGGGGGTGGAATATGTCATTTCCACGGAAACCTGATATCGTGGTAGGATCACAATCCATCAAGACACTCAAATCCTAAATCCTCAAATCAGCCCCCAAACTGGGCTCTCACATCATATAAGTATCACATCACCTCAATGTACAATATCGAATAGCTCTCCTATATCTCGAATGTACAAATCAACAATCTCTTTCGTATCCAATTTCTAATCTCAATGAATCACCTATATCCCAAGTCGAATCTCAAGTAAATTTCTAACATCCTAAATAAATATATATGCAGAAATAAATATGATGGGGTCAATACACATATATTAGCGTCCCATTCCACTAATAT
The DNA here is from genome assembly GCA_030015575.1 of Agapanthus africanus. Classification (NCBI taxonomy): domain Eukaryota; kingdom Viridiplantae; phylum Streptophyta; class Magnoliopsida; order Asparagales; family Amaryllidaceae; genus Agapanthus; species Agapanthus africanus. The sequence goes on from CM057347.1 coordinate 300,024,975, forward strand.
TGGTGTAAGGGTATATATAACAACGGCTAAATCCCCTGTTATATATACAAAGATATTAAAAGAAATATCATGAAAACAATGTGCCAAGCATCAACACAAATCCTGATAAGTACGTATCATACGCTGTCCCGAAAGCACGAGTTCCTAGCTCTGACCATCGCCTTTCGATGTATGCATACGTGCATGACTCCCAACGGTGTCTCCAAGACCCCCGCCGAGTCATCAGTACTGTCACCGGTAGGTACTCGCCTGCCTCCAGGCTCAATCGGCAACATCCATCGATCTTCTTGCCGAGGGGAACCATACCGGGCCCCACCTGTTAGTTGTATGTATGCCCTAGAGGCCAGTATTGTACAGATGATGTATATTGGATGCTTGGACATATATAGAGATGACTTTCTTGCTCGATATGATAGTATGCTATCTGGTTACTCTTTATCTTAACATGTATACTAGTCTCTTTATACTGTCTTATAGTTACATGTTGGTAAAGCCCTTAGGATGTGTACTTGACTACCTGGACTATGATGCGGATCATACTAGTGGGGACATGGTAGTCCATAAGTACATCCTTCAAGGTCTCTAGTCGTGGGTGTATCGAGACGGGGCATCGATATACCAGTGTAGACTAGCGTATACGCTTCTCGACCCATGAGATGGGCGATGGATGATCCATATCCATTGGTGTTTAACATCAGAGATGGTATACGGGTGCTCAGTAGAGACTGGGTACACTGGATGGACTCGCCGAGAACTCCCAGATGGTATTATACCTCACGTCAGATGGCAGTTCTCAGGTGACACTTGTGCAGGTTAGTCTGTAGACCCGGAGATCGTCATAGAGTCTTGTGTGATTCCCACTGTGCTTTGATTTCCACCTTACCACGTCCATGAGGGCGTGCAAAATGGTGGTTTTTGGGTACAGTCCCGAGTCACATGGAGACAATGAGCGATAGGAGGGGTTTCGTCTCTTCCTGTATTGGGGGTTGATGTTGCGCTGTGCTGGATTGGCCGTAACAGGAAGTCCCCGGCCAGGGCTGTTTTAGAGATTTACTGGTAAGTGTTACCGGTAGTTTCTCGACCCGTTATGGGCCTCACATCGGCACGACTTATCGGTTATTGGGGTCTGACGCTTACCACCCCTAGAATTGATATGCGACATATCAGACGAAGAGACCGGACTGCACGGTAGTGTTGCTGGTTGGCTCGACGGGAGTTGTAGCAGGTTCGCTTGTTCTCTTCGGATCGTTCAATACCCGGGTGGCCGTTACGTTTAGCTGACCGCTTGCGGCTTGGGGGTGCTTGATATGATCACCCACTGCCGGCGTATTGACGAGTCTTAGAGTCCCACAAAGGAGTTACCTAGTCCAGGAAAAATGTTGTGGTGCGCGTATGCGATATGCGCATGGACCCGATTAAAATGCGCGTATAGGATACCGTATATTGATCGGGCGGCTTGCTTTTGGTGGGGTCATATATGATATGGCCGGATTGATAAATCAAGTGTTGATTTATCATTTAACCATTAGTTTTCTCACTTGAAATCTTTTCTTGTACATGATGGATGTATGCATGCATGTATGCTTTCTTTCTTTTAGTTTCATGCACATATGGATGTGCATACATGCATACATCATCTATCATGGTTGATTACACATGGAAAATGGTGGCAATATAAGACTCACACCATGGATTAAATATATGGATAATTATTTAATTTGTGTTAAAAACAAAATGAAAAAAGAAAGGATAATTCATGGCTAGTTTCTACATCCTTCTTAAACCTAACCATGCTCACCGACTCCTAACGATGAGTTAACCTTCTCTTTGTGTTTTAAACTCAAGTTAAAAAATATCTTTATCATCTAACCATGGTTTGAGATGAGGATAAGAAAATATATATAAATATATTTTCTTTTTCTTCACATGAGTTATTCTTTTCACTCTTGTTAAAAGAAAGCCACCATCTTCTTCCTCCTTCACCATTTGCTCTCTAGACTTTTGTAGTGAGCAATATACTCATCAAGTTAGGTTTTTGAAGTGAGAAAAGTCACCACAACATCATTCTACATAAGTTTAGCCCACTTGTTTAGAGTGTTATCTTCATTTCTTCTCTTGAAAAGTGAAGTTGCAAGCTTGGACTAGGAGCTTCGGGTGGATCGTCGTGGACACTAGGAAACTTCAAGCGAACCCTCCTCCAACCCTCAAGTGGCCAAGGAGTCTAGCTTAGGGAGCTACAAAGGTTGTACTCTCAAAACCCTAGCCTTTGTTACTTGTAATGTTTTGAAACTCTAATTTTTCTAGGATCGATCCTTTGTATGCTTGCTTAGCACCATAAAAATTTGAACTTTGTGACATGTGATGCTTCCAAACTCTACATAGGGTGCTAGGTAAATCCAACACCACCATGTACCCTCATATGGAAAGCACACCTCGTATGGAGTATATAATCAGAACCGATAAATCTCATGGTGGCTGCGCAAATATCATATCAAGGAAACCGGGTTTTTCAATGTATGCATAATTTCATGAACTCCCGCGGTTCCCAAATCCAGAAATCATCATGTGAAATCCAAATAACAATGCGCAATCCAGGAATAAATATATGCGATATATTTGAAATAGGAGCATATAAATGAGAATATGTAGCTGAAACCAGATGTATGCGAAACCAATAAGGTACAGCTAAGTAACATCAGTAAAGGTAAATATGTAACAGCAACTGAATATGTGTGTAACATACAGGTGTGGCAATATATAGGTATCTACCTATAAGAACTGATGTCGTATACCCCCCTGGGTATAAATAGAATATGAAGGATACCCCCTGGGTATAAGTAAAATATGTGCAAGGTATACCTGTAGCTCTATCGTAAGGTGTAGATGTACCTATCACTAATGGTAAGATACACTATAGGTATACCGATAAGCTAGATGTCATGTATGATAAGCAATATAGTATCTATAAGGAGTTTGTGTGTGACATGGCAATTATTGACGGTGTGTGTGTAGCATACAATCCGTGCTCGTGCAACATGAACTGTCAATAATGTGTGCAGTGCCCTACGGCTACTAGTCACAGTACAACTATATCTAAGTAAATAGGGTAAAGGCGTAATTCTAACAATGACGTAGAATATGCGACAATTATTTGAATCCTAGCCCAGACGCTTAACGCCATGCGGGCGATTCCCCTGTAGATGTTAAATCTACTCACCTACACTCCACGCTAGGTGAATTCTACCATCTGCTCCCCCCTGTAGCATTGTCCGTAGTCCCCGCCTGCAATCCTGCAGTTTGGACAATGAAATCATAAATAAGCTAAATATCTCGCAAAACGCGATATCGAACCCAAACGAGAAACTCGTGTCGCGAACTAAACGCGCGTGTGCACGATACGCTAAAACGTGTGTATGCGCGTCTAAAACTACCGCGACACGCTGCGATACGCTGGATCACAGAACCCACTCACGTATCGCGCGTATCGCGCAAACACAACGGACATGCAAAACGATATTTGATCCCAGATTTTCCTACAGGTCAAATATTACAAAACTAGACATGCCAAGATACTAGACAACACAGAAGAGAGCCCTACACAAAAACCCAACACCTAACTCCTCTTCCTGGCTGCAAATTGCGGCCATATGGATTAAATTGGCGGCCGGGGTTGGGAATGGGTGACTCGTGTTCATGTGGTGTGTTCTATACCTAGTGTACATGCCCCAGTTTTCTCAATTTTAACCTGAAGGTCCCGGGTCAAAAGCAGATCACAGATTGCCAATATATCGTATTAAAACACCAATTTGCACAAAATAGAACCCTATGGTATTTTATTGAAATCTGGGGAATTTCTCAGTTGAGGTAACTCTAACAACACTAAAATAAGCTAGGTTAACCAACTTAATCCCATTCTAACCAAAATTCTACATAAAACACCATATTCTTGCACAAAACTCACTTTAAACGCAAACCGACGCTAAACTACACACAAGCTAAGCAAGCAAGGAAGTAGGTTTAAGGATTATACCTCACACGACCCTACGATGCAAGGAGAAATGAGGAGGAGAAGAAGAGGTGAGCTGCTGTTGCTGCTGCTGCCTGCTATGCTGCTGCTGATGCTGGAGCTGCTGCTGATGGTGTAGCTGCTGATGATGATGATGCTGTTGCTGCTACAAGGAGCTGCTGCCGGAGCTTCTTCTGCTGCTGTGGCTACTGAGTGTGTGTGTGTGTGAGTGTGAGAGATAGATAATGAGGAGAAGAAATGAGAGCAAGGCAAAACCACTCTCTTCCTTTCTCTTCCCTCATTAATGTTGGAGATGGTGCCCTCAGAGTCAATTATTGGATCACAGGCACGTGATTTCAATGATTGAGGGGAGGACCTGTCCTAGTAGGACGGTCTTACTCAAGATGATAGTATGCTATCTGGTTTATCTTTATCATCGTGTACTGCTTTAGGTGATCTTACGAGTCGCTATTACACGTTGATAGAGCCCCTAGGATTCTTGCTTGACTACCAGCAGTATGAGGACGATCATATAAGTGAGAGCTGGAGTCTATAAACACATCCTTAAAAGGTCCCTAGTCGTGGGAGTTTCGAGACAGGGCATCGATTCTCCAGAGTAGACTAGTGTATACAGTCGAGACCCCGACGAGGGACGATGGCCGGTCTCACAAGCCACTGGTGTCAGTTGGTTCACCTAAGATGATACAGGTGCTCATTGGGTTATGAGTACACCAGACAGGACGGGCCGGGAACCTGCTTGTTGGGATTATACCTGATTTCATATAGCAGTTCCCTGGTGACATGTGTACAGGTTAGTTCATCGACCTGAGATCGTCATTTGTCTCGTGTGAGTTCCCACTGTGCTTTGATTACTACCCTACCACGCTCAAAGGAGACGTGCAAACAGGTTTTAGTTGGGTACAGTCCCGAGCAACATGGAGGCAGTGAGCGGATCTGCAGGGGTTTGTCTCTCCCGGTATTGGGGGTGAGGTCGCGCTGTGTCTAGGAGAGCCAGAATATGAAAAGTCCTTGGCCAAGGCAGGAGATTTGCTGGTAGGTATTCTAGTAGTATCTCAGGGTGTTCTGGGCTACACTCCGACACGACTTGTACCGCTATTGGGGGTCTGACTTTTACCAACCCCCTAGGCCTGCCATGCGATGCTCATAGACGAACGGACCGGACTGTACGGATATTGTCACTGACAGGCTCAGTAGGGTGTCAGGATGAGTTCGCTCATCGACGTCCCTTTTGGTCAATAGCTGGTGGCCCGTCACGTATGGCTAATACCTCTGACGTGCTAGTGGTTAAATCCACAGCCGAAGTATTGACGAGTCTTTAGAGTCCATCACACACACAGTTACTCAGGTTTCGGGCGAAACGCTGTAGAGGCCGTATGGAGATATGGCAGGGTTCGATCAGATACGTGCGGTATTGCACGGATCGTGATCGAACGGTTTTTACTAGCCGGCTTTGGCTTAAGCCGGATTCTAGTTTTAGATAGTGTAGTTTTGCCTCTTTGCATTTGTGTTCAGTGGGAATACAAATGCGGGCATGTATTTGCAGTAGCGGGGTTTTCCTGTAATTTATTACGGGATCAGTTTTCTGTAGTTGCCAGTATGCATTCCGTTCCGGCCGGTTTTCCTTTGTTCTTTCGCGGCCGCACCTTATCGTTGGAGGGTGTTATTTGCAGTTTGCAAATAACATTTTGTGGAGGGGGTTCATTGTGATTGTGGCTTCCTCATGATGAGATTCATTTTGCGTCATATGTCTTGCATTTATTGTGATGAGAGTGAAAGGGTGTGAGTGTGATTTGGTGTGACGATTTTCTCATTATCTTTTCACTTCTTCTCTTGATAATTACATGGTTTTCTCTCACCACCACCATTCCCATTATGGCCGTCCACATCATGAGTGAGGAAGAGAGAAGTTCATTTTTGCATGTGTGGCATTTTTGCTTCATCTCATTTCTAGCTAGGAAAAATGAAAGCATCATTTTTCTTAACTTCATTCCTCCACAACTTCGTCCATGGCAACAACATAAACCCCAAAGAGACAAGTTTCTACACTACATCTATAGCACTCCTTGGACGCGTCGGCTAGCCAACTTCGCGCCCGAGTTGCCTCGGTCCAGAGGTGGGAGCCCGTAAAAGACTTTGGTGATGTGGTGCCCGTTTCGACGAGAAGGTGACGGACGAAGTATCCGCGGGAGATCGGAGTGGAGACGAAGACCGAAGGACACGGATCGCTTGGTATACTTCTCTACCCGTATTTTACTTTGCTAGTTGCTAGGTTAATGGCCAGATTCGGGTGAAAAGTGCGCGGTGGTGCCGGTTTGCTAGTTTGCAAAGTTTTTGTTTCTGCGTTTCCGGCGTCGGATCGACGGCTGGGGCGCCGCCGCGGACTTACATTGGTATCAGAGCCACGCCATTAACCATGCCTAGCTTGCTCTAGTATGTTTAGTACTCGATCGAACAAAATTCCCTAAAAACCGTATTTTGTATGCACATGTGTTTTCTGTCGAAATTTTTTCTGCTCCAAAAATTTTTCAGGTTGTTGCAGAATACTGTGCATGTAAATCTAAGAAATCTGTGAAAATTTGATCGCGAGATCTCACCATTCCACTGTGGAACCGCGGCTAAAGCCATGCTTGGGCCGCGGTTCCGCCGCTCTTTTGAGTGATCGTTTGACCAAATTTTTGCAAATTGCTTCTGACTTGGAAATAGGGTTTTGGGATATTATTTTTGGGCCCAGATTTTCTGTGAGTGCTACAGTACTACTTGGGGCCAACTTCGGTAAAATTGTTCGATCGGATATTTTAAACATGCTAGTTCACAGTATTTACATTATATCTGCGACCGTGAATGTCACTTGATCGGTAAATCTTGTCTAACTGCTATAGCCCGGTTAGACGGATTTGCGAACGTGATATTCACGTTGATGTTCTGTGTTGTGCTGTGATGTTGCGGATCGGTCGTGGGGGATAGCCTGGATGCAATGTTAGTACAGTTCTGTTTTATATGTACATTTGATATTGCGGGGCGAGCGTCCGACATGTGGACTGCCGTCACTGCCTGTTTGTATTATTCTTTTGGGGCACGACCAAGTTGTGGTCGATGTACCCGTTGTATGTATATTTTTACTTTCTGTACTAGGATTACCCCGCGGAGGGGTGCACGGGTAGCCGGGTTCTAGAGGGCAACGAGCCCGCATCTCATGGCATTGAGACGGAGAGGGCTTTACTCTAGAATTGGCGGGCTATTCGCCGCACTCGTAGGGGGTATAGGATTGACCCAGGAGGGGTGCCCAAGTTACCGGATTCCGTGAAGTGCTGGGTGGTCCATTCACGTTGCTGAAGGGGGCTGCCTCGCTTCAGGTTTTGGAGGGTAACTTGCCGCGCCCGTAGGGGTCTAGGATTTCATTGCACAGGCTATCCACACGACCAGGGGAACGTCGGGTTTCAGCAGCGGCTCTGTGAAACCCGGGGATCCCGGATATCTGTTTTATTCTGTGATGCTGTACATTTCTGTGATGTTGCATTTTATCACGCCTTGAGCGAAAATTATATATTATATATATACTAGTAGATGTTGTATATGTTTTGCATCCGCGCTAGTCCAGTCCCCGCTCTGTCGTTAGTTAAGTAACCTAACGGGTGATGACGGGACCCAGTGGCGAATGCGGATGGCATATACGTACATCATTATTTTCGTTCTTTTGTGGTGTGATCAATTGATGGGACTGCGTTGATTCGGATCAATGCAAGTTAAACAAACCTATTCTGATGTTGTTGGAACACTTTTTTAAAAAGCTGTTATTGCAAGGGCGTTCACTTTTGTTTTGCACAGTGGTATTCAGTTGGAATATCCCGCTCCTCAGTCGACGAGGCAAGGGCCGAGATCCCTTCACCGGGAGTGACCCCTTGGACAGGAGTTTGCGTCAGGGCAATAACTTCACTATAGCCGTTTACTTTTGCTTTGCATCGTGGTATTCAGTTGGAATATCTTGCACCTCATTCTACGGGGAAAGAGCCGAGATCCCTTCACCGGGAGTGACCTCTTTAGCAAAGGTTTTCGTCATTATATTTTTTAAAAAGCTATCAGTTCCTTCAACTATATCAAGTTCATTACGTTAAAGGTTTTCGCCAGAAACCATTCGTAGCCCTCCGTCGTTTCATATGGATAGTCAATAGTATTCAAGCTGTGTATGTTGGCCAACGTCAAGGCACAGTGTTTGGTAGCTGTTGGGTATTCATATGCAGCATAGATAGATGCGTTGGTTTGGGACAGTCGTATAGCCTTGTTGGCCAAAGTCAAGGGCTTGTACGGGGGGGTTCAAATTAACCTGGAGAATGACGGGTGGAACTTGACATGTGACTTATGATATGTTGGCCAAAGTCAAGGTCATAAGAGCATGGGGCAAAAATCCACATCGGGAGTTTCAAAAGAACTGAAACTTGCCAGATATGCGCATACCTTCTGGAGTGTGATAACGTGAGCGGATTCCGTCATGTTATCATGCGATGATAGTTGGATCCCGATTCCCACTGATGAGTTGGTTTACTCCTCGGGTGATCCCGGCTAATTCTTCTTTCAGGTTTGGGGAAGAATTTGACGTTACAGTGGGAGGTTTCCAGATTAGATAAAGTGATAACCATTCTGATCTAGGTTAGAGTGCACGTTGAGTGTTTCTTTTTTCTCTCTCTTTGGCAGAGACCATTAACCCGACCCTAGACTATGACTCAGTGACCAAGTTGACCGAACCTTCTTAACACTGGCTTTTGGATTGTCAGAGTTCCTAACCTCATTGCCACTCCTACTTTTACCCTTTTCTCCAGGACATCCCGTATTACTACGAACGTCCACTTCCATTAGACAAAACCATCGTATGGTTATATACGAACTCGAAGGAATTCGAGGATGGTTTCTAGTTCTGGAGAAAACGAATAGGACTATTCAGTTGTCTTTTCCTTTTACCTTCTCTCTCAGATTGCGAGTACTCCTTGGCTAAGGAGATAGTACACCTATTACGCAAATTGGAAAGTCTTCTTCCAAACCTTAGGCTGGTGCCGAACGGTGGGGAATGAAGAAAACCAATTAGCCTAAACGGTGTACAGAAGGTATTAAGTAAAGACAAAGAAAGGGATTAGTAAGACGGCAAAGTAAATTGCGACTGCTATTCATGACCAAACCAAGTATTTCTTCGCCAATCCTAAATCACCTTTGTATTTCTCCAGGACACTCCGTATCACTAAGAAAATCCCAAGTTTATTGGATAATCCATCGTATGGTTATATACGAACTCGAAAGGAACTTGTTCCAGTTCGGGGATGGATCCTGGTTCAGGAGAAATAAGAATAAAGTTCATTCGATTGTCTTTTATCCTCACCTTCTCTCGCATTGCGAGTGCTCCTAGGATTAGGATAGTACACCCATTATGCTTATTGGATAGTCTTCTTCCAAACCATAGGCTGGTGCCGAACGGTAGGGAAGGAAGAAAACCATTTGGCCTAAAGGGGTGTGCAGAAGGTAATGACTAAAGACATATAAAGGGATTTGGAGAGGTGGCAAAGAATTATACGGTTATAGTTGTGAATCTGGATAATGGATGAGGCATTACTAGGAATACCGGGATACCCCATCGAAACATTTCAATGTTTCAGTTTCACTGTGTACTGTTAAAAGAAAACTGATTTCCCGATTAGACACTTGCTCCAGGGTATGTATTTACCGGGTTTGATTCTCACATCTGTATGGTTTTACAGATAATGAGTGGGAGTAAGTTATTGGGAATTAGGTGATCATCCTCATTATATCGGAATTCGTTGTAATTGGTGATATTTGAGGAAGTCACCTGGGTTGTTTGCCGGTCGGCAAATATTTGATTTTGAATATCCGTTGTTGTGCACCAATTTCAAATTGATATATCTGTACGTCTATTTTTATAGAGTGAGATATACCTTTTTGAAATTATGTCTATGGCATTTACCTATATCAGTGGATGGTTAGCTAAGGAGCATTGAACAGCGGTGTAATTCTTCTTAACCATAAGTACAGTTTTCAACCTACGACACACAGTGAATGAGTTATTAGACTCAGGGGACTTATACAGAGTATTGTATATTGTCCAGTGTCCATTAGGACAGAGGGGATGGTACTCGTACTATATTCGGTTTACTTATGACTTCTCTAGTTTCAGACAGGTGTTTCGTAGAAACACAGGGTCTGAGTTTTGAGAAGTTATAGGTATATGAATAAAGTAGAGAACCAGATGTTGCAAGTATCGGGATTCTTCAAGGTGATCGAGGATGTAGATACTTGTGAATGGTATTCAGTTGATAGTAATGATTAAGAGAAATTGCTTCTCTATCAGGTTACTCATAATTGGAAGCATTCCTAAGTTGAGTAACGCTGATCGGCCTCTTTCCATTTAGTTGAAATGCACTGGAGACAGCTGCATGATTTGAATCTGGTTCCAATTAAATCAGTGGCTCTGTTTCTATATTGGATATAGAACAGTTCATATCTTGACATTGTTAAGATACGGGGAGTTGTCCGGCTTATGCTTAAAACCAGACTCCAGATAACTCAAGGCACGTTTCTGTAATGGCTGTTTGTGGGTTGACCCGGGCTATGACGAGGGTTGACTTTCTACTATCTGGAAGATCAATAGTGATATTGTTCTAGACTCGCCACAGTTTTAACAAAAATGGATTTTTTCAGAAAACAATAGTGGGAGTATGGTAGAACTGGAAGTGATTCCAGAACCGCAAACGATTACTGAAGATTTGATAAAAACCTAAAGATTCAATCTGGTTTGACATTCCATTGGCCACTCCGCAGATATGGTGGGTAACCTCAGGCACCCGAGAGGTACTTCGGTATGCTCAAAGACGGTGGCAGGGAGGTTCTTGTTTACCCAGACTTGCCATTGCTGTTGTTCCAGACTGTGAGACTCGGCAGAAGGATGAGTATAGCGTCGTTCTAAACTGACTTTAGAAGTGCACGTGTATATGACTCTGCCAGAGGGTTGTCGTAGTCAGTGGGAGCAGCGGAAGCATTGGTGGACATCAGGCTTATGTCTATTTATAGACTAAAGCAGATATAGCGGAGATAGATCATCTATTTCTGACGTGACAGTCATAGGTTTGACTTCATCAGAATAAGGGATGGATCTGTTAAGAAGGTAGTAGGGTGTGATGTCCTGGTATTTGGATGACATGCACGGAGTAGGAAGTAATATTCCTATACTACGATCGGTTATACTTTGGTCGTCACACAGTTGTTTCTCCACACAGGACTTGGATATTATATCTGACATTCTGGTTACTAGATCTATGGTTTTAGATCTAGATTTGGGTGGTTTCCCAATCTGGGTACTTTGACCGCATTCTAAGAGTGTTTAGAATGGACGACTCCTGACACGGTAGTATACCTGCAGGTGATGGAGTCACCCTCTCTAAAGGTGTCTTACAGACTAAAGGGGAGAGGGATGTGCATGATTGGCAGATCACTTGCTTAGGCAATTGAGTCAATCATGAGATGTCAAGTACCACGCCAGATGTGTTAGTTATATGTATGCCCTAGAGGCCATTACTGTACATTGGATGTATATTGTAGTGGATGCTGGGACATATATAGGGAGGACTTTCTTGCTCGACATGATAGTATGCTATCTGGTTACTCTTTACCTTAACGTTTACATTGATTGTCTCTCAGTTACATGTTGGTAAAGCCCTTAGGATGTGTACTTGACTACCTGGACTATGATGCGGATCATACTAGTGGGGACATGGTAGTCTATAAGTACATCCTTCAAGGTCCCTAGTCGTGGGTATATCGAGACGGGGCATCGATATACCAGAGTAGACTAGCGTATACCTTCTCGACCCATACAGATGGGCGATGGATGATCCCATATCCATTGGTGTTTGACATCAGAGATGATATACGGGTGCTCAGTGGAGACTGGGTACACTGGACGGACTCGCCGAGAACTCCCAGATGGTATTATACCTTACGTCAGATGGCAGTTCTCTGGTGACACTGGTACAGAGTAGTCTGTTGACCCGAGATCGTCATAGAGTCTTGTGTGGTTTCCACTGTGCTTTGATTTCCACCTTACCACGTCCAAGAGGGCATGCAAAACGGTGGCTTTTGGGTACAGTCCCGAATCATATGGAGGAAATGAGCGATAGGAGGGGATTCGTCTCTCCCGGTATAGGGAGTTGATGTTGCGCTGTGTTCGATTGGCTATAACCGGAAATCCCTGGCCAGGGTTGCTGAGATTTACTGGTAAGTGTTACCAGTAGTTTCTTGAACTGTTATAGACCTCATATCGACACGACTTATCAGGCTATTGGGGTCTAACGTTTACCACCCCTAGGCGAGATATGCGACATATCAGACGAACAGACCGGACCGTACGGTAAGTGTTACTGGTTGGATTCACAGGAGTGTGAGCAGGCTTGCTCGTCGATCTTCTGATCGCTCAATACCCGGGCGGCCGTTATGTTTAGCAGACCGCTTGCGGCTTGTGGGTGCTTGATATGATCATCATCTGCTGCCGGCGTATTGATGAGTCTTTAGAGTCCTACACAGAGGTTTCCTGGCTTAAGCGAAACGAAATAGGAGCGCATATGAAATATGTGCAGGACCGAGAATAATGCGTGTATGTGATATCGTATTTCATTCTCGCGATGAATGTATCGATTGGTTATATGCGATATAACCTAGTTATCGAATCAAGGATTGATTCGATAAGCCGATACATAGGATACTGGTCGGTTATATGCGATATGACCGGATCGTTAAATCAAGTGTTGATTTAATGATTTAATGTATAATTATATATTTGATATATTACTTTGCATTAACTAGTATTGGTTCACTTTAAGTGGATTTTCTCACTTGATTTGTGCAAGTTGTATATGTGATATACTTTTGTGCACTTCATTGTATCATGTTTGATGATACATGCTTATTTGGTTAAGTGTAAAGAATTAAACCATGGTTAAGTTGTAGATTAGGGTTTTTCTTATTCATTTATCTTATTTATTTATTCATTTTGAATAAATTGAAAGATAAATGAATGGTGGCTTGATTTGTTTTTAGTTGAAGCTTCATGAAGCTTTGACTAAATGACCTTTTTGTTCTCATCCTTAACCCTAACCATTTAAACTAACCCTAGTCTATTCTCTACACTTAACTAAGGTTAGAATATGATAAGAATCAATTCTTTTTCAATTATTCTTTAACACTTATCATATTGTTTCTTCATCTTCTTCTTCATGAGCAAGAAAGAAAAGCTTGCCTCATCAATGGCAAGTGATGAAATCATGTGAGAAATCCAATTCCAAAGTGAACCCACTTCCTATTTCTTCATCCTCTACCACTTGCCAAGTAGTATAGGGTGTTTACTTCACAAGTTTCATGACTTGGTGAAGTTGGAGCTTGATCTTGTGTTGCATCGACGTAGATCATCTTCGGCATCGAAGCCGACGACCAAGCCCGCCCATTTCTCCGATGAAGCTGACGCTAGAGCCCGGGATTCGATTTGGACAGCAAGGGGACTTCATCATGAAGCTATGGAGGTGGTGTACCAGATCTACAAAGGTTGTATTTCCGTTAACTTAGTTAAGTTGTTAACTAGTTGCTTGTTTCGCCTAAAATCTAGTTAACGATCCGTATTAGGGTTTCTCGGCACTTGTAAAATTTGAAATTGGCATGGTTGATGCCTTGTGAGACCTCTAGTGTGTGCCTAGGAACCCTACAGTGGTATCAGAGCCTAGCTAGAGCCTTAGGCAATACATAGACGGAGTTAGAAGTCCGATCGAACCAAAACCCTAACCCAAAAAATGCTCTCTGTACATTTTTTAATTTCGGGGATTTTTCCACATTAAAAATATGCAAAAAATTCAGCAGGGAATTGTAAGTATTACTGTGAAGCCCGTACCCATGATTCCCTTAAAGCGCGGCGGAACCGCGGCATTAGCATGGCTAATGCGGCGGTTACGCGGCCATTTTGTCTTTTCTTCAGTTGGTCTTTGCACAGTAATTCCTATATTTGGGTGCTGTATTTTCTGGGAATTTTTAATTTTTACTCAAGAGTTGAGTTTTCTGGGTTGTATTAGGGGTTCGTATATTCGATCGGATTATCAAATTTTGTCTATGTGTTTTTCCGGGTAAATTTTAGAATATGTTAAAAAGTTCGACCGGATATAAATACCCACCTTTTCCCCTGTCAGGAAATTTCCAAGTGTTGGATCTTTCCGTAGTTTAATAACGTTCTAAGTATTGCAAGTAACGCGATGGACCCTCTAGAAGACAACAAACCTTAACTCGATTATGTGACCGTCTTGAACTGCCCTTTGAACCTTCGGGTTTGGGGCAGTACGGCGTGCCACATGTGAGGCGTTGGCTTGACCCTTCTACGGCTGGACTGTCGGTACTAAGGCATGAACTGGATGTTTTAAAACTTGTTTCATGTGTTGATCTGTGTCGGGAAAACTTGGGTGTTTGACTGTTCGATCGGAAAGTTTAACATTTTCTGTTTATCTGGAATGGGATACAACAATTGGAATTCACAAGAAGTTATGAGATAACTGAATGAATGTTATAAACATAGCAGTTTAGTCTCACTTGATCGGTTGCCACGGAATTTTGATTTGATCAAAAGTCCGTCGCAATCACGTAGCGTACGCGGATACTCGCCGGATAAACTTATTAGACAGCTACATCCCTTAACCCTGACCAAGTGACTGTAAGAGAACCCCATCGCCGAAAGCATCCGTTCGGGTGCTAGCGGTAGTGGTGTTCCGCCTTGGTGCACTTCGTCGACGGCGTCGGGGGTGCGGCCGCCTACTAAAGTTTGCGACGAGCATTCGATCAGGATGTCGGGAATCTTGTTGAATTACCCGACTTGATATTGAAAAGTGTTTTCGATAATGAGACTAAAATGCGGGGATTATAATTGTTAGGCATGCGATGTCTAAGTATTTCATTTGATTAGGCATGCGATGTCTAAAGAGTTTGCGGATTCCAACTGTTGTAGTTTTACACTTTCTTTTCTGTGACCGTAAGTGTAATATGTGATATCGCCGGTTTCGTTGCTATATGTCAACGGCAATTAGGATGGACATATTTACTTACGTTGATGACATGTGATGTTATGTGTTGCTGGATATGTTATATTGGATCGTCGTGTTTGAATAGCCGGGGGTTTTTATGTGAGATGAGTGTTTTTCATTTTCATTCATGTAAAAACTTGTATGTAATATTCTTTTATTGGGGCACTTCCAGGTTGCGGAAGATGTCGCCGTTTGTATATTATTTACTTTTCCGCATTGGGATAGACCCAAGGAGGGGAGCACAAGTAACCGGGTTCTGGAGTCCAGTGGGAGACCAACTCGAGGAGTCGAGTCCGGGTCTCCTAACTCTAGAATTGGTAGGGTTGCTTGCCGCTCTCGTAGGGGTCTAGGGGTGTGGGTTTGGCTATTCATCGCGACCGTGGAATCCGTGTTTTATACTGGCTCGTATTGAAAACACGGACGTCCTAGTATATCCAATATTTCATATGATTCTTCTGCTGCGATATCTGTGATGTGATCATGTGATATGTTCTGTGATGGATACTTTATATAGTATATATGATATATTATATAGGCGTTACTTATGTTTTACACCCGCGCTAGCCCTGCCCTGCTCTGCCGTTAGTTACCTAACCTAACGGTGCACGAGGGGACATTGAGGCGAATGCGGATGGCATAAGGGTACTGTGATGTTTAGGTACTTAAATGATGGGACTTCATTAATGAGATTAATGAAATAAAAGAAACCTAAAGATGTCGTGGAATCGAATTTCAAAATAAAACAGGTAGCTACAGTTCTTGCTTTGCACAGCGGTGTATATGATATATCCTGCACCTTATTCGATAAGGAAAGGACCGAGATCCCTTCACCGGGAGTGACTCCTTTAGCAATAACTGGCAGATGCTACACACTCGGTTTGTCTTTTGATTGCTTTTAAGAGTTTTTTGCTTTGCTCAGTGATATATATGATATATCCCGCATCTCATTCGACGAGGAAAAGACCGACGATCCCTTCACCGGGTGTAAATCCTTTAGCAAAACTAGAAAAGCCTCAAAAACACTCCATTTTAAAATCATTTGATTCTACAACGATATCAAGTTCATTACGCAATAGGTTTTCAGAAAAACCTGTCGTAGCCCTCCGTCATTTCAGATAAGTAGTATTTAGTATTCGTACTGCGTTTGTTGGCCTTTGTCAAGGCGTAGTGTGCGGTAGCTGACTGGTGCTTATCTGCTTATGCATATGATGCAGATTGGGTTAGGGTAGTCGTGCGACCTTGTTGGCCTTTGTCAAGGGTCGTGCGGGTGGGTTTAATTCAATCAGGAAATGACGGGTTGAACTTGACTAGCATCCTATGTTTTGTTGGCCTTTGTCAAGGTCATAGGAGGTTAGGGGCAAAATATTATCGGGAATTTCAAGTGTTGAAATTTGCAATGAGATTGCATACCTTCTATGAGATAGTTGGATCCCGATACCCGCTGCGAGTAAGAGTTACTCCTGGGAGAGTTTTACACATTACAATTAGCCGATCAAGTAGGTGTCTAGAAAGGTGTCAACGGGGTTACGCCTCTGGGAAAACGAGGTTTACATTAATTAGGTTCGTGCGAAAGCACGGAGGACCTCCTTCAAAGTACCGACACTGGCCTGGCTGAAAGATTGACGAACTTGTAGCGTGTAATTAATCCCGGCTAGTCTTTCCCTTTAGTGTTTGAAGGAAGATTTGATAAAAACAGTGGGAGCCATCCTGATTAGATAAAATAATAACCAATCTGATCTTGCAAGAGCATACGCTGAGTGTTTTCTTCTCTCTCTCTCCAGGTAGCGACCATATCACGCCTTAATCAAGATAATAATACGGATTTTTGACCAAACCCGCTTGTTATACTGAGCTGGGGAACGTTGGTCCCGCTCCAACTTATAATTGTTATAAGACAGAGCAGGAAATAGGGGATTACCAGAATTCCCGTGCCACCCAAACGAAGAGAGTGCATGCTGATGCATCATCTTCGGGTGTGTTCATTACAAAGAACTATTTCTCTGTATCCTCTACGTCCTGGGTATATGATACCAGATCAGGATCCCAGATATGTAAACTGTTACATAGGGCTACAGAAAGGTAGAGAACTGAGAACGGGTGATAAGTTTCATGAGGCAGAAAACGGGGCAAGTGTTGCAGCCAAGTCTGTTGGTCACTGTCACCTTGTATTACCAATACATTGATTCTGAACAAATGCTATTAGATACCGAACCTGATATACAAAATCATATCAGTCTCTTTAGTAGTACAGAAATGATATAATTTTGTATTGTTGGATAATGTTTTGAACATTTCCTATATCAAAAGTTGAGCGGTTCAGGCACGTTATCTAAAAGCATTGACATTCTAAATCGAACAACAGTTCCTAGTATATAGAACACACACAAGAAGAAAAGTTCAGAAATGAACGAATCCTTCTTGAGGCATTGTAGACTAGGTCATATCAATGCGACCCGACTGGCTGAAGTTACATTTAGATGCATATTTAAATCAGTTTGAATTTACATCTTATGAAACTTGCGAGTCATGTCACAAAGATAAAATGACCTCAGCTCTGTTTACTGGAAACAGAGAAAGAGTTAGTAAACTCTTGGGATGATACATGTTGATGTATGTAAGGTCCCCTGTCTACATATGCCAGGACTGGTTCTTTGTACTTCGTTACGTTCTCTGATGATCTCTCAAGATTCAGACATATGTTCCTGTTGAAACACAAGTCCGAACCTTTTGAGATATTCACAGAATATAAGTTAGAAGTAGAGAATCAAAATACGGGTATAAGTATTATGTCCTTTGATGAGATCGAGGAGGAGAATACTTGAGCACGGAAATCCTGGATTATTCTAAAGGAGAATGAGAATCTCTCTCAGCATTACTCCTCCGTATACACCATAGCACGATGGTATATCGGGGCGGAGCAATAGCACCCTATGTGATATGGTGTGCTCTATGATGAGTACTACTGAGTTTCCTATTTCCTTTTTGGGAGTTATGCACTTGAGAAGCTGCATACCGATTGAATAGGGTTCAAATCAAATCAGTTGCCTACCACTTCATATGTGATATGGAAACGGAAGAGCCCATATCTTAAGTGATTAAGATTTGGGGTTGTCCGGGCTATGTCTAAAAGCATAATCCGGACAAGCTCGAGGCAAGGTCTGTTATTTACAACTGGAAAGGTTCCAGCTATACAAACAACAGCTGATGATTTGATAGAACCAAAGGATTCAGTAGTAACCAACGAACCTCAGCCTCTCCGCCGATCTACTAGGGTTCCTCACCCACCTGAGAGATACTTCGGTTACTCTATGACAGTGGGAGCGAGGATTGCATCATGAGATGATGACCCAACTAGTTTCGAGCTGGCCATCAGGAGTGGGTCTCTGTAAGAATGGCTGGATGCTTAGCGATCTGAGATGGAATCCATGTACACCGACAAAGTATGGACTTTGGTTACTATATCTGTAGGGTTAAATCCCCATCAGAAGCAAGTATATCTTGAGAAGATTACTTGGTGTACATGGAAAAGTTGAGACTTTCAAAGCTAGACTTGTTAAAGCTTTTCGTCATCGACCAGGCGTGGATAATGATGAAACCTTTTCAAGTGGCTATGCTTAAGTCTATCCAGATCCTACTTGCCACGGCTACATACCATGACTACGATATCTGGCGGTTGGGTGTCATGACTGCTTTTCTAAAATGATGTTTTAGAACAGAACGTCTGTAAGTACACAGCCAGAGGGCTTCGTAGACAGTGGGAGCAGCGGAAATGTGTACAAGATGCTTCATAAGATAAAGCAGGCATCGCTGACTTGGAACGTTTGTTTTGATGAAGTAGTCAAAGAGTTTAACATCATCAAAATGGTAGATGAACCTAGTATATACATAAAGGTAGTAGAGAGTATGGTCGTGATCCTCGTAGAGTACGTGGATAACATACTCTTGATAAGGAAGGAGTTTCTTATGCTACGCTCGGTCAATCTCCGCTTATCACAATGATTCTCCATATAGGATCAAAGTGATGCCTCCTAAATCCTGGGTTTTGGATCTATGAGATAGATCTAATTGGATGTTAGGATTCTCACTAGTTGTAGTGAGATGGTATCAATTGATCCTGGGGAGAATCACTGGAAAGGTTCCAGGGTGATAAAGACGACTGAATGTCAGTCGCAGGCATTGCCTTTACCCTCAGTAAAGGGATGGTATGTTGGAAGAGTTCCAAGCTAGATACCGTGGCATACTAGACGATTAAGGCTGGATACATCGCTACTTAAGATGCTACCAAAGTGGCTGTCTGGGTGTATATTTGTTCATGAGATGAACTTCGTTCCAACCATTGTGAGACAATGGAATTATGGCTTATGCCAAGGAATGCCGGTCCCATCAGTGATCCAAACATATTCTAAGGCAGTGTCACCTGATCATGGAGATGGTTGATCTCCAGGGTGATCGAGCTTAGGAGAGTAGACTCAGAGAACAACACGGCGGATCCACTCACAAAGGCCTTTTCCCAGAGAGAGACTTTTATGGGATGGTTGAGTATGAGATACTACAACCACTGCTATCAGATGGCCCTAGTGCAAGTGGGAGATTTTTAGTTATATGTATGCCCTAGAGGCCATTACTGTACATTGGATGTATATTGTAGTGGATGTTGGGACATATATAGGGAGGACTTTCTTGCTCGACATGATAGTATGCTATCTGGTTACTCTTTACCTTAACGTGTACATTGATTGTCTCTCAGTTACATGTTGGTAAAGCCCTTAGGATGTGTACTTGACTACCTGGACTATGATGCGGATCATACTAGTGGGGACATAGTAGTCCATAAGTACATCTTTCAAGGTCCCTAGTCGTGGGTATATCCAGACGGGACATCGATATACCAGAGTAGACTAGCGTATACCTTCTCGACCCATACAGATAGGCGATGGATGATCCCATATCCATTGGTGTTTGACATCAGAGATGATATACGGGTGCTCAGTGGAGACTGGGTACACTGGACGGACTCGCCGAGAACTCCCAGATGGTATTATACCTTACGTCAGATGGCAGTTCTCTGGTGACACTGGTACAGAGTAGTCTGTTGACCCGAGATCGTCATAGAGTCTTGTGTGGTTCCTACTGTGCTTTGATTTCCACCTTACCACGTCCAAGAGAGCGTGCAAAACGGTGGCTTTTGGGTACAGTCCCGAATCACATGGAGGCAATGAGCGATAGGAGGGGATTCGTCTCTCCCGGTATAGGGAGTTGATGTTGCGCTGTGTTCGATTGGCTATAACAGGAAATCCCTGGCCAGGGTTGCTGAGATTTACTGGTAAGTGTTACCAGTAGTTTCTCGAACTGTTATAGACCTCATATCGACACAACTTATCAAGCTATTGGGGTCTGACGTTTACCACCCCTAGGAGAGATATGCGACATATCAGACGAACAGACCGGACTGTACGGTAAGTGTTACTGGTTGGATTTACAGGAGTGTGAGCAGACTTGCTCGTCGATCTTCTGATCGGTCAATACCCGGGTGGCCGTTACGTTTAGCAGACCGCTTGCGGCTTGTCGGTGCTTGATATGATCATCATCTGCTGCCGGCGTATTGACGAGTCTTTAGAGTCCTACACAGAGGTTTCCTGGCTTAAGCGAAACGAAATAGGAGCGCATATGAGATATGTGCAGGACCGAGAATAATGCGTGTATGTGATATCGTATTTCATTCTCGCGATGAATGTTTCGATTGGTTATATGCGATATAACCTAGTTATCGAATCAAGGATTGATTCGATAAGCCGATACTTAGGATACTGGTCGGTTATATGCGATATGACCGGATCGTTAAATCAAGTGTTGATTTAATGATTTAATGTATAATTATATATTTGATATATTACTTTGCATTAACTAGTATTGGTTCACTTTAAGTGGATTTTCTCACTTGATTTGTGCAAGTTGTATATGTGATATACTTTTGTGCACTTCATTGTATCATGTTTGATGATACATGCTTATTTGGTTAAGTGTAAAGAATTAAACCATGGTTAAGTTGCTGATTAGGGTTTTACTTATTCATTTATCTTATTTATTTATTCATTTTGAATAAATTGAAAGATAAATGAATGGTGGCTTGATTTGTTTTTAGTTGAAGCTTCATGAAGCTTTGACTAAATGACCTTTTGTTCTCATCCTTAACCCTAACCATTTAAACTAACCCTAGTCTATTCTCTACACTTAACTAAGGTTAGAATATGATAAGAATCAATTCTTTTTCAATTATTCTTTAACACTTATCATATTCTTTCTTCATCTTCTTCTTCATGAGCAAGAAAGAAAAGCTTGCCTCATCAATGGCAAGTGATGAAATCATGTGAGAAATCCAATTCCAAAGTGAACCCACTTCCTATTTCTTCATCCTCTACCACTTGCCAAGTAGTATAGGGTGTTTACTTCACAAGTTTCATGACTTGGTGAAGTTGGAGCTTGATCTTGTGTTGCCTCGACGTAGATCATCTTCGGCATCGAAGCCGACGACCAAGCCCGCCCATTTCTCCGATGAAGCCGACGCTAGAGCCCGGGATTCGATTTGGACAGCAAGGGGACTTCATCACGGAGCTATGGAGGTGGAGTACCGGATCTACAAAGGTTGTATTTCCGTTAACTTAGTTAAGTTGTTAACTAGTTGCTTGTTTCGCCTAAAATCTAGTTAACGATCCGTATTAGGGTTTCTCGGCACTTGTAAAATTTGAAATTGGCATGGTTGATGCCTTGTGAGACCTCTAGTGTGTGCCTAGGAACCCTACAAGATGCTGTTCTTGCAGTAGGTGCAATAAGTTGATATTGATCCAATCCTGGAGAATCATTCGGAAGCAGTTTTAGAACATAAGTGGATGTTCTAGGGATATGATAATGGCAGGCTCTTTTAGGAGACGGTTATCATTCCAGGCTTCCAAGGTGACCTGGATGACAGAGTGACTATCAGAGTTATAGTTTTCCCTCTGACAAGGGGCAGTGTTTTTGACAGGTGGTCCAAGGCAATACTGAGGGAGGCATGGCGCAGGATACTGATTAAGTTCAGTTGACGATACAGTCTAAGAAGTTTGGATTTGGAGTTCATTTATGAGCTAGGTCCCATCAGACATCCAGACACATTCTAAGACAGGTATTGCTCATTTCGGGAGATGGCTTTCTCCGCGAACTTGAGATAAAGAGAGACATAGAAAGAAACACCACAGCGGATCCACTCACTGAGGCTATTCCTCGAACGCAATAGTTTTGCAAACGAGCTTTGTGAGACTGACTAGTAGAGGAGTTGGGTGTTCGGTATCACACAGGCTGTGAGTATGCGACATCGCAATAATTAGCCTTGAGTGCAAGTGGGAGATTGTTGGAGATAGTGCCCTCAGAGTCAATTATTAGATCACAGGCACGTGATTGCAATGATTGAGGGGAGGACCTATCCCATTAGGACAGTCTTACTCAAGATGATAGTATGCTCTCTGGTTTATCTTTATCATCGTGTACTGCTTTAGGTGACCTTACGAGTCGCTATTACATGTTGATAGAGCCCCTAGGATTCTTGCTTGACTACCAGCAGTATGAGGGCGATCATATAAGTGAGAGCTGGAGTCTATAAGCACATCCTTAAAAGGTCCCTAGTCGTGGGAGTTTCGAGACAGGGCATCGATTCTCCAGAGTAGACTAGTGTATACAGTCGGGACCCCGACGAGGGGCGGTGGCCGGTCTCACAAGCCACTGGTGTCAGTTGGTTCACCTAAGATGTATACAAGTGCTCATTGGGTTATGAGTACACCGGACAGGACTCGCCGGGAACCTGCTAGTTGGGATTATACCTGATGTCTAATAGCAGTTCCCTGGTGACATGTGTACAGGTTAGTTCATCGACCTGAGATCGTCATTTGTCTCGTGTGAGTTCCCACTGTGCTTTGATTACTACCCTACCACGCTCAAATGAGACATGCAAACAGGTTTTAGTTGGGTACAGTCCCGAGCCACATGAAGGCAGTGAGCGGATCTGCAAGGGTTCGTCTCTCCCGGTATATGGTGTGAGGCCGCGTTGTGTCTAGGAGTGCCAGAACATGAAAAGTCCTTGGCCAAGGCAGGAGATTTGCTGGTAGGTATTCCAGTAGTATCTCAGGGTGTTCTGGGCTACACTCCGACACGACTTGTACCGCTATTGGGGGTCTGACTTTTACCAACTCCCTAGGCCCGCCATGCGATGCTCATAGACGAACGGACCGGACGGTACGGATATTGTCACTGACAGGCTCATTAGGGTGTCAGGATGAGTTTGCTCATCGACGTCCCTTTTGGTCAATAGCTGGTGGCCCATCACGTATGGCTAATACCTCTGACGTGCTAGTGGTTAAATCCACAGCCATAGTATTGACGAGTCTTTAGAGTCCACCACACACACAGTTACTCATGTTTCGGACGAAACGCTGTAGAGGCCGTATGGAGATATGGCAGGGTTCGATCAGATACGTGCGGTATTGCACGGATCGTGATCGGACGGTTTTTACTAGCCGGCTTTGGCTTAAGCCGGATTCTAGTTTTAGATAGTGTAGTTTTGTCTCTTTGCATTTGTGTTCAGTGGGAATACAAATGCGGGCATGTATTTGCAGTAGCGGAGTTTTCCTGTAATTTATTAAGGGATCAGTTTTCTGTAGTTGCCAGTTTGCATTCCGTTCCGGCCGGTTTTCCTTTGTTCTTTCGCGGCCGGACTTTATCGTTGGAGGGTGTTATTTGCAGTTTGCAAATAACATTTTGTGGAGGGGGTTTATTGTGATTGTGGCTTCCTCATGATGAGATTCCTTTTGCGTCATATGTCTTGCATTTATTGTGATGAGAGTGAAAGGGTGTGAGTGTGATTTGGTGTGACCATTTTCTCATTATCTTTTCACTTCTTCTCTTGATAATTACATGGTTTTCTCTCACCACCACCATTCCCATTATGGCTGGCCACTTCATGGGTGAGGAAGAGAGAAGTTCATTTTTGCATGTGTGGCATTTTTGCTTCATCTCATTTCTAGCTAGGAAAAATGAAAGCATCATTTTTCTTAACTTCATTCCTCCACAACTTCATCCATGGCAACAACATAAACCCCAAAGAGACAAGTTTCTACCCTACATCTATAGAACTCCTTGGACGTGTCGGCTAGCCAACTTCACGCCCGAGTTGCCTCGGTCCAGAGGTTGGAGCCCGTAAAAGACTTTGGCGATGTGGTGCCCGTTTCGACGAGAAGGTGACGAACGAAGTATCCGCGGGAGATCGGAGTGGAGACGAAGACCGAAGGACACGGATCGCTTGGTATAGTTCTCTACCCGTATTTTACTTTGCTAGTTGCTAGGTTAATGGCCCGATCCGGGTGAAAAGTGCGCGGTGGTGCCGGTTTGCTAGTTTGCAAAGTTTTTGTTTCCGCGTTTCCGGCGTCGGATCGACGGCCGGGGCGCCGCCGCGGACTTATAATTAAATGAGGCATGGTCTAAACTATGTAGCACCATGCTTCTCTCTCTCTCTCTCACCCAAAGTCAACATTTCAAACCTATAAAAAAAACCTTTTTCATTTCAAAACAACCATAATACTTAAAACCCAAAACACTAAAACAAAATATAAACTAGATTAAGAAATGGTTAAACCTCAAATTAACACTCTAGTTAACATGCACAAGTGTGTGTGTGCCTAGAAAATTTCTAATAAAATACTCATTAAATAGGATAAAATATTTGAAACTTAATTTGGTAAACTTTTTATTAAAATCCATACATTAAAATATAATTAGCCACAAAACACATTCTAAGGTGTTACACCAATACCATTGTATTATGATAATAATGGAGCTATGGCGTTAGCCAAAGAACCAAGGTCCCATCAGAAATCCAGACACATCCTGAGGCGATATCATTTGATCTGAGAGATAGTAGATCGCCAGGAGATCGAGATTCGGAGAGTAGATACAAAGGATAACACAGCGGATCCACTCACCAAGGCCCTTCCACATCCGCTGCATGAGCGACTTTTTGAGATGTTGGGTATGAGATACGCCAATAACTGGCCTTAGTGCAAGTGGGAGATTGTTAGATATATGTATGCCCTAGAGGCCATTATATGTATAGTGGATGCTTGGATATGTATATAAGGATTGAGATGACTTTTTTGCTCAACATGATAGTATGCTATCTGGTTTACTTTATCTTGACATGTTGATTTGATCATGCTTTTATTCATTTGCACATGTTGATAAAGCCCTCAGGATGTTTGCTTGACTACTGTGACTATGATGCAGATCATACTAGTGGGGCATGTGTAGTTTATAAGCATATCCTTGAACTGTTCCAAGTCGTGTGTGTATCGAGACGGGGCATCGATATTCCAGAGTAGACTAGCGTATACTATTCTTATCCCATATGATGGGCAATGGATGATCCCATATCCATCTGGTGAGGTGACACCAAAGATTTTATGCGGGTGCTCAGTGGAGACTGGGTACACTGAACGGACTCACAGAGAACTCGTATGTGGTATTATATCTATCGTTGGATAGCAGTTCTCAGGTGACACTGGTACAGGTTAGTCTGTAGACCCAAGATCGTCATAGAGTCTTGTGTGTCCTCCCACTGTACTTTGATATCCACCCTACCACGGCTCTACTGAGTCGTACAAACAGGAGGACTTTGGGTACAGTCCCGAGGCACATGGAGGCGATGAGCGATAGGAGGGGTTTCGTCTCTCCCGGTATTGGGAGTTGATGTTGTGTTATGCTCGATTGGCTATAACAGGAAGTCCTTGGTTAGGGCTGCTGAGATTTACTGATAAGCGTTATCAGTAGTTTCTCGATCTGTTATTAGCCATACACCAGCATGACTTATTGAGTTATTGGGGTCGACGATTCCATCCCTAGACTCGATATGCAACATATCTGATGAAGAGACCGGACTGTACGGTAAGTGTTGCCAGTTGGCTCGACGGGAGTTTTGACAGCTCGCTGGTTTTCTTCTGATCGCTCAATACCCGGGTGGCCGTTACGTTTAGCTGACCTCTTGCGGCTTGTGGGTATTTGATATGATCATTACCTACTACCGGCGTATTGACGAGTCTTAGAGTCCCACAATGAAGTTTCCTGGCTCAGGCGAAAAGATGTAGTGTGCATATGAGATATGCGCGGGTACCCGATTAAATACGGATATGTGATACCGTATATTAATCGGGCATTTTCTATTGGTCGGGTCGTATGTGATATGACCGGTTTGCAAAATCAAGTGTTGATTTAAAAAATGACTTTTAGATTAATTTTTTTATTAAACCCTTTTTCTATTTTTGTATGCATGCATGTATGCACATGATGATGTGCATGGACACATACATACATACATACATTGTATCATGGTTGTTGATATATATTTGGCGGCAATGCAAGACTCATATTGTAGTAATTATATATATATTTATAATTTTGAGTTAATGGAAAGGATAATTCACTCATGGTTGATGTTTATCATCTTTGACTAAACCTCACCTAACATTTAACCATGAGTTAATTCTCCTTTGGAAATTAACTCAATAAGTAAATATTTAAATAATTACTAACCATGGTTGAAGTGAGAAGGATTAATATGGATTATTCTTTTCTCATTTCAATAATTCACTCATATCATTTTCTTTTGAGCTCAAGCTTAGCCACCATCTTCTTCTTCCTCTCTTGAAAATTTCGTTGAGTGAAGTTGATAAAAAACGAAAGGGTTTTTATTATAGAATACAAACCACATCATCATACTGCATACATCTAGCCAATTTGTGCAGGGTGTTTGCTCTACTTCATTCACATATCAAGTAAAGCAAGGAGCTTTGGGCAAAGGGACTTCGGGTGGATCTTCGTGGACTAGGAAGGCTTCTATCGATCCGTTCCGAACTCTCAAAGTGCCAAGGAGTCACCAAGGGAGGTCTACAAAGGTTGTAATCTCTGCTCTTAGTGATACTTTTTCTTTTGCATGTGATGCTTAGTCAAAAGAAACCCTAAATTTCTAGTTATGATTCTTTGCAAGTTCACTTAGCACCTTCAAAATTTGATTTTGGCATATGTAATGCTTCTAAACCCTTGATAAGGTGCTAGGTAAACCCAACACGATTATTATATATTGATATATATACTAGTAGATGTTATATATATGTTTTACACCCGCGCTAGTCTAGTCCCCGCTCTGTCGTTAGTTAAGTAAGCTAACGGGTGATGACGGGACCCAGTGGCGAATGCGGATGGCATATACGTACATCATATTTTCGTTCTTTTTGGTGTGATTAATTGATGGGACTGCATTGATTCTGATCAATGCAAAGAAAACAAACCTATTTGATGTTGTTGGAACATTTTTTCAAAAAGCTGTTATTACAAGAACATTCTCTTTTGTTTTGCACAGTGGTATTCAGTTAGAATATCTTGCACCTCATTCTACGAGGCAAGGGCCGAGATCCCATCATCGGGAGTGACCCCTTAGACAGAATTTTGCGTCAGGGTAATAACTACACTATAGTCGATTACTTTTTGCTTTGCATCGTAGTATTCATTTGGAATATCCTGCACCTCATTCTATGAAGAAAGAGCCAAGATCCCTTCACCAGGAGTGACCTCTTTAGCAAAGGTTATCGACACTATATATTTGTAAAAAGCTATCCGGTTCCTTCAACAATATCAAGTTCATTACGTTAAAGGTTTTTCGCCAAAAACCATTTGTAGCCCTCCGTCATTTCAGACAGATAGCACTTAGTATTCATGCTATGTATGTTGGCCTTCGTCAAGGCATAATGTATGGTAGCTATTTGTTACTTTTCTGTTGCATAGATAGATGCGTTGGTTTGGGGCATTCGTACTACTATTTTGGCCTTCGTCAAGGGTATGTACAGGTGGGTTCAAATTAACCTGGATAATTACGGGTAGAACTTGACATGTGACTTGTGATAAGTTGGCCTTCGTCAAGGTGATAAGAGCATGGGGTAAAAATCACATCGGGAGTTTCTAAAGAAACTGAAACTTGCCAGGCATGCGCATACCTTCTGGAGTGTGATAAAGTGAGTGGATTCCATCACGTTATCATGCGATGATAGTTGGATCCTGATTCCCACTGATGAGTTGGTTTACTCCTCGGGTGATCCCGACTAATTCTTCTTTCTGGTTTGGAGGAGAATTTGAGATTACAGTGGGAGACATCCTGATTAGATAAAGTGATATGTTAGTTATGTATATGCTCTAGAGGCCATTGTTGTACATATGATGTATATTATAATGGATGCTTGGATATATATAGAGAGGACTTTCTTGCTCGTCATGATAGTATGCTATTTGGTTTCACTTTATCTTAACATGTTGACTTGTATTAGTTTACCGTCTTGTTCTCACATGTTGATAAAACCCTTAGGATGTGTACTCGACTACTGGGACTATGATGAGATCATACTAGTGGGGCCTGGGTAGTCAACGAGTACATCCTATAACTGTTCCTAGTCGAGGGTGTGTCGAGACAGAGCATCGATACACCAGAGTAGACTAGCGTATACGCATCTTGACCCATATGATGGGCGATGGATGATCCCATATCCATCAGTGTTTGACATCAAGGATGGTGTGCGGGTGCTCAGTGGAGACTGGGTACACTGTACGGACTCGCCGAGAACTCCCAGATGGTATTATACCTTACGTCAGATGGCATTTCTCTGGTGACACTGGTACAGGGTAGTCTGTAGACCCGAGATCATCATAGAGTCTCGTGTGATTCCTACTGTGCTTTGATTTCCACCTTACCACGTCCAAGAGGGCGTGCAAAACGGTGGCTTTTGGGTACAGTCCCAAATCATATGGAGGCAATGAGCGATAGGAGGGGATTCGTCTTTCCCGGTATAGGGAGTTGATGTTGTGCTGTGTTCGATTGGCTATAACTGGAAGTCCCTGGTCAGGGCGGATATTGTGTACTACTGGTAAGTGTTATCAGTAGATTCTCGACCTGTTATGAGCCTCACATCAACACGACTTATCGGTTACTGGGGTCTGACGTATACCACCCCTAGACTAGATATGCAACATATCAGACGAAGAGACCGGACTATACAGGAGTGTTACTGATTGGATTTACAGGAGAATGTACAGGCTTGCTTGTTGATCTTCTGATCGCTCAATACCTGGGTGGCTGTTACGTTTAGCTGACCGCTTTCAACTTGTGGGTGTTTGATATGATCATCACCTACTACTGGCGTATTGACGATTGTTTAGAGTCCTACACCGAGGTTTCTTGACTCAGGAAAAACGGAGTAGGAGCACATATGTGATATGTGCGGGATCGAGAATAATACGATATGAGATACCGTATTCTATTCTCGCGATATATGATATCGGCCGGCGATATTTGATATCAGCCGGTTCATCGGATCATGTGTTGATTCGATGAATCGGTACATGATATATTAGTCGGTTATATTCGATATAGCCGGATTGTCGGATCAAGTGTTGATTCGATAATTTAATGTATAATTATATATGTGATATATTACATTACATTATCTAATATTGGCTCGCTTTATTATTTCATTTTCTCACCGGGTAATACATTGATATATATGCGATATATGTTAATTGTATTATTTTCTTTTACTATAAAAATATATTATATATGTGATATATAATATTGTAACAAGTTATGATTACAAATGCAACATGATTAGTGGAGATTAAACATGGTTAGGGTTTTATTTGGGTTAATCTTTTCTAGAAGCTTCTAGAATCTTTTGTTTTGTTTCTTGCAAAGATATTATGTGTTGATATTTTTGGAGATATTTTCTTAACCCAACCACACCCTTTACCCTAGTTAAATCTCTACAATGGTTAAGTCTTTCTTAACTTAACCATTGTTGCAATTGTAATGATATAACATTTTCATTATTCATCACAAAAGAATTAATCATTCTTCTTCTTCTTCTTCCTTGAGCTCTTGAAAAAGCTTTCTAGGTTTTTCTTTAGTGATGGATTAGTGTGCGAATTTGATAATAAAAGAGAGCATAAATCCTAGTTCATCATCCTCATCTAATCTAGCCAATTAGATTAGGGTGTTCACTTCATTAGTGAGTGAGAGCTAGAGTTAAAGAAACTTCAAGGTAGATCATCTTCGAAAAGGAAGACTTCAAGCAAGCATGGATCATTCGGGTTGTGGAGCTTCTCTTGAGTCCGGGAGATCATGGATCACGGTAAAGGGACTACTACTTGGAGCTTGTGAAGCGAAGGAGCAGACTACAAAGGTTGTAATCCATCTCTCTTAGTTGAAAAGGTGTTTAGTTGCATGTTTAACCCTAATAATCTAGCAAAGATCCTCGCTTTGGGTTGTTCGGCACGTGTAATTTTTAAATTAGGCACGGTTGATGCCTTGTAGAACCTTGTGACAGTGCCTAGTAACCCTACAGTGGTATCAGAGCCTAGCTAGAGCATTAGGCGACGTGTATACGAAGTTAAAAGTCCGATCGAACGCCGAAACATCGTTTTTTGACTCCTCTCTGGAAATTTTTTTAAAATTTGATTTTTTCCGTATTAAAAATACTCAGAAAATTCAGCAGGAAATTCTAAGGACAACTGTAAAATACGAGCCCCCAACTCCCTAAAGTCGCCGCGGAACCGCGGCAGGAACATGCTTCCCGCGGCGGTTCTGCAGCCGTACTTGGGATTTAAGGTCTCGTATTTGTAGGGTTGATCCATAGGTATTAGTATATACTTCTGGGAATTTTTAATGTTACTCAAGTGTTGAGTGTTCTGGAGATCTTCAATATTTGTTGATTCGATCGGAAAGTTTAATTTCGTTTAGTTTTCCGGATAATTTAGAACGTGTTAAAATGTTCGAACGGATATCAATAACTCACTTTTTCCCGACACGAAAAACTTTCAAGTGTTGAATTTTTCTTGAGTTTAAAATTTTCGGAAAAACATGCAAGCATTTCTGTGGACCCTCTAGAAGAACGTAACTTTAACTCGATTATGTGACTGTCAAAACATCCACTGAACCCTAGGGTTTGTGGTAGTTTGGCGTTGCCACATGTGAGGCGTTGGTTTGACCCTTCTATGGCTGGTTCATTGGGGCGGTGACATGTTCTGGGTTTTTGAACTCCGCTCAAGTGTTGAGCTATTTAGGAAATCTTGGGTATTTGATTATTCGACCGAAAAGTTTAATATTGTCTATTTATTTGGAATGTGATACAATATGTGGAATTCATATAGTTAGGCATGAAATGCGAAGTATGTGATATTTCGGATTTACGATGTCTAAAGTTGATTGTGGATTCCAAATGTTGTAGTTTTACACTTTCTTTTATGTGACCGTAAGCGCAGTATGTGGTGTATGTTAGTTATATGTATGCCCTAGAGGCCATTACTATACATAGGATGTATATTGTAGTGGATGCTTGGACATATATAGGGAGGACTTTCTTGCTCGACATGATAGTATGCTATCTGGTTGCTCTTTACCTTAACGTGTATACTGATTGTCTCTCTGTTACATGTTGGTAAAGTCCTTAGGATGTGTACTTGACTACCTGGACTATGATGCAGATCATACTAGTGGGGACATGGTAGTCCATAAGTACATCCTTCAAGGTCCCTAATCGTGGGTGTATCGAGACGGGGTATCGATATACCAGTGTAGACTAGCGTATACCTTCTCGACCCATACAGATAGGCGATGGATGATCCCATATCCATTGGTGTTTGACATCAGAGATGATATACGGGTGCTCAGTGGAGACTGGGTACGCTGGACGGACTCGCCGAGAACTCCCGATGGTATTATACCTTACGTCAGATGGCAGTTCTCTGGTAACACTGGTACAGAGTAGTCTGTTGACCCGAGATCGTCATAGAGTCTTGTGTGGTTCCCACTGTGCTTTGATTTCCACCTTACCACGTCTAAGAAGGCGTGCAAAACGGTGACTTTTGGGTACAGTCCCGAATCACATGGAGGCAATGAGCGATAGGAGGGGATTCGTCTCTCCCGGTATAGGGAGTTGATGTTGCGCTGTGTTCGATTGGCTATAACCGGAAATCCCTGGCCAGGGTTGCTGAGATTTACTAGTAAGTGTTACCAGTAGTTTCTCAAAATGTTATAGACCTCATATCGACACGACTTATCGAGCTATTGGGGTCTGACGTTCACCACCCCAAGGCAAGATATGCGACATATCAGACGATCAGACCGGACTGTACGGTAAGTGTTACTGGTTGGATTCGCAGGAGTATGAGCGGGCTTGCTCGTTGGTCTTCTGATCGCTCAATACCCGGGTGGCCGTTACGTTTAGCAGACCGCTTGATGCTTGTGGGTGTTTGATATGATCATCATCTGCTGCCGGCGTATTGATGAGTCTTTAGAGTCCTACACAGAGGTTTCCTGGCTCAAGCGAAACGAAATAGGAGCGCATATGAGATATGTGTGGGACCAAGAATAATGCGTGTATGTGATACCGTATTCTATTCTCGCGATGAATGTATCGATTGGTTGTATGCGATATAACCTAGTTATCGAATCAAGGGTTGATTCGATAAGCCGATACATTGGATATTAGTCGGTTATATGCGATATGACCGGATCGTTAAATCAAGTGTTGATTTAATGATTTAATGTATAATTATATATTTGATATATTACTTTGCATTAACTAGTATTGGTTCACTTTAAATGGATTTTCTCACCCGGATTGTGCAAGTTGTATATATGATATACTTTTGTGCACATGATTGTATCATGTTTGATGATACATGCCTTTTTGGTTAAGTGTAAAGAACTAAACCATGGTTAAATTGATGATTAGGGTTTTGCTTATTCATTCATTCATTTATTTATTTATTTCTTTTTGGCAAAAGAAAAGAAAAATGGTGGCTTTCTTTGGATGCATGTTGAAGCTTCATGAAGCTTTGACTAAGTCACCATTTTTGTCTTCATACTTAACCCTAACCATTCATTTAACCCTAGTTCATTCTCTACACTTGACCATGGTTGGATTATGATAAGTATTCATATTATATTCTTTTTAGAAAATACTTATCATAACACTTATCATCTTCTTCCTCTTCTTCTTCTTCATGAAGAAACCTTGCTCCATCAATGGCAACTTGAGCAAATGAGTGAGGAATCCAATTCTAAAGTGAACCCACCTCCTATTTCTTCATCCTCTACCTCTTGCCAAGTAGTATAGGGTGTTTTCTTCACAAGTTTCATGACTTGGTGAAGTGGGAGCTTGATCTTGTGATGCCTCGACGTAGATCATCTTCGGCATCGTTGTCGATGATCTAGCCCACCCATTTCTCCGATGAAGCCGACGCTAGAGCCCGGGATTCGATTTGGACAGCAAGGGGACTTCATCATGGAGCTATGGAGGTGGAGAACCGGATCTACAAAGGTTGTATTTCCGTTCACTTAGTTAAATTGTTAACTAGTTGCATGTTTCGCCTAAAATTCTAGTTAACGATCCGTATTAGGGTTTCTCGGCACATGTAAAATTTGAAATTGGCATGGTTGATGCCTTGTGAGACATCATTAGTGTGCCTAGCAACCCTACAGTGGTATCACAGCCTAGCTAGAGCCTTAGGCGATGCGTAGACGGAATTTCAAATCCGAACAAATCCCGAAACCCTAATCCGACCCGCTCTCTGGACTTTTTTCAAAAACTGGGTTTTTTCCAGATTAAAAATGCTTAAAAAATTCAGCAGGGAATTCTAAGAATTACGGTGCAAAATTTTCCCAGAGATGATTCCATAGCGCGGCGGAACCGCGGCATAAGCCTGCCTTATGCGGCGGTTCCGCGGCCAGATGATCACTTCATCATTCCCTGTTTGCACTGTAACTCCTATTTTATTATGCTGGATTTTCTGGGAATTTTTAATATTTATTCAAGAGTTGAATTTTTTGGGGTTGTTTTGGGGATTCGGTGTTTCGATCGGAGTATCAGATTTTGTCTATGTGGCTTTCCGGATAATTTTTGAATATGTTAAAAAGTTCGACCG
Source organism: Agapanthus africanus (assembly GCA_030015575.1). NCBI lineage: Eukaryota > Viridiplantae > Streptophyta > Magnoliopsida > Asparagales > Amaryllidaceae > Agapanthus > Agapanthus africanus. The sequence continues at coordinate 300,059,148 of CM057347.1, forward strand.
GATATAAATATCCAACTTTTTCCCTGTCGGGAAATTTCCATGTGTTGGATTTTTCCGTAGTTTAACGACGTTCTAAGTAGTGCAAGTAACGCGATGGTCCCTCTAGAAGACAACAAACCTTAACTCGATTATGTGACCGTCTTGAACTGCCCTTTGAACCTTCGGGTTTGGGGCAGTACGGCGTGCCACATGTGAGGCGTTGGCTTGACCCTTCTACGGCTGGACCGTTGGTACTGAGGCACGAAGTGAATGTCATTGAACTTATTTCATGAGTTGAGCTGTTTCGGGAAAACATGGGTGTTCAATTGTTCGATCGGAAAGTTTAACATTTTCTATCTTATTCGGAATGTGATACAATAATTGGAATTCACAATAAGTTATGAGATAACTGAATGAATGTAATAAATCTAGCAATTTAGTCTCACTTGATCGGTTGCCACGGAATTTTGATGTGATCAAAAGTCCGTCGCAATCACGTAGCGTACGCGGATACTCGCCGGGTAAACTTAATAGACAGCCTCACTCCATAGCCCGACCAAGTGACTGTAGGAGAACCCCGTCGCCGAAAGCATCCGTTCGGGTGCTCGCGGCAGCGGTGTTCCGCCTTGGTGCACTTTGTCGACGGCGTCGGGGGTGCGGCCACCTACTGAAGTTTGCGACGAGCATTCGATCAGGATGTCGGGAATCCTGCTGAATTGCCCGACTTGATGTTGAAACGAGTTTTCGATAATGAGACTAAAATGCGGGGTTTATAATTGTTAGGCATGCGATGTCTAAGTAATTCATTTAATTAGGCATGCGATGTCTATGGAGGTTGCGGATTCCAACTGTTGTAGTTTTACACTTTCTTTTCTGTGACCGTAAGTGTAATATGTGATATCGCCGGTGTCGTTGCTATATGTCAACGACAATTGGGATATGCATGTTTACTTACGTTGATGACATATGATGTTATGTGTTGCTGGATATGTTATATTGGATCGTCGTGTTTGAATAGCCGGGGGTTTTTTATGTGAGATGAGTGTTTTTCATTTTCATTCATGTAAAAACTTGTATGTAATATTCTTTTATTGGGGCACTTCCAGGTTGCGGAAGATGTCACCCTTTGTATATTATTTACTTTTCCGCACTAGGATAGACCCAAGGAGGGGAGCACAAGTAACCGGGTTCTGGGGTCCAGTGGGAGACCAACTCGAGGAGTCGAGTCCGGGTCTCCTAACCCTAGAATTGGTAGGGTTGCTTGCCGCTCTCGTAGGGGTCTGGGGGTGTGGGATTGGCTATTCATCACGACCGTGGAATCCGTGTTTTATACTGGCTCGTATTGAAAACACGGACGTCCTAGTATATCCAATATTTCATATGATTCTTCTGCTGCGTTATCTATGATGTGATCATGTGATGTTCTGTGATGGATACTTTATATAGTATATATGATATATTATATAGGCGTTACTTATGTTTTACACCCACGCTAGCCCTGTCCCGCTCTGCCGTTAGTTACCTAACCTAACGGTGCACGAGGGGACATCGAGGCGAATGCGGATGGCATAAGTATACGTCGTATTTATCTGTGATGTTTAGGTACTTAAATGATGGGAATTCATTAATGTGATTAATGAAAGAAAAAGAAACCTAAAGATGTTGTAGAATCGAATTTCAAAAATAAAACAGGTAGCTACAGTTCTTGCTTTTCACAGCGGTATATATGATATATCCTGCACCTTATTCGATAAGGAAAGGACCGAGATCCCTTCACTGGGAGTGACTCCTTTAGCAATAACTGGCAGATGCTACACACTCGGTTTGTCTTTTGATTGCTTTTAAGAGTTTTTGCTTTGCACGGTGATATATATGATATATCCCGCACCTCATTCGACGAGGAAAGGACCGACGATCCCTTCACCGGGAGTGACTCCTTTAGCAAAACTAGAAAAGCCTCAAAAACACTCCATTTTTTTAAAATCATTTGATTCTGCAACGATATCAAGTTCATTACGCAATAGGTTTTCAGAAAAACCTGTCATAGCCCTCCGTCATTACAGATAGGTCCTACATAGTATTCGTGCTACGTTTGTTGACCTCCGTCAAGGCGTAGTGTGCGGTAGCTAACTAGTATTTATCTGCTTATGCATATGATGCAGATTGGATTAGGGTAGTCGTGCGGCCTTGTTGACCTCCGTCAAGGGTCGTGCGGGTGGGTTTAATTCGATCAAGAAATGACGGGTTGAACTTGACTAGTAGCCTATGGTTTGTTGACCTCCGTCAAGGTCTTAGGACGCTAGGGGCAAAATTATCGGGAATTTCAAGTGTTGAAATTTGCAATAAGATTGCATACCTTCTATGAGATAGTTGGATCCCGATACCCACTGCGAGTAAGAGTTACTCCTGGGAGAGTTTTACACATTGCAATTAGCTAATCAAGTAGGTGTCTAGAAAGGTGTCAACGGGGTTAAGCCTCTGGGAAAACGAGGTTTACATTAATTAGGTTCGTGTGAAAGCACGGGGGACCTCCCTCAAAGTACCGACACTGGCCTGGCTGAAAAATTGGCGAACTTGTAGTGTGTAATTAATCCCGGCTAGTCTTTCCTTTTAGGGTTTGAAGAAGATTTGATAAAAACAGTGGGAGCCATCCTGATTAGATAAAATAATAACCAATCTGATCTTGCAAGAGCGCACGCTGAGTGTTTTCTTCTCTCTCTCTCCAGGTAGCGACCATATCACGCCTTAATCAAGATAATAATATGGATTATTGACCGATCCCGCTTGTTATACTGAGCTGGGGAACGTTGGTCCCGCTCCAACTTATAATTGTTATAAGACAGAGCAGGAAATAGAGGATTACCAGAATTCCCGTGCCACCCAAACGAAGAAAGTGCATACTGATGCATCATCTTCGGGTGTGTTCTTTATACAGAACTGTTTCTCAGTGGACTTTACGTCCTGGGTATATGATACCGGATCAGGATCCCAGATATGTAATCTGTTACATAGGGCTAAAGATAGGTAGAAAAACTGAGAACGGGTGATAAGTTTCATGAGACAGAAAACGGGGTAAGTGTTGCAGCCAAGTCTGTTGGTCACTGTCACCCTGTATTACCAATACATTGATTCTGAATGAATGTTATTAGATACCGAACCTGATATACAAAATCATATCAGTCTCTTTATCAGCAAAGAAATGATAAAATTTTATATTGTTGGATAATGTTTTGAACATTTCTTATATCAAAAGTTGATCGGTTCAGGCACGTTATCTAAAAGCGTTGATGTTCTAAATCAAACTACAGTTCTTAGTATACGGAACACACAGAAGAGGAAGAGTTCAGAAATGAACGGATCCTTCTTCAGGCATTGTAGACTAGGTCATATCAATGCGATCCGACTGGCTGAAGTTACATTTTAGATGCATATTTAAATCAGTTTGAATTTACATCTTATGAAACTTGCGAGTCATGTCACAAAGATAAAATGACCTCAGCTCTGTTTATTGGAAACAGAGAAAGAGCAAGTAAACTCTTGGGATGATACATGTTGATGTATGTAGGTCCCCTGTCTACACTTGCCAAGACCGGTTCTTTATACTTCATTACATTCTCTGATGATCTTTCAAGATTCAGACCTATGTTCCTGTTGAAACACAAGTCCGAACCTTTTGAGATATTCACAGAATATAAGTTAGAAGTAGAGAACCAATACGGGTATAAGTATTATGTCCTTTGATGTGATCAAGGAGGAGAATACTTGAGCATGGAAATCCTGGACTATTCTAAAGGAGAATGAGATTCTCTCTCAGCATTACTCCTCCGTATACACCATATCACGATGGTATATCGGGGCGGAGCAATCTCACCCTATATGATAAGGTGTGCTCTATGATGAGTACTACTGAGTTACCTATTTCCTTTTTGGGAGTTACGCACTTGAGAAGCTGCATACCTATTGAATAGGGTTCAAATCAAATCGGTTGCCTACCACTTCATATTTGATATGATAAGGGAAGGGCCCATCTCTTAAGTTAGTTAAGATTTGGGGTTGTCCAGCCTATGTCTGAAAAGCAAAATCCGGACAAGCTCGAGGCAAGGTTAGTTATGTAGAACTGGAAAGGTTCCAGCTATGCAAACTACAGCAGATGATTTGGTACAACCAAAAGGTTTCAGTAGATTCCAACAAACCTCAGACTCTCCGCCGATCTAGTAGGGTTCCTCACCCACCTGAGAGGCATTTCGGTTACTCTATGACAGTGGGAGCGAGGATTGCATCATGAGATGATGACCCAACTAGTTTCGAGCTGGCCATCAGGAGTGGGACTCTGTAAGAATGGCTGGATGCTTAGCGATCTGAGATGGAATCCTTATACACCAACAAAGTATGGACTTTGGTTGCTATATCTGAAGGGTTAAATCCCCATCAGGAGCAAGTATATCTTGAGAAGATTACTTGGTGTAGGTGGAAAAGTTGAGACTTTCAAAGCAAAACTTGTTAAAGGCTTTCGTCATCAACCAGGCGTGGATAATGATGAAACCTTTTCAAGTGGCTATGCTTAAGTCCATCCAGATCCTACTTGCCACGGCTACATACCATGACTACGATATCCGGCGGTTGGGTGCCATGACTCCTTTTCTAAATGATGTTTTAGAAGAGAGCGTCTATAAGTACACAGCCAGAGGGCTTCGTAGACAGTAGGAGCAGCGGAAACGTGTGCAAGATTGTTTATAGGATAAAGCAGACATCGCGGAGTTGGAACATCTGTTTTGATGTGTTAGTCAAAGAGTTTGACATCATCAAAATGGTAGATGAACCTTGTATATATAAAAAGGTAGTAGGGAGTATGGTGATGATCCTCGTAGAGTACGTGGATGACATACTCTTGATGGGGAAGGAGTTTCCTATGCTACGCTCGGTCAATCTCCACTTATCACAATGATTCTCCATAAAGGATCAAAGTGATACCTCCTAAATCCTGGGTTTTGGATCTATGAGATAGATCTAATTGGATGTCAGGATTCTCACTAGTTGTAGTGAGATGGTATCAACCGATCCTGGGGAGAATCACTGGAAGGGTTCCAGGGTGATAAGGACGACTGAAAATCAGTCGCAGGCATTGTCTTTACCCTCAGTAAAGGGACTGTATGTTAGAAGAGTTCCAAGCTAGATACCGTGGCATACTAGACGATAAAGGCTCGATACATCGCTACTAAAGATGCTACCAAAGAGGCAATCTGGGTGTATATTAGTTCATGAGATGAACTTCGTTCCTCCTATTGTGTGACAATGGAGTTGTGGCTTATGCCAAGGAACGCCGGTCCCATCAGTGATCCAGACATATTCTAAGGCAGTGTCACCTGATCATGGAGATGGTTGATCTCCAGGGTGATCGAGGTTAGGAGAGTAGACTCAGAGGACAACACGGCGGATCCACTCACAAAGGCCTTTTCCCAGAGAGAGACTTTTATGGGATGGTTGAGTATGAGATACTACAACCACTGCTATCAGATGGCCCTAGTGCAAGTGAGAGATTGTTAGTTATATGTATGCCCTAGAGGCCATTACTATACATAGGATGTATATTGTAGTGGATGCTTGGATATATATAGGGAGGACTTTCTTGCTCGACATGATAGTATGCTATCTGGTTGCTCTTTACCTTAACGTGTATACTGATTGTCTCTCTGTTACATGTTGGTAAAGCCTTTAGGATGTGTACTTGACTACCTTGACTATGATGCAGATCATACTAGTGGGGACATGGTAGTCCATAAGTACATCCTTCAAGGTCCCTAGTCGTGGATGTATCGAGACGGGGCATCGATATACCAGTGTAGACTAGCGTATACCTTCTCGACCCATACAGATGGGCGATGGATGATCCCATATCCATTGGTGTTTGACATCAGAGATGATATACGGGTGCTCAGTGGAGACTGGGTACACTGGACGGACTCGCCGAGAACTCCCAGATGGTATTATACCTTACGTCAGATGGCAGTTCTCTGGTGACACTGGTACAGAGTAGTCTGTTGACCCGAGATCGTCATAGAGTCTTGTGTGGTTCCCACTGTGCTTTGATTTCCACCTTACCACGTCCAAGAGGGCGTGCAAAACGGTGGCTTTTGGGTACAGTCCCGAATCACATGGAGGCAATGAGCGATAGGAGGGGATTCGTCTCTCCCGGTATAGGGAGTTGATGTTGCGCTGTGTTCGATTGGCTATAACCGGAAATCCCTGGCCAGGCTTGCTGAGATTTACTAGTAAGTGTTACTAGTAGTTTCTCGAAATGTTATAGACCTCATATCGACACGACTTATCGAGCTATTGGGGTCTGACGTTCACCACCCCTAGGCAAGATATGCAACATATCAGACGATCAGACCGGACTGTACGGTAAGTGTTACTGGTTGGATTCGCAGGAGTATGAGCAGGCTTGCTCGTCGATCTTCTGATCGACCAATACCCGGGTGGCCGTTACGTTTAGCAGACCGCTTGCGGCTTGTGGGTGTTTGATATGATCATCATCTGCTGCCGGCGTATTGACGAGTCTTTAGAGTCCTACACAGAGGTTTCCTGGCTCAAGCGAAACGACATAGGAGCGCATATGAGATATGTGCGGGACCGAGAATAATGCGTGTATGTGATACCGTATTCTATTCTCACGATGAATGTATCGATTGGTTGTATACGATATTACCTAGTTATCGAATCAAGGGTTGATTCGATAAGCCGATACATTGGATATTAGTCGGTTATATGCGATATGACCGGATCGTTAAATCAAGTGTTGATTTAATGATTTAATGTATAATTATATATTTGATATATTACTTTGCATTAACTAGTATTGGTTCACTTTAAATGGATTTTCTCACTGGGATTGTGCAAGTTGTTTATATGATATACTTTTGTGGACATGATTGTATCATGTTTGATGATACATGCCTTTTTGGTTAAGTGTAAAGAACTAAACCATGGTTAAATTGATGATTAGGGTTTTGCTTATTTATTCATTTATTTATTTATTTTTGGCAAAAGAAAAGAAAAATGGTGGCTTTCTTTGGATGCATGTTGAAGCTTCATGAAGCTTTGACTAAGTCACCATTTTTGTCTTCATACTTAACCCTAACCATTCATTTAACCCTAGTTCATTCTCTACACTTGACCATGGTTGGATTATGATAAGTATTCATATTATATTCTTTTTAGAAAATACTTATCATAACACTTATCATCTTCTTCCTCTTCTTCTTCTTCATGAAGAAACCTTGCTCCATCAATGGCAACTTGAGCAAATGAGTGAGAAATCCAATTCTAAAGTGAACCCACCTCCTATTTCTTCATCCTCTACCTCTTGCCAAGTAGTATAGGTTGTTTTCTTCACAAGTTTCATGACTTGGTGAAGTGGGAGCTTGATCTTGTGATGCATCGACGTAGATCATCTTCGGCATCGTTGTCGATGACCTAGCCCGCCTATTTCTCCGATGAAGCCGACGCTAGAGCCCGGGATTCGATTTGGACAGCAAGGGGACTTCATCATGGAGCTATGGAGGTGGAGAACCGGATCTACAAAGGTTGTATTTCCGTTCACTTAGTTAAATTGTTAACTATTTGCATGTTTCGCCTAAAATTCTAGTTAACGATCCGTATTAGGGTTTCTCGGCACATGTAAAATTTGAAATTGGCATGGTTGATGCCTTGTGAGACATCATTAGTGTTCCTAGCAACCCTACATTGTATCGCCGGCTTCGTTGTTATACATCAACGACAATCGGGATACGCATACTTGCTTACGTTGATGATATGAGAATTATGTGTTGCTGTGATATGTTATATTGGATCGTCGTGTTCTGAATAGCCGGGGGTTTTATGTGAGATGAAGGTTTTAATTTTCATTCATGTAAAATTCATTTGTATGTAATATTCTTTTATTGGGGCACTTCCGGGCTGAGGATGATATCACCATTGTATATTATTTATTTTTCCGCATTAGGTAGACCTAAGGAGGGGAGCACAAGTAACCGGGTTCTAGGGTCCAGTGGGAGGCCATCTCGAGGAGTCGAGACCGGGTCTCCTAACCCTAGAATTGGCAGTGTTACTTGCCGCTCTCGTAGGGGTCTAGGTATGTGGGTTTGGATATTCACCGCGACTGTGGAATCCGTGTTTAATATAGGCTCGATATAAAACACGGACGTCCTAGTATATCCAATATTTCATATGTTTTCTTCTGCTGCAATGTTCTGTGATGAGATCATATTACTGCCTGAGACGAATGCTTATACTATATATATATATATATATATATGTTGATATATAAATATTACTGCCTTCGTTTCTTCTGTGAGCTTAGGAAGCATAACTGATGGGATTTATTAATGAGATTAATAAACGAAAAGAAACCTAAAAGATGTTATAGAATCAAAACTTTATAAAAAGGTAGCTACAGTTTTGCTTTGCACAGCGGTATATATGATATACTCTGCACCTTATTCGATGAGGAAAGAGCCAAGATCCCTTCACCGGGAGTGACCTCTTTAGCTAAACTGGCAGATGCTATAAACTCACGGTTTAGTTTTTGAAAGCTTCTATAGTTCTTGCTTTGCACAGCAGTATTTGTGAAATATCCTGCACCTTATTCGATGAGGAAAGAGCCAAGATCCCTTCACCAGGAGTGACCTCTTTAGCGAAACTAGAATAACCCTCAAAGACACTCCTTTTCAAAATCACTTGTTTCTACAACGATATCAAGCTCATTACGCAATAGGTTTTCTGAAAAACCTGTCGTAGCCCTCCGTCATTTCAGATAAGTCCTACTTAGTATTCGTACTGCGTTTGTTGGCCTTAGCCAAGGCGTAGTGTACGGTAGCTAATTAGTATTTATCTGTTAAAACATGAGATGTAATTGAGTTAGGGTAGTCGTACGACTTTGTTGACCTTAGCCAAGGGTTGTACGGGTGGGTTTAATTCAATCGGGAAATGACGGGTTGAACTTGGCTAGCACTTATGATTTGTTGACCTTAGCCAAGGTCATGAGTTGCTAGGGGCAAAAGTATTATCGGGAATTTCAAGTGTTGAAATTTGCAATGAGATTGCATACCTTCTATGAGATAGATGGATCCTGATACCCACTACGAGTAAGAGTTACTCCTGGGAGAATTTTACACAGGACAATTAGCCGATCAAGTAGGTGTCTAGAAAGGTTTTAACGGGCTTAAGCCTCTGGGAAAACGAGGTTTATTTTAATTAGGTCTGTGTGAAAGCACAGGGAACCTCCCTCAAAGTACCAAGACTGATCCGGCTGAAAGATTGACGAAATTGTAGGGTGTAATTAATCCCGGCTAATCTTACCTTTTAGGGTTTGAAGGAAGATTTGATAAAACTAGTGGGAGACATACTGATTAGATAAGATAATAACCAATCTAATCTTGCAAGAGCATACGCTAAAGTTTTTCCTTCTCTCTCTCTCTCCAGGTAGCGACCATGTCAGGATTTAATCAAGATAATAATATGGATGTATTGACTGAACCTCCTTATTATACTGAGCAGGGGAACGTTGGTCCCGTTCTTTCTTATAAGTGTTATAAGACTGAACAGGAAATAAGAGAATATCTGGATTCTCACGCCACCCAAACAAAGAACAAGCATGTTGATGCATCTTCTTCGGGTGTGTTAGTTATTGAGAACTGTTTCTCAGTTCACCCTACGTCCTGGGTATTAGATACCGAATTGGGATCCCACATATGTAAAATGTTACGTGGTCTACGTAAAGGTAGAGAACTGGGAAAGGGTGATCATTCCATATAAGTAGGGAATGGTACAAATATTGCAGCCAAAGCAGTTGGCGAATATCACCTTGTATTACCAAGTAGTGATACATTGATTCTGAATGAGTGCTATTATATACCGAACATGATGTGCAACATTATATCAGTTTCTTTATTAAGTAAAGAAGGGTATAATTTTGTAATACAGGATAATGTTATGAACATCTTCCTAAATCAAATGTTGATTGGATCAGGTTCGTTACATAATGGCATATTCATTCTCAATCAAAATACAGTCCTTAATATACAAAACGCACACAAGAGGAAGAGTTCAGAAATGAACGAATCCTTCTTGTGGCATTGTAGACTTGTTAAGATCAATGCGGCACGGCTAACTAAGTTACATAAGGATGGATATTTGAATCCGTTCGAATTATCATCTTATGATACTTGCCATTCATGTCTCAAAGGTAAAATGACCAAAACTCCGTTTAGTAGACACGGAGAAAGAGTTGTGGAACTCTTAGGACTGGTACATAGTTATGTATGCGGTCCCATGTCTACACATGCCAGGATTCTTCTTACTTCATTACATTCACTGACGATCTCTCAAGATTCGGACATGTGTTCCTGATGAAACACAAGTCTGAAGCTTTTGAGAAATTCAGAGAATATAAGCACGAAGTAGAAAACCAAACGGGCAAAAGTATTAAGATCCTTCGATCTGATCGAGGAGGAGAATACTTGAGCAATGAGTTTCAAGACTATCTAAAAGAGAATGGGATTCTCTCTTAGTTTACTCCTCCTTATACACCACAGCACAACGGTGTATCGGAGCGGAGGAATCACACCCTATTAGATATGATGTGCTCTATGATGAGCAATGCTGAATTGCTTATTTCCTTTTGGGGGTATGCGCTTGAGACAGCCATATACCTATTGAATAGAGTTCCAACCAAATCTGTGCCTACCACTCCATATGAGATATGGAATGGGAAGAGACCATCTCTTAAACGAGTTAAGATATGGGGTTGTCCGGCCTATGTCAAAAGGCAAAATCCGGACAAACTCGAGGCACGATCAGTTCTTTGCAAGTTTGTGGGATATCCAAGCAATTCGTATGGATATCTATTCTACCACGGTGAACAACAAAAAGGGTTTGTTGCTCAACATGCCACCTTTTTAGAAAAGGAATTTCTTGCAAAAGAAATTAGTGGCAAAGAGGTAGAGCTGGAAGAGTTTCCAGCACCACAAACTACAACTGATGATTTATTGGAACCAGAGGATTCAGTAGTACCCGACGAACCCCGGCCTCTCCACCGATCTAGTAGGGTTTCTCATCCACCCGAGAGATACTATGATTTTCTCATTGATGGTGGAAGTGAGGATTGCATCATGGAAGATGATGACCCGACTAGTTTCGAGCAGGCCATCACGAGTGGTGACTCTGTGAAATGGCTGGATGCAATGCGATCTGAGATGGAATCCTTGTACACCAACAAAGTATGGACTTTGGATGTTGCTCCTGAAGGGGTAAAACTCATTGGGAGCAAGTGGATCTTTAAGAAGAAACTTGGTGTAGATGAAAATGTTGAGACTTTCAAAACTAGACTTGTTGCAAAGGGTTTTCGTCAACGACCAGGTGTGGACTATGAAGAAACCTTTTCTCCAGTGGCTATGCTTAAATCCATCCGGATCTTATTTGCCATTGCTGCATACCATGACTATGAAATCTGGCAGATGGATGTTAAGACCGCCTTTCTAAATGGTGATTTAGAAGAGTGCATGTACATGACTCAGCCAGAGGGCTTCATAGATAGTGGGAGCAGCGGAAAGGTGTGCAAGCTGCTTAAATCCATTTATGGGTTAAAGCAAGCATCGCGGAGTTGGAACATCTGCTTTGATGTTATAGTCAAAGAGTTTGACTTCATCAAAAACGTAGATGAACCTTGTATATATAAAAAGGTTGTAGAGAGTAAGGTTGTCTTCCTCGTATTGTACGTCGATGACTTACTCTTGATAGGAAATGATGTTCCTATGCTACAATCGGTCAAGCTCTTCTTATCACAAAGATTCTTAATGAAAGATCTAGGTGATGCCTCCTGCATACTAGGAATTATGATCTATAGAGATAGATCTAAATGGATACTGGGATTGTCCCAATCCAGGTACATTGACACTATACTAAAGAGGTTTAGTATGGAAGAATCCAAGCGTGGGAACCTACCCACGATATCTGGACTCAGTCTCTCTAAAGAGATGTCTCCCAAGACTGATTTGGAGAGAGCTCGCATGCAAGGGATACCCTATGCTTCGGCAGTAGGCTCTATCATGTATGCGATGCTATGTACCAGACCCGACGTAGCATACTCACTAAGTGTAGTGAGTAGGTATCAAGCAGATCCTGGAGAGAGTCACTGGATAGCTGTGGAGAACATTCTCAAGCACTTGAGAAGAACTAAGGAGATGTTCTTGGTATATGGTAACGGAGAACTCCAGGTGGAGTCCTTTACCGATTCAAGCTTCCAAAGTGATAAGGACGACTCTAATTCGCACTGGGGATTTGTCTTTACCCTCAATGGAGGGGCGGTGTGTTGGAAGAGTTCCAAACAGGATACCGTTGCAGACTCGATGATGGGGGCTGAATACATCGCTGCCAACGATGCTGCCAAAGAGGCTGTCTGGATAAAGAAGTTCATTACTGAACTTGGTGTGGTTCCGTCCATTGAGCATCCAATACTTTTGTACTGCGATAACAATGGAGCTGTGGCTTTGGCCAAGGAACCCAGGTCCCATCAGAAGTCCAGACATATTTTGAGGCAGTATCACCTGATCCGGGAGATAGTTGATCGCAAGGAGATCGGGGTCAGGAGAGTTGATACGAAGGACAACACTGTGGATCCACTCACGAAGGCCATTCCCCAGACACAGTTTGAGAGACTCTTCGGGATGTTGGGTATGGGATACTACAACAGCTGGCCTTAGTGCAAGTGGGAGATTGTTAGTTATGTATATGCCCTAGAGGCCATTGTTGTACATATCATGTATATTATAATGGATGCTTGGATATATATAAAGAGGACTTTCTTGCTCGTCATGATAGTATGCTATTTGGTTTCACTTTATCTTAACATGTTGACTTGTATTAGTTTACTGTCTTGTTCTCATATGTTGATAAAGCCCTTAGGATGTGTACTCGACTACTGGGACTATGATGAGATCATACTAATAGGACCTGGGCAGTCAACGAGTACATCCTATAACTGTTCCTAGTCGAGGGTGTGTCGAGACAGGGCATCGATACACCAGAGTAGACTAGCGTATACGCATCTTGACCCATATGATGGGCGATGGATGATCCCATATCCATCGGTGTTTGACATCAAGGATGGTGTGCGGGTGCTCAGTGGAGACTGGGTATACTGGACGGACTCGCCGAGAACTCCCAGATGGTATTATACCTCACGTCAGATGGCAATTCTCTGGTGACACTGGTACAGGGTAGTCTGTAGACCCGAGATCGTCATAAAGTCTTGTTTGATTCCCACTGTGCTTTGATTTCCACCTTACCACGTCCAAGAAGGAGTGCAAAACGGTGGCTTTTGGGTATAGTCCCAAATCACATGGAGGCAATGAGCGATAGGAGGGGATTCGTCTCTCCCGGTATAGAGAGTTGATGTTGTGCTGTGTTCGATTGGCTATAACTGGAAGTCCCTGGCCAGGGCGGATATTGAGTACTACTGGTAAGTGTTATCAGTAGGTTCTCGACCTGTTATGAGCCTCACATCGACACGACTTATCAGTTACTGGGGTCTGACGTATACCACCCCTAGACTAGATATGCAACATATCAGACGAAGAGACCGGACTGTACGGGAGTGTTACTGATTGGATTCACAGGAGAATGTACATGCTTGCTTGTTAATCTTCTGATCGCTTAATACCTGGGTGGCTGTTACGTTTATCTGACCGCTTGCAGCTTGTGGGTGTTTGATATGATCATCACCTGTTACCGGCGTATTGACAATTCTTTAGAGTCCTACACAGAGGTTTCTTGACTCAGGAAAAATGGAGTAGGAGCACATATGTGATATGTGCGGGATCGAGAATAATACGATATGAGATACCGTATTCTATTCTCGCGATATATGATATCGGCCGGCGATATATGATATCAGCCGGGTCATCGGATCAAGTGTTGATTCGATGAATCGGTACATGATATATTAGTCGGTTATATTCGATATAGCCGGATTGTCGGATCAAATATTGATTCGATAATTTAATGTATAATTATATATGTGATATATTGCATTACATTATCTAATATTGGCTCGCTTTATTATTTCATTTTCTCACCGGATAATACATTGATATATATGCGATATATGTTAATTGTATTATTTTCTTTTGTTACAAAAATATATTATATATGTGATATATAATATTGTAACAAATTTTGATTACAAATGTAACATGATTAGTGGAGATTAAACATTGTTAGGGTTTGATTTGGGTTAATCTTTTCTTGAAGCTTTTAGTTTCTTTCTTGCAAAGATATTATGTGTTGATATTTTTGGAAATATTTTCTTAACCCAACCACACCCTTTACCCTAGTTAAATCTCTACAATAGTTAAGTCTTTCTTGACTTAACCATGCTTGCAATTGTAATGATATAACATTTTCATTATTCATCACAAAAGAATTAATCATTCTTCTTCTTCTTCCTTGAGCTCTTGAAAAAGCTTTCTAGGTTTTTCTTTAGTGATGGATTAGTGTGAGAATTTGATAATAAAACAGAGCATAAATCCTACTTTATCATCCTCATCTAATCTAGCCAATTAGATTAGGGTGTTCACTTCATTAGTGAGTGAGAGCCAGAGTTAAAGAAACTTCAAGGTAGATCATCTTCGAAAAGGAAGACTTCAAGCAAGCATGTATCATTCGGGTTGTGGAGCTTCTCTTGAGTCCGGGAGATCAAGGATCGCGGCAAAGGGACTATTACTCGGAGCTTATGAAGGGAAGGAGCGGACTACAAAGGTTGTAATCCCTCTCTCTTAGTTGTAAAGTTGTTTACTTGCATGTTTAACCCTAATAATCTAGCAATGATCCTCGCTTTGGGTTGTTCAGCATGTCTAATTTTTAAATCGGGTATGGTTGATACCTTGTAGAACCTTATGACAGTGCTTAGTAACCCTACATGATAACCATTCTGATCTTGGTTAGAGTGCATGCAGAGTGTTTCTTTTCTCTCTCTCTTTGTCAGCGACCATGGCCTGACCTTAGACTGTGACTCAGTGACCAAGTTAACCGAACTTTCTTAAAACAATGGCTTTTGGATTGTCTGAGTTGCATACATCATTGCCACTCCTTCTTTTACCTTTTGCTTTTCTCCAGAACACCCCGTATCGCTACGAACATCCACTTCCATTGGATAAATCCATCGTATGGTTATATACGAACTCGAAAGAACTTGTTCCAGATTCGAGGATGGATTATGGTTCTGGAGAGATTGAATAGGACTATTCAGTTGTCTTTTCCTTTTACCTTCTTTCAAGTTATGAGGGCTCCTAGGATTAAGAGAGGGTACACCGATTACGCTTATTGGATAATCTTCTTCCAAACCATGGGCAGGTGCCGAAAGGTAGGGAATGAAGAAAACCAATTAGCCTAAGTGTAGTGTACAGAAGGTAATAGGTAAATACAAATAAAGGGAATAGAAAGAGGGCAAAGTAAATTGCGACTGCTATCATTCACGACCAAACCACATATTTCATCGCCACTCCTACTTCACCTTTGCTTTTCTCCAGAACACCCCGTATCACTACGAACATCCACTTCCATTGGATAAATTTATCGTATGGTTATATACGAACTCAAAGGAACTTGTTCCAGTTCGGGGATGGATTCTAGTTCAGGAGAAATAGAATAAGGTTTATTCAGTTGTCTTTTATCATCACCTTCTCTCAGGTTGCGTGTACTCGTAGGATTAGGAGGGTACACCTATTATGCTTATTGGATAGTCTTCTTCCAAACCATAGGCTGGTGCCGAACGGTAGGGAAGGAAGAAAACCATTTAGCCTAAGAGGGTGTACAGAAGGTAATGAGTAAAGAAAAATAAAGGGAATTGGAGAAATGGCAAGGAAATATACGGTTACAGTCATGAATCTGATAATGGAAGAGGCATTACTAGGAATACCCGAATACCCCTACAAAACATTTTAATTTTCAATTTCACTGTGCGTTGTTAATAGAAAACTGATTTCCCAATTAGATCCTTACCCCAGGGTATGTATTTACCAGGTATGATTCTCACATCTGTATAATTTTACAGATGATAAGTGGGAGTAAGTTATTGGGAATTAGACGATCATCCTCATTATATCGGAATTCGTTGTAATTGGTGATATTTGAGGAAATCACCTGGGGGTTTTGCCTGATGGCAAATATTTGGTTTTGAATATCCGTTGTTATGCACCAATTTCAAACCGATATATCTGTATGTTTATTTTATAATGTGAGATATAACTTTTTGAAATTATGTCCATGACATTTACCTATATCAGTTGATGGTTAGGTAAGGAGCATTAAACAGCGGTGTAATTCTTCATAACCATAGTACAATTTTCAACCTACGATGCACAGGGTCTGAGTTATTCAACTCAGGGGACTTATACAAAGTATTGTATATTGTCCAGTGTCCATTAGGACAGAGGGGATGGTACTCGTACTATATTTTGTTTACTTATGACTCCTCTAGTTTTTAGACAAGTATTTCATAGAAATACAAGGTCTAAGTTTTGAGAAGTTATAGGTACAAGAATAAAGTAGAGAACCATGTGTTGCAAGTATCAGGATTCTTCAAGATAATCGAAGATGTAGATACTTGTGTTTGGTATTCAGTCGATAGTAATGATTTTGAGAACTTGTTTCTCTTTTTCAAGTTACTCATAATTGGATGCACTCCTAAGTTGAGTAATGTTGATTGGCCTTTCTCCATTTAGTTGACATGCACTGGAGACAGCTGCATGATTTGAATCTGGTTCCAATTAAATCAGTGCCTCTGTTTCTATATAGAATGAATCATATCTTAATGATGTTAAGGTATATGGAGTTGTCTGGCTTATGCTTAAAACCAGACTCTGGATAACTTGTAAGTGCACGGCGGCTCCCCGGTCGTCAATCCGACGGCCAAAAGCGGAAACGGTGATAAACTTTAATTTTGCGAACATAGCAAACCGGCACCACCGCGCACTAAACTCCGGATCGGGCCATTAAACTAGTTCTAGCAAACAACAAGACGGGTTAGAGATATACCGAGTGATCCGAGTCCTCCGGTCTTCTCGTCATCGTCCCGATCTCCCGCGGAAACTCCGGTCGTCGCCTCCTCGCCGGAAGGGCACCACAACGCCTGTTTCTTTTATGGGCTCCCGGCTCTATACCGAGGCAACTCGGGCATGAAGCCGGCAAGTCGACATGCCCAAGATATGCTGTAGAATGTAGTGTAGATGATGCTTGTCTCTTTGGGGTTTGTAGTTGCCTTGATGGAGGAATCAACAAGATATGAACTTGGGAATTTTGGTGGCAAGCTAAAATGAGATGGATGCTTAATTTCTTGCCACACCAAAAATGAAATCAACTCTCCCCCCTCCATGAAGTGGCCAGCCATATATTAGAATGGTGGAGGGAATCAAAATTGCAAAACCAAGAAGGGAGGTCATGGTAGTAAAAGTGAAAGGGTGACCATAAAGAAAACATCATCATCACAAAACCCATATCACCATCTAATCACAATAAAAGCATCATGGAGGAAAAAGCAAAGATGCTTAACATTTCAATCTTTTATGCAATAAACCCCTCCACAATGTGTTATTTGCAAACTTGCAAATAACCCCCTCCATCGGAAAAGTCCGGCCGGGAAAGAACAAAGGAAAACCGGCCGGAACGGAATGCAAACTGGCAACTCCAGAAAACTGGTCCCGTAATAAATTACAGGAAAACCCCGATACTGTGCATACACACCCGCATCTGTATTCCGTCCGGATACAAATGCAAAGAGACAAAATCTACACTGTACTATACTAGGATCCGGCTTAAACCAAAGCCGGCTAGTAATATCCGTCCGATCCTGATCCGTGCAATACCGCACGTATCTGATCGAACCCTGCCATATATCTATACGGCCTCTAGTACAAACCGTCCGATCCTGATCCGTGCAATACCACACGTATCTGATCGGACCCTGCCATATCTCCATACGGCCTCTACAGCGTTTCGCCCGAAAGCTGAGTAACTGAAAGTGTGGTGGACTCTAAAGACTCGTCAATACTATGGCTGTGGATTTAACCACTAGCACGTCAGAGGTATAAGCCAATACGTGACGGGCCACCAGCTATTGACTAAAAGGGACGTCGATGAGCGAACTCATCCTGACACCCTACTGAGCCTGTCAGTGACAATATCCGTACAGTCCGGTCCGTTCGTCTATGAGCATCGCATGTCGGGCCTAGGGGGTTGGTAAAAGTCAGACCCCCAAAAGCGGTACAAGTCGTGTCGGAGTGTAGCCCAGAACACCCTGAGATACTACTGGAATACCTACCAGTAAATCTCCTGCCTTGGCCAAGGACTTCGTGTAATGGCTCTCCTAGACACAGCGCGACCTCACCCCCAATACCGGGAGAGACGAACCCCCGAAGATCCGCTCACTGCCTCCATGTGGCTCGGGACTGTACCCAACTAAAACCTGTTTGCACGACTCCTTTGAGCCGTGGTAGGGTAGTAATAAAAGCACAGTGGGAACTCACACGAGACAAATGACGATCCCCAGGTCGATGAACTAACCTGTACACATGTCACCTGAGAACTGCTATCTGACGTCAGGTATAAGATCAACTAGCATGTTTCCGGCGAGTCCTGTCCGGTGTACTCATAACCCAATGAGCACCTGTATACATCTTAGGCGAACCAACTGACACCAGTGGCCTGTGAGACCGGCCACCGCCCCTCGTCGGGGTCTCGACTGTATACACTAGTCTACTCTGGAGTATCGATGCCCTGTCTCGAAACTCCCACGACTAGGGACCATTTAAGGATGTGCTTATAGACTACCAGCTCCCACTTATATGATCGCCCTCATACTGCTGGTGGTCAAGCAAGAATCCTAGGGGCTCTATCAACGTGCAATAGTGACATGTCAGGTCACCTAAAGCAGTACACGATGATAAAGATAAACCAGATAGCATACTCTCATCTCGAGTAAGACTGTCGTACCGGGATAAGTCCTCCTTCAATCATTGCAATCACGTGCCTGTGATCCAATAATTGACTCTGAGGGCACTATCTCCAACAATCTCCCACTTGCACTCAAGGCTAATTATTGCGATGTCGCATACTCACAGCCCGTGTGATACCGAACACCCAACTCCTCTACTAGTCAGTCTCACAAAGCTCGTTTGCGAGACTATTGCGTTCGAGGAATAGCCTCAGCGAGTGGATCCGCTCTGAAGTTTCTTTCTATGTCTCTCTCTAAATCTCAAGTTCGCGGAGAAAGCCATCTTCCGAAATGAGCAATACCTGTCTTAGAGTGTCTGGATTTGTGATGGGACCGAGCTCATAAATGAACTCCAAATCCAAACTTCTTAGACTGTATCGTCAACTGAACTTAATCAGTATCCTGCGCCATGCCACCCTCAGTATTTCCTTGGACCACCTGTCCTAAATACTGCCCCTCGTCAGAAGGAAAACTATAACTCTGACAACCTCCTTGTCGTCCATGTCACCTTGGAAGCCTGGAATGATAACTGTCTCCCAAATGAGGCTGTCGTTATCATATCCCTAGAACATCCACTTATGTTCTAAAACTGCTTCCGACTGTTTCTCCAGGATTGGATCAATGTTAACTTATTGCATGTAGTGCAAGAACAACATCTGGTGTGGTACTTGACATCTCATGATTGACTCAATTGCCTAAGCAAGTGATCTGCCAATCATGCATATCCTTCTCTACTTTAGTCTATAAGACACCTTTAGAGAGGGTGACTCCATTACCTGCAGGTACACTACCGTGCCAGGAGTCGTCCATTCTAAATACTCATAGAATGCTGTCAAGGTACCCAGATTAGGAAACCACCCAAATCTGGATCTAAAACCATAGATCTAGTAACCAGTATGTCTGATACAAAATCCATTTCCTTTGTGAAGAAACCACTGTGTGACGACCAAAGTATAACCGATCGTAGTATAGGAATATCACTTCCTACTACCTTCTCAACAGATCCATTCCCTATTCTGATGACGTCAAACCTATGACTGTCACATCAGAAACAGATGATCTACCTCCGCTATATCTGCTTTAGTCTATAAATAGACATAAGTCTGATGTCCACCAATGCTTCCGCTGCTCCCACTGACTACGAAAACCCTCTGGCAGAGTCATATAGACGTGCACTTCTAAAGCTAGTTTAGAACGACGCTATACTCATCCTCCTGCCGGGTTTCACAGCCTGGAACAACAACAATGGCAAGTGTGGGTAAACAAGAACTTCCCTGTCACCGTCCTTGAGGCTACCGGAGTACCTCTCGGGTGCGTGAAGTTACCCACCTTATCCGCGGAGTGGCCAATGGAATGTCAAACCAGATTGAATCTTTAGGTTCCTTATCAAATCTTCAGTAATCGTTTGCGGTTCTGGAATCACTTCCAGTTCTACCATACTCCCACTACTGTTTTTGAAAAAATCCATTTTAATTAAAACTGTGGCGAGTCAAGACCAATATCACTATTGATCTTTCTTATGGTAGAAAGTCAACCCTCGTCATAGCCTGGGTCAACCCACAAACAGCCATTACAGAAACGTGCCTTGAGTTATCCAGAGTCTGGTTTTAATCATAAGCCGGACAACTCCCCGTACCTTAACAACGTTAAGATATGAACTGTTCTATATCCAATATAGAACCATAGGCACTGATTTAATTGAACCAGATTCAAATCATGCAACTGTCCCCAGTGCATGTCAACTAAATGGAAGGGGGCCGATCAGCGTTACTCAACTTAGGAACACTTCCAATTATGAGTAACCTGAAAGAGAAGCAATTTCTCTTTATCATTACTGAATACCATACGCAAGTATCTACATCTTCGATCACTTTGAAGAATCCCGATACTTGCTACACCTGGTTCTCTACTCTATTCAAATACCTATAACTCCTCAAAACTTAGACCCTGTGTTTCTACGGAACACATGTCTAAGAACTAGAGAAGTTAAAAGTAAACAGAATATAGTATGAGGACCAAGCCCTCTGTCCTAATGGACACTGGACAACATACAATACTCTGTATAAGTCCGCTGAGTCTAACAACTCATTCACTGTGTGTCGTAGGTTGAAAACTGTACTTATGGTTAAGAAGAATTACACCGCTGTTTAATGCTCCTTACCTAACCATCCACTGATATAGGTAAATGTCATCGACATAATATCAAAAGGTATATCTCACTCTATGAAAATAGACGTACAGATATATCAATTTGAAATTGGTGCACAACAGCGGATATTCAAAACCAAATATTTGCCGACCGGCAAACAGCCCAGGTGATCTCCTCAAATATCACCGATTACAACGAATCCCGATATAATGAGGATGATCACCCTATTCCCAATAACTTACTCCCACTCATCATCTGTAAAGCCATACAGATGTGAGAATCAAAACTGGTAAATACATACCCTGGAGCAAGTGTCTAATCAGGAAATCAGTTTTCTTTTAACAGTACACAGTTGAACTGAAACATTGAAATGTTTCGATGGGGTATCCTGGTATTCCTAGTAATGCCTCTACCATTATCCAGATTCACAACTATAACCGTATAATTCTTTTCCACCTTTCCAAATCCCTTTATATGTCTTTAGTCATTACCTTCTGCACACCCCTTTAGGCCAATTGGTTTTCTTCCTTCCCTACCGTTCGGCACCAGCCTATGGTTTGGAAGAAGACTATCCAATAAGCATAATGGGTGTACTGTCCTAGTCCTAGGAGCACTCGCAATGCGAGAGAAGGTGAAGATAAAAGACAACCGAATAAGCCTTATTCCTATTTCTCCTGGACAAGAATCCATCCCAAACTGGAACAAGTTCCTTTCGAGTTCGTATATAACCATACGATGGATTATCCAATAAACTATGGATCTTCGTAGTGATACGGAGTGTCCTGGAGAAATACAAAGATGATTTAGGATTGGCGAAGAAATACTTGGTTTGGTCGTGAATATCAGTCGCAATTTACTTTGCCCTCTTACTAATCCCTTGCTTTGTCTTAATCTTAATACCTTCTGCACACCGTTTAGGCTAATTGGTTTTCTTCATTCCCTACCGGTCGGCACCAGCCTAAGGTTTGGAAGAAGACTATCCAATTTGCATAATAGGTGTACTATCTCCTAAACCAAGGAGTACTCACAACTTGAGAGGAGGCAAAAAGGAAAAGACAACTGAATAATCCTATCCGTTTTCTCCAGAACCGGAAACCATCCTCGAATTCCTTCGAGTTCGTATCTAACCATACGATGGTTTTGTCCAATGGAAGTGGACGTTCGCAGTAATACGGGGTGTCCTGGAGAAAAGGGTAAAAGTAGGAGTGGCAATGAGGTCTGCAACTCTGACAATCCAAAAGCCAGTGTTAAGAAGGTTCGGTCAACTTGGTCACTGAGTTATTGTCTTGGGTCGGGTCAATGGTCGCTACCAAAGAGAGAGAGAAAAGAAACACTCAGCGTGCACTCTAACCTAGATCAGAATGGTTATCACTTTATCTAATCTGGAAACCTCCCACTGTACCTCAAATTCTCCTCCAAACCTGAAAGAAGAATTAGTCGGGGTCACCCGAGGAGTAAACCAACTCATCAGTGGGAATCGGGATCCAACTCTCATCGCATGATAACGTGACAGAATCCGCTCACGGTATCACACTCCAGAAGGTATGCGCATATCTGGCATGTTTCAGTTCTTTTGAAACTCCCGATGTGATTTTTGCCCCATGCTCTTATGACCTTGGCGTGAGGTCAAAATATCATAAGTCACATGTCAAGTTCTACCCATCATTGTCCAGGTTAATTTGAACCCACCCGTACATACCCTTGACGTAGGCCAAAATAGTAGTACGACTGTCCCAAACCAACGCATCTATCTATGCAACAGATAAATACCCGGCAACTACCAAACACTATGCCTTGGCGTGAGGTCAAAATACATAGCTTGAATACTACCGAATATTTAACTGAAATGATGGAGGGCTACGAATGGTTTCTGGCGAAAACCTTTAACGTAATGAACTTGATATCGTTGAAGGAACGGATAGCTTTTTAGAAAATATAGTGACGAAAACCTTTACTAAAGAGGTTACTCCCGGTGAAGGGATCTCGGCTCTTTTCCCGTAGAATGGGGTGCTGGATATTCATAACCGAATATCACTATGCAAAGCAAAAATAATCGGCTATAATGAAGTTAATGCCCTGACGTAAACTTCTGTCCAAGGGGTCACTCCCGGTGAAGGGATCTCGGCCCTTGCCTCGTCGACTGAGGAGCAGGATATTCCAAATGAATACCACGATGCAAAACAAAAGTGAACGTCCTTGCAATAACAGCTTTTTTTAAAAGTGTTCCAACAACATCAGATTAGGTTTGTTTATCTTCCATTGATCCGAATCAATGCAGTCCCATCAATTGATCACACCACAAAGAACGAAAATATACTGACGTACGTATATGCCATCCGCATTCGCCACTGGGTCCCGTCATCACCCGTTAGGTTAGCTAACTAACGGCAGAGCGGGGACTGGACTAGCGCGGATGAAAAACATATACAACATCTACTAATATATATACCAATATATTATATTTCGCTCAAGGCGTGAATAAAATGCAACATCACAGAAATGTACAGCATCACAGAACAATACAGATATCTGGGATCCCCGGGTTTCACAGAGCCACTACTGAAACCCGACGTTCCCCTGGTCGTGTGGATAGCCTGTGCAATGAATCCTATACCCCCTACGAGTGCGGCGAATAGCCAGCCAATCCTGGAGTGAAGCCCCCTCCGTCTCAATGCCCTGAGATACGGGCCCGTTGCCCTCTAGAACCCGGCTATCCGTGCACCCCTCCGCGGGGTAACCCTAGTACAGAAAGTAAAATATACATACAACGGGTACATCGACCGCAACCAGGTCGTGCCCTAAAAGAATAATACAAACAGGCAGTGACGGCAGTCCACATGTCGGACGCTCGCCCTGCAATATCAAATGTACATGATACAACAGAAACTGTACTAGCATTGCATCCAGGCTATCCCCACCGACCGATCCGCAACATCACAGCAAAACACAGAACATCAACGTGAAAGTCACGTTCGCAAATCCGTCTAACCGGGCTATAGCAGTTAGACCGGATTTACCGATCGAGTGACATTCACGGTCGCAGATATAATGTAAATACTGTGAAAAATGTGTTTAAAATATCCGATCGATTAAAAATTAACAAGTGGGCCCCCAAGCAATACTGTAGCACTCACAGAAATTCTGGGCCCAATTTTAATATTCCAAAACCCCTATTTTTAGCCCACAAGCCCACTGCAAAAAAAACGATGACATGAGCCCTCATTACTGCGGCGGATCCGCGGCATAATAAAGGTTAATGGCCGCGGATCCGCGGTCTTACTGAGGGATCATGTTGTCGAATTTTTCCAGTGTTCTTAGAACTCCCTGCACATCATTCTGAGACAACCTGCAAAATTTTTCGAGACCAAAAATTTTCAACAGAAACTGATGCTAAAGAAAAATGTAGATTTTGGAATTTTGGTCGATCGGAAATGCAAAACACATCAAACGAAGCTAGACGAAGTTAATGGCGAGGCTCTGATACCACTGTAAGTGCACGGCGGCTCCCCGGTCGTCAATCCGACGGCCAAAAGCGGAAACGGTGATAAACTTTAATTTTGCGAACTTAGCAAACCGGCACCACCGCGCACTAAACTCCGGATCGGGCCATTAAACTAGTTCTAGCAAACAACAAGACGGGTTAGAGATATACCGAGAGATCCGAGTCCTCCGGTCTTCTCGTCATCGTCCCGATCTCCCGCGGAAACTCCGGTCGTCGCCTCCTCGCCGGAAGGGCACCACATCGCCTGTTTCTTTTACGGGCTCCCGCCTCTATACCGAGGCAACTCGGACATGAAGCCGGCAAGTCGACATTCCCAAGATGTGCTGTAGAATGAGTGTAGATGATGCTTGTCTCTTTGGGGTTTGTAGTTGCCTTGATGGAGGAATCAACAAGATATGAACTTGGGAATTTTGGTGGCAAGCTAAAATGAGATGGATGCTTAATTTCTTGCCACACCAAAAATGAAATCAACTCTCCCCCCTCCATGAAGTGGCCGGCCATATATTAGAATGGTGGAGGGAATCAAAATTGCAAAACCAAGAAGGGAGGTCATGGTAGTAAAAGTGAAAGGGTGACCATAAAGAAAACATCATCATCACAAAACCCATATCACCATCTAATCACAATAAAAGCATCATGGAGGAAAAAGCAAAGATGCTTAACATATCAATCTTTTATGCAATAAACCCCTCCACAATGTGTTATTTGCAAACTTGCAAATAACCCCCTCCATCGGAAAAGTCCGGCCGGGAAAGAACAAAGGAAAACTGGCCGGAACGGAATGCAAACTGGCAACTCCAGAAAACTGGTCCCGTAATAAATTACAGGAAAACCCCGATACTGTGCATACACACCCGCATCTGTATTCCGTCCGGATACAAATGCAAAGAGACAAAATCTACACTGTACTATACTAGGATCCGGCTTAAACCAAAGCCGGCTAGTAATATCCGTCCGATCCTGATCCGTGCAATACCGCACGTATCTGATCGAACCCTGCCATATATCTATACGGCCTCTAGTACAAACCGTCCGATCCTGATCCGTGCAATACCGCACGTATCTGATCGGACCCTGCCATATCTTCATACGGCCTCTACAGCGTTTCGCCCGAAAGCTGAGTAACTGAAAGTGTGGTGGACTCTAAAGACTCGTCAATACTATGGCTGTGGATTTAACCACTAGCACGTCAGAGGTATAAGCCAATACGTGACGGGCCACCAGCTATTGACTAAAAGGGACGTCGATGAGCAAACTCATCCTGACACCCTACTGAGCCTGTCAGTGACAATATCCGTACAGTCCGGTCCGTTCGTCTATGAGCATCGCATGTCGGGCCTAGGGGGTTGGTAAAAGTCAGACCCCCAAAAGCGGTACAAGTCGTGTCGGAGTGTAGCCCAGAACACCCTGAGATACTACTGGAATACCTACCAGTAAATCTCCTGCCTTGGCCAAGGACTTCGTGTAATGGCTCTCCTAGACACAGCGCGACCTCACCCCCAATACCGGGAGAGACGAACCCCCGAAGATCCGCTCACTGCCTCCATGTGGCTCGGGACTGTACCCAACTAAAACCTGTTTGCACGACTCCTTTGAGCCGTGGTAGGGTAGTAATCAAAGCACAGTGGGAACTCACACGAGACAAATGACGATCCCCAGGTCGATGAACTAACCTGTACACATGTCACCTGGGAACTGCTATCTGACGTCAGGTATAAGACCAACTAGCATGTTTCCGGCGAGTCCTGTCCGGTGTACTCATAACCCAATGAGCACCTGTATACATCTTAGGCGAACCAACTGACACCAGTGGCCTGTGAGACCGGCCACCGCCCCTCGTCGGGGTTTCGACTGTATACACTAGTCTACTCTGGAGTATCGATGCCCTGTCTCGAAACTCCCACGACTAGGGACCATTTAAGGATGTGCTTATAGACTACCAGCTCCCACTTATATGATCGCCCTCATACTGCTGGTGGTCAAGCAAGAATCCTAGGGGCTCTATCAACGTGCAATAGTGACATGTCAGGTCACCTAAAGCAGTACACGATGATAAAGATAAACCAGATAGCATACTATCATCTCGAGTAAGACTGTCGTACCGGGATAGGTCCTCCCTCAATCATTGCAATCACGTGCCTGTGATCCAATAATTGACTCTGAGGGCACTATCTCCAACATAAATCAAGGCACGTTTCTGTAATGGCTGTTTGTGGGTTAACCCGGGTTATGACGAGGGTTAACTTTCTACCATCTGGAAGATCAATAGTGATATTGTTCTTGACTCGCCATAGTTTTAGGAAAAAGGACTTTTTCAGAAAATAGTAGTAGGAGTATGGTAGAACTAGAAGTGATTCCAGAACCGCAAACGATTACTGAAAATTTAATAGGACCTAAAGATTCAATCAGGTTTGACATTCCATTAGCCACTCTGCAGATATGGTGGGTAAACTCAGGCACCCGAGAGGTACTCCGGTAGCCTCAAGGACGGTGACAGGGAGGTTCTTGTTTACCCAGACTTGCCATTGCTGCTGTTCTAGACTGTGAGACCCGGCAGGAGGATGTGTATAGCATCATTCTAAACTAGCTTTAGAAGTGCACGTGTACACGACTCTGCCAGAGGGTTGTTGTAGTCAGTGGGAGCAGCGAAAGCTTAGTGGACAAGTAGCTTATGTCTGTTTATAAACTAAAGTAGATATAGCGGAGATAGATCATCTAATTTTTTGTGTGACAGTCATAGTCTTTGATTTCATCAAAATAGGCGATGGATCTGTTAAGAAGGTAGTAGGGTGTGATGTCCTGGTATTTAGATCACATACACTATGTAGGAAGTGAAATTCCTATATTACGATCGGTTATACTATGGTTGTCACACAGTGGTTTCTCCACAAAGGATATAGATATAATATCAGACATTCTGGTTACTAAATCTATGGTTTTAGATCTAGATTTGGGTACTTTTCCAATCTGGGTACTTAGACAGTATTCTAAAGGTGTTTTAGAATGGACGACTCCTGGTATGGTAGTGTACCTGCAGGTGATGGAGTCACCCTCTCTAAAGGTTTCTTACAGACTAAAGGGGAGAGGGATGTGCATGATTGGCATATCACTTGCTTAGGCAATTGAGTCAATCATGAGATGTCAAGTACCACACCAGATGTTGTTTTTGCACTACATACAATAAGTGGAGATATTAATCCAATCATGGAGAAACGTTCGGAAGCAGTTTTAGAACATAAGTGGATGTTCTAGGGATATGATAACAGCAGCCTCCTTTGGAAGACAGTTAAAATTCCAGGCTTCCAAGGTGACCTGGTTGATAGAGTGACTATCAGAGTTATAGGCTTTCTTCGATGAGGGGCAGTAGTTTGGACAGATGGTCCAAACGGATACTGAGGGAGGCATGGCGTAGGATACTGATTAAAATCAGTTGACAATACAGTCTAAGAGGTTTGCTGGATTTGGAGTTCATTTCTGAACTGGGTCCCATCAGATATCCATACATATTCTAAAACAGGTATTGCTCATTTCAGGAGATGGCTTTCTCCGCGAACTTGAGATTAAGAGAGACATAGAAAGAAACATTAGGGCGGATCCACTCACTGAGAATTTTTCTTGAACGCAATAGTTTTACAAACGAGCTTTGTGAAACTAATTATAGAGGAGTTGGGTGTTCGGTGTCACACGGGCTGTGAGTATGCGACATCGCAATAATTAGCCTTAAGTGCAAGTGGGAGATTGTTGGATATAGTGCCCTCAAAGTCAATTATTGGATCGCAGGCACGTGATTGCAATGATTGAGGGAGGACCTATACCGGTAGGACAGTCTTACTCGAGATGATAGTATGATATCTGGTTTAACTTTATCATCGTGTACATGATTTAGGTGACATTACAGATCACTATTGCACGTTGATAGAGCCCTTAGGATTCTTGCTTGACTACCAGCGGTATGATGACGATCATATGTAAGTCCATGTCACGCACCCCACGATGTCGCGGGGAGGCGGAATATATGAAAAATAATTATCAAAGCTTCATAACATGGACTTGAGCACACGGATCGTGTCTAAACCATTACTAGCAAACTACGAGAGGTTTAACTACTCGGATTTGAAGTTATACCTCACATTACTTATCCTTCGGGTCTTCATCGCTGTCCTCCACACCTCGTAGGCTCTATGCAACATGGGCACCTCAACGGCCTCCTCGAGTCAAAGACGATCCACCCGAGAGTCTATAGTCCGAGCTCCTATCTCGAATCTGAGATAACTACGGCTTCTAGATCGCTAATCTAGAAGTCCTAGAGGGTGTAGAGTAATAAGATGGATTAATTAGTCACTAAAACCCTAAGATTCTCAACTCATGAGAGCTTTTAGGGTTTTGAGGAAGAAGATGAAGACTTGAGGAGAGAGAAAGCTTTTGTGATAATAATATGAATAATAACTCATGATAGAATAATATCAAGCATACAAATATCTCTTTGATAAATATCTAGAAATATCTTGTAAGCTTCATTTAATCCTAATGGTGAATCACCCCATGAGTCATTAAGCATTTAATGAAAACTTACAACTCATCTCTCCACCTCATTTGTGTTTAATCAAAAAAGAAATAAATACAAATGAGTCATCTTCTTCTAGAAGCTTCCCGACAAATTACGGGACTGACCCTCCCATCGGTATTTCCGAAAAACACGAATAATCTTTGACTGAATAAATGCATCTGTATAATACTAGAATCTGGCTTAAACCAAAGCCTGCTAGTATTATCTGTCTGATCATAATACGTGCACAAGTGTACATAAGTGATCGCGGCCCTGCCGTAAAACCATACGGCCTCTACACATTTTGCCCGGTGCAGGGAAACTCTCTTTGTGGGACTCTAAAGACTCGACACTACTCTGACAGTGGGTTTAACCACAGGCCGCAAGCGGTACTAGCTGTACGTAACAGTCCCCAGGTAGATGTCGATAAGAAGGACGATGAGGAAACCCATCCGAACTCCAACTGAGTCTGATGTGACAATCTCCATACAAGCCGGTCTATTCGTCTAGGTCTATCGCATATCAGGCCTAGGGGCGGTAAAAGTCAGACCCCTAATAGCAGTATAAGTCATGTCGGAGTGAATCCCATTACACCTTGAGAAGCTATTGGAACTGTAAGTCCATGCTACCTCTCCCGGTACTTTCGGGCATGCGGAATTTGGTGAAAAACAATTTTCTAGAGGCGGTAACATGGACTCAAAACCGGATCTTGGTTAAACATCTAACTAACAACCTAACTAGGAGTTGTTAACTACTCGGTTAGGGGGTTATACCTTTCTTTCTTGAACTCCTTCGTCTTCAAGCCTCGATGGTTGTCCGGATCGGCTTCACCCCGTCGTCTCCTTGTGCTGAAGATCGATCCACCTGAAAGCTTCTACCTTTGGCTTCTTCTTCGGTCTTTGAAGAAACTAGTTCACTTGGTTTGCCAATCCTTATGAACTAGAGTGAGTAGAGAAGAGTGTGTTGGGATTTGCTCTATGGTTCTTGGTTCTCAACACATGAGACAAGTGAACCATAGACTAAAGAGAGGGAGAGCAAGAGGAAGAAGATGAGAGCTCAAGAACAAGAGAGAGAATGAAAATGATAGAATGAGGAAGACTTTTCTCACTTGGCTCTCATAATCCAAAACCATCATCACAAAAAATAGTAATCAAGTATTATGTAAATGGTTTAAGTCAAAATGGCAATATCATTTCATGCACTCATATTGCACAAGAGAACAAGCAAGTGAAAAGTCTTTACCATGAAATGATAGCCATTGTCATCATGATGGTCAACTAGTCCAAACTAGTCAACCGGTCAACAAAGTCAACAAGTCAACAAAGTCAACCCCTCAACAACCATGTCACCACAATACTTAATTAATATTATTGTTAATCATATATCATATTCTCATTAGGGTTGAGCAAAAAGTCAATAGTCAACAGTCAACGGTCAACAACCCTAATGAGAATCCTCTGCCTCTGTCTCTCCGTCAACTGTGCATACACACCCGCATCCGCGTTCCGAGGAACACGAATACAAACTGGATAAAACCAATCCCAATACGTACACTAGGATCTGGCTTAAACCAAAGCCCGCTAGTGTAAACTGTCCGGACACTAAACGTGCACAAGTGCACGGATGTGACTGAACCCTGTCGCAAAACCATGCGACCTGTCGCAAAACCATGCGACCTCTACTCTTTTGCCTAAAGGCGAATAGCTTTCTATGTGGGACTCTAAAGACTCGACACTACGCTGGCAGTGGGTTTAACCACAGACCGCAAGCGGCACTAGCTGTGCGTAACGGTCCCTAGGTAGATGCCGACAAGAAGACTGACGAGGTGAAACCCATCTGAACTCCTACTGAGCCTGAATGTGACAGTCTCCGTACAGTCCGGTCTGTTCGTCTGATACATCGCATTGCGGGCCTAGGGGGACGGTAAACGTCAGTCCCCTAATAGCGGTACAAGTCGTGTCGGAGTGAAGCCCAATACACCCTGGGATAACACTGGAAGCCTACCAGTATATCCCGCTTGCCCTGGCCAGGGACTACTCGTGTAATGGCTCTCCTAGACACAGCGCGATGTCAACCCCCAATACCGGGAGAGACGAATCCTGTCTAACCGTCACTGCCTCCAAGTGCTTCGGGACTGCACCCAACTACTACCTGTTTGCACGACTCCTTTGAGCCGTGGTAGGGTAGTAATCAAAGTACAGTGGGAACACACTCGATGCGAAGTGATAGTGTCAAGTCAGCGGACTAAGCTGTACTCATGTCACCTGGGAACTGATAACTGACGATAGGTATAATACCAACCGGTCAGTTCCCGACGAGTCCTGTCCAGTGTACTCGTAACCTAACGAGCAGCCGCATACTATCTCCAGTACGACGTACTGATGGCTGTGGGACAGACCATCTCCCACACTGGGATGAGAAGCGCATGAGCTAGTCTACTCCGGAGTATCGATGCCCTGTCTCGATAGTCCTGCGACTAGGGACCTGCATAAGGATGTGCTTATAGATTACCCAGCCCCCACTAGTGTGACTGCCATCAAAACGCTGGTAATCAAGCAAAGATCCTAAGGGCTCCACTAATGCGTATAGGTGATATAATAAAATAAACACATGTACACATTGAAGTAGAAACAAACCAAGTAGCATACTACTATTTTGAGCAAGATTGTATATACAAGGTGAATATCCCAAGCTTCCATTAAGTAATATACAAACTAGTATGATACAGTAATGGCCTCTAGGGCATATACACTAACAATCTCCCACTTGCACTAAGGCCATGTACTGGCGTATCGAAGACCTATCATCTCGATCAACCGCTCGAACTGAGTCTGGGGCAAGGCCTTGGTGAATGGATCTGCAGTGTTATCTTCTGAAGCAACCCTTCGAACCTCGATCTCCTGGCGATCCACGATCTCCCTGATCAGGTGATACCACCTCAAGATGTGTCTGGATCTCTGATGGGACCTGGGTTCCTTCGCTAAAGCTATAGCCCCGTTGTTGTCGAAATACAGAGGTATTGGATCAACAATGGACGGAACCACCTGAAGTTCTTTCAAGAACTTCCTTATCCAGACAGCTTCTTTTGCGGCATCAGATGCAGCGATGTATTCCGCTTCCATCGTCGAGTCTGCAACGGTTTCCTGTTTGGAACTCTTCCAACACACCGCCCCTCCATTGAGGCTAAAGACAAAACCCGACATGGACTTGAAATCATCCTTGTCACTCTGGAAGCTGGAGTCAGCAAAGGCCTCGATCTGGAGGTCTTTTCCGCCATACACCAAGAACATCTCTTTAGTCCTTCTCAGGTACTTGAGAATGTTCTTTACCGCTATCCAGTGTTTCTCCCCAGGGTTTGACTGATACCGTCTTACCACACTCAGTGCATAAGCTACATCCGGTCTGGTACATAACAACGCATACATTATAGAGCCTACCGCAGAAGCGTAGGGTATAATAGACATGCGATCCTTCTCCAAATCAGTCTTGGGAGACATCTCTTTAGAGAAGGTGATCCCGTGACAAGCCGGTAGGTTACCGCGCTTGGAATCTTCCATACTGAATCTTTTCAGTATGGTGTCGATGTACCTGGACTGTGAAAGTCCTAATATCCTCTTGGATCTATCACGATGGATCCGGATCCCCAGGATGTATGAGGCATCACCCAGGTCTTTCATGGAGAACCTGTGTGACAAGAACCCCTTGACAGATTGTAGCATAGGAATGTCATTTCCTATTAAGAGAATGTCATCCACGTATAAAACGAGGAATACTACAGTTCTCACTACAAATCTACTATAGATGCATGGTTCATCTGGATTTTTGATAAAGCCAAATTCCTTGACCGTCTCATCAAAACAGATGTTCCAACTCCGTGATGCCTGCTTTAGTCCATAGATGGACTTAAGCAACTTGCACACCTTTCCGCTGCTCCCACTCTGAATGAAACCCTCTGGTTGGTCCATATAGACACACTCCTCTAAATTTCCATTTAGAAAAGCGGTCTTTACGTCCATCTGCCAGAACTCATAATCGTGGAAGGCAGCAATGGCAAGAAGGATCCGAATGGATTTCAGCATAGCTACTGGAGAAAAAGTCTCGTCATAGTCCAAACAAGGTCTTTGACGAAAACCCTTTGCTACCAGTCTAGCTTTATAGGTCTCAACCTGTCCATCTACACCAATCTTCTTTTTGAAGATCCACTTGCATCCTACGGGTTTTACCCCATCTGGAGCAATGTCCAACGTCCATACCTTGTTGGTGTACATGGACTCCATTTCGGTTCGCATTGCATCCAGCCATTTTACCTAGTCAACGCTCTGAACGGCCTGCTGGAAGCTAGTAGGCTCATCATAATCTATGATGCAATCCTCTCTATCCCCGTCTATGAGAAAACCGCAGTATCTCTTGAGCGGATGAGACTGCCTACTACTCCTGCGGAGCGGCGTAGGAATGTCCTGTTCTTTTGAACCCTCTGGTTCCACTAAGCTTTCAGTAATAGTCTGTGGTTCTGGAATTTCTTCCAGTTCTACTACGCTCCCACTAATTTCCTTTTCCAAGAACTAGTGTTCTAGAAAGTGGGCATTACGAGAAACAAGGACTTTTTGTTCCTCTGCGTGGTAGAAGAGATACCCCCTGGTGTTCTTTGGGTATCTCACAAACTTGCACAGTACTGAGCGTGCCTCGAGTTTGTCCGCATGCTGCTTTTTGACAAAAGCTGGACTTCCCCAGATCTTCAGATATTGAAGATAGGGTTTTTTCCCACTCCATAACTCATATGGTGTGGTAGGCACAGTCTTAGTGGGAACTCGGTTCAAAAGGTATGCGGCTGATTCTAGCGCATACCCCCAGAATGATCGCGGTAACTCTGCGCTACTCATCATGGACCGTACCATATCCAATAGGGTTCGGTTCCGTCTCTCCGATACACCGTTATGTTGCGGAGTGTATGGAGGAGTAAGCTGAGAGAGAATTCCGTTCTCTTTTAAATAGTCGAGGAACTCGGCACTTAAGTATTCACCACCTCGATCCGATCTTAGAATCTTGATACTTTTGCCGGTTTGTTTTTCTACTTCATTCATATATTCCTGAAATTTTCCAAAGGCTTCGGACTTATGTTTCATTAAGAAGACATAACCGTACCTTGAAAAGTCATCCGTGAAAGTAATGAAGTAAGAATAACCGCTTCGCGCATGTGTAGACATTGGACCGCATACGTCGCTGTGTACAAGTCCCAAGAGCTCGCTCGCCCATACTCCGTGTCCAGTGAACGGAGTCTTTGTCATCTTTCCTTTGAGACAGGATTGACAAATGACATACGATTGATATTCGAACGGATTCAAATATCCTTCTGTATATAACTTCGTCAACCTTCTCTCTGTTAGTGTTTATGCCCTAGAAGGCCATTACTGTATCATACTAGTTTGTATATTACTTAATGGAAGCTTGGGATATTCACATGTATATAACAGTCTTGCTAAACATGGTAGTATGCTACTTGGTTTTTCTATCTTAATATGTGAGTGTACGTATTGATAGAGCTCTTAGGATCTTGCTTGTCTACCAGCGTTGTGATGGCAGTCACACTAGTGGAGGCTGGGTAGTCTACAAGCACATCCTTATTCAGGTCCCTGGTCGTTGGATTATCGAGACAGAGCATCGATACTCCGGAGTAGACGAGTGTGTACGCTTCTCATCCCAGTTGGGGAGATGGTCTGTCCCACAGCCGTCAGTACGTCGTACTGGAGATAGTATGCAGGTGCTCGTTAGGTTACGGGTACACCGGACAGGACTCACAGGGAACTGTTGGTTGGTTTTATACTAGTCGTCAGTGAACAGTTCCCAGGTGACATGAGTACAGCATAGTCCGCAGACTTGACACTGCTACTTCGCCTCGAGTGTGTCCCACTGTTCTTAGACTGCTACCCTACCACGGCTCAAAGGAGTCATGCAAACAGGTAGCAGTTGGGTGCAGTCCCGAGCACTTGGAGGCAGTGGTGGTTAGACAGGATTCGTCCCTCCCGGTATTGGGAGTAGATATCGCGCTGTGTCAGAGAGCCATTACGCAAAGTCCCTGGCCAGGGCAAGCGAGATTTGCTGGTAGGTTCCAGTAGTTTCTCAGGGTGTAATGGGCTTCGCTCCGACATGACTTATACCGCTATTAGGGGACTGACGCTTGCCGCCCCCCTAGGCCCGATATGCGATAGTCTTGGACGAACGGACCGGACTGTATGGAGATTGTCACAGCAGGCTCAGTAGGAGTTCGGATGGGTTTCCTCATCGGCCTTCTTATCGACAACTACCTGGGGACCGTTATGTACAGCTAGTGCCGCTTGCGGTCTGTGGTTAAACCCACTCCCAGCGTAGTAGTCGAGTCTCTAGAGTCCCACACAGAGAGTTTCCTACTCCAGGCGAAACGATTAAGAGGTCGTATGGTTTTACGACAAAGGGTTCGGACGCATATGTGTGTTTACACACTTACGTCGTTTGGACAGTTTTTACCAGTCGGCTTTGGTTTAAGCCAGTTACTGGTATCCGGTGATTGGATTTATACAGTCTAAAGTTTTTCCGTATTTTTTCGGATCGGAGGGGCGTTCTCGTAATTACGCGAGAAGCTTCTAGAAGATGGTGACTAAGGAGGTTTAGGTGGCATATACATTGAATGAGATTAGTGAGTCATGAGAGTGATTCATCATGGTCATTAATGCATCATAAATGCTTAATGACTCATGACAATGAATCACCATTAGATATTTTATGAAGCATGATTATTCATCACTTATTTTCTTTTCTCTTTTAAAAGATAATGCTTCATATATATTATGATAACTTACTATTCTCACTCATAATATCATTCACATTCTCTCTCCTCAAGCTCACTCTCTTCAAACCCTAATCCTCACCCATCATGTGTTGAGAACAAGGATTAGTTAGACTAAACAATCCATAACCCTCACTCTATCTCATCTATCTTCTTTGATTAGCAATCCAAGAAGGTTAGTTGCCTCAAGTTTAGAGGCTAAGCTTGGAGTTTTGCTCTCGGGTGGATCATCTACTACATCGAGAAGGCCGAGGAGGACGAGGAGATCGTAAAGCCGAAGGACTTGGTTCGATAGGTATAATCCCTAAACACAGTAGTTTAGAAACACTTTGTGTTTGGTTATTTATAGTTTAGCTTCGATTCAAACGGTTATTCGATGTTCGTTCACTAAACAAGTTCGTTTTTGAAAATTCCGCCTCCCCACAAGTATTGGGGTGTTGTACATCGACTTACGGTGGTATCAGAGCCTCGCTAAACAATAAATAACATTATTGCAAATTTGTACGAATTTCGAACAGAAAAAACGAAACCGGAAAACCCCGAACTGTCAAGTTTCTGTCGAATTTTAAATGAAGTCCAAAAATTTTTCAGGGATGTTCAGAAAGCTTAAAATGACATCAGTAGAACACACAAAAAATTTGGTCCCCTGAATTGCCTACGGCGCCGCGGATCCGCGACGGCTAGCACATGTAGCGCCGCGCTTCCGCCGCCGAGTTGACGATTCAAAGAGCCATTTTTCTTGTGGTGGTTCTCTGTGATATTTGGGATTCTCTGGTATTTTTTAATTTTGCTCAGGTTTCAAGTTTATAGAGCAGTATTGGAGCAAGATTAAAAGCGTTTGATCGATCGAAATTGTACAGTATTTGCATATTGGATTATATCTGTGATTGTTTAATGTGTTCGTAAACCTCCCCTAACTGCTAGTATGTCGGTTGGCAGGGGGTTGCACATTTCTGTAATGGTTTTATCTGTTTGTGCATATGAACTGTATTGGACTGTTGTGGTGTATAGCCGGGGTTATGCAATGGGTTATTATTTAATTCATTTGTTGTAAATGTAATTTGTTGTAATATTATTTTTGCGGGGCACATCCAGGTTGCAGTTGTAGCCACCGTTGTATTATTTCATTTTACTGTTTATGCTCCTAGGACTGACCCAAGGTGGGGTACACAAACTGCCGGACGGGTAGTTTGCCGTACCCGTAGGGGTCGACGGTGGGGTAATGGCTATTCATCACAACTGTGTTATCCGTCTTTTCTTGCAGGCTCAAAAGAAATACGGATTGCTTGCAAATCCAATTAAGTTCATCTGTGTTCTGGAATGTATATCATTGCGTCAGACGAATGTAAAATATCTATATATATGATAGCTATTTAGACGTCACTTATGTTTTACACCCGCGCTAGCCCAGCCCCCGCTCTGTCGTTAGTTAAGTAACCTAACGGGTGATGACGGGACCCCGTGGCGAATGCGGATGGCATAAGAGGACGTTGTATTTTCGTTGTTTTCTGCAATGATAGGTTAATGATGGGACGCATTATCTATAATGCAAAGAAAAACAAACCAAAGTTTAAATCGTTGGAACAATTTAAAAGAAACCACTCGGTTAATTTTAAAAACAGATATTTTTAAATGCGGAGCTTTAACCACTCCTTTTAAAAGCTATCAGGTTCCTTCGGTTATATCGAGATCACTACGTTCACGGTTTCGCCAAAACCATTCGTAGCCCTCCGTCATTTCATTTGGGTATTCAGTAGTATTCAAGCTATGCATTTTGGCCAAAGTCAAGGTATAGTGTTTGGTAGCTGCTGGGTTTTCATTTGTTGCATAAGATAGATGAGTTGGTTTGGGACAGTCGTATTACCATTTGACCAAAGTCAGGGGTATATACGGATGGGTTCAAATTGACAAGATAATGACGGGTAAAACTTGACATGTGACTTATGACATTTTGACCAAAGCCAAGGTCATAAGAGCATGGGGCAAAAACTTATATCGGGAATTTCTAAAGAAACTGAAATTTGCAAAGAGATGCATACCATTTGGAGTTTGATGAATGTTGGTAGGATTCCTTCAACATTATCATACGATGATATTTGGATCCCGATCCTACTGTGAGTATATGCTACTTATCAGGATATTCGTCACTTAACGATCAATGCTATAAACCTAGTAGGTGTCCAGAAAGGTGTCAGCGGGGTTACGCCCCCAGAGAAAAGAGGTTATTTAATTAAGGAACTTCGCGAAAGCGTTGGAAAACCTCCCTCGAAGTATCGACACTGGCCTGGCTGAACGGTTAAGCAAGTATTGTACGGTGAGAATAATCCTGGCTAATTCTTCTTTTATGGTTTGAGGAAGGATTCGAGAAACAGTGGGAGCCATCCAGTTTAGATAAACTAAAAACCACTCTAAACTTGCAAGAGCATCATGCTAAAGAGTTTTCTTCTCTCTCTCCTAATTGCAGCGACCCTGAAAATGACTGGACTTAAGTTACTTTTAGAGAAAAATATACTGACAGGGCCAAACTATAAAGATTGGCTGCGGAATGTCAAAATGGCTTTGACCTATGACAAATTGGGGTACATCCTCACCGCTACGGCACCTGCTGTCCCTGGTCCCAAATCCAGCAATGCAGATAAGGAAATCCGCAAAACCTGGGATTTAGATTGCGCGAGAGCCAAGTGCATCGTGCTTGCCTCAATGAACAATGAACATCAGAGGAGGCACGAGGATATGTCCCTAGATGGCATATTTCTCCATACAAAGGAACTTTATGGAGAGCAATCTCGTATAGCAAGATACGAGACCTCTAAGAACTTGTTTCGAGCGAGGTTGGCTGTCGGGTCATCGGTAGGTGAACATGTCCTAAAGATGATCGGCTATATTGAAGAGCTCGCAGACCTTGGGACGACTTTGGATAATGAGCTCTATACAGACCTTATTCTCCAGTCCCTTCCTCCCACCTACGCCCAGTTTATCCTCAACTTCAACCTTCAAGGAAAAGAAGTTGAACTTGCGGAACTCCTGAACATGTTAAGGAGTGCAGAGGGCACCTTGCAGAAGGCAAGGGAAACACCCGCTATGTTTGTTGGCGGTGCATCTTCTTCCGGGTCCAAGGCTAGGGCCAAAGGAAGGAAGAAGAAGGCCGCACCCAAACCTAGAGGAGGTGTTAGTAAGGTGGGAAAGAAGGGAAAGAAAAAGTTTGCAGTACCGGTAGTTGGCCAGGATGAGTGCTTCCATTGTCACAGGAAAGGACACTGGAAGAAGGATTGCAAGGCGTGGAACGCCAAGAACCAGGAACCGAAGCAAGCTGTGGCATCGACTTCAGGTGTGTTTGTAATTGAGAATTGTCTGTCGATCAACTCTACTTCCTGGGTATTGGATACCGGATCAGGATCTCATATTTGCAATTCATTGCAGGCACTGAGAAACCGTAGAGTGCTGAAGGAAGGTGATATGACCCTAAAGGTTGCTAACGGAGCTAGCGTGGGAGCTGCGTCCGTCGGGGATTATCACCTAGGATTGACGAGTGGACACATTTTGGTTTTACATAACTGTTATTTTGTACCAAGCTTAACGTGTAATATCATATCAGTTTCCTTGTTATCAAATAAAGGTTATGATTTCACGTTTGTAAGAGATGTTGTCAACATCCACCTTAATCATGGTTTGATTGGGTCCGGTACTCTAAATAACGGTATATATGTTTTAAACCAACTCCAAATTTTCAATGTCCAGAACACACTAAAAAGAAAGTCTCCAGATTTAAATAAAGCTTTCTTATGGCATTGTAGACTGGGTCACATCAATGAGAGAAGGTTGACTAAGTTGCATAGAGAAGGATATTTGGACTCGTTCGAATATCAAACTTATGACACTTGTCAATCCTGTCTCAAAGGAAAGATGACAAAGACTCCATTTACTGGACAAGGAGTAAGAGCGAACGAGCTCTTAGGACTCATACACAGCGATGTATGCGGTCCAATGTCTACACATGCAAGAGGTGGTTTTTCCTATTTCATTACTTTCACGGATGATTACTCAAGATACGGATTCATTTATCTGATGAAACATAAATCCGAGGCTTTTGAGAAATTCCGAGAGTATAAGAATGAAGTAGAAAACCAAACCGGCAAAAGTATCAAGACACTTAGATCTGATCGAGGTGGTGAATACTTAAGTGCCGAGTTCCTAGGTTACCTAAAAGAGAAAGGAATTCTCTCTCAGCTTACTCCTCCATACACTCCACAGCACAACGGTGTATCGGAGAGACGGAATCAAACCCTATTGGATATGGTACGATCCATGATGAGTAATGCTGAGTTACCGCGATCTTTCTGGGGTTATGCGCTAGAATCAGCGGCATATCTTTTGAACAGGGCTCCTTCCAAGACTGTGCCTACCACTCCATATCAGATGTGGACTGGGAAGAAACCCCATCTTCAACATATGAAGGTTTGGGGATGTCCAGCTTTTGTTAAAAAGCAGCATGTGGACAAGCTCGAGGCACGATCAGTAAAATGTTTGTTTGTAGGATATCCAAAGAACTCCAAGGGATATTATTTCTATTACGCAGAGGAACAAAAGGTTTTTTTTTCTCATAATGCCCATTTTCTGGAAAATCAGTTTTTAGAAAAGGAAATAAATGGGAGCGAAATAGAACTGGAAGAAATTCCAGAACCACAAACTGCT
This sequence comes from Agapanthus africanus, assembly GCA_030015575.1. Taxonomy (NCBI): domain Eukaryota; kingdom Viridiplantae; phylum Streptophyta; class Magnoliopsida; order Asparagales; family Amaryllidaceae; genus Agapanthus; species Agapanthus africanus. The sequence continues at coordinate 300,099,881 of CM057347.1, forward strand.
ACTGAAAGTTTGGTAGAACCAGGAGTTCAAGAAGAACAGGACATTCCCGCACCCCTCCGCAGGAGTAGTAGGCCGTCTCATCCGCCTGAGAGATACTACGGTTTTCTCATAGATGGGGATAGAGAGGATTGCATCATAGATGATGATGAACCTACTGACTTCCAGCAGGCCATCCAGAGCGGCGACTCGGTACGATGGCTAGATGCAATGCGGACCGAAATGGAGTCCATGTACACCAACAAAGTATGGAGTTTGGACTTTGCTCCAGATGGGGTAAAACCCATAGGATGCAAATGGATCTTCAAGAAAAAGATTGGTGTAGATGGACAGGTGGAAACCTATAAGGCTAGACTTGTTGCAAAGGGTTTTCGTCAAAGCCCTGGTTTGGACTATGACGAAACTTTTTCTCCAGTGGCTATGCTCAAATCCATTCGGGTCCTTCTTGCTATTGCTGCCTTCCATGATTATGAAATCTGGCAGATGGACGTAAAGACGGCTTTTCTGAATGGAAATTTAGAAGAGAGCGTCTATATGGATCAGCCAGAGGGTTTCAATCAGAGTGGGAGCAGCGGGAAAGTATGCAAGCTGCTTAAGTCCATTTATGGACTAAATCAGGCATCGCGGAGTTGGAATATCTGTTTTGATGAGACAGTCAAAGAATATGACTTTATCAAAAATCCAGATGAACCGTGTATATATAGTAAAGTTGTAGCCAGAAGTGTCGTATTCCTCGTATTGTACGTGGATGACATTCTATTGATAGGAAATGACATTCCTATGCTACAATCTGTCAAAGGATTCTTGTCACACAGGTTCTCCATGAAAGACCTGGGTGATGCCTCTTACATTCTAGGGATCCGGATCTATCGTGATAGATCCAAGAGGATGTTGGGACTTTCGCAGTCCAGGTATATCGACACTGTACTGAAAAGATTCAGTATGGAAGATTCTAAGCGCGGTAATCTACCGGCTTGTCACGGAATCACCCTCTCCAAAGAGATGTCTCCCAAGACTGATTTGGAAAGGCAACGCATGTCTATTATACCCTACGCTTCTACGGTAGGCTCTATAATGTATGCGATGTTGTGCACCAGACCAGATATAGCTTACGCACTGAGCCTGGTAAGCCGGTATCAGTCAGACCTAGGGGAGAAGCACTGGATAGCAGTAAAGAACATTCTCAAGTACCTGAGAAGGACTAAGGAGATGTTCTTGGTTTACGGCGGAAAAGACCTCAGGTTGGAGGCCTTTACTGATTTCGGCTTCCAGAGTGATAAGGACGATTCCAAGTCCATGTCGGGTTATGTCTTTACTCTCAATGGAGGGGCGGTGTGCTGGAAGAGCTCCAAGCAGGACACCGTTGCTGACTCGACGATGGAAGCGGAGTATATAGCTGCTTGCGATGCCGCAAAAGAAGCAGTCTGGATGAAGAAGTTCCTAACAGAACTTCAGGTGGTTCCTACCATAGTTGATCCAATACCTCTGTATTGCGACAACAACGGAGCTATAGCTTTAGCAAAGGAACCAAGGTCCCATCAGAAGTCCAGACACATCTTGAGGCGGTATCACCTGATCAGGGAGATCATTGATCGTCAGGAGATCGAGGTTCGGAGAGTTGCTTCTGAAGAGAACATTGCTGATCCATTCATGAAGGCCCTACCTCAGATTCAGTTCGAGAGGCTACTCGAGATCATCGGTCTACGATATGCCAGTACATGGCCCTAGTGCAAGTGGGAGATTGTTAGTGTTTATGCCCTAGAAGGCCATTACTGTATCATACTAGTTTGTATATTACTTAATGGAAGCTTGGGATATTCACATGTATATAACAGTCTTGCTAAACATGGTAGTATGCTACTTGGTTTTTCTATCTTAATATGTGAGTGTACGTATTGATAGAGCTCTTAGGATCTTGCTTGTCTACCAGCGTTGTGATGGCAGTCACACTAGTGGGGGCTGGGTAGTCTACAAGCACATCCTTATTCAGGTCCCTGGTCGTTTGATTATCGAGACAGAGCATCGATACTCCGGAGTAGACTAGTGTGTGCGCTTCTCATCCCAGTTGGGGAGATGGTCTGTCCCACAGCCGTCAGTACGTCGTACTGTAGATAGTATGCAGGTGCTCGTTAGGTTACGGGTACACCGGACAGGACTCACAGGGAACTGTTGGTTGGTTTTATACCAGTCGTCAGTGAACAGTTCCCAGGTGACATGAGTACAGCATAGTCCGCAGACTTGACACTGCTACTTCGCCTCGAGTGTGTCCCACTGTTCTTAGATTGCTACCCTACCACGGCTCAAAAGAGTCGTGCAAACAGGTAGCAGTTGGGTGCAGTCCCGAGCACTTGGAGGCAGTGGCGGTTAGACAGGATTCGTCCCTCCCGGTATTGGGAGTAGATATCGCGCTGTGTCAGAGAGCCATTACGCAAAGTCCCTGGCCAGGGCAAGCGAGATTTGCTGGTAGGTTCCAGTAGTTTCTCAGGGTGTAATGGGCTTCGCTCCGACATGACTTATACCGCTATTAGGGGACTGACGCTTGCCGCCCCCTAGGCCCGATATGCGATAGTCTTGGACGAACGGACCGGACTGTATGGAGATTGTCACAGCCGGCTCAGTAGGAGTTCGGATGGGTTTCCTCATCGGCCTTCTTATCGACAACTACCTGGGGACCGTTACGTACAGCTAGTGCCGCTTGCGGTCTGTGGTTAAACCCACTGCCAGCGTAGTAGTCGAGTCTCTAGAGTCCCACACAGAGAGTTTCCTACTCCAGGCGAAACGATATAGAGGTCGTATGGTTTTACGACAAAGGGTTCGGACGCATATGTGTGTTTACACACTTACGTCGTTTGGACAGTTTTTACCAGTCGGCTTTGGTTTAAGCCAGTTACTGGTATCCGGTTATTGGATTTATACAGTCTAAAGTTTTTCCGTATTTTTTCGGATCGGAGGGGCGTTCTCGTAATTACGCGAGAAGCTTCTAGAAGATGGTGACTAAGGAGGTTTAGGTGGCATATACATTGAATGAGATTAGTGAGTCATGAGAGTGATTCATCATGGTCATTAATGCATCATAAATGCTTAATGACTCATGACAATAAATCACCATTAGATATTTTATGAAGCATGATTATTCATCACTTATTTTCTTTTCTCTTTTAAAAGATAATGCTTCATATATATTATGATAACTTACTATTCTCACTCATAATATCATTCACATTCTCTCTCCTCAAGCTCACTCTCTTCAAACCCTAATCCTCACCCCTCATGTGTTGAGAACAAGGATTAGTTAGACTAAACAATCCATAACCCTCACTCTATCTCATCTATCTTCTTTGATTAGCAATCCAAGAAGGTTAGTTGCCTCAAGTTTAGAGGCTAAGCTTGGAGTTTTGCTCTCGGGTGGATCATCTACTACATCGAGAAGGCCGAGGAGGACGAGGAGATCGTAAAGCCGAAGGACTTGGTTCGATAGGTATAATCCCTAAACACAGTAGTTTAGAAACACTTTGTGTTTGGTTATTTATAGTTTAGCTTCGATTCAAATGGTTAGTCGATGTTCGTTCACTAAACAAGTTCGTTTTTGAAAATTCCGCCTCCCCACAAGTATTGGGGTGTTGTACATCGACTTACACTCTCATTGATGTGACCCAGTCTACAATGCCATAAGAAAGTCTGATTTATTTCCGGAGACTTTCTTTTGTGTGTATTCTGGACATTGAAAATCTGTGGTTGGTTTAATACGTATATACCATTGCTTAATGTACCAGACCCAATCAGAACTTGATTAAGGTGAATGTTTACAACATTACTTACAAACGCAAATTCATAACCTTCTTTAGAAGTCAAAGATACAGAAATGATATTACAAGTTGCGTTGGGTACAAAATAGCAATTACGCAAAACCAAAACGTGTCCATCTGACAACCCCAGGTGATAGTCCCCCACGGCCTTAGCATCCATGCTAGCTCCGTTTGCAACTTTGAGGGTCATGTCACCTGCCTTCAAAACCCTACGGTTTCTCAACGCCTGCAAAGAATTACAGATATGAGATCCTGATCCGGTATCCAATACCCAGGAAGTAGAGTTTATTGAAAGACAGTTTTCAATAATATACACACCTGAAGCTGAAGCTGCAACCTGCTTCAATTCCTGTGTCCTGGCTTTCCAATCCCTGCAATCATTCTTCCAGTGTCATTTCTTATGACAATAGAAGCATTCTTTGTTAGTTATATGTATGCCCTAGAGGCCATTACTATACATAGGATGTATATTGTAGTGGATGCTTGGACATATATAGGGAGGACTTTCTTGCTCGACATGATAGTATGCTATCTGGTTGATCTTTACCTTAACGTGTACACTGATCGTCTCTCTGTTACATGTTGGTAAAGCCCTTAGGATCTGTACTTGACTACCTGGACTATGATGCGGATCATACTGGTGGGGGCATGGTAGTCCATAAGTACATCCTTCAAAGTCCCTAGTCGTGGGTGTATCGAGACGGGGCATCGATATACCAGAGTAGACTAGCGTGTACCTTCTCGACCCATACAGATGGGCGATGGATGATCCCATATCCATTGGTGTTTGACATCAGAGATGATATACGGGTGCTCAGTAGAGACTGGGTACACTGGACGGACTCGCCGAGAACTCCCAGATGGTATTATACCTCACGTCAGATGGCAGTTCTCTGGTGACACTGGTACAGAGTAGTCTGTTGACCCGAGATCGTCATAGAGTCTTGTGTGGTTCCCACTGTGCTTTGATTTCCATCTTACCACGTCCAAGAGGGCGTGCAAAACGGTGGTTTTTGGGTACAGTCCCGAATCATATGGAGGCAATGAGCGATAGGAGGGGATTCGTCTCTCCCGGTATAGGGAGTTGATGTTGTGCAGTGTTCGATTGGTTATAACCGGAAATCCCTGGCCAGGGTTGCTGAGATTTACTGGTAAGTGTTACCAGTAGTTTCTCGAATAGTTATAGACCTCATATCAACACGACTTATCGAGCTATTGGGGTCTGACGTTTACCACCCCTAGGCGAGATATGCGACATATCAGACGATCAAACCGGACTGTACGGTAGTGTTACTGGTTGGATTCACTGGAGTGTGAGCGGGCTTGCTCGTCGATCTTCAGATCGCTCAATACCCGGGTGGCCGTTACGTTTAGCAGACCGCTTGCGGCTTGTGGGTGTTTGATATGATCATCACCTGCTGCCGGCGTATTGACGAGTCTTTAGAGTCCTACACAGAGGTTTCCTGGCTCAAGCGAAACGAAATAGGAGCGCATATGAGATATGTACGGGACCGAGAATAATGCGTGTATGTGATACCGTATTCCATTCTCGCGATAAATGTATCGATTGGTTGTATGCGATATAACCTAGTTATCGATTCAAGTATTGATTCGATAAACCGATACATAGGATACTAGTCGGTTATATGCGATATGACCGGATCGTTAAATCAAGTGTTGATTTAATGATTTAATGTATAATTATATATTTGATATATTACTTTGCATTAACTAGTATTGGTTCACTTTAAATGGATTTTCTCGCTCGAATGTGCGCATTGCATATGCGATATAATTTTGTGCACTTGTTTGTATCATATTTGATGATACATGCAAATTAGGGTTTGTGTAAAGAATTAAACCTTGGTTAAAGAAATGGTTAGGGTTTTTATTTGATTATTCATTTATTCATTTGTTTTTATTTTTGGAAAATAAATTGCATAAAATAGAATGGTGGCTTTCTTTTGTTTTCTTTCATGAAGCTTCATGAACTTTTGACTTAGTCACCATTTTGTCTCATGCTTAACCCTAACCAATTCAATTAACTCAAGTTAATTCTCTACACCTAACCATGGTGAGAATTATGATAAGAATGGATTTTTATTTATTCTTTAATGCTTATCATAAAACTTATCATATCATTTTTCTTCTTATTCTTCCTTGAACTCAAGAAGAAAACCTTGAGGTCATCAATGGTGATTGATGATAAAGAGTGAGAAATCCAATTCTAAATTGAACCCACTTCCTATTTCTTCATCCTCTACCTCTTGCCAAGTAGTAGAGTGTGTTTCCTTCACAAGTTTTTATGACTTGGTGAAGGTGGAGCTTGATTTAGCGATGCCTCGACGTAGATCATCTTCGGCATGGACATCGATGACCTAGCCCGTCCATTCTCCGATGAAGCCGACGCTAGAGCCCGGGACTTGTTATGGACAGCGAGGAGACTTCATTGCGGAGCTATGGAGGTGGAGAACCGGATCTACAAAGGTTGTATTTCCGTATCTCTTAGTTAAGTGTTAACTAGTTTCTTTGTTCGCCTAGACATCTAGCCAACGATCCGTACACTAGGGTTTCTCGGCACCATAATTTTTGAAATTGGCATGGTTGATGCCTTGTGAGACCTCTTGAGAGTGCCTAGGAACCCTATAGTGGTATCAGAGCCAAGCTAGAGCCTTAGGCGAAGTATAGACGGAATTTGAAACCCGATCGAACCGAAACCCAACCCCAAAAAATTGCTTTCTGTACTTTTTCTAAAATCGTGGATTTTTCAAGATTAAAAATTGCTAAAAAATTCAGCAGGGAAATCTAAGAATTACGATGCAAAAATTATTTCATGAACAGTAAACTTAGCGGCAGAACCGCGGCAGAAGCATGGCTTCTGCGGCGGTTCCGCGGCTCCTTGATGACGTCAGCCCTGTTCCTTTGCACAGTAATTCCTAGTTCACTGTACTGAGTTTTATGGGAATTTTTAATATTTTTTCCAGAGTTGAATTTTCTGGGTTTGTTTTGGGGATTCGGTGTTTCGATCGGAGTATCAAATTTTGTCTATGTGGCTTTCCGGATAAATTTTAGAATATGTTAAAAAGTTCGACCGGATATAAATACCCAATTTTTCCCCTGTCGGGAAATTTCCAAGTGTTGGATTTTTCCGTAGTTTAACGGCGTTCTAAGTAGTGCAAGTAACGCGATGGACCCTCTAGAAGACAACAAACCTTAACTCGATTATGTGACCGTTTTGAACTGCCCTTTGAACCTTAGGGTTTGGGGCAGTACGGCGTGCCACATGTGAGGCGTTGGCTTGACCCTTCTACGGCTGGACCGTTGGTACTGAGGCACGAACTGAATGTTGTTAGACTTATTTCATGAGTTGATCTGTATCGGGAAAACTTGGGCGTTTGACTGTTCGATCGAAAAGTTTAACATTTTCTGTTTATCTGGAATGGGATACAATAATTGGAATTCACAAGAAGTTATGAGATAACTGAATGAATGTTATAAACATAGCAGTTTAGTCTCACATGATCGGTTGCCACGGAATTTTGATGTGATCAAAAGTCCATCGCAATCACGTAGCGTACGCGGATACTCGTCGGGTAAACTTAATAGACAGCCTCACGCCATAGCCCCGACCAAGTGACTGTAGGAGAACCCCGTCGCCGAAAGCATCCGTCCGGATGCTCGCGGTAGCGGTGTTCCTCCTTGGTGCACTTCGTCGACGGTATCGGGGGTGCAGCCGTCTACTGAAGTTTGCGACGAGCATTCGATCAAGGTGTCGGGAATCTTGTTGAATTGCCCGACTTGATATTGAAAAGTGTTTTCGATTTTGAGACTAAAATGCGGGGTTTATAATTGTTAGGCATGCGATGTCTAAGTAATTCATTTGGTCAGGCATGCGATGTCTGAGGTGGTTGCGGATTCCAACTGTTGTAGTTTTACACTTTCTTTTCTGTGACCGTAAGTGTAATATGTGATATCGCCGGTTTCATTGCTATAAGTCAACGACAATTGGGATGCGCATATTTACTTACGTTGATGACATGTGATGTTATATGTTGCTGGATATGTTATATTGGATCGTCGTGTTTGAATTGCCGGGGTTTTTTATGTGAGATGAGTGTTTTTCATTTTCATTCATGTAAAAACTTGTATGTAATATCCTTTTATTGGGGCACTTCCAGGTTGCGGAAGATGTCACCCTTTGTATATTATTTACTTTTCCGCACTAGGATAGACCCAAGGAGGGGAGCATAAGTAACCAGGTTCTAGGGTCCAGAGGGAGACCAACTCGAGGAGTCGAGTCCGGGTCTCCTAACTCTAGAATTGGTAGGGTTGCTTGCCGCTCTCGTAGGGGTCTAGGGGTGTGGGTTTGGCTATTCATCACGACCATGGAATCCGTGTTTTATACTGGCTCGTATTGAGAACACGGACGTCCTAGTATATCCAATATTTCATATGTTTCTTCTGCTGCGATATCTGTGATGTGATCATGATATGTTCTGTGATAGATACAGTATATAGTATATATGATATATTATATAGACGTTACTTATGTTTTTCACCCGCGCTAGCCCTGCCCTGCTCTGCCGTTAGTTACCTAACCTAACGGTGCACGAGGGGACATCGAGGCGAATGCGGATGGCATAAGTGTACGTTGTATTTATCTGTGATGTTTAGGTACTTAAATGATGGGATTTCATTAATGTGATTAATGAAAATAAAAGAAACCTAAGATGTTGTAGAATCGAATTTCAAAATAAAACAGGTAGCTACAGTTCTTGCTTTGCACAGCGGTATATGTGATATATCCTGCCCCTTATTCGATGAGGAAAGGACCGAGATCCCTTCACCGGGAGTGACTCCTTTAGCAATAACTGGCAGATGCTACACACTCGGTTTGTCTTTTGATTGCTTTTAAGTGTTTTTGCTTTGCACAGTGATATATGTGATATATCCCGCACCTCATTCGACAAGGAAAGGACCGACGATCCCTTCACCGGGAGTGACTCCTTTAGCAAAACTAGAAAAGCCTCAAAAACACTCCATTTCAAAATTCATTTGATTCTACAACGATATCAAGTTCATTACGCAATAGGTTTTCAGAAAAACCTGTCGTAGCCCTCCGTCATTTCAGATATGTACTGGTTAGTATTCGTGCTGCGTTTGTTGACCTCTGTCAAGGCGTAGTGTGCGGTAGCTGATTAGTGCTTATCTGCATAAGCATATGATGTGATTGATTTAGGGTAGTCGTGCGACCTTGTTGACCTCTGTCAAGGGTCGTGCGGGTGGGTTTACTTCAATCAGGAAATGACGGTTTGATCTTGACTAGCAGCCTATGGTTTGTTGACCTCTGTCAAGGTCATAGGACGCTAGGGGTAAAATATTATCGGGAATTTCAAGTGTTGAAATTTGCAATGAGATTGCATACCTTCTATGAGACAGTTGGATCCCGATACCCGCTGCGAGTAAGAGTTACTCCTGGGAGAGTTTTATACATTACAATTAGCCGATCAAGTAGGTGTCTAGAAAGGTGTCAACGAGGTTACGCCTCTGGGAAAACGTGGTTTACATTAATTAGGTTCGTGCGAAAGCATGGGGGACCTCCCTCAAAGTACCGACACTGGCCTGGCTGAAAGATTGGCGAACTTGTAGTGTGTAATTAATCCCGGCTAGTCTTTCCTATTAGGGTTTGAAGGAAGATTTGATAAAAAGCAGTGGGAGCCATCCTGATTAGATAAAATAATAACCAATCTATTCTTACAAGAGCGCACGTTGAGTGTTTTCTTCTCTCTCTCTCCAGATAGCGACCATATCACGCCTTAATCAAGATAATAATACGGATTATTGACCGAACCCGCTTGTTATACTGATCTGGGGAACGTTGGTCCCGCTCCAACTTATAATTGTTATAAGACAGAGCAGGAATAGGGGATTACCAGAATTCCCTTGCCGCCCAAACGAAGAGAGTGCATGCTGATGCATCATCTTCGGGTGTGTTCATTACAAAGAACTGTTTCTCAGTATCCTCTACGTCCTGGGTATGTGATACCAGATCAGGATCCTAGATATGTAATCGTTACATAGGGCTACAGAAAGGTAGAGAACTGAGAACGGGTGATAAGTTTCATGAGGCAGAAAACGGGGCAAGAGTTGCAGCCAAGTCTGTTGGTCACTGTCACCCTGTATTCCAAATACATTGATTCTGAACGAATGTTATTAGATACCGAACCTGATATACAAAATCATATCTATCTCTTTATTAGTAAAGAAATGATAAAATTTTGTATTGTTGGATAATGTTTTGAACATTTCCTATATCAAAAGTTGATCGCTTCAGGCACGTTATCTAAAAGCATTAATGTTCTAAATCAAACTACAGTTCTTTAGTATACGGAACACACACAAGAGGAAGAGTTCAGAACTGAACGAATCCTTCTTGAGGGATTGTAGACTAGGTCAGATCAATGTGACCCGACTAGCTAGAGTTACATAAAGATGCATATTTAAATTAGTTTGAATTTGCATCTTGTGAAACTCGCCATTCATGTCACAAAGATAAGATGACCACATCTCCGTTTACTGAAAACAGAGAAAGAGTTAGTGAACTCTTGGGATGATACATGTTGATGTATGTAGGTCCCCTGTCTACACATGCCAAGACTGGTTCTTTATACTTCGTTATATTCTCTGATAATCTCTCAAGATTCAGTCATATGTTCCTGTTGAAACACAAGTCCGAACCTTTTGAGATATTCACAGAATATAAGTTAGAAATAGAAAACCAAAATACGGGTATAAGTATTATGTCCTTTGATGTGATCAAGGAGGAGAATAATTGAGCACGGAAATACTGGACTATTCTAAAGGAGAATGAGATTCTCTCTCAGCATTACTCCTCTGTATACACCATAGCACGATGGTATATCAGGGCGGAGCAATCACACCCTATATGATAAGGTGTGCTCTATGATGAGTACTACTGAGTTACCTTTTTCCTTTTTGGGAGTTATGCACTTGAGAAGCTGCATACCTATTGAATAGGGTTCGAATCAAATCAATGCCTACCACGTCATATGTGATATGGAAAGGGAAGAGCCCATATCTTAAGTTGGTTAAGATTTAGGGTTGTCCGGCCTATGTCTAAAAGCAAAATCCGGAAAAACTCGAGGCAAGATCTGTTATGTAGAACCAGAAAGGTTCCAGCTATACAAACTACAGCAGATGATTTAATAGAACCAAAGGATTCAGTAGATTCCAACGAACCTCAGCCTCTCCGCCGATCTAGTAGGGTTCCTCACCCACCTGAGAGATACTTCTGTTTCTCTATGACAGTGGGAGCGAGGATTGCATCATGAGATGATGACCCAACTAGTTTCGAGCTGGCCATCAGGAGTGGGACTCTGTAAGAACGGCTGGATGCTTAGCGATCTGAGATGGAATCCTTATACACCAACAAAATATGGACTTTGGTTGCTATATCTGAAGGGTTAAATCCCCATCAGGAGCAAGTATATCTTGAGAAGATTACTTGGTGTAGATGGAAAAGTTGAGACTTTCAAAGCTAGACTTGTTAAAGGTTTTCGTCATCGACCAGGCGTGGATAATGATGAAACCTTTTCCAGTGGCTATGCTTAAGTCCATCCGGATCCTACTTGCCACGGCTACATACCATGACTACGATATTTGGTGGTTGGGTGTCATGACTGCTTTTCTAAATGATATTTTGGAAGAGAGCGTCTATAAGTACACAGCCAGAGGGCTTCGTAGACAGTGGGAGCAGCGGAAACGTGTGCAAGATGTTTTATAGGATAAAGCAGGCATCGCTGAGTTGGAACATCTGTTTTGATGAATTAGTCAAAGAGTTTGACATCATCAAAATGGTAGATGAACCTTGTATAAACAAAAAGGTAGTAGGGAGTATGGTGATGATCCTCGTAGAGTACGTGGATGACATACTCATGATGGGGAAGGAGTTTCCTATGCTACGCTCGGTCAATCTCCGCTTATCACCATAATTCTCCATATAGGATCAAACTGATACCTCCTAAATCTTGGATTTTGGATCTATGAGATAGAACTAAATGGATGTTAGGATACTCACTAGCTGTAGTGAGATGGTATCAATCGATCCTGGGGAGAATCCTTGGAAGTGTTCCAGGGTGATAAAGACGACTGAATGTCAGTCACAGGCATTGTCTTTACCCTCAGTAAAGGGACGGTATGTTGGAAGAGTTCCAAGCTAGATACCGTGACATACTAGACGATAAAGGCAGGATATATCGCTACTTAAGATGCTACCGAAGAGTCTGTTTGGGTGTATATTGGTTCATGAGATGAACTACGTTCCTACCATTGTGAGACAATGGAGTTGTGGCTTATGCCGAGGAACGCCGGTCCCATCAGTGATCCAGACATATTCTAAGGCAGTATCACCTGATCATGGAAATGGTTGATCTCCAGGGGATCGAGGTCAGGAGAGTAGACTCAGAGGACAACACAGCGGATCCACTCACAAAGACATGTTCCCAGAGAGAGACCTTTATGGGATGGTTGAGTATGAGATACTTCAAACCACTGCTACAGATGGCCCTAGTGCAAGTGGGAGATTGTTAGTTATATGTATGCCCTAGAGGCCATTACTATACATAGGATGTATATTGTAGTGGATGCTTGGACATATATAGGGAGGACTTTCTTGCTCGACATGATAGTATGCTATCTTGTTGATCTTTACCTTAACGTGTACACTGATCGTCTCTCTGTTACATGTTGGTAAAGCCCTTAGGATCTGTACTTGACTACCTGGACTATGATGCGGATCATACTAGTGGGGACATGGTAGTCCATAAGTACATCCTTCAAAGTCCCTAGTCGTGGGTGTATCGAGACGGGGCATCGATATACCAGAGTAGACTAGCGTGTACCTTCTCGACCCATACAGATGGGCGATGGATGATCCCATATCCATTGGTGTTTGACATCAGAGATGATATACGGGTGCTCAGTAGAGACTGGGTACACTGGACGGACTCGCCGAGAACTCCCAGATGGTATTATACCTCACGTCAGATGGCAGTTCTCTGGTGACACTGGTACAGAGTAGTCTGTTGACCCGAGATCGTCATAGAGTCTTGTGTGGTTCCCACTGTGCTTTGATTTCCATCTTACCACGTCCAAGAGGGCGTGCAAAATGGTGGTTTTTGGGTACAGTCCCGAATCACATGGAGGCAATGAGCGATAGGAGGGGATTCGTCTCTCCCGGTATAGGGAGTTGATGTTGCGCAGTGTTCGATTGGCTATAACCGGAAATCCCTGGCCAGGGTTGCTGAGATTTACTGGTAAGTGTTACCAGTAGTTTCTCGAATAGTTATAGACCTCATATCAACACGACTTATCGAGCTATTGGGGTCTGACGTTTACCACCCCTAGGCGAGATATGCGACATATCAGACGATCAGACCGGACTGTACGGTAGTGTTACTGGTTGGATTCACTGGAGTGTGAGCGGGCTTGCTCGTCGATCTTCAGATCGCTCAATACCCGGGTGGCCGTTACGTTTAGCAGACCGCTTGCGGCTTGTGGGTGTTTGATATGATCATCACCTGCTGCCGGCGTATTGACGAGTCTTTAGAGTCCTACACAGAGATTTCCTGGCTCAAGCGAAACGAAATAGGAGCGCATATGAGATATGTGCGGGACCAAGAATAATGCGTGTATGTGATACCGTATTCCATTCTCGCGATAAATGTATCGATTGGTTGTATGCGATATAACCTAGTTATCGATTCAAGTATTGATTCGATAAACCGATACATAGGATACTAGTCGGTTATATGCGATATGACCGGATCGTTAAATCAAGTGTTGATTTAATGATTTAATTTATAATTATATATTTGATATATTACTTTGCATTAACTAGTATCGGTTCACTTTAAATGGATTTTCTCGCTCGGATGTGCGCATTGCATATGCGATATAATTTTGTGCACTTGTTTGTATCATATTTGATGATGCATGCAAATTAGGGTTTGTGTAAAGAATTAAACCTTGGTTAAAGAAATGGTTAGGGTTTTTATTTGATTATTCATTTATTCATTTGTTTTTATTTTTGGAAAATAAATTGCATAAAATAGAATGGTGGCTTTCTTTTGTTTCTTTCATGAAGCTTCATGAACTTTTGACTTAGTCACCATTTTGTCTCATGCTTAACCCTAACCAATTCAATTAACTCAAGTTAATTCTCTACACCTAACCATGGTGAGAATTATGATAAGAATGGATTTTTATTTATTCTTTAATGCTTATCATAAAACTTATCATATCATTTTTCTTCTTCTTCTTCCTTGAACTCAAGAAGAAAACCTTGAGGTCATCAATGATGATTGATGATAAAGAGTGAGAAATCCAATTCTAAATTGAACCCACTTCCTATTTCTTCATCCTCTACCTCTTGCCAAGTAGTAGAGTGTGTTTCCTTCACAAGTTTTCATGACTTGGTGAAGGTGGAGCTTGATTTAGCGATGCCTCGACGTAGATCATCTTCGGCATGGACATCGATGACCTAGCCCATCCATTCTCCGATGAAGCCGACGCTAGAGCCCGGGACTTGTTATGGACAGCGAGGAGACTTCATTGCGGAGCTATGGAGGTGGAGAACCGGATCTACAAAGGTTGTATTTCCGTATCTCTTAGTTAAGTGTTAACTAGTTTCTTTGTTCGCCTAGACATCTAGCCAACGATCCGTACACTAGGGTTTCTCGGCACCATAATTTTTGAAATTGGCATGGTTGATGCCTTGTGAGACCTCTTGAGAGTGCCTAGGAACCCTACAGTCTTCCTTATCCACAAGCTTTCCTACTTTCTTTGTTGCTTTTGTCTTTCCCTTCGTATCCACTTTACTAACACCGCCCCTTGGTTTGGCGGGGGCTTTCTTCTTCTTTCCCTTGGATTTCGCCTTAGACCTAGAAGAGGAAGATCCTCCTACAAACAAAGTGGATGTTTCCCTACCTTTCTGTAGGGTGCCCTCTGTGCTCCTCAGCATGTTGAGGAGTTATGAAAGTTCAACTTCCTTTTCTTGTAAGTTGAAGTTCAGTATGAACTGGGCGTAAGTGGAAGGAAGGGACTGGAGAATCAAGTCCGTATAGAGCTCATTCTCCAACGTGGTCCCAAGGTCCATGAGCTCCTCAATGTAGCCAATCATCTTAAGCACGTGTTCCGCTACCAATGATCCGACGACCAATCTTGCCGAAAATAACTTCTTCGACACTTCGTATCTTGCGATACGAGATTGCTCTCCATACAGTTCTTTTGTATGAAGAAATATGGATTCCAGGTCCATATTCTCGTGCCTCCTCTGATGTTCATTGTCCATAGAGGCAAGCACGAGGCACTTGGCCTTCGCGCAGTCTAGTTCCCAGGTCTTACGGATTTCCTTATCCGCGACGCTGGTTTTGGGACCTGGGACAGGGGGAGCTTTGGTGGTAAGAAGATACCCCAGCTTGTCGTAAGTGATTGTCATCTTGACATTCCTGAGCCAATCTTTGTAGTTTGGCCCTGTCAGTATGTTTTTATCTAGAAGTAACTTAAGTCCAGTCATGTCGATTGGTCGCTGCAATTAGGAGAGAGAGAAGAAACACTCAGCATGATGCTCTTGCAAGTTTAGAATGGTTTTTAATTTGTCTAAACAGGATGGCTCCCACTGTTTCTCGAATCCCTCCTCAAACCAAAAAGGAAGAATTAGTCAGGATCAATCTCACCGTACAATACTTGCTTAACCGTTTAGCCAGGCCAGTGTTGGTACTTCGAGGGAGGTTTTCCAACGCTTTCGCGAAGTTCCTTAATTAAATAACCTCTTTTCCCTGGGGGCGTAGCCCTGCTAACACCTTTCTAGACACCTACTTGGTTTATAGCATTGATCGTTAAGTGAGAAATTTCCCGAGGAGTAGCATATACTCACAGTAGGATCGGGATCCAAATATCATCGCGTGACGAAACTGAAGGAATCCTACCAGAATCATCACACTCCAAATGGTATGCAACTCTAGCAAGTTTCAGTACTTATGAAACTCCCGATGTGGATTTTTGCCCCATGCTCTTATGACCTTGGCGTGAGGTCAAAATGTCATAAGTCACATGTCAAGTTCTTCCCATCATTATCCAGGTTAATTTGAACCCACCCGTACCTACCCTTGACGTAGGCCAAAATGGCAGTACGGCTGTCCCAAACCAACGCATTCTATCTATGCAATAGATAAATATCCGGCAGCTACCAATCACTATGTCTTGGCGTGAGGTCAAAATACATAACTTGAATACTACCGAATATTTAACTGAAATGATGGAGGGCTACGAATGGTTTTGGCTAAACCGTGAACGTAGTGAACTTGATATAATCGATGGAACGAGATAGCTTTTAAAAGGAGTGGCTCAAGCTCTGCATTTAAAAGTTGGTTTTGAAAAGAACCGAGTGGTTTTTCGAAAGTGTTCCAACGACTTTAACTTGGTTTATTTTCTTGCATTAGTTCTTTTAATGCGTGATATTCTTGCATTAGTTCTTTTAATGCGTCCCATCATTTAATCCTACCATTGCAGAAAACAACCAAAATATGACGTACGCTTATGCCATTCGCATTCGCCACGGGGCCCCGTCATTACCCGTTAGGTTACTTAACCAACGACAGAGCGGGGGCTGGGCTAGCGCGGCTGTAAAACATAAGCAACGCCTAAATAATATCATATATAGATATACTGCAATGATAGCCATTTCAGATCACAGATGAACACATTGGATATACTGGGAATCCGCAATTCGTACGAGCCTGTAACGAAAAGCAGATTACACGGTCGCGGTGAATACCCAATACCCCAACCAAGACCCTTACGGGTGCGGCAAACTATCCGCCAAGTACCCGAAGCGAAGCAACCTCCCTCAACTCCGTGAGTAGGCCAGTCGGCACTTCGGCATACCCGGTAGTTTGTGCACCCCCTCCATGGGTCTATCCTAGGAGCAAAAACAGTAAAAAGAAATTATACAATGACGGCTACAACCCCGACCCGGTTGTGCGGCCATACAAATAATTATTACATCAATTTACAAATTTACATGAATTGAAAGAAAAGAAAACTCTCATCTCACAACCCCCGGCTATTCACCCGCGACAATCCAATGAATTCATATACACATTCCAATAACATTACAGATCACAGATTTGTATAACCCCCACTAATCGACATATAGCGATTAGCAGACGTTCAATACAAATATCACATCACAGAAAAACCCGTCAGCTTAAGTCTTTTAGAAGTTCGATCAAAAATACGGATTTTCAGGCCCCAAACACAAAATTTTTGTTCTGGAAAATCTGGGCAGAAAATACATATTCCAAAAATCCCAAAATACCCCTATGAACAAACTGCAAAAATAAAACCCCACGACCGAGTCAACTCGGCCGCGGTTCCGCGGCGGGAGCAAGCTCCCGCCGCGGAAACGCGGCGCGTTGATCAATTCAGTGGGTCGAATTTTTGCAGTTTCTTCTAAAAACCCTGAGTCGATTTTTGGTATATCTCAAATAATTTTTGCAGCACTTTGAAAATCAACAGAAAGTTTGAAATCCGGGTGTATTTCGCGACTTTTTCTCCGATCGAATTTCTAGTTACTATGCTAACATGTTAGGTAGTGTTTAACTAGGCTCTAATACCACTGTAAGTCCATGCTACCTCTCCCTGTACTTTCGGGCATGCGGAATTTGGTGAAAAACAATTTTCTAGAGGCGGTAACATGGACTCAAAACCGGATCTTGGTTAAATATCTAACTAACAACCTAACTAGGAGTTGTTAACTACTCGATTAGGGGATTATACCTTTCTTTCTTGAACTCCTTCGTCTTCAAGCCTCGATGGTTGTCCGGATCGGCTTCACCACATCGTCTCCTTGCGCCGAAGATCGATCCACTTGAAAGCTTCTACCTTTGGCTTCTTCTTCGGTCTTTGAAGAAACTAGTTCACTTGGTTTGCCAAACCTTATGAACTAGAGTGAGTAGAGAAGAGTGTGTTGGGATTTTCTCTATGGTTCTTGGTTCTCAACACATGAGACAAGTGAACCATAGAATAAAGAGAGGGAGAGCAAGAGGAAGAAGATGAGAGCTCAAGAACAAGAGAGAGAATGAAAATGATAGAATGAGAAAGACTTTTCTCACTTGGCTCTCATAATCCAAAACCATCATCATAAAAAATAGTAATCAAGTACTGTGTAAATGGTTTAAGTCAAAATGGCTATATCATTTCATGCACTCATATTGCACAAGAGAACAAGCAAGTGAAAAGTCTTTGCCATGAAATGATAGCCATTGTCATCATGATGGTCAACTAGTCCAACCTAGTCAACCGGTCAACAAAGTCAACAAGTCAACAAAGTCAACCCCTCAACAACCATGTCACCACAATACTTAATTAATATTATTGTTAATCATATATCATATTCTCATTAGGGTTGAGCAAAAAGTCAATAGTCAACAGTCAATGGTCAACAACCCTAATGAGAATCCTCTGCCTCTGTCTCTCCGTCAACTGTGCATACACACCCGCATCCGCGTTCCGAAGAACACGAATACAAACTGGATAAAACCAATCCCAATACGTATACTAGGATCTGGCTTAAACAAAATCCCGCTAGTGTAAACTGTCCGGACACTAAACGTGCACAAGTGCACGGATGTGACTGAACCCTGTCGCAAAACCATGCGACCTCTACTCTTTTGCCTAAAGGAGAATAGCTTTCTGTGTGGGACTCTAAAGACTCGACACTACACTGGCAGTGGGTTTAACCAAAGACCGCAAGCGGCACTAGCTGTACGTAACGGTCCCCAGGTAGATGCCGACAAGAAGACTGACGAGGTGAAACCCATCTGAACTCCTACTGAGCCTGAATGTGACAGTCTCCGTACAGTCCGGTCTGTTCGTCTGATACATCGCATGGCGGGCCTAGGGGGCGGTAAACGTCAGTCCCCTAATAGCGGTACAAGTCGTGTCGGAGTGAAGCCCAATACACCCTGAGATAACACTGGAAGCCTACCAGTATATCCCGCTTGCCCTGGCCAGGGACTACTCGTGTAATGGCTCTCCTAGACACAGCGCGATGTCAACCCCCAATATCGGGAGAGACGAATCCTGTCTAACCGTCACTGCCTCCAAGTGCTTCGGGACTGCACCCAACTACTACCTGTTTGCACGACTCCTTTGAGCCGTGGTAGGGTAGTAATCAAAGTACAGTGGGAACACACTCGAGGCGAAGTGATAGTGTCAAGTCAGCGGACTAAGCTGTACTCATGTCACCTGGGAACTGATAACTGATGATAGGTTTAATACCAACCGGTCAGTTCCCGACGAGTCCTGTCCAGTGTACTCGTAACCTAACGAGCACCCGCATACTATCTCCAGTACGACGTACTGATGGCTGTGGGACAGACCATCTCCCACACTGGGATGAGAAGCGCATGCGCTAGTCTACTCCGGAGTATCGATGCCCTGTCTCGATAGTCCTGCGACTAGGGACCTGCATAAGGATGTGCTTATAGATTACCCAGCCCCCACTAGTGTGACTGCCATCACAACGCTGGTAATCAAGCAAAGATCCTAAGGGCTCCACTAATGCGTATAGGTGATATAATAAAATAAACACATGTACACATTGAAGTAGAAACAAACCAAGTAGCATACTACTATTTTGAGCAAGATTGTATATACAAGGTGAATATCCCAAGCTTCCATTAAGTAATATACAAACTAGTATGATACAGTAATGGCCCCTAGGGCATATACACTAACAGGAACCTACCAGTAAATCTCGCTTGCCCTGGCCAGGGACTTTGCATAATGGCTCTCTATACACAGCGCGATTTCAACCCCCATTACCGGGAGAGACGAATCCTGTCTAATCGCCACTGCCTCCAAGTGCTTCGGGACTGCACCCAACTACTACATGTTTGCACGACTCCTTTGAGTCGTGGTAGGGTAGTAATCTAAGTATAGTGGGAACACACCCGAGGCGAAGTAGCAGTGTCAAGTCAACGGACTAAGCTGTACTCATGTCACCTGGGAACTGCTATCTGACGATGGGTATAAAACCAACCTGCAATTCCCGGCGAGTCCTGTCCGGTGTACCCGTAACCTAACGAGCACTTGCATACTATCTCCAGTACGACGTACTGATGGCTGTGGGACAGACCATCTCCCTATGCTGGGATGAGAAGCGTATACACCAGTCTACTCCGGAGTATTGATGCCCTATCTCGATAATCCTACGACCAGGGACCTGTATAGGATGTTGCTTATAGACTACCCAGTCCCACTAGTGTGACTGCCATCACAACGCTGGTAATCAAGCAAAGATCCTAAGGGCTCTACTAATATGTATAAGCGATACGTTAAAAGAAACATATGCACATATTAAAGTAGACACAAACCAAGTAGCATACTACCATTTTTTAGCAAGACTATCAATACAACCGTGAATATCCCAAGCTTCCATTAAGTAATATACAAACTAGTATGATACAGTAATGACCTCTAGGGCATAAACACTAACATCATATACGTGAGAGTTGGATAGTCTATAAGCACATCCTTAAGGTGTCCCTAGTTATGGGAGTTTCGAGACTGGGCATCGATACTCCATGAGTAGACTAGTGTATACAGATCGAGACCCCGACGAGGGGCGGTGGCTGGTCTCACAAGCCATTGGTGTCAGTTGGTTCACCTAAGATAGTATATAGGTGCTCATTGGGTCATGAGTACACCGGACGGACTCGCAGGGGCACTGCTGATTGGTACTATACCTATCGTCAGGAGCAGTTCCCAGGTGACATGAGTACAGCTTAGTCCGTTGACTTGACACCGCTACATTTTCTCAAGTGTGTTCCCACTGTTCTTTGATTACTACCCTACCACGGCTCAAAGGATTCGTCCAAACAGGTAGTAGTTGGGTGCAATCCCAAAGCACTTGGAGGCAGTGGCGGTTAGATATGATTCGTCTCTCCCGGTGTTGGGGGTTGATATCGCGCTGTGTCTCGAGAGCCATTACACAAAGTCCTTGTCCAAGGCAAGTGAGATTTACTGGTAGGTATTCCAGTAGTTTCTCAAGGTGTTCTGGGCTACACTCCGACATGACATATCTATTCGGGGTCTGACGTTTACCATCCCCCTAGGCTCGAAATGCGATACTCTTAGACGAACAGACCGGACTGTACGAAGATTGTCACAGACAGGCTCAGTAGGGTTCCAGGATGAGTTCGCTCATCGGCTTCCCTTTTAGTCGATGAATGGGTAGTCGTTACGTACAGCTAGTACCACCGACGTGTTTGTGGTTAAACCCACTGCCAGAGTATTGACGAGTCTTTAGAGTCCCACACAGAAAATTTCCCAAGTTCGGGAAAAACGTTGTAGAGGCCGTATGGTATTATGGCAGGGTTCGATCATATACGTGTAGTCATGCACGGATCATGATTGGACGGATCCTACTAGTGGGCTTTGGTTTAAATAGGATCCTAGTATTAGATTTGTTGGATTGCTTTCGTCTCATTGCATTCGCATTCCGTCGGAATATAGATGAAGGTATGTGTATACAGGTGAGGGGTATTCTTATGATCCGTCACGAGTTTACTTTAGTAGATGCCATTCTTGTAAGATGTTTTTCGTCACCCCATTAAGATGGGAATACGCGCGTGCTTGTAAGGCGTACTACAGATTCCCCCTGCCTAGGGTAGGCCGGGGTTTATTGATTGTGGGGATCTGAATCTCCGGCAGCCATGGACTAAGCTGCCGTTAATTACCCCTCGCCTTTGGAGCGAGGGAACCACCGATTGACGGGTTAAACTGGTCATGCGAACTCAATAGGCAGTGTACGTGTGTTTTGTTTTGGAGGGGTGGTTTGGATATATCGGGAGCCACGTGTCAGCATGTGGGCGCTCGGGCGCTAGCGCTAGCGCGCCACGTGTCAGCACGTAGGCGCTCGGGTGCTAGCTCTTTGGGCGCTAGCGCTCTGAGCGCAAGAGCGCTAGCGCGCCACATGTCAGCACGTGGGCCCTCGGGCGCTAGCGCTTTGGTCGCTAGCGGTCTGAGCGCAAGAGCAATAGCGCACTGAGCGCTAGCGCGCCACGTGTCAGCACATGGGCTCTCGGGCGCTAGCGCTCTAAGCGCAAGAGCGCTAGTGCACTGAGCGCTAGCCCGCCACGTGTCAGCACGTGGGCTCTCGGGCACTAGCGCTTTGGGTGCTAGCGCTCGGAGAGGAAGAGCACCAGCGCAAGCGCCTCATGTCAGCACGTGGGCGCTCGGGCGCTAGCGCTAGCGCTCTGGGTGCTAGCGAACCACGTGTCAGCACGTGGGTGCTCGAGCAGCAAAAGCGACTTGGTCCCTGCAATGGGAGTTGTACTCCCAGAAAAGAGCACTTATTAAACTCCTAGGATGTTTTGAAGCTGATGAAGGGCTTCTCCCCTTGAGCCCTAGTTCTTCCCCAAAGTGGGGTTTCTGGAGATTTGTCTCCTTGTTCCTTTGTTGGCCGGATCTTGAAGATCAAGAAATATGAGATTTTAAAAATCTCTCCCTTTTGAGATCTGATAGAGATCTGAGTTCCCTTTGTGGGTTTTGTGGTGGAAAACTGCTTTGTTTTGGAAAAAAAAGAGTAAAACTCTTGATTTAATTCAAAAGAAATGAGAAGGTTTAGAATCTTGGAGAAGGAGCAGGAGGCACAAAGAACCCTAGTTTTTGGGGGAATGAAAAGTGTTACTTTATTCACCATCATGTTGCCTTTTGTAGGCTTACATATTTACATATAGCCCCTTGGGCTTTGCAAAATGGCATTTTGCCCATCCCATGGCTCATGTGCCATTTTTTGCACATAAGCCATGGGCTTACAAATATTTGGCTTTATTCCCATTTTGTTTACATTCATTCATAAAAAATTACATAAAAATTATTTATTACATGATTTCATTTTGGCATGGGGGAGGGCCGCCCGCTTCATGTTCGGACTCGACCTGGGCATGGGCCTGTTTGGTTTGGGGTTGACTTTGACTTTGACTTGGTCAACCAAGGTGCAAATTTTGACTTCAACAAAGTATCCCCACATATGTGAGTCGTGTGCATGAAATTGATGGATCTTCTTTCACGTGGAGGCGACTTGCCTTAGTTCCCACTTTTTAGGATGCACTGCCCTTTTTACGACGTGGACGGTCGACGCTTGATGCGTCTCCGAGACGGAGTATCCGTGGTAGACGTTTCCCTGGCCTGGAGTGATTTGGTAGACGTGCCCTCGGCCAGCACGGAGTGTCGCTGGTCATCTTGTCCCCGGCATGGAGTGTCTCTGATGTTCGACTTGTCCCCGGCACGGAGTGTCTGTGTTGGACGTTTCCCCGATGCAGAGTGTCGCTGGTTGATGTTTCCCCGAGACGGAGTGTCATTGATCGAATTTTCCCCGGCACAGAGTGTCGTTGTTGGACGTTTCCCTGATGCGCAGTGTCTGCGTTGGACGTTTCCCCGATGCAGAGTGTCGCTGGTTGACGTTTCCCCAAGACGGAGTGTCATTGATCGACTTTTCCCCGGCACGGAGTGTCGTTGTTAGACGTTTCCCTGATGTGGAGTGTCTTTGTTGGACGTTTCCCTGATGCAGAGTGTCGCTGGTTGACGTTTCCCCGAGACGGAGTGTCATTGATCGACTTTTCCCCGGCACGGAGTGTCGTTGTTGGACATTTCCCTGATGCGGAGTGCCTGTGTTGGACGTTTCTCCGATGCAGAGTGTCGCCGGTTGACGTGTCCCCGAGACGGAGTGTCTGTTGTCGATATGCCCCAACACGGAGTGTCTGCTTGACGTTTCCCCGAGGCGGAGTATCGGCTGGTTGACGTATCCCCGAGACGGAGTGTCTGTTGTCGATGTGCCCCCGGCACGGAGTGTCTGCTTGACGTTTCCCCGAGGCGGAGTATCGGCTTGACGTTTCCCTGTTACGGAGTGTCTGCTTGACGTTTCCCC
The DNA here is from genome assembly GCA_030015575.1 of Agapanthus africanus. Classification (NCBI taxonomy): domain Eukaryota; kingdom Viridiplantae; phylum Streptophyta; class Magnoliopsida; order Asparagales; family Amaryllidaceae; genus Agapanthus; species Agapanthus africanus. Next base: position 300,123,701 of record CM057347.1, read on the forward strand.
ATTACGGAGTGTCGGCTTGACGTTTCCCTGATACGGAGTGTCGTTGATCGACTTTTCCCCGGCATGGAGTGTCGTTGTTGGACGTTTCCCTGATGCGGATTGCCTGTGTTGGACATTTCTCCGATGCAGAGTGTCGCCGGTTGACGTCTCCCCGAGACGAAGTGTCTGTTGTCGATGTGCCAGTGTCTGCTTGACGTTTCCCTAAGGCACGGAGTGTATCGGCTGGTTGACGTATCCCCGAGACGGAGTGACTGTTTTCGATGTGCCCCCGGCACGGAGTGTCTGCTTGACGTTTCCCCGAGGCGGAGTATCGGCTTGACGTTTCCCCATTACGGAGTGTCTGTTGTTTGACGCAGTGGCCGATGTTGGAATTGATTGGTTTGATCTGTTTGATTTGAGTTGACATCAGCATCGCTACACTGGAATATGGTACCAGGAGCGAATCATTATCTGTCTTGAGAGGATTTGGGGATTGGTTTTCTGTCGGCATCGCATTGCTACACTGGAATAGTGCCAGGAGCAACTCATCATTTGCCCCGGAAGGATTTAGGGATTGGTTTTTGTTTGGCATCTGCATTGCTGCACTGGAATAATGCCAGGAGCAGCTCATCATTTGCCCCGGAAAGATTTGGGAATTGGTTTTTGTTTGGCATCTGCATTGCTGCACTGGAATAATGCTAGGAGCAACTCATCATTTGCCCCGGAAGGATTTGGGAAATGGTGTCTTAGGAGACAGGTTTAGATCCCTATCACCTAAGGTTTTTCAATTTTATGGGTCGTAAGGGTCCCACAAAAGCATTTTCTCCCTACGAGTTGAAAGGATCTCGTAGGTGTATTTTCTCCTTAGGAGTCGTGGGGACTCCTAAGTGTGTTGCTCCTTTGTCAGTCGTAAGGATCTCACGCGGGAATTTTCTCCTCACAAAGTCGAGAGGACTTTCCGAGTGCATTTCATCTCTTTTTTTTACGAGTTTGCGCCCTATCGGGTTTTCACAAACTCGCCGGCAGTCCTGCTGTTTTTACTCACGGCGCTCTTTCGGGTTTTCATCTGTGCCCCTTTTGCTTGTGGACCTACCTTTTTTTCATTTTCTTTGTTTTTTTATTATTTTTGGTGGGACTTTGAATGCGGTTTCACCGGTAGGACTTGGGAGAGATTGAGATCGTTTTACGCCCGTGGATTGTATACGGTTTTGCAGGACTTATGATCCAAACCGTAGGGCCATAAAAATTTCGGGACTTTGTTGGCGTCTGCCTCACTGCACTGGAATATGGTACCAGGAGCGACTCATCATTCGCCACTTGGAGATTTGGATTTGGAATTTGGCTGGCGTCTGCATCGCTGCACTGGAATATGGTACCAGAAGCGACTCATCATTCGCCACTTGGGGATTTGGATTTGGAATTTGGCTGGCGTCTGCATCGCTACACTGGAATATGGTATGTCACGACCCAAGGTTTGGCCCGTGACCGGCACTTAACCACGTAACGTCTACAGGCGTAACGCGACTAAGTGAACCGAAAACCCAGAAATCAAACCAGTGAAAGTATAGAGTGTTATGAGTTTTTAAAAGAAAGCACTTACTAACATGATAAGAAATCTAAGTAAACAATCACCAAGATAGCAATATACGACGCCGTAGCGACGATCAAGATCCATAAGTGGGAACATCACAGATAGGATAAACTGCAAGTACAGTCGGCTCACAACGAGCTCGACACCAGAAAACAAATAATATACAACATCGTCCTCACACTGTCTCTAAGTCAAATACATACATGGTAGATGGAGAGTACTAGATACAACATACATAACCGAAAGATAAACAGATACCGCACAAAACCCACCTATCAGCAAAAGAGCTAGTACACCAACTATGGGGGTATTTGTGTCAAAAGATGCAAAACGCAGCCTGCCGCAACTACTCCGAAGGGAAACCTGCAAACACTGTGGCACAACGGGGGTGAGTTGCCAACTCGTGAATAGAGATAACATATAAAGGTAATCGCGAGCATTCACGTACTGCGCTACTCTATCATATGCCAACAGATAATATCAATATGTGATAAGCAGTATGTGCAATAATCATGCAAGTGCTCTATCAGGTAATGTAACTACAGGATGAGGTACAATAATAAATGCTGAGCATAGGCAATAATAATATCTACACGGAATGTCAACATGGAATATATAATCGGTGTCCATCAATGCACCCAGATCCCCCAAATAGCTCAGGCGCCGGCACTCTCATCGGCCCTCAAATCCTGTACATCTCTGAGAATCCCGAGTGCCCAACATCGGCACCCAATTATCATAAATACTCGTGTCCGGCATCGACACGCTAATCCTCATCCATCGGGCCCCATCAGTCCGGGTCAGCCCACGGGCTCCGTCTGCGGTATCGGCCCTCGGCCCCGGCAGTACAGATCACCCCACATCCATCTATCGACGCTGATCAGTATCCTCCGGATAACTGTCAGGTCCAACCAATCACCGGTAGGTAGTAGTCCCTCTGCCAGGCTCACCGTCTACTACAAAGCGAAACCGTTCTCGCCCCGGGGTACCATACCGGGTCCACCATGTACCCGTAATCGGCCTCAACCAGCTCCTCGATTCGGGTTCACATATATCACTCTAGCACCGAGGAAACACATGGTGGACGCACCGAAATATCATATCAAGAGAATCGGGTTTTTAAATGATTACATATTTGAAATAGCCACGGTTCCCAAATCCAGAAATCACATATAATGCAAACCAATATGCAAGTCAATGATCCGATATGATATGTGCATCAAATATGAATACCATGTCAAGTCACATATAGATGAGCTACAATATAATGATCCGATATAAATTCTACAGTGTGAGTGTCATGGCAATTACTAACGGTGTGTGTGTAACATGCAGGATAGTGCTCGTGCAACATGGACCGTTAGTAATGGTGCGGTGTTCTATCAATTTTAGTTTATATCCATATAGCAAGTAATGCAGTATGCAGTAAATAGTAGCCATGCACCGTCAATATATGTAAATGTAGCTATAAGGTCCTATCAGCCCTGACGTAGAACGCCATGCGGGCGATATCCCCGTAGATGTTAAATCTACTCACCGTAGTCTCTCGCTAGGTATAGCCAACAACTTGTTTCCCTTTCTGCGCGGCGTCCGTCGTACTCGCCTGCGAACCTAGAATTACACAATACATCATACATAAGCTTGAAGTCACACAAACACGACATTAAGGCCGAACTAGTAACTCATGTCGTGAACCAAACGCACGTGTGCGCGATACGCTAAAACGTGTGATTACACGCCTGAAGCCACTCCAACGCGTCGCGATACGCAGAAACCCCAAACCCACACACACGTATCATGCGTGTCGCGAAAGATTGAAAATACGGGAAAATAGGTATTCCACTCCAGATTTTGATACAGGAAAGATATTGTAAAACTATAAATACCAAAATAACCCACATAGCAGCAGACACGCACACCCCAAACCCCAACCCAAAACACCCCCATCTGGCCGCAAATTGCGGCCAGAATGCTTATTTCGGTGGCCTGGGTAGGGAATTGGGCTCCCAGGTTTTGTGTGTGCACTCTATTCCCCCCATACATGCTACAGTAACATCTAGTTTCACTCTGAAATATCCCGGGTAGCAGCAGATCCTACAGGGCCTTATTTCTAGTTAAAATCCACACTTTTGCACTAAAATCAACTTTAGGGTATTTTTGTGCAAACCTGAAGTACAACCTGGTTAAAATAGCTCTAATAACACTTAAAGGAGTTAACTAAACTATGAGAACACCAATCTAACATATACTTCACAAATATCCTTTAATATCACTAAAAATGCACAAAAATAAGATTTTTACTAAAGAATACGACAAGTTTAAGGAAAAGGAGTGCTAATATGAGTTAATACCTTCTAAAAACCTTGTACAACCCCAAAAGTCTCAGCTTTTCCCTCTATTGTGCAGATTTGCTTCAAACACCTCAAAAAGCTCACTTTTCCTAAGGTTTTGTGAAGGAAATGTGTGGTTTTTGTGTAGGATTTGTGTAGAGATCAAAGAGACATGAAGAGGAGAAGAAAAGATGAAGAAAAAGAAAGGGTTTTTCTGCTGGAGCTGCAGAAATTCTGAGATGGGGAAAGAGAGAGAGAAGAGAGGGGAAATGGGTCAAAAGTCAAGCTCTTTACCTAACCCCCATGCCTCATTTGTTTATTATGATTTTGAATTATGAAAAAGGGTTATGATATGAATAAAATGGTGGGGAAAAAGTTAGCAACCATGCAACACAAGAAGGGTTAACATGCTACCAAAACCCTAAGTCACAAAATGGCTAAGTGTGCATGTGTGCGCTAACACATGAAAATTCCCAATATGCTAACACTACTAAATATAACTAATAATCCTATAAACACATATATATAATAACACGTACGATCACTAATTATCACGAAAGACATTCTAACGGAAATTCAAAGTGTTACAATCTACCCCCCTTAAAGAAATTCGGTCCCCGAATTTAAAAATCTAACTATACGCACCTTCAAAAAGATAGGGATACCTCTTCCTCGTCTCGCTCTCGGTCTCCCAAGTGACTTCCTCGCCGCTCTGGCCATGCCAAAGTACTTTGACGGACGGTATCTCCTTCGACCTCAATTTCTTCACTTGTCGATCCAAGATCATCACCGGCTGCTCTGCATAGGAAAGGTCGCGCTTAAGCTGGATCGTCGGGTGCTGAATCGCATGAGAAGGATTATGAAGATATTTGCGGAGCATCGAAACGAGAAATACGGGGTGCACGTCTGGAAAACTGGGCGGAAGGGCTAATCGATACGCAACCGCACCAACACGCTCGAGAATCTCGAAGGGGCCCACATATCTAGGACTAAGCTTCCCCTTCTTCCCAAATCTCATCACGCCTTTCATTGGGGAGACCCTCAAGAAAACATGATCACCAATAGAAAACTCAAGTCTACGCCGACGACGGTCCGTATAAGACCTCTGCCTACTCTGGGCTGCTCTCATCCTATCGCGAATCAACTGGATCTTCACGGTCGTCTCCTCTACAATCTGCGGCCCTAAGATACTGCTCTCACTGAGCTCCGTCCAACAGGTGGGCGATCTGCATCTCCTCCCATAAAGAGCCTCAAACGGTGCCATCTGAATGGTCTCCTGGTAGCTGTTGTTGTAGGAGAACTCTACTATGGGCAAATGATGATCCCAGCCACCTCCGAAGTCTAAAACGCATGCTCTGAGCATGTCCTCGAGAGTCTGAATAGTCCGCTCTGACTGCCCGTCGGTCTGCGGATGGAATGCTGTGCTGAAACTCAAGCGAGTGCCCAAAGCCTCCTGAAGCCTCTGCCATAGCCGGCTGGTAAACTGGGTGCCTCTATCTGACACGATACAAGTCGGAACTCCATGCAGTCGTACAATCTCATCAATGTAAATCTGGGCATACTGAGCAAATCCGAAAGTCGTCTTCACCGGTAGGAAGTGAGCCGCCTTCGTCAAATGATCCACGATCACCCAGATGGAGTCATACCCTCGACTAGTCCTGGGTAGACCCACAATGAAATCCATAGAGATCTGTTCCCATTTCCACTCCGGAATGGGTAACGGCTGTAGCTCTCCCGCGGGCCTCTGGTGCTCAGCCTTGACTTGCCGACAAGTCAGGCATCTCGACACAAAATCTGCAATGTCTCTCTTCATTCCGTCCCACCAGTAAACATCTCTCAAGTCATGGTACATCTTGGTGGAACCGGGATGAACACTATATACCGACCGATGTGCCTCCTCAAGAATCTCGCGCTGCAATCCCTCAGCATCTGGTACGCACAGTCTAGCTCCAAATCGTAGTATCCCCTGATCATCGATCACGAACTCGGAAAATCTGCCATGTCCTATCTGTGTCCTGATCTCTGAACAGCGGTCATCACTGTGCTGTGCCTCATATATACGGTCAAGCAACTGTGGGCGTGCACGAACATGCGCAATCTGTCCTCCGATCGGCATTAACTCGAACTGTACCCGGCTGTCGCATAAGATCTGCCAATCCGCCGACGACTGCCTCTGTACTGCGCTCAAACAGGATAGACTACCCCCGGGCCTCCTGCTCAAAGCATCCGCCACTACATTCGCCCTGCCTGGGTGATACAAGATCTTACAATCGTAGTCCTTCGCTAACTCCATCCATCGGCGCTGTCTAAGGTTCAGGTCTCGCTGCTGAAATATATACTTTAAGCTCTTGTGGTCAGTGAATATCTGGCACGACTCTCCATACAGATAATGTCGCCAGATCTTGAGTGCAAAGACCACTGCAGCCATCTCCAGATCATGAGTGGGGTAATTCTGTTCATGTTTCTTTAATTGCCACGAAGCATACGCGATCACCCTGTCATGCTGGATCAAAACGCACCCCGGCCCCACTCGTGAAGCATCACAGTAGACCACAAATTCGCCTGATCCTGAAGGCAATGATAGCACTGGTGTCGTAGTCAGTAGAGCCCGTAGCCGCTGGAAACTGTGCTCACACTCCTCCGTCCAATCGAAGCGAACTCCCTTCCGGGTCAACCCGGTCAAAGGTGTAGCAATGCGAGAGAAGTCCTGCACAAATCGCCTGTAATAGCCTGCCAGCCCTAGAAAGCTGCGAACCTCCGTCACTGACGTGGGTCTAGGCCAACTCCGAACTGCTTCGATCTTCGTCGGGTCTACACATATACCATCTCGTGTAATCATATGCCCCAAGAAGTCTACGCTGTCTAGCCAGAAAGCACACTTGGAGAATTTGGCGAAAAGCTGATGCTCCCTCAAGGTCTGCAGTGTAATCCGCAGGTGCTGCTCGTGCTCCTCTCTACTCCGAGAATACAACAAGATATCGTCAATGAACACTATGATGAACAGATCAAGATATGGCCGGAAAATGCGGTTCATCAAGTCCATGAATGCTGCTGGTGCGTTGGTGAGTCCGAACGACATCACCAAAAACTCATAATGGCCGTAACGTGTGCGGAAGGCTGTCCTAGGAATGTCCTCCTGTCGAACCCGCAGCTGATGGTAGCCCGATCGTAAATCGATCCTCGAAAAGTATCCTGCCCCCTGAAGCTGGTCGAACAAATCGTCGATGCGTGGCAAAGGATATCTGTTCCGCACTGTCACCCTGTTCAGCTGGCGGTAGTCGATACACAAACGCATACTGCCGTCCTTCTTCTTGACGAACAGGACTGGAGCACCCCAAGGAGAAACACTGGGTCGTATAAGCCCCTTATCCAGCAAGTCCTGCAACTGACCCTTCAATTCTCTAAGTTCCGCCGGGGCCATCCGATAAGGCGGTACAGAAATAGGCCCCGCGCCAGGAACCAAATCAATACAGAAGGAAATATCACGCTCGGGCGGTAGCCCAGGAAGCTCGTCAGGGAACACATCAGGGAACTCGCTAACAACCGGAACCTGATCCATCGGAACCTCTGTAGCTCTAGTATCGCAAACATAGGCGAGAAATCCCTGACATCCCTTCCGCAAAAGCTGTCCAGCGCAAAAAGAAGAAATCACACTGTGAGGGGTGGCACCACGGTCCCCCAACACAACAACAACCGACTCGCCAGGAAAACAAAATCGAACTGTCTTCTCGCGGCAGTCAACAGAAGCATAGCACGTGGCTAACCAATCCATGCCCAAAAGAACGTTGAAGTCCAACATCTCAAGAAGGATCAAATCGACCGGCAACTCACTCTCTCCAATACGGACGGTACAGGATCAGAACACGTGCCTAGCAACAAACGACTCTCCCACAGGATTAGTCGCAACAAGCGGCTGGTCAAGTAAACCGGACTCTCTACCCAAACTCGGCACAAAGTGTGTGGATACGTACGAGTGCGTGGATCCGGGATTGAATAACACGTGTGCATCAACCGAACATACAGGAAGGATACCTGAGACCACCGCATTGGACGCCTGCGCGTCCTGATGCGTCAAAGCAAAAACTCGCGCCTGTCCTCCACTTGCGACTAACTGTCCCCTGCCGACCGCTGGCTGCCCTCTACCTCGGTCACCTCGTCCTCTATGAACAAATCCTCCGCGACCACGACCTCTCTGTGCATGCGTCTGACGCGGAGTAACAGTAGGTACTATCGGCAATGCCGTCTGGGGTGGTGAAGGTGGTAATGTAACATGCGGTGCTACCGCCTCACTCCGGGGTACCTCCGGACAATCTCGCACACGATGATAAGAACTCCCGCAACGGTAACATCCCGATGACGGTCGCTGACCCTCCTGGGGATAGGAGCTAAACAATCGGCCTCATCTCGAATCTCTGCCACCTGCAAGGTGCCTGTCACGACACCGGAAAGGCCGTCTCTGCACTGACGTATCTGCACGAACTCTCTTCGGCTCTTGGACTGCCGAAGTCTCAGCAAGGCGCTCCTCAACTAATAATGCTGCATCTACTGCTGTTGCGTATGTCTCGTAATGCTGCACGCTGATAGCAAGGAATAGTGGTGTAAGCAAGCCTCGGACAAATCTCTTGACTCGCAACTCCTCAGTAGCCACTAGATACGGAGCATAAACTGATAGCTCGGTGAACAGCACATCGTACTCTGCCACTGACATCTCTAGCGTCTGGCGTAAGGACTCGAACCTGTGTGCTCTAGCATCTCTGACACTCAGGGGAAGAAAGCGGGCAAAGAATAGCGCCACAAACTCTGTCCAGGTCATAGGAGGAAGACCTGCTGCTCTACCTTTCCCGACTGATTCGCACCATTTCTGCGCAAGACCTTCCAAGCGAAAGCTCGCGAACTCAACCCATCTAGCATCTGCGCATCTAAGTGAATGACATATCCGCGCCATCCTATCAATGAAAGACTGTGGGTCCTCGTCCACATCGGCGCCTGTGAAGACCGGAGGCTTCAGCCTCATAAACTCTGACAGCGATACTGTAATAACCTCTGTAGTCGCAGGTGCAACTGCCTGAACTGTGGGTACCACCGCGGTCTCTACAACGGGTGGAAATACCTCTGGTCGCTGCGCTCGAAGTGTCTCAACTAGAGATCCCATCATCTGGCGCATCTCCTGCATACTGGATCCCATCGTCTGGCGTATCTCCTGCACACCAACCCCTAACATAGCAATCTGATCTGTCACGGTAGGAACAGCCTGCTCGGGTACAACCAGTGTACTACCCGGATCAGTCCTCGTCTCGGACGAGTCAACTCGAATCTCAGCCCTCGCGGCCGCTCTCTGCGCCCTCGTAGTCTTTGGCGGCATAAAGGCTGAAAGGAACAATAGGATTCGATAAGGATACGGAAATCGAATCGCAAGAATGCATAGACTCAAGAAGGAATTTAAATCAACAAGTCCTAAGGTCACGTAGGCGGAGTACCGTGTCGTGAGTTTGCCGCGGAACATACACACGCTACGCTACCCTGCTGCAGCTACCTACTCCATCATACCAGGGTCATCCTACACTCCGAAAGGTAAAACCTACGCTCTGATACCAACTTTGTCACGACCCAAGGTTTGGCCCGTGACCGGCACTTAGCCACGTAACGTTTACAGGCGTAACGCGACTAAGTGAACCGAAAACCCAGAAATCAAACCAGTGAAAGTATAGAGTGTTATGAGTTTTTAAAAGAAAGCACTTACTAACATGATAAGAAATCTAAGTAAACAATCACCAAGATAGCAATATACGACGCCGTAGAGAAGATCAAGATCCATAAGTGGGAACATCACAGATAGGATAAACTGCAAGTACAGTCGGCTCACAACGAGCTCGACACCAGAAAACAAATAATATACAACATCGTCCTCACACTGTCTCTAAGTCAAATACATACATGGTAGATGGAGAGTACTAGATACAACATACATAACCGAAAGATAAACAGATACCGCACAAAACCCACCTATCAGCAAAAGAGCTAGTACACCAACTATGGGGGTATCTGTGTCAAAAGATGCAAAACGCAGCCTGCCGCAACTACTCCGAAGGGAAACCTGCAAACACTGTGGCACAACGGGGGTGAGTTGCCAACTCGTGAATAGAGATAACATATAAAGGTAATCGCGAGCATGCACGTACTGCGCTACTCTATCATATGCCAACAGATGATATCAATATGTGATAAGCAGTATGTGCAATAATCATGCAAGTGCTCCATCAGGTAATGTAATTACAGGATGAGGTACAATAATAAATGCTGAGCATGGGCAATAATAATATCTACACGGAATGTCAAAGTGGAATATATAATCGGTGTCCATCAATGCACCCAGATCCCCCAAATAGCTCAGGTGCCGGCACTCTCATCGGCCCTCAAATCCTGTACATCTCTGAGAATCCGGAGTGCCCAACATCGGCACCCAAATATCATAAATACTCGTGTCCAGCATCGATACGCAAATCCTCATCCATCGGGCCCCGTCAGTCCGGGTCAGCCCACGGGCTCCGTCTGCAGTATCGGCCCTCGGCCCCGGCAGTACGGATCACCCCACATCCATCTATCGACGCTGATCAGTATCTTCCGGATAACTGTCAGGTCCAACCAATCACCGGTAGGTAGTAGTCCCTCTGTCAGGCTCACCGTCTACTACACAGCGAAACCGTTCTCGTCCCGGGGTACCATACCGGATCCACCATGTACCCGTAATCGGCCTCAACCAGCTCCTCGATTCGGGTTCACATATATCACTCTAGCACCGAGGAAACACATGGTGGACGTACCGAAATATCATATCAAGGGAACCGGGTTTTTAAATGATTACATATTTGAAATAGCCACGGTTCCTAAGTCCAGAAATCACATATAATGCAAACCAATATGCAAGTCAATGATCCGATATGATATATGCATCAAATATGAATATCATGTCAAGTCACATATAGATGAGCTACAATATAATGATCCGATATAAATTCTACAGTGTGAGTGTCATGTCAATTACTAACAGTGTGTGTGTAACATGCAGGATAGTGCTCGTGCAACATGGACCGTTAGTAATGGTGCGGTGTTCTATCGATTTTAGTTTATATCCATATAGCAGGGAATGTAGTATGCAGTAAATAGTAGCCATGCACCGTCAATATATGTAAATGTAGCTATAAGGTCCTATCAGCCCTGACGTAGAACGCCATGTGGGCGATATCCCCGTAGATGTTAAATCTACTCACCGTAGTCTCTCTCTAGGTATAGCCAACAACTTGTTTCCCCTTCTGCGCGGCGTCCGTCGTACTCGCCTGCGAACCTAGAATTACACAATACATCATACATAAGCTTGAAGTCACACAAACACGACATTAAGGTCGAACTAGTAACTCGTGTCATGAACCAAACGCGCGTTTGCGCGATACGCTAAAACGTGTGATTACGCGCCTGAAGCCACTCCGACGCATCGCGATACGCAGAAACCCCAAACCCACACACACGTATCACGCGTGTCGCGAAAGATTGAAAATACGGGAAAATAGATATTCCACTCCAGATTTTGATACAGGAAAGATATTGTAAAACTATAAATACCAAAATAACCCACATAGCAGCAGACACGCACACCCCAAACCCCAACCCAAAACACCCCCATCTGGCCGCAAATTGCGGCCAGAATGCTTATTTCGGCGGCCTGGGTAGGGAATTGGGCTCCCAGATTTTGTGTGTGCACTCTATTCCCACCATACATGCTACAGTAACATCTAGTTTCACTCTAAAATATCCCGGGTAGCAGCAGATCCTACAGGGCCTTATTTCTAGTTAAAATCCACACTTTTGCACTAAAATCAACTTTAGGGTATTTTTGTGCAAACTTGAAGTACAACCTTGTTAAAATAGCTCTAATAACACTTAAAGGAGTTAACTAAACTATGAGAACACCAATCTAACATATACTTCACAAATATCCTTTAATATCACTAAAAATGCACAAAAATGAGATTTTTACTAAAGAATACTACAAGTTTAAGGAAAAGGAGTGCTAATATGAGTTAATACCTTTTAAGAACCTTGTACAACCCCAAAAGTCTCAGCTTTTTCCTCTAGTGTGCAGATTTGCTTCAAACACCTCAAAAAGCTCACTTTTCCTAAGGTTTTGTGAAGGAAATGTGTGGTTTTTGTGTAGGATTTGTGTAGAGATCAAAGTGACATGAAGAGGAGAAGAAAAGATGAAGAAAAAGAAAGGGTTTTTCTGCTGGAGCTGCAGAAATTCTGAGATGGGGAAAGAGAGAGAGAAGAGAGGGAAAAATGGGTCAAAAGTCAAGCTCTTTACCTAACCCCCATGCCTCATTTGTTTATTATGATTTTGAATTATGAAAAAGGGTTATGATATGAATAAAATGGTGGGGAAAAAGTTAGCAACCATGCAACACAAGAAGGGTTAACATGCTACCAAAACCCTAAGTCACAAAATGGCTAAGTGTGCATGTGTGCACTAACACAAGAAAATTCCCAATATGCTAACACTACTAAATATAGCTAATAATCCTATAAACACATATATATAATAACACGTACGATCACTAATTATCACGAAAGACATTCTAACGGAAATTCAAAGTGTTACATGGTACCAGGAGTGACTCATCATTCGCCATTGGGAATTTGAGTTTTGGACGGCGTCTGCATCGCTGTACTGGAATATAGTACCAGGAGCGACTCATCATTCGCCGTTGGGGTATGGGATTTGGAATTTGGTTGGTGTCTGCATTGCTACACTGGAATATGGTACCATGAGCGACTCATCATTCGCTACTTGGGGGTTGGGGAGCGATGGCTTAGAAGACAGGTTTGGATCCCTACCACCTAAGACTTTTCAATTTTATGGGCCGTGAGGGTCCCATAAAAGCATTTTCTCCCTGCGAGTCGTAAGGATCTCGCAGGTGTATTTTCTCCTTAGGAGTCGTGGGGACTCCTAAATGTGTTTTTCCTTCGTGAGTCGTAAGGATCCCACAGAGGTTTATTCTCCTCATGTATCGTGAGGAACATGAGTGGGTCTTCTCAATGGTGCATAATTCCAAAGGCAGAGACCAGCCGCGTAACTGGTGATTACGGTGGGGCATGAGGGTGATGAGAATTATTTGAGCCCGTGGATTGTATACGGTAGTCAATTTAGGGACTAACCGTAGGGCTGGGAGAATTTTGAAAAATTGGATTTTGGTTGGCGTCTGCATCGCTACACTGAAATATGGTACCAGGAGCGACTCATCATTCGCCGTTGTTTTGTTTATTTTTTTGTTTTTGTTTTACCGTGATTGCTCTATCAATTCGGCTTTATGTTCATCTTTATTTTACTCGCTGATTTTTATTGCGAGTTGCCCTATCATTTCGGCTTTTCTTTATTTTTCTTTTATTTACACATTTTTTGTTTATATATATATATATATATATTTTTACATTCCCAGTTTAACGACTTAGAGGTCGATTGTTCCCAGTTTAATGACGTGGTGGTCGACTGTTTTCAGAGAAAGGCAGATGTCTGAGAGAATCAGTTTCCTGAAGAACTTCGGTCTCCGTTTGTATGAAATTGGCGGTCGCAGCTTGATCGTTTATTAACACGCCAGGGGACAACGATATTTCTCCCGCCTTATATTGTTTCTCGACCAATCCTTGAAGATGCAACAGTCTTCAATAGTGTGCCCCAGCACTCGGTGGTATGGGCAAAAGTTAGGATGATCAGTCTTGTTCGCTTCACTTAGCCTTTTTGGTTCTGGTAGCCGCAGGCCATTCTTCAGAGCATCTTTAAAAATTTTGTGGACCTTGTCCCTTCAGAATGAGTAGACCTTATTTCTTCTTTCCTCCAAAGTTGGCTCTCGAGAATGGTCAGTTTTTTCTCCGCCCGCTCTCTGCTTATTTAGAGAATCGATGCTGTTAGAACTTCCTCCTTTTCGGTTGTCGTCCCTCCAAGGTTTCGGTCTATTTGTGAACTGAAGATCCTTAGCAGACTAGGGCTTTGAGCGTTCCAACATTTGGACCTTTTTGGTCAGCTCTTGGAATGTTTTAAGGCCCGCGGTGCATAGAAATGGGGCCATCCAATTGTTGAGATTTCCGACAAGGAGACTGACAGATTGGTCCTGCTCTATCGGCGGTTCACATTTGACGGAGAGATTGCGCCATCGAGTTATAAAATTCATGCTGCTTTCATTGTTCATGGGCTTGGTCCTTACGAGCTCGGCAATGGTGATCTTATCACTGACGCTCATGAACCTTTGTCGAAACAAAGATTCCATTTGGACGAAAGTAGTAATGGAGCCATCCGGTATGCTCGCATACCAGTCGAAAGCAACATCGGTCAAGCTATTAACGAACTGGCAGAGGAGAAGCGCATCATTGCCCCCAGTATTCCCGCATGAGGCTTTGAAGTAGGTGATGTGCTGATTCACATTCCCCGTCCCATCGAATCTTCCGAATTTAGGGATGACATAGCCGCTAGGAAATTCTACCAGATCATATTGAGCAGGATATGGTCTCCCGCTACTGCTAACATCTTTTTGCGCTTCAGCTTCGGCTACCAGTGTTTCGACTTTGCTGGCAACCAAATCCATGATTTGATCTTGAGTTAGCGGGCTACTGTCATCGGTAGCCAAGAGATTTCCCGAGATAGAATGCGACTGATTTTCATGCGGTTCGCCCACTTTTGGATTTTGAAGGAATAGGCGTCGGCTGTGTTGGGACATCGTTTCCCGGTTCGCGAGAAGAGCCCTGCGCTTGATTGGGCGGCTGAGAGGCAAGTCGGGTCGTGAGCTGCAAGACGACGTTCGTCAAGTCGTCAGTTTTGGAGTAAAGTTTGGCCATCTCCTTGTCTTTGCTTCTGAGCTGTGTTCGGAGCCCTTGGAGAAGTTGTTGCTCTGCATTCTTGGTGTTGGAGATAGTGCCCTCAGAGTCAATTATTGGATCACAGGCACGAGATTGCAATGATTGAGGGAGGACCTATCCCGGTAGGACAGTCTTACTCAAGATGATAGTATTCTATCTGGTTTATCTTTATCATCGTTAACTGCTTTATGTGACCTTACGAGTCGCTATTACACGTTGATAGAGCCCCTAGGATTCTTGCTTGACTACCAGCAGTATGAGGGCAATCATATACGTGAGAGCTGGAGTCTATAAGCACATCCTTAAAAGGTCCCTAGTCGTGGGAGTTTCGAGACTGGGCATCGATACTCCATTAGTAGACTAGTGTATACAGTCGAGACCCTGACGAGGGGCGGTGGCCGGTCTAACAAGCCATTGGTGTCAGTTGGATCACCTAAGATGTATACAGGTGCTCATTGGGTTATGAGTACACCGGACAGGACTCGCCGGGAACCTGCTAGTTGGGATTATACCAGACGTCAGATAGCAGTTCCCTGGTGACATGTGTACAGGTTAGTTCATCGACCTGAGATCGTCATTTGTCTCGTGTGAGTTCCCACTGTGCTTTGATTACTACCCTACCACGGCTCAAAGGTGTCGTGCAAACAGGTTTTAGTTGGGCACAGTCCCGAGCCACATGGAGGCGGTGAGCGGATCTGCAGAGGTTCGTCTCTCCCGGTATTAGGGGTGAGGTCGCGCTGTGTCTAGGAGAGCCATTACACAAAGCCCTCGGCCGAGGCAGGAGATTTACTGGTAGGTATTCCAGTAGTATCTCAGGGTGTTCTGGGCTACACTCCGACACGACTTGTACCGCTTTTGGGGGTCTGACTTTTACCAACCCCCTAGGCCCGCTATGTGATACTCATAGACGAACAGACCGGACTGTACGGATATTGTCACTGACAGGCTCAGTAGGGTGTCAGGATGAGTTCGCTCATCGACGTCCCTTTTGGTCAATAGCTGGTGGCCCGTCACGTATGGCTAATACCTCTGACGTGCTAGTGGTTAAATCCACAACCATAGTATTGACGAGTCTTTAGAGTCCACCACACTCAGTTACTCAAGTTTCGGGCGAAACGCTGAAGAGGCCGTATGGAGATATGGCAGGGTTCGACCAGATACGTGCGGTATTGCACGGATCGTGATCGGACGGTTTTTACTGGCCGGCTTTGGTTTAAGCCGGATCCTAGTATTAGACAGTGTAGATTTTGTCTCTTTGCATTTGTGTTCAGTGGGAATACATATGCGGGCATGTATATGCAGTAGCGGGGTTTTCCTATGATTTATTACGGGATCAGTTTTCTGAAGTTGCCAGTTTGCATTCCGTTCCGGCCAGTTTTCCTTTGTTCCTTGACGGCCGGACTTTTCGTTGGAGGGGGTTATTTGCAAGTTTGCAAATAACATTTGTGGAGGGGGTTTCTTGCATATGGATTGATTATGATGGCTTCATGATTTGACAAGTATCATGAGATCCTTTTTCTTTCTTATCCTTTTGCTTTTTGAGATTAGAATGGGATGTGAAACTTGCTTTTGATGTGGTTACCTCTTTGATCTCCTACACTGACCTCCTTGTTGAAACCCACCCCATTCTTATGTGTCGCCGGCCACTTGAGGAGGGGGAGGGGATTCATTTTTGTAGGGTGATATCTTCATCTCATTTCATTTTTCCTTTGCTAGAAAAATGATTCCACACATCTCTCCATAGTTCATTCTTTGATTCCTCCATCAAGGCAACTTCACAACCCCTAGAGACAATGCTACTACACTTAGCCTACAGTACCCTTGGACGCGTCGGCTAGCCAACTTCGTGCCCGAGTTGCCTCGGTCCAGAGGTGGGAGCCCGTAAAAGTATTCGGCTACGTGGTGCCCTTTCCGACGAGAAGACGACGAATGGTGATTCCGCGGGAGATCGGGACGACGACGAGAAGACCGAAGGACACGGATCGCTCGGTATATCTCTCACCCCATCTCTAGTTAGCTAGTATAGGTTAATGGTTACGATCCAGGTAGATTGTCTGCGGTAGCGCCGGTTTAAAGTTAAGAAAAATTTTGCTTCCGCATTTTGGCCTCGGATAGACGGTCGGGGCGCTGCCGTGGCGCAACATGGTATCAGAGCCACGCCATTAACCTAGTCTAGCTTTCTAACGTGTTTAGAACTCGATCAAACAAAAATCCCTAAAAACCGTATTTTCCAATGCTTCATGTTTCTGTCGAAATTTTTTCAGCTCCAAAAATTTTTCAGGTCATTGCAGAAACACAAGCAGGAAATTCTAAGAATTCTGGTAAAATTTGATGCAGTGATCCTTTAGTATGACCGTGGAAACGCGGCCAAACCCCTGGTTGGCCGCGGTTCCGCGGTGGGAAAGTGTCTTCATTGCACAAAATTTTTCCAGTAGGCTTTTGAATTGGAAATAGGGGTTTTGGGATATTCTTTTTGGGCCCAGATTTTCTGTGAGTGCTACAGTACTGCTTGGGGCCCACTTCGATAAATTTGTTCGATCGAAAAGTTTAAACATGCTAGTTCACAGTATTTACATTATATCTGCGACCGTGAATGTCACTTGATCGGTAAATCCTGTCTAACTGCTATAGCCCGGTTAGACGGATTTGCGAACGTGACATTCACGTTGATGTTCTGTGATTGTGCTGTGTTGTTGCGGATTGGTCGTGGGGGATAGCCTGGTTGCAGTGGTAGTACAGTTTAGTTTTATATGTACATTTGATATTGCGGGGTGAGCGTCCGACATGTGGACTGCCGTCACTGCCTGTTTGTATTATTCTTTTAGGGCACGACCAGGTTGCGGTCGATGTACCCGTTGTATGTATATTTTACTTTCTGTACAAGGATTACCCCGCGGAGGGGTGCACGGGTAGCCGGGTTCTAGAGGGCAACGAGCCCGCATCTCATGGCATTGAGACGGAGGAGGCTTTACTCTAGAATTGGCAGGGCTATTCGCCGCACTCGTAGGGGGTACAGGTTGGCCCAAGGAGGGGTGCCCAAGTTACCGGATTCCGTGAAGTGCTGGGTGGTCCATTCACGTTGCTGAAGGGGGCTGCCTCGCTTCAAGTTTTGGCGGGTAACTTGCCGTGCCCATAGGTATCTAGGATCTCTTTGCACAGGCTATCCACACGACCAGGGGAACGTCGGGTTTCAGTAGCGGCTCTATGAAACCCGGGGATCCCAAATATCTGTATTGTTCTGTGATGCAGGTTACATTTCTGTGATGTTGCATTTTATCACGCCTTGAGCGAAAATTATATATTATATATATACTAGTAGATGTTATATAAGTTTTGCATCCGCACTAGTCCAGTCCCCGCTCTGTCGTTAGTTAAGTAACCTAACGGGTGATGACGGGACCCAGTGGAGAATGCGGATGGCATATACGTACATCATTATTTTCGTTCTTTTGTGGTGTGATCCATTGATGGGACTGCGTTGATTCGGATCAATGCAAGATAAACAAACCTATTCTGATGGTGTTGGAACATTTTTCAAAAAGCTGTTATTGCAACGACGTTCACTTTTGTTTTGCATCGTGGTATTCAGTTGGAATATCCTGCTCCTCAATCGACGAGGCAAGGGCCGAGATCCCTTCACCGGGAGTGACCTCTTGGACAGAAGTTTGCGTCAGAGCAATAACTTCACTATAGCCGATTGCCTTTTGCTTTGCATCGTGGTATTCAGTTGGAATATCCTGCACCTCATTCTACGGGGAAAGAGCCGAGATCCCTTCACCGGGAGTGACCTCTTTAGCAAAAGGTTGTCGTCACTATATTTTTATAAAAAAAACTATGCAGTTCCTTCAACGATATCAAGTTCATTACGTTAAAAGTTTTTCGCCAAAAACTAGACGTAGCCCTCCGTCATTTCTTACAAGTATTACTTAGTATTCGTGCTGCGTTTGTTGACTGTGTCAAGGCGTAGTGTGCGGTAGCTAAGTAGTGCTTGTTTGTAGCATATTAATGGGATTGGTTAGGACAGTCGTGCGGCCTTGTTGACTGTGTCAAGGGCTCGTACGGATGGGTTTAATGCAATCCGGGATAATGACGGGTTGAACTTGACTAGGACTCTTTGATTTGTTGACCGTGTCAAGGTCACTTGGGTCCTAGGGGTAAAAATCACATCGTGAGTTTCTAAAGAAACTGAAACTTGCCAGGCATGCGCATACCTTCTGGAGTGTGGTGACGTGAGTGGATTCCGTCACGTTATCATGCGATGATAGTTGGATCCCGATTCCCACTGATGAGTTGGTTTACTCCTCGGGTGATCCCGACTAATTCTTCTTTCAGGTTTGGAGGAGAATTTGACGGTACAGTGGGAGGTTTCCTGATTGGATAAATTGATAACCATTCTGATCTAGATTAGAGTGCACGCTGAGTGTTTCTTTTCTCTCTCTCTTTGGCAGCGACCATTGACTCGACCCTAGACTATGACTCAGTGACCAAGTTAACCGAACCTTCTTATAAGACTGGCTTTTGGATTGTCAGAGTTGCAAACCTCATTGCCACTCCTACTTTTACCCTTTTCTCCAGGACACCCCGTATTACAACGAACGTCCACTTACATTGGACAAAACTATCGTATGGTTATATACGAACTCGAAGGAATTCGAGGATGGTTTCCGGTTCTGGAGAAAACGAATAGGACTGTTCAGTTGTCTTTTCCTTTCACCTTCTCTCATTGCGAGTACTCCTTAGTTTAGGAGATAGTACACCTATTACGCAAATTGGATAGTCTTCTTCCAAACCATAGGCAGGTGCCGACCGGTAGGTAATGAAGAAAACCAATTAGCCTAAATGGCGTACAGAAGGTATTAAGTTAAGACAAAGCAAGGGATTAGTAAGAGGGCAAAGTAAACTGCGACTGCTATTCACGACCAAACCAAGTATTTCTCCGCCAATCCTAAATCACCTTTGTATTTCTCCAGGACACTCCGTATCACTACGAAGATCCCAGTTTATTGGATAATCCATCGTATGGTTATATACGAACTCGAAAGGAACTTGTTCCAGTTCGGGGATGGATCCTGGTTTAGGAGAAATAGGAATAAGGTTCATTCGGTTGTCTTTTATCTTCACCTTCTCTCGCATTGCGAGTGTTCCTAGAATTAGGACAGTAAACCCATTATGCTTATTGGATAGTCTTCTACCAAACCATAGGCTGGTGCCGAAAGGTTGGGAAGGAAGAAAACCATTTGGCCTAAAGGGGTGTGCAGAAGGTAATGACTAAAAACATATAAAGGGATTTAGAGATGTGGTAAAGAATTATACGGTTACAGTTGTGAATCTGGATAATGGAAGAGGCATTACTAAGAATACCGGGATACCCCATCGAAACATTTCAATGTTTCAGTTTCACTGTGTACTGTTAAAAGAAAACTGATTTCCCAATTAGACACTTGCTCCAGGGTATGTATTTACCAGGTTTGATTCTCACATCTGTATGGTTTTACAGATGATGAGTGGGAGTAAGTTATTGGAAATTAGGTGATCATCCTCATTATATCGGGATTCGTTGTAATTGGTGATATTTGAGAAAATCGCCTGGGCTGTTTGCCGGTCGGCAAATATTTGGTTTTGAATATCCGTTGTTGTGCACCAATTTCAAATTGATATATTTGTACGTCTATTTTTATAGAGTGAGATGTACCTTTTTGAAATTATGTCTATGACATTTACCTATATCAGTGGATGGTTAGGTAAGGAGCATTAAACGGCGGTGTAATTCTTCTTAACCATAAGTACAGTTTTCAACCTACGACACACAGTGAATGAGTTATCAGACTCAGGGGACTTATACAGAATATTGTATGTTGTCCAATGTCCATTATGACATAGGGGTAGGTACTCGTACTATATTCTGTTTACTTGTGACTTCTCCAGTTTTTAGACAGGTGTTTCGTAGAAACACAGGGTCTAAGTTTTGAGAAGTTATAGGTGTATGAATAAAGTAGAGAACCAGGTGTTGCAAGTATCGGGATTCTTCAAGGTGATCGAAGATGTAGATACTTGTGTATGGTATTCAGTTGATAGTAATGATTGAGAGAACTTGCTTCTCTTTCAGGTTACTCATAATTGGAAGCATTCCTAAGTTGAGTAAAGCTGATCGGCCTCCTTCCATTTAGTTGACATGCACTGGTGACAGCTGCATGATTTGAATCTGGTTCAATTAAATCAGTGTCTCTGTTTCTGTATTGGATATAGAACAGTTCATATCTTAACGATGTTAAGGTACGAGGAGTTGTCCGGCTTATGCTTAAAACCAGACTCTGGATAACTCAAGGCACGTTTCTGTAATGGCTGTTTGTGGGTTGACCCAGGCTATGACGAGGGTTGACTTTCTACCATCTGGAAGATCAATAGTGATATTGTTCTTGACTCGCCACATTTTTTAAAGAAATGGAATTTTTTTCAGAAAACAGTAGTGGGAGTATGGTAGAACTGGAAGTAATTCCTGAACCGCAAACGATTACTGAAGATTTGATAAGAACCTAAAAATTCAATCTGTTTTGACATTCCATTAGCCACTCCGCAGATATGGTGGGTAACCTCAGGCACCCGAGAGGTACTTTGGTATGCTCAAGGACGGTGGCAGGGAGGTTCTTATTTACCCAGACTTGCCATTGCTGTTGTTCCAGACTGTGAGACCCGGCAGGAGGATGAGTATAGCGTCATTCTAAAATGGTTTTAGAAGTGTACGTCTGTATGACTCTGCCAGAGGGTTCTCATAGTCAGTGGGAGCAGCGGAAGCATTGGTGGACATCAGGCTTATGTCTGTTTATAGACTAAAGCAGATATAGCGGAGATAGATCATCTAATTCTGATGTGACAGTCATAGGTTTGACTTCATCAGAATAGGGGATGGATCTGTTAAGAAGGTAGTAGGGTGTGATGTCCTGGTATTTGGATGACATACACAAAGTAGGAAGTGCTATTCCTATACTACGATCGGTTATACTTTGGTCGTCACACAGTAGTTTCTCCACATAGGACTTGGATATTATATCAGACATTCTGGTCACTAGATCTATGGTTTTAGATCTAGATTTGGGTGGTTTCCCAATTAGGGTACTTAGACAGCATTCTATAAGTATTTAGAATGGACGACTCCTGGCACGGTAGTGTACCAGCAGGTGATGGAGTCACCCTCTCTAACGATGTTGTAACACCTTAGAATGTGTTTTGTAGCTAATTATATTTTAATGTATGGTTTTTAATAAAAAGTTTACCAAATTAAGTTTTAAATATTTTATCCTAATTATTGTGTATTTTGTTAGAATTTTGTTAGGCACACACACACTTGTGCATGATAACTAGGGTTGTTTTTGGAGTTAAACCATGATTGGTATCCATGGTTAACTAACCATTTCTCCCTAACCTAGTTTTAATATTGTTTAAGTGTTATGGTTGCAATTAGTAATGATAGTTTTTAAGTGAAAATGAAATTAAAAAGGGTTTTAATTTTGAATTTTGTGTTTTGGTGCATGGTTGACTTTGAGAGAGAGAGAGAGAGAGAGAGAGAGAGAGAGCATGGGGCATCATGGCCTTTGCCATGCCTCATTTAATGAGGGGAGAGAGAGTGAGAAGGGGTCTTTGTGTGTGCTCTCATTTCTCCACCTCATTTTCCATCTCTCATTCTCTCACTCTCTCTCACACACACACACACACCCCTCACACTCTCAGAAGCAGCAGCAGAAGCAGCAGAGACAGCAACAGCAACAACAACAACAGCAGCAGCAGCAAGCTTTAGCAGCAGCAGCAGGTAGCAGAAGCAGCAGCAGGCAGCCCCAGCACTTGCAGTAGCTCCACACACCTCTTCACCTGCTTTCTTGGACTCTTTAAGGTCCAATAGGGTAATTTCTGAACCCCATTTCGTGTGTGCTTAAGTTTTGTGTCGATTAGTGCTAAATAGCTAAGTTTAGTGCTAATTGTGATGTTTTATGTGGACTTATGGATAATTGATGATTGTGTTAGCTAACCTAGTATATTTAAGTGTTAACAAGGCCACTTCAACTGAGATATTAGCCAGATTACACTAAAATACCATAGGTTTCCAAATTGTGCAAATTAGTGTTTTTAAAGTGATTTTGTGACATTTGTGATCTGCTTTAGACCAGATGCCTTCAGGTCAAAATTGAGGAAACTGGGACATGATACCTAGGTCTAGAATACACCACCAGAGCACGAGCCACTACCCCCATGTTCAGGCCGCCAATTTTAGGATTTGGCCGCAAATTGCGGCCAAGTTGGGGAGTTGGGTGTTGGGCTCTTGGCTAGGGGGTCCCTGCTATGTTGTCTAGGTCTTTGGCATTTCTAGTTTTGTGATATTTTACCTGTAGGAAAATCAGGGGCTATATGTCGTTTTTGTGTTCGTGGTGTTTGCGCGATACGCGCGATACGTGAGTGGGTTCTGTGATCCAGCGTATCGCGGCGTGTCGCGATGGTTTTAGACGCGTACACACACGATTCAGCGTATCGTGCACACGCGCGTTTAGTTCGCGACGCGAGTTTCTCGTTTTGGTTCGATATCGCGTTTCGCGGAATATTTTGACTTATATGTGATTTCCATGTCGTATTTACAGGTTTGCAGGCAGGAGCTGCGGACACTACTACAGGGGGAGCAGATGGTAGGATTCACCTAGCGTGGAGTATAGGTGAGTAGATATAACATCTACAGGGGAATCACCCGCATGGCGTTATGCGTCTGGGCTAGGATTCAATTACCTGTCGCACATTCTACGTCATTGTAGAATTGCGCATTTACTGCATTCTTTGATATAGTTATATACTGTGACTAGCAGCCGTAGGACAGTGCACACATTATTGACGGTTCATGTTGCACGAGCACGGATTGCATGCTACACACACGCCGTCAATAATTGCCATGTCACACACTACCCCTTATAGCTACCATTGCTTGTCACACTTGACACCTAGCTTATCGGTATACCTATAGTGTATCATACCTTTAGTGATAGGTATATTTTCACTTTGCGATACAGCTACAGGTATACCTCCTACATATTTTACCTACACCGGGAGGGATTTCCTACATATGTTACTTATACCCAGGGGGGTATACGACATCAGTTCCTATAGGAAGATACCTATACTTTGCTACACCTGCATGTTAGATACATATTCAGTTGTTGTTGCATATTCACATTTACTGATGTTACTTAGCTGTACCTTATCGTGTTTTCGCATATATCTGGTTCAGCTATATACTTGTGTTTAACTGCTCGCATTCAGATATATCGCATACATTTATTCCTGGATTTATGCATTGTTTATCTGGATTTTATATGATGTTTTCGGGATTTGGGAACTGCGGGAGTTCATGAAATTATGCATACATGTAACAACCCGGTTTCCTTGATATGATATTTGAGCGTCCCCCTTGAGTTTTATCGGTGCTGATTATCTACTCCATACGAGGTGTGGTTGCCGTATGAGAGTACATGGTGGGGCCCGGTATGGTTCCCCTCGGCAAGAAGATCGATGGGTTTGCCGATTGAGCCTGGAGGCGGGCGAGTACCTACTGGTGATTGTTTGGACCTGGCAGTTGTCCGGAGGCTACTGGCCAGAGTCGAGAGATGGATGCGGGAGGATCTGTACTGGCGGGGCCGAGGGCCGATACCGCAGACGGACCCCGTGGGCTGATCCGGACTGACGGAGCCCGATATACGAGGATTTCTGTGTCGATGCTTGGCACACGGTTTCATGATATTTCTTTAACCCCTTTTTGTATATATTATAGGGGATTTAGCCGTTGTTATATATACCCTTACACCAATATTAGTGGAATGGGACGCTAATATATGTGTATTGCCCCCATCATATTTATTTCTGTACATATATATATCTTTAGGATGTTAGATTCTTACTTGAGATTGGACTTGGGATACTAGGTGATTCATTGGGGACTTGGACATTGGATATACCTATGTGATTGGTGATTTATACATTCGGGATATAGGAGATTACTCGATATTGTACATTGAGGAGATATGAGACTTATATGATGTGAGTGCCCTATGTGGGGGCTGGGTTGAGGATTTGGGATTGGAGTATCTTGTTGGATTGTGATCCTGCCACGACGTCAGGTTTCCGTGGGAAATGACATATTCCACCTCATACCTCACTTTTTCCTACTTTATGCACAGATTCATATATTGGTAGTACTTGTAGTGTACCCTTATGATAGTTGCATATTTGCTTTCTCATATCTCTATTGCATAGTTATTGCATACTACTATCATGCCATCATTGCTTCACATATCGATTGTACCTGTTAGTGTGCTCTCCTTATTTCAGCATTTGCATGATATAGAATTATTGTAATCGCATATCTTAGATTCATGCTGTACGTGCATTCCTGCGATTACCTGCATATGTTTTATACTATTCACGAGTTGGAAACTCACCCCCGTTGTGCCACAGGTGTTTCAGGTTTTTCCCCAGAGTAGTCGAGGCAGGCTATTCCTCTATTCAGCTATCCAGCTACCACCTTTTGCTACAGATATCGCATCAGCTCACAGTACCATTTTGCTTAGGTGGGTTAGATGGTTATCTGTATTTCATATTGTATATTCGTTGTATTTTGTACTCTCCATCTACTACTGTATTGTTGACATAGAGACTTGGTGAGGACGTTATGTGTATTATTGTGGATTTGATGTCTTTTATATACAGCTTTTTTCTCTACTGTCATTATTTTTGTGTTGCCTTCATCTTGACTTGTCTTTACAAAAAGGGGGTGTTGCTAAAATTTTAAAGAAAGAAAGTAAGACTTTTAAAGAATTTGGGTTGCGATTTCAATTGTTTCAAAACTTATATTATGTTTTCCGTAATTTTCATGGTTTAGATTTCTGGGTTTGGCTTTCTTTTACTACGTTGCGTATTTAGGCGTTGCGTAGTATTAGGGCAGTCACGGGCCAATTTTGGGTCGTGACAAAGTTGGTATCAGAGCGTTAGGTTTTACCTTTCGGAGTGTAGGATGACCTCAGTATGATGGAGTAGGTAGCTTAAGCAGAGTAACGTAGTGTGTGTATGTCTGCAGCATACCCACAACGCGGTACCTTGCATTAAGTGACCTAAGTACAATTTGCTTGACATTCCTTCCTTGATGATTCATATCTTTGAGATTCGAATTCCCCATTCTTATCGAATCTCATCTTATATCCATTTGTAGCCTTGCCGCCGATGACTATGGGGACTCAGAGCGATGCAGCGAGGGCCGAGGTCAGAGTTGGCTCGGGTGAGTCGAGTACTGACCAGGATGGCACTCTAGTTGCACAGGTGCAGACGGATCAGCCTACGACCTATACCATGGATAGACTTTTGGTAGAGATGCAGGAGTTCCGCCAGACGATGAGTTCTTTAGTTGACGTCGTTCGGGAGCTACGACAGGAGGTTGTCACCCCTGTTACTCAGCTGTCCCTTACGATCTGCATGCAGCAGTCCGTCACCTACATAGCACCAGTGGTTGCAGCTCCAGTTGACGAGACACATATTCTAGGACAGTGGAGGACTCGTACCAGCGTACCAGCCCAGAGGCAGAGGTTTGGTCGTCGAGACAGATTTCGTGGCCGTCGCGGGAGTAGCAGAGGCTTAGGACGAGGACAGTCGTTCAGCTCTTACCCCCAGGATGGTCAGCAGTCAGTACGTGGATGTTTTCGATGCGGGAGCCTTCAGCACTTCGTCAGGGACTGTTCCTTAGTACCTCGTCATGATCGTTTTCAGAGAGGCCGTGGACGTGGAAGATTCGCTCAGAGGGCTCAGTTTACCAGAGGAGTTCATCCAGCTGCGAGTGGAGGGCAGACGCAGGAGTTTGCTTCTACTCATCGGGACGCGCAGACATCCAATATGGAGTTTTCAGGTACCTTGAGTTTTATGTTCTTTTGATGTATTTGTTTGTTTCTTGCTTGTATCGTTGTTGGGTAGTTTAGTAGTAGTTGTTTTAACTTCTGTCAGCGATTCTTTTGTTGCGCGACACGTATTTCAGTTTCGTGCCAATCGGATAGGAGATAGAGATTCGTCCGTCGTTTTGGTCCTTCTAGAGATGTTGGATTTGACGTTCTCCTGGGCACGGACTGGTTAACTACGTGTTAGGCGTCTGTGGACTACCGTGAGGAAACGAGTTAGGTTTTGTTTTCCCCGGCAAGTCAGTTCTTGTTGTGCAGGTGGATAGTTGTGCCGCCTCTCACAGCTTGAATTCAGCCTTTTTCGCTAGTCGACTACTGAGGAGATGTCGTGGATTCTTGGCGTTCATCCGTGATACCGGAGCCATAGTGGGATTGTTGGACCGGGTTCTTTTCGTGCGAGAGTTTTTCCGACGTTGTTCCGGATGGGCCGGCGAAGCTGAGGGAGCTTAAAGGATCAGCTGCAGAGTTTTGGTTTGGGGAGTTTTGTGCGTCTGAGTGTTTCGCTTTTGGAAACTCCTATTTCTGTTCGTCGAGGAGAAAGACGGCAGTTTAGGGTTGCGTATCGACGGATCGTCAATTGAACCGGCTTACGGTGCGGATAGGTATCCTTCACCTTGCCGTGGCGATTTCTTCGATCAGCTCCAGTGTGCGAGACATTTTTCTAAGTGTGTTTGGGATCAGGTCATCATATTTGCGGATTCGGATGATGGCATTCCGAAGACTGCCTTGTGCGTGCTACGGGCTTTGTGTGTTTTTGGTGAGTCGTTGGATTCACTTTCGCCCTAGCAGCATTCGTAGATGTGATGAACCAGATTTTTGCAGGCCGTTCCTCGACCAGTTTCTGTTGTGTTACTTACGACACCCTGGTCTACGTAATGTGTCTTGAGGGACAGGAGTAGCGCTTGAGGATTTGTTATGCAGATGCTGGGAGAGCACCAGCAGTTGCTAAATTCTCGGAGTGTTTCTTTAGGCTTGTTGTTTTGACTCCTAGGTCTTGTAGTCACGGGAGACGGTTTCGTATGGTTTCGAGGGAGATCGTGGCCGTACAGCTTAGGCCTAGACTGTGTGCAGGACGGAGATCCGCAGATTGTTGGGCTTAGCAGGTTTTACCACCGTTTCAGGCAGGATTGCTAGAGTGGTGCTGCAACAGTGACTGAATTGACCAAAAGGAGGTTTCTTTTCTTTGGACTGAGGCATGCGTACGGAGTTTTCAGCAGTTGAAGATCCAGTTAGCAACTGCATCAGTCCTTCTTTGCTTTTGGTTCGGGCGACCTTGTTGTCTAACTGTAGTGTTTCTTGAGTGGGCTCGATTGTGTACTGAGGTGACACTATAGAGTTATCGCTTTTGCTTCCCTACATTTGGAGGAAGTATGAGGAGGGTATTCCACTCATGATCTGGAGATGGCCGCGGTGGATTTGCGTTGGAGATTTGGAGACACTACTTGCTTGAGAGTCGTGTCAGATTTTTCCACGGACCACTAGAGCTTAATGTACATCTTCCTGCAGCAGATTTGGATTGTTGTGATGGTCTTCTGCAGATTTACAGTTCTTGTGTGATCGTCGAGTATAGCTTAGTTCGTCTCTACGGAGGGGACAGCTTGCTCATGTCCGCGCCCGGCCACTTTCCTTAAATCGTTTTCGCGAGACACTGCCTACCGAAGCTCGTTCGTCAGCGATACTTGAGCATACTCGGCTGGGAAATGATTCAGAAACCTTGATTTGTGACAATGATGTGCTAAGTTAAGGACGCGTTTGTGTACCTGGTTTCATCGGGTAGAGACATGAAATCCTAGAACATGCACATCTGTCAACTCCCTCTATGCATTCAAGTTCCACCAGCTTTGGCGTGACTTGTGAGATAGTTACAAGTGGACAGGAATGTAAGGAGAAGTTTCAGGTTTCGTTTCAAGTGTCTGTCTTGTTGTGTGCTTTGGGTCGAGCATCTGAGGCCGGCTGGAGAATTGCAATCTTTTTACCGTTCCGAAGAAGGAATGGGAGCAGATCTCCATGAATTCCGTTATGGTTTCTACCCAAGTTTGGATAGGGTGTGACCCCATTCGGATTCTTGTCGTCCGGTTATACTCAGTTTGCTCAGTTGTTTTGTTAAAGTTGTGTTTTTGTGTTGGTTGTCGTCAGCAGCTTGGGATCGTCACTCGCCATTGTTAGGGTTCTCCTTCGATAGCTGTTATCAGGAGACACTCCAATTGGCCACCCTTAGGCTAGGGGTTAGGTCGTGTCGACCACCAGCCTGCTGTTTCTCTGACTCTGCGTAAGTAGGACTTTAGACCCCAGCTATGTCTAGAGACTTCGGAGATAGTCCAGCTGTGTTAGGTCAGGATGGAACTGTCCATTGCAAACAGATGTCTTTTGCGACTGTGCTGGTCGCAGGCTTGAGTGCGCAGTGGCAGATCATGTATTCCTACGGATTTTTCCGATAATGACGTGTTGGATGTTGGGAAGCTTATCCCAGGATTTAGGTCCTTCTGAGATCCTATAAGTGAGTTAGTTTTGTTGCCTTCAATTTGGCACTTCCGCCCAGATTATTGGATTTTCACCCCGTATTCCTTGTGATGATACTTTACAATTACCTTCATGACCTTCTCACATGATTTGACATCAGACTATTGAGCTGGACGCGATCTTTCGTTCACCAGCAGCCATGTGTGTTAATGGCTCGGCATGTGGAGGAACATCGGTCAAGGGTCTTGCCATCTGTGAAGGGTTTCCTTGGACGTAGCCGTATGGTGAGTTAGTCACTTGGGAGGCTGCGAGCGAGATTTGAGGATTTTAATCTTCTCTTTGAAGGTATACGTATCGGAATATTTTTAAATTCGGGGACGAATTTCTTTTAAGCGGGGGAGATTGTAACACCTTAGAATGTGTTTTGTAGCTAATTATATTTTAATGTATGGTTTTTAATAAAAAGTTTACCAAATTAAGTTTTAAATATTTTATCCTAATTATTGTGTATTTTGTTAGAATTTTGTTAGGCACACACACACTTGTGCATGATAACTAGGGTTGTTTTTGGAGTTAAACCATGATTGGTATCCATGGTTAACTAACCATTTCTCCCTAACCTAGTTTTAATATTGTTTAAGTTTTATGGTTGCAATTAGTAATGATAGTTTTTAAGTGAAAATGAAATTAAAAAGGGTTTTAATTTTGAATTTTGTGTTTTGGTGCATGGTTGACTTTGAGAGAGAGAGAGAGAGAGAGAGCATGGGGCATCATGGCCTTTGCCATGCCTCATTTAATGAGGAGAGAGAGAGTGAGAAGGGGTCTTTGTGTGTGCTCTCATTTCTCCACCTCATTTTCCATCTCTCATTCTCTCACTCTCACACACACACACACACACACACACCTCACACTCTCAGAAGCAGCAGCAGAAGCAGCAGAGACAGCAACAGCAACAACAACAACAGCAGCAGCAGCAAGCTTTAGCAGCAGCAGCAGGTAGCAGAAGCAGCAGCAGGCAGCCCCAGCACTTGCAGTAGCTCCACACACCTCTTCACCTGCTTTCTTGGGCTCTTTAAGGTCCAATAGGGTAATTTCTGAACCCCATTTCGTGTGTGCTTAAGTTTTGTGTCGATTAGTGCTAAATAGCTAAGTTTAGTGCTAATTGTGATGTTTTATGTGGACTTATGGATAATTGATGATTGTGTTAGCTAACCTAGTATATTTAAGTGTTAACAAGGCCACTTCAACTGAGATATTAGCCAGATTACACTAAAATACCATAGGTTTCCAAATTGTGCAAATTAGTGTTTTTAAAGTGATTTTTGTGACATTTGTGATCTGCTTTAGACCAGATGCCTTCAGGTCAAAATTGAGGAAACTGGGACATGATACCTAGGTCTAGAATACACCACCAGAGCACGAGCCACTACCCCCATGTTCAGGCCGCCAATTTTAGGAATTTGGCCGCAAATTGCGGCCAAGTTGGGGAGTTGGGTGTTGGGCTCTTGGCTAGGGGGTCCCTGCTATGTTGTCTAGGTCTTTGGCATGTCTAGTTTTGTGATATTTTACCTGTAGGAAAATCTGGGGCTATATGTCGTTTTTGTGTTCGTGGTGTTTGCGCGATACACGCGATACATGAGTGGGTTCTGTGATCCAGCGTATCGCGGCGTGTCGCGATGGTTTTAGACGCGTACACACACGATTCAGCGTATCGTGCACACGCGCGTTTAGTTCGCGACGCGAGTTTCTCGTTTTGGTTCGATATCGCGTTTCGCGGAATATTTTGACTTATATGTGATTTCCATGTCGTATTTACAGGTTTGCAGGCAGGAGCTGCGGACACTACTACAGGGGGAGCAGATGGTAGGATTCACCTAGCGTGGAGTATAGGTGAGTAGATATAACATCTACAGGGGAATCGCCCGCATGGCGTTATGCGTCTGGGCTAGGATTCAATTACCTGTCGCACATTCTACGTCATTGTAGAATTGCGCATTTACTGCATTCTTTGATATAGTTATATACTGTGACTAGCAGCCGTAGGACAGTGCACACATTATTGACGGTTCATGTTGCACGAGCACGGATTGCATGCTACACACACGCCGTCAATAATTGTCATATCACACACTACCCCTTATAGCTACCATTGCTTGTCACACTTGACACCTAGCTTATCGGTATACCTATAGTGTATCATACCTTTAGTGATAGGTATATTTTCACTTTGCGATACAGCTACAGGTATACCTCCTACATATTTTACCTACACCGAGAGGGATTTCCTACATATGTTACTTATACCCAGGGGGTATACGACATCAGTTCCTATAGGAAGATACCTATACTTTGCTACACCTGCATGTTAGATACATATTCAGTTGTTGCTGCATATTCACATTTACTGATGTTACTTAGCTGTACCTTATCGTGTTTTCGCATACATCTGGTTCAGCTATATACTTGTGTTTAACTGCTCGCATTCAGATATATCGCATACATTTATTCCTGGATTTATGCATTGTTTATCTGGATTTTATATGATGTTTTCGGGATTTGGGAACTGCGGGAGTTCATGAAATTATGCATACATGTAACAACCCGGTTTTCTTGATATGATATTTGAGCGTCCCCCATGAGTTTTATCGGTGCTGATTATCTACTCCATACGAGGTGTGGTTGCCGTATGAGAGTACATGGTGGGGCCCGGTATGGTTCCCCTCGGCAAGAAGATCGATGGGTTTGCCGATTGAGCCTGGAGGCGGGCGAGTACCTACCGGTGATTGTTTGGACCTGGCAGTTGTCCGGAGGCTACTGGCCAGAGTCGAGAGATGGATGCGGGAGGATCTGTACTGGCGGGGCCGAGGGCCGATACCGCAGACGGACCCCGTGGGCTGATCCGGACTGATGGAGCCCGATATACGAGGATTTCTGTGTCGATGCTTGACACACGGTTTCATGATATTTCTTTAACCCCTTTTTGTATATATAACAGGGGATTTAGCCGTTGTTATATATACCCTTACACCAATATTAGTGGAATGGGATGCTAATATATGTGTATTGCCCCCATCATATTTATTTCTGTACATATATATATCTTTAGGATGTTAGATTCTTACTTGAGATTGGACTTGGGATACTAGGTGATTCATTGGGGACTTGGACATTGGATATACCTATGTGATTGGTGATTTGTACATTCGGGATATAGGAGATTACTCGATATTGTACATTGAGGAGATGTGAGACTTATATGATGTGAGTGCCCTATGTGGGGGCTGGGTTGAGGATTTGGGATTGGAGTATCTTGTTGGATTGTGATCCTGCCACGACGTCAGGTTTCCGTGGGAAATGACATATTCCACCTCATACCTCACTTTTACCTACTTTATGCACAGATTCATATATTGGTAGTACTTGTAGTGTACCCTTATGATAGTTGCATACTTGCTTTCTCATATCTCTATTGCATAGTTATTGCATACTACTATCATGCCATCATTGCTTCACATATCGATTGTACCTGTTAGTGTGCTCTCCTTATTTCAGCATTTGCATGATATAGAATTATTGTAATCGCATATCTTAGATTCATGCTGTACGTGCATTCCTGCGATTACCTGCATATGTTTTATACTATTCACGAGTGGGCAACTCACCCCCGTTGTGCCACAGGTGTTTCAGGTTTTTCCCCAGAGTAGTCGAGGCAGGCTATTCCTCTATTCAGCTATCCAGCTACCACCTTTTGCTACAGATATCGCATCAGCTCACAGTACCATTTTGCTTAGGTGGGTTAGATGGTTATCTGTATTTCATATTGTATATTCGTTGTATTTTGTACTCTCCATCTACTACTGTATTGTTGACATAGAGACTTGGTGAGGACGTTATGTGTATTATTGTGGATTTGATGTCTTTTATATACAGCTTTTTTCTCTACTGTCATTATTTTTGTGTTGCCTTCATCTTGACTTGTCTTTACAAAAAGGGGGTGTTGCTAAAATGTTAAAGAAAGAGAGTAAGACTTTTAAAGAATTTGGGTTGCGATTTCAATTGTTTCAAAACTTATATTATGTTTTCCGTAATTTTCATGGTTTAGATTTCTGGGTTTGGCTTTCTTTTACTACGTTGCGTCTTTAGGCGTTGCGTAGTATTAGGGCCGTCACGGGCCAATTTTGGGTCGTGACAGATGTCTTACAGACTAAAGGGGATAGGGATGTGCATGATTGGCAGATCACTTGCTTAGGCAATTGAGTCAATCATGAGATGTCAAGTACCACACCAGATGTTATTCTTGCAGTAGATGCAATAAATTGATATTGATCCAATTCTGGAGAAACAGTCGGAAGCAGTTATAGAACATAAGTTGATGTTCTACGGATATGATAACGGTATTCTCCTTCGGAAGACGGTTATCATTCCAGGCTTCCAAGGTGACCTGGATGGCAGAGTGGCTGTCAGAGTTATAGTTTTCCCTCTGACGATGGGCAGTATTTTGGACAGGTGGTCCAAGGGAACACTGAGGGAGGCATGGCGCAGGATACTGATTAAGTTCAGTTGACGATACAGTCTAAGAAGTTTGGATTTGGAGTTCATTTATGAGCTAGGTCCCATCAGACATCCAGACACATTCTAAGATAGGTATTTCTCATTTCGGGAGATGGCTTTCTCCGCGAACTTGAGATATAGAGAGGCATAGAAAGAAACATCACAGCGGATCCACTCACTGAGGCTATTCCTCGAATGCAATAGTTTCGTAAACGAGCTTTGTGAGACTGACTAGTAGAGGAGTTGGGTGTTCGGTATTACACAGGCTGTGAGTATGCGACATCGCAATAATTAGCCTTGAGTGCAAGTGGGAGATTGTTGGAGATAATGCCCTCAGAGTCAATTATTGGATCACAGGCGCGTGATTGCAATGATTGAGGGAGGACCTATCCCGGTAGGACAGTCTTACTCAAGATGATAGTATGCTATCTGGTTTATCTTTATCATCGTGTACTGCTTTAGGTGACCTTACGAGTCGCTATTACACGTTGATCGAGACCCTAGGATTCTTGCTTGACTACCAGCAGTATGAGGGCGATCATATACGTGAGAGCTGGAGTCTGTAAGCACATCCTTAAAAGGTCCCTAGTCGTGGGAGTTTCGAGACTGGGCATCGATACTCCATTAGTAGACTAGTGTATACAGTCGAGACCCCGACGAGGGGCGGTGGCCGGTCTCACAAGCCATTGGTGTCAGTTGGATCACCTAAGATGTATACAGGTGCTCATTGGGTTATGAGTACACCGGATAGGACTCGCCTCCGGGAACCTGCTAGTTGGGATTATACCAGACGTCAGATAGCAGTTCCCTGGTGACATGTGTACAGGTTAGTTCATCGACCTGAGATCGTCATTTGTCTCGTGTGAGTTCCCACTGTGCTTTGATTACTACCCTACCACGGCTCAAAGGAGTCGTGCAAACAGGTTTTAGTTGGGTACAGTCCCGAGCCACATGGAGGCGGTGAGCGGATCTGCTGGGGTTCGTCACTCCCGGTATTGGGGGTGAGGTCACGCTGTGTCTAGGAGAGCCATTACACAAAGCCCTCGGCCGAGGCAGGAGATTTACTGGTAGGTATTCCGGTAGTATCTCAGGGTGTTCTGGGCTACACTCCGACACGACTTGTACCGCTTTTGGGGGTCTGACTTTTACCAACCCCCTAGGCCCGCCATGCGATACTCATAGACGAACGGACCGGACTGTACGGATATTGTCACTGACAGGCTCAGTAGGGTGTCAGGATGAGTTCGCTCATCGACGTCCCTTTTGGTCAATAGCTGGTGGCCCGTCACGTATGGCTAATACCTCTGACGTGCTAGTGGTTAAATCCACAGCCATAGTATTGACGAGTCATTAGAGTCCACCACACTCAGTTACTCAAGTTTCGGGCGAAACGCTGTAGAGGCCGTATGGAGATATGGCAGGGTTCGATCAGATACGTGCGGTATTGCACGGATCGTGATCGGACGGTTTTTACTGGCCGGCTTTGGTTTAAGCCGGATCCTAGTATTAGACAGTGTAGATTTTGTCTCTTTGCATTTGTGTTCAGTGGGAATACATATGCGGGCATGTATATGCAGCAGCGGGGTTTTCCTGTGACTTATTACGGGATCAGTTTTCTGAAGTTGCCAGTTTGCATTCCGTTCCGGCCAGTTTTCTTTTGTTCCTTCACGGCCGGACTTTTCATTGGAGGGGGTTATTTGCAAGTTTGCAAATAACATTTGTGGAGGGGGTTTCTTGCATATGGATTGATTATGATGGCTTCATGATTTGACAAGTATCATGAGATCCTTTTTCTTTCTTATCCTTTTGCTTTTTGAGATTAGAAAGGGATGTGAAACTTGCTTTTGATGTGGTTACCTCTTTGATCTCCTACACTGACCTCCTTGTTGAAACCCACCCCATTCTTATGTGTGGCCGGCCACTTGAGGAAGGGGAGGGGATTCATTTTTGTAGGGTGATATCTTCATCTCATTTCATTTTTCCTTTGCTAGAAAAATGATTCCACACATCTCTCCATAGTTCATTCTTTGATTCTTCCATCAAGGCAACTTCACAACCCCTAGAGACAATGCTACTACACTTAGCCTACAGTACCCTTGGATGCGTTGGCTAGCCAACTTCGCGCCCGAGTTGCTTCGGTCCAGAGGTGGGAGCCCGTAATAGTATTCGGCTACGTGGTGCCCTTTCCGATGAGAAGACGACGAATGGTGATTCCGCGGGAGATCGGGACGACGATGAGAAGACCGAAGGACACGGATCGTTCGGTATATCTCTCACCCCATCTCTAGTTAGCTAGTATAGGTTAATGGTTACGATCTGGGTAGATTGTCCACGGTAGCGCCGGTTTAAAGTTAAGAAAAATTTTGATTCCGCATTTTGGCCTCGGATAGACGGCCGGGGCGCTGCCGTGGCGCAACACTTGGGACGAAAGATTGACTCCTCTTCACTTTCCGAACCCGACTCCTCATGGACCGAAGGGTCTTTCTTCCTATCATCCACATCGAGAGGGTTTTCATCATCCAGCGGAGGCGGTAGTTCTTGGGAAGCGGCAACCATATTCAAGCTAGATTGGATTTGAGATGTGGTGGCCCTGTCCTTCCTCTTGCTGCGCGTGCCCACCTTGTAGAAAGTGTGGACCACATATCCAGCCATTTCCTCGTCTTTGGCGGGGTAACCCTGTTTCTCGAACCTCATGAGGTTCAGCCTAGTAGGAGCCCTAGCCCTTTTGTTGGCTCTATATCTGAGCCTTTTCTACCTTAGCTTCTCAATTTCAAGGGCTTGGCGGGCGGCCATTTCCTGGGAAGTCACCGCGAGTCGATTAGAAGGGAGCTTAGAGAAGATACCCGATCGAGCAGTTATCAGGGGCACTGCCAGAGCTTGCTTGAGATGCCCTGTTGCTTTGTTGGTGTTGATGGCCTTGCCCCGGGCCGGGGCCAAGGAGAGCCGCTCAAACACCAACTTGCGTTTGAGTTGGGGCGCCTTCGAGACCACCACATTTAGCCTCTTGCCTTTCTAGTACGGTTTGTCTGTCACCGGGGCTTGAGGAGCTGGGATGGCGTTAGCTGACACGAACAGAATAGAGCCAAATGGTAGCGGCGGCTCCTCCCATTGTCGCCCGAGACTGGCCGGAAGGATCGTCCTGGAGTCTATCTTCATCGTGTAGAAGATTGGAGCTGAGTTCATCTGCGGAGACATTGTTGAAAGGTGATTGCTTGAAAATCTGCATGAAAGAGCATTATTTTAGTATAAATATAGGTATGTATATTGATTGAGTTCGCATGAACGTTTAACCCGAAATATGGGAGGAGAGACAGGTCCCACCAGGCGTACCAGAATCTGTAGGGTGTTTTTCGTCACCCCATTGAGATGGGATTACACGCGTGCTTGTCAGGCGTACTACAGATTCCCCCTCCCTAGGATAGGCCGTGGTTTATTGATTGTGGGGATCCGAATCTCCGGCAGCCGTGGACTAAGCTGCCGTTAATTACCCCTCGCCTTTAGAACGAGGGAACCTCCGATTGACGAGTTAAACTGGTCATGCGAACTCAATATGCAGTGTACGTGTGTTTTGTTTTGGAGGGGGGGTTTGGATATATCGGGTGGCACACAGAGTTTTTACGGGGGTCCCGCTACCCGGATACCGGGCTGGGGGTCAAGGGGGCTAGCAGCCCCCTTGCGGGTTGCGGGGCAGCGCCCCGTTAGAATTTTTTTTTCTAACAGGGACAGTGTCGTGGAGTATGTGTGTATGTACATATGTATACATATGCATATATATATATATATGTATATATATATATAAAAGGGGGGAAAGGCATCCAAAGGATGCATGGTGCCAGCGCTAGCGCACCACGTGTCAGCATGTGGAAGCTCGGGCGCTAGCGCTAGCGCGCCACGTGTCAGCACGTGGGCGCTTGGGTGCTAACGGTTTGGGCGCTAGCGCTCTGAGTGCAAGAGCGCTAGCACGGCACGTGTCAGCATGTGGGCGCTCGGGCGCTAGCGCTCTGAGCTCAAGAGCGCTAGCGCACCGAGCGCTAGCACGCCACGTGTCAGCACATGGGCGCTCGGGCGCTAACGCTTTAGGCGCTAGCTCTCTGAGCATAAGAGCGCTAGCGTACTGAGCGCTAGCGCGCCACGTATCAGCACGTGGGCGCTCGGGCGCTAGCGCTTTGGGTGCTAGCGCTCTGAGCGCAAGAGCGCTAGCGCAAGTGCCACGTGTCAGCATGTTGGCGCTAGCGCACCACGTGTCAGCACGCGGGCGCTCGAGCAGCAAAAGGGACTTGGCCCCTTCAATGGGAGTTGTACTCCCAGAAAAGAGCACTTATTAAACTCCTAGGATGTTTTGAAGCTGATGAAGGGCTTCTCCCTTTGAGCCCTAGTTCTTCCCCCAAGTGGGGTTTCTGGAGATGGGTCTCCTTCTTCCTTTGTTGGCCAGATCTTGAAGATCAAGAAGTAGGAGATTTTAAAAATCTCTCATTTTTGAGATCTGATGGGAGATCTAAGTTCCCCTTTGTGGGTTTTGTGGTGGAAAACTGCTTAGTTTTGGAAAAGAAAGAGTAAAACTCTTGATTTAATTCAAAAGAAATGAGAAGGTTTAGAACCTTGGAGAAGGAGCAGGAGGCACAAAGAACCCTAGTTTTTGGGGGAATGAAAAGTG
The DNA here is from genome assembly GCA_030015575.1 of Agapanthus africanus. NCBI lineage: Eukaryota > Viridiplantae > Streptophyta > Magnoliopsida > Asparagales > Amaryllidaceae > Agapanthus > Agapanthus africanus. The sequence continues at coordinate 300,162,134 of CM057347.1, forward strand.
TTATTTTATTCATCATCATGTTGCCTTTTGTAGGCTTACATATTTACATATAGCCCCTTGGGCTTTGCTAAATGGCATTTTGCCCATCCTATGGCTCATGTGCCATTTTTTGCGCATAAGCCATGGGCTTACAAAAATTTGGCTTTATGCCCATTTTGTTTACATTCATGCATAAAAAATTACATAAAAATTATTTATTAGATGATTTCATTTTGGCATAGGGGAGGGCCGACCGCTTCATGTTCGGACCCGACCTGGGCATGGGCCCGTTTGGTTTGGGGTTGACTTTGACTTTGAATTGGTCAACCGGGGTGCAAATTTTGACTTCAACAATTCTATTTATTATTGTAAACATTTGAATTAATGTTTACAAGTGGAAATTGTGGGCTCAAGTCATGATGAAATGCAATTAATGTGGCATGTGCAATTAGGTGACTCATGGTCTTGTTTTTGGTGCTATGTGACATTAATTGATTGATTATTGGATGAGAATGTGATGGGAGGAGAGAGAGGGAAGCCATATATTATTGGGGTTAGCTCTAAAGATAATTATTCTAGCTCACTCACAACATTATCTCACACAATAACAATAGCTAGTGTCTTCTTCTTCTTGCTTCTCTTGAGCTCACCATTGCCTCTCTAATGGCTTCATCTTCAACCTCCATCCATACAATCTCATATGTTGAGAATCAATGGATATAAAGAGAAAAAGTGATTACACACATTCTCTACTTCACCTTTGACATGTCGGTTAGCAAACTTCATGTCCGAGTTGCTTCGGTTTGAAGCGGGAGCCCGTAAAATGACTTCTTGATGTGGTGCCCTTTCCGACGAGGAGACCGGAGATCGAGCAAGATCAGAGATACCACGAGGAGCTAGAGATGGTGGCCAAAGACCGAAAGACACGGATCGATCGGTATAGCCATTCTAAACTTCTTGTAGATTGCTAGTATAGGTTAATGGTACGATCCGGGTTAAGACTGCATTAGCGCCAGTTTCGTAAAAAGTTTTTGTTTCCGCGTTTGGCCTCGGATTGATGGCTTGGGCACTACAGTAGACTTACACGGCCGTCTACTAAAGTTTCCAATGAGCATTCGATCAGGATGTCGGGAATTTGTTGAATTGCCCGACTTGTTATTGAAAATTGTTTTCGGTATCGAGACTAAAATGCGGGGTTTATAATTGTTAGGCATGTGATGTCTAAGGAATTCATTTGGTTAGGCATGAAATCCAAAGTATGTGATACGTTGGGTTTATGATGTCTAAGGTGGTTTCGGATTCCAACTGTTGTAGTTTTTCACTTTCTTTTCTGCGACCGTAAATGTAATATGTGGTGTATCGCCGGTTTCGGTGCTATATGTCAACGACAATTGGGATACGCATATTTACTTACGTTGATGACATGTGATGTGATGTGTTGCTGTGATATGTTATATTGGATCGTCGTGTTTTGAATAGCCGAGGGTTTTATGTGAGATGGGAGTTTTTATTTTCAATCATGTAAAATTCATTGTATGTAATATTCTTTTATTGGGGCACTTCCGGGTTGAGAATGATGTCACCATTATATATTATTTACTTTTCCGCATTAGGATAGACCCAAGGCGGGGAGCACAAGTAACCGGGTTCTAGGATCCAGTGGAAGACCATCTCGAGGAGTCGAGACCGGGTCTCTTAACTCAAGAATTTGTAGGGTTGCTTGCCGCTCTCGTAGGGGTCTAGAGGTGTGGGATTGGCTATTCATCACGACCGTGGAATCCGTGTTTTATACAGGCTTAAAATAAAATCCGGAAAAATCCTAGTATATCCAATATTTCATATGTTGTTTTCTGCTGCGATATCTGTGATGTGGTCATTTGATATATTGATGAGATGAATACAGGATATAGTATATGTGATATATTATATAGACATTGCTTATGTTTTACACCCGTGCTGGCACTGCCCCACTCTGCCGTTAGTTACCTAACCTAACGGTGCACGAGGGGACATCGAGGCGAATGCGGATGACATAAGCGTACGTTGTATTTATCTGTGATGTTTAGGTAACTTAAATGATGGGACTTAATTAATGAGATTAATTAAATAAAAGAAACCTAAAGATGTTGTAGAAACTTGTCTCGAAAACTGGTTGCTCTAGTTCTTGTTTTGCATAGCGATATTCCTTATAGAATATCCAGCACCTTATTCGATAAGGGAAAAGCCGAGATCCCTTCACCGGGAGTGACCTCTTTAGCGAAACTAGCAGACGCTACACACTCGGTTTGTCTTTTGATTGCTTTTATAGTTTTTACTTTGCATAGTGGTATTTGTGAAATATCCTGCACCTTATTCGATAAGGAAAAAGCCGAGATCCCTTCACCGGGAGTGACCTATTTAGCAAAACTAGTAAAAGCCTCAAAAACACTCCATTTAAAATCACTCGATTCTACAACGATATCAAGTTCATTACACTCATGGTTTTCTTAAAAACCTGCATAGCCCTCCCTCATTTCAGATAAGTACTACTTAGTATTCGTGCTGGGTAGTTTGGCTTTCGTCAAGGCGTAGTGTTCGGTAGCTAACTAGTGCTTATCTGCTGCATACAATGCGATTGGATTAGGGTATTCGTACGGCATTGTTTGGCTTTCGTCAAGGGTCGTATGGGTGGGTTTAATTCAATCAAGAAATGTACGGGTTGAACTTGACTAGTAGCCTATGGTTTGTTGGCTTTCGTCAAGGTCATAGGATGCTAGGGGTAAAATATTATCGGGAATTTCAAGTGTTGAAATTTGCAATAAGATTGCATACCTCCTATGAGATAGTTGGATCCCGATACCCACTGCGAGTAAGAGTTACTCCTGGGAGAGTTTTACACATCACAATTAGCCGATCAAGTAGGTGTCTAGAAAGGTGTTAACGAGATTATGCCTCTGGGAAAATGAGGTTTATTTTAATTAGGTCCGTGCGAAAGCACGGGGAACCTCCTTCAAAGTACCGACACTGGCCTGGCTGAAAGATTGGCGAACTTGTAGGGTGTAATTAATCCCGGCTAGTCTTTCCTTTTAGGGTTTGAAGGAAGATTTGACTAAAACAGTGGGAGCCATCCTGATTAGATATATTAATAACCAATATAATCTTTCAAGAGCATATGCTGAGTGTTTTCTTCTCTCTCTCCAGGTAGCGACCATGTCACACCTTAATCAAGATAAAAATACGGATGTATTGACCAAACCCGCTTGTTATACTGAGCTGGGGAACGTTGGTCCCGCTCCAACTTATAATTGTCATAAGACCGAGCTGGAAATAAGGGATTACAAGAATTCACGTGCCTCCCAGATGAAGAAAGTGCATGATGATGCATCTTCTTCGGGTGTGTTTATTATAGAGAACTGAGAATTGGTGATAAGTTTCAAGAGTTGGAAACGGTGCAAGTGTTGCAGCCAAGTTTGTTGGCAGTTATCACCCTGTATTACCAAATACAATGATTCTGAACGAATGTTATTAGATACCGAACCTGATATAGAACATCATATCAGTCTCTTTATTTAGTAAAGATGGATATAATTTTGTATTGTTGGATAATGTTTTGAACATTTCCTATATAAAAAGTTGATCGGTTCAGGCATGTTATCTAAAAGCATATACGTTCTAAATCAAACTACAGTTCTTAACGTACAGAACACATACAAGAGGAAAAGTTCAGAAATGAACGAATCCTTCTTGGGGCATTGTAGACTAGGTTATATCAATGCGACCCGACTAGCTAAGTTACATAAAGATGCATATTTAAATCAGTTTGAATTTATATCTTATGAAACTTGCCAGTCATGTCACAAAGATAAGATGACCATAGCTCTGTTGATTAGAAACAGAGAAAGAATTGTTGAACTCTTGGGATTGATACATGCTGATGTATGTAGGTCTCCTGTCTACACATGCCAGGATTGGTTCTTTGTACTTCATTACATTCGCTGATGATCCCTCAAGATTCAGACATATGTTCCTGTTGAAACACAAGTCTGAACCTTTTAATAAATTCAAAGAATATAAGTTAGATGTAGAGAACCAAAACGGGTATAAGTATTATGTCCTTTGATGAGATCAGGGAGGAGAATACTTGATCACGGAATTCCTGGACTATTCTAAAGGAGAATGAGATTCTCTCTCAGCATTACTCCTCCGTATACACCACAGCACGTCGGTATATCAGGACGGAGCAATTGTACCCTATGTGATATGGTGTGCTCTATGATGAGTACTACTGAGTTGCCTATTTCCTTTTAAGGATTATGCACTTGTGAAGCTGCATACCTATTGAATAGGGTTCCAATCAAATCAGGTACCTACCACTCCATATGTGATATGGTATGGGAAGAGCCCATCTCTTAAGGATGTTAAGATTAGGGGTTGTCCAGCCTATGTCTAAAAGCAAAATCCGGACAAGCTCGAGACAAGGTCAGTTCTGTGGAAGTTTGTTAGATATCCCAAGCATTCGCAAGGGGATATCTTCTACCACACTGAGGAGAAAAAGGTGTTTTGTTTCTCAGCATGCCATCTTTTCGAAAAGGAATTTCTTATGAAGAAATTAGTGGTGATGAGGAAGAACTGGAAGGAGTTCCAGCTATACAAACTGCAGCTGATGATTTGGTAGAACCAGAGGATTCAATAGTTTCCAACGAACCTCAGCCTCTCCGCCGATCTAGTAGGGTTCCTCATCCACCTGAGAGACACTTCGATTTTCCCTATGACAGTGGGAGCGAGAAATGCATCATGAGTTGATGACCTAACTAGTTTCGAGCAGGCCATCAGGAGTGATGACTCTGTAAGAATGGCTGGATGCTAAGCGATCTGAGATGGAATCCATATACACCAACAAAGTATGGACTTTGGTTGCTTAATCTAAAGGGTTAAATCCACATCAGGAGCAAGTATAACTTGAGAAGATTACCTGGTGTACATGGAAAAGTTAAGACTTTCAAAGCTAAGACTAGTTGTAAAAGGTTTTCATCATCAACCAGGTTTGGATAATGATGAAACCTTTTCTAGTGGCTATGCTTAAGTACATCCGGATCCTACTTGCCATTGCTACATACCATGACTACAATATCTGGCGGTTGGGTGTCATGACTGCTTTTCTAAATGATGATTTAGAAGAGAGCGTCTATAAGAACACAGCCAGAGGGCTTCGTAGATAGTGGGAGCAGCGGAAACGTGTGCAAGTTGCTTTATGAGTTAAAGCAGGCATCACGGAGTTGGAACATCTATTTTGATGTGGTAGTCAAAGTGTTTGACTTCAACAAAATGGTAGATGAACCTTGTATATACAAAAAGGTAGTAAGGAGTATGGTGATGATTCCCGTATTGTACGTGGATGACATACTCTTGATAGGAAAGGAGTTTCCTATGCTACGCTCGGTCAATCTCCTCTTATCAAAAGGATTCTCCATATAGGATCAAGGAGATACTTCCTAAATCCTGTGGATTCGGATCTATGAGATAGATCTAAGTGGATGATAGGATTCTCACTAGGTGTAGTGAGTTGGTATCAATCGATCCTGGGGAGAATCACTGGATAGCTACCAGGGTGGTAAGGTCGACTGAATGTCAGTCACAGGCAATGTCTTTACCCTCAGTGGAGGGACGGTATGTTGGAAGAGTTCCAAGCTAGATACCGTGGCATACTAGACGATAAAGGCTGGATACATTGCTACCAAGGATGCTCCCAAAGAGGCAGTCTGGATATATATAAGTTCATGAGATGAACTTCGTTCCTACCATTGTGTGATAATAAAGTTGTGGCTTTGGCCTAGGAACCCCCGTCCCATCAAAGATCCAGATATATTCTTAGGCAGTATAACCTGATCATGGAGATGGATGTTCTCCAAGGAGATCGAGGTTAAGGAGAGTAGATACAGAGGACAACACAACGGATCCACTCACAAAGGCCTATTCCCAGGAGAGACTTTTATGGGATGGTTGAGTATGAGATACTTCAACCACTGCTGATTGTTAGGTTTTGGATACTACAACGGATGGCCCTAGTGTAAGTGGGAGATTGTTAGTTATATGTATGCCCTAGAGGCCATTACTGTACATACGATGTATATTGTAGTGGATACTTGGACATATATATGGAGGACTTTCTTGCTCGACATGATAGTATGATATCTGGTAGTTTTTTATCTTAACATTTACTATGATTGTCTCTATGTTACATGTTGATAAAGCCCTTAGGATGAGTACTTGACTACCAGGACTATGATGCAGATCATACTTATGGGGACAGAGTAGTCGCTAAGTACATCATTCAAATGTTCCTAGTCGTAGGTATATCGAGACAGAGGATCGATATACCAGAGTAGACTAGCGTATAGCTTCTCGGCCCATGTAGATGGGCGATGGATGATCCCATATACATTGGTGTTTGACATCAGAGACAGTATACGGGTGCTCAATGGAGACTGGGTACACTGGACGGACTCGCCGAGAACTCCCAGATGGTATTATACATCACGTCAGATGGCAGTTCTCTGGTGACACTGGTACAGGTTAGTCTGTAGACCCGAGATCGTCATAGAGTCTTGTGTAATTCCCACTGTGCTTTGATTTCCACCTTACCACATTCAAGACAACGTGCAAAACGGTGGCTTTTGGGTACAGTCCCGAGTCACATGGAGGCAATGAGCAATAGGAAGGGTTTCGTCTCTCCCGGTATTGGGAGTTGATGTTGAGCTGTGCTCGATTGGCTATAACAGGAAGTCCTTGGCCAAGGCTGCTTCAGAGATATACTGGTAAGTGTTATCAGTAGTTTCTCGACCCGTTATGAGCCTCATATCGATATGACTTATCGAGTTACTGGGGTCTGACGTTTACCACCCCTAGACGAGATATGCGACATATCAGACGAAGAGACCGGACTGTACGGTAGTGTTACTGATTGGATTCACACGAGCGTGAGCAGGCTTACTTGTTGATCTTCTGATCGCTCAATACCCGGGTGGCTGTTACATTTAGCAGACCCCTTGCGGCTTGTGGGTGTTTGATATGATCATCACCTGCTGCCGGCGTATTGACGAGTCTTTAGAGTCCTACACAGGGGATTCCTGGCTCAAGCGAAACGGAGTAGGAGCACATATATGATATGTGCAGGACCAAGATTAATGCGATATATAATACCGCATTCTATTCTCGTGATGTGTGACATGAAAGGTTATATGTGATATAGCCGGATTATCGGATCAAGTGTTGTTTCGATAAGATAGTCGGTCATATATGATATAGCCGGATTATTAAATCAAGTGTTTATTTAATAATTTAATGTATAATTATATATTTGATATATTACATTACATTAACTAATATTAGCTAACTTAAGATTTCTTTTCTCACTTTGGATTCAATGATGTATATGTGATATATGTTAAATGTATCATGCTAGATTACAAATGCAACTAGGGTTAATGAGGGTTAAACCATGCTAGGGTTAAGATTAGGGTTTAAATTTTATCATTAAGTAATTCAAAAATTATAGATAATTGTCATGGTTGATATTTGTTGAAATCTTATAGAAGCTTGTAAGCATTTTTGACTTTGTCAATTTTTTTGTCTAGCTTAAGATATTTTTTGACCTAACCTTTAACCCTAACTCATGGTTAACTCTCTACAAGGGTTAAGCATGACATGCTTAACCCTTGGTTGCATTTCTAACCTCACATATAATTCATTTTCATCACAACCTGTTCTTCTTCTTCTTGACAAAAGCTTTCTAGCTTTTTCAAAAGTGATGATTTTGAGTGAGAAAATGATTTCTAATGTGAGCAAAATTCCTACTTCATCATCCTATACTACTTGCCATTTAGTATAGGGTGTTTGCTTCACTAATTCCATAATTAGTGAAGAGATAGCTTGGGTTAGTGTCTCCTCGACGTAGATCATCTTCGGCCTCGAAGTCTTCGAAGTAAGCATGTTCATTTCTTCATCGGAGCCTCTCTAGAGTCCGGGACTTCCTGATCGCAGTGAAGGGACTACTACATGGAGCTATTGAAGTGAAGGACCGGTCTACAAAGGTTGTATTCTTTGCTCACTAGACTTGCAAAGTGTTTGAATTTTCTTTTTCGTCGATTTCTAGTTAACAATTCTTAGTTAGGGTTAGCTAAAACGGCAAATTTTTTAATTTGGCATGGATGATGCCTCCCGAAACCTTGCTGTCGTCTTAGGTAACCCTGCACTCTGGATTTGAGAACCATGGTATATTTCAAAGGAAATGGTGTATTGTTTTAAAACCCGGTTTCTCTTGATATGATATTTCGAGACGTCCACCATGGGTTTTCTCAGTTCTGAGCTTGTTTTCGAGACCCGATTCGAGGAGTTGGCGGATGCCGTTTGCGGGTACATGGTGGACCCGGTATGGTACCCCGGGGCAAGAAATGATTTTTGTGGTGTAGACGATCAGCCTGGTAGTAGGCACACTACCAACCGGTGATTGAATAGAGCTCGGCGGATATCCGGAGGATACGGTTTTGGAGTTATGATATGAGATGGATATGAGGACCGATCTGAGGATGCGGCACCTGATATGAGATAAATATGAAGGCCGATATGAGTATGTGGCGCCTGAGATATGAGGATTTACGTGTCGATGCTGGACACGGGTTTTCATGATATTTCGAGTGTCGATGTTGGACACTCAGGTTCCATAATTTTGATGTGTCGTTGATGGGAACACGTGGTTTATATCCTCATATATATATATATATATATATATATATATATACAGGCTTATGTTTTCATGATGTTCGAGTGTCGGTGTGGGACACTCAGGTTCCATGATATTGTTTGTGTCGTTGATGGACACGTGGATGATATCCACATGCATACAGGCATATGATGTCAGATGTTTATTTATATATGTCATTGCATTTACTCAATTGTTGACACATATGCGTACTTGGTCATCCTAGATATCATAGTATTACCTTCTGGATATAGTGACCTGGGAAATCGTTATTTTCTTCGATTTCTACTTGTTGATGTTTTCTACTCACGAGTTGGCAACTCACCCCAGTTGTGCCACAGTTCTTGCAGATTTGACCGCTTGGGATCGGTTGCGGTATTGCTGGCACACGGCTTCATCCAGGGTGTTTGCTTGGTAGGTGGGACACATGTTGGATCATGCCCACTCTCGTACTGTTATATTCTATTGTATCTAGATAAACTCCATTACATCAAATCAGAGACTAGAATTGTATATTGGTAGACCTAGTCAGACTTAGGTTTTGTGCGAGACTTAGAGCGATGGGTTTTGATTGCTTTTCTTGAGTTTTGATGTCTTGCCTCTTTATTTGTTCTTTCTGGGTTGTTTCTTCTCCGTTGGGCGTCGTATATATGTTATTGCATGGTTATGATTCTGCCAGTTGGAGAAGAGCTAGCTCCCGCTTGGGGATGCCTATATATTATTGTGTATATGTGTTTGGATCAAAATATATGAGGGAGGTGCTGCCAAAATTTTTAAAGACGAAATATGTTTTCAACTGTAGTATAACCCACTTGCATTTTCATGTTTCATTAAGTATGCATTTAAAGAAAGCATGATTCATTATACCTTTATTTCAAAACTGCACCCCCACTATTTTCCACCAAAAGGTTTAGATTTTCTGGGCTTCGGCTTACTTGATTTACGTCACGCCTTTAGACGTTGCGTAATTTAAGTGCCGATCACGTGCTAAATTACGGGTCGTGACAAAGTTGGTATCAGAGAGTTAGGTTTAACCTTGGTTTGAGTCTGGGTTTGACTATGCGGAGTCTAGGGCGTATATTGACCTTGCGGAACATAGACTTAACGGGGGGTATTAGACCTGAAATTTCGTTTCATAGGTTGACCTTGATTGATGGAGTAGGTGGCTTAAGTAGAGTGACGTACAGTACGTATGTTCCGCGGCATATTTACGATACAATCTCCACTTAAGAAACCTTAGGATGTACATATCTTGAGATCTTTGATACTGTTCGTTCCTATGATCATATATCCATTTGGGATTTGTTGATTTCTTTCATTCATTGATCTATCTTCTTCGATACCTACTTGAGGTTCCTGTCACCATGGTTTGAGCGCAGATTGAGCTGCTGCTAGTGTTGCGGTCAGGGCGAGCTCGTCATGGATAAGGACTGACCATTGTTGTTTTCTGGTGACATAGGGACGTGTAGGTATACTATTATGTTGTGATCTCTCATTTGAGACGAGTGTTCGGTTTTGCACCGGATGATCGGGCTATTGATAGAGGCTACCGGATTGAGAGGACCGTTGATGTACAGCCTATCTCAGAGATCGTGATGTTGTCTACTGTGCAGACAGACGACACAGCTGTTGCTGAGATTGATGGGATGTCGTTTCCAGAGTTTATGAGCTGAAACCGCTGGAGCTTTCAGGCAGAGATGTGACAGGAGGTAGCTAGTCTATCTCGAGTGATGCGACTGTTATGTTTCGTCAGATTTGATGTGCCGATGCAGGCTCAGATGAGTTGAAGAATTCCAGTTGAAGGATCTTACTCAGATCTAGAGTAGATCGATCAAGAGAGGACGTTGTTCGTTGGATTCTCCGATGTGAGATCGGTAAGTTGACCAGTTTCAGATAGAAGGGCTACACCAGATGTGTTGTGAGTTGATCGAGAATGAATGAATAAAGTGTATTCCTCCGAAGATTGGACGAGTTCCCGATGATGTGTTCGGCTAGATATCTTCTACAGAGTGATGAAGGTACCGAGTTCGTAAATTCGAGTCCGTGTGAGAGACTCCAGATTAACCGTAGTCGAGAACGAATTGCAATATGCAGACAGTAAGAGATGACGTCGAAGTGGACGATAATAAAGACGAGTGAAAAAAAAGGTTCGTGTGAGATGTTACCGAGCGGTTGTTACGCTCCGTTGATGCCAAGGATTGATATGTATGCAGAGGTGTTAGATACAGCCAAATTTCATATGAAAGTCGTGCTAAGGACACAGCTGTCCGGTTATAAGAAAAGAGTTAAGCAAGAGTGCCAACCTTCATATAGTTTGGCATAGGTGAGATCGGAAGAAGCTGTGAGCAGGTTCTTTCCAGGACACCGCAGCGATAGAGATTTGCACCCAGGGTCAGTTATAGCGTGCGTATTCAGAGAGTCAGATGCCGCCGTCAGTAATGTGTCGTTTGAGAGTGGTCATGTTGATTGGCCAAACGGTGATCAGAGGAGTTCCAGAGCAGAACTGTTCCATTAGTACACCTGACCGGGCCGACGAGCAGAAGGATTGCGAGATTGGTAATCCAGAGAGGAACAGGGAGCCCAGAGACCGGAGATGCCAGACCATGAGTAGAAGGCAAGTGGATGATCTTGCTCTGCTAGTTTGGGCGCATCGGCATATTTTTCGACATTATAGGAGGTGTACCTCAATGTCAGTTATTGCGATTTGTGTTTTGTGATCCGAGTATCACATTTTTATCGCTTGGACTTGAGTTTCGATGATTGGGTTTCGTGATTATGTTTTTTGTGCACCATGGCTGCACGTATTGGGGATTTATATTTTGGGCACAGTTATTGCACTTGATTTATGTTATATACACCGCTACATTAGTTTATGATTTGTGCATATCTATTGCACTTGTATCGATTTGTGCCTTCGTTGCACATATTTATGGTTTCGTGGATTCGATACTGTCGATTTGATTTTGTGCATGTTATATGCACTTGCCTTTACTTATTCACTCGGTATAACTTATATGTGCTTGCAGTGCATAGGATGGATTTTGTGCACACAGTTACACACGTTTTTGATTCTATACACCATGGTATACTCGGTGTTGTTTCTAAGAGCATTTAAGATATTGATGAGTTTTCGTGCATTGGTTGTTAGTTATATGTATGCCCTAGAGGCCATTACTGTACATTGGATGTATATTGTAGTGGATACTGGGACATATATAGGTAGGACTTTCTTGCTCGACATGATAGTACGCTATCTGGTTGTTCTTTGTCTTAACATGTATACTTTCTGTCTCTCTGATTACATGTTGATAAAGCCCTTAGGATGAGTACTCGACTTCCAGGACTATGATGCAGATCATACTAGTGGGGCCTGGGTAGTCAATGAGTACATACTTCATTGTTCCTAGTCATGGGAATATCGAGACGGGGCATCGATATTCCAGAGTAGACTAGCGTATATCTTCTCGACCCATGTGATGGGCGATGGATGATCCCATATCCATTGGTGTTTGACATCAGAGATGGTATACGGGTGCTCAGTGGAGACTGGGTACACTGAACGGACTCGCCGAGAACTCCCAGATGGTATTATACCTCACGTCAGATGGCAGTTCTCTGGTGACACTGGTACAGCTTAGTCTGTTGACCCGAGATCGTCATAGAGTCTTGTGTGTCTCCCACTGTGCTTTGATTTCCACCCTACCACAGCTCTACTGAGTCGTGCAAATAGGTGGTTTTTGGGTACAGTCCCGATTCACATGGTGGCAATGAGCGATAGGAGGGGATTCGTCTCTCCCGGTATTGGGGGTTGATGTTGTGCTATGCTCGACTGGCCATAACAGGAAATCCCTGGCCAGGGATGCAGTGATATACTGGTAAGAGTTATCAGTAGTTTCACGAATGTTATGGACCTCAAGTCGGCATCACTTATCGAGCTACTGGGGTCTGACGTTTACTACCCCTAGGCGAGATATGCGACATATCAGACGAACAGACCGGACTGTACGGTAAGTGTTACTGGTTGGATTCACAGGAGTGTGAGTGGGCTTGCTCGTCGATCTTCTGATCGCTCAATACCCGGGTGGCCGTTACGTTTAGCAGACTGCTTGCGGCTTGTGGATGTTTGATATGATCATCATCCGCTGCCGGCGTATTGACGAGTCTTTAGAGTCCTACACAGAGGTTTCCTGGCTCAAGCGAAACGAAATAGGAGCGCATATGAGATATGTGTGGGACCGAGAATAATTCGTGTATGTGATACCATATTTCATTCTCGCGTTGAATGTGTCGAATGGTTGTATGCGATATAACCTAGTTATCGAATCAAGGATTGATTCGATAAGCCGATACATTGGATACTAGCCGGTTATATGCGACATGACCGGATCATTGAATCAAGTGTTGATTTAATGATTTAATGTATAATTATATATTTGATATATTACTTTGCATTAACTAGTATTGGTTCACTTTAAATGGATTTTCTCACTTGAATTGTGCAAGTTGTATATGTGATATATTTTTGTGCACATGATTGTATCATGTTTGATGATACATGCATACTTAGTTAAGTGTATGATTAAACCATGGTTGTGTAATGGTTAGGGTTTTGTATTTATTGACTATTTATTTATTTATTCATTCTTCATTTGGAAAGAAAATAAAATGGTTGATTATTTTGTTCTTTTCTTTGAAGCTTCAAGAAGCTTTGACCATTTTGTCTTCATCTACAAAACCTAACCATTCACTAACCCTAGTTGATTCTCTACACTTAACCAAGGGTAAGATTATGATAAGTATTATATTTCTTTTCTATTTTTAATAACTTATCATATCTTCTTCTTCTTCTTCATCTTCTTCTTCAATGAAGAAAAACTTGCTACTCCAATGGCAAGTGATGAAAACTGGTAAGAAATCCAATTCTAAAGTGAACCCACTTCCTATTTCTTCATCCTCTACCTCTTGCCAAGTAGTATAGGGTGTTTTCTTCACAAGTTTCATGACTTGGTGAAGTGGGAGCTTGATCTAGTGATGCCTCAACGTAGATCATCTTCGGCATCGGAGTCGACGACCAAGCCCGCCCATTTCCTCGATGAAGCCGATGCTAGAGTCCGGAATCCGATTTGGACAGCGGAGGGACATCGTCGCGGAGCTTAGGATGTGGTGGACCGGATCTACAAAGGTTGTAGCCCCTTTCCTTTTAGATAAACTTTTTTACTTGCATCGCATAGCCTATATATATCTAGTTAACGATCCGTATTAGGTTTTCTCGGCACATGTAAAATTTCAATTGGGCATGTTTGATCACTTGTGAGACTTCATTAGTGTGCCTAGGAACCCTATAGTGGTATCAGAGCCTAGATAGAGCCTTAGGCGATGCGTAGACGGAATTAGAAGTCCGATTGAACCGAAACCCCAATCGCATTTTGCTCTCTGGACATTTTTGAAAAACGTGGTTTTTTCCAGATTAAAAATATGCAGAAAACTCAGTAGAAGATTCTAAGAATTACTGTATAAAACGGGGCCTCTGAATCCATTAAAGCGCGGCGGAACCGCGGCATTAGCATGCTAATGCGGCGGTTCCGCGGCCCTTTTGTCTCATCTTATAATAAATTTTGCACAGTAATTCCTAGTTTGCAGTTCTGGTTTTTCTGGGAATTTTTAATAATTTTTCAAGAGTTGAATTTTCTGGGTTGTATTGGGGACTCGGTGTATCGATCAGATTGTCTAATTTTGTCAGTGTGTTTTTCCGGGTATTTTTAGAAAATGTTAAAAAGTTCGACCGGATATAAATACCCACTTTTTCCCCTGCCGGGAAATTTCCAATTTTTGGATTTTTCCGTAGTTTAACGACGTTCTAAGTAGTGCAAGTAACGCGATGGACCCTCTAGAAGACAACAAACCTTAACTCGATTATGTGACCGTCTTGAACTGCCCTTTGAACCTTCGGGTTTGGGGCAGTACGGCGCGCCACATGTGAGGCGTTGGCTTGACCCTTCTACGGCTGAACCGTTGGTACTGAGGCACGAACTGAATGTTGTTAGACTTATTTCATGTGTTGAGCTGTTTCGGGAAAACTTGGGTGTTCAAATGTTCAATCGGAAAGTTTAACATTTTCTGTTTATCCGGAATGTGATACAACAATTGGAATTCACAAAAGTTATGTGATAACTGAATGAATGTTATAAACATAGCACTTTAGTCTCTCTTGATCGGTTGCCACGGAATTTTGATGTGATCAAAAGTCCGTCGCAATCACGTAGCGTACGCGGATACTCGCCGGGTAAACTTAATAGACAGCCTCACTCCATAGCCCCGACCAAGTGATTGTAGGAGAACCCCGTCGCCGAAAGCATCCGTTTGGGTGCTCGCGGTAGCGGTGTTCCGCCTTGGTGCACTTCGTCGACGGTATCGGGGGTGCGACTGTCTACTAAAGTTTGCGACGAGCATTCGATCAAAATGTCGGGAATCTTGTTGAATTGCCCGACTTGATATTGAAAAGTGTTTTCGATAATGAGACTAAAATGCGGGGTTTATAATTGTTAGGCATGCGATGTCTAAAGAATTCATTTGATCAGGCATGCGATGTCTGAGGTGGTTGCGGATTCCAACTGTTGTAGTTTTACACTTTCTTTTTCTGTGACCGTAAGTGTAATATGTGATGTCGCCGGTTTCGTTGCTATATGTCAAAGACAATTGGGATGCGCATATTTACTTACGTTGATGACATGTGATGTTATGTGTTGCTGGATATGTTTTATTGGATCGTCCTGTTTGAATACCGGGGTTTTTTTTATGTGAGATGAGTGTTTTTCATTTTCATTCATGTAAAAACTTGTATGTAATATTATTTTATTGGGGCACTTCCAGGTTGAGGAAGATGTCACCGTTGATGTATATTATTTACTTTTCTGCACTAGGATAGACCCAAGGTGGGGAGCACAAGTAACCGGGTTCTATGGTCCAGTGGGAGACCATCTCGAGGAGTCGAGTCCGGGTCTCCTAACCCTAGAATTGGTAGGGTTGCTTGCCGCTCTCGTAAGGGTCTAGGGGTGTGGGATAGGCTATTCATCACGACCGTGGAATCCGTGTTTTATACTGGCTCGTATTGAAAACACGGACATCCTAGTATATCCAATATTTCATATGTTTCTTCTGCTGTGATTTATCTGTGATGTGATCATGTGATGTTCTGTGACAGATATTATATATATAGTATATATGATATATTATATAAACGTTGCTTATGTTTTACACCCGCGCTAGCCCTGCCCCGCTCTGCCGTTAGTTACCTAACCTAACGGTGCAGACGGGACATCGAGGCGAATGCGGATGGCATAAGCGTACGTTATATTTATCTGTGATGTTTAGGTGGACTTAAATGATGGGATTTTCATTAATGAGATTAATGAAAGAAAATAAACCTAATTGATGTTGTGGAATCGAATTTCAAAATAAAAACAGGTAGCTACAGTTCTTGCTTTGCATCGCGGTGTTCATTATAGAACATCCTGCACCTTATTCGATGAGGAAAGGACCGAGATCCCTTCACCGGGAGTGACTCCTTTAGTAATAACTGGCAGATGCTACAACCCTCGGTTTGTCTTTGATCGCTTCTATAGTTTCCGCTTTGCACAGTGATATATATGATATATCCCGCACCTCATTCGACGAGGAAAGGGCCGACGATCCCTTCACCGGGAGTGACCCCTTTAGCAAAACTAGAAAAGCCTCGAAAACATTCCATTTAAAAACCATTTGATTCCGCAACGAGATCAAATTCAAAGCGTTAAAGGTTTTCATAAAAACCATTCGCAACCCTCCGTCATTTTAGGAAGTAGAGTACTTAGTATTCGTGCTACGTTTGTCGACCATAGCCGAGGCGTAGTGTGCGGTAGCTAAGTGATGTCTTCCTACACAGCATATGACGCGATTAGTTAGGACAGTCATGTGGCTTTGTTGACCTTAGCCAAGGGTCATGTGGGTGGGTCTAATTAATCACGAAATGACTGGTAGAACTTGACTAGTACCTATGATTTGTTGACCTTAGCCAAGGTCATAGGTGCTAGGGGTAAAAACCATTATCGGGAGTTTCAAGTGTTGAAATTTGCAATGAGATTGCATACCTTCTATGTGATAGTTAGATCCCGATACCCACTGCGAGTAATTGTTACTCCTGGGAGAGTTTTGCACTTTGCAATTAGCCGATCAAGCAGGTGTCTAGAAAGGTGTCAACGGGGTTACGCCTCTGGGAAAACGAGGTTTACTGTAATTAGGTCTGTGCGAAAGCATGGGGAACCTCCCTCAAAGTACCGACACTGGCCTGGCTGAAAGATTGGCGAACTTGTCGAGTGCAATTAATCCCGGCTAGTCTTTCCTTTTAAGGTTTGAAGGAAAATTTGATTAAAACAGTGGGAGCCATCCTGATTAGATAAAATATATAACCAATCTAATCTTGCAAGAGCGCACGCAGAGTGTTTTCTTCTCTCTCTCTCTCCTGGTAGCGACCATATCACGCCTTAATCAAGATAATAAAATGGATGTATTGACCAAACCCGCTTGTTATACTGAGCTGGGGAACGTTGGTCCCGCTCCAACTTATAATAGTTATAAGACAGAGCAGGAAATAGGGGAATACCAGAATTCCTATGCCGCCCAAACGAAGAAAGTGCATATGATGCATCTCCTTCGAGTGTGTTCATTACAAAGAACTGTTTCTCAGTATCCTCTGTATCCTGGGTATTATATAATACCGGATCAGGATCCCAGATATGTAATCTGTTACATAGGGCTACAAAAAGGTAGAAAACTGAGAACGGGTGATAAGTTTCATGAGACAGAAAACGGGGCAAGTGTTGCAGCCAAGTCTGTTGGTCACTATCACCCTGTATTACTAATACATTGATTCTGAACAAATGCTATTAGATACCGAACCTGATATACAAAATCATATCAGTCTCTTTATAAGTAAAGAATTGATAAAATTTTGTATTGATGGATAATGTTTTGAACATTTCCTATATCAAAAGTTGATCGGTTCAGACACGTTATCTAAAAGCATTGACGTTCTAAATCAAACTACAGTTCCTCGTATACAGAACACACACAAGAGGAAGAGTTCAGAAATGAACGGATCATTCTTGAGGCATTGTAGACTAGGTCATATCAATGCGACCCGACTGGCTGAAGTTACATTTTAGATGCATATTTAAATCAGTTTGAATTTACATCTTGTGAAACTTGCCAGTCATGTCACAAAGATTAAATGACCATAGCTCTGTTTATTGGAAACAAAGAAAGAGTTAGTGAACTCTTGGGATTGATACATGATGATGTATGTAAGGTCTCCTGTCTACACATGCCAGGTCTGGTTCTTTATACTTCATTATATTCTCTGATAATCTCTCAAGATTCAGACATATGTTCCTGTTGAAACACAAGTCTGAACCTTTTGAGATATTCACAGAATATAAGTTAGAAGTAGAGAACCAAAATACGGGTATAAGTATTATGTCCTATGATGAGATCAGGGAGGAGAATACTTGTGCATGGAATCCTTGGACTATTCTAAAGGAAAATGAGATTCTCTCTCAGTATTGCTCCTCTGAATACACCACAGCACAACGGTGTATCGGGGCGGAGCAATCACACAATATTAGATATCGTGTGCTCTATGATGAGTATTACTGAGTTACCTATTTCCTTTTAAGGAGTTATGCGCTTGAGAAGCTGCATACCTATTGAATTAGGTTCGAATCAAATCAGTGCCTACCACTCCAAATGAGATATGGTGTGGGAAGATCCTATCTCTTAAGTAAGTTAAGATTTGGGATTGTCCGGCCTATGTCAAAAGCAAAAATCCGGACAAGATCAAGGCAAGGTCAGTTCTGTAGAACTGGAAAGGTTCCAGCTATACGAAACTACAGCTGAAGATTTGACAGAACCAAAGGATTCTATAGTCCCCGACGAACCTCAGCCTCTCCGCCGATCTGGTAGGGTTCCTCGCCTGCCTGAGAGATACCTCGGTTTCTCGATGACAGTGGGAGTGAGGAATGCATCATGAGATGATGACCCAACTAGATTCGAGCAGGCCATCAAGAGTAGGGACTCTGTAAGAATGGCTGGATGCTTAGCGGCCTGAGATGGAATCCATATACACCAACAAAGTATGGACTTTGGTTGCTATATCTGAAGGATTAAATCCCCATCAGGAGCAAGTATATCTTGAGGAGATTACTTGGTGTAGATGGAAAAGTTGAGACTTCCAAAGCTAGACTTGTTAAAAGTTTTCGTCATCGACCAGGCACGGATAATGATGAAACCTTTTCCAGGGACTATGTTTAAGTTTATCCAGATCCTACTTGCCACGGCTACATATCATGACTACGATATCTGGTGGTTGGGTGCCATGACTACTTTTCTAAATATTGATTTAGAAGAGAACGTCTATAAGAACACAGCCAGAGGGCCTCGTAGACAGTGGGAGCAGCGGAAACGTGTGCAAGATGCTTTATAGGATAAAGCAGGCATCGCGGAGTTGGAACATCTGTTTTGATGGATTAGTCAAAGAAGTTGACATCATCAAAATGGTAGATGAACCTTGTATAAACAAAAAGGTAGTAGGGAGTATGGTGACGATCCTCGTAGAATACGTGGATGACGTACTCTTGTTAGGGAAGGAGTTTCCTATGCTACGCTCGATCAATCTCCGCTTATCACAATGATTTTCCATATAGGATCAAAGTGATACCTACTAAATCCTAAGCTTTGGATCTATGAGATAGATTTAATTGGGTGTTAGGATACTCACTAGTTGTAGTGAGATGGTATCAATCGATCCTGGGGAGAATCACTGGAAGGGTTCCAGAGTGATAAGGACGACTGAATGTCAGTCGCAGGCATTGTCTTTACCCTCGGTAAAGGGACGGTATGTTGGAAGATTTCCAAGCTAGATACCGTGACAAACTAGACGATAAAGGCTGGTAACATCGCTATTAAAGATACTACCAAAGAGAAAGTTTGGGTGTATATTGGTTCATAAGATGAACTAGGTTCCTGCCATTGTATAACAATGGAAGTGTGGCTTCGGCCCTGGAACCCTGGTCCCATCAGTGACCCAGACATATTCTGAGGCAGCATCACCTGATCATGGAGATAGTTGATCTCCAGGATGATCGAGGTTAGGAGAGTAGACTCAGAGGAGAACACGGCGGATCCACTCATGAAGGCCTTTTCCCAAAGAGAGACTTTTAGGGGATGGTTGAGTATTAGATATTACAACCACTGCTACAGATGGCCCAAGTGCAAGTGGGAGATTGTTAGTTATATGTATGCCCTAGAGGCCATTACTGTACATTGGATGTATATTGTAGTGGAAGCTGGGACATATATAGGTAGGACTTTCTTGCTCGACATGATAGTACGCTATCTGGTTGCTCTTTGTCTTAACATGTATACTTTCTGTCTCTCTGATTACATGTTGATAAAGCCCTTAGGATGAGTACTCGACTTCCAGGACTATGATGCAGATCATACTAGTGGGGCCTGGGTAGTCAATGAGTACATCCTTCATTGTTCCTAGTCGTGGGAATATCGAGACGGGGCATCGATATTCCAGAGTAGACTAGCGTATATCTTCTCGACCCATGTGATGGGCGATGGATGATCCCATATCCATTGGTGTTTGACATCAGAGATGGTATACGGGTGCTCAGTGGAGACTAGGTACACTGAACGAACTCGGCGAGAACTCCCAGATGGTATTATACCTCACGTCAGATGGCAGTTCTCTGGTGACACTGGTACAGCTTAGTCTGTTGACCCGAGATCGTCATAGAGTCTTGTGTGTCTCCCACTGTGCTTTGATTTCCACCCTACCACGGCTCTACTGAGTCGTGCAAACAGGTGGTTTTTGGGTACAGTCCCGATTCAC
Organism: Agapanthus africanus; assembly: GCA_030015575.1. Lineage (NCBI taxonomy): Eukaryota > Viridiplantae > Streptophyta > Magnoliopsida > Asparagales > Amaryllidaceae > Agapanthus > Agapanthus africanus. Next base: position 300,182,782 of record CM057347.1, read on the forward strand.
ATGGAGGCAATGAGCGATAGGAGGGGATTCGTCTCTCCCGGTATTGGGGGTTGATGTTGTGCTATGCTCGACTGGCCATAACAGGAAATCCCTGGCCAGGGTTGCAGTGATATACTGGTAAGAGTTATCAGTAGTTTCACGAATGTTATGGACCTCAAGTCGGCATGACTTATCGAGCTACTGGGGTCTGACGTTTACCTCCCCTAGGCGAGATATGCGACATATCAGACGAACAGACCGGACTGTACGGTAAGTGTTACTGGTTGGATTCACAAGAGTGTGAGCGGGCTTGCTCGTCGATCTTCTGATCACTCAATACCCGGGTGGCCGTTACGTTTAGCAGATCGCTTGCGGCTTGTGGATGTTTGATATGATCATCATCCGCTGCCGGCGTATTGACGAGTCTTTAGAGTCCTACACAGAGGTTTCCTGGCTCAAGCGAAACGAAATAGGAGCGCATATGAGATATGTGCGGGACCGAGAATAATTCGTGTATGTGATACCATATTTCATTCTCGCGATGAATGTGTCGAATGGTTGTATGCGATATAACCTAGTTATCGAATCAAGGATTGATTCGATAAGCCGATACATTGGATACTAGCCGGTTATATGCGACATGACCGGATCATTGAATCAAGTGTTGATTTAATGATTTAATGTATAATTATATATTTGATATATTACTTTGCATTAACTAGTATTGGTTCACTTTAAATGGATTTTCTCACTTGAATTGTGCAAGTTGTATATGTGATATATTTTTGTGCACATGATTGTATCATGTTTGATGATACATGCATACTTAGTTAAGTGTATGATTAAACCATGGTTGTGTAATGGTTAGGGTTTTGTATTTATTGACTATTTATTTATTTATTCATTCTTCATTTGGAAAGAAAATAAAATGGTTGATAATTTTGTTCTTTTCTTTGAAGCTTCAAGAAGCTTTGACCATTTTGTCTTCATCTACAAAACCTAACCATTCACTAACTCTAGTTGATTCTCTACACTTAACCAAGGGTAAGATTATGATAAGTATTATATTTCTTTTCTATTTTTAATAACTTATCATATCTTCTTCTTCTTCTTCATCTTCTTCTTCAATGAAGAAAAACTTGCTACTCCAATAGCAAGTGATGAAAACTAGTAAGAAATCCAATTCTAAAGTGAACCCACTTCCTATTTCTTCATTCTCTACCTCTTGCCAAGTAGTATAGGGTGTTTTCTTCACAAGTTTCATGACTTGGTGAAGTGGGAGCTTGATCTAGTGATGCCTCGACGTAGATCATCTTCGGCATCGGAGCCGACGACCAAGCCCGCCCATTTCCTCGATGAAGCCGATGCTAGAGTCCGGAATCCGATTTGGACAGCGGAGGGACATCGTCGCGGAGCTTAGGATGTGGTGGACCGGATCTACAAAGGTTGTAGCCCCTTTCCTTTTAGATAAACTTTTTTACTTGCATCGCATAGCCTATATATATCTAGTTAACGATCCGTATTAGGTTTTCTCGGCACATGTAAAATTTCAATTGGGCATGTTTGATCACTTGTGAGACTTCATTAGTGTGCCTAAGAACCCTACAATTGTTGCACCAGATTATGTTTCCATGCACGTCTGCACTTGATGTTCGTTATCGTGCATACTATTGCACTGGATGTTTTATACGGACCAGACGCACTTGATTTGGATTTTCGCGCACATTGGGCGCATGATATGAGATTTTGTGCGCACCGTGTGCACTCAATTAAGATTTTTATTCGTGCATGTTGGATGCACTTGATTGGGATTTTCATTTGTGCATGTTATTTACACTGGGTTGAGATTATCGTGCACATCCGTTGCACTGGAAAGATACTTTCGTGTACTATAGATGCATTTGATATTGTTGTCGTGCACATCCGTTGAACTGGACAGATGCTTTCGTGCACACCTGTTACATTTAGTTTTTCTTTTGTGCATATTGTGGCACTTGTATTGGATTTGATTTCTGTGCACACCAGACGTATGTAATGTTGGATATGCTTTTTGAGGCTGATTTTATTTATGAGTATTGCGTTTTGATGATGGATACTATATTGTATAGTAGCCGAGCAGGACTGGTCTGAGGACAGTGCCTGAGTACTTTTGCATGCATAAAAAGTAACCAAAGGTTTTCAAAAAGGAGCTATAGTCTCGCTATTTCCTACGTGTCCGCGAGTGACACGAAATTTTACAAGGAAAACCTTCCGGGATATTTCAAAAAGGCAGGACGTATAAATTGAGCAAAACATATATAAGTATATATTAACTACCTTAAAAATGATCGTCCAACACTTGTACCGTAAGCTACGCATAGCATAGAGATTTGGGAAAGATTTTGCATGCGTTTTATTCAGTCTTTAAAATGGTTTTACAAAGATGCGTGCTATATATGTATTATGATTTGGCTATAGTGCATTTGGATTCCAATGGTGGAATTCGATATTCGTATGCAAAATTGAAGCCTCATCGCCCGTCCCGATGCGCACCTTAAGGGCCCTTGTCGTCCCCTGACGATGTGAGACAAGAGCGACACCCCCCTCCCCCATAAGAGGAAGAAGAAGAAGTGGAGAAACTCTCTCGGCTATCGGAAGACGAGGAGAAAGAAGACCCACTGAACTCGGCTTCAGAAACTGAAGCCTTATCGCCCGACTAGATCCCTACTACGTCAACAGATATATCGGAAGAAGTCATCTAACCTGATTCATGAAAGGACTTGTCGAAGAAAATTTTGGTTGAAGTTCCGACCTAAGCAGAAGGGCGCCGATCAATCTTCAGGCAAGGAGAGTCGACTAGGGCAAAGTGTCGACCAATGGAAAGCCACTCCTATTTATACATTCCACGAGGAGGCATCCAACGGCCCAAATCGGTTCCCGTGAAAACAAAGCGTCGTGCCTATAGGACATAAGGGCTCCACGTTGCGACCATCCATTGGACACGTCTCCTCACGGCAGGATTCGGTGACGATTCCTCACGTTCCACCACCCAGCGGCGGACACGTGGCACGTAATCCATGCAGGGTTGCCTAGCACGGCAACAAAGTTTTGGGAGGCATCTATCATGCCATATTAAAATTTTAGTCGTTCTAGCTAACCCTAACATAGAATCATTTACTCGAAAAAGCGACGAAATGAAATGCAAACAACTTTGCAAGCAAGTGAACAAGGAATACAACCTTTGTAGATCGGTCCTTCGCTTCATTAGCTCCGTGTAGTAGTCCCTTCGCTGCGATCATGAACTCCCGACTCTGAAGAGAATCCCATGAAGAAATGAACAAGTTTGCATCGAAGTCTTCGAGGCCGAAGATGATCAACATCGAGGAGACACTAACCCAAGCTATCTCTTCACTAATTGTGGAATTAGTGAAGCAAACACCCTATACTAAATGGCAAGTAGTAGAGGATGATAAAGTAGGAAGTGGGCTCACTTTATATTTGATTTTCTTACATATTTTCTCTCATCTCCATTGAAGCTAGAAAGCTTAATAGGAAGAAGAAGAAGAAAAATTCTCATGATAACTATCCAAAGGATAATTGCAACCATGGGTGAGTTAAGCATCATATGCTAACCCTTGTAGAGACATAACTATGGTTAGGATAATTGGTTGGGTTAATAAATATCTAAGGCAAAACAAAAGAGTGGACTTGGTCAAAGATAACTACAAGCTTCTACAAGCTATCATCGATGAAAAAATATCACCATTTTGTAATTACCAAAATTAATAAAAACCCTAATAATTATCATAAGCATGTGTGTGTCTCATACACCCATCTTTCATGTATCATCAAACATGACACAAACATGTACACAAATATACATATCACATATATACAATGTGCACATCAAGTGAGAAAAGAAATCATAAGTGATCAAGTATTAGTTAATGTAACTTAATATATCTAATATATAATTATACGTTAAATTATTAAATCAACACTTGATTTAATAATCCGGCTATATCACATATAAATGACTAATATCATATATCGCGAGAATACAATACGGTATCACATACTCGTATCAATCTCAGTCCCGCACATATCACATATGTGCTCCTACTCCATTTCGCTTGAGCCAAGAAACCCCTGTGTAGGACTCTAAAGACTCGTCAATACGCCGGCAGTAGGTGATGATCATATCAAACACCCACAAGCCACAAGAGGTCTGCTAAACGTAACGGCCACCCGGGTATTGAGCGATCAGAAGATCAACAAGCGTGCCTGCTCATACTCCTGTGAATCCAATCAGTAACACTACCGTACAGTCCGGTCTCTTCGTCTGATATGTCGTATATCTCGTCTAGGGGTGGTAAACGTCAGACCCCAGTAACTCGATAAGTCATGCCGATGTGAGGCTCATAACGGGTCGAGAAACTACTGATAACACTTACCAGCATATCTCTGAAGCAGCCCTGGCCAGGGACTTCCTGTTATAGCCAATCGAGCACAGCGCAACATCAACCCCCAGTGCCGGGAGAGACGAAACCCATCCTATCGCTCATTGCCTCCTTGTGATTCGGGACCGTACCCAAAAGCCACCATTTTGCATGTTCTCTTGAACGTGGTAAAGTGGAAATCAAAGCACAGTGGGAATCACACAAGACTCTATGACGATCTCAGGTCTATAAACTAACCTGTACCAGTTTCACCAAAGAACTGCCATCTGACGTTAGGTATAATACCATATAGGAGTTCTCGGCGAGTCCGTTCAGTGTACCCAGTCTTCACTGATCACCCGTATACCATTTCTGATGTCAAACACCAATGGATATGGGATCATCCATCGCCCATCTACATGGGTCGAGAAACTATACGCTAGTCTACTCTGGTATATCGATGCCCTGTCTCGATACACCTACGACTAGGAACATTTGAATGATGTACTTACCGACTACCCTGTCCCCACCAGTATGATCTGCATCATAATCCTGGTAGTCAAGTACTTATCTTAAGGTCTTTATCATCATGTAACATAGAGACAATCATTATACATGTTATGATAAAGAGCAACCAGATAGCATATTTTTTTTTGTCGAGCAAGAAAGTCCTCCATATATATATCCAAGCATCTACTACAATATACATCGTATGTACAGTAATGGCCTCTAGGGCATACATATAACTAACAATCTCCCACTTGCACTAGAGCCATCTGTTGTAGTATCTAATACCCAACAATCAGCAGTGGTTGAAGTATCTCATACTCAACCATCCCTTAAAAGTCTCTATTGGGAAAATGCCTTTGTGAGTGGATCCGCCGTGTTGTCCTCTGTGTCAACTCTTCTATCCTTGATCTCCCTGGAGATCAACCATCTCCATGATCAGGTGATACTGCCTAAGAATATGTCTGGATTACTGATGGGACATGGGTTCCTAGGCATAAGCCACAACTCCATTGTCACACAATGGTAGGAACGAAGTTCATCTCATGAACTAGTGTACATCCAGACTACCTCTTTGGTAGCATCCTTGGTAGCGATGTATCCAGCTTTAATCGTCTAGTTTGCCACGGTATCTAGCTTGGAACTCTTCCAACATACCGTCCCTCCACTGAGGGTAAAGACAATGCCTGTGACTGACATTCAGTCAACCTTACCACCCTAAAAGCTATCCAGTGATTCTCCTCAGGATCGATTGATACCATCTCACTACACCTAGTGAGAATCCTAACATCCACTTAGATCTATCACATCGATCCAAAACCCATGATTTAGGAGGTATCACCTTGATCCGATATGGAGAATCCTTGTGATAAGAGGAGATTGACCGAGTGTAGCATAAGAAACTCCTTTCCTATCAAGAGTATGTCATCCACGTACAATACGAGGATCACCACCATACTCCCTACTACCCTTTTTGTATATACAAGGTTCATCTACCATTTTGATGAAGTCAAATGCTTTAACTACCACATCAAAACAGATGTTCCAACTCCGCGATGCCTGCTTTAACCCATAAAGCAACTTGAACATGTTTCTTCTACTCCCACTATCTACGAAGCCCTCTGGATGTGTACTTATAGACGCTCTCTTCTAAATCACTATTTAGAAAAGCAGTCATGACACCCAACAGCCAGATATCGTAGTTATGGTATGTAGCAATGGCAAGTAGGTTCCGGATGGACTTAAGCATAGGCACTGATTGTTTCGAAAGAGTGTGTTTAGTAGTTAATCGCAATCAGAACGGTGTCGCGCGTAGCTAGACCGAGGTGAGTACGGGTCGTCCTCAGGGAAACGTTGAATATTTTAATCTTACTTTTGATGTGTTGAAAAAGAGAGGAGGGATAAGAATGTTGAGGAATGGTTTCTAGATCTACGTTAAGCACTAAAGGAAAATATAGATCTAGATTATTTATGATGTAGTTAATACAAGAAGGGGCATGTAGGGTTCGTTAGGATTTAGTAGTTATGGATGATTAGTTAAAATTTACCCTTTTTATCCTTTAATAGATTTAAAACTAGAACGACGGTGATGCGTGTAGATTAGGGTTTCTGGAGGGAAAAGGAATCCCACTCTTAACCCTTATCTCGACACGGAACTCCATTCATATCTAGTCTTTACCAAAAAAATCATTAATCTAATCTCTAATCGCGTCGGAACTAACAAAGAATTGTTAGCACGCCCGATTAGGATGTTAATGATTCTTTTGATAAAGTTCATAAACTTTATAGGACTTAAAAAAGGTTTAGGGATGTTCATCATCCATTAGCCTACCCTAATTCTACGAACCCTAACAAGCGGAGAATTACTCGCGCATGTTGGGAGAAAAATAGATGGAAAGAAATTGCATAATTAAACTACGAAGAAATAGAATAAGAAAAAGAACTACCTTTATTAATCAACAAGATCAAGTACACTTTGATTCCTTAGAAAATGATTACAAAAACCTAGTTTGCTTCTCGATCTCTTCTAAGGATGTAGATGAACCGTTGATGATCAGCCTGGATGCGTGAGCCGTCTTGGACTTCGTGATCTTGTCGGCTTGATGATTTTTCCAAGAGGCTCTCGGTCTTTATTTATAGTCCCAAAGCCAGAAAGCTTGCTTCCAAATTTGGAAGCAAACTGTAAAGATTCTCCCACAAAAGTTGCATCTCCTAACTCCCCTTTACTGCGGCGGATCCGCGGCCAAAAGGGGGATTTGGCCGTGGATCCGTGGCCCTATGGTGAGATCTCATGTTGGTTTTTCTGGGGCTTCATCTGTGTCACACGTGGAGATCTGTGGAACATCTGGAAATTGGAAATCTTCTCGTAGTTGCTGCCAATTTCTAAGTTTTGCTTTCTTAATTAGGCAGGTTTGCTTTAACAACTTGATTTCCTTGATTTTAGTCCTGAAAATTCTGCACAACAACTCAAATGATAATTAGTAAAGTTTGTTTTCTTAAGATTTGTTCAATGATATTTTTTTGCATACATTTTCCTAGCAAATGCTAATTATAATATATCAGCACATGGAAAATTTTATTTTTACAGATAAACCCTCATATGTATGATATATTATAATAAAAACCTTTTTTTAATCTAGAAATAGTAGGAAAAATATAATAACAAATGTGCAATTTTATCAACTAAACAAATACCCCCAAACTTATCTTTGATCGTCCCGAGCAAACTAGTTTATTCAAGAGAAGGAAAAGAAAGGAGAAAATAAGCACACTTTCGTAGGCAAACACGATTGCACTGAGCACGTGCAACAAGCCGCTAAACCTCTAGGTGTCCCTAGTAGGAGGAGTGTTGTCTCCTGAGGGTTTTCAGCGGATTACACCCAAAAAATCCAAGAACAAAAGAGAGATAGTGAAATTTACATATAAAGCTAAGAACCACAAAAGAAAGACTTTGAAAATAAGAGTTTCCAACTACACTAACTTTTCAGTTGTCATGAGCCCTATCTTAATAGTCATGAAAAGATGTTAGAAATCACATCATCCTTCAATAAAACATCGTCTTTATTCTTCTTTCCTATCTTTCATCTAAACATCGATCATATAACACTACGTGTGTGTAATGGACATCCCTACACTCGGAGAATTCAATTCAAGCTATCATACTCTTGTCCATATACCTCAACACTTTTTAATTTGATGAATATTTATGGATTTGCTCACACATTTTCATGCGACCGTTAATACTTCTTGAGGTACTAACCGACCGATTACTTATGTGTTTGCTGATTAGGTGATAGTATTTTTCTCGTCTTGCACCACCTAAGGCATAGCAGTGACTCTCAAACCAGTTGGTCTAAGGCACTAGGTGATGAAGCACCCTCGCTATATTTTTTTATTGCTGCCTTGGCGATAACAAAACCAGTGTTCGTTTTTTTTTCTTCACCATTTTATATTTTATTCATTTTTTATTTCCTTCATACTTTGGCTTTTAGACAAGAGCATTTCAAGGTATCCTCTACTATCCCGAGTATCAAGATGTGTGTAAGTGCGTATAGTAGGGTATTAACATTCAAATTTTTGGCTTCCAGAATATAAACTATTTTTCAGACTTATTTTTATCCTCAGATTAGTGACTTCTTTCATCTTACTAACCCTTGGGACAACAGCTCATAACTACTTATTACCAGTTCGTTTAAGAAAACTTCTAATTTTTTAGATTTTCTTAAACTATTCCTATCTTTTGGATGTAATTTTTCACTTTCTAATCTTTTATTATCAAAAATATTTGTGCTAATGCAAAGTGTAATGCAAAGTAACGCGTAAATAAGCACAAACCTCCCCCAAACCTGTTTACAGCAGTGTCCTGACTGATGTCATCCGTTAAGCTCAAAATCCTGTAGACTTTGGAAGAAAAATGGGATAAGAAATAATGCAAGTGAAATCCACCCCCAAACTTATTTTTGGCTTACAATCTTATAAAAATTCCTTTTCTTTCAAGAGCCAAAATATGCCCCCAAAACTTGAGTTAAACAATATTAATCATTTAAAATCACACGAGGGGGTCAAGGTTATTGGTCAATGCCAAGCTTTGCAAAGACCGAAAGTCAACACCAACCATTCAAAAAATTTATCGATGAAGCACCAAGGTTGGTGGAAGAACATGTCACCTTTCGACGTGAAGAAGTGGGGAGGTGATAAGAGGTGTAATGGAAAAGGATTGCATCTCAATTTGGAGAGACGACACGGTAATAGTGATGATGGATTACTCGCATTATCGTGATTGTCCAGAAGGGGTGGAGGTTCAATTTCTTTATCTTGGAGTTAATTCATCTCAACACCCGTGTCTTTTAAAAATGCGAGTTCATCAGCGAAAATTTCCTCAAAGCTTTCATCGATACCCCGAAGAATAATGTCATCAGAAAAATGGGGTGATCGTCAGACTCTATAAAAAGTTCTTCATCAGCATTAGATGTTGACCCGGACAACTCGGTGGAAGAGTCCGTGTATGTATAATACATGGTTGGGTCAAGCAACAACATATGAAAAGAGTCAGCATCATGAGGTTGATCAAATTTGCTGCTGTCGAAATCCATTAATTCGATAGAACACACATGGGCATAGGGTTCGGAGGGTTCAATTCCCAACTTGTAAATGTTAAGCTCAATTGACTTCTTTCTAAAGGATAGGTTCATAGAGCCGTTTCTACAATTGATTACTGCGTTGGAAGTGGACAAAAAGGGTCGACCGAGTATCACCGGGATTTGATTGCATAGGTTTGCTACAGGTTGTGTATCTATGACGATAAAGTCCACAGGGAATATAAATTCCCCGACTTTGATTACTACATCCTCTAGCTCTCCCCTAGGTTGGGTGATAGATCGATCGGCCATCTGAAGAGTGCAATGCGCAGGTTTTAACTCTCCGATCCCTAATTGCTCATAAACAGAATACGGAAGCAAGTTAACACTAGCACCTAAATCGAGTAGAGCACGATTGATATTTTTACCCCCAATAGAAATAGAAATTATAGGACTTCCGGGGTCCTTTCATTTCTTGGATAGTTGTTGTGTAAAAGCAGTGCTCACATTACTCGCAAGGAAAACTTTTTTAGGTACTTAAACTTTTCTCTTCTTAGTGCACAAGTCCTTTAGGATTTTCGCATATGACGGAACTTGTTGAATAGCATCTAGGAGAGGAATGTTTATGATAACTTGCTTAAAAATTTCCATAATCTTCTCCATTTGTGGACTTGGTCTGTTGCCCCTTAACCTATTTGGATAAGGTTCTTTATCAATAAGGGTTTGGTCTAACATTGGAGAAGTTTGTGGGGATGGAATGGATCCCAGAATTGGTGTGGGGAACGTTTTAGGTAGATTCAAGGAAATGGGCGAAGGGTTCGAGCCTTGGGGAAAACGGAGAATAGGCTCGGGTGAAGGTGGGAGACTAGACGAATTAAGGGAAGAAGAAGAAGCTGGGGTATCATTGGTGTTACTAACATCATCACATTGCTCACCCACTCGATTATTCAGCATTTTTCCCGATCTCAACGTAGTAACGGCACTCACATTATAACTTTGTGAGTGGCCAGGATTAGGTATGGGTTGAGATGGGAGTTTCCCTTTCTCTCTCACACTCATTGCGGCGTTTAATTGTGCAAGTTGGTTTTCTATTGATTTAATACTCTCGCCGTGGGAGGCGGAGTCTTTCTGTATGGTATCAATAGAAGACTTCATCTCAGCCGACAATTGCATGGAATGTTTCATGAACAAATCCAAAGTTTGTGCAAGTGAAGAGTTGTCAGTACCGGCTACTTGTGGTGTAGAGGTATTGGCCGGATTTTGAAAATTTTGAGACTGAAAGGGAAGCTGACTTTGTGGTTGTGGTTGCTGTGGAGGAGGTCTTTGATAATTGCTTTGTTGGTTTTGGTTCCAAGCAAAGTTAGGATGATTACTCCATCCTTGATTGTAAGTAGAAGAATAAGGATCGTTTCTAGGTTGCTGCTGAAAAGCAGCATTAGTTTGAACCGATGCATTCATAGGACATTCTTCCGTTAAGTGTAAAGGATCTGAACAGCAACCACAGACGGTCTTGGGAAGCGTGACCTGATTTAGGGAGAAAGATGAGAACTTGTTCTCAATAGCGCCGAGTTTCTTCTGCATCGCTGCCATTTCGGCTTTTACTGCGATGGAAACATTGAGCTGGTGAATACCTCCCTTAGATGAAGGTGGTCTTACGCTTTCCCACTGCAAAGTGTTTTCAGCGAGATCTTCCAGATACTTCCAAGCTTCACCGTCATCTTTAGACATGAGATTGCATCGACACATTGTTTCAAGCATCTGCTTTGTCGCTGGATTAATGCCCTCATATATAATTCGGCATAAATCCCATCTATTGATTCCATGATGAGGACATTGGACAAGCAGATCCTTGAAACGTTCAAAGCACTTTCAAAATGGTTCATTAGGAAGCTGGGTGAACTGGTTGATCTCGCTTCTAACACGGGCAGTCTTATGGTTTGGGTAAAACTTCTTAAGAAATGCTATTATGAATTCATCCCAATTAGTGATAGAGTGTGCGGCAGTATTATAAAGCCATTTGTCTGCCAAGTCGCACAGTGTGAATGGGAGAAGACGCAAGCGCATAGCATCGACAGTCAACTGTGAAGTAGCTATCATTGCGCATACGTTTTCGAATTTGGTGATGAAAACGTACGCGTCTTCCGACTCAAGCCCGTGAAATTTAGGCAGCAGATTGATGTAGTGGGGTTTAATTTCGAAATTATCCCCGTTAGCTGGTGGAAGAGATAGACAAGTGGGAAGAGGACCACGGATAGGATAGCATCTCTCTTGCAGAGAGATGCGCAGTGGATTCTGCGCACCTACGGGCGGTGGCAGCATGGTGTTATATTCTGATGGAGTGCCGTCCATCTCAGTCGTGATGTGTGGTGGGGGAAAAGAATATGAAGAAGTACCGACTTCGGCGTCGATAGCAGGAACGCGGACAAGACGGGCACTAGAATCCCGTGTCCAGCCAAGCATGCACTAAGCGGGTTTAGTGCAAGTGGCAACGTGTGTGTGCTTTAAAATTGGTTTGTTTTGAAAAAAGTGGGACTCAAGACAAATCACTCTACAATTCACAAACAACCCTAGAACTAAGGTTACCTAGGTCAGTCTCTAGACCGCTCCTAGTGTAGGGTTCCTGGGCATACTAATGAGGTCTCACAAGGCATCAACCATGCCAAATTCAAAAATTACAAGTGCCGAGAAACCCTAATACAGATCGTTAACTAGATTTTAGGCGAAACAAGAAGCTAGTTAACAAATTAACTAAGTGAACGGAAATACAACCTTTATAGATCCGGTTCTCCACCTCCATAGCTCCATGATGAAGTCCCCTTGCTGTCCAAAACCAATCCCGGGCTCTAGCGTCGGCTTCATTGGAGAAATGGGCGGGCTAGGTCATCGACAACGATGCCGAAGATGATCTACGTCGAGGCATCACAAGATCAAGCTCCAACTTCACCAAGCCACAAAAACTTGTGAAGGAAACACCCTATACTACTTGGCAAGAGGTAGAGGATGAAGAAATAGGAGGTGGGTTCACTTTAGAATTGGATTTCTCACTCATTTTCACAAGTTGCCATTGTTGATAGCAAGCTTTTTCTTCAAGTGAAGAAGAAGAAGAAGAAGCAAGAATATGATAAGTTTTTTTTTTAAAAAGAAAATAAAATCAATACTTATCATATTCAAACCATGATTAGGTGTAGAGAATAAACTAGGGTTAAGTGGAATGGTTAGGTTAAAGGAAAGAAACAAAATGGTCAACTTTTCAAACCTTCATGAACTTTCAATATAAAAAAAAACTAGCAACCATTTTATTTCTTTCCAAAATGAAATAAATAAATGAATAAATAAATAAAAACCTTAACCATTGACATAACCAAGGTTTAAACCAAAACTACACCCAAGTGAGCATGTATCATCAAACATGATACAAACAAGTGCACAAAAGTATATTACATATACAAGTTGTGTACTTCAAGTGAGAAAATCCTTTCAAAATGAACCAATACTAGTTAATGCAAAGTAATATATCAAATATATAATTATGCATTAAATCATTAAATCAACACTTGATTTAACGATCCGGTCATATCGCATATAACCGACCAGTATCCTATGTATCAGCTTATCGAATGAATCCTTGATTCGATATTTATATCGCATATAACCAATCGATACATTCATCGCAAGAATAGAATACGGTATCACATACACGCATTATTCTCGGTCCCGCACATATCTCATATGCGCTCCTATTTCGTTTCGCTTGAGCCAGGAAACCTCTGTGTAGGACTCTAAAGACTCGTCAATACGCCGGCAGCAGGTGATGATCATATCAAACACCCACAAGCCGCAAGCGGTCTGCTAAACGTAATGGCCACCCGGGTATTGAGCGATCAGAAGATCGACGAGCAAGCCCGCTCATACTCCTGTGAATCCAACCAGTAACACTTACCGTACAGTCCGATCTGTTCGTCTGATATGTCGCATATATCGCCTAGGGGTGGTAAACGTCAGACCCCAATAGCTCGATAAGTCGTGTCGATATGAGGTCTATAACGGTTCGAGAAACTACTGGTAACACTTACCAGTAAATCTCAGCAACCCTGGCCAGGGATTTCCGGTTATAGCCAATCGAACACAGCGCAACATCAACTCCCTATACCGGGAGAGACGAATCCCCTCCTATCGCTCATTGCCTCCATGTGATTCGGGACTGTACCCAAAAGCCACCGTTTTGCACGCCCTCTTGGACGTGGTAAGGTGGAAATCAAAGCACAGTGGGAACCACACAAGACTCTATGACGATCTCGGGTCAACAGACTACTCTGTACCAGTGTCACCAGAGAACTGCCATCTGACGTAAGGTATAATACCATCTGGGAGTTCTCGGCGAGTCCGTCCAGTGTAGCCAGTCTCCACTGAGCACCCGTATATCATCTCTTATGTCAAACACCAATGGATATGGGATCATCCATCGCCCATCTGTATGGGTCGAGAGGGTATACGCTAATCAACTCCGGTATATCGATGCCCCGTCTCGATATACCCAAGACTAGGGACCTTGAAGGATGTACTTATGGACTACCATGTCCCCACTAGTATGATCTGCATCATAGTCCAGGTAGTCAAGTACACATCCTAAGGGCTTTACCAACATGTAACAGAGAAACAATCAGTGTACACGTTAAGGTAAAGAGTAACTAGATAGCATACTATCATGTCGAGCAAGAAAGTCCTCCCTATATATGTCCCAGCATCCACTACAATATACATCCAATGTACAGTAATGGCCTCTAGGGCATACATATAACTAACAATCTCCCACTTGCACTAGGGCCATCTGATAGCAGTGGTTGCAGTATCTCATACTCAACCATCGCATAAAAGTCTCTCTCTGGGAAAAGGCCTTTGTGAGTAGATCCGCCATGTTGTCCTCTGAGTCTACTCTCCTAACCTCGATCACCTTGGAGATCAACCATCTCCATGATCAGGTGACACTGCCTTAGAATATGTCTGGATCACTGATGGGATGGGTGTTCCTTGGCATAAGCCACAACTCCATTGTCTCACAATGGTTGGAACGTAGTTCATCTCATGAACCAATATACACCCAAACATCCTCTTTGGTAGCATCTTAAGTAGCGATGTATCCTGCCTTTATCGTCTTGTATGCCACGGTATCTAGCTTGGAACTTTTCCAACATACCGTCCCTCCACTGAGGGTAAAAACAATGCCTGTGACTGACATTCAGTCGTCATTATCACCCTGGAACCCTTCCAGTGATTCTCCCTAGGATCGGTTGATACCATCTCACTACAACTAGTGAGAATTCTAACATCCAAATAGATCTATCTCATAGATCCAAAACCCAGGATTTAGGAGGTATCATTATGATCCTTTATGGAGAATCATTGTGATAAGCGGAGATTGACCGAGCGTAGCATAGGAAACTTCTTTCTTATCAAGAGTATGTCATCCACGTACTCTACGAGGATCGCCACCATACTCCCTACTACCTTTTTGTTTATACAAGGTTCATCTACCATTTTGATGATGTCAAACTCTTTGACTAGCACATCAAAACAGATGTTCCAACTCCGCGATGCCTGCTTTAATCTTTAAAGCATCTTGTGCACGTTTCCGCTGCTCCTACTGTCTACGAAGCCCTCTGGCTGTGTATTTATAGACGCACTCTTCTAAATCAATATTTAGAAAAGCAGTCATGACACCCAACCGCCAGATATCGTAGTCATGGTATGTAGCCGTGGCAAGTAGGATCTGGATGGACTTAAGCATAGATCCTTAGAAAAGGTTTCATCATAATCCATGCCTGGTCGATGACGAAAAGCTTTAACAAGTCTAGCTATGAAAGTCTCAACTTTTCCATGTACACCAAGTAATCTTCTCAAGATATACTTGCTCCTGATGGGGATTTTAACCCTTCAGATAAAGCAACTAAAGTCCATACTTTGTTGGTGTATAAGGATTCCATCTCAGATCACTAAGCATCCAGCCATTCTCACAGAGTCCCACTCCTGATGGCCAGCTCGAAACTAGTTGGGTCATCATCTCATGATGCAATCCTCGCTCCCACTGTCATAGAGAAACCGAAGTATCTCTCAGGTGGGTGAGGAACCCTACTAGATCGGCGGAGAGGCTGAGGTTCGTTGGTAACTATTGAATCCTTTCGTTCTTTCAAATCATCAGCTGCAGTTTGTATAGCTGGAACATTTCCAGTTCTACATAACAGACCTTGCCTCGAGCTTGTCCAGATTATGCTTTTAGACATAGCCCGGAAAACCCCAAATCTTAACCAACTTAAGATATGGGCTCTTCCCTTTCCATATCACATATGAAGCGGTAGGCAATTGATTTGATTGGAACCGTATTCAATAGGTATGCAACTTCTCAAGCGCATAACTCCCTAAAAGGAAATAGGACACTCAGCAGTACTCATCATAGAGCGTACCATATCGCATAGGGTGCTATTGCTCCGCCCCGATATACCATCGTGCTATGGTGTATACGGAGGAGTAATGCTGAGAGAGAATCTCATTCTCCTTTAGAATAATCCAGGATTTCCGTGCTCAAGTATTCTCCTCCTCGATCTCATCAAAGGACATAATACTTATATCCGTATTTTGATTCTCTACTTCTAACTTATATTCTGTGAATATCTCAAAAGGTTCGGACTTGTGTTTCAACAGGAACATATGTCTGAATCTTGAGAGATTATCAGAGAATGTAACGAAGTACAAAGAACCAGTCCTGGCATATGTAGACAGGGGACCTTACATACATCAACATGTATCATCCCAAGAGTTCACTAACTCTTTCTCTGTTTCCAGTAAACAGAGCTATGGTCATCGTATCTTTGTGACATGACTGGTAAGTTTCATAAGATGTAAATTCAAACTGATTTAAATATACATCTAAATGTAACTTCAGCCAGTCGGGTCGCATTGATATGACCTAGTCTACAATGCCTCAAGAAGGATCCGTTCATTTCTGAACTCTTCCTCTTTTGTGTGTTCAGTATACTAAAGAACTGTAGTTTGATTTAGAACATCAATGCTTTTAGATAACGTGCCTGAACCGATCAACTTTTGATATAGGAAATGTTCAAAACATTATCCAACAATACAAAATTTTATCATTTCTTTACTGATAAAGAGACTGATATGATTTTGTATATCAGGTTCGGTATCTAATAACATTCGTTCAGAATCAATGTATTGGTAATACAGGGTGACAGTGACCAACAGACTTGGCTGCAACACTTGCCCCGTTTTCTGTCTCATGAAACTTATCATCCGTTCTCAGTTTTTCTACCCTTTTGTAGCCCTATGTAACAGATTACATATCTGGGATCTTGATCTGGTATCACATACCCAGGACGTAAAGGATACTGAGAAACAGTTCTCTGTAATGAACACATCCGAAGATGATGCATCAACATGCACTTTCTTCGTTTGGGCGGCACGGGAATTCTGGTAATCCCCAATTTCCTGCTCTGTCTTACAACAATTATAAGTTGGAGCGGGACCAACGTTCCCCAGCTCAGTATAACAAGCGGGTTCGGTCAAATATCCGTATTATTATCTTGATTAAGGCGTGACATGGTCGCTACCAGGAGAGAGAGAGAAGAAAACACTCAGCGTATGCTCTTGCAAGAATAGATTGGTTATAATTTTATCTAATCAGGATGGCTCCCACTGTTTTTATCAAATCTTCCTTCAAACCCTAAAAGGAAAGACTAGCCGGGATTAATTACACACTACAAGTTCGCCAATCTTTCAGCCAGGCCAGTGTCGGTACTTTGAGGGAGGTCCCCCGTGCTTTCGCACGAACCTAATTAATGTAAACCTCGTTTTCCCAGAGGCGTAACCCCGTTGACTCCTTTCTAGACACCTACTTGATTAGCTAATTATAATGTGTAAAACTCTCCCAGGAGTAACTCTTACTCGCAGCGGGTATCGGGATCCAACTATCTCATAGAAGGTATGCAATCTCATTGCAAATTTCAACACTTGAAATTCCCGATAATATTTTGCCCCAAGTGATCTATGACCTTGACTGAGTCAACAAACCATAGACCGCAAGTAAAGTTCAACCCGTCATTTCCTGATTGAATTAAACCCACCCGCACGACCCTTGACTGAGTCAACAAGGCCGCATGACTACCCTAATCCAATCGCATCATATGCTTTGCAGATAAGCACTAATCAGCTACCGTACACTACGCCTTGACTGAGTCAACAAACGCAGCATGAATACTAACTAGGACTTATCTGAAATGACGAAGGGCTACGACAGGTTTTTAAGAAAACCATTTGCGTAATGAACTTTATATCGTTGTAGAATCAAATAATTTTAAAATGGAGTGTTTTTGAGGCTTTTCTAGTTTTGCTAAAGGAGTCACTCCCGGTGAAGGGATCGTCGGTCCTTTCCTCTTCGAATGAAGTGCGGGATATATCATATATATCACTGTGCAAAGCAAAACTCTTAAAAGCAATCAGAAGACAAACCGAGTGTGTAGCATCTGCCAGTTGTTGCTAAAGGAGTCACTCCCGGTGAAGGGATCTCGGCCCTTTTCTCATCGAATAAGGTGCAGGGTATATCATATATACCGCTGTGCAAAGCAAGAACTGTAGCTACCTATTTTATTTTGAAATTCGATTCTACAACATCTTTAGGTTTCTTTTATTTCATTAATCACATTAATGAAGTCCCATCATTTAAATACCTAAACATCACAGATAAATACGACGTACACTCATGCCATCCGCATTCGCCTCGATGTCCCCTCGTGCACCGTTAGGTTAGGTAACTAACGGCAGAGCGGGGCAGGGCTAGCACGGGTGTCAAACATAAGTAACATCTATATAATATATCATATATACTATATAAAGTATCTATCACAGAACATATCACATGATCACATCACAGATATCGCAACAGAAGAATCATATGAAATATTGGATATACTAGGACGTCCGTGTTTTTCAATACGAGCCAGTATAAAACACGGATTCCACGGTCGTGATGAATAGCCAAACCCACAACCCTAGACCCCTACGAGAGCGGCAAGAAACTCTACCAATTCTAGAGTTAGGAGACCCGGACTCGACTCCTCGAGTTGGTCTCCCACTGGACTCCAGAACCCGGTTACTTGTGCTCCCCTCCTTGGGTCTATCCTAGTGCGGAAAAGTAAATAATATACAAAGGGTGACAACTTCCGCAACCTGGAAGTGCCCCAATAAAAGAATATTACATACAAGTTTTTACATGAATGAAAATGAAAAACAGTCATCTCACATAAAAACCCCCGGCTATTCAAACACGACGATCCAATATAACATATCCAGCAACACATAACATCACATGTCATCAACGTAATTGAATATGCGCATCCCAATTGTCGTTGGCATATAGCAACGAAACCGGCGATATCACATGTTACACTTACGGTCAGAGAAAAGAAAGTGTAAAACTACAATAGTTGGAATCCGCAACATCCTCAGACATCGCATGCCTGACTAAATGAATTCCTTAGACATCGCATGCCTAACAATTATAAACCCCGCATTTCAGTCTCATTATCGAAAACTCTTTTCAATATCAAGTCGGGCAATTCAACAAGATTCCCGACATCCTGACCAAATGCTCGTCGCAAACTTTAGTAGGTGGCCGCACCCCCGATGCCGTCGACAAAGTGCACCAAGGCGGAACACCGCTGCCGCGAGCACCCGGACGGATGTTTTCGGCGACGGGGTTCTCCTACAGTCACTTGGTCGGGGCTATGGAGTGAGGCTGTCTATTAAGTTTACCCGGCGAGTATCCGCGTACGCTACGTGATTGCGACGGACTTTTGATCACATCAAAATTCCGTGGCAACCGATCAAGTGAGACTAAAGTGCTATGTTTATAACATTCATTCAGTTATCTCATAACTACTTGTGAATTCCAATTATTGTATCACATTCCAGATAAATAGAAAATGTTAAACTTTCCGATCGAACAGTCGAATACCCAAGTTTTCCCGAAACAGCTCAACACATGAAATAAGTTTAAAAACATTCACTTCGTGCCTCAGTACCAACGGTCCAGCCGTAGAAGGGTCAAGCCAACGCCTCACATGTGGCACGCCGTACTGCCCCAAACCCGAAGGTTCAAAGGGCAGTTCAAGACGGTCACATAATCGAGTTAAGGTTTTTTGTCTTCTAGAGGGTCCATTGCGTTACTTGCACTACTTAGAACGTCTTTAAACCTCGGAAAAATCCAACATTTGGAAATTTTCCGGCAGGGAAAAAGTTGGGTATTTATATCCGGTCGAACCTTTTAACACATTCTATAATTATCCGGAAAGACACATAGACAAAGTTTGATACTCCGATCGAAACACCGAGTCCCCAATACAACCCAGAAAATTCAACTCTTGAATAAATATTAAAAATTCCCAGGAAAACCAGCACTGCAAAGTAGGAGTTACTGTGCAAAATTAAATGCACAAGGAGACATTTCGGCCGCGGAACCGCCGCACAAGCCATGCTTGTGCCACGGAACCGCGGCTGTTTGATGGATTCAGGCTGTCGAATTTCACAGTAACCCTTACAATCTCCTGCTGAATTTTCTGCATATTTTTAATCTGGAAAAAACCCTGTTTTTGAAAATAGTACAGAGAGCATGTTTGTGTTAGGGTTTCGGTTCGATCGGACTTCAAACGTCGTCTACACTTCGCCTAAGGCTCTAGCTAGGCTCTGATACCACTGTAGGGTTCCTGGGCACACTAATGAGGTCTCACAAGGCATCAACCATGCCAAATTCAAAAATTACAAGTGCCGAGAAACCCTAATACGGATCGTTAACTAGATTTTAGGCGAAACAAGAAGCTAGTTAACAAATTAACTAAGTGAACGGAAATACAACCTTTGTAGATCCGGTTCTCCACCTCCATAGCTCCATGATGAAGTCCCCTTGCTGTCCAAAATCAATCCCGGGCTCTAGCGTCGGCTTCATCGGAGAAATAGGCGGGCTAGGTCATCGACAACGATGCCGAAGATGATCTACGTCGAGGCATCACAAGATCAAGCTCCAACTTCACCAAGCCACAAAAACTTGTGAAGGAAACACCCTATACTACTTGGCAAGAGGTAGAGGATGAAGAAATAGGAGGTGGGTTCACTTTAGAATTGGATTTCTCACTCATTTTCACAAGTTGCCATTGTTGATAGCAAGCATTTTCTTCAAGTGAAGAAGAAGAAGAAGAAGCAAGAATATGATAAGTTTTTTTTTTTAAAAAGAAAAGAAAATCAATACTTATCATATTCAAACCATGATTAGGTGTAGAGAATAAACTAGGGTTAAGTGGAATGGTTAGGTTAAAGGAAAGAAACAAAATGGTCAACTTTTCAAACCTTCATGAACTTTCAATATAAAACAAAACTAGCAACCATTTTATTTCTTGCCAAAATGAAATAAATAAATGAATAAATAAATAAAAACCTTAACCATTTACATAACCAAGGTTTAAACCAAAACTACACCCAAGTGAGCATGTATCATCAAACATGATACAAACAAGTGCACAAAAGTATATCACATATACAAGTTGTGTACTTCAAGTGAGAAAATCCTTTCAAAATGAACCAATACTAGTTAATGCAAAGTAATATATCAAATATATAATTATGCATTAAATCATTAACTCAACACTTGATTTAACGATCCGGTCATATCGCATATAACCGACCAGTATCCTATGTATCAGCTTATCGAATCAATCCTTGATTCGATATTTATATCGCATATAACCAATCGATACATTCATCGCAAGAATAGAATACGGTATCACATACACGCATTATTCTCGGTCCCGCACATATCTCATATGCGCTCCTATTTCGTTTCGCTTGAGCCAGGAAACCTCTGTGTAGGACTCTAAAGACTCGTCAATACGCCGGCAGCAGGTGATGATCATATCAAACACCCACAAGCCGCAAGCGGTCTGCTAAACGTAACGGCCACCCGGGTATTGAGCGATCAGAAGATCGACGAGCAAGCCCGCTCATACTCCTGTGAATCCAACCAGTAACACTTACCGTACAGTCCGATCTGTTCGTCTGATATGTCGCATATCTCGCCTAGGGGTGGTAAACGTCAGACCCCAATAGCTCGATAAGTCGTGTCGATATGAGGTCTATAACGGTTCGAGAAACTACTGGTAACACTTACCAGTAAATCTCAGCAACCCTGGCCAGGGATTTCCGGTTATAGCCAATCGAACACAGCGCAACATCAACTCCCTATACCGGGAGAGACGAATCCCCTCCTATCGCTCATTGCCTCCATGTGATTCGGGACTGTACCCAAAAGCCACCGTTTTGCACGCCCTCTTGGACGTGGTAAGGTGGAAATTAAAGCACAGTGGGAACCATACAAGACTCTATGACGATCTCGGGTCAACAGACTACTCTGTACCAGTGTCACCAGAGAACTGCCATCTGACGTAAGGTATAATACCATCTGGGAGTTCTCGGCGAGTCCGCCCAGTGTACCCAGTCTCCACTGAGCACCCGTATATCATCTCTGATGTCAAACACCAATGGATATGGGATCATCCATCGCCCATCTGTATGGGTCGAGAGGGTATACGCTAGTCAACTCTGGTATATCGATGCCCCGTCTCGATATACCCACGACTAGGGACCTTGAAGGATGTACTTATGGACTACCATGTCCCCACTAGTATGATCTGCATCATAGTCCAGGTAGTCAAGTACACATCCTAAGGGCTTTACCAACATGTAACAGAGAGACAATCAGTGTACACGTTAAGGTAAAGAGTAACCAGATAGCATACTATCATGTCGAGCAAGAAAGTCCTCCCTATATATGTCCCAGCATCCACTACAATATACATCCAATGTACAGTAATGGCCTCTAGGGCATACATATAACTAACACCTAAACTTCCAAAGGACAAGCCGCAGGATCAATCCTCTACCACCTCTTTACTACTCTTATGACCAGGTAAGTGGGAGGTATCTGCTATACGAATCACCGAAAATAGCGGGCCTAATTAAGTAAACCACTTGCCTTAGACACACTTACCTAGGCACTGTTAGTTATATGTATGCCCTAGAGGCCATTACTGTACATACGATGTATATTGTAATGGATGCTTGGATATATATAGGGAGGACTTTCTTGCTCGACATGATAGTATTCTATCTGGTTGTACTTTATCTTAACATGTACTCTGATTGTCTCTATATTACATGTTGATAAAGCCCTTAGGATGTGTACTCGACTACTGGGACTATGATGAGATCATACTAGTGGGACCACGGTAGTCGACGAGTACATCCTATAACTGTTCCTAGTCGAGGGTATATCGAGACAGGGCATTGATGCACCAGAGTAGACTAGCGTATACGCATCTTGACCCATATGATGGGCGATGGATAATCTCATATCCATCGGTGTTTGACATCAAGGATTGTGTACGGGTGCTCAGTGGAGACTGGGTACACTGGACGGACTCGCCGAGAACTCCCAGATGGTATTATACCACACGTCAGATGGCAGTTCTCCGGTGACACTGGTACAGAGTAGTCTGTTGACCCGAGATCGTCATAGAGTCTTGTGTGATTCCCACTGTGCTTTGATTTCCATCATACCACGTCCAAGAGGGCGTGCAAAAAGGTGGCTTTTGGGTACAGTCCCGAATCACATGGAGGCAATGAGCGATAGGAGGGGATTCGTCTCTCCCGGTATAGGGAGTTGATGTTGTGCTGTGTTCGATTGGCTATAACCGGAAATCCTTGGCCAGGGTTGCTGAGATTTACTGGTAAGTGTTATCAGTAGTTTCTCGAACTGTTATAGACCTCATATCGACACGACTTATCGAGCTACTGGGGTCTGACGTTTACCACCCCTAGGCGAGATATGCGACATATCAGACGACGAGACCGGACTGTACGGGAGTGTTACTGTTTGGATTCACAGGAGAATGTACAGGCTTGCTTGTTGATCTTCTGAGCGCTCAATACCTGGGTAGCTGTTACGTTTAGCTGACCGCTTGCAGCTTGTGGGTGTTTGATATGATCATCACCTACTGCCGGCGTATTGACGATTCTTTAGAGTCCTACACAGAGGTTTCTTGGCTAAGGCAAAACGGAGTAGGAGCACATATGTGATATGTGCGGGACCGAGGATAATACGATATGAGATACCGTATTCTATTCTCGCGATATTTGATATCAGCCGCGTCATCGGATCAAGTGTTGATTCGATGAATCGGTATGGATAAATATTAGTCGGTTATGTGCGATATAGCCGGATTGTCGGATCAAGTGTTGATTCAATAATTTAATGTATAATAATATATATGATATATTAAATTACATTAACTAATATTAGCTCACTAAAAGATTCTTTTTCTCACTCGGGTAATACATTGATATATATGCGATATATGTTAATTGTATTATTTTTTTTTTGGTTACAATAAATATTATATATATGATATATAATATTGTAACATGATATGATAACTAATGCAACATGTTTAGTAAAGATTAATCAAGATTAGGGTTTGATTTGGGTTAATGACTTCTAGTAGATTTTAGAAGGTTTTCTTTTTTTTTTTGGAAAAGATATTTTCAAGTGACTCATTCTTAACCTAACCCAAACCCTAGCCTTGGTAAATTCTCTACAAAGGTTAAGTTAACCATGGTTGCATTATTGATCATTATCTTCTTTGCATTATTCATCACAAAAGGAATTCTATTATTCTTCATCTTCTTCCTTCTTCTTTCTTCATGGAAAAGGCTTACTAGCTTTTTTCCAAGTGATGAATAAATGTGAGAAAAAGATAAATAAAGAGAGCAAAAATCCTACTTCATCATCCTCATCTTCCCTTGCCCTTTAGATGAGAGTGTTCACTCAATTTTAGTGAGTGTTAGCTTGTGTTAATGAAACTTCAAGGTAGATCATCTTTGTATCGAAGATCGGAAGCAAGACTGCATCTTTCTCTTCGTGGAACCTCTCGAGAGTCCGGAACCCGATGATCGCAGCGAAAGGACCACAACACGGAGCTTATGAAGTGAAGGACCGGATCTACAAAGATTGTAATCCCTCTCACTTATTGTTAAAGTGTTTAACATGTTAGTTTTTGCCTAAACCCTAGTTTAAAGATCCGTATTCGGGTTGTTCGGCACGGCTAAAATTTTAATCGGGCATGGTTGATACCTCGTAGACCCTTGTGCGCGTGCCTAGCAACCCTACAGTGGTATCAGAGCAAAGCTAGAGCTTTAGGCGAAGTCTAGACGAAGTTTAAAGTCCGATCGAAACCCGAAACCCCGATGTTTACCCTTCTCTGTACATTTTTCAAAAATGTGGTTTTTTACTAATTAAAAATTCTCAGAAAAACAAGCAGGAAAAACTAAGAATTACTGTGAAGTACGGACTTCTAATTCGCTAAAATGACCGCGGAACCGCGGCCAAACCAAGGGTTTTGCGGCGGTTCCCCGGCCAAAATTTCGAGTTAGTCCCTGGAATTTCTTGTATTTATTCTTAGGTCCTTTCTTGTTATTTTTTTCTGTAAATATTTTAATTCCACTCAAGTGTTGAGTTTTCTAGGGTTGTATTGGGGAATCGTTGATTCGATCGGATATTATAACTTTATTTAGTTTGTCCGGATAATTTTTAGAAACTGTTAAAAAGTTCGAACGGATATCAATAACTCACTTTTTCCCCTTTCGGAAATTTTTTCAAAAGTTGGATTTTTTCTCGTGTTTAAGAACGTTCTAAGTCGTGCAAGTAACGCGGTGGACCCTCTAGAAGACAACAAACCTTAACTCGATTATGTGACCATCTTGAACTGCCTTTTGAACCTTAGGGTTTGGGGCAGTACGGCGTGCCACATGTGAGGCGTTGGCTTGACCCTTCTACGGCTGGACCATTGGTACTGTGGCATGTGATAGATGTTTTTAAACTGATTTCAAGTGTTGAGATATATTGGGGAAATCTTGGGTGTTTGATTATTCGATCGGAAAGTTTAACATTATCTATTTATCTGGAATGTGATACAATATTTGGAATCCACAGGTAGTTATGAGATAACTAATTTGAATGTTATAAATCTAGCAGTTCAGTCTCAAATGATCGGCTGCCACGAAATTTTGATGTGATCAAAAGTCCGTCGCAATCACGTAGCGTACGCGGATACTCGCCGGGTAAACTTAATAGACAGCTACGCCCCATAGCCCTGACCAAGTGACTGTAGGAGAACCCCGTGGCCGAAAGCATCCGTTCGGGTGCTCGCGGCAACGGTGTTCCGCCTTAGTGCACTTCGTCGACGGCATCTGGGGGTGCGGCCGTCTACTAAAGTTTGCGATGAGCATTCGATCAGAATATCGGGAATCTTGTTGAATTCCACGACTTGACATTGAAAAGAGTTTTCGATAAATGAGACTAAAATGCGGGGTTTATAATTGTTAGGCATGTGATGTCTAAGAAATTCATTTGGTTAGGCATGCGATGTCTAAGGAAGTTGCGGATTCCAACTGTTGTAGTTTTACACTTTCTTTTCTGTGACCGTAAGTGTAGTATGTAGTTGTATCGCCGGTTTTCGTTGCTATACATCGACGACAATCGGCGTATGCATACTTACTTACGTTGATGATATGAGATATTATGTGTTGCTGTGATATGTTATATTGGATCATCGTGATTGAATAGCCGGGGGTTTTATGTGAGATGAGAGTTTTTCTTTTTCATTCATGTAAAATTTATTGTATGTAATATTCTTTTATTGGGGCACTTCCAGGTTGCGGAAGATGCCACCGTTGTTGTATATTATTTACTTTTCCGCATTAGGTAGACCCAAGGCGGGGAGCACAAGTAACCGGGTTCTAGGGTCCAGTGGGAGATCATCTCGAGGAGTCGAGACCGGGTTTCCTAACCCTAGAATTGGCAGTGTTGCTTGCCGCTCTCGTAGGGGTCTAGGGATGTGGGTTTGTCTATTCATCGCAACCGTGGAATCCGTGTTTTATACAGGCTCATACTAAAACACGGACTTCCTAGTATATCCAATATTTCATATATGTTCTTCTGCTGCAATGTTCTGTGATGAGATCATATTACTTCCTGTGACGAATGTTTATATTATATATATGAGATATATGTTATATTGCAGATTTCGTTTCAAAAGAGATGCTTGTGAAGCATATTAAAATAGGACTTCATTAATGAGATTAATGAAATAAAAGAAACCAAAGATGTTGTAGAAACTTGTTTAATAAAAACTGGTAGCTCTAGTTCTTGCTTTGCATAGCGGTGTTCCTTATAGAACATCCAGTACCTTATTCGATAAGGAAAGAGCCGAGATCCCTTCACCGGGAGTGACCTCTTTAGTGAAACTAGCAGATGCTACAAACTCGGTTTGTCTTTTGATTGCTTCTATAGTTCTTGCTTTGCATAGTGATATTTGTGAAATATCCTGCACCTTATTCGATGAGGAAAGGGCCGACGATCCCTTCACCGGGAGTGGCCCCTTTAGCAAAACTAGAAAAGCCTCAAAAACACTCCATTTAAAATCACTCGATTCTACGACGATATCAAGTTCATTACGCTCAAGGTTTTCTAAAAAACCTGTGTAGCCCTCCGTCATTTCAGATAGATATTATTTAGTATTCGTGCTATGTTTGTTGACTTAGTTAAGGCATAGTGTACGGTAGCTAAGTAATGTTTATCTGCTAAAACATGAGATGTGATTGGATTAGGGTATTCGTACGGCCTTGTTGACTCAGTTAAGGGTCGTACGGGTGGGTTTAATTCAATCGGGAAATGTACGGGTTGAACTTGACTTGCGATTTAAGGTTTGTTGACTTAGTTAAGGTCATAGATCGCTAGGGGCAAAATATTATTGGGAATTTCAAGTGTTGAAATTTGCAATGAGATTGCATACCTTCTATGAGATAGTTGAATCCCAATACCCACTGCGAGTAAGAGTTACTCCTGGGAGAGTTTTACACATTATAATTAGCCGATCAAGTAGGTGTCTAGAAAGGTGTTAACGGGGTTACGCCCCTGGAAAAACGAGGTTTACTTTAATTAGGTTCGTGCGAAAGCACGGGGGACCTCACTCAAAGTACCGATACTAGCCTGGCTGAAAGATTGGAGAACTTGTAGCGTGTAATTAATCCCGGCTAGTCTTTCCTTTTAGGGTTTGAAGGACGATTTGACAAAAACAGTAGGAGACATCCTGATTAGATATATTAGATAACCAATCTAATCTTGCAAGAGCCTACGCTGAGTGTTTTCTTCTCTCTCTTTCCAGGTAGCGACAATATCACGCCTTAATCAAGATAATAAAATGGATGAATTGACCGAACCCGCATGTTATACTGAGCTGGGGAACGTTGGTCCCGCTCCAACTTATAATTGTTATAAGACTGAGCAGGAAATTAGGGAATACCAGATTTCCCGTGCCGCCCAAACGAAGAAAGTGCATGCTGATACATCTTTTTCGGGTGTGTTCATTACAAAGAACTGTTTCTCAGTATTCTTTACGTCCTAGGTATGAGATACCAGATCAGGATCCCGCATATGTAACCTGTTACATGGGCTACAGAAAGGTAGAGAACTGAGAAGGGGTGATATGTTTCATGAGACAGAAAATAGTGCAAGTGTTGCAGCCAAGTCTGTTGGTCACTATCACCCTGTATTACCAGAATACATTGATTCTGAACAAATGTTATTAGATACCGAACCTGATATACAAAATCATATCAGTCTCTTTATTAGTAAAGAAGGATATAATTTTGTATTGTTGGATAATGTTTTGAACATTTCCTATATCAATAGTTGATCGGTTCAGGCACGTTATCTAAAAGCATTGACGTTCTAAATCAAACCACAGTTCTTAGTATATAGAACACATACAAGAGGAAGAGTTTAGAAATGAACGAATCCTTCTTGAGGTATTGTAGACTAGGTCATGTCAATGCGACCCGACTAGCTAAGTTACATTGAGATGCACATTTAAATCTGTTTGAATTTACATCTTGTGAAACTTGCTAGTCATGTCACAAAGATAAGATGACCATAGCTCTGTTTATTGGAAACAGAGAAAGAGTTAGTGAACTCTTGGGATTGATACATGATGATGTATGAAAGTCCCCTGTCTACACATGCCAAGACCGGTTTTTTTTGTACTTCATTACATTCTCTAATAATCTCTCAAGATTCAGACATATGTTTCTGTTGAAACACAAGTCCGAAGCTTTTGAGATATTCACAGAATATAAGTTAGAAGTAGAGAACCAACAACGGGTATAAGTATTATGTCCTTTGATGAGATCAAGGAGGAGAATACTTAAGCGCGGAATTCCTGGACTATTCTAAAGGAGAATGAGATTCTCTCTCAGCATTACTCCTCCGTATACACCATAGCATGATAGTATATTGGAGCGGAGCAATAACACCCTATGTGATATGGTGTGCTCTATGATGAGTACTACTGAGTTTCCTATTTTCTTTTGGGAGTTATGCACTTGAGAAGCTGCATACCTATTGAATGTGGATTCAATAGTTTCCAACGAACCTCAGCCTCTCCACCGATCTAGTAGGGTTCATCACCCACCTGAGAGATACTTCGGTTTCTCTATGACAGTGGGAGCGAAGATTGCATCATGAGATGATGACCCAACTAGTTTCGAGCTGGCCATCAGGAGTGGGACTCTGTGAAAATGGCTGGATGCTTAGCAATCTGAGATGGAATCCTTATACACCGACAAAGTATGGACTTTGGTTGCTTTATCTGAAGGGTTAAATCCCCATCAGGAGCAAGTATATCTTGAGAAGATTACTTGGTGTACATGGAAAAGTTGAGACTTTCAAAGCTATGCTTAGGTCCATCCAGATCCTACTTGCCACGGCTACATACCATGACTACGATATCTGGTGGTTGGGTGTCATGACTGCTTTTCTAAATGATGTTTTAGAAAAGAGCGTCTATAAGTACACAGCCAGAGGGCTTCGTAGACAGTGGGAGCAGCGGAAACGTGTGCAAGATGTTTTATATGATAAAACAGGCATCGCGGAGTCGGAACATCTGTTTTGATGTGGTAGTCAAAGAGTTTGACTTCATCAAAATGGTAGATGAACCTTGTATATATAAAAAGGTAGTGGGGAGTATGGTGGTGATCCTCGTAGAGTACGTGGATGACATACTCTTGATAGGGAAGGAGTTTCATATGCTACGCTCGGTCAATCTCCGCTTATCATAAGGATTCTCCATATAGGATCAAAGTGATACCTCCGAAATCCTGGGTTTTGGATCTATGAGATAGATCTAATTGGATGTTAGGATACTCACTAATTGTGGTGAGATGGTATCAATCGATCCTGGGGAGAATCACTGGAAAGGTTCCAGGGTGATAAGGACGACGGAATGTCAGTCGCAGGCATTGTCTATACCCTCAGTGGAGGGACGGTATGTTGGAAGAGTTCCAAGCAAGATACTATGACTTACTAGACGATTAAAGGCAAGATACATCGTTACCAAGGATGCTACCAAAGAGGCAGTCTGGATATATAAGTTCATGAGATGAACTTCGTTCCTACCATTGTGTGACAATGGAGTTGTGGTTTTAGCCAAGGAACTACCGTCCCATCAGAAATCCAGATATAATTCTTAGGCAGTATCACCTGATCATGGAGATGGTTGATCTCCAGGGAGATCGAGGTTAGGAGAGTAGAAACAGAGGACGACAGCGCGGATCCATTCACAAAGGCCTTTTTCCCAGTAGAGACTTTTATGGGATGGTTGAGTATGAGATACTTCAACCACAGCTAATTGTTGGGTATGTGATACCATAACAGATGGCCCTAGTGCAAGTGGGAGATCCACTCGGTTCCGCACATATCACATATGTGCTCCTACTCCGTTTTGCCTGAGCCAAGAAACCTCTGTGTAGGACTCTAAAGAATCGTCAATACACCGGCAGTAGGTGATGATCATATCAAACACCCACAAGCTGCAAGCGGTCAGCTAAACGTAACAGCTACCCAGGTATTGAGCGCTCAGAAGATCAACAAGCAAGCCTGTACATTCTCCTGTGAATCCAAACAGTAATACTCCCGTACAGTCCGGTCTCGTCGTCTGATATGTCGCATATCTCGCCTAGGGGTGGTAAACGTCAGACCCCAGTAGCTCGATAAGTCGTGTCGATATGAGGTCTATAACAGTTCGAGAAACTACTGATAACACTTACCAGTAAATCTCAGCAACCCTGGCCAGGGATTTCCGGTTATAGCCAATCGAACACAGCATAACATCAACTCCCTATACCGGGAGAGACGAATCCCCTCCTATCGCTCATTGCCTCCATATGATTCGGGACTGTACCCAAAAGCCACCTTTTTGCACGCCCTCTTGGACATGGTATGATGGAAATCAAAGAACAGTGGGAATCACACAAGACTCTATGATGATCTCGGGTCAACAGACTACTCTGTACCAGTGTCACCGGAGAACTGCCATCTGACGTGTGGTATAATACCATCTGGGAGTTCTCGGCGAGTCCGTCCAGTGTACCCAGTCTCCACTGAGCACCCGTACACCATCCTTGATTTCAAACACCGATGGATTTGGGATCATCCATCGCCCATCATATGGGTCAAGATGCGTATACGCTAGTCTACTCTGGTGCATCGATGCCCTGTCTCGATATACCCTCGACTAGGAATAGTTATAGGATGTACTCGTCGACTACCGTGGCCCCACTAGTATGATATCATCATAGTCCCAGTAGTCGAGTATACATCCTAAGGGATTTATCAACATGTAATATAGAGACAATCAGAGTACATGTTAAGATAAAGTACAACCAGATAGCATACTATCATGTCGAGCAAGAAAGTCCTCCCTATATATATCCAAGCATCCATTACAATATACATCGTATGTACAGTAATGGCCTCTAGGGCATACATATAACTAACAATCTCCCACTTGCACTAGGGCCATCTATTTTGGTATCACAAACCCAACAATTAGCTGTGGTTGAAGTATCTCATACTCAACCATCCCATAAAAGTCTCTACTGGGAAAAAGGCCTTTGTGAATGGATCCACGCTGTCGTCCTCTGTGTCTACTCTCCTAACCTCGATCTTCCTGGAGATCAACCATCTCCATGATCAGGTGATACTGCCTAAGAATTATATCTGGATTTCTGATGTGACGGTAGTTCCTTGGCTAAAGCCACAACTCCATTGTCACACAACGGTAGGAACGAAGTTCATCTCATGAACTTATATATCCAGACTGCCTCTTTGGTAGAATCCTTGGTAACGATGTATCTTGCCTTTAATCGTCTAGTAAGTCACGGTATCTTGCTTGGAACTCTTCCAACATACCGTCCCTCCACTGAGGGTATAGACAATGCCTGCGACTGACATTCAGTCGTCCTTATCACCCTGGAACCTTTCCAGTGATTCTCCCCAGGATCGATTGATACCATCTCACCACAACTAGTGTGTATCCTAACATCCAATTAGATCTATCTCATAGATCCAAAACCCAGGATTTAGGAGGTATCACTTTGATCCTATATGGAGAATCCTTGTGATAAGCGGAGATTGACCGAGTGTAGCATAGGAAACTCCTTCCCTATCAAGAGTATGTCATCCACGTACTCTATGAGGATCACCATCAGGCACCACAAAAGTAATGTGGATAAGTGATAGATTACCCACGACCTTCCTCTGTCCTTATTGAGCACGACAGTCCTTAAAGTCTGGTCTAGATATTTTTTAAATTAATGTAGTGTTGATGCGGATGCTCGGTTTGTGATTTGTGGGGCTTAGGAAGGGTGATGAAATCCCCACCTAATCTGGATTTGGTCTTTGCCCCTTAAATTCCGTATTAAAATATGCAAAACAAAACCAATCACAAAACTTTTGCAAAAAGATTTTTGAGCGGCGCTATTTTGCAAAGAATCCTGCAAAAAATTGATTTTATTGGATTTTAGAGGAGAGAGAAAGAGTTGAGAAAGATACCAGAGAAGTTTGGAACCGTAGATCTCCTAGCCTTCCGCGCTTCCGCCGCGGATATGCCTCCTTTGCCGCGGATCCACCGCAGGAAGGAAAGATCTGTTGATGAAATTTTCTCTGTTCCCTTATATGCTCCTCTGGATCTCTAAGAATGTCTTTGTTTCCTGTTTCCTCAAGTCTGTGACTCCAGATCTCCTTGCAAAAATTCACGCACAAATCGTTAAATATGCAATTTGCAGTTTTGTTTTAATTATGATATGGATCGTATAAGAATTCAACACAAATAATAAGAATAAAAAATTACGCACGTATCCCAGACAACGGCGCCATTTGATTGTTTCGAAATAGTGTGTTTAGTAGTTAACCGCAATCAGAATGGTGTCGCGCGTAGCTAGACCGAGGTGAGTACGGGTCGTCCTCAGGGAAACGTTGAATATTTTAATCTTACTTTAGATGTGTTGAAAAAGAGAGGAGGGATAAGAATGTTGAGGAATGGTTTCTAGATCTACGTTAAGCACTAATGGAAAATATAGATCAAGATTATTTATGATGTGGTTAATACAAGAAGGGGCTTGTAGGGTTCGTTGGGATTTAGTAGTTATGAATGATTAATTAAAATTTACCCTTTTTATCCTTTAATATATTTAAAACTAGAAGGACGGTGATGCGTGTAGATTAGGGTTTCTGGAGGGAAAAGGAATCCCACTCTTAACCCTTATCTCGACACGGAACTTCGTTCATATCTAGCCTTTACCAAAACAATCATTAATCTAATCTCTAGTCGCGTCGGAACTAACAAAGAATTGTTAGTGCGCCCGATTAGGATGTTAATGATTCTTTTGATAAAGTTCATAAACTTTATAGGACTTAAAAAAGGTTTAGGGATGTTCATCATCCATTAGCCTACCCTAATCCTACAAACCCTAACAAGCAGAGAATTACTCGCGCATGTTGGGAGAAAAAGAGATGGAAAGAAATTGCATAATTAAACTACGAAGAAATAGAATAAGAAAAACAACTACCTTTATTAATCAACAAGATCAAGTACACTTTGATTCCTTAGAAAATGATTACAAAAACCTAGTTTTTTTCTCGATCTCTTCTAAGGAGGTAGATGAATCGTTGATGATCAGCCTGGATGCTTGAGACGTCTTGGACTTCATGATCTCGTCAGCTTGATGATTTTTCCAAGAGTCTCTCGGTCTTTATTTATAGTCCCAAAGCCAGAAAGCTTGCTTCCAAATTTGGAAGCAAACTGTAAAGATTCTCCCACAAAAGTTGCATCTCCTAACTCCTCTTTACTGCGGCGGATCCGCGGCCAAAAGGGGGGTTTGGCCGTGGATCCGCGGCCCTATGGTGAGATCTCATGTTGGTTTTTCTGGGGCTTCATCTGTGTCACACGTGGAGATCTGTGGAACATCTGGAAATTGGAAATCTTCTCGTAGTTGCTGTCAAACTTGATTTCTAAGTTTTGCTTTCTTAATTAGGCAGGCTTACTTTAACAACTTGATTTCCTTGATTTTAGTCCCGAAAATTCTGCACAACAACTCAAATGATAATTAGTAGAGTTTGTTTTCTTAAGATTTGGTCAATGATATTTTTTTGCATACATTTTCCTACCAAATGCTAATTATAATATATCAACACATGGAAAATATTATTTTTACAGATAAACGCTCATATGTATGATATATTATAATAAAGACCTTTTTTTAATCTAGAAATAGTATGAAAAATGTAACAACAAATGTGCAGTTTTATCAACTAAACAGGCACTAGAAAAGGTTTCATCATTATCCACACCTGGTCGATGACGAGAACCTTTTGCAATAAGTCTAGCTTTGAAAGTCTCAACTTTTCATCTACACCAAGTAATCTTCTCAAGATATACTTGCTCCTGATGGGGATTTAACCCTTCAGATACAGCAACCAAAATCCATACTTTGTTGGTGTATATGGATTCCATCTCAGATCGCTTAGCATCTAGCCATTCTCACAGAGTCCCCACTCTTGATGGCCTGCTCGAAACTAGTTGGGTCAACATCTCTTGATGCAATCCTCGCTCCCACTGTCATAGAGAAAACCGAAGTATCTCTCAGGTGGGTGAGGAACCCTACCAGATCGGCGGAGAGGCTGAGGTTCGTCGGGAGCTATTGAATCCTCCGGTTCTACCAAATCAACAGCTGCAGTTTGTATAGCTAGAACTCCTTCCAGTTCTACCTCATGACCACTAATTTCTTCAGAAGAAAATCCTTTTCTAAAAAGGTGGCATGCCGAGAAATAAAACACCTTTTGTTCCTCGGTGTGGAAGAAGATATTCCCCTGCGAATGCTTGGGATATCCATCAAACTTCCACAAAACTGACATTGCCTCGAGCTTGTCCGGATTTTTCTTTTAGACAGAGGCCGGAAAACCCCAAATCTTAACTTACATAAGAGATGGACTCTTCCCATACTATATCACATATGGAATGGTAGGCACCTGATTTTTTTGGAACCCTATTCAATAGGTATGCAGCTTCTCAAGTGCATAGCCCCAAAAGGAAATAGGCAACTCAGTAGTACTCATCATAGAGTACACCATATCACATAGGGTGCGATTGCTCCGCCCTGATATACCAACGTGCTGTGGTGTATACGGAGGAGTAATGCTGAGAGAGAATCTCATTCTCCTTTAGAATAGTCCAGGAATACCATGCTCAAGTATACTCCTCCCTGATCATATTAAAAGACCTAATACTTATACCCTTTTTGGTTCTCTACTCTAACTTATATTCTTTGAATTTCTCTAAAGGTTCAGACTTGTGTTTCAACAGGAACACATATCCGAATCTTGAGAGATCATCAGTGAATGTAATGAAGTACAAAGAACCAGTTCTGGCATGTGTAGACAGGGGACCTACATACATCATCATGTATCAATCCCAAAAGTTCGCTAACTCTTTCTCTGTTTCTAATAAACGGAGCTATGGTCATCTTATCTTTGAGACATAATTGGCAAGTTTCACAATATGTAAATTCAAACTAATTTAAATATGCATCTTAATGTAACTTCAGCTAGTCGGGTCGCATTGATATGACTTAATCTACAATGCCTCAAGAGGGATTCGTTCATTTTTTAACTCTTCCTCTTGTGTGTGTTCTGTACGTTAAGAACTGTGGTTTGATTTGGAACGTATATGCTTTTAGATAACGTGCCTGAACCGATCAACTCTTGATATAGGAAATGTTCAAAACATTATCCAACAATACAAAATTATATCCTTATTTACTAAATAAAGAGACTGATATGATGTTGTATATCAGGTTCGGTATCTAATAACATTCGTTCAGAATCAATGTATTTGGTAATACAGGGTGACAACTGCCAACACCTTGGCTGCAACAATTGCACCGTTTCTAACTCTTAAAACTTATCACCCATTCTCAGTTCTCTACCTATCTATAGCCCATGTAACATATTACATATGTGGGATCCTGATCCGGTATCTCATACCCAGGACGTAAAGAATACTGAGAAACAACTCTCTGTAATGAATATACCCGAAGAAGATGCATCATCATGTACTTTCTTCGTTTGGACGGCATGGGAATCCTGGTAATCCCCTATTTCCTGCTCGGTCTTATAACAGTTATAAGTTGGAGCGGGACCAACATTCCCCAGCTCAGTATAACAAGCGGGTTCGGTCAATACATCCATATTATTATCTTGATTAAGGCGTGATATCATCGCGACCTAGAGAGAGAGAGAAGAAAATACTCTGCGTATGCTCTTGCAAGATTAGATTGGTTATTAATTTATCTAATCAGGATGGCTCCCACTGTTTCTATCAAATCTTCCTTCAAACCTTAAAAGGAAAGACTAGCCGGGATTAATTACACCCTACAATTTCGCCAATCTTTTAGCCAGGCCAGTGTTGGTACTTTGAGGGAGGTTCCCCGTACTTCCGCACGGACTTAATTAAAATAAACCTCGTTTCCTAGAGGCATAACCCCGTTTCCTAGAGGCATAACCTTGTTAACATCTTTCTAGACACCAACTTGATCGGCTAATTGTGAT
This sequence comes from Agapanthus africanus, assembly GCA_030015575.1. Classification (NCBI taxonomy): domain Eukaryota; kingdom Viridiplantae; phylum Streptophyta; class Magnoliopsida; order Asparagales; family Amaryllidaceae; genus Agapanthus; species Agapanthus africanus. The sequence goes on from CM057347.1 coordinate 300,219,375, forward strand.
GTGTAAAACTCTCCCAGGAGTAACTCTTACTCGCAGTGGGTATGGGGATCCAACTATCTTATAGAAGGTATGCAATCTCATTGCAAATTTCAACAATTGAAATTCTCGATAATATTTTGCCCCAAGCGTCTTATGACCTTGACGGAGGCCAAACTACCTATAGTCCGCTAGTCAAGTTCAGCTCATCATTTCCTGATTGAATTAGATCCACCCGCATGACCCTTGACGGAAGCCAAACTACGCCGTACGAATTCCCTAATCCAATCACATCGTATCCTGCATATAAACACTAATTTAGCTACCGTACACTACGCCTTGAAGGAGGCCAAACTACCATAGCACGAATACTAAAATAACACTTATCTGAAATGACGGAGGGCTACGACATGTATTTATGAAAACCCTTTGCATAATGAACTTGATATCGTTGCAGAATCAAATGATTTAAATGGAGTGTTTTTAAGGCTTTTGCTAGTTTCGCTAAATAAGTCATTCCCGGTGAAGGGATCGTCGGCTCTTTCCTTATCGAATAAGGTGCAGGATATTTCACAAATACCGCTATGCACAGCAAAAACTATAGAAGCAATCAAAAGACTAAACCGAGAGTTGTAGCATCTGCCAGTTATTTCTAAAGAGGCCACTCCCGGTGAAGGGATATCGGCTCTTTCCTTATCGAATAAGGTGCTGGATATTTTACAAGGAATACCGCTATGCAAAGAAAGAACTAGAGCTAGCTGTTCAAATCCACAACATCTTTAGGTTTATTTTCGTTTCATTAATCTCATTAATGAAGTCCCATCGATTAAGTTACCTAAATATCATAGATAAATACAACGTACGCTTATGCCATCCGCATTCGTCTCGATGTCCCCTCATGCACCGTTAGGTTAGGTAACCAACGGCAGAGCGGAGCAGGGCTAGCGCGGGTGTAAAACATAAGCAACTTCTATATAATATATCACATATACTATATACAGTATCTATCTCATCATATATAGTGATCACATCATAGAATATCGCAGCAGAAAACAACATATGAAATTTTGGATATACTAGGATTTTCGGGTTTTAAATTATGCCAGTATAAAACATGGATTCCACGGTCGTGATGAATAGCCAATCCCACATCCCTAGACCCCTACGAGAGCGTCAAGCAACCCTACCAATTCTAGAGTTAGGAGACCCGGTCTCGACTCCTCGAGATGGTCTCCCACTGGACCCTAGAACCCGATTACTTGTGCTCCCCTCCTTGGGTCTATCCTAATGCGGAAAAGTAAATAATATACATCAACGGTGACATCTCCCTCAACCCGAAAGTGCCCCAATAAAAGAATATTACATATAATGAATTTTACATTAATGAAAATAAAAAAACCCTCATCTCACATAAAACCCTCGGCTATTCAAAACACGACGATCCAATATAACATATCACAGCAACACATAACATCTCATGTCATCAACGTAAGTAAATATGCGTATCCCAATTTTCGTTGACATATAGCAACGAAACCGGCGATACACCACATATTACACTTACGGTCGCAGAAAAGAAAGTGAAAAACTACAACAGTTGGAATCCGCAACCACCATAGACATCATAAACCCAATGCATCACATACTTTGAATTTCATGCCTAACCAAATGAATTCCTTAGACATCACATGCCTAACAATTATAAACCCCGCATTTTAGTCTTGATCTTAAAAACACTTTTCAATATCAAGTCGGGAAATTCAACAAGATTCCCGACATCCTGATCGAATGCTCGTCGGAAACTTTAGTAGACGGCCGCACTCCCCGATGCCGTCGATGAAGTGCACTAAGGCGGAATACCGCTGCCGCGAGCACCCGAACGGATGCTTTTGGCAACGGGGTTCTCCTAGTAACTTGGTCGGGGCTATGGGGCGTGGCTATCTAATAATGATACCCGGCGAGTATCCGCATATGCTACGTGATTGCAACGGACTTTTGATCACATCAAAATTCCGTGGCAACTGATCAAATGAGACTAAACTGCTAGATTTATAAAATTCAAATTAGTTTTGATTCCAAGTATTGTAACCTATCACATGATACCCGGACGACGTTAAACTTTTCGATCGAATCATCAAAGTCCCACAATTCTCTTAGAGCGCAACACTTGAACACAGTTTAATAATACCCAGAATATGCCACAGTACCTATGCACCAGCCGTAGAAGGGCAGACCCAAGCCTCACTCATGTCGCTACGGAACTGAGGCAAACCCTAGGGTATGACCGCGGTTCCATGATCCAAAAATTCGAGTTAGGGTTTCATTCTTCTAGAGGGTTCACAGAATTACTTGCATGGTTTTCCGAATACATTAAACTTGGAAAATAGGTTTTTAACATTCAATCAACCTTTTTAACTTCGTCTAGACAACATGCGAATACCCGAAACAATGTTAAAACTACGAATACGAAAAACTCCAAATTTCTTATAGTGTAAGATCACATCTCATGCAAAATTAGCAAAAACAAACAACACCTGAAACACCAAAACCTAGATACAGGAACACACCAAAAAATTCAACCCAAAATTTTACTGTTCACCCGAGGTGGCCGGATTCTATAGGGAAGTGGCCGGCCATTTTCCGGCAATGGGGGATGAAATTTCTTGTGTGTTCATGATGCATCTCATACAACATTCTGCAATTGTTTAAAAAAAATTTAGAGGACCTTTTAAAATCGACAGAAAGTGGGATTTTATGTTTCAAGTTTCGGAGTCTTTTCGGTTTCGTAATCCTAACAAAATCCGTCTAATTTTCTAGCATAGCTCTGGTACCATTGCAGGGTTGCCTAGCATGGCAGCAAGGTTTCGGGAGGCATCTATCATGCCATATTAAAATTTTAGCCGTTCTGGCTAACCCTAACATAGAATCGTTTACTAGAAAAAGCGACGGAATGAAATGCAAACAACTTTGCAAGCAAGTGAAAAAGAAATACAACCTTTGTAGACCGGTCCTTCACTTCATTAGCTCCGTGTCGTAGTCCCTTCGCTGCAATCATGAACTCCCAACTCTTGAGAAGTTCCCATGAAGAAATGAACAAGCTTGCATCGAAGTCTTCGAGGCCGAAGATGATCTACATCGAGGAGACACTAACCCAAGTTATCTCTTCACCAATTGTGGAATTAGTGAAGCAAATACCCTATACTAAATGGCAAGTAGTAGATCATGATGAAGTAGAAAGTGGGCTCACTTTAGATTTGATTTTCTCACATATTTTCTCTCATCTCCATTGAAGCTAGAAAGCTTGATAGAAAGAAGAAGAAGAAAAATTCTCATGACAATTATCCAAAGGATAATTTCAACCATGGGTGAGTTAAGCATCATATGCTAACCCTGGTAGAGACATAACTATGGTTAGGATAATTGGTTGGGTTAATAAATATCTAAGGCAAAACAAAAGAGTGGACTTGGTCAAAGATCACTACAAGCTTCTACAGGCTATCATCCATGACAAAATACAACCATTTTGTAATTACCAAAATGAATAAAAACCCTAATAATTATCATAAGCATGTGTGTGTCTCATACACCCATCTTGCATGTATCATCAAACATGACACAAACATGTACACAAATATACATATCATATATATACAATATGCACATCAAGTGAGAAAAGAAATCATAAGTGAGCAAGTATTAGTTAATGTAACTTAATATATCTAATATATAATTATACATTAAATTATTAAATCAACACTTGATTTAATAATCCGGCTATATCACATATAACCGACTAATATCATATATCGCGAGAATACAATACGGTATCACATGCTCGTATCAATCTCGGTCCCGCACATATCACATATGTGCTCCTACTCCGTTTCGCTTGAGCCAGGAAACCCCTGTGTAGGACTCTAAAGACTCGTCAATACGCCGGCAGTAGGTGATGATCATATCAAACACCCACAAGACGCAAGCGGTCTGCTAAATGTAACAACCACCCGGGTATTGAGCGATCAGAAGATCAACAAGCATGCCTGCTCATACTCCTGTAAATCCAATCAGTAACACTACCGTACAGTCCGGTCTCTTTGTCTGATATGTCACATATCTCGTCTAGGGGTGGTAAACGTCAGACCACAGTAACTCAATAAGTCATGCCGCTGAGAGGCTCATAATGGGTTGAGAAACTACTGATAACATTTACCAGTATATCTCTGAAGCAGCCCTGGCCAGGGACTTCCTGTTATAGCTAATCGAGCACAGCGCAACATCAACCTCCAATACCGGGAGAGAAGAAACCCCTCCTATCATTCATTGCCTCCATGTGATTCGGGACTGTACCCAAAAGCCACCGTTTTGCACGTTCTCTTGAACGTGGTAAGGTGGAAATCAAAGCACAGTGGGAATCACACGAGACTCTATGACGATCTCGGGTCTACAGACTAACCTGTACCAGTGTCACCAGAGAACTTCCATCTGACGTTAGGTATAATACCATCTAGGAGTTCTCGGCAAGCCCGTTCAGTGTACCCAGTCTTTACTGAGCACCCGTATACCATCTCTGATGTCAAACACCAATGGATATGGGATCATCCATCTCCCATCTACATGGGTCGAGAAGCTATACGCTAGTCCACTCTGGTATATCGATGCCCTGTCTCGATACACCTACGACTAGGAACATTTGAATGATGTACTTACCGACTACTCTGTCCCCACTAGTATGATCTACATCATAATCCTGGTAGTCAAGTACTCATCCTAAGGGCTTTATCAGCATATAACATAGAGACAATCAGTGTACATGTTAAGATAAAGAGCAACCAGATAGCATACTATCATGTCGAGAAAGAAAGTCCTCCATATATATGTCTAAGCATCCACTACAATATACATCGTATGTACAGTAATGGCCTCTAGGGCATACATATAACTAACAATCTCCTACTTGTACTAGGGCCATCTGTTGTAGCATCCAATACCCGACAATCAGCAGTAGTTGAAGTATCTCATACTCAACCATATAAAAGTCTCTATTGGGAGAATGCCTTTATGAGTGGATCTGCCATGTTGTCCTCTTTGTCTACTCTCTGATCCTCGATCTCCCTGGAGATCAACCATCTCCATGATCAGGTGATACTGCCTAAGAATATGTCTGGATTACTGATGGGATGAGGGTTCCTGGGCATAAGCCACAACTCCTTTGTCACACAATGGTAGGAACGAAGTTCATCTCATGAACTAGTGTACATCCAGAATACCTCTTTGGTAGCATTCTTGGTAGCGATGTATCCAGCCTTTATCGTCTAGTTTGCCACGATATCTAGCTTGGAACTCTTCCAACAAATCGTCCCTCCACTGAGGGTAAAGACAATGCCCGTGACTGGCATTCAGTCAACCTTACTACCCTAGAAACTATCAAATGATTCTCCCCAGGATCGATTGATACCATCTCAGTACACCTAGTGACGATCCTAACATCCACTTAGATCTATCTGATAGATCCAAAACCCAGGATTTAGGAGGTATCACTTTGATCCTATATGGAGAATCCTTGTGATAAGAGGAGATTGAATGAGTGTAGCATAGGAAACTCCTTTCCTATCAAGAGTATGTCATCCACATACAATACGAGGATCACCACCATAATCCCTACTATCCTTTTTGTATATACAAGGTTCATCAACCATTTTGTTGAAGTCAAATGCTTTGACTACTACATCAAAACAGATGTTCCACCTACGCGATGCCTGCTTTAACATATAAAGCAACTTGCACACGTTTCTTCTGCTCCCACCATCTACGAAGCCTTCTGGCTGTGTACTTATAGATGTGATTGATCGTATGGTTCGTGTTTTGAAAATATAATCACAACTAAAGAATTTATACCGCAATCAATAACGGTGTCGAAATAGTTTCGTTAATGAGAATGGATCGTCCACTGAGATGTGTGTACTTATTCGATCTTGCTTTAGATGAGTCGAAATGAAAATATAAAAGAAAATGATTCAAGATTAATGAGATTTAATTTCAAGAAACATCAAGAAAATATATCTAGAATCAAGAAGATGCCCAAATCAATTTAGTTATCAAGATTATGTAGAATAGCTTGTAGGAATCGATCAAATTAATAGCAATGATGAATACTAATAATGACTAATCTTATCTATTGATGGATTGTAGCTAGATCGATGACGATGAATGAAGATTAGCGATCTATTGAAGAAACTAGGGTTTCTCCTTCACTATCCCTTGTCTTTTCATTGATCATCATTCAAATCTAGCCTCTAGCAAAGAGGATCCTCAATCATTTGATCCCTAATTTGCAACGAAATAATCAAGGACATGATCTCGCTCCAAATTAGGTCATTAACGATTCTTTTTCCTAAAGTTCACAATTCTCATAAGACTTAAGATTAGTTTTAGGATTTCATCAACATTTGATCTACCGATTCTCCTGATTCCTTTACGAACGGAGATTTCACTCACACATCATGAAAATAAAAGAATTAAGAACTGAAAATTTCTTAATGCAAGAATGTAAACAAAACGAGAATTAACAATTTATCACCTTTATTAAATCTTCTTCAAATTACACCTCTCAATTTGAGATTACAAGACTAGCTCTCGATCGCTCTTTTGAAAGGGAATTTGTCATCGATCTTTGCGTGGATCGATCGCCGTGAGTCGTGGATCGGTTGCGGATCTCTTGCTCTTGATAACGATCGGCGTTGCGATAAAGGATCTTTGATTGCTCGCTTGATTTGCTTCTCAATGGATTTTGATTTTTCTTTGGATTTGGATAGGATCTCAAGTTGTGTCACTCAACTTGAATTGAATTGTGGCTCAATTGTGAAATTAATGAACTAATGAACAGCCCCCAAAATTGAGATCTTGATCGCCTTTTATAGCTTCAAATTAAGCTTCCTTCATAAGCTTGGTTGTTATGCAGAGCCTTCCAGAAGAAGCCACGTGGAAATGGAGCGTCTTGAGGAAACTAGGCGGTTACAGGGGAGCTTCTAGAAAAGTTTCGTCACCGGCGCCCCCAACTCGGCCGCGGATCCACGGCGGATCGGGCTGGATCGGCCGCGGTTCCGCGGCCGTTTGATGAGATCGTTGTATCATTTTTCTGAGGTCTTCTGGTGTTGGTCTTTATGTCTTCTTTTAATGTCTGGAATCTTATTATCCTTTCTGAATCTCTGCAAGATTTTATTTCTTGGACTTGCTGCGTTTTATCGGCAATTTGCGATTCCAGTTCTTTGACCTGAATAATTTTCTGCACAAAAATCTTGATGAAAAGTGTTAAGATATACAATATCATGCGTGAAGTAATAAACACACAATTTCTCTCCAGAATGTTGATTATATATACAACACGTGGTATTTGATATTTTCCAGATGAATTTGTAATACGTGTTATATTTATAATAAACACCCTTAGATGATTACGAAGAGTAAGGAAATTGGTGTGTTAAGAATGCAATTTTTTCGACTGAACAAATTCCCCCAAACTTAATTTTGGTCGTCTCGAGCAAACATCTTTTATTCAAGAGAAGGAGAAAATATAAGAAAAAGAAAAACTAACTAGCACAATTTCGTAGGCAACACGATTGCACTGAGCACGTGCAACAAGCCTTTAAACCTCTAGGTTCCCTAGTAAGAGGAGTGTTGTCTCCTGAGGGTTTTCAGCGGATTGCACCTACAAAATCCTATAATAAAAGGAAGACAGTGAAAGTTATTTATAAAGTTAAGAATTATAAAAGAAAGACTTTGAAAATCAGAGTTTCCAACTAATACTAGCTTTTCGGTTGTCATGAGCTCTATCTTAATAGTCATGAAAAGATATTAGAAATCACATCATCCCTCAATAAAACATCATCTTTATTCTTCATTCCTACCTTTCTTCCAAACATTGATCATATACCCCTACGTGTGTGTAAAGGACATCCCTACACTCAGAGAATTCAATTCAAGCTATTATACTCTTGTCCATCTACCTTAGTACTTTTTGATTGATGAATATTTAGATGGAATTGCTCACACATTTTTCATGCGACCGTTAATACTTCTTGAGGTACTAACCGAACGATTACTCATGTGTTTGCAAATTAGGCGTAATTAGTAATTTCCTCGTCTTGCAACACCTAAGGCTTAGCAGTAACTCCCAAACCAGTTGGTCTAAGGCACTAGGTGATGAAGCACCTTTGCTATATTTTTTTATTGCTGCCTTGGTGATTACAAAACCAGTGTTCATTTTTCTACACCATTTTATCTTTTATACTCCATTTATAATTTCCTTCATACTTTGGGTTTTAGACAAGAGCATTTCAAAGTGTCCTCTACTATCCCGAGTTTCAAGACGTGCGTAAGTGCGTATAGTAGGGTATCAATATTCAAATGTTTGGCTTCCAGAATAGGAACCATTTTTCAGAATTATTTTTATCCTCAAATTAGTGACTTCTTTCATCTTACTAACCCTTGGGACAACGGCTCATAACTACTTATTACTAGTTTCATTTAAGAAAACTTCTAACTTTCTTGGTTTTCTTAAAGTTTTCCAATCCTTTGGATGTAATTTTTCACTATCTAATCTTTTATTATAAAATTAAATATTAAATATTTTTTTATATGTTTTTTGCTTATGCAAAGTATAATGCAAAGTGATGCGTAAATAAGCACAATCCTCCCCCAAACTTGTTTACAGCAGTGTCCTCACTGTTGCCATCTGTTAAATCTCAAAAAACTGTAGGCTTGGGAGGAAAATTTATTAACGGGGACAAGAATATATGGACATGAAAATCCTCCCCCAAACTTATTTTTGGCTCACAATTTTGAGGACAATTTTTATTTTCGAGAGCCAAAAATATACCCCCCCAAACTTGAGTTAAACAATACTAAGCATTTTAAGAGGGGGTAAAGTTATTGGTCAATGCAAAGCCTTATAAAGACCAAAAGCCAACACCAACCATTCGAAGATTTTATCATTGAAATGCACCGGTTGGTGGAAGAACATGTTATATAGAGCCAAGAAGAAGTGGGGAAGAGATAAGGGGTGTAATAGAACGGGTTTGAGTCTTAAATTATAGAAACGAAAGAATGAGGATGAATGAAAACGAGAATGTGAATGATTAGGAATGAGTGGAGCATTTACGTTCTCGTATCCTAGAAGAAGGAGTGGTGGCGGTTCAACTTCTATAGGTGGAGGTTGATTAATCACAAAATCCGTGTTGTTTAGGAATGCAAGTTCATCAGCAAAAAGTTCTTCAAAATTTTCATCGATGGTGTGATTGAACATTTTGCTGTCAATAAGTTTTGTGACAGAATTTATTATACTTGATTTGTCAAAAATTACGGAGGTAAGAGACTCGAGAAACTCATCTACCTCATTTTCAAAAGTATCCAAATCAAGTTGTTTTTCTGGTATTATCGAACTTGAATTATCGGATTGTAATTCATCAATGCTCACTGAAATTATAGGAAGAATAGAAGAAGAAACTGAGAAAGTAGAAGGTGAAATGGGTAAAAAAATTGGTGTATCGAGGATCGCTAAACCATATGTGGGAGATGTAGGCTAAAATTCAGTCTGCTATTTGGTTATACAATTATCATCAACTTCAAGACACATTTGGGGTTCGAGAAGAATAATTAAAGGCTCGAGATGATGACCACAAGGAAGTGAAAGGACCTGATGAATTGGTGGGACAAACTCATCCAAAATTTTAGGTTCATCAATAAATATATCCCCAACGTCAATCTCCTCGTTCAAGTGAAGGTTAGAATTCTCAAACACCTCATTAAAAGTATGGTTTTCAATCAATTTTGGTTCAAGAGTGGAGGTATAGAGATCACAAGGATTGGGAATGGTTTCACTCGAAATGGACCCTTCACAATTGGGTAAATCAAACACTTCAAAGTCACACAACTTATCAGACATCATATCTTCAATTGGTGAATTATTTGGTGTACGCGATGAATCTGTGAAACTGGAGTTGTGGATTTCAGTTTGGAATGAGAAGGTTTGATTAGGAAGGGTGTATAATTCTGTCTCACTACCCAAATTCTCACTTTGTCCTATGCCCGTATTATATACTGAAAAATTTTGGACTGGTTCGGAACTAGTTGCTCTTTCATATTTAGTTATGCTTTCCTTCCATTCCTCTCTGATGCGGTTCATCATCACTATACCTTCTTCTAATTTCCGCTCAAGACTAGACTTGGGTTGATAAGGGGTTTCAGGATAAGATTGAAATTCTTGTGGATAAGTAAAACTCCCAAATGACTGATTAGAATGAATGTCTAGGGAAGGTGTAAAAGTCGGATAGGATTGATAGGAATTGAATGGTTGTGAAAACTGGGCAGGAGTATGGTCAACATTGTAATAAGAAGAATATTGATATTGGTTGATTGGTGGGCTATTTTCAATAGTCATCATATATGCCACAAACCGATTATGAAATTCTTCTTTGGAAAGTGGTGGTGATGGTTGATATTGGTCCGAATTGAAACATTGGCTGTTAGCCCTCGCTATATGCTCAGCAACTGACATGCGTCTAGGGGTATCCTCACTCAGAGTATCAACTGAAACAGATGTAGAATTAGGATACGGTTGATAAGATCTGGACTGAGCTGGCCAACTGTTTCTATCCACTTGCGCTATTCGATCTCTTAAAGACATGGGAGAGTCGGATGGTATACCAAAACATTTACGAAGATAAGAAATATCTGGTTGTGGATAGCAAATCTCGGCAAGAGTTCGTCTGTTTGGGTTACCCATTATCAGAAGGGAAGAGGGGAAAAAGGGAGAAAGAAAATAATTGGTTTATTTTGAAAAAGAGGGATTTATGAAAAATCACACAAAAATGCACAAGCAACCCTAGATCTATTGGACACCTAGGTCAAGTCACTAGACCACTCCTAGACTTCCAGAAGACAAATCGCAGGATAAATCCTCTACAACCTCTTTATCCCTTCTGTGGCCAGGAAGTGCCAGGTAAATGGGACGTTCTCCGCTACGTAAGTTGCGGGCCTAATTAAGTAACCACTTGCCTTAGACACCACAAAAGAAATACGGATAAGCAATAGATTACCCACGACCTCCTTCTATCCTAATTGAGCACACGGTCCTTAGAGTCATGTCTAGATATTTTTTAGTTAATGAGGGTGATGCGGATGCTAGTTTTGTGAATTCCGGGGCTTAGGAAGGGTAATGAAATCCCCACCTAATCTGAATTTGTTTGTTTCCCCTTATGTTGGGTTACGGCAGTGCCCCGGCCATCAAAACGCGGCCAAAATGCGTGATCAGTCGAAAATATTGCATTTTTAACACATCAATTTCCCTACTCTTTGCAATCATCTAAAGGTGTTTGGTATAAATATAGTACATATTAGCAATTTGTCTGCCAAAATACCAAATAACATATGTTATACATTATAACCAGCATTTTGAGGGAAATTGTGTGTTTATTATTTCACGCATGATCTTTTATGAATCAACACTTGTTTCGAGATTGTGTGCAGGAAATTCTCCAGGTAAAAGAGCCGGAACTGCTAAAAGTGCTGATAAAATACGCCAAGTCCAAGACTTGTAATCTGGCAATGATTCTGAAAGAATAAAAAGATTCCAAGCATCCCATGAAGTGCCAAAAAGCCAACACATAACATCCCAGAGAAATGAAGCACTGATTCCACCACATGGCCACGGATCCGCGGCCAAGTTGACCTATTTACCGCGGATCCGCGGCATTGTTAGCTCCCCAGTGGCTCAGATTCCTCCACGTGTCTCTCTGTAACGGCCTAACTTCCAGAAGATTCCTAAAAGACCACGTGGCTTCATCCAGAAGGCTCGGCCTAACAACCTTATCCTAGAATATTCCTTATTCTAGAATATTCCCTCTAACAAACTTCTTCTAGAAGGCTCTCTCCAACAACCTTCTTCTATAAGACTCCTTGTAACAACCTTCTTCTAGAAGCCTCCTTATAACAACCTCATTCTAGAATATTCCCTTTAACAGACTCATTCTAGAAGGCTCTCCCTTACAACCTAGCTTGGGAGGGAAGATTCAAATGAGGTGGTTATAAAAAGAGATCTAGATCTAGGGTTTAGGGGTGGTTCATTTTGGAGGGAAAAATTGTAGATCCAAATCAAAATTCAAATCAAATTGAGTGACACAAATTGATTGAAATCAAGATCTATCGAGTGCCGATTCAAGCAAGAAGCCATCAACCTTTTAGAAGCGACGCCGATCTTCAACCGAGCAAGTGATCCAAGACGATCCGCGACTAACGGAGACGATGCGAAACTAATTCGACGATCGAGTTCTTTCCTCAAATTCTTGTAGTTCTTGAGCAAATTGTAACGGAATTGTTGAATAATAAAAGGTGAAATTTCTTTATCTTGCTTATCTTTATATTTGAGCATTATGATGAGTTTTCAATTCTTGATTGATTTCTTTGTTATGATGCTTGAGTAGAAACTCCGCTCGTGGAGGAATCGAGAGAATAAATAGATGATGATGATTACAATCTTGAAACGATTCTTAAGTCCTATGAGTTTTGTAACTCTAGTAAGTTGAATCATCGACAACCTAGTTTTGAGCGAGATGCTTTATTGAATGTTTTCGCTCTTAATTAGAGATCAACGATCGGTGATTGAATTTCCTAGAGGCTAGAATTGAATGATAATCAACGAAAGGACAAGGGATAGATGATGAAACCCTAGTTTCCGCAAGAGATCCCTAATTCTCATTGATTGTCATCGATCTAGCAACAAATCATCAATGGATAGGAATACGTAATCACAAGTGTTCATCCTCACTATCGATTCAATAGATTCCTACGAGCCTTATTACAAATCTTGATAGTTCATTAGATTTGGACATCTTCTAGAATTTTATTGATTCTTGATCTTTAGATCTAGTTCTTACTATTGTTGAAACTAAATTTCAAAATTCTTAAATCAATTTTTCTTGCAAATTTTCTTATATTTTCATTTCGACTCATCTAAAACGAAAGCGAGAAAAACATACATCTCAGTGGACGATCCGTATTCATTAACGCGCTACATCGACACCGTTAATTTATTGTGGTATAAATTTCTTTGATTATGATCTTTACACATTTCTAAATACACACAAAGAAACGATTCAATCAATGAGGAACAAAAATTTCTGAACTGGCGCTACCATTACCCTATTTACGGATCGACCTTAAACCCTAAACTAGCAATCTAAACTAAGAATTAGAATGGTTATACCGAGTTGATCCGTGTCCTTCGGTCTTCATTCCAAGCTCCTAGTGGTCCCTTGATGAAGTTTGATTGCCGGTCTTCCTCCATCTCCGATGATCCACCCGAGGGATGTAATTCCGGATCTAGCTCCACGACATGATGCAAACGGAGCAACTAGGGTCTCTAGGATGCTACCCTAGAGAGCCTAGGATGTAGTGTGTAGGATCTTAGTGTTAGCTATCTCAAAACATGAAGGTGGAAGCAAGACATGAAAGCTAGAGGAGGTGAAGCTCATGGTGAGAGAAGAGCTCAATAACAAGTGAAGAAAAAAAACCCAACCATGCTTGCAAAATGAATTCTTTTATGAAAGAGAAAATAGCATGCTTGGTTTTGTAAAAAGCATTTTTCAATTTTAAATTCTCACCATGCTTGAATAGTGAACACAAATGAATTAATAATTCATTTGTGTGCACTATTACAAGCATGGTTCTCACCATACCTCCATCATGCAATTTCCACCTCATTTATCCATTTAATAAAAAATGGTCAAATCAAGAAATGAGGTGGCACCTTCTAGAATGTTATCCGGTAAAAAAACGGATTAGATTCTACTGTAAATATATCTGCATTCGTACCGAAATACGAATACCCAAAGAGATAGAATAACACAAAGAATATAATACTAGAATATACGTACCGAAATATATATACGTAAATTATTAAATCAATACCTGATTTAATAATCCGGCTCTAACCCGAGCCGGCTAGTATTATCAACTGTCTAATCGAAAACCCGAGTACAATATACATCAATCGATCGGAACCATGCATGTATCCAATACGGCCACTACATCATTTCGCCTGAACTTGGGAAACCCTCTGTGTGGGACTCTAAAGACTCGTCAATATGCTGGCAGTGGGTTTAACCACAAGCACGTCAGCGGCACCAGCTGTACGTAACAGCAACCCAGGTATTGAGCGAAAGGGAGGCCGACACGCAAACTCATGCAGAACCCCTACTGAGCCTGACAGTGACAATATCTGTACAGTCTGGTCTGTTCGCCCAAGAGTATCGCATATCGAGTCGAGGGGGTGGATAAAGTCAGACCCCAGTAACGCGATATTTAGTGTCGGTATGAAACCCATCACCACCTGAGAAACTATCGATCCTGGATCGGTAATTCTCGTCCACCGTGGCCACGGATTTATGGTGATGGCCATCCGTACACAACGCGTCTTCAACCCCCAATACCGGGACAGACGAATCTGTAAGTGCACGGCGGCGCCCCGGCCGTCAATCCGACGGCCAAATGCGGAAGCGGTGATAAACTTTAATTTTGCAAACTAGCAAACCGGCACCACCACGCACTAAAAACCGGACCGACCCATTAACTAGTCATAGCTAACTACAAGATGGGGAAGAGAGATATACCGACTGATCCAAGTCCTCCGGTCTTCTCGTCGTCGTCCCGATCTCCTGCGGAAGCTCCGGTCTCCACATCGTCGCCGGAAGTGCACCACATCGCCTACTTCTTTTACGGGCTCCCACCTCAATGTCGAGGCAACTCGGGCACAAAGCTGGCTAGTCGACGTGCCCAAGATTTGCTGTAGAATCTAGTGTGTAGAACTTGTGTCTCATTTTGGGGTTGTGGAGGTTGACATTGGTGGAGGGATTGAACTTGGCTTTTGGAGATTGTTCTTGTGGGATTTTTACCAAAGCAAAAGCACCAAAAACCCCACATAGGAAATTTTGGACAGCCCCTAATGGGAGTGGCCGGCCTCTTTTGTGAATGGGGAAAGTAAGAATGAGAGTTGTCTTGTCTCAAAGATCATGGGAGCCATTCTCATATCATGCAAAAGAGAGAGATGAATGGTTATCATGAAAAAGCAATGATCACAAAATCAAACCCATACTCCAACAACCTCACCCCTCATCATCATCAACAATCATGACTTTAAAAGTCAAGCCATGATGGAGTCAAAATAAGTCAATGATGGGGAAGTCATCATGAAGCAACAAGATGCAAAGAACCCCCTACACAAACACTTATTTGCAACAATGCAAATAAGCCCTCCTCCACCAATCTTCGGCCAATGAACGATACAAAGGAAATTGGCCGAAACGGAAAGCAAACTGGCAACTCCAGAAAACTGGTCCCGTAATAAATTACAGGAAAATCCCCATACTGTGCATACATACCCGCATTTGTATTCCGACCGAAATACAAATGCAATGAGACAAAATCTACACTGTACTATACTAGGATCCGGCTTAAACCAAAGCCGGCCAGTAATATCCGTTCGATCCCGATCCGTGCAATACCGCACGTATCTGATCGAACCCTGCCATATATCCATACGGCCTATAGTACAAACTGTCCGATCCTGATCCGTGCAATACCGCACGTATCTGATCGGACCTTACCATATCTCCATACGGCCTCTACAACCTTTCGCCCGAAAGCTGAGTAACTGAATGTGGGGGACTCTAAAGACTCGTCAACACCTTGGTTGTGGATTTAACCACTAGCACGTCAGAGGTATAAGCCAATACGTAACGGGCTACCAGGTATTGAGTAAAAGGGACGTCTGTGAGCGAACTCAGCCTGACAACCCTACTGAGCCTGTCAGTGACAATATCCGTACAGTCCGGTCCGTTCGTCTATAAGCATCGCATGGCGGGCCTAGGGGGTTGGTAAAAGTCAGACCCCCAAAAGCGGTACAAGTAGTGTCGGAGTGTAGCCCAGAACACCCTGAGATACTACTGGAATACCTACCAGTAAATCTCCTTGCCTCGGCCGAGGGTTTCGTGTAATGGCTCTCCTAGACACAGCGCGACCTCACCCCCAATACCGGGAGAGACGAACCCCTGAAGATACGCTCACTGCCTCCATGTGGCTCGGGACTGTACCCAAATAAAACCTGTTTCCATGACTCCTTTGAGCCGTGGTAGGGTAGTAATCAAAGTACAGTGGGAACTCACACAAGACAAATGACGATCCCCAGGTCGATGAACTAACCCGTATACATGTCACTAGGGAACTGCCATCTGACGTCTGGTATATGACCAACTAGCATGTTCCCGGCGAGTCCTGTCCGGTGTACTCATAACCCAATGAGCACCTGTATACATCTTAGGTGATCCAACTGACACCAGTGGCTTGTGAGACCGGCCACCGCCCCTCGTCGGGGTCTCGACTGTATACACTAGTCTACTCTGGATTATCGATGCCCTGTCTCGAAACTCTCACGACTAGGGACCATTTAAGGATATGCTTATAGACTGCCAGCTCCCATGTATATGATCGCCCTCATACTGCTGGTGGTCAAGCAAGAATCCTAGGGGCTCTACCAACGTGTAATAGCGACCTGTAAGGTCACCTAAAGCAGTACACGATGATAAAGGTAAACCAGATATCATACTATCATCTCAAGTAAGACTGTCTTACCGGGATAGGTCCTCCATCAATCATTGCAATCACGTACCTGTGACCCAATAATTGACTCTGAGGGCACTATCTCCAACAATCTCCCACTTGCACTCAAGGCTAATTATTGCGATGTCGCATACTCACAGCTCGTGTGAAACCGAACACCCAACTCCTCTACTTGTCAGTCTCACAAAACTTGTTTGTGAAACTATTACGTTCAAGGAATAGCTTCAGTGAGTGGATCCGCTTTGATGTTTCTTTCTATGTCTCTCTATATCTCATGTTCGCGGAGAAACCCATCTCTCAAAATGAGCAATACCTGTCTTAGAATGTGTCTGGATGTCTGATGGGACCTAGCTCATAAATGAACTCCAAATCCAAACTTCTTAGACTGTATCGTCAACTGAACTTAATCAGTATCCTGCGCCATGCCTCCCTCAGTATTGCCTTGGACCAACTGTCCAAAATACTGCCCCTCGTCAGAAGGAAAACTATAACTCTGACAACCTCCTTGTCGTCCAGGTCACCTTGGAAGCTTGGAATGATAACTGTCTTCTGCATGAGGCTGTCGTTATCATATCCCTAGAACATCCACTTATGTTTTAAAACCGCCTCCGACTGTTTCTCCAGGATTGGATCAATATCAACTTATTGCATCTAGTACAAGAACAACATCTGGTGTGGTATTTGACATCTCATGATTGACTCAATTGCCTAAGCAAGTGATCTGCCAATCATACACATCCCTCTCCCCTTTAGTCTGTAAGACACCTTTAGAGAGCGTGACTCCATCTTCTGCAGGTACACTACCGTGCATGGAGTCGTCCATTCTAAATACTCTTAGAATGCTTTCTAAGTACCCTGATTGGGAAACCACCCAAATCTAGATCTAAAACCATAGATCTAGTAACCAGTATGTCTGATATAAAATCCATTTCCTTTGTGGAGAAACCACTGTGTGACGACCAAAGTACAACCGATTGTAGTATAGGAGTTTCTTTTCCTACTCTGTGTATGTCATCCAAATACCAGGATATCACACCCTACTACCTTCTCAACAGATCCATCCCCTATTCTGATGAAGTCAAACCCATGACTGTCACGTCAGAAATAGATGATCTATCTCCGCTACATCTGCTTTAGTCTATAAATAGACATAAGCTACTTGTCCACCAATGCTTCCGCTGCTCCCACTGACTACAAAAACCCTCTGGCAGAGTCATATAGACGTACACTTCTAAAACCAGTTCAGAATGACGCTATACTCATCCTCCTGCCGGGTCTCGCAGTCTGGAACAACAGCAATGGCAAGTGTGGGTAAACAAGAACTTCCCTGTCACCGTCCTGGAGGCTACCGGAGTACCTCTCGGGTGCCTGAAGTTACCCACCTTATTTGCGGAGTGGCTAATGGAATGTCAAACCGGATTGAATCTTTAGGTTCCTTATCAAATCTTCAGTAATCGTTTGTGGTTCTGGAATCACTTCCAGTTCTACCATACTCCCACTACTGTTTTCTGAAAAAAATCCATTTTTAATAAAACTGTGGCGAGTCTAGAACAATATTGCTATTGTTCATCCAGATGGTAGAAAATCAACCCTCGTCATAGCCTGGGTCAACCCACAAACAGCCATTACAAAAATGTGCCTTGAGTTATCCAGAGTCTGGTTTTAAGTATAAACCGGACAACTCCCCGTACCTTAACATCGTTAAGATATGAACTGTTCTATATGCAATATAGAAACAGAGGCACTGATTTAATTGAACCAGATCCAAATCATGCAACTGTCTCCAGTGCATGTCAACTAAATGGAAGAAGGCCTATCAGCGTTACTCAACTTAGGAATGCTTCCAATTATGAGTAACCTGAAAGAGAAGCAAGATCTCTTTATCATTACTATCAACTGAATACCATACGCAAGTATCTACATCTTCGATCACTTTGAAGAATCCCGATACTTGCTACGCCTGGTTCTCTACTCTATTCAAATACCTATAACTTCTCAAAATTCGGACCCTGTGTTTCGCCGAAACACCTGTCTAAAAACTAGAGAAGTCATAACTAAACCGAATATAGTACGAGGACCATCCCCTCTGTCCTAATGGACACTGGACAACATACAATACTCTGTATAAGTCCATTGAGTCTGATAACTCATTCACTGTGTGTCGTAGGTTGAAAACTGTATTTATGGTTAAGAAGAATTACACCGCTGTTTAATGCTCCTTACCTAACCATCCACTGATATAGGTGAATGTCATAGACATAATTTCAAAAAGGTATATCTCACTCTATGAAAAATAGACGTACAGATATATCAATTTGAAATTGGTGCATAACAGCGGATATTCAAAACCAAATATTTGCCGTCCGGCAAACAATCCAGGTGACTTCCTCAAATATCACCGATTACAAAGAATCCCGATATAATGAGGATGATCACCCAATTCCCAATAACCTACTCCCACTCATCATCTGTAAAACCATACAGATGTGAGAATCATACCTGGTAAATACATACCCTGGAGTAAGTATCTAATCGGGAAATCAGTTTTCTTTTAACAGTATACAGTGAAACTGAAACATTGAAATGTTTCGATGGGGTATCCCGGTATTCCTAGTAATGCCTCTTCCAGATTCACGACTGTAACTGTATAATTCTTTGCCACCTCTCCAAATCCCTTCATATGTCTTTAGTCTTTACCTTCTGCACACCCCTTACGCCAAATGGTTTTCTTCCTTCCCTACCGTTCGGCACCAGCTTATGGTTTGGAAGAAGACTATCCAATAAGCATAATGGGTGTACTGTCCTAATCCTAGGAACACTCGCAATGAGAGAAGGTGAAGATAAAAGACAACCGAATAAACCTTATTCCTATTTCTCCTGGACCAGAATCCATCCCCGAACTGGAACAAGTTCCTTTCGAGTTCGTATATAACCATACGATGGAGTATCCAATAAACTGTGGATCTTCGTAGTGATACGGAGTGTCCTGGAGAAATACAAAGGTGATGTGGGAGTGGTAACGAAATACCTGGTTTGGTCGTGAATATCAGTTGCAATTTACTTTGCCCTCTTACTAATCCCTTGCTTTGTCTGAACTTAATACCTTCTGTACTCCATCGTTAGGCTAATTGGTTTTCTTCATTCCCTACCGGTCGGTACCAGCCTAAGGTTTGGAAGAAGACTATCCAATTTGCGTAATAGGTGTACTATCTCCTAAACCAAGGAGTACTCGCAATCTGAGAGAAGGTAAAAGGAACAGACAACTGAATAATCCTATCCGTTTTCTCCAGAACCTGAAACCATCCTCGAATAAATTCCTTCGAGTTCGTATCTTACCATACGATGGTTTTTTCCAATGGAAGTGGACGTTCGTAGTAATACGGGGTGTCCTGGAGAAAAGGGTAAAAGTAGGAGTGGCAATGAGGTTTTCAACTCTGGCAATCCAAAAGCCAGTGTTAAGAAGGTTCGGTCAACTTGGTCACTGAGTCATAGTCTTAGGGTCGGGTCAATGGTCGCTGTCAGAAAGAGAGAAAAGAAACACTCAGCGTGCACTCTAACCTAGATCAGAATGGTTACCAATTTATCTAATCTGGAAACCTCCCACTATACCTCAAATTCTCCTCCAAACCTGAAAGAAGAATTAGTCGGGATCACCCGAGGAGTAAACTAACTCATCAGTGGGAATCGGGATCCAACTATCACCGCATGATAACGTGACGGAATCCGCTCACTCTATCATACTCCAGAAGGTATGCGCATATCTGGCAAGTTTCAATTCTTTTGAAACTCCCGATGCGATTTCTGCCCCATGTTCTTATGACCTTGACTTTGGCCAACATATCATAAGTCACATGTCAAGTTCTACCCGTCATTCTCTAGGTTAATTTGAACCCACCCGTACATACCCTTGACTTTGGCCAAAATGGCTGTACGACTGTCCCAAACTAACGCATCTATCTATGCTGCATATGAATACCCCAATAGCTACCAATCACTGTGCCTTGACTTTGGCCAACATACACAGCTTGAATATTATTGACCACCCATATGAAACGACGGAGGGCTACGAATGGTTTCTGGCGAAAACCTTTAACATAATGAACTTGATATCGTTGAAGGAACGGATAGCTTTTTTAAAAAAATATAGTGACGAAAACCTTTGCTAAAGAGGTCACTCCCGGTGAAGGGATCTCGGCTCTTTCCCCGTAGAATGAGGTGCAGGATATTCCAACTGAATACCACGATGCAAAGCAAAAGTAATCGGCTATAGTGAAGTCATTGCCCTGACGCAAACTTTTTGTCCAAGGGGTCACTCCCGGTGAAGGGATCTCGGCCCTTGCCTCGTCGACTGAGGAGCAGGATATTCCAACTGAATATCACGATGCAAAACAAAAGTGAACGTCCTTACAATAACAGCCTTTTGAAAAGTGTTCCAACAACATCAGATTAGGTTTGTTTTTAACTTGCATTGATCCGAATCAGCGCAGTCCCATCAATTGATCACACCACAAAGAATGAAAATATACTGATGTACGTATATGCCATCCGCATTCGCCACTGGGTCCCGTCATTACCCGTTAGGTTAGCTAACTAACGACAGAGCGGGGACTGGACTAGCGCGGATGCAAAACATATACAACATCTACTAATATATATACCAATATATTATATTTCGCTCATGGCATGATAAAATGCAACATCACAGAAATGTACAGCATCACAGAAACAATACAGATATCTGGGATCCCCGGGTTTCACAGAGCCACTACTGAAACCCGACGTTCCCCTGGTCGTGTGGATAGCCTGTGCAATGAAATCCTAGACCCCTACGGGCGCGGCAAGTTACTCGCCAAAACCTTAAGCGAGGCAGCCCCCTTCAGCACCGTGAATGGACCACCCAGCACTTCACGGAATCCGGCAACTTGGGCACCCCTCCTGGGTCAACCTGTACCCCCTACGAGTGCGGCGAATAGTCCGCCAATTCTAGAGTGAAGCCCCCTCCGTCTCAATGCCATGAGATGCGGGCTTGTTGCCCTCTAGAACCCGGCTATCCGTGCACCCCTCCGCGGGGTAATCCTAGTACAGAAAGTAAAATATACATACAACGGGTACATCGACCGCAACTTGGTCGTGCCCCAAAATAATAATACAAACAGGCAGTGACGGCAGTCCACATGTCGGACGCTCGCCCCGCAATATCAAATGTACATAATACAACAGAACTGTACTAGCATTGCATCCAGGCTATCCCCCACGACCAATCCGCAACATCACAGCAATAAACAGAACATCAACGTGAAAGTCACGTTCGCAAATCCGTCTAACCGGGCTATAGCAGTTAGACTGGATTTACAGATCAAGTGACATTCACGGTCGCAGATATAATGTAAATACTGTGAAATAATGTGTTTAAAATATTCCGATCGATCAAATTTTAACAAGTGGGCCCCAAAGCATTACTGTAGCAGATCAAGAAATTCTGGGCCCAATGTTATTATTCCAAAACCCCTATTTTCACCCCAGAAAGACACTGTACAAATTTGGTGCAGCGAACACATCATTGTGCGGCGGAACCGCGGCCCAAAGGGGTGTTTGGCCGCGGTTCCGCGCTCCAACAGTGGACTTAGTGCATCGAATTTTTACAGAACTTTTACTTTTTCTAGTAGATCACTTTTCTGTAACCTGAAAAATTTTTCGACACCAAAAAATTTTAACAGAAAACTGATGCAAGCAAAAATGCGGATTTTGGAATTTTGGTCGATCGGAAATGTATAACACATTAGACAAAGCCAGACTAAATTAATGGCGAGTCTCTGATACCACTGTAAGTGCATGGCGGCGCCCCGGCCGTCAATCCGACGGCCAAATACGGAAGCGGTGATAAACTTTAATTTTGCAAACTAGCAAACCGGCACCACCGCGCACTAAAAACCGGATCGAACCATTAACTAGTCCTAGCTAACTACAAGATGGGGAAGAGAGATATACCGACTGATCCAAGTCCTCCGGTCTTCTCGTCGTCGTCCCGATCTCCTGCGGAAGCTCCGGTCTCCACATCGTCGCCGGAAGTGCACCACATCGCCTACTTCTTTTACGGGCTCCCACCTCAATGCCGAGGCAACTCGGGCACGAAGCTGGCTAGTCGACGTGCCCAAGATTTGCTGTAGAATCTAGTGTGTAGAACTTGTGTCTCATTTTGGGGTTGTGGAGGTTGCCATTGGTGGAGGGATTGAACTTGGCTTTTGGAGATTGTTCTTGTGGGATTTTTACCAAAGTAAAAGCACCAAAAACCCCACATAGGAAATTTTGGACAGCCCCTAATGGAAGTGGCCGGACTCTTTTGTGAATGGGGAGAGTAAGAATGAGAGTTGTCTTGTCTCAAAGATCATGGGAGCCATTCTTATATCATGCAAGAGAGAGAGAGGAATGGTTATCATGAAAAAGCAATGATCACAAAATCAAACCCATACTCCAACAACCTCACCCCTCATCATCATCAACAATCATGACTTTAAAAGTCAAGCCATGATGGAGTCAAAATAAGTCAATGATGGGGAAGTCATCATGAAGCAACAAGATGCAAAGAACCCCCTCCACAAACACTTATTTGCAACAATGCAAATAAGCCCTCCTCCACCAATCTTCGGCCAATGAACGATACAAAGGAAATTGGCCGAAACGGAAAGCAAACTGGCAACTCCAGAAAACTGGTCCCGTAATAAATTACAGGAAAACCCCGATACTGTGCATACACACCTGCATTTGTATTCCGACCGAAATACAAATGCAATGAGACAAAATCTACACTGTACTATACTAGGATCCGGCTTAAACCAAAGCCGGCAAGTAATATCCGTTCGATCCCGATCCGTGCAATACCGCACGTATCTGATCGAACCCTGCCATATATCCATACGGCCTATAGTACAAACTGTCCGATCCTGATCCGTGCAATACCGCACGTATCTGATCGGACCTTGCCATATCTCCATACGGCCTCTACAACCTTTCGCCCGAAAGCTGAGTAACTGAATGTGGGGGACTCTAAAGACTCGTCAACACCTTTGTTGTGGATTTAACCACTAGCACGTCAGAGGTATAAGCCAATACGTAACGGGCTACCAGGTATTGAGTAAAAGGGACGTCTGTGAGCGAACTCAGCCTGACAACCCTACTGAGCCTGTCAGTGACAATATCCGTACAGTCCGGTCCGTTCGTCTATGAGCATCGCATGGCGGGCCTAGGGGGTTGGTAAAAGTCAGACCCCCAAAAGCGGTACAAGTCGTGTCGGAGTGTAGCCCAGAACACCCTGAGATACTAATGGAATACCTACCAGTAAATCTCCTTGCCTCGGCCGAGGGCTTCGTGTAATGGCTCTCCTAGACACAGCGCAACCTCACCCCCAATACCGGGAGAGACGAACCCCTGAAGATACGCTCACTGCCTCCATGTGGCTCGGGACTGTACCCAACTAAAACCTGTTTGCACGACTCCTTTGAGCCGTGGTAGGGTAGTAATCAAAGTACAGCGAGAACTCACACAAGACAAATGATGATCCCCAGGTCGATGAACTAACCCGTAAACATGTCACCAGGGAACTGCCATCTGATGTCTGGTATATGACCAACTAGCATGTTCCCGGCGAGTCCTGTCCGGTGTACTCATAACCCAATGAGCACCTGTATACATCTTAGGTGATCCAACTGACACCAGTGGCTTGTGAGACCGGCCACCGCCCCTCGTCGGGGTCTCGACTGTATACACTAGTCTACTCTGGAGTATCGATGCCCTGTCTCGAAACTCTCACGACTATGGACCATTTAAGGATATGCTTATAGACTGCCAGCTCCCACGTATATGATCGCCCTCATACTGCTGGTGGTCAAGCAAGAATCCTAGGGGCTCTACCAACGTGTAATAGCGACCTGTAAGGTCACCTAAAGCAGTACACGATGATAAAGGTAAACCAGATAGCATACTATCATCCCGAGTAAGACTGTCTTACCGGGATAGGTCCTCCATCAATCATTGCAATCACGTACCTGTGACCCAATAATTGACTCTGAGGGCACTATCTCCAACAGAATCCCCGACGATCCGATCACTGCCTCCATGTAGCTCGGGAATGTACCCAACTAAAACCTGTTTGCACGACTCCTTTGAGCCGTGGTAGGGTAGTAATCAAAGCACAGTGGGAACTCACACGAGACAAATGACGATCTCAGGTCGACAGACTAACCTGTACACATGTCACCTGGGAACTGCTATCTGACAATAGGTATAATACTAACTAGCAGGTTCCCGGCGAGTCCGTCCAGTGTACTCATAACCCAATGAGCACCTGTATACTATCTTTGGTGAACAAACTAACACCAATGGCTTGTGAGACCTGGCCACTGCCCCTCGTCGGGGTCTCGATCAGTATACACTGGTCTACACTCGAGTATCGATGCCCGGTCTCGATACTCCTACGACTAGGGACATTTAAGGATTTGCTTATAGACCCTAGCTCCCACATTTATGATTGCCATCATAATGCTGGCAGTCAAGAAAGAATCCTATGGGCTCTATCAACATGTACATGATGATAAAGACAAACCAGATAGCATACTATCATCTTAAGTAAGACTGTCCTATTGGTATAGGTCTTCACTCAATCATCATAATCACAAGTCCGCGCCTATGATAATTGCTTTGAGGACACTATAGCCAAAAATCTCCCATTTGCACTTAAGGCCAATTATTGCGATGTCGCATACTCACAGCCCGTGTGATACCGAACACCCAACTTCTTTACTAATCAGTTTCGCAAAGCCCATTTGCGAAAATGATTGCGTTCGAGAAATAGCCTCAGTGAGTGGATCTGCTCCAATGTTTCTTTCTGTATCTCTCTTAATCTCAACTTCGAGGAGAAAACTATCTCCCGAAATGAGCAATACCTGTCTTAGAATTTATCTGGATATCTGATGAGACCCAGTTCACAAATGAACTCCAAATCCAGCAAACTTCTTAGACCGTCGTCCACTGAATTTAATCAGTATCCCGCGCCATGCCTTTCCTCAGTATTCGCTTGGACCACCTGTCCAACATACTGTCCCTCAAAAGAGGAAAAACTATAACTCTAACAGTCACTCTGTCATCCAGGTCACCTTGGAAGCCTGAAATGATAACCGTCTCCCGAAGGAGGCTGCTGTAATCATTTCCCAAGAACATCCATTTATGTTCAATAACTGCTTCCCAATTATTCTCCAGGATTGGATTAAAATATGTTTATTGCAGCTAGTGCAAAAGCAACATATGGTGTGGTACTTGACATTTCATGATTAACCCAATTGCCTAAGCAAGTGATATGCTAATCATGCAGATCCCTCTCCCTTTTAGTCTGTAAAACACCTTTAGAGAAGGTGACTCCATCACCTGCAGGTACACTACCATGCTAAGAGTCAACCATTCTAAATATCTGTAGAATAATGTCAAAGTACCCAAATTGGGATACTTCCCAAATCTAGATCTAAAACCATAGATCTAGTAACCAGAAAACCTGATATTATATCCATATCCTATGTGGAGAAACAACTTTGTGGCAACCACAACATAACCGATCGTAGTATAGGAATATCTCTTCCTATCAAGTGCATGTCATCCTAAAACCTGGACATCACTCTCTACTACCTTCTTAGCAGATCCATCTCCTATTCTGATGAAGTCAAAGCCTATGACTGTCACATCAAAAATATATGATCTATTTCCGCTATCCCTGTTAGTTGTATGTATGCCCTAGAGGCCAGTATTGTACAGATGATGTATATTATATTGGATGCTTGGACATATATAGAGATGACTTTCTTGCTCGATATGATAGTATTCTATCTGGTTACTCTTTATCTTAACATGTACACTAGTCTCTTTAAACTGTCTTATAGTTACATGTTGGTAAAGCCCTTAGGATGTGTACTTGACTACCTGGACTATGATGCAGATCATACTAGTGGGGACATGGTAGTCTAAAGGTACATCCTTCAAGGTCCCTAGTCGTGGGTGTATCGAGACGGGGCATCGATATACCAGTGTAGACTAGCGTATACACTTCTCGACCCATGAGATGGGCGATGGATGATCCCATATCCATTGGTGTTTGACATCAGAGATGGTATACGGGTGCTCAATGGAGACTGGGTACACTGGACGGACTCGCCGAGAACTCCCAGATGGTATTATACCTCACGTCAGATGGCAGTTCTCAGGTGACACTTGTGCAGGTTAGTCTGTAAGCCCGAGATCGTCATAGAGTCTTGTGTGATTCCCACTGTGCTTTGATCTCCACCTTACCACGTCCATGAGGGCATGCAAAACGGTGGTTTTTGGGCACAGTCCCGAGTCACATGGAGGCAATGAGCGATAGGAGGGGTTTCGTCTCTCCCGGTATTGGGGGTTGATGTTGCGCTGTACTCGATTGGCCGTAACAGAGAAGACCCTGGCCAAGGCTGATCAGAGATTTGCTGGTAAGTGTTACCAGTAGTTTCTCGACCCGTTATGAGCCTCACATCTTCACGACTTATCGGTTATTGGGGTTTGACGTTTACCACCCCTAGACTTGATATGCGACATATCAGACGAACAGACCGGACTGTACGGTAAGTGTTACTGGTTGGATTCACAGGAGTGTGAGCGGGCTTGCTCGTCGATCTTCTGATCGCTCAATACCCGGGTGGCCGTTACGTTTAGCAGACCGCTTGCGGCTTGTGGATGCTTGATATGATCATCATCTGCTGCCGGCGTATTGACGAGTCTTTAGAGTCCTACACAGAGGTTTCCTGGCTCAAGCGAAACGAAATAGGAGCGCATATGAGATATGTGCGGGACCGAGAATAATGCGTGTATGTGATACCGTATTTCATTCTCGCGATGAATGTTTCGATTGGTTGTATGCGATATAACCTAGTTATCGAATCGAAGATTGATTCGATAAATCGATACATTGGATACTAGTCGGTTATGTGCGACATAACCGGATCATTGAATCAAATGTTGATTTAATAATTTAATGTATAATTATATATTTGATATATTACTTTGCATTAACTAGTATTGGTTCATTTTTTAAAAGGATTTTCTCACTTGATGTGCACAATGTATATGTGATATATTTTTTGTGTGCACTTGTTTGTATCATGTTTGATAATACATGCTTACTTGAGTTTGTGTAAAGATTAAACCATGGTTATGTAATGGTTAGGGTTTTTCTTTTTCTTACTCATTTATTTATTTATTTATTTTGGAAAGGATAAAAGAGAAAATGGTGGCTTTCTTTGTTTGTTGTTGAAGCTTCATGAAGCTTTTACTAAAGTGACCATTTTGTCTTCATGCTTAACCCTAACCATTCAAACTAACCATGGTCTATTCTCTACACCTAACCAAGGTTAGGATATGATAAGTATTCATATTTTTTTTTTAATAAGAACTTATCATATTCTTTCTTCTTCTTCATCATCTTTAACAAGGAGAAAAGCTTACTAGCTTTAATGGCAACTTGTGAAAATGAGTTAGAAATCCAATTCTAAAGTGAACCCACCTCTTATTTCTTCATCCTCTACCTCTTGCCAAGTAGTATAGGGTGTTATCTTCACAAGTTTCACGACTTGGTGAAGTTGGAGCTTGATCTTGAGTTGCCTCGACGTAGATCTTCTTCGGCATCGAAGTCGACAACCTAGTCCGCCCATTTTTCCGATGAAGCCGATGCTAGAGTCCGAGATCCGATATGGACAGCGAGGGGACATCTACGTGGAGCTAAGGAAGTGGAGAACCGGATCTACAAAGGTTGTAGCCTCTTTCTTTTAGTTAAATTGTTAACTAGTTTCACTTTTCGCCTAAACTCTAGTCAACGAATCCGTATCAGGGTTTCTCGGCACTTGTAAAGTTTTAAATTGGTATGGTTGATGCCTTGTGAGACCTCATTAGCGTGCCTAGGAACCCTACAGTGGTATCAGAGCCTAGCTAGAGCCTTAGGTGAAGTGTAGACGACGTTTGAAATCCGAACGAACATCGAAACCAACATCCAAAATGCTCTCTGGAAATTTTCTGAAAATTTGGAATTTTGTGAATTAAAAATAAGCAGAAAACTAAGCAGGAATTTCTAAGAATTACAGTGAAGTACGATCACATGATTCCATCAAAGTGCGGCGGAACCGCGGCATTAGCATGGCTAATGCGGCGGTTCCGCGGCCATTTTGTCTTTTCTCCTGTTGATTTCTGCACAGTAATTCTTATATTTGAATGCTATATTTTCTGGGTATTTTTGTTATGACTCAAGAGTTGAGTATTCTGGGGTTGTATTGGGAATCGAAGATTCGATCGGATTATCAAACTTTGTCTATGTGTTTTTCCGGATAATTTTAGAATATGTTAAAAAGGTCGACCGGATGTAAATACCCAATCTTTCCCCTGCCGGGAAATTTCTAATTGTTGGACTTTTCCGTAGTTTAATGACGTTCGAAGTAGTGCAAGTAACGCGATGGTTCCTCTAGAAGACAACAAACCTTAACTCGATTATGTGACCGTCTTGAACTGCCGTTTGAACCTTAGGGTTTGGGGCAGTACGGCGTGCCACATGTGAGGCGTTGGCTTGACCCTTCTACGGCTGGACCGTTGGTACTGAGGCATGAAGTGAATGTTTTTGAAATTATTTCATGTGTTGAACGGTTTCGGGAAAACTTGGGTGTTCGAATGTTCGATCGAAAAGTTTAATATTTTCTATTTATCCGGAATGGGATACAATAATTGGAATTCACAAGTAGTTATGAGATAACTGAATGAATGTTATAAATCTAGCGGTTTAGTCTCACTTGATCGGTTGCCACGGAATTTTGATGCGATCAAAAGTCCGTCGCAATCACGTAGTGTACGCGGATACTCGCCGGGTAAACTTAATAGACTGCTACATCCCTTAGCCCCGACCAAGTGACTGTAGGAGAACCCCGTCGCCGAAAGCATCCGTTCGGGTGCTCGCGGTAGCGGTGTTCCGCCTTGGTTCACTTCGTCGACGGTGTCGGGGGTGCGGCCGTCTACTAAAGTTTGCGACGAGTATTCGATCAGGATGTCGGGAATCTTGTTGAATTGCCCGACTTGATATTGAAAAGTGTTTTCGATAATGAGACTGAAATGCGGGGTTTATAATTGTTAGGCTTGTGATGTCTAAGGAATTCATTGGTTTAGGCATGCGATGTCTAAAGAGATTGCGGATTCCAACTGTTATAGTTTTTCACTTTCTTTTCTGTGACCGTAAGTGTAATATGTGATATCGCCGGTTTCGTTACTATATGTCAACGATAATTGGGATGCGCATGTTTACTTACGTTGATGACATGTGATGTTATGTGTTGCTGGATATGTTATATTGGATTGTCGTGTTTGAATAGCCGGGGTTTTTTATGTGAGATGAGTGTTTTTCTTTTTCATTCATGTAAAAACTTGTATGTAATATTCTTTTATTGGGGCACTTCCAGGTTGCGGATGATGTCACCATTTGTATATTATTTACTTTTCCGCATTAGGATAGACCCAAGGAGGGGAGCACAAGTAACCGGGTTCTAGGGTCCAGTGGGAGACCATCTCGAGGAGTCGAGTCCGGGTCTCCTAACCCTAGAATTGGTAGGGTTGCTTACCACTCTCGTAGGGGTCTAGGGGTGTGGGATTGGCTATTCATCATGACCGTGGAATCCGTGTTTTATACTGGCTCGTATTAAAAACACAGACGTCCTAGTATATCCAATATTTCATATGATATTTTCTGCTGCGATATCTGTGATGTGATCATTTGATATGTTCTGATGGATACAGTATATAGTATATATGATATATTATATAAACGTTACTTATGTTTTGCACCCACACTAGCCCTGCCCTGCTGTGTCGTTAGTTACCTAACCTAACGGTGCACGAGGGGACATCGAGGCGAATGCGGATGGCATAAGTGTATGTCGTATTTATCTGTGGTGTTTAGGTGACTTAAATGATGGGACTTCATTAATGTGATTAATGAAAGAAAAGAAACCTAAAAGATGTTGTAGAATCAAATTTTAAATAAAAAGGATAGCTACAGTTTTGCTTTGCATAGCGGTATATATGATATACCCTGCACCTTATTCGATGAGGAAAGGGCCGAGATCCCTTCACCGGGAGTGACCCCTTTAGCAATAACTGGCAGATGCTACACACTCGGTTTGACTTTTGATTGCTTCTATAGTTTCTGCTTTGCACAGTGATATATATGATATATCCCGCACCTCATTCGACGAGGAAAGGGCCGACGATCCCTTCACAGGGAGTGATCCCTTTAGCAAAACTAGAAAAGCCTCAAAATCACTCCATTTCAAAACTTCACTTGATTCTACAACGATATCAAGTTCATTATGCAATAGGTTTTCAGAAAAACCTGTCGTAGCCCTCCGTCATTTCAGATAAGTACTAGTTAGTATTCGTGCTACGTTTGTTGACTATGTTAAGGCGTAGTGTGCGGTAGCTAATTAGTGCTTATCTGTATAAGCATATAATGCGATTGGATTAGGGTAGTCGTGCGACTTTGTTGACTATGTTAAGGGTCGTGCGAGTGGGTTTAATTCAATCAGGAAATGACGGGTTGAACTTGACTAGCACTTATGATTTGTTGACTATGTTAAGGTCATATAGCTGCTAGGGGCAAAATATTATCGGGAATTTCAAGTGTTGAAATTTGCAATGAGATTGCATACCTTCTATGAGATAGTTGGATCCCGATACCCACTGCGAGTAAGAGTTACTCCTGGGAGAGTTTTACACATTACAATTAGCCGATCAAGTAGGTGTCTAGAAAGGTGTCAACGGGGTTACGCCTCTGGGAAAACGAGGTTTACTTTAATTAGGTCCGTGCGAAAGCACGAGGAACCTCCCTCAAAGTACCGACACTGGCCTGGCTGAAAGATAAACGAAGTTGTAAGGTGTAATTAATCCCGGCTAGTCTTTCCTTTTAAGGTTTGAAGGAAGATTTGATAAAAACCAGTGGGAGCCATCCTGATTAGATAAGATAATAACCAATCTGATCTTGCAAGAGCATACGCTAAAGTGTTTTCTTCTCTCTCTTTCCAGGTAGCGACCATGTCATGCCCTAATCAAGATAATAATATGGATGTATTGACCGAACCCGCATGTTATACTGTGCTGGGGAACGTTGGTTCCGTTCTTTCTTATAAGAGTTATAGGACTGAACAGGATATAGGGGAATACCAGGATTCCCATGCCACCCGAATGAAGAAAGTACATATTGATGCATTTTCTTCGGGTGTGTTCGTTACAGAGAACTGTTTCTCCATTTGCTCTACGTCCTGGGTATTAGATACCGGGTCAGGATCCCATATATGTAATCAGTTACATGGGCTAAATAAAGGTAGAGAACTTGGAGAAGGTGATAAAGACATAAGAGTTGGAAATGGTGCAATAGTTGCAGCTAAGACTATCGGGGAATATCACCTTGCATTACCAACTGGTAATACATTGGTTCTGAATGAATGCTATTACATGCCGAACCTGATATGCAACATTATATCGGTTTCTTTGTTGAGTAAAGAGGGATATAATTTTGTATTACAGGACAATGTTATGAACATTTTCCATAACCAAAAGTTGGTTGGATCAGGCACGTTGTGCAATGGCATTTATGTTCTAAATCAATCAACAGTTCTGAGCATAACAAACACACATAAGAGGAAGAGTTCAGAACTGAACGAATCCTTCTTGTGGCATTATAGACTGGGTCACATCAATGTGACACGACTGGCTAAGTTGCATAAGGATGGATATTTGAAACCATTCGAATTTTCATCTTATGACACTTGCCAGTCATGTCTCAAAGGCAAAATGACCAAAACTCCGTTTACGGGACACGGAGAAAGAGTTACTGAACTCTTAGGACTGATAAATAGTAATGTATGCGGTCCTATGTCTACACATGCCAGGGATGGTTCTTCATACTTCATTACATTCACTGACGATCTCTCTAGGTTCGGGTATGTGTTCCTGATGAAACACAAATCAGAAGCTTTTGAGAAATTTAGAGAATATAAATAAGAAGTTGAGAACCAAACCGGAAAAAGTATTAAAATCCTACGATCTGATCGAGGAGGTGAATACTTGAGAAATGAATTAGAATGGGATTCTCTCTCGGCTGACTCCTCCATATACACCACAGCACAACGGTGTATCAGAACGGAGGAACCGCATCCTATTAGATATGGTGCGCTCTATGATGAGCACAGTTGAGTTACCTATTTCCTTCTTAGGATATGCGCTGGAGACAGCAGCATACCTATTGAATCATGTTCCATCTAAATCTGTACCTACCACACCATATGAGATATGGAGTGGGAAGAGACCATATTTTAAACGAGTTAAGATATGGGATTGTCCGTCCTATGTCAAAAGGCAAAATCCAGACAAACTCGAGGCACGGTCAGTTCTTTGCAAGTTTGTGGGATATCCTAAGAATTCCCAAGGATATCTTTTCTACCATGCTGAAGAACAAAAAGTGTTTGTTTCTCAATATGCCACCTTTTTAGAAAAGGAATTCCTTGAAAAAGAAATTAGTGGCAAAGTGGTAGAGCTGGAAGAAGTTCCAGATACACAAACCGTAACTGAAGATTCAGTGGAACCAGAAGATTCAGTAGCTCCCAATGAACCTCAGCCTCTCCGCCGATCTAGTAGGATTCCTCGCCAACCTGAGAGATACTACGGCTTTCTCATGGATGGTGGTAGCGAGGATTGCATCATGGAGGATGATGACCCAACTAGTTACGAGCAGGCCATCACGAGTAAAGACTCAGTGAAATGCCTGGATGCAATGCGGTCCGAGATGGAATCCATGTACACCAACAAAGTATGGACTTTGGAAGTTGCTCCTGAAGGGGTAAAACCCATTGGGAGCAAGTGGATCTTCAAGAAAAAACTTGGTGTAGATGGGAAAGTGGAGACTTTCAAAGCTAGACTTATTGCAAAGGGTTTTCGTCAAAGACCAGGTGTGGACTATGACGAAACCTTTTCTCCAGTGGCTATGCTTAAATCCATCCGGATCATGCTTGCCCTCGCTGCATATCATGACTACGAAATCTGGCAAATGGATGTGAACACCGCCTTTCTAAACGGTGATTTAGAAGAGTGCGTGTACATGACTCAGCCAGAGGGCTTCGTAGACAGTGGGAGCAGCGGGAAGGTGTGCAAGCTGCTTAAATCCATTTATGGATTAAAGCAAGTATCGCGGAGTTGGAACATCTGCTTTGACGTCGTTATCAAAGAGTTTGATTTCGTCAAAAACCCAGATGAACCTTGTATTTACAAGAAGGTGGCAGAGAGTAAGGTTGTCTTCCTCGTATTGTACGTGGACGACATACTCTTGATAGGAAATGATATTCCTATGCTGCAATCAGTCAAGCTTTTCTTATCACAAAGATTCTCAATGAAAGATCTTGGTGATGCCTCCTGCATATTGGGAATCAGGATCTATAGAGATAGATCCAAACGGATATTGAGATTGTCCCAATCCAAGTACATTGACACCATACTAAAGAGGTTTAGTATGGAAGAATCCAAGCGTGGGAACTTGCCCACGATCTCTGGAGTCACTCTCTCCAAAGAGATGTCTCCCAAGACTGATTTGGAGAGAGCTCGCATGCAATGGATACCCTATGCTTCGGCTGTAGGCTCTATCATGTACGCGATGCTATGTACCAGACCCGATGTTGCATACTCACTAAGTGTAGTGAGCAGGTATCAAGCTGATCCTGGAGAGAGTCACTGGACAGCTGTGAAGAGCATTCTCAAGTACTTGCGAAGGACTAAAGAGATGCTCTTGGTGTATGGTAACGGAGAACTCCAAGTGGAGTCCTTTACCGATTCAAGCTTCCAGAGTGATAAGGACGACTCTAAGTCGCAGTCGGGATTTGTCTTTACCCTTTGCGGAGGGGCGGTTAGCTGGAAGAGTTCCAAGCAGGAAACCGTGGCAGACTCGACGATGGAAGCTGAATACATCGCTGCCAACGATGCTGCTAAAGAGGTTGTCTGGATCAAGAAGTTCATTACAGAACTTGGTGTGGTTCCATCCATTGAGCATCCAATACCTTTGTATTGCGATAACAATGGAGCGGTGGCTTTGGCCAAGGAACCCAGGTCCCATCAGCGATCCAGGCATATTCTAAGGCGGTATCACCTGATCCGGGAGATAGTTGATCGCCGGGAGATCGAGGTCGGGAGGGTTGACACGAAGAACAACACGGCGGATCCACTCACGAATGCCATTCCCCAGATACAGTTTGAGAGACTCTTCGGGATGCTCGGTATGCGATACTACAGCAGCTGGCCCTAGTGCAAGTGGGAGATTGTTAGTTGTATGTATGCCCTAGAGGCCAGTATTGTACAGATGATGTATATTATATTGGATGCTTGGACATATATAGAGATGACTTTCTTGCTCGATATGATAGTATGCTATCTGGTTACTCTTTATCTTAACATGTACACTAGTCTCTTTAAACTGTCTTATAGTTACATATTGGTAAAGCCCTTAGGATGTGTACTTGACTACCTGGACTATGATGCAGATCATACTAGTGGGGACATGGTAGTCCAAAGGTACATCCTTCAAGGTCCCTAGTCGTGGGTGTATCGAGATGGGGCATCGATATACCAG
Source organism: Agapanthus africanus (assembly GCA_030015575.1). Taxonomy (NCBI): domain Eukaryota; kingdom Viridiplantae; phylum Streptophyta; class Magnoliopsida; order Asparagales; family Amaryllidaceae; genus Agapanthus; species Agapanthus africanus. The sequence continues at coordinate 300,254,728 of CM057347.1, forward strand.
TGTAGACTAGCGTATACGCTTCTCGACCCATGAGATGGGCGATGGATGATCCCATATCCATTGGTGTTTGACATCAGAGATGGTATACGGGTGCTCAATAGAGACTGGGTACACTGGACGGACTCGCCGAGAACTCCCAGATGGTATTATACCTCACGTCAGATGGCAGTTCTCAGGTGACACTTGTGCTGGTTATTCTGTAGACCCGAGATCGTCATAGAGTCTTGTGTGATTCCCACTGTGCTTTGATCTCCATCTTACCACGTCCATGAGGGCATGCAAAACGGTGGTTTTTGGGCACAGTCCCGAGTCACATGGAGGCAATGAGCGATAGGAGGGGTTTCGTCTCTCCCGGTATTGGGGGTTGATGTTGCGCTGTGCTCGATTGGCCGTAACAGGGTAGTCCCTGGCCAGGGCTGATCAGAGATTTGCTGGTAAGTGTTACCAGTAGTTTCTCGACCCGTTATGAGCCTCACATCGGCACGACTTATCGGTTATTAGGGTCTGACGTTTACCACCCCTAGACTTGATATGCGACATATCAGACGAACAAACCGGACTGTACGGTAAGTGTTACTGGTTGGATTCACAGGAGTGTGAGCGGGCTTGCTCGTCGATCTTCTGATCGCTCAATACCCGGGTGGCCATTACGTTTAGCAGACCGCTTGCGGCTTGTGGATGCTTGATATGATCATCATCTGCTGCCGGCGTATTGACGAGTCTTTAGAGTCCTACACAGAGGTTTCCTGGCTCAAGCAAAACGAAATAGGAGCGCATATGAGATATTTGCAGGACCGAGAATAATGCGTGTATGTGATACCGTATTTCATTCTCGCGATGAATGTTTCGATTGGTTGTATGCGATATAACCTAGTTATCGAATCGAAGATTGATTCGATAAATCGATACATTGGATACTAGTCGGTTATGTGCGACATAACCGGATCATTGAATCAAATGTTGATTTAATGATTTAATGTATAATTATATATTTGATATATTAGTTTGTATTAACTAGTATTGGTTCATTTTTTAAAAGGATTTTCTCACTTGATGTGCACCTTGTATATGTGATATATTTTTTTTGTGCACTTGTTTGTATCATGTTTGATGATACATGCTTACTTGAGTTTGTGTAAAGATTAAACCATGGTTATGTAATGGTTAGGATTTTTCTTTTTCTTACTCATTTATTTATTTATTTATTTTGGAAAGGATAAAAGAGAAAATGGTGGCTTTCTTTGTTTGTTGTTGAAGCTTCATGAAGCTTTGACTAAAGTGACCATTTTGTCTTCATGCTTAACCCTAACCATTCAAACTAACCATGGTCTATTCTCTACACCTAACCAAGGTTAGGATATGATAAGTATTCATATTATTTTTCTTTTTAATAAGAACTTATCATATTCTTTCTTCTTCTTCATCATCTTTAACAAGGAGAAAAGCTTACTAGCTTTAATGGCAACTTGTGAAAATGAGTGAGAAATCCAATTCTAAAGTGAACCCACCTCTTATTTCTTCATCCTCTACCTCTTGCCAAGTAGTATAGGGTGTTATCTTCAAAAGTTTCATGACTTGGTGAAGTTGGAACTTGATCTTGAGTTGCCTCGACGTAGATCTTCTTCGGCATCGAAGTCGACAACCTAGTCCGCCCATTTTTCCCGATGAAGCCGATGCTAGAGTCCGAGATCCGATATGGACAGTGAGGGGACGTCTACGTGGAGCTAAGGAAGTGGAGAACCGGATCTACAAAGATTGTAGCCTCTTTCTTTTAGTTAAATTGTTAACTAGTTTCACTTTTCGCCTAAACTCTAGTCAACGAATCCGTATCAGGGTTTCTCGGCACTTGTAAAGTTTGAAATTGGCATGGTTGATGCCTTGTGAGACCTCATTAGCGTGCCTAGGAACCCTACAATCCCTGCTTTAGTTTATAAATAGACATAAGCTACTTGCCCATTATGCTTCTGCTGCTCCCATTGATTACAACAACCCTCCGGCAGAGTCATATACACGTACACTTCCAAAGGTAGTTTAGAATGACTCTATACTCATCCTCCTGCCGGGTCTTATACTCTAGAACAGCAGCAATGGAAAGTCTGGGCAAACAATAACCTCCCTATCACCGTCTTTGAGAAGACCGAAGTACCTCTCGGGTGCCTGAAGTTACCCACCAAATCTGCGGAGTGGCTAATGGAACATCAAATCCAATTGAATCTTTAGGTTCTATTAAATTTCCAGTAATCGTTTGTAGTTCTGGAATAACTTCTAGTTCTACAATACTCCCACTTGTGTTTTCTGAAAAAGTCCATTTTACTAAAACTGTGGCGAGTCAGAACAATATAAATATTGATCTTCCTGATGGTAGAAAGTTAACCCTCGTCAAAGCCCGGGATAACCCACAAACAGCCATTACTGAAACGTGCCTCGAGTTTATCCGGATTCTGGTTTTAAGCATTAGCCGGACAACTCCCTATACCTTAACATCGTTAAGATATAAATTGATTCTATATAAAACTAATATAGAAGGAAAAAAACACTAATTTAATTGGAACCAGATTGAAAATCTTGCAGCTGTCTCTAGTGCATATCAACCAAATAGAATGAGGTCAATCAGCATTACTCATGTAGGAGTGCATCCATATATGAGTAACCTGAAAGAGAAGAAAGTTCTCAAAACCATTACTATTAACTGAATAGCAACACAAGTATCTACATCTTCGACTTCCTCGAAGAATCCTACTACTTCCAACAAATGGTTCTCTACTTTATTCTTATACCTATAACTTCTCAAAATCTGAACCTTGTAATTCAACGAAATACAGGTCTAGAATCAGAGAAGCTATGAGTAAACAGAATACAGTGCGAGTACCAACCCCTTTGTCCTAATGGACACTGGACAATATGAAAGGTTCCTAGGCACCCTATGGAGGTCTCACAAGGCATCGAACATGCCAATATAAAAATTTACGGGTGCCGAGAGACCCGACTACGGATCGTTTGCTAAAAAACGAGGCGAAAATGCAAACTAGTTAACACTTAACTATGAAAATACGGATATACAACCTTTGTAAATCCGGTGCTCCACCTCCACGGCTCCGCAATGAAGTCTCCTCGCTGTCCAAGACGGATCCCGGGCTCTAGCGTCGGCTTCATCGGAGAATGGACGGGCTAGGTCATCGACGACGTGCCGAAGATGATCTACGTCGAGGCATCGCTAAATCAAGCTCCAACTTCACCAAGTCATGAAAACTTGTGAAGAAAACATACTCTACTACTTGGCAAGAGGTAGAGGATGAGAAAATAGGAAGTGGGTTCAATTTAGAATTGGATTTCTCACTCTTTATCATCAATCACCATTGATGACCTCAAGCTTCTTCAAAGAAGAAGATGAAGAAGAAGAAGAAGAAAGTTTTGATAAGTTAGTTGAAAAAGAAAAGAAAATGAATTCTTATCATAATATTAACTCTAGTCAAGTGTAGAGAATGAATCATGGTTAGTGGGAATGGTTAGGGTTAAGAATGAGATAAGAATGGTTGACTTGATCAAAGCTTCATGAAGCTTCAACTAAACTCCAAAACTAGCAACCATTCTTTTCTCATCTTTTCAAAATAAATAAATAAATAAATAAGTAAGAAAAGAAAACCCTAATCATTAGTTTAACCATGGCTTAATTCATTACACTTAACTATAGTTAAACATGCATCATCAAACATGATACAATCAAGTGCACAAAATCATATCGCATATACAATGCGCACTTCCGAGTGAGAAAATCCATTCAAAGTGAACCGATACTAGTTAATGCAAAGTAATATATCAAATATATAATTATACATTAAATCATTAAATCAACACTTGATTTAACGATCCGGTCATATCGCATATAACCGACTAGTATCCAATGTATCGGCTTATCGAATCAATCCTCGATTCGATAACTGGGTTATATCGTATACAACCATTCGACACATTCATCGCGAGAATAGAATACGGTATCTCATACACGCATTATTCTCGGTCCCGCACATATCTCATATGCGCTCCTATTTCGTTTCGCTTGAGCCAGGAAACCTCTGTGTAGGACTCTAAAGACTCGTCAATACGCCGGCAGCAGGTGATGATCATATCAAGCACCCACAAGCCGCAAGCGGTCTGCTAAACGTAACGGCCACCCGGGTATTGAGCGATCTGAAGATCGACGAGCAAGCCCGCTCACACTCCAGTGAATCCAACCAGTAACACTACCGTACAGTCTGGTCTGATCGTCTGATATGTCGCATATCTTGCCTACGGGTGGTAAACGTCAGACCCCAATAGCTCGATAAGTCGTGTCGATATGAGGTCTATAACAATTCGAGAAACTACTGGTAACACTTACCAGTAAATCTCAGCAACCCTGGCCAGGGATTTCCTGTTATAGCCAATCGAACACAGCGCAACATCAACTCCCTATACCGGGAGATACGAATCCCCTCCTATCGCTCATTGCCTCCATGTGACTCGGGACTGTATCCAAAAACCACCGTTTTGCATGCCCTCTTGGACGTGGTAAGATGGAAATCAATGCACAGTGGGAACCACACAAGACTCTATGACGATCTCGGGTCAACAGACTACTCTGTACCAGTGTCACCAGAGAACTGCCATCTGACGTGAGGTATATTACCATCTGGGAGTTCTCGGCGAGTCCGTCCAGTGTACCCAGTCTCCACTGAGCACCCGTATATCATCTCTGATGTCAAACACCAATGGATATGGGATCATCCATCGCCCATCTGTATGGGTCGAGAAGGTATACGCTAGTCTACTCTGGTATATCGATGCCCTGTCTCGATACACCCACGACTAGGGACTTTGAAGGATGTACTTACGGACTACCATGTCCCCACTAGTATGATCCGCATCATAGTCCAGGTAGTCAAGTACAGATCCTAAGGGCTTTACCAACATGTAACAGAGAGACAATCAGTATACACGTTAAGGTAAAGTTCAACCAGATAGCATACTATCATGTCGAGCAAGAAAGTCCTTCCTATATACGTCCCAGCATCCACTACAATATACATCCTATGTACAGTAATGGCCTCTAGGGCATACATATAACTAACAATCTCCCACTTGCACTAGGGCCATCTGTAGCAGTGGTTTGAAGTATCTCATACTCAACCATCCCATAAAAGTCTCTCTCTGGGAAAAGGCCTTTCGTGAGTGGATCCGCTGTGTTTGCCCTCCGAGTCTACTCTCCTAACCTTGATCACCATGGAGATCAACGATCTCCATGATCAGGTGACACTGCCTTAGAATATGTCTGGATCACTGATGGGACCGGCGTTCCTTGGCATAAGCCACAACTCCATTGTCACACAATGGGAGGAACATAGTTCATCTCATGAACCAATATACACCCAGACTGCCTCTTTGGTAGCATCTTAAGTAGCGATGTATCCTGCCTTTATCGTCTAGTATGTCACGGTATCTATCTTGGAACTCTTCCAACATACCGTCCCTTTACTGAGGGTAAAGACAATGCCTGTGACTGACACTCAGTCGTCTTTATCACCCCGGAACACTTCCAGTGATTCTCCCCAGGATCGTTTGATACCATCTCACTACAACTAGTGAGAATCCTAACATCCAATTAGATCTATCTCATAGATCCAAACTCAGGATTTAGGAGGTATCACTTTGATCCTATATGGAGAATCCTTGTGATAAGCGGAGATTGACCGAGCGTAGCATAGGAAACTCCTTCCCTATCAAGAGTATGTCATCCACGTACTCTACGAGGAACACTACCATACTCCCTACTACCTTCTTGTATATACAAGGTTCATCTACCATTTTGATGAAGTCAAACTCTTTGACTACCACATCAAAACAGATGTTCCAACTCCGCGATGCCTGCTTTATCCTATAAAGCATCTTGCACACGTTTCCGCTGCTTCCACTGTCTACGAACTCTGGCTGTGTACTTATAGACGCTCTCTTCCAAATCATCATTTAGAAAAGCAGTCATGACAGCCAACCACCAGATATCGTAATCATTTTATGTAGCCGTGGCAAGTAGGATCTGGATGGACTTAATCATAGATCTTTAGAAAAAGTTTCATCATGATCCACACCTGGTCAATGATGTAAACCTTTAACAAGTCTAGCTATGAAAGTCTCAACCTTTCCATGTACACCAAGTAATCTTCTCAAGTTATACTTGCTCCTGATGGGGATTTAACCCTTCAGATATTGCAACCAAAGTCCATACTTTGTTGGTGTATAAGTATTCCATCTCAGATCGATAAACATCCAGCCATTCTTACAGAGTCTCACTCTTGATGGCCAGCTCGAAACTAGTTGGGTCATCATCTCATGATGCAATCCTTGCTCCCACTGTCATAGAGAAACCGAAGTATCTTTCAGGTGGGTGAGGAACCCTACTAGATCGGCGGAGAGGCTGAGGTTCGTTGGTTTCTACTGAATCCTCTGGTTGTACCAAATCATCTGCTGTAGTTTGTATAGCTGGAACACTTTCAGTTCTACATAACAGACCTTGCCTCAAGCTTGTCCGGATTTTGCTTTTAGACATAGGCCGGACAACCCCAAATCTTAACTAGCTTAAGACATGGGCTCTTCCCTTTCCATATCACATAGGAAGCGGTAGGCAACTGATTTGATTGGAACCCTATTCAATAGGTATGCAACTTCGTAAGTGCATAACTCTCAAAAGGAAACAGGTAACTCAGTATTACTCATCATAGAGCACACCTTATCACATAGGGTGTAATTGCTCCACCCCGATATACCATCGTGCTATGGTGTATACAGAGAAGTAATGCAGAGAGAGAATCTCATTCTCCTTTAGAATAGCCCAGGAATTCCATGCACAAGTATTCTCCTCCCTGATCTCATCATAGGACATAATACTTATACCCGTATTTTGGTTCTCTACTTCTCGCTTATATTCTGTGAATATCTCAAAAGGCTCGGACTCATGTTTCAACAGGAACATATGTCTGAATCTTGAGAGATTATCAGAGAATGTAATGAAGTATAAAGAGCCAGTCCTGGCATGTATAGACAGGGGACATTACATACATCATCATGTATCAGTCCCAAGAGTTCATTAACTCTTTCTCTGTTTCTAATAAACAGGGCTATGGTCATCTTATCTTTGTGACATGACTGGCGAGTTTCACAAGATGTAAATTCAAACTAATTTAAATATGCATCTTTATGTAACTCTAGCTAGTCGGGTCACATTGATCTGACCTAGTCTACAATACCTCAAGAAGGAATCGTTCATTTCTGAACTCTTCCTCTTGTGTGTGTTCCGTATACTAAGAACTGTAGTTTGATTTAGAACATCAACGCTTTTAGATAACGTGCCTGAACCGATCAACTTTTGATATAGGAAATGTTCAAAACATTATCCAATAATACAAAATTTTACCGTTTCTTTACTAATAAAGAGACAGATATGATTTTGTATATCAGGTTCGGTATCTAATAACATTCGTTCAGAATCAATGTATTGTAATACAGGGTGACAGTGACCAACAGACTTGGCTGCAACTCTTGCCCCGTTTTCTGCCTCATGAAACTTATCACCCGTTCTCAGTTCTTTACCTATCTGTAGCCCTATGTAACAGATTACATATCTGGGATCCTGATCTGGTATCACATACCCAGGACGTAAAGGACACTGAGAAACAGTTCTCTGTATAATGAACATACCCGAAGATGATGTATCAGCATGCACTCTCTTCGTTTGGGTGGCACGGGAAATCTGGTATTCCCCAATTTCCTGCTCGGTCTTATAACAATTATAAGTTGGAGCGGGACCAACGTTCCCCAGCTTAGTATAACAAGCGGGTTCGGTCAATACATCCATATTATTATCTTGATTAAGGTGTGATATGGTCGCTACCTGGAGAGAGAGAGAAGAAAACACTCAGCGTGCGCTCTGTCAAGAATAGATTGGTTATTATTTTATCTAATCAGGATGGCTCCAACTGCTTTTTATCAAATCTTCCTTCAAACCCTAAAAGGAAAGACTAGCCGGGATTAATTACACACTACAAGTTCGCCAATCTTTCAGCTAGGCCAGTGTCGGTAGTTTGAGGGAGGTCCCCCGTGCTTTCGCACGAACCTAATTAATGTAAAACCTCGTTTTCCAAGAGGCGTAACCCCGTTGACACCTTTCTAGACACCTACTTGATCGGCTAATTATAATGTGCAAAACTCTCCCAGGAGTAACTCTTACTCGCAGCGGGTATCGGGATCCAACTATCTCATAGAAGGTATGCAATCTCATTGCAAATTTCAACACTTGAAATTCCCGATAATATTTTGCCCCTAGCTCGCTATGACCTTGACGGAGGCCAAACAACCCATAGTCCGCTAGTCAAGTTCAACCCGTCATTTCCTGATTGAATTAAACCCACCCGCACGACCCTTGACGGAGGCCAAACAACACCGTACGAATACCCTAATCCAATCGCATCATATGCTAGCAGATAAGCACTAGTTAGCTACCGTACACTACGCCTTGACGGAGGCCAAACAACCGCAGCACGAATACTAACTAGTACGTATCTGAAATGACGGAGGGCTACGACAGGTTTTTCTGAAAACCTATTGCGTAATGAACTTGATATCGCTGCAGAATCAAATGATTTTAAAATGGAGTGCTTTTGAGGCTTTTCTAGTTTTGCTAAAGGAGTCACTCCCGGTGAAGGGATCGTCGGTCCTTTCCTCATCGAATGAGGTGCGGGATATATCATATATATCACTTTGCAAAGCAAAAACTCTTAAAAGCAATCAAAAGACAAACCGAGTGTGTAGCATCTGCCAGTTATTGCTAAAGGAGTCACTCCCGGTGAAGGGATCTCGGTCCTTTCCTCATCGAATAAGGTGCAGGATATATCATATATACCGCTGTGCAAAGCAAGAACTGTAGCTACCTGTTTTATTTTTGAAATTCGATTCTACAACATCTTTAGGTTTCTTTTATTTCATTAATCTCATTAATGAAGTCCCATCAATTATGTACCTAAACATCACAGATAAATACGACGTACACTTATGCCATCCGCATTCGCCTCGATGTCCCCTCGTGCACCGTTAGGTTAGGTAACTAACGGCAGAGCGGGGCAGGGCTAGCGCGGGTGTAAAACATAAGTAACGCCTATATAATATATCATATATACTATATACTGTATCTATCAAAGAACATCACATGATCACATCACAGATATCGCAGCAGAAGAATCATATGAAATATTGGATATACTAGGACGTCCGTGTTTTCAATACGAGCCAGTATAAAACACGGATTCCACGATCGTGATGAATAGCCAAACCCACACCCCTAGACCCCTACAAGAGCGGCAAGCAACCCTACCAATTCTAGAGTTAGGAGACCCGGACTCGACTCCTCGAGTTGGTCTCCCACTGGACTCCAGAACCCGGTTACTTGTGCTCCTTGGGTCTATCCTAGTGCGGAAAAGTAAATAATATACAAACGGTGACAGCTTCCGCAACCTGGCAGCGCCCCAATAAAAGAATATTACATACAAGTTTTTACATGAATGAAAATGAAAAACACTCATCTCACATAAAAAAAAACCCGGCTATTCAAACACGACGATCCAATATAACATATCCAGCAACACATAACATCACATGTTATCAACGTAAGTAAATATGCGCATCCCAATTGTCGTTGACATATAGCAACGAAACCGGCGATATCACATATTACACTTACGGTCACAGAAAAGAAAGTGTAAAACTACAACAGTTGGAATCCGCAACCACCTCAGACATCGCATGCCTGACCAAATGAATTCCTTAGACATCGCATGCCTAACAATTATAAACCCCGCATTTTAGTCTCATTATCGAAAACACTTTTCAATACCAAGTCGGGCAATTCAACAAGATTCCCGATATCCTGATCGAATGCTCGTCGCAAACTTTAGTAGGCGACCGCACCCCCGACGCCGTCGACGAAGTGCACCAAGGCGGAACACCGCTGCCGTGAGCACCCGAACGGATGCTTTCGGCGACGGGGTTCTCCTACAGTCACTTGGTCGGGGCTATGGGGTGAGGCTGTCTATTAAGTTTATCCGGCGAGTATCCGCGTACGCTACGTGATTGCGACGGACTTTTGATCACATCAAAATTCCGTGGCAACCGATCAAGTGAGACTAAAGTGCTTGATTTATAACATTCATACAGTTATCTCATAACTTCTTATGAATTCCAATTATTGTATCACATTCCAGATAAATAGAAAATGTTAAACTTTCCGATCGAACAATCGAACACCCAAGTTTTCCCGATATAGATCAACACATGAAATAAGTCTAACAACATTCAGTTCGTGCCTCAGTACCAACGGTCCAGCCGTAGAAGGGTCAAGCCAACGCCTCACATGTGGCACGCCGTACTGCCCCAAACCCGAAGGTTCAAAGGGCAGTTCAAGACGGTCACATAATCGAGTTAAGGTTTGTTGTCTTCTAGAGGGACCATCGCGTTACTTGCACTACTTAGAAACGTCGTTAAACTACGGAAAAATCCAACACTTGGAAATTTTCCGGCAGGGGAAAAATTGGGTATTTATATCCAGTCGAACTTTTTAACAGTTTCTAAAATATCCGGAAAAACATAAACAAAGTTAAATTATCCGATCAAATTAACGAATCCCCAATAAAACCCTAGAAAACTCAACACCTGAGGGGAATTAAAAAATTCACAAAAAAAAAATGCCAAGAAAGGACCTAAGAATAAATATATGAAATTTGAGGGACTAAGTCCAAATTTGGGCCGCGGAAAAGCCGCCAAAACTCTGTTTTGGCCGCGGTTCCGCGCTCCAATTATTGAATTAGTCAACCAAACTTCACGGTAATTCTTAGTTTTTCCTGCTTATTTTTCTGCATATTTTTAATTCACAAAATTCAACAGTTTTGAAAAATGTACAGAGAGCGATTTTGCTTGGGGTTTCGCGGTTCGATCGGATCTCTAACTTCGTCTACCGATCGCCTAAGGCTCTAGCTAGGCTCTGATACCAGTGAAAGGTTCCTAGGCACCCTATGGAGGTCTCACAAGGCATCGAACATGCCAATATAAAAATTTACGGGTGCCGAGAGACCCGACTACGGATCGTTTGCTAGAAAACTAGGCGAAAATGCAAACTAGTTAACACTTAACTATGAAAATACGGATATACAACCTTTGTAGATCCGGTGCTCCACCTCCACGGCTCCGCAATGAAGTCTCCTCACTGTCCAAGACGTATCCCGGGCTCTAGCGTCGGCTTCATCGGAGAATGGACGGGCTAGGTCATCGACGACGTGCCGAAGATGATCTACGTCGAGGCATCGCTAAATCAAGCTCCAACTTCACCAAGTCATGAAAACTTGTGAAGAAAACACACTCTACTACTTGGCAAGAGGTAGAGGATGAGAAAATAGGAAGTGGGTTCAATTTAGAATTGGATTTCTCACTCTTTATCATCAATCACCATTGATGAACTCAAGCTTCTTCAAAGAAGAAGATGAAGAAGAAGAAGAAGAAAGTTATGAAAAGTTAGTTGAAAAAGAAAAGAAAATGAATTCTTATCATAATATTAACTCTAGTCAAGTGTAGAGAATGAATCATGGTTAGTGGGAATGGTTAGGGTTAAGAATGAGATAAGAATAGTTGACTTGATCAAAGCTTCATGAAGCTTCAACTAAACTCCAAAACTAGCAACCATTCTTTTCTCATCTTTTCAAAATAAATAAATAAATAAATAAGTAAGAAAAGAAAACCCTAATCATTAGTTTAACCATGGCTTAATTCATTACACTTAACTATAGTTAAACATGCATCATCAAACATGATACAATCAAGTGCACAAAATCATATCGCATATACAATGCGCACTTCCGAGTGAGAAAATCCATTCAAAGTGAACCGATACTAGTTAATGCAAAGTAATATATCAAATATATAATTATACATTAAATCATTAAATCAACACTTGATTTAACGATCCGGTCATATCGCATATAACCGACTAGTATCCAATGTATCGGCTTATCGAATCAATCCTCGATTCGATAACTGGGTTATATCGCATACAACCATTCGACACATTCATCGCGAGAATAGAATACGGTATCTCATACACGCATTATTCTCGGTCCCGCACATATCTCATATGCGCTCCTATTTCGTTTCGCTTGAGCCAGGAAACCTCTGTGTAGGACTCTAAAGACTCGTCAATACGCCGGCAGCAGGTGATGATCATATCAAGCACCCACAAGCCGCAAGCGGTCTGCTAAACGTAACGGCCACCCGGGTATTGAGCGATCTGAAGATCGACGAGCAAGCCCGCTCACACTCCAGTGAATCCAACCAGTAACACTACCGTACAGTCCGGTCTGATCGTCTGATATGTCGCATATCTTGCCTAGGGGTGGTAAACGTCAAACCCCAATAGCTCGATAAGTCGTGTCGATATGAGGTCTATAACAATTCAAGAAACTACTGGTAACACTTACCAGTAAATCTCAGCAACCCTGGCCAGGGATTTCCTGTTATAGCCAATCGAACACAGCGCAACATCAACTCTCTATACCGGGAGAGACGAATCCCCTCCTATCGCTCATTGCCTCCATGTGACTCGGGACTGTACCCAAAAACCACCGTTTTGCACGCCCTCTTGGACGTGGTAAGATGGAAATCAAAGCACAGTGGGAACCACACAAGACTCTATGACGATCTCGGGTCAACAGACTACTCTGTACCAGTGTCACCAGAGAACTGCCATCTGACGTGAGGTATATTACCATCTGGGAGTTCTCGGCGAGTCCGTCCAGTGTACCCAGTCTCCACTGAGCACCCGTATATCATCTCTGATGTCAAACACCAATGGATATGGGATCATCCATCGCCCATCTGTATGGGTCGAGAAGGTATAAGCTAGTCTACTCTGGTATATCGATGCCCCGTCTCGATACACCCACGACTAGGGACTTTGAAGGATGTACTTATGGACTACCATGTCTCCACTAGTATGATCCGCATCATAGTCCAGGTAGTCAAGTACAGATCCTAAGGGCTTTACCAACATGTAACAGAGAGACAATCAGTATACACGTTAAGGTAAAGTTCAACCAGATAGCATACTATCATGTCGAGCAAGAAAGTCCTCCCTATATACGTCCCAGCTTCCACTACAATATACATCCTATGTACGGTAATGGCCTCTAGGGCATACATATAACTAACACAATATACAATACTTTGTATAAGTCCCCTGAGTTCAATAACTCAAACTCTGTGCATCGTAGGTTGAAAAATTATACTATGGTTAAGAAGAATTACACCGCTGTTGAATACACCTTACCTAATCACCAGCCGATATAGGTAAATGTCACAGACATAATATCAAAAAGTTATATCTCACTTTATAAAATAAATGTACAGATATATCAGTTTGAAATTGGTTCATAACAACGGATATTCAAAACCAAATATTTTCCATCCGGCAAAATCCAGATGATTTCCTCAAATATCACCAATTACAACGAATTCCGATATGATGAGGATCTAATCATCCAATTTCCAATATCTTACTCCCACTCAGCATCTGTAATAACATACAGATGTGAGAAACTGATCTGGTAAATACATACCCTGGAGTTAGATTCTTATTGGGAAATAGTTTTCAATTAACATCGCAGAGTAAAACTGAAACATGAAAATGTTTCAAAAGGGTTAACTGGTATTCCTATTAATGCCTCTTCCATTATCCTGAATCATGATAGTAACTATATACTTACCTGCCCTCATTGCAATCCCTTTATTATGTTTTTACTTATTACCTTCTGTACACCTCCTTTACGCTAATTGGTTTTCTTCATTCCCTACCCTTCGGCACCAGCCTAAGGTTTTGAAGAAGACTATCCAATAAGTGCAATAGGTGTACTCTCCTAATCTTAGGAGCCCTCGCAACCTGAGAGAAGGTAATGGGAAAAGACATCTGAATAATCCTATTCTGTTTCTCCTGAACCGGAAACCATCCTCGAATCTGGAACGAATTCCTTCAAGTTCGTATGTAACTATACGATGGCATATCCAATGGAAGTGGATATCTGTAGTGATACGGAGTGTTCTAGAGAAAAGCAAAGTGGATGTAGGAGTGGCAGGAGTATACACGGTTTTTGTCGTGAATGATGGTGGTCGCAATTTCCTTTGCCATTATTCTAATCTCTTTATATGTCTTTACTTATTACCTTCTGTACACCACACTTAACCTTAATTGGTTTTCTTCCTTCCCTACCGTTCGGCACCTTCCTATGGCTTGGAAGAAGACTGTCCAATAAGCTCAATAGGTGTACCCTCTCCTAATCCTAAGAGCCCTCACAACCTGAGAGAAGGTAAAGGGAAAAGACAACTGAATAATCCTATTCAATCTCTCCAGAGCCAGAATCCATCCTCGAAAAAGTTCCTTCGAGTTCGTATGTAACTATACAATGGATTTATCCAATGGAAGTAGATGTTCGTAGTGTTACGGGGTGTTCTGGAGAAATGCAAAGGTGATATAGAAGTGGAAATGATATATGCGACACCGTGACATTCCAAAAGCCAAAGTGTTTTAAGAAGGTTCGGTTAACTTGGTTCATGAGTTTTAGTCAAGGGTCAGGTCATAGTCGCAGCCAGAGAGAGAGAGAGAAAAGAAACACTCAGCATGCACTCTAACCTAGATCTGAATGGTTAATCACTTTATCTAATCTTGGATGGCTCCCACCGTTTCCTCAAATTCTCCTCCAAACCCAAAAAGGAGAATTGGTCGGAATCACCTGAGGAGTAATCCTACTCATCAGTGGGAATCGGGATCTAACTATCATCGCATGATAACTTGATGGAAGCTACTCAAGTCACAACACTCTAGAAGGTATGCACAAGCCTGGGAAGTTTCCTGTATGTTTGAAACTCCCGATGTGTGTTTTTACCCCTAGGACCCAAGTGACCTTGACGGGGTTAACAAATCAAAGAGTCCTAGTCAAGTTCAACCCGTCATTATGTTGATTGCATTAAACCCACCCGCACGAGCCATTGACGGAGTCAACAAGGCCTCACGACTGTCCTAACCAATCACATATCCATGCTACATACAAGCACCACTCAGCGACCGCACATTACGCCTTGACGGAGTCAACAAACGCAGCACGAATACTAAGTACTACTTGTAGGAAATGACGGAGGGCTACGACTGGTTTTTGGTGAAAAACTTTTAACGTAATGATCTTAATATCGTTGAAGGAATCCAAGTGGTTTTTACAAATGTATAGTGGGGAAAACTTTTGCTAAAGAGGTCACTCCCGGTGAAGAGATCTCGGCTCTTTCCTCGTAGAATGAGGTGCAGGATATTCCAAACTGAATACCACGATGCAAAGCAAAAGAATCGACTATAGTAGAGTTATTACGTTGACGCAAACTTTTACTCAAGGGGTCACTCCCTTTGAATGGATCTCGGCCCTTGCCTCGTCGAATGAGGTGCTGGATATTCCAAATTGAATACCACGATACAAAGCAAAAAAGAACGTCTATAATGTCAGTTTTAAAAAAACTTGGTTCCAACAACATCAAATATATGTTTGTTTTATCCTTGCATTGATAAGAATCAATGCAGTCCCATCAATTAATCACACCCTAAAAGAACGAAAATAAAATGTACGTATATGCCATCCGCATTCGCCACTGGGTCCCGTCATCACCCGTTAGGTTACTTAACTAACGACAGAGCGGGGACTGGGCTAGCACGGGTGCAAAACATATACAACATCTACTAGTATATATATAAACATATAACAATCGTCCCAGGCATGATATAAAGCAACATCACAGAAGCATCACAGAAGCAACACAGAATGGTGGATAATCTGGAGCCCCGGGTTTCACTTGAGCCGAGTGAGACCCGACGTTCCCTGTCGTGTGGATAGCCTGTGTAATGAAAACCTAGACCCCTACGAGCGCAGCAAGTTACCCGCAAAACCAAGAGCGAGGCAGCCCCTTTCAACAACGTGAATGAGCCACCCAGTACTTCACGGAATCCGGTAACATGAGCACCCCTCCTGGGTCAGCCTATACCCCCTACGAGTGCGGCAAATAGCCCGCCAATTCTAGAGTAAGGTCCCCTCCGTCCTAACGCCATGAGATGCGGACCCGTTGCCCTCTAGAATCCGGCTATTCGTGCACTCCACCGCGGGGTAATCCTAGTACAGAAAAGAAAATAATATACAAGGGTGACATCGACCTCAACCTGGTCGTGCCCCAAAAGAATAATATACAAACTGGCAGTGACGGCAGTCCACATGTCGGACGCTCGCCCCGCAATATCAAATGTACAAATGAAATAAAACTGTACTAACATTGCACAATAACTATCCACCACGACGATCCAACCAACATCACAGCACAACACAGAACACCAACGTGAATGTCACGTTCGCAAACCCGTCTAAAGGAACATATAGCAGTTAGACAGGTTTACCGATCAAATGAAATTCACGGTTGCAGATTATAATGTATGTACTGATAATCACACACTTAAAATTTTGATCGACTAAACTTTCCCTAATTGGCCCCAAGTGCATAACCAGTACTCAAATGAATCTGGGCCAAAACCATATAACACAAAAATCATTTTTCCACAAACTAGAGCTCCAAAAAAAAATTGGTCACTGTAGCCCAAAAGGTGCCGCGGAAGCGCCGCCAAATGTGACATTTCGCGGCGGTTCCGTAGTGGAATTTTGGAGTTAGGTAACCAAATGTTTTCTGTAGCTTTAGTTATGCCTGCATGTATTTTTAAGATGCATGAAAATATTTTTTTGACCGCTTTTAAAAAATCGACAGCAAACACATCAATTTAGAAAAACGATTCGGAAAAATTTGTCGATCGAGATTTTAAGCTTCTGTAAACTTGCTAGTAGGGTTAAAAGGGTGGCTCTGATACCATGTTGGGTTACGGTAGCGCCCCGGTCATCAAAACGCGGCCAAAATGCGGAACAAAAATTTCTGAACTGGCGCTACCATTACCCTATTTACGGATCGACCTTAAACCCTAAACTAGCAATCTAAACTAAGAGTTAGAATGGTTATACCAAGTTGATCCGTGTCCTTCGGTCTTCATTCCAAGCTCCTAGCGGTCCCTTGATGAAGGTTGGTTGCCGGTCTTCCTCTATCTCCGATGATCCACCCGAGGGGTGTAATTCAGGCTCAGCTCCACAACATGATGCAAACGGAGCAACTAGGGTCTCTACGATGCTACCCTAGAGAGCCTAGGATGTAGTTTGTCGGACCTTAGTGTTAGCTATCTCAAAACATGAAGGTGGAAGCAAGACATGAAAGCTAGAGGAGGTGAAGCTCATGGTGAGAGAGGAGCTCAAGAACAAGTGAAGAAAAAAAAACCAGCCATGCTTGCAAAATGAATTCTTTTATGAAAGAGAAAATAGCATGCTTGGTTTTGTAAAAAGCATTTTTCAATTTTAAATTCTGACCATGCTTGAATAGTGAACATAAATGAATTAATAATTCATTTGTATGCACTATTACAAGCATGGTTCTCACCATACCTCTATCATCCAATTTCCACCTCATTTATCCATTTAATAAAAAATGGTCAAATCAAGAAATGAGGTGGCACCTTCTAGAATGTTATTCGGTAAAAAATACGGATTACATTCTACTGTAAATATATCTGCATTCGTACCGAAATACGAATACCCAATGAGATAGAATAACACAAAGAATATAATACTAGAATATACGTATCGAAATACATATACGTAAATTATTAAATCAATACCTGATTTAGTAATCCGGCTCTAACCCGAGCCGGCTAGTATTATCAACTGTCCAATCGAAAACCCGAATACAATGTACATCAATCGATCGGAACCTTGCACGTATCCAATACGGCCACTACATCATTTCACCTTAACCAGGGAAACCCTCTGTGTGGGACTCTAAAGACTCGTCAATACGCTGGCAGTGGATTTAACTATAAGCACGTCAGCGGAACTAGCTGTACGTGACGGCTACCCAGGTATTGAGCGAAAGGAAGGCCGATGAGCAAACTCATGCAGAACCCCTACTAAGCCTGACAGTGACAATATCCATACAGTCCGGTCTGTTCGTGTAAGAGTATCGCATATCGAGTCTAGGGGGTGGATAAAGTCAGACCCCAATAACGCGATATTTAGTGTCGGTATGAAACCCATCACCACCTGAGAAACTATCGATCCTGGATCGGTAATTCTCGTCCACCGTGGCCACAGATTTATAGTGATGGCCATCCGTACACAACGCGACATCAACCCCCAATACCGGGAAAGACGAATCCCCGACGATCCGATCACTGACTCCATGTGGCTCGGGACTGTACCCAACTAAAACCTGTTTGCACGACTCCTTTGAGCCGTGGTAGGGTAGTAATCAAAGCACAGTGGGAACTCACACGAGAAAAATGACGATCTCAGGTCGACAGACTAATTTGTACACATGTCACCTAGGAACTGCTATTTGACAATAGGTATAATACCAACTAGCAGGTTCCCGGCGAGTCCGTCCAGTGTACTCATAACCCAATGAGCACCTGTATACTATCTTAGGTGAACAAACTAACACCAATGTCTTGTGAGACCTGGCCACCGCCCCTCGTCGGAGTCTTGATCAGTATACATTAGTCTACACTGGAGTATCGATGCCCGGTCTCGATACTCCTACGACTAGGGACATTTAAGGATGTGCTTATAGACCCCATCTCCCACATATATGATCGCCATCATAATGCTGGCAGTCAAGCAAGAATCCTATGGGCTCTATCAATATGTACATGATGATAATGACAAACCAGATAGCATACTATCATCTTAAGTAAGACTGTCTTATCGGTATAGGTCTTCACTCAATCATCATAATCACAAGTCCGCGCCTATGATAATTGCCTTGAGAGCACTATAGCCAACACCTTAATTTCCGTATTAAAATATGCAAAACAACCAATTTCAAGAAACGCAACTAGAATTTTTCAAGCGCTGCAAATTTTGCAAAGAATCCTGCAGAAAAGTTGTTATTAGACAAGATCAGAGAGAAGAGGAGAGAACAGAGAATATACCACAGAAATCTAGAGCAGTGAAGAACCTAAACGGCGGCAGAACCGTCGCAATAACCCTGAATCCACCGCTGTTCCGCGGTGGAAAGGAGGAATTAGGTGCTGAAAATTTTTCTGCAGCTTCCTGTACTCCTCTGGAATCTTCAGAAAGTCTCTGAATCTTGATTTCCTCAGTACAATGATTCCAGATTCCCTCACAAAATTCAAACACTAAACGTTAAGCACACGAAGCGATTCTTGAATTAAAATTTGATGGAATAATAATTTTTCAACTCAAATAGAAAGAAAGAACAAATTACACACGCATCCCCGGCAACGGCGCCATTTGATTAATCTTATGTTTTGATCGTGTGATATGAAAAGGAAAAGTTTAGTCACAATCAAAATTATTTATAACCGCAATCAATAACGGTGTCGAAATAGTTTCGTTAATGAGAACGGATCGTCCATTGAGATGCGTGTACTTATTCGATCTTGCTTTAGATGAGTCGAAATGAAAATATAAAAGAAAAAGATTCAAGATTAATGATATTTAATTTCAAGAAACATCAAGAAAATATATCTAGAATCAAGAAGATGTCCAAATCAACTTAGTTATCAAGATTATGTAGAATAACTTGTAGGAATCGATCGAATTAATAGCAATGATGAATACTAATAATGACTAATCTTATCTATTGATGGATTGTAGCTAGATCGATGACGATGAATGAAGATCAGGGATCTATTGAAGAAACTAGGGTTTCTCCTTCACTATCCCTTGTCTTTTCATTGATCATCATTCAAATCTAGCCTTTAGCAAAGAGGATCCTCAATCATTTGATCCCTAATTTGCAGCGAAATAATCAAGAACATGATCTCACTCCAAATTAGGTCATTAACGATTCTTTTTCCTAAAGTTCACAATTCCCATAAGACTAAAAATTAGTTTTAGGATTTCATCATCATTTCATCTATCGATTCTCCCGATTCTTTTACAAGCGGAGATTTCACTCACACATCATGAAAATAAAAGAATTAAGAACTGGAAATTTCTTAATGCAAGAATGTAAACAAAACGAGAATTAACAATTTATCACCTTTATTAAATCTTCTTCAAATTACATCTCTCAATTTGAGATTACAAGACTAGCTCTTGATCGCTCTTTTGAAAGAGAATTTATTGTCGATCTTTGCGTGGATCGATCGCCGTGAGTCGTGGATCGGTTGCGGATCTCTTGCTCTTGAAGACGATCGGCGTTGCGATAAAGGATCTTCGATTGCTCGCTTGATTTGCTTCTCAATGGATCTTGATTTTTCTTTGGATTTGGATAGGATCTCAAGTTGTGTCACTCAACTTGAATTGAATTGTGGCTCAATTATGAAATTAATGAACTAATGAACAGCCCCCAAAATATAGATCTAGATCCCCTTTTATAGCCTCAAATTAAGCTTCCTTCATAAGCTTGGTTGTTATGCAGAGCCTTCCAGAAGAAGTCACGTGGAAATTGAGTGTCTTAAGGAAGCCAGGCGGTTACAGGGGAGCTTCTTGAAAAGTTTTGTCACCGGCACCCCCAACTCGGCCGCGGATCCGCGGCGGATCGGGCTGGATCGGCCGTAGTTCCGCGGCCGTTTGATGAGATCGTTGTATCATTTTTCTAAGGTCTTCTGGTGTTGGTCTTTAGGTCTTCTTTTGATGTCTGGAATCTTGTTATCCTTTCTGAATCTCTGCCAGATTTTATTTCTTGGACTTGCTGCGTTTTATCGGCAATTTGCGATTCCAGTTCTTTGACCTGAATAATTTTCTGCACAAAAATCTTGATGAAAAGTGTTGAGATATACAATATCATGCGTGAAGTAATAAACACACAATTTCCCTCCAGAATGTTGATTATATATACAACACGTGGTATTTGATATTTTCCAGACGAATTTGTAATACGTGTTATATTTATAATAAACACCCTTAGATGATTGCGAATAGTAAGGAAATTAGTGTGTTAAGAATGCAATATTTTCGACAGAACAAGACACTCTCTTCTAAATGACTATTTAGAAAAGTAGTCATGACATCCAACCGCCAGATATCGTAGTTATGGTATGTAGCAATGGCAAGTAGGATCCGAATGGACTTAAGCACAGGCACTAGAAAAGGTTTCATCATTATCCACACCTGGTCGATGACGAGAACCTTTTGCAATAAGTCTAGCTTTGAAAGTCTGAACTTTTCTATCTACACCAAGTAATCTTCTCAAGATATACTTGCTCCTGATGGGGATTTAACCCTTCAAATATAGCAACCAAAGTCCATAGTTTGTTGGTGTATATGGATTCCATCTCAAATCGCTTAGCATCCAGCCATTCTCACAGATTCCCCACTCCTGATGGCTTGCTCGAAACTAGTTGGGTCATCATCTCTTGATGCAATCCTCACTCCCACTGTCATAGAGAAAACCGAAGTATCTCTCAGGTGGGTGAGGAATCCTACCAGATCGGCGGAGAGGCTGAGGTTCGTCGGGAGCTATTGAATCCTCCGGTTCTACCAAATCATCAGCTGCAGTTTGTATAGCTTGAAATCCTTCCAGTTCTACCTCATGACCACTAATTTCTTCACAAGAAAATCCTTTTCTACAAAGGTAGCATGCCGAGAAATATAACACCTTTTGTTCCTCGGTGTGGTAGAAGATATTCCCTTACGAATGCTTGGGATATCCATCAAACTTCCACAGAACTGATCTTGCCTCGAGCTTTTTCGGATTTTGCTTTTAGACATAGGCCGGACAACCCCAAATCTTAACATACTTAAGAGATGGGCTCTTCCCATACTATATCACATATGGAATGGTAGGAAATAGGCAACACAATAGTACTCATCATAGAGCACACCATATCACATAGGGTGCGATTGCTCCTCCCCGATATGCCAACGTGCTGTGGTGTATACGGAGGAGTAATCCTGAGAGAGAATCTCATTCTCCTTTAGAATAGTCCAGGAATGCCGTGCTCAAGTATTCTCCTCCCTGATCATATCAAAGGACATAATTCTTATACCCGTTTTGGTTCTCTACTTCTAACTTATATTCTTTGAATTTCTCAAAAGGTTCAGACTTGTGATTCAACAGGAACACATGTCCGAATCTTGAGAGATCATCAATGAATGCAATGAAGTACAAAGAACCAGTTCTGGCATGTGTAGATAGGGGACCTACATACATCATCATGTATCAATCCCAAGAGTTCACTAACTCTTTTTCTGTTTCTAATAAACAGAGCTATGGTAATCTTATCTTTGAGACATGATTGGCAAGTTTCACAAGACGTAAATTCAAACTAATTTAAATATGCATCTTAATGTAACTTCAGCTAGTCGAGTCGTATTGATATGACTTAGTCTACAATGCCTCAAGAAGGATTCGTTTATTTCTGAACTCTTCCTCTTGTGTATGTTCTTTACATTAAGAACTGTGGTTTGATTTAGAACGTATATGCTTTTACATAACGTGCCTGAACCGATCAACTCTTGATATAGGAAATGTTCAAAACTTTATCCAACAATACAAAATTATATCCTTCTTTACTAAATAAAGAGACTGATATGATGTTGTATATCAGGTTCGGTATCTAATAACATTCGTTCAGAATCAATGTATTTAGTAATACAGGGTGATAACTGCCAACACCTTGGCTGCAACAATTGCACCATTTCTAACTCTTAAAACTTATCACCCATTCTCAGTTCTCTACCTATCTGTAGCCCATGTAATATATTACATATGTGGGATCCTGATCCGGTATCTCATACCCAGGACGTAAAGGATACTGAGAAACAGCTCTCTGTAATGAATATACCCGAAGAATATGTATCATCATGTACTTTCTTTGTTTCGGCCGCACGGGAATCCTGGTAATACCCTATTTCCTCCTTGGTCTTATAACAGTTATAAGTTAGAGCGGGATCAACGTTCCCCAGATCAGTATAACAAGCGGGTTCGGTCAATACATCCATATTATTATCTTGATTAAGACGTAACATGGTCGCGACCTGGAGAGAGAGAGAGAAGAAAACACTCTGCGTATGCTCTTGCAAGATTAGATTGGTTATTAATTTATCTAATCAGGATGGCTCCCACTGTTTCTATCAAATCTTCCTTCAAACCCTAAAAGGAAAGACTAGCCGAGATTAATTACACCCTACAACTTCGTCAATCTTTTAGCCAGGCCAGTGTTGGTACTTTGAGGGAGGTTCCCCGTGTTTCCGCACGGACCTAATTAAAATAAACCCCGTTTCCCAGAGGCATAAACCCGTTAACACCTTTCTTGACACCAACTTGATCGGCTAATTGTGATGTGTAAAACTCTCCCATGAGTCACTCTTACTCGTAGTGGGTATCGGGATCCAACTATCTCATAGAAGGTATGCAATCTCATTGCAAATTTCAACACTTGAAATTCCCGATAATATTTTGCCCCAAGCGTCCTATGACCTTGACGGAGGCCAAACTACCCATAGTACGCTAGTCAAGTTCAACCCATCATTTCCTGATTGAATTAGACCTAGCCGCACGACCCTTGACGGAGGCCAAACTACGCCGTACGAATACCCTAATCCAATCGCATCGTATGTTGTAGATAAGCACTAATTTAGCTACCGTACATTACGCCTTGATGGAGGCCAAACTACCGTAGCACGAATACTAAAATAACACTTATCTGAAATGACGGAGGGCTACGACAGGTTTTTATGAAAACCCTTTGCATAATGAACTTGATATCGTTGCAGAATCAAATGATTTAAATGGAGTGTTTTTGAGGCTTTTGCTAGTTTCTGTCACGACCCGGAATATTAGCTCGTGACCAGCACTTAAATCACGCAACGTCTAAAAGCGTAACGAAATCCAAGTAAGCTGAAATCCAGAAATCTAAACATTTTAAAGAAATAAAAGGAGCAATTTTGAAATAAGGCAAAATGAAGAAAAGTGTTTTCTTAAATGCATAGATAAGGGAACATGAAAAATGTAAGCTTATCCTACTTGTTGTAAAACATGTTCTTCTTTTAAAAATTTGGGCAGCACCTCCTTTGTATATTTTGATCCAAAACCACAAATACATGATAATATAAAAGTCATCCCCAAGAGAGAGCTAGCTCTTCGCCAAATGGAGGGTCACAACCACGCAAGTAATATAACAAGTATACGATGCCCAATCGGTGAAGATCAACACAAAAGGTAATAAATAAAGCAAGACATCCACCCACAAAGCGAATATAAAACCTATCGCTCAAATCTCGCAACTACAAGTCTCACTAAGTCTTACTAATTATACAAATACTAGTTTTGATTGATGGAGTTGACTAGATACAAAATGTAATATAAATACGAGAGTGGGCACGATACAAATGTCCTACCTACCAAAGCAAATCTCCCAAAAGCAAGCTGTGTGCTTACTATACTGCTACCGATCCAAGCAGTCAACCTGCAAGAACCGTGGCACAACGGGGGTGAGTTACCAACTCGTGAGTAGAAAACATCATCAGGTAGAAATCGAATAAAATAGCGATTTCCTAGGTCAACTATATCATAAAGATAATACTATGATATTTAGGGTGACCGTATGTAAATGTGTGCTAACAATAAATAAATGCAAGTATACAAGTGGATATCATCCAATAATATAATCAATGCCAATATACATGTGGATCTCGTCCACTCGAAATATCGTAATAGCATATGCATGTAAATATATGAGGATATCAAGAATGCGTGTGTACATCAATTGTTGGAGATAGTGCCCTCAGAGTCAATTATTGGATCACATGCACGTGATTGCAATGATTGAGGGAGGACCTATCCCGGTACGACAGTCTTACTCGAGATGATAGTATGCTATCTGGTTTACCTTTATCATCGTGTACTGCTTTAGATAACCTGACAGGTCGCTATTGCACGTTGATAGAGCCCCTAGGATTCTTGCTTGACGGCCAGCAGTATGAGGGCGATCATATACGTGAGAGCTGGGGTCTACAAGCATATCCTTAAATGGTCCCTAGTCGTGGGAGTTTCGAGACAGGGCATCGATTCTCCAGAGTAGACTAGTGTATACAGTCGAGACCCCGACGAGGGGCGGTGACCGGTCTCACAGGCCACTGGTGTCAGTTGGTTCACCTAAGATGTATACAGGTGCTCATTGGGTTATGAGTACACCGGACAGGACTCGCCGGGAACATGCTAGTTGGTCTTATACCTGACGTCAGATAGCAGTTCCCTGGTGACATGTGTACAGGTTAGTTCATTGACCTGGGGATCGCCATTTGTCTCGTGTGAGTTCCCACTGTGCTTTGATTACTACCCTACCACGGCTCAAAGGAGTCGTGCAAACAGGTTTTAGTTGGGTACAGTCCCGAGCCACATGGAGGCAGTGAGCGGATCTTCAGGGGTTCGTCTCTCCCGGTATTGGGGGTGAGGTCGCGCTGTGTCTAGGAGAGCCATTACACGAAGTCCTTGGCCAAGGCAGGAGATTTACTGGTAGGTATTCCAGTAGTATCTCAGGGTGTTCTGGGCTACACTCCGACACGACTTGTACCGCTTTTGGGGGTCTGACTTTTACCAACCCCCTAGGCCCGCCATGCGATGCTCGTAGACGAACGGACCGGACTGTATGGATATTGTCACTGACAGGCTCAGTAGGGTGTCAGGATGAGTTCGCTCATCGATGTCCCTTTTGGTCAATAGCTGGTGGCCCGTTACGTATTGGCTTATACCTCTGACGTGCTAGTGGTTAAATCCACAGCCATTGTCTTGACGAGTCTTTAGAGTCCACCACACATTCAGTTACTCAGGCTTTCGGGCGAAACGCTGTAGAGGCCGTATGGAGATATGGCAGGGTCCGATCAGATACGTGCGGTATTGCACGGATCAGGATCGGACGGTTTGTACTAGAGGCCGTATAGTTATATGGCAGGGTTCGATCAGATTCGTGCGGTATTGCACGGATCAGGATCGGACGAATATTACTAGCCGGCTTTGTTTTAAGCCGGATCCTAGTATAGTACAGTGTAGATTTTGTCTCATTGCATTTGTATCCGGTCGGAATACAGATGCGGGTGTGTATGCACAGTATCGGGGTTTTCCTGTAATTTATTACGGGACCAGTTTTCTGGAGTTGCCAGTTTGCATTCCGTTCCAGCCGGTTTTCGTTTGTTCTTTCCAGGCCGGACTTTTCCGATGGAGGTGGTTATTTGCAATTGTGCAAATAACATTTGTGGAGGGGGTTTCTTGCTAATGTTTTCATTATGATAGGATAAGCATCCTTGCTTTTTCATGATGGTTTTTGCATTAATGAGATTTGAAAGGGTATGGTTTTGATGTGAATTAAGTTATGGTTGATGTTTGTTTATGGTCACCTCTTCTCATCTCCTACCATCACCTCCCTCTTGGATTATGTTTTCACTCCACCACCATTTCCCAATTGATTTGGCCGGCCACAATTTTGATGGAGTGAGCGAGAGAGAGTTTCATTTTGTGAGCTTGTGGCATTTTATCTTCATCTCAATTTCCTTGCATGAAAAATGAAAGCACCATTTTTCTTGACCTCATTCCTCCATCTACAAAGGCAACAAAATCCCAAATGAGACACAACCCTACACATTCTACAGCAAATCTTGGGCATGTCGACTTGCCAGCTTCATGCCCGAGTTGCCTCGGTATAGAGGCGGGAGCCCGTAAAAGAAACAGGAGACGTGGTGCCCTTTCCGGCGAGGAGGTGGAGACCGGACATTCCGCGAGAGATCGGGACGATGACGAGAAGACCGGAGGACTCGGATCACTCGGTACATCTCTAACCCGTCTTGTTACTTTGCTAGATCTAGTTTAATGGCCCGATCCGGGGTTTAGTGCGCGGTGGAGCCGGTTTGCTAAGTTCGCAAAATTAAAGTTTATCACCGCTTCCGCATTTGGCCGTCGGTTTGACAGCCGCACTTACAGTGGTATCAGAGCCTCGCCATTAACTTCGTCTAGCTTTGTTTGATGTGTTTTACATTTCCGATCGACCAAAATTCCAAAACTTGCATTTTTTTTCACATCAGTTTTCTGTTGAAATTTTTTGGTCTCGAAAAATTTTTCAGGTTGTCTCAGAATGATGTGCAGGAAGTTCTAAGAACACTGGAAAAATTCGACAACACGATCCCTCCGTACGACCGCGGAACCGCGGCCATTACCACTCTGGAGGCCGCGGATTCGCCGCATGAATGAGGGATCATGTCATCATTTTTTTTGCAGTGGGCTTGTGGGCTAAAAATAGGGGTTTTGGAATATTAAAATTGGGCCCAGAATTTCTGTGAGTGCTGCAGTATTGCTTGGGGGCCCACTTGTTAATTTTTGATCGATCGGATATTTTAAACACATTATTTCACAGTATTTACATTATATCTGCGACCGTGAATGTCACTCGATCGGTAAATCCGGTCTAACTGCTATAGCCCGGTTAGACGGATTTGCGAACGTGACTTTCACGTTGATGTTCTGTGTTTTGCTGTGATGTTGCGGATCGGTCGGTGGGGATAGCCTGGATGCAATGCTAGTACAGTTTTGTTGTATTATGTACATTTGATATTGCGGGGCGAGCGTCCGACATGTGGACTGCCGTCACTGCCTGATTGTATTATTATTTTGGGGCACGACCAGGTTGCGGTCGATGTTCCCGTTGCATGTATATTTTACTTTCTGTACTAGGATTGCCCCGTGGAGGGGTGCACGGATAGCCGGGTTCTAGAGGGCAACGGGCCCGCATCTCAGGGCATTGAGACGGAGGGGGCTTCAGTCTGGAATTGGCAGGCTATTCGCCGCACTCGTAGGGGGTACAGGTTGACCCAGGAGGGGTGCCCAAGTTACCGGATTCCATGAAGTGCTGGGTGGTCCATTCACGGTGCTGAAGGGGGCTGCCTCGCTTCAGGTTTTGGCGGGTGACTTGCCGCGCCCGTAGGGGTCTAGGATTTCATTGCACAGGCTATCCACACGACCAGGGGAACGTCGGGTTTCAGTAGTGGCTCTGTGAAACCCGGGGATCCCAGATATCTGTATTGTTCTGAGATGCTGTACATTTCTGTGATGTTGCATTTCTTATCACGCCTTGAGCGAATATAATATATTGGTATATATATTAGTAGATGTTGTATATGTTTTTCATCCGCGCTAGTCCAGTCCCCGCTCTGCCGTTAGTTAGCTAACCTAACGGGTGATGACGGGACCCAGTGGCGAATGCGGATGGCATATACGTACGTCAGTATATTTTCGTTCTTTGTGGTGTGATCAATTGATGGGACTGCATTGATTCGGATCAATGCAAGATAAACAAACCTATTCTGATGTTGTTGGAACACTTTTAAAAAGCTGTTATTGCAAAGACGTTCACTTTTGTTTTGCATCGTGGTATTCATTTGGAATATCCTGCTCCTCAGTCGACGAGGAAAGGGCCGAGATCCCTTCATCGGGAGTGACCCCTTGGACAGAAGTTTGCGTCAGGGCATTAACTTCACTATAGCCGATTGCTTTTGCTTTGCACAGTGATATTCGGTTATGAATATCCAGCACCCCATTCTACGGGGAAAGAGCCGAGATCCCTTCACCGGGAGTGACCTCATTAGTAAAGGTTTTCGTCACTATATTTTCTAAAAAGCTATCCGTTCCTTCAACGATATCAAGTTCATTACGTTAAAGGTTTTCGCCAGAAACCATTCGTAGCCCTCCGTCGTTTCATATGGATAGTCAATAGTATTCAAGCTGTGTATGTTGGCCAAAGTCAAGGCACAGTGTTTGGTAGCTGTTGGGTATTCATATGCAGCATAGATAGATGCGTTGGTTTGGGACAGCCGTACTGCCATTTTGGCCAAAGTCAAGGGTATGTACGGGTGGACTCAAATTAACCTGGAGAATGACGGGTTGAACTTGACATGTGACTTATGATATGTTGGCCAAAGTCAAGGTCATAAGAGCATGGGGTAGAAATCCACATCGGGAGTTTCAAAAGAACTGAAACTTGCCAGATATGCGCATACCTTCTGGAGTGTGATGACGTGAGCGGATTCCTTCACGTTATCATGCAATGATAGTTGGATCCCGATTCCCACTGATGAGTTGGTTTACTCCTCGGGTGACCCCGACTAATTCTTCTTTCAGGTTTGGAGGAGAATTTGAGGTACAGTGGGAGGTTTCCTGATTAGATAAATTGGTAACCATTCTGATCTAGGTTAGAGTGCACGCTGAGTGTTTCTTTTCTCTCTCTGTCTGGCAGCGACCATTGACCCGACCCTAAGACTATGACTCAGAGACCAAGTTAACCGAACCTTCTTTACACTGGCTTTTGGATTGTCAGAGTTGCAGACCTCATTGCCACTCCTACTTTTACCCTTTTCTCCAGGACACCCCGTATTACTACAAACGTCCACTTCCATTGGACAAAACCATCGTATGGTTAGATACGAACTCGAAGGAATTCGAGGATGGTTTCCGGTTCTGGAGAAAACGGATAAGATTTATTCAGTTGTCTTTTCCTTTTTGCCTTCTCTCAAGTTGCGAGTACTCCTTAGTTTAGGAGATAGTACACCTATTACGCAAATTGGATAGTCTTCTTCCAAACTTTAGGCTGGTGCCAAACAGTGGGGAATGAAGAAAACCAATTAGCCTAAACGGTGTGCAGAAGGTATTAAGATTAAGACAAAGCAAGGGATTAGTAAGAGGGCAAAGTAAATTGCGACTGATATTCACGACCAAACCAAGTATTTCTTCGCCAATCCTAAATCACCTTTGTATTTCTCCAAGACACTCCGTATCACTACGAAGATCCACAGTTTATTGGATACTCCATCGTATGGTTATATACGAACTCGAAAGGAACTTGTTCCAGTTCGGGGATGGATTCTGGTACAGGAGAAATAGGAATAAGGTTTATTCGGTTGTCTTTTATCTTCACCTTCTCTCGCATTGCGAGTGCTCCTAGGACTAGGACAGTACACCCATTATGCTTATTGGATAGTCTTCTTCCAAACCATAGGCTGGTGCCGAACGGTAGGGAAGGAAGAAAACCATTTGGCCTAAGGGGTGTGCAGAAGGTAATGACTAAAGACATATAAAGGGATTTGGAGAGGTGGCAAAGAATTATACGGTTATAGTTGTGAATCTGAATAATGGTAGAGGCATTACTAGGAATACCAGGATACCCTATCGAAACATTTCAATGTTTCAGTTCAACTGTGTACTGTTAAAAGAAAACTGATTTCCTGATTAGACACTTGCTCCAGGGTATGTATTTACCAGGTTTGATTCTCACATCTGTATGGTTTTACAGATGATGAGTGGGAGTAAGTTATTGGGAATAGGGTGATCATCCTCATTATATCGGGATTCGTTGCAATCGGTGATATTTGAGGAGATCACCTGGGCTGTTTGCCGGTCGGCAAATATTTGGTTCTGAATATCCGCTGTTGTGCACCAATTTCAAATTGATATATCTGTACGTCTATTTTCATAGAGTAAGATATACCTTTTGATATTATGTCAATGACATTTACCTATATCAGTGGATGGTTAGGTAAGGAGCATTAAACAGTGGTGTAATTCTTCTTAACCATAAGTACAGTTTTCAACCTACGACACATAGTGAAAGAGTTGTTAGACTCAGCGGACTTATACAGAGTATTGTATGTTGTCCAGTGTCCATTAGGACAGAGGGGTTGGTCCTCATACTATATTCTGTTTACTTTTAACTTTTCTAGTTCTTAGACATGTGTTTCGTAGAAACACAGGGTCTGAGTTTTGAGGAGTTATAGGTATTTGAATAGAGTAGAGAACCAGGTGTAGCAAGTATCGGGATTCTTCAAAGTGATCGAAGATAAAGATACTTGTGTTTGGTATTCAGTTGATAGTAATGATAAAGAGAAATTGCTTCTCTTTCAGGTTACTCATAATTGGAAGCGTTCCTAAGTTGAGTAACGCTGATCGGCCTCCTTCCATTTAGTTGACATGCACTGGAGATAACTGCATGATTTGAATCTGGTTCAATTAAATCAGTGCCTCTGGTTCTATATTGGATATAGAACAGTTCATATCTTAACGATGTTAAGGTACGGGGAGTTGTCCGGCTTATGATTAAAACCAGACTCTGGATAACTCAAGGCACGTTTCTGTAATGGCTGTTTGTGGGTTGACCCAGGCTATGACGAGGGTTGACTTTCTACCATCTGGGAGATCAATAGTAATATTGTTTTGGACTCGCCACAGTTTTAATAAAATGGATTTTTTCAAAAGCAGTAGTGGGAGTATGGTAGAACTGGAAGTGATTCCAGAACCGCAAACGATTACTGAAGATTTGATAAGGAACCTAAAGATTCAATCTGTTTTGACATTCCATTGGCCACTCCGCAGATACGGTGGGTAACTTCAGGCACCCGAGAGGTACTCCGGTAGCCTCAAGGACGGTGACAGGGAAGTTCTTGTTTACCCACACTTGCCATTGTTGTTGTTCCAGGCTGCGAGACCCGGCAGGAGGATGAGTATAGCGTCGTTCTAAACTAGCTTTAGAAGTGCACGTCTATATGACTCTGCCAGAGGGTTGTCGTAGTCAGTGGGAGCAGCGGAAGCATTGGTGGATATCAGGTTTATGTCTATTTGTAGACTAAAGCAGATATAGCGGAGATAGATCATCTATTTCTGATATGACAGTCATGGGTTTGACGTCATCAGAATAGGCGATGGATCTATTGAGAAGGTAGTAGGGTGTGATATCCGGGTTTTGGATGACATACACAAAGTAGGAAGTGACATTCCTATACTACGATCAGTTATACTATGGTCGTCACACAGTGGTTTCTTCACAAAGGAAATGGATTTTGTATCAGACATACTGGTTACTAGATCTATGGTTTTAGATCTAGATTTGGGTGGTTTCCCAATCATGGTACTTTGACAGCATTCTAAGAGTATTTAGAATGGACGACTCCTGGCACGGTAGTGTACCTGCAGGTGATGGAGTCACCCTCTCTAAAGGTGTCTTATAGACTAAAGTAGAGAGGGATGTGCATGATTGGCAGATCACTTGCTTAGGCAATTGAGTCAATCATGAGATGTCAAGTACCACACCAGATGTTGTTCTTGCACTAGATGCAATAAGTTGACATTAATCCAATCCTGGAGAAACGGTCGGAAGCAGTTTTAGAACATAAGTGGATGTTCTAGGGATATGATAACGACAGCCTCATTCGGGAAACAGTTATCATTCCAGGCTTCCAAGGTGACATGGACGACAAGGAAGTTGTCAGAGCTATAGTTTTTCCTTCTGACGAGGGGCAGTATTTTGGACAGATGGTCCAGGTGGATACTGAGGGAAGGTATGGCGCAGGATACTGATTAAGTTCAGTTGACGATACAGTCTAAGATTTTTGGATTTGGAGTTCATTTATGAGCTAGGTCCCATCAGACATCCAGACATTCTAAGACAGGTATTGCTCATTTCGGGAGATGGCTTTCTCCGCGAACTTGAGATATAGAGAGACATAGAAAGAAACTTTAAGGCGGATCCACTCACTGAGGCTATTCCTCGAACGCAATAGTCTTCCAAACAGGCTTTGTGAGACTGACTAGTAGAGGAGTTGGGTGTTCGGTATCACACGGGCTGTGAGTATGCGACATCGCAATAATTAGCCTTGAGTGCAAGTGGGAGATTGTTGGAGATAGTGCCCTCAGAGTCAATTATTGGATCACAAGCATGTGATTGCAATGATTGAGGGAGGACCTATCCCGGTACGACAGTCTTACTCGAGATGATAATATGCTATCTGGTTTACCTTTATCATCGTGTACTGCTTTAGGTAACCTGACAGGTCGCTATTGCACGTTGATAGAGCCCCTAGGATTCTTGCTTGACGGCCAGCAGTATGAGGGCGATCATATACGTGAGAGCTGGGGTCTACAAGCATATCCTTAAATGGTCCCTAGTCGTGGGAGTTTCGAGACAGGGCATCGATTCTCCAGAGTAGACTAGTGTATACAGTCGAGACCCCGACGAGGGGCGGTGACCGGTCTCACAGGCCACTGGTGTCAGTTGGTTCACCTAAGATGTATACAGGTGCTCATTGGGTTATGAGTACACCGGACAGGACTCGCCGGGAACATGCTAGTTGGTCTTATACCTGACGTCAGATAGCAGTTCCCTGGTGACATGTGTACAGGTTAGTTCATCGACCTGGGGATCGTCATTTGTCTCGTGTGAGTTCCCACTGTGCTTTGATTACTACCCTACCACGGCTCAAAGGAGTCGTGCAAACAGGTTTTAGTTGGGTACAGTCCCGAGCCACATGGAGGCAGTGAGCGGATCTTCAGGGGTTCGTCTCTCCCGGTATTGGGGGTGAGGTCGCGCTGTGTCTAGGAGAGCCATTACACGAAGTCCTTGGCCAAGGCAGGAGATTTACTGGTAGGTATTCCAGTAGTATCTCAGGGTGTTCTGGGCTACACTCCGACACGACTTGTACCGCTTTTGGGGGTCTGACTTTTACCAACCCCCTAGGCCCGCTATGCGATGCTCGTAGACGAACGGACCGGACTGTACGAATATTGTCACTGACAGGCTCAGTAGGGTGTCAGGATGAGTTCGCTCATCGATGTCCCTTTTGGTCAATAGCTGGTGGCCCGTTACGTATTGGCTTATACCTCTGACGTGCTAGTGGTTAAATCCACAGCCATTGTATTGACGAGTCTTTAGAGTCCACCACACATTCAGTTACTCAGGCTTTCGGGCGAAACGCTGTAGAGGCCGTATGGAGATATGGCAGGGTCCGATCAGATACGTGTGGTATTGCACGGATCAGGATCGGACGGTTTGTACTAGAGGCCGTATAGTTATATGGCAGGGTTCGATCAGATTCGTGCGGTATTGCACGGATCAGGATCGGACGAATATTACTAGCCGGCTTTGTTTTAAGCCGGATCCTAGTATAGTACAGTGTAGATTTTGTCTCTTTGCATTTGTATCCGGTCGGAATACAGATGCGGGTGTGTATGCACAGTATCGGGGTTTTCCTGTAATTTATTACGGGACCAGTTTTCTGGAGTTGCCAGTTTGTATTCCGTTCCAGCCGGTTTTCGTTTGTTCTTTCCCGGCCGGACTTTTCCGATGGAGGGGGTTATTTGCAATTGTGCAAATAATATTTGTGGAGGGGGTTTCTTGCTAATGTTTTCATTATGATAGGATAAGCATCCTTGCTTTTTCATGATGGTTTTTGCATTAATGAGATTTGAAAGGGTATGGTTTTGATGTGAATTAAGTTATGGTTGATGTTTGTTTATGGTCACCTCTTCTCATCTCCTACCATCACCTCCCTCTTGGATTATGTTTTCACTCTACCACCATTTCCCACTTGATATTGCCGGCCACAATTTTGAGGGAGTGAGAGAGAGAGTTTCATTTTGTGAGCTTGTGGCATTTTATCTTCATCTCAATTTCCTTGCATGAAAAATGAAAGCACCATTTTTCTTGACCTCATTTCTCCATCTACAAAGGCAACAAAATCCCAAATGAGACACAACCCTACACATTCTACAGCAAATCTTGGGCATGTCGACTTGCCAGCTTCATGCTCGAGTTGCCTCGGTATAGAGGCGGGAGCCCGTAAAAGAAACAGGCGACGTGGTGCCCTTCCGGCGAGGAGGTGGAGACCGGACATTCCGTGAGAGATCGGGACGATGACGAGAAGACCGGCGGACTCGGATCACTCGGTACATCTCTAACCCGTCTTGTTACTTTGCTAGATCTAGTTTAATGGCCCGATCCAGGGTTTAGTGCGCGGTGGAGCCGGTTTGCTAAGTTCGCAAAATTAAAGTTTATCACCTCTTCCGCATTTGGCCGTCGGTTTGACAGCCGGGGCGCCGCCGTGCACTTACATCAATGACACACCAAATCATGGAACCTGAGTGTCCAACACCGACACTCGAAATATCATGAAACCCGTGTACAGCATCGATACGTAAATCATCATATCTCAGGCGCCGCATCCTCAGATCGGCCCTCAAGTCCATCTCTCTACTCCGGTTGGTATCCTCCGGATAAACCGTCGAGTCCAAATACTATCACTGGTAGGTAGTGCTCCCCTGCCAGGCTCAACGCCATCATCTGCGACCATCTTGCCCGGGGGCACCTCACCGGGTCCACCATGCAGCCGCAGACAGTTCCTCCTCCTCCTCGAATCCGGTGAAACATGCCAATCTCAGAACTGAGAAACCACATGGTAGACGCATTGAAATATCATATCAAGAGAAACCGGGTTTTTAAAACAATACATACTTTCCTTTGAAATAACCACGATTCTCAAATCCAAAAATCTCATGAAAACAGCATATCTCAATGCGTAAAATCGTAAAGCATGATTAATGCTACGTATAACAGAATGTAAGCATATCCAGAAATCATGCAACATTGAATAGTAATATGCATATATCAAGGGAAAACCGCTCTTTAAAATGAATCCAGTTTTAAAATATATCCTACGGTTCCCAATTCCTCCAAGGTCAAATGCAACATCATATAAAGGTGTATATGTAACTATAGTAAGTAAATTATGCAAAGAGTCATATCATGATGCAGCAATTCTATTGTGTAGTGACATGGCAATTATCGATGATGAAGTGTGTGAGCCGGCCAATCTGTGTAAGTGTGACATACGCATCATCGATAATGGTGCAGGTGTACTAGCACATGTATATGAAATGCAATAGTAATGACATGAACGTAGCATAAAGTAAATCGGCAGCTAAAAGGTAAAAGGTATACGTATCTAACATGACCGAGTCGGTGAATCTATCAATCGGTCTCCTCTAGTCAAGGGTATGGATCAATCACCAATTAACTCATCACATACGGTAACTCATCGTACGGCGTCATTAAACAATTTAGGATCCTAACAACCTATGTGACAAGGAGGGTATGAACCTCACGTCTCGTACGGCTTATCATTCAAGATTCACAACATATGTATATCTATATATCTATATCTCCGGTTCACATCATAACAATCGACTCGCGTCCGTATATCGATATATCAATCAAGTCATCTTATCAATCTAAAGTCGTATATTATCAACCTCATGTTATGCCGCTATAATCTCCTATTGGTTCTCTTTAAAACTACTTATCTATATCTATCATATCATGTCACCTAAACCCTAAGCTATAATTTTAAGTCATGGTATATCTTATCTCTTACTAATTCCTTAACCCTATTCCTAACTTTCTAATATGGTTTCTCTAGCCATATCCTATAGTTTTCTAGTGTACGTTTCCTTAACCGTATTCTATAAATCGGTTTCCATCAAAACTTGTGGGGGTGCTATACGCCATCCACCCGACTTCCCCCATAGATATAAATCTACTCACCTTGATCCTTGCTCGCCGAAGTCGATGATGCCATGCTCCATCGTCTCGGAATCCACGCGAAGGTACCTATAATATCAACACAAATCACAAATGCTATTAAATCAAGTTCGGAAAACCAATACGGCACACGGTGCGTTTATAGGTTAGAACTTATAGCCTCGCATGAAAAACAACCAAACAAATCCTTGTTGTTGACGTACAAACACCCAACAACTAAATACAATACCAAATACCAAAACCTAAGAATTCAGAATCGCAAAATACGAAAACAGCAACCTAGGAAAACCCCTCCCAGATTTCACTATAGGAAAAACTAAGGGATTTTGCACATAGGGTTTGTCTAGATATCACAAAACAAGGCCACCCACCAAAATCTCTAGATTCTCCTCTAATGTGGCCGCAATTTGCGGCCACAATGAATATATTTGCGGCCAGATAAAGGGGGTAGGGGCTCAGGTTTCAGGGGTGATTCATGGTTGCCTGCACGTCTCATGGTCATGGGAACTTATTTTATATGTCCTTCGGGTCACAGCAGATCAATAAATATCATCATAAATCCTATAATTTCCGATATCGGCAGATTTCAAAGTTCGCATTTGGGGTTTGGTCACTGGTCTAGGTCAAGAATCGATCTCTAGGGTCTTGTAAACAGCCACTAGGCATCACCTAATCCACACAACACTCAAACCCTTCTCTAGGAATTTTCTAACATCACTAATCACACCTTAAACCAATTCTAAACTATCTAGAATGCTAAGAAAACATAAACTAAACTAAGTGAAGGAAATTTTACCTCAATTGAGCAACTCAAGAAAACCCTAGCTGTCCCAAGTCATCAAAATCCAACTTTTCTTGGTCCAAAGTGTAGAGGATGAAGTGGGGATCATCTTTTGTGAAGGGGGTATAGGGTTTGGATGAAGAATTTGAGATGATTTCTTGGGGTGAAGGTGGAAGGAAGTGAGGAAGAAGAAGATGAAAACAAATAATGGGGAAGGAAAAATGATATGGCTGCCCTCTCTCTCTCTCTTCCTCTTATTCTCACCCCTCTTTCTCAATTATTACCCTTTTCCCCTTTCTCATATTCTTTTCTTTTTATTTTTAAGACAAAATCACATAATACCATAAAAACGACACAAGGAAACAACATGTAACCAAAACGTAACATGACATGGTGCACTAGCCATGGAAAACTGTAGAACCACGGATTTGGCCTAATCGCGATTAGCAGTGCACCAATCGGGTTTTATCCAAACTGCATATAATATATTTTAAAAATGCCAAATCCGATAAATACATTTTTAAATGAATAAATCATTTTAATCTCCAATTATTTCACAATTATTGGTATATATTTATACCTTTTTACGGAAACCCTAATTTCGCAAATCGGGTAGTTTTCGCGAAAAATATTATTTTAATATTAAATTCCAAAAATAATATTTTATATTTTCTGAAGTGTTACAGTTTAGCTAAAGAGGTCATTACCGGTGAAGGGATCGTCGGCTCTTTCCTTACCGAATAAGGTGCAGGATATTTCACAAATACCGCTATGCACAGTAAAAACTATAGAAGCAATCAAAAGACTAAACCGAGGGTTGTAGTATCTGTCAGTTATTGCTAAAGTGGTCACTCCTGGTGAAGGGATCTCGGCTCTTTCCTTATCGAATAAGGTGTTGGATATTCTACAAGGAATACCGCTATGCAAAGCAAGAACTAGAGCTACCTGTTTTTGAAAATTCGATTCCACAACATCTTTAGGTTTATTTTCGTTTCATTAATCTCATTAATGAAGTCCTATCTATTAAGTTACCTAAACATCACAGATAAATACAACGTACGCTTATTCCATCCGCATTCGCCTCGATGTCCCCTCATGCACCGTTAGGATAGGTAACTAACGGTAGAGCAGGGCAGGGCTAGCACGGGTGTAAAACATAAGCAACGTCTATATAATATATAACATATACTATATACAGTATCTATCTCATCATATACAGTTATCACATCACAGAATATCGCAGCAGAAAACAACATATGAAATATTGGATATACTAGGATTTCCGGGTTTTAAATTAAGCCAGTATAAACCACGGATTCCACTGTCGTGATGAATAGCCAAACCCACATCCCTAGACCCCTACGAGAGCGTCAAGCAACCCTACCAATTCTAGAGTTAGGAGACCCGGTCTCGACTCATCGAGATGGTCTCCCAATGGACCCTAGAACCTGGTTACTTGTGCTCCCCTCCTTGGGTCTATCCTAATACGGAAAAGTAAATAATATACATCAACGGTGACATCTCCCTCAATCCGGAAGTACCCCAATAAAAGAATATTACATACAATGAATTTTACATTAATGAAAATAAAAAAAACCTCATCTCACATAAAACCGCCGGCTATTCAAAACACAACGATCCAATATAACATATCACAGCAACACATAACATCACATGTCATCAACGTAAGTAAATATGTGTATCCCAATTGTCATTGACATATAGCAACGAAACCAGCGATACACCACATATTACACTTACGGCCACAGAAAAGAAAGTGAAAAACTACAAAAGTTGGAATACGCAACCACCTTAGACATCATAAACCCAATGCATCACAAACTTTGGATTTCATGCCTAACCAAATGAATTCTTTAGACATCACATGCCTAACAATTATAAACCCCGCATTTTAGTCTCGATCTTGAAAACACTTTTCAATATCAAGTCGGTCAATTCAAAAAGATTCCCAACATCCTGATCGAATGCTCATCGGAAAATTTAGTAGACGGTCGCACCCCCCGATGCCGTCGACGAAGTGCACTATGGCGAAACACCCCCCAGATTAGGATCCCACATATGTAAGAGTTACATGGGCTATAGAAAGGTAGAAAACTGAGAATGGGTGATATATCTCTAAGAGTTAGAGAATGGTGCAAGTGTTGCAGCCAAATGAGTTGGCAGATATCACCTTGTATTACCAAATGGTAAATACATTGATTCTGAACAAACATCATTAGATACCGAACCTGATATACAACATTACATCAGTTTCTTTATTAAGTTAAAGAAGGATATAATTCTGCATTGGAGGATAATGTTGTGAACATTTTCCTGAATCAAGAGTTGATTGGATCAGACACGTTATGAAATGGCATATACGTTCTAAATCAAACCACAGTTCAAAATATCTAAAACACACACAAGAGGAGTAGTTCAGAAATGAATGAATCCTTCTTGCGGCATTGTAGACTAGGTCATATCAATACGACACGACCAGCTAAGTTACATAAGGATGAATGTGAGAATCTGTTCAAATTTTCATCTTATGATGCTTGCCAATCTTGTCTCAAAGGTTAAATGACCAATACTCCGTTTACTGGAAACAGAGAAAGTGTTAGTGAACTCTTAGGACAAATGCATGATGATGTATATGGTCCTATGTCTACAAATACCAGGGTTGGTTCTTGGTACTTCATTACATTTATCGACTATCTCTCAAGATTCAGACATGTGTTCCTGTTGAAACACAAATCTGAAACTTTTGAGAAATTCAAAAAATATAAGCTTGAAGTTGAGAACCTAACGGGTAGAAGTATTAAGTCCTATAATGTGATCGAGGAGGAGAACACTTGGGCATGGAGTTCCTGGATTATTTAAAGGAGAATGTGATTCTCTCTCAGCTTACTCCTTCGAGTACACCACAGCACAACGGTGTATCGGGGCGGAGGTATCGCACCCTATGAGATATGGCGCGCTCTATGATGAGTACTGCTGAGTTGCATATTTCCTTTTGGTGTTATTCACTTGAGAAGCTGCATACCTATTGAATGGGGTTCCGTCCAAATCAGGGCCTACCACTACATATGAGATATGGTGTGGGAAAAGACCATGTCTTAAACGAGTTAAGATATGGGGTTGTCCGGCTTATGTTGAAAGGCAGAATCCGGACAAGCTCGAGGCAAGGTCAGAACTATAAGTTAGTTAGGATATCCCAAACATTTGCAAGGGTATATCTTTGTAACGCCTTGAAATTCGTTAGGATGTTTTCGCGTTAATTAGCAAGTGTGCGTGTTTTTCATAAAACGGATATCTTATTTTTCCTTCTTGGCTAGTGATAATTTTTGTTGCGAAGTGTTTATATATATATATATTTATATATATATATATATAATTCTAGGGTTATTAATTATTTTAGTCGGGTTTACCCTAATTGGAAAATTTTCCTTTGTAGTGTACACTTGCACACTTAACCAATTTTGTGACTTAGGTCTTTTAGTGTAACATGTTAACCATTCTTTGTTGCATGGTTTAATTATCCAAACCCTTTTTCCAAGTCAAAACCCCTTTTCAATAATTCAAAAATCCAAATATAAAAATGAAGCATGGGGGTTATGTGAGAATTGACCTTTTTGACAATTTTCCTTCTCTCTTCTCTCTCTCTTTTACCATTTCAGAATTCCGGCAGAATTCTAGCAGTAACCATGGCATTTTCTTCCTCTCTTCTTCTTCTTTTCACTTCTCTTTGATATCTACCCAAAACCTACACAAAAATCCTACTTCCCTCCACAAAAACTTTGGAAAAATGGCTCTTTTGGGGGATCTTGGTGTCAAGGCTGTGGCTTGAGGGAAAAGGATGGAAAATAGAGTTCTATTGGGTTTTTGGGAAGGTAATTATCTCAC
Organism: Agapanthus africanus; assembly: GCA_030015575.1. Classification (NCBI taxonomy): domain Eukaryota; kingdom Viridiplantae; phylum Streptophyta; class Magnoliopsida; order Asparagales; family Amaryllidaceae; genus Agapanthus; species Agapanthus africanus. Next base: position 300,295,965 of record CM057347.1, read on the forward strand.
ACTTAACACTCTTTTTCATATATCGTAGTATATCTATCAAAATGTCACCTTTTTGTGCATTTTTTGTGCTAATGAAGGGTTTTAGTGTAGTTTATGTTAAATTAACCTTTTTATGGTTTGATTGGCTTGGTAATATGATATTAGTATGGTTTTAGACTTGGGTTTGTTTCATATTTCAGAAAAATACCAAAAAGTATCAGTTTAGTGTAAAAATGGGTTTTTTTAACTAGAATTTGGGTTCTGTTAGATCTGCTTGTGCCCGGATTATTTCAGAACGATTTTGGATTTACTATAGCATGTATAGGGGGTATAGAGTGCACACACAAAATCTGGGAGTCCCTCTCCCTACCCAGGCCGCCGGAAAAAGAGTTCTGGCCGCAAATTGCTACCAGATGGGTGAGTTGGGGCTTGGGGTTTGGGCCACTGGAGTCTGCATCTATGTGGAATGTTTTGGTATATATATTTTTGTAATATCTGGAGTTGAATACCCTATTTCCCGTATTTTTTACTCTTTCACGACACGCGTGATATGTGTGTGTGGGTTTTGGGTTTCTGCGTATCGCGACGCGACGGAGTGACTTCAGGCGCGTAATCAAACGTTTTAGCGTATCGCGCGCACGCGCGCTTGGTTTGCGGCACGGGTTTCTAGTTGACTTTAAATGTCGTGTTTGTATGGTTTTGAGCTTATGTGTGATATTCTGTGGAATTCTAGGTTCGCAGGCAAATGCGACGGACGCCGCGAAGAAGGGGAAGCAAATCGTTGGCTATACCTAGCGAGAGACTATGGTGAGTGGATTTAACATCTACGGGAAATCGCCCGCATGACGTTATGCGTCAGGGCTGATAGGACCTTGTAGCAGCATATTACACTTACCTACATTGACTGTTCATGGCTACTATTTTGTGTATACCACATTCCCTGCTATAGGTATATAAACTAGAATTGATAGAACACCGCACCGTTACTAACGGTTCATGTTGCACGAGCACTATCCTGCATGTTACACACACACCGTTAGTAATTGCTATGACACTCACACTGTAGAATTTCCATGATCATTATGCTGTAGCTCAACTTTTATGTGACTAAACATGATATTCATACTTGATGCATATATCACATAGTTTTGACTTGCATATTGATTCGGATTACATGATATTCATACTTGATGCATATATCACATTGCTTTGACTTGCGTAATGATTCGGATTACATGATATTCATAGTTGATGCATATATCACATTGCTTTGGCTTGCGTAATGATTCCGATTACATGATATTCATACTTGATGCATATATCACATTGCTTTGGCTTGCGTATTGATTCGGATTACATGATATTCATACTTGATGCATATATCACATTGCTTTGACTTGCGTATTGATTCGGATTACATGATATTCATACTTGATGCATATATCACATTGCTTTGACTTGCTTAATGATTCGGATTACATGATATTCATACTTGATGCATATATCACATTGCTTTGACTTGCATATTGATTCGGATTACATGATATTCATACTTGCGCACATGCACATTGTATATTCATACCAGTGCACACATACCTTGATATCTTCATACTTGCGCACATGCACATTGTATATTCATACCAGTGCACACATACCTTGATATCTTCATACTTGCACACATGCACATTATATATTCATACCAGTGCACGCATACCTTGATATCTTCATACTTGCGCACATGCACATTGTATATTCATACCAGTGCACACATACCTTGATATCTTCATACTTGCACACATACACATTGTATATTCATACCAGTGCACACATACCTTGATATCTTCATACTTGCTTAGATTACGCATTGAGATATGTTGTTTCCATGTTAATTCTGGATTTGGGAAACCGTAGATATTTCAAAAGAGAATAGTTAATTATCTAAAAACCCGGTTTCCCTTGATATGATATTTCAGTGCGTCCACCATGTGTTTTCTCGGTGCTAGAGTGATATATGTGAGCCCGAATCGAGGAGCTGGATGAGGCCGATTACGGGAACATGGTGGACCCGGTATGGTACCCCGGGGCGAGAACGGTTTCGCTGTGTATTAGACGGTGAACCTGGCAGAGGGACTACTACCTACCGGTGATTGGTTGGACCTGGCAGTTATCCGAAGGATACTGACCAGAGTCGATAGATGGATGCGGGATGATCCGTACTGCCGAGGCCGAGGGCCGATACCGTAGACGGAGCCCGTGGGCTGATCCGGACTGACGGATGCCCGATGGATGAGGATTTGCGTGTCGATGCTGGACACGAGTACTTATGTTATTTGGGTGCTGATGTTGGGCACTCGTGATTCTCAGAGATTTACAGGATTGGAGGGCCGATGAGAGTGCCGGCGCCTAAGCTATTTGGGGGATCTGGGTGCATTGATGGACACCAATTATATATATTCCACGTTGACATTCCGTGTAGATGTTATATTTTCCATGCTCAGCATTCATTATTGTATCTCATCCTGTAGTCATATTACCTGATAGAGCACTTGCATGATTATTGCACATACTGCTTATCACGCATTGATATCATCTGCTGGCATATGATAGAGTAGCGCAGTACGTGCATGCTCGCGATTACCTTTATATGTTATTTCTATTCAAGAGTTGGCAACTCACCCCCGTTGTGCCACAGTGTTTGCAGGTTGCCCCTCGGAGTAGTCGCGGCAGGCTGCCTTTTTGTATCTTTTGGCTACAGATACCACTACAGTTGGTGCGAGAGCTATTTTGCTATTAGGTGAGTTGTGGTATCTGGTTAATTTTATTGTACACACTTTTGTATCTAGTATTCTCCATCTTCCATATATGTACCGGACTTAGAGACAGTGTCAGGACGATGATGTATATTTTGTATTCTGGTGTCGAGCTCGTGGGAGCCGACTGTATATATTTATGCAGTTTATTATGCTGTGATGTTTACTTATTGCTCATTCTTCGCTACGTCGTCATATATTACTCTTGTGTTGTTGTTTTCCGCCGTTGGGCGTGATTGCTCCCGTTTGGGAATGCTTTATTTCATTATTTATCATTTCACTTATATCCTGTTTTATACCCGATTTTCGGGGTTACTTTTACAAATGAAATGCTGCCATAATTATTATAAAGATAACATAACTTTAAAAAGAACTTTATTGAACTATTTAAGGTTTTTCTAAATGTTTAATTGAATGTTTTCAGCACTCACTACTTTTTAATGGTTTTGATTTCTGGGTTCGGCTTACTTAGTCGTGTTACGCCTGTAGATGTTGCGTGGTTAAGTACCGGTCACGAGTCGAAATATTCGGGTCCTGACAAAATTGGTATCAGAGTGTAGGTTTTTCCTTCGGAGTGTAGGATGACCCTGGTATGATGGAGTAGGTAGCTGAAGCAGAGTGGCGTAGCGTGCGTATGTTCCGCGGCATACTCACGACACGGTACTCCGCCAAGGCGACCTTAGGACTTGTTGAGTTAAATTCCTTCTCGAGTATATACATTCTTGTGATTCGATTTCCGTACCCTTATCGAATCCTACTTTTCTTTTCAGCCATTATGCCGCCAAAGACTACGAGGTCACAGAGAGCGGCCGCGAGGGCCGAGATTCGAGTTGACTCGTCCGAGACGAGGACTTATCCGGATAGTACACCGGTTGTGTGCGAGCAGGCTGTTCCTGCCGTGACAGATCAGATTGCCATGTTAGGGGCTGATGTGCAGGAGATGCGCCAGACGGTGGGATCCAGTATGCAGGAGATGCGCCAGATGATGGGATCTCTAGTTGAGACACTTCGAGAACAACGTCCAGAGGTAGTTCCACCCATTGCAGAGACCGCGGTGGTACCCACAGTACAGGCAGTTGCCCCTGCAGCTACAGAGGTCATCTCGGTATCGTTATCAGAGTTTATGAGGCTGAAGCCTCCGGTCTTCACAGGAACCGATGCAGCCGAGGACCCACAGTCTTTCATTGATAGGATGCCTCGGATATGCCGTTCCCTCAGATGCGCAGATGCGAGATGGGTTGAGTTCGCGAGCTTTCGCCTGGAAGGTCTTGCGCAGAAATGGTGCGAATCAGTCGAGAAGAGTAGAGCAGCAGGTCTTCCTCCTATGACCTGGACAGAGTTCGTGGCGCTATTCCTTGCCCGCTTTCTTCCCCTGAGTGTCAGAGATGCTAGAGCACGTAGGTTCGAGTCCTTACTGTAAGTGCACGGCGGCGCCCCGGCCGTCAATCCGACGCCGGAATGCGGAAGCGATGATTTACTTTAACTTTTCAAACCGGCACCACCGCGTACTATAAACCCGGATCGTGCCATTAATCTAGTCCTAGCTATCTAGAGAGGGGGTAGAGAGATATACCGAGCGATCCATGTCCTTCGGTCTTCTCGTCGTCGTCCCGATCTCCCCGCAGAATCTCCGGTCTCCACCTCGTCGCCGGAAGGGCACCACGTCGCCGGCTTCTTTTACGAACTCCTACCTCTGGAACGAGGCAACTCGGTCACGAAGTTGGCGAGTTGACGTGCCCAAGATTTGCTGTAGAATACGCGTAGTGCTTTATGTCTCATTTGGGGTTACTTGAAGTTGCCTTTGGTGGAGGTTATGAACTTGTGGTATTTTGTGATGAACTTGGGAGTATTTTGAAACCAAAATGAGAGCTCAAAAATCACCCCAAAAATTTCAGCCCCCCTTTTCTTTTTGGCCGGCCATGCAAAGAAGAATGGGAATGAGTGGAAAAGCCAAAGGGGAGAGGGGCTATCATACTAGCATGAATAAAGAGTGATGATTAAAAACAATATGATCACAAGCAAAACCAACACTCCAAACCCATCATCATCACACACAAAAGTCAAGTCATGATGAAGTTAAGAAAGTCAAGGTCATGGTGCAACCATCATGACACTACAATTGTAGGGTTCCTAGGCACCCTAATGAGGTCTCACAAGGCATCGAACATGCCATTTTCAAAAATTCTAGGTGCCAAGAGACCCGACTACGGATCGTTTGCTAGAAAACTAAGCGAAAACATAAACTAGTTAACACTTAACTAATGGCATATCGGAAATACAACCTTTGTAGATCCGGTGCTCCACCTCCATAGCTCCGCAACGAGGTCGTCTCCGCTGTCCAAAAGGAATCCGGGCTCTATAGTCGGCTTCGTCGGAGAAAAAGCGAGCTAGGTCGTCGATGTCCATGCCGAAGATGATCTACGTCGAAGCATCGCAAGATCAAGCTCTCACTTCACCAAGTCAAGAAACTTGTGAAGGAAACACACTCTACTACTTAGCAAGAGGTAGAGGATGAAGAAATAGGAAGTGGGTAGACTTTAGATTTGGATTTCTCACTCATATCATCAATCCACCATTGATGTAGTCTAGGTTTTTCTTCTTGAGTTGAAGGAAGAAGAAGAAGAAATGATATGATAAGATTATTAAAAGGAAAAGAATAAATCCATTCTTATCATAACATAACCCTAGTTAAGTGTAGAGAATTGACCAAGGTTAAAGAATGGTTAGGGTTAAGGAGATGAGACAAAAATGGTTGCATCATAAAAGCTTCATGAAGCTTCAAGTGCAAACAAAATAAGCCACCATTTTTCTCTCATTTCTTTTCCTTATTTTCCAAAAATAAAAAGACTAATTAATGAATAAGTAAAACCCTTAACCATTTAAATAACTTTGGTTAAATTCTTTGCACATAACCTAGCAATCATGCATCAACAAACATGATACAATAAAGTGCACAAAATCATATCGCATATGCAATGCGCACTCCCGAGTGAGAAAATCCATTTAAAGTGAACCGATACTAGTTAATGCAAAGTAATATATCAAATATATAATTATGCATTAAATCATTAAATCAACACTTGATTTAACGATCCGGTCATGTCGCACATAACCGACTGGTATCATTAGTAACATCTTATCGAATCAACACTTGATCCGATAACCCGGCTATATCGCATATAACCGATCAATGTCACATCGCGAGAATCGAATACGGTATCACATACACGCATTATTCTCGGTCCCGCACATATCTCATATGCGCTCCTATTTCGTTTCGCTTGAGCCAGGAAACCTCTGTGTAGGACTCTAAAGACTCGTCAATACGCCGGCAGCAGATGATGATCATATCAAACACCCACAAGCCGCAAGCTGTCTGCTAAACGTAACGGCCACCCGGGTATTGAGCGATCTGAAGATCGACGAGCAAGCCCGCTCATACTCCAGTGAATCCAACCAGTAACACTACCGTACAGTCCGGTCTGATCGTCTGATATGTCGCATATCTCGCCTAGGGGTGGTAAACGTCAGACCCTAATAGCTCGATAAGTCGTGTCGATATGAGGTCTATAACAATTCGAGAAACTACTGGTAACACTTACCAGTAAATCTCAGCAACCCTGGCCAGGGATTTCCTGTTATAGCCAATCGAACACAGCGCAACATCAACTCCCTATACCGGGAGAGACGAATCCCCTCCTATCGCTCATTGCCTCCATGTGACTCGGGACTGTACCCAAAAACCACCGTTTTGCACGCCCTCTTGGATGTGGTAAGATGGAAATCAAAGCACAGTGGGAACCACACAAGACTCTATGACGATCTCGGGTCAACAGACTAACCTGTACCAGTGTCACCAGAGAACTGCCATCTGACGTGAGGTATAATACCATCTGGGAGTTCTCGGCGAGTCCGTCCAGTGTACCCAGTCTCTACTGAGCACCCGTATATCATCTCTGATGTCAAACACAAATGGATATGGGATCATCCATCGCCCATCTGTATGGGTCGAGAAGGTACACGCTAGTCTACTCTGGTATATCGATGCCCCGTCTCGATACACCCACGACTAGGGACTTTGAAGGATGTACTTATGGACTACCATGTCCCCACTAGTATGATCCGCATCATAGTCCAGGTAGTCAAGTACAGATCCTAAGGGCTTTACCAACATGTAACAGAGAGACAATCAGTGTACACGTTAAGGTAAAGATCAACCAGATAGCATACTATCATGTCGAGCAAGAAAGTCCTCCCTATATATGTCCCAGCATCCACTACAATATACATCCAATGTACAGTAATGGCCTCTAGGGCATACATATAACTAACAATCTCCCACTTGCACTAGGGCCATTTGTAGCAGTGGTTGTAGTATCTCATACTCAACCATCCCATAAAAGTCTCTCTCTGGGAACAGGCCTTTGTGAGTTGATCCGCTGTGTTGTCCTCTGAATCTACTCTCCAAACCTCGATCTCCTTGGAGATCAACCATCTCCATGATCAGGTAATACTGCCTTAGAATATGTCTGGATCACTGATGGGACGGGCGTTCCTTGGCATAAGCCACAACTCCATTGTCACACAATGGTAGGAACGTAGTTCATCTTATGAACCAATATACACCCAAACAGCCTCTTTGGTAGCATCTTAAGTAGCGATGTATCATGCCTTTATCGTCTAGTATGTCACGGTATCTAGCTTGGAACTCTTCCAACATACCGTCCCTTTACTGAGGGTAAAGACAATGTCTGCGACTGACACGCAGTCGTCATTATCACCCAGGAACCCTTCCAGTGATTCTCCCCAGGATCGGTTGATACCGTCTCACTACAACTAGTGAGAGTCCTAACATCCAATTAGATCTATCTCATAGATCCAAAAACCCAGGATTTAGGAGGTATCACTTTGATCCTATATGGAGAATCATCGTGATAGGCGGAGATTGATCAAGCGTAGCATAGGAAACTCCTTCCCCATCAAGAGTATGTCATCCACGTACTCTACGAGGATCGTCACCATACTCCCTACTACCTTTTTGTTTATACAAGGTTCATATACCATTTTGATGATGTCAAACTCTTTGACTAATTCATCAAAACAGATGTTCCAACTCCGCAATGCCTGCTTTATCCTATAAAACATCTTGCACACGTTTCCGCTGCTCCCACTGTCTACGAAGCCCTCTGGCTGTGTACTTATAGACGTTCTCTTCTAAAACATCATTTAGAAAAGGAGTCATGACACCCAACCGCCAAATATCGTAGTCATGGTATGTAGCCATGACAAGAAGGATCTGGATGGACTTAAGCATAGCTACTTGAAAAGGTTTCATCATTATCCACACCTGGTCAATGATGCACACTTTTAACAAGTCTAGCTTTGAAAGTCTCAACTTTTCCATGTACACCAAGTAATCTTCTCAAGATATACTTGCTACTGATGGGGATTTAACCCTTCAGATATAGCAACCAAAGTCCATACTTTGTTGGTGTATAAGGATTCCATCTCAGATCGATAAACATCCATCCATTCTTACAGAGTCTTACTCTCGATGGCCTGCTCGAAGCTAGTTGGGTCATCATCTCATGATGCAATCCTCGCTCCCACTGTCATAGAGAAAACAAAGTATCTCTTAGGTGGGTGAGGAACCCTACTAGATCGGTGGAGAGGCTGAGGTTCGTTGGTATCTACTGAATCCTTTGGTTGTACCAAATCATCTGCTGTATTTTGTATAGCTGGAACCTTTCCAGTTCTACATAACATAATTTGCCTCGAGCTTGTCCAGATTTTGCTTTTAGACATAGGCCAGACAACCCCAAATCTTAACTGTCTTAAGACATGGGCTCTTCCCATACCATATCTCATATGGAGCGGTAGGCAACGATTTGATTCGAACCCTATTCAATAGGTATGCAGCTACTCAAGTGCATAACTCCCAAAAAGGAAACAGGTAACTCAGTAGTACTCATCATAGAGCACACCATATCAAATAGGGTGTATCTGCTCCGCCCCGACATACCATCGTGCAATGGTGTATTCAGAGGAGTAATGCTGAGAGAGAATCTCATTCTCCTTTAGAATAATCCAACAATTCCGTGCTCAAGTATTCTCCTCCTTGATCACATCGAAGGACATAATACTTATACCCGTATTTTGGTTCTCTACTTCTAACTTATATTCTGTGAATATCTCAAAAGGTTCGGACTTGTGTTTCAACAGGAACATATGACTGAATCTTGAGAGATTATCAGAGAATATAATGAAGTATAAAGAACCAGTCCTGGCATGTGTAGACAGGAGACCTAACATACATCAACATGTATCATCCCAAGAGTTCACTAACTCTTTCTCTGTTTCCAGTAAACAGAGCTGTGGTCATCCTATCTTTGTGACATGACTGGCGAGTTTCACAAGATGTAAATTCAAACTGATTTAAATATGCATCTAAATGTAACTCCAGCCAGTCGGGTCACATTGATATGACCTAGTCTACAATGCCTCAAGAAGGATTCGATCATTTCTGAACTATTCTTCTTGTGTGTGTTCTGTATACTAAGAACTGTAGTTTGATTTAGAACATCAATGCTTTTAGATAACGTGCCTGAACCGATCAACTTTTGATATAGGAAATGTTCAAAACATTATCCAACAATACAAAATTTTATCGTTTCTTTACTAATAAAGAGACGGATATGATTTTGTATATCAGGTTCGGTATCTAATAACATTCATTCAGAATCAATGCATTTGGAATACAGGGTGACAGTGACCAACAGACTTGGCTGCAACATTTGCCCCGTTTTCTGTCTCATGAAACTTATCACCCGTTCTCAGTTCTCTACCTATCTGTAGCCCCATGTAACAGATTACATATCTGGGATCCTGATCTGGTATCACATACCCAGGACGTAAAGGATACTGAGAAACAGTTCTCTATAATGAACACACCCGAAGATGATGCATCAACATGCACTCTCTTCGTTTGGGCGGCACGGGAATTCTGGTATTCCCCAATTTCCTGCTCTGTCTTATAACATTTATAAGTTGGAGCGGGACCAACGTTCCCCAGCTCAGTATAACAAGCGGGTTCGGTCAATAATCCGTATTATTATCTTGATTAAGGCGTGATATGGTCGCTACCAGGAGAGAGAGAAGAAAACACTCAGCGTGCGCTCTTACAAGAATAGATTGGTTATTATTTTATCTAATCAGGATGGTTCCCACTGCTTTTTATCAAATCTTCCTTCAAACCCTAAAAGGAAAGACTAGCCGGGATTAATTACACACTACAAGTTCGCCAATCTTTCAGCCAGGCCAGTGTCGGTACTTTGAGGGAGGTCCCCCGTGCTTTCGCACGAACCTAATTAATGTAAACCTCGTTTTCCCAGAGGCGTAACCCCGTTGACACCTTTCTAGACACCTACTTGATCGGCTAATTGTAATGTATAAAACTCTCCCAGGAGTAACTCTTACTCGCAGCGGGTATCGGGATCCAGCTATCTCATCGAAGGTATGCAATCTCATTGCAAATTTCAATACTTGAAATTCCCGATAATATTTTGCCCCTAGCTCGCTATGACCTTGACGCATGCCAAACAACCCATAGTCTGCTAGTCAAGTTCAACCCGTACATTTCTTGATTGAATTAAACCCACCCGCACGACCCTTGACGCATGCCAAACAACGCCGTACGAATACCCTAATCCAATCGCATCATATGCTAGCAGATAAGCACTAGTTAGCTACCGTACACTACGCCTTGACGCATGCCAAACAACCGCAGCACGAATACTAACTAGTACTTATCTGAAATGACGGAGGGCTACGACAGGTTTTTCTGAAAACCTATTGCGTAATGAACTTGATATCGTTGTAGAATCAAATGATTTTAAAAATGGAGTGCTTTTGAGGCTTTTCTAGTTTTGCTAAAGGAGTCACTCCCGGTGAAGGGATCGTCGGTCCTTTCCTCGTCGAATGAGGTGCGGGATATATCATATATATCACTGTGCAAAGCAAAAACTCTTAAAAGCAATCAAAAGACAAACCGAGTGTGTAGCATCAGCCAGTTATTGCTAAAGGAGTCACTCCCGGTGAAGGGATCTCGGTCCTTTCCTCATCGAATAAGGTGCAGGGTATATCATATATACCGCTATGCAAAGCAAGAACTGTAGCTTCCTGTTTTATTTTGAAATTCGATTCTACAACATCTTAGGTTTCTTTTATTTCATTAATCACATTAATGAAGTCCCATCATTTAAAATACCTAAACATCACAGATAGATATGACGTACACTTATGCCATCCGCATACGCCTCGATGTCCCCTCGTGCACCGTTAGGTTAGGTAACTAACGACAGAGCAGGGCAGGGCTAGCGCGGGTGTAAAACATAAGCAAAGTCTATATAATATATCATATATACTATATACTGTATCTATCACAGAATATCACATGAACACATCACAGATATCGCAGCAGAAGAATCATATGAAATATTGGATATACTAGGACGTCCGTGTTTTCAATACGAGCCAGTATAAAACACGGATTCCACGGTCGTGATGAATAGCCAAACCCACACCCCTAGACCCCTACGAGAGCGGCAAGCAACCCTACCAATCCTGGAGTTAGGAGACCCGGACTCGACTCCTCGAGTTGGTCTCCCACTGGACTCCAGAACCCGGTTACTTGTGTTCTCCTCCTTGGGTCTATCCTAGTGCGGAAAAGTAAATAATATACAAACGGTGACAACTTCCGCAACCTGGAAGTGCCCCAATAAAAGAATATTACATACAAGTTTTTTACATGAATGAAAATGAAAAAACACTCATCTCACATAAAAAACCCCGGCTATTCAAACACGACGATCCAATATAACATATCCAGCAACACATAACATCACATGTCATCAACGTAAGTAAATATGTCCATCCCAATTGTCGTTGACATATAGCAACGAAACCGGCGATATCACATATTACACTTACGGTCACAGAAAAGAAAGTGTAAAACTACAACAGTTGGAATCCGCAACCACCTCAGACATCGCATGCCTGACCAAATGAATTACTTAGACATCGCATGCCTAACAATCATAAACCCCGCATTTTAGTCTCTATATCGAAAACTCTTTTCAATATCAAGTCGGGCAATTCAATAGGATTCCCGACATCATGATCGAATGCTCGTCGCAAACTTCAGTAGACGGCTGCACCCCCGATACCGCCGACGAAGTGCACCAAGGCGGAACACCGCTACCGCGAGCACCCGAACGGATGCTTTCGGCGACGGGGTTCTCCTACTGTCACTTGGTCGGGGCTATGGAGTGAAGCTGTCTATTAAGTTTACCCGGCGAGTATCCGCGTACGCTACGTGATTGCGACGAACTTTTGATCACATCAACATTCCGTGGCAACCGATCAAGTGAGACTAAACTGCTACGTTTATAACATTCATTTAGTTATCACATAACTACTTGTGAATTCCAATTATTGTATCCCATTCCGGATAAATAGAAAATGTCAAACTTTCCGATCGAACAATCGAACACCCAACTTTTCCCGATACAGATCAACACATGAAATAAGTCTAACAACATTCAGTTCGTGCCTCAGTACCAACGGTCCAGCCGTAGAAGGGTCAAGCCAACGCCTCACATGTGGCACGCCGTACTGCCCCAAACCCGAAGGTTCAAAGGGCAGTTCAAGACGGTCACATAATCGAGTTAAGGTTTGTTGTCTTCTAGAGGGACCATCGCGTTACTTGCACTACTTAGAACATCGTTAAACTACGGAAAAATCCAACACTTGGAAATTTCCCGACAGGGGAAAAATTGGGTATTTATATCCGGTCGAACTTTTTAACATATTCTAGAATTTATCCGGAAAGCCACAAAAGACGAAATTTGATAATCCGATCGAAATACCGAATCCCCAAAACAACCCTGGAAAATTCAACTCTTGAATAAATATTAAAAATTCCCAGAAAAACCAGAACATCAAATTAAGAATTACTGTGCAAACAAAAGTCAAAGAGCCAACAGTAACGCCGCGGAACCGCCGCGCCACGTAGGCTTAGGCCGCGGTTCCGCGCCGTCATGACGGAGTTACGGCTCCGTTTTGCACAGTATTTCATAATAAACCCTGCTTTATTTTCTGCATATTTTTAATATTGAAAAATCCCTGTTTTTGAAAAAAGGACAGAGAGCAATTTTCCGAGTTAAGTTTTGGTTCGATCGGACTTCAAATTCCGTCTGGACTTCGCCTAAGGCTCTAGCTAGGCTCTGATACCACTGTAGGGTTCCTAGGCACCCTAATGAGGTCTCACAAGGCATCGAACATGCCATTTTCAAAAATTCTAGGTGCCGAGAGACCCGACTACGGATCGTTTGCTAGAAAACTAGGCGAAAACATAAACTAGTTAACACTTAACTAATGGCATATCGGAAACACAACCTTTGTAGATCCGGTGCTCCACCTCCATAGCTCCGCAACGAGGTCGTCTCCGCTGTCCAAAAGGAATCCGGGCTCTAGAGTCGGCTTCGTCGGAGAAAAAGCGAGCTAGGTCGTTGATGTCCATGCCGAAGATGATCTACGTCGAAGCATCGCAAGATCAAGCTCTCCCTTCACCAAGTCAAGAAACTTGTGAAGGAAACACACTCTACTACTTGGCAAGAGGTAGAGGATGAAGAAATAGGAAGTGGGTAGACTTTAGATTTGGATTTCTCACTCATATCATCAATCCACCATTGATGTAGTCTAGGTTTTTCTTCTTGAGTTGAAAGAAGAAGAAGAAGAAATGATATGATAAGATTATTAAAAGGAAAAGAATAAATCCATTCTTATCATAACATAACCCAAGTTAAGTGTAGAGAATTGACCAAGGTTAAAGAATGGTTAGGGTTAAGGAGATGAGACAAAAATGGTTGCATCATAAAAGCTTCATGAAGCTTCAAGTGCAAACAAAATAAGCCACCATTTTTCTCTCATTTCTTTTCCTTATTTTCCAAAAATAAAAAGACTAATTAATGAATAAGTAAAACCCTTAACCATTTAAATAACTTTGGTTAAATTCTTTACACATAACCTAGCAATCATGCATCATCAAACATGATACAATAAAGTGCACAAAATCATATCGCATATGCAATGCGCACTCCCGAGTGAGAAAATCCATTTATAGTGAACCGATACTAGTTAATGCAAAGTAATATATCAAATATATAATTATGCATTAAATCATTAAATCAACACTTGATTTAACGATCCGGTCATGTCGCACATAACCGACTGGTATCATTAGTAACATCTTATCGAATCAACACTTGATCCGATAACCCGGCTATATCGCATATAACCGATCAATGTCACATCGCGAGAATCGAATACGGTATCACATACACGCATTATTCTCGGTCCCGCACATATCTCATATGCGCTCCTATTTCGTTTCGCTTGAGCCAGGAAACCTCTGTGTAGGACTCTAAAGACTCGTCAATACGCCGGCAGCAGATGATGATCATATCAAACACCCACAAGCCGCAAGCGGTCTGCTAAACGTAACGGCCACCCGGGTATTGAGCGATCTGAAGATCGACGAGCAAGCCCGCTCATACTCCAGTGAATCCAACCAGTAACACTACCGTACAGTCCGGTCTGATCGTCTGATATGTCGCATATCTCGCCTAGGGGTGGTAAACGTCAGACCCCAATAGCTCGATAAGTCGTGTCGATATGAGGTCTATAACAATTCGAGAAACTACTGGTAACACTTACCAGTAAATCTCAGCAACCCTGGCCAGGGATTTCCTGTTATAGCCAATCGAACACAGCGCAACATCAACTCCCTATACCGGGAGAGACGAATCCCCTCCTATCGCTCATTGCCTCCATGTGACTCGGGACTGTACCCAAAAACCACCGTTTTGTACGCCCTCTTGGACGTGGTAAGATGGAAATCAAAGCACAGTGGGAACCACACAAGACTCTATGACGATCTCGGGTCAATAGACTAACCTGTACCAGTGTCACCAGAGAACTGCCATCTGACGTGAGGTATAATACCATCTGGGAGTTCTCGGCGAGTCCGTCTAGTGTACCCAGTCTCTACTGAGCACCCGTATATCATCTCTGATGTCAAACACCAATGGATATGGGATCATCCATCGCCCATCTGTATGGGTCGAGAAGGTACACGCTAGTCTACTCTGGTATATCGATGCCCCGTCTCGATACACCCACGACTAGGGACTTTGAAGGATGTACTTATGGACTACCATGTGCCCACTAGTATGATCCGCATCATAGTCCAGGTAGTCAAGTACAGATCCTAAAGGCTTTACCAACATGTAACAGAGAGACAATCAGTGTACACGTTAAGGTAAAGATCAACCAGATAGCATACTATCATGTCGAGCAAGAAAGTCCTCCCTATATATGTCCCAGCATCCACTATAATATACATCCAATGTACAGTAATAGCCTCTAGGGCATACATATAACTAACAACAATGTGCAAAGACAACCCTCCAAAATGCTTATTTGCACAAATGCAAATAAGCCCTCCTCCACCAATCTTCGGCCAATGAAAGATAGAAAGAAATATGGCTGAAACGGAAAACAAACTGGCAACTCCAAAAAACTGATCCCGTAATAAATTACAGGAAACCCGCTACTGTATATACATACCCGCATTTGTATTCCGACCGAAATACAAATGCAATGAGACAAAATCTACACTGTACAATACTAGCATTCGGCTTAAACCAAAGCTAGCTAGTATTAACCATCCGATCCTGACCCATGCAATACCGCACGTATCTGATCGAACCCTGCCATATCTCCATACGACCTCTACAGCGTTTCGCCCGAAACTTGAGCAACTGTCTATGGGGGACTCTAAAGACTCGTCAATATTATGGCTGTGGGTTTAACCACTAGCACGTCAGAGGTATTAGCCATACGTGACGGGATACCATCTATTGACCAAAAGGGACGTCGATGAGCGAACTCATTCTGATACCCTACTGAGCCTGTCAGTCACAATATTCGTACAGTCCGGTCCGTTCGTCTATGAGCATCGCATGGCGGGCCTAGGGGGTTGGTAAAAGTCAGACCCCTAAAAGCGGTACAAGTCGTGTCGGAGTGTAGCCCAGAACACCCTGAGATACTACTGGAATACCTAACAGTAAATCTCCTGCCTTGGCCAAGGACTTCGTGTAATGGCTCTCCTAGACACAGCGTGACCTCACCCCTAATACTGGGAGAGACGAACCCCTGAAGATCCGCTCACTGCCTCTATGTGGCTCGGGACTGTACCCAACTAAAACCTGTTTGCACGTCTCCTTTGAGCGTGGTAGGGTAGTAATCAAAGTACAGTGGGAACTCACACGAGACAAATGACGATCCTCAGGTCGATGAACTAACCTATACACATGTCACCAGGGAACTGCTATCTGACGTCAGGTATAAGACCAACTAGCATGTTCCCGGCGAGTCCTGTCCGGTGTATGCATAACCCAATGAGCACCTGTATACATCTTAGGTGAACCAACTGACACCAGTGGCTTGTGAGACCGGCCACCGCCCCTCGTCGGGGTCTCAACTGTATATACTAGTCTACTCTGGAGAATCGATGCCCTGTCTCGAAACTCCTACGACTAGAGACCTTTTAAGGATGTGCTTATAGACTACCAGCTCCCACGTATATGATCGCCCTCATACTGCTGGCAGTCAAGCAAGAATCATGGTGGCTCTATCAACGTGCAATAGTGACCTGTCAGGTCACCTAAAGCAGTACACGATGATAAAGGTAAACCAGATAGCATACTATCATCTTGAGTAAGACTGTCCTACCGGGATAGGTCCTCCCTCAATCATTGCAATCACGTGCCTGTGATCCAATAATTGACTCTGAGGGCACTATCTCTAACAATCTCCCACTTGCACTCATGGCTAATTATTGCGATGTCGCATACTCACAGCTCGTGTGATACCGAACACCCAACTCCTCTACTAGTCAGTCTCACAAAGCTCGTTCGCGAAACTATTGCGTTCGAGGAATAGCCTCAGTGAGTGGATTCGCTATGGTGTTTCTTTCTATGTCTCTCTATATCTCAAGTTCGTGGAGAAAGCCATCTCCCGAAATGAGCAATACCTATCTTAGAATGTGTCTGGACGTCTGATGGGACCTAGCTCATAAATGAACTCCAAATCCAAACTTCCTAGACTGTATCGTCAACTTAACTTAATCAGTATCCTGCGCCATGCCTCCCTCAGTATCTGCCTGGATTACCTGTCCAAAATACTGCCCCTCGTCACAGGGAAAACTATAACTCTGACAACCTCCTTGTCGTCCAGGTCACCTTGGAAGCCAGGAATGATAACTGTCTCCCGAATGAGGCTATCGTTATCATATCCCTAGAACATCCACTTATGTTCTAAAACTGCTTCCGACTGTTTCTCTAGGATAGGATCAATGTTAACTTATTGCATCTAGTGCAAGAACAACATCTGGTGTGGTACATGACATCTCATGATTGACTCAATTGCCTGAGCAAGTGATCTGCCAATCATGCACACCCCTCTCCCCTTTAGTCTGTAAGACACCTTTAGAGAGGGTGACTCCATCACCTGCAGGTACACTACCGTGCCAGGAGTCGTCCATTCTAAATACTCTTAGAATGCTGTCTAAGTACCCTTAATTGGGAAACCACCCAAATCTAGATCTAAAACCATAGATCTAGTAACCAGTATGTCTGATATAATGTCCAAGTCCCATGTGGAGAAACCACTGTGTGACGGCCAAAGTATAACCGATTGTAGTATAGGAATATCACTTCCTACTCTGTGTATGTCATCCAAATACCAGGACATCACACCCTACTACCTTCTTAACAGATCCATCCCCAATTCTGATGAAGTCAAACCTATGACTGTCACATCAGAAATAGATGATCTATCTCCGCTATATCTGCTTTAGTCTATAAACAGACATAAGCCACCTGTCCACCAATGCTTCCGCTGCTCCCACTGACTACGACAACCCTCTGGCAGAGTCATATAGACGTACACTTCTAAAACCAGTTCAGAACGACGCTATACTCATCCTCCTGCCGGGTCTCACAGTCTGGAACAACAGCAATGGCAAGTCTGGGTAAACATGAACCTCCCTGTCACCGTCCTTGAGGCTACCATAGTACCACTCGGGTGCCTGAGGTTACCCACCAAATCTGCGGAGTGGCTAATGGAATGTCAAACCAGATTGAATCTTTAGGTTCCTATCAAATCTTCAGTAATCATTTGCGGTTCTGGAATCACTTCCAGTTCTACCATACTCCCACTACCGTTTTCTGAAAAAATCCATTTTTAATAAAACTGTGGTGAGTCTAGAACAATATCACTATTGATCTTCCAAATGGTAGAAAGTCAACCCTCGTCATAGCCTGGGTCAACCCACAAACAGCCATTACAGAAACGTGCCTTGAGTTATCCAGAGTCTGGTTTTAATCATAAGCCGGACAACTCCCCGTACCTTAACAACGTTAAGATATGAACTGTTCTATATCCAATATAGAACCAGAGGCACTGATTTAATTAAACCAGATTCAAATCATGCAGCTATCTCCAGTGCATGTCAACTAAATGAAGGAGGCCGATCAGCGTTACTCAACTTAGGAATGCTTCCAATTATGAGTAACCTGAAAGAGAAGCAAGTTCTCTTAATCACTACTATCAACTGAATACCATACACAAGTATCTACATCTTCGATCACTTTGAAGAATCCCGATACTTGCAACACCTGGTTCTCTACTTTATTCATATACCTATAACTTCTCAAAATTCGGACCCTGTGTTTCCACGAAACACCTGTCTAAAAACTAGAGAAGTCATAAGTAAACCGAATATAGTACGAGGACCAACCCCTCTATCTTGATGGACCCTGGACAACATACAATACTCTGTATAAGTCCCTTGAGTCTGATAACTCATTCACCGTGTGTCGTAGGTTGAAAACTGTATTTATGGTTAAGAAGAATTACACCACTGTTTAATGCTCCTTACCTAACCATCCACTGATATAGGTAAATGTCATCGACATAATTTAAAAAAAGTATATCTCACTCTATAAAAATAGACGTACAGATATATCAATTTGAAATTGGTGCATAACAGGGGATATTCAAAACCAAATATTTGCCGACCGGCAAACAGTCCAGGTGACTTCCTCAAATATCACCGATTACAACGAATCCCGATATAATGAGGATGATCACCTAATTCCCAATAACTTACTCCCACTCATCATCTGTAAAACCATACAGATGTGAGAATTGTTAGTTATATGTATGCCCTAGAGGCCATTACTATACATAGGATGTATATTGTAGTGGATGCTTGGACATATATAGGGAGGACTTTCTTGCTCGACATGATAGTATGCTATCTGGCTGATCTTTACCTTAACGTGTACACTGATTGTCTCTCTGTTACATGTTGGTAAAGCCCTTAGGATGTGTACTTGACTATATGGACTATGATGCGGATCATACTAGTGGGGACATGGTAGTCCATAAGTACATCCTTTAAGGTCCCTAGTCGTGGGTGTATCGAGACAGGGCATCGATATACCAGAGTAGACTAGCGTATACCTTCTCGACCCATACAGATGGGCGATGGATGATCCCATATCCATTGGTGTTTGACATCAGAGATGATATACGGGTGCTCAGTAGAGACTGGGTACACTGGACGGACTCGCCGAGAACTCCCAGATGGTATTATACCTTACGTCAGATGGCAGTTCCCTGGTGACACTGGTACAGAGTAGTCTGTTGACCCGAGATCGTCATAGAGTCTTGTGTGGTTCCCACTGTTCTTTGATTTCCACCTTACCACGTCCAAGAGGGCGTGCAAAACGGTGGTTTTTGGGTACAGTCCCGAATCACATGGAGGCAATGAGCGATAGGAGGGGATTCGTCTCTCCCGGTATAGGGAGTTGATGTTGCGCTGTGTTCGATTAGCTATAACTGGAAATCCCTGGCCAGGGTTGATGAGATTTACTGGTAAGTGTTACCTGTAGTTTCTCGAACTGTTATAGACCTCATATCAACACGACTTATCAAGCTATTGGGGTCTGACGTTTACCACCCCTAGGCGAGATATGCGACATATCAGACGATCAGACCGGACTGTACGGTAAGTGTTACTGGTTGGATTCACAGGAGTGTGAGCGGGCTTGCTCGTTGATCTTTTGATCGCTCAATACCCGGGTGGCCGTTACGTTTAGCAGACCGCTTGCGGCTTGTGGGTGTTTGATATGATCATCATCTGCTGCCGGCGTATTGACGAGTCTTCAGAGTCCTACACAGAGGTTTCCTGGCTCAAGCGAAACGAAATAGGAGCGCATATGAGATATGTGCAGGACCGAGAATAATGCGTGTATATGATACCGTATTCCATTCTCGCGATGAATGTATCGAATGGTTGTATGCGATATAACCTAGTTATCGAATCAAGGATTGATTCGGTAAGCCGATACATAGGATACTAGTCAGTTATATGCGATATGACCGGATCGTTAAATCAAGTGTTGATTTAATGATTTAATGTACAATTATATATTTGATATATTACTTTGCATTAACTAGTATTGGTTCATTTTAAAGGGATTTTCTCACTTGAAGTGCACAATGTATATGTGATATACTTTTGTACACAAGTTTGTGTCATGTTTGATGATACAAGCTAACTTGAGTTTGTGTAAAGTTTAAACCATGGTTGTGTAATGGTTAGGGTTTTCTTTTTCTTTATCATTTATTTATTTTGTTTATTTATTTTGCAAAATAAATGAATGGTGGCTTTCTTTGGATGCTAGTTGAAGCTTCATGAAGCTTTGACTAAGTGACCATATTTGTCTCATGCTTAACCCTAACCATTCCACTAAACCCTAGTTCATTCTCTACACTTGACCATGGTTGGATTATGATAAGTATTCATTTATTTTCTATTTAGAAAAAAAAAACTTATCATAACATCATCATCTTCTTCTTCTTCTTCTTCAACATGAAGAAGCTTGCTCCATCAATGGCAACTTGAGCAAATGAGTGAGAAATCCAATTCTAAAGTGAACCCACCTCCTATTTCTTCATCCTCTACCACTTGCTAAGTAGTATAGGGTGTTTTCTTCACAAGTTTCATGACTTGGTGAAGTGGGAGCTTGATCTTGTGATGCCTCGACGTAGATCATCTTCGGCATCGTAGTCGATGACCTAGCCCGCCCATTTCTCCGATGAAGCCGACGCTAGAGCCCGGGATTCGATTTGGACAGCGAGGAGACTTCATTGCGGAGCTATGGAGGTAGAGGACCAGATCTACAAAGGTTGTATTTCCGTTCTTGTAATTAAGTTGTTAACTAGTTTCATTGTATCGCCTAGACATCTTGTTAACGATCCGTAGTCTAGGGTTTCTCGGCATCCCTAAAATTTGAAATTGGCATGGTTGATGCCTTGTGAGACCTCTTGAGAGTGCCTAGGAACCCTACAGTGGTATTAGAGCCTAGCTAGAGCCTTAGGCGATGCGTAGACGGAGTTAGAAGTCCGATCGAACCGAAACCCTAATCTCAAAATGCTCTCTGGACAATTTTGAAAATCGTGGTTTTTTCCAGATTAAAAATATGCAGAAAAACCAGCAGGAATATCTAAGAGTTACGGTGAAATTTGATGACCCAATTCCATCAAACAGCCGCGGTTCCGCGGCACGAGCATGGCTCGTGCGGCGGTTCCGCGGCCTAATGGTCTCTTTGCCCTATTTGTTTTGCACAGTAACTCCAATTTTATGGTTCTGGTTTTCCTGGGAATTTTTAAACTGAATTCAAGAGTTGAATTTTTTGGGTTGTATTGGGGACTCGGAGATTCGATCGGACTGTCTAATTTTGTCTGTGTGTTTTTCCGGCTAATTTTAGAATATGTTAAAAAGTTCGACCGGATATAAATACCCACTTTTTCCCCTGCCGGGAAATTTCCAATTGTTGGATCTTTCCGTAGTTTAATCACGTTCAAAGTAGTGCAAGTAACGCGATGGTCCCTCTAGAAGACAACAAACCTTAACTCGATTATGTGACCGTCTTGAACTGCCCTTTGAACCTTCGGGTTTGGGGCATTACGACGTG
Source organism: Agapanthus africanus (assembly GCA_030015575.1). Classification (NCBI taxonomy): domain Eukaryota; kingdom Viridiplantae; phylum Streptophyta; class Magnoliopsida; order Asparagales; family Amaryllidaceae; genus Agapanthus; species Agapanthus africanus. The sequence goes on from CM057347.1 coordinate 300,317,923, forward strand.
CCACATGTGGGCGTTGGCTTGACCCTTCTACGGCTGGACCGTTGGTACTGAGGCATGAAGTGAATGTCTTTGAACTTGTTTCATGTGTTGAGCTGTATCGGGAAAACTTGGGTGTTTGGATGTTCGATCGGAAAGTTTAACATTTTCTATTTATCTGGAATGGGATACAATAATTGGAATTCACAACAAGTTATGAAATAACTGAATGAATGTTATAAACATAGCAGTTTAGTCTCACTTGATCGGTTGCCACGGAATTTTGATGTGATCAAAAGTCCGTCGCAATCACGTAGCGTACGCGGATACTCGCCGGGTAAACTTAATAGATAGCCTCGCTCCATAGCCCCGACCAAGTGACTGTAGGAGAACCCCGTCGCCGAAAGCATCCGTTCGGGTGCTCGCAGCAGCGGTGTTCCGCCTTGGTGCACTTCGTCGACGGCGTCGGGGGTGCGGCCGTCTACTGAAGTTTGCGACGAGCATTCGATCAGGATGTCGGGAATCTTGTTGAATTGCCCGACTTGGTATTGAAAAGTGTTTTCGATTTTGAGACTAAAATGCGGGGTTTATAATAGTTAGGCATGCGATGTCTAAGTAATTCATTTCATTAGGCATGTGATGTCTAAAGAGGTTGCGGATTCCAACTGTTATAGTTTTGCACTTTCTTTTCTGTGACCGTAAGTGTAATATGTGATATCGCCGGTTTCGTTGCTATATGTCAACGACAATTGGGATGCGCATATTTACTTACGTTGATGACATGTGATGTTATGTGTTGCTGGATATGTTATATTGGATCGTCGTGTTTGAATAGCCGGGTTTTTTTTCTGTGAGATGAGTGTTTTTCATTTTCATTCATGTAATAACTTGTATGTAATATTCTTTTATTGGGGCACTTCCAGGTTGCGGAAGATGTCACCTTTTGTATATTATTTACTTTTCCGCACTAGGGTAGACCCAAGGAGGGGAGCACAAGTAACCGGGTTCTGGAGTCCAGTGGGAGACCAACTCGAGAAGTCGAGTCCGGGTCTCCTAACTCTAGAATTGGTAGGGTTGCTTGCCGCTCTCGTAGGGGTCTAGGGGTGTGGGTTTGGCTATTCATCACGACCGTGGAATCCGTATTTTATACTGGCTCGTATTGAAAACACGGACGTCCTAGTATATCCAATATTTTAAATGTTTCTTCTGCTGCGATATCTGTGATGTGATCATGTGATGTTCTGTGATAGATACTGTATATAGTATATATGATATATTATATAGACGTTACTTATGTTTTACACCCGCGCTAGCCCTGCCCTGCTCTGCCGTTAGTTACCTAACCTAACGGTGCATGAGGGGACATCGAGGCGAATGCGGATGGCATAAGTGTACGTCGTATTTATCTGTGATGTTTAGGTACTTAAATGATGGGACTTCATTAATATGATTAATGAAAGAAAAAGAAACCTAAAGATGTTGTTGAATCGAATTTCAAAAATAAAACAGGTAGCTACAGTTCTTGCTTTGCACAGCGGTATATATGATATATCCTGCACCTTATTCGATGAGGAAAGGACCGAGATCCCTTCACCGGGAGTGACTCCTTTAGCAATAACTGGCAGATGCTACACACTCGGTTTGTCTTTTGATTGCTTTTAAGAGTTTTTGCTTTGCACAGTGATATAAATGATATATCCCGCACCTCATTCGACGAGGAAAGGACCGACGATCCCTTCACCGGGAGTGACTCCTTTAGCAAAACTAGAAAAGCCTCAAAAGCACTCCATTTCAAAAATCATTTGATTCTACAACGATATCAAGTTCATTACGCAATAGGTTTTCAGAAAAACCTGTCGTAGCCCTCCGTCATTTCAGATAAGTCCTGTTTAGTATTCGTGCTACGTTTGTTGACCTTGTCAAGGCGCAGTGTGCGGTAGCTAACCAGTATTTATCTGCTTATGCATATGATGCAGATTGGGTTAGGGTAGTCGTGCGGCCTTGTTGACCTTGTCAAGGGTCGTGCGGGTGGGTTTGATTCAATCAAGAAATGACGGGTTGAACTTGACTTGCGGTCTATGGTTTGTTGACCTTGTCAAGGTCATAGATCGTTCGGGGCAAAATATTATCGGGAATTTCAAGTGTTGAAATTTGCAATGAGATTGCATACCTTCTATGAGATAGTTGGATCCCGATACCCGCTGCGAGTAAGAGTTACTCCTGGGAGAGTTTTACACATTACAATTAGCCGATCAAGTAGGTGTCTAGAAAGGTGTTAACGAGGTTACGCCTCTGGGAAAACGAGGTTTACATTAATTAGGTTCGTGCGAAAGCACGGGGGACCTCGCTCAAAGTACCGACATTGGCCTGGCTGAAAGATTGGCGAACTTGTAGTGTGTAATTAATCCCGGCTAGTCTTTCCTTTTAGGGTTTGAAGGAAGATTTGATAAAAAGCAGTGGGAGCCATCCTGATTAGATAAAATAAAAACCGATCTATTCTTGCAAGAGCGCACGCTGAGTGTTTTCTTCTCTCTCTCCAGGTAGCGACCATATCACGCCTTAATCAAGATAATAATACGGATTATTGACCGAACCCGCTTGTTATACTGAGCTGGGGAACGTTGGTCCCGCTCCAACTTATAATTGTTATAAGACAGAGCAGGAAATAGGGGATTACCAGAATTCCCATGCCGCCCAAACGAAGAGAGTGCATGCTGATGCATCATCTTCGGGTGTGTTCATTATAGAGAACTGTTTCTCAGTATCCTTTACGTCCTGGGTATGTGATACCAGATCAGGATCCCAGATATGTAATCTGTTACATAGGGCTACAGAAAGGTAGAGAACTAAGAATGGGTGATAAGTTTCATGAGGCAGAAAACGGGGCAAGTGTTGCAGCCAAGTCTGTTGGTCACTGTCACCCTGTATTACCAATACATTGATTCTGAACGAATGTCATTAGATACCGAACCTGATATACAAAATCATATCTGTCTCTTTATTAGTAAAGAAACGGTAAAATTTTGTATTGTTGGATAATGTTTTGAACATTTCCTATATCAAAAGTTGATCGGTTCAGGCACGTTATCTAAAAGCATTGATGTTCTAAATCAAACTACAGTTCTTTTGTATACAGAACACACACAAGAGGAAGAGTTCAGATATGAACGAATCCTTCTTGAGGCATTGTAGACTAGGTCATATCAATGTGACCCGACTAGCTGAAGTTACATGTAGATGCATATTTAAATCAGTTTGAATTTACATCTTGTGAAACTTGCCAGTCATGTCACAAAGATAAGATGACCAGAGTTCTGTTTAATGGAAACAGAGAAAGGGTTAGTGAACTCTTGGGATTGATACATGTTGATGTATGTAAGGTCTCCTGTCTACATATGCCAGGACTGGTTCTTTGTACTTCGTTACATTCTCTGATAATCTTTCAAAATTCAGACCTATGTTCCTGTTGAAACATGAGTCCGAACCTTTTGAGATATTCACAGAATATAAGCTAGAAGTAGAGAACCAATACGGGTATAAGTATTATGTCCTTTGATGAGATCAAGGAGGAGAATACTTGAGCACGGAATTCCTGGATGATTCTAAAGGAGAATGAGATTCTTTCTCAGCATTACTCCTCCGTATACACCATAGCACGATGGTATATCGGGGCGGAGCAATCACACCCTATATGATATGGTGTGCTCTATGATGAGTACTACTGAATTACCTATTTCCTTTTTGGGAGTTATGCACTTGAGAAGCTGCATACCTATTGAAAAGGGTTCAAATCAAATCCGTTGCTTACCACTTCATATGTGATATGGAAAGGGAAGAGCCCATGTCTTAAGCTAGTTAAGATTTAGGGTTGACCGGCCTATGTCTAAAAGCAAAATCCGGACAAACTCGAGGCAAGATCTGTTATGTAGAACTGGAAATGATCCAGCTATACAAACTACGGCTGATGATTTGAAAGAACCATAGGATTCAATAGTTACCAACGAACCTCAGCCTCTCCGCCGATCTAGTAGGGTTCCTCACCCGCCTGAGAGATACTTCGGTTTCTCTATGACAGTGGGAGCGAGGATTGCATCATGAGATGATGACCCAACTAGTTTCGAGCTGGCCATCAGGAGTGAGACTCTGAAAGAATGGCTGGATGCTTAGCGATCTGAGATGGAATCCATGTACACCAACAAAGTATGGACTTTGGTTGCTATATCTGAAGGGTTAAATCCCCATCAGGAGCAAGTATATCTTGAGAAGATTACTTGGTGTAGATGGAAAAGTTGAGACTTTCAAAGCTAGACTTGTTAAAGGTTTTTGTCATCGACCAGGCGTAGATAATGATGAAACCTTTTCCAGGGGCCTATGCTTAAGTCCATCCAGATCCTACTTGCCACGGCTACATACCATGACTACGATATCTGGTGGTTGGGTGTCATGACAACTTTTCTAAATGATGTTTTAGAAAAGAGCGTCTATAAGTACACAGCCAGAGGGCTTCGTAGACAGTGGGAGCAGCGGAAACGTGTACAAGATGCTTTATAGGATAAAGCAGGTATCGCGGAGTTGGAACATCTGTTTTGATGTGTTAGTCAAAGAGTTTGATATCATCAAAATGGTAGATGAACCTTGTATAAACAAAAAGGTAGTGGGGAATATGGTGACGATCCTCGTAGAGTACTGTAACGTTTTGAAAATCGTTTCGGTGAAATTTCGAAAAAAACGGTAAAATAAGAGGGTTTTCTGTAAAAAGTCAAAATACAAATATCTTATTATAAAAATTAAATATACATATTCTAGCTATGTAATTGCTAGTATTTGGTGTTTATTGAGCCACTGGTGAAATTTCAAATTTTCTGAAAAAAAATTATTTTAATATTATTTTAATCCGTCACTAATATATTTAATTAGGGAAAATTACAAATTGGAATGAGTTGAAAAAAATTTTGTGCATCATAAAACTTTAAATAAAATTTTATCATGTGGTTTTTGAAACGAAATCGTTTGCCAAAACGGTTTAGAAAATATCGAAGAAAAAGGCTTTTTTTCGGTGAAATTAGTGTTAATGGAATTGGGGTATAACATTTATCCTTTCCCAACCCACTCACCCACACACACCCCATTTTCCTCCCATGGCTGAGCCTAGGCTGCCCCAATCACCCAAGTCCCCACCTCATTCCTCACACATAGAATAAAGAATAAAAAAAGAAAAGGAAATAAAGAAAAGGAAATAAAGAAAATGAAGCATGATCTTGTGTTGACTTTAAAACCCACACCACTCTCTCTCTCCCCCTCACAACATTGGCCGAGCCCTCTTTTCCTGCACATCACAACAGCCCCTCTTTCTTCCTCTCTCATTTTGCATCAAAAAATTCAACAAAATTCCCAAAAATCAACACAAAAATCCCACAAAATCAAAATCCAATCTCTACCCATTTCTTCTTAACCTATTCTAGTGTGGATCATGGATCAAGAAGCTATTTTGGAGGCCAAGATGTTCATGTTAGATCTTCAAATTTGAGAGGTATAATCTTACACTAATTGTACCTTGTTAGTTTTTATTGTGATCTAAGCTAATTAGGTGTTTAAATTGTAGGTTTAATTGAAAGTTGAAATTTAAAGAGAAGAGTTGAATTGGGAGTTAGGGTTTGGATTATTTGGTTATGGTTGTGTTGTGTAATTTATAATCTTGAGAATTTCAAAACCCAAACTAGTTGTTAGTTGCAAATTCACTTTAAAAAGAAATTGTCCAAATTGTATTATGTTGCAAACTAGATTTTAGGATTAATGTAATTAAGTGAGATTAAAATCTAGTTAGGATTTTTAGCACATCATTAAGGTTTCCATGAGTGGTTTAATACCTTTGAATCATGCAAAACCAAGCTTAGTTGTTGTTTTGTGCATTTTTACTTGAAATTGTTAAAATTTGATAAAATAAAAACTAGAATTTTTAGTTTTATAAAAATTGATGAGATTAAATTGTGGAAATGGTTTATATGACATAGTTATGATATTTAGTGGATATTATGGCCATTAGTTTTGTTAAAACATCAAGTTTCGAATTAAAACGAAAATTTAGTGCTTTCTAGGTTTTCGGAAATAAATCGATTGGATTTATTTTAGGGTTTTGATGAGTTGCATTCTACTTAATATTATAATTAATGAGTTTTGAAATCATCATTGGTGTGTTTGGGTTTTTCTCGATGTGTTGATGTTGGTACATCGACATCGAGGGTTGGTTTGACTATTCTTGCATGCGTAGGCGATAGGTTTTGAACTATACGTGATACGCGTGCCGATTTGGTTTCGTATGCAGTTTCGATTTCGAATTTGGTTTTTATGCGACACAATACGTTATGACATGTAGGTACCCCCATGTGGACTTCGAGATGACAAGAAAGCACATGGTGACGTCGGCACTGGCGAGCGAGGACCAGGTGAGTAGATTTATATCTACGGGGAGAAGTCGGGTGGATGGCGTATAGCACCCCCGCAGTTCGTGGTGATGCATACGAATACGTATGCACACATATATAAATATTGTTTATATATTGTTTGAGATTATTGATGATAGAGATGGATCCTTGGTGTGATTGGATTGGTTTAGTGTTGCGAAACCCTAGAGTAGTGGTTGCACCACACATACACACACACACCCATATTTGCATACATTCTTCTTTCATATGTGCGTACATGGGATTATATATTGATGTGTATATTTACACATGGGTATGGGACTATGTGTTTATATACTGGATTTGAGGATAGTAATTGGGATTTGAGATGAGTCGATGATATTGGGCTTGAGGCCAGAAGATCCGTGATGTGTTTTGGTTCGTATTGAGATACGACATGATATTTTAGCGGGTCTTTTTGACGTAGTGATTCTTATACATGCATGCATACATAGATGGTATCAATATTGTACTAGACGTAGATCAGTACCCCGATCATGATATTTGATAAAGAGGATATCAGATGAATAGTATGATGAATGTGATATTGACCCGTACCCAGATTTGGGATGCCGTACGACGGATTTACGTACGAGCTATATATTGATGATTGATCCGCACTCTTGACTTGGGATGCCTGATTATAGATATGGTATCGGATATGATATTATTGACGCGGGATCACCGACTATACATATATAGGTATGTATATGTATCGACTCAGATGATAGGCGGTTTCCTTACCTGTAGTTCAGCTTGTTAGTTCAGCCGTATAGTTTAGTGTAGTTGTTAGATTAGATTAGACTTCTTACCTATTTCAAAAACTAACGAATCGTGGGCATTTTTAAAGACAGCTCAAGGGAATCTACGGATATTTCAAAAACGACGTATCTTTTCATAAAAACACCGTAGCCCCTATTTTCAAAACCCCATGATTCGTGTTATTTCAAAAGGCACCATTTGTAGGACTTATATTAGATTATTGCAGATTAGTTATCGTTGTGTCTAGTATTCAGCTCCCGCACATTATTGTTGTTCGCTCTGCCTCGCATATTTATTTTGCTGCATATTCCATTATTGATATCATGTTGTTAGGACACCAGCACCATTACCGATGATGCGTATGTACCACGTACACCTACTTGCCGGCTCACACACATCTTCATCGGTAATTGCCATGTCACGTACACTTTAGAGAATATAATTGCTTGACTTAGATTGTTAGCTAGTAGTGTTGACATGATATTAGTGTACTTCCCTTATATGTCATATTAGACATTGTAGTTATTACCTACCACTTCATGCATACTGTTATTCAGTTGTTCATGCCTAGTTCATTATCATTGACATATGCACTTGTGATGACTTCTTGAGATTTATGATATTTCTGGATTTCGGGGAAAGCCGCAAAATTTACAACTTATGATCTTTTAAAATATAAAATGTTGCGGTTTTCTAGTGATGTAAGTGTCGTCCACCATGAGTTTGCTGTGGTTTTGGAGATCCGTGTCGAGGAGTGGAGGAACCGTCACGGGTACATGGTGGGCCCGGTATGGTACCCCGGGGCAAGAGGAATGTGGTGTTGACGTTGAGCCTGGCTGGGGAGCACTACCTACCGGTGATATTACCCGACGCGTCGGATATCCGGAGGATACCGTCGTGGTCTTGAGATGGATGGTAGGCGCCGGTCTGGACTGACGGCGCCCTAGATATTGAGATTGAGACATTGATATTTCGAGACAGTGAGATTTATGTTTTGTGTCGATGCTAGACACTGTTGATACTGATTTCATTTATGATACCTCAGTTTAAAAATACGAAGGAAATCTCACTAATTTATGAAAACAGTTTCTTCATTTACATGTATTCTGTTTTCATGCATGCATACCTCATTCATATGATATATTGCTACCTGAGGCACTGACATGGGAACATGAGTTTACACTCGGGTTAGATATTTACCCTAGCCTTGTTATAGGCTGCATGTTATTGGAGGATTATATATTATGATCGTATGACCTAGGATTGCGTCATACATGCGATTTTTATTCGTAGATGTTTTTCTATTCACGAGTTGGCAACTCACCCCCGTTGTGCCCCAGTTTCTTGCAGGTTTGCCGTACAGGTTTCATTACGGCTTTGCGGGCTCAGTTTCATTCGGGTGACTTGCTAGTAGGTGGGTTTTGTCTTGTATCGTACCCATCATATTATCTTGTATATCATTATTCTGTTGTATCTAGAAGTTCCATCAACCAAACATGTAGCTATTGAGATAGAGACCAGTGTTGTTTATTCTTTCGACCTTAGAGTCGCTCGTTATATTTCTGGTGGTTTTGAGTTTCCATTTGAGTTTTGATCCTCGCCGTTGGCGTTGTATATTATATTGCTTGTGTGGTTGTGACCGTCGATTGACGAAGAGCTAGCTCCCGCTTGGGGATGCCTTTTTCTTGATTTCGTATACTATTCATGTTGTATCCCGTTTGGGGGCCAGTATTTACAAAGGAGACTCTGCCGAAATTTTCAGTAAATTTTGATGTTCTTAAAAACCGCATAATTCGGCTTATGCTATTAAAACTACTTGTTTTAAATTGGTTTTCCTTCACTCTACTACTTTTCTTGGTTTGGATTTCTGGGTTTTCGGTTTACTTAGATTACGTACGCCTCGAGACGTTTCGTAGTTTAAGTGCCGGTCATGTTCCGTACTTTCGGGACGTGACAAAGTTGGTATCAGAGCGTTAGGTTTTAACCTTCGGAGCGTAGGATGACCCTTGGTTGATGGAATAGGTGACTAAAGTAGAGTGACGTACCGTTGGTATGTTCCGCGGCATATTTACGACACGCCACTCCACTTATGAAGCCTTAGGATGTACATTTCCTTGTTCAGTATTATATTCCTTCCTGATCTAGCCTCATCAGTACAAGTTATGGTTTTGCTGCCACGATTACGGGCAGGGAGAGCTACGGCTAGAGTTGCGGTCAGCATGAGCTCGTCAAGAACGAGGACTGACCAGGGCATGATTCCGGCGACACACGATTGCAGAGATGTGTCTTTTCATTGTGTCTTCGCGCCACGAGCGTTGGGTGGATTGCTGTATGAGATTACTCGGACGTTCTGATTTGCACTAGAGGATTGAGACACTGATAGAGGCCAGCCAGATTTTGATGACCATTGAAGTATTGCTTACTCCTGATGATTGAGGCACCGTTCAGCGTGCAGACGAGCGAGCCAGTTATTGCTGCGAACGACGAGATATTGCCCCAGATGCTAGAGTTAGTGCAGAATGAGTTGTACTAAGAGATGATAGAAGGTCGCTAGTCATCGAGGATGAATGACTAGGACATGTGGATCGTTCGCCTACCCCGATGCGAGGTCATCAGATAGATTGATTCCAGCTGGAGACGACTTCACGCGGAGACGTTGGGAGTCGACAGAGACGATCGACTGTCAGAAACCTATTATTCCAAGTTTAAAGTAGTCGGAAAGACATGCAGGCAATTCTATGGTCCCTCTAGAAGAATGAAACCCTAACTCGACTTAATGACCGTGTGAAAGCCCTTGAACCTTCGGGTTTGCGGCAGTTCTGCGGCGCCATTAGTGAGGCTTGGGTTTGCCCTTCTACGGCTGGACCACCGATGCTGTAGTATGTACTCGATACTATTAAACTGTGCCCAAGATGTTGAGCTCTTGGGGGATTATGAGGTTTTGACGACTCGATTGGATGGCTCGACTTAATTCGGATACTAGGTGGTGAGATGCATTCTTGGGAGACTCCAGATACGAGGATAGTCGTTGGAGCTCAGTCCATGCAGCCGCGACGAGACGAGTCCAAAGCAGAGGACATTAGAGAAAAGTGAAGTAAGAGGTTCGTACCAGATCTAGATGAGATGACGTTCCACTCCGCCGACATCAGAGATGCGATGCGCATGCCGAGGCATGGTACTTGGATTTACCTTCCAGAAGGATTCGCGATGAGTATGCAGCCGTTCCGGAACAAGAAATTGATATGGTAAAGGACGATGACTTTCGGACAGTTTGGCAGAGACGAGATTTGGGAGAGACCTCGACAGGACCTTTTTGGAATAAATTACGAGAAGACCTGGACCTAGGAGTGGTCATGATACACACACCAGCAGGCCAGATTTCAGGATCGTCGACGAGACATGCTATGAGTGACCACGATAGTTGGCCAGAGATTCTTGGAGGATATGCTTGAGCGGGACTATTCCGCCACTTGATTTGCGTATTTTGGGTGGTTTATTTGCATGATTGATTTTGATGATTGAGTTTCATGATATTTGTCTTCATGGACCATGGTTGCACCTGCTGAGTATTTACGATTTCTGCACGGTTGTTGCACTTGATATCGTTTTCGTGCCTTGGTTCTCATGTTTGTTATTATATGGATTTCATACATTTGAGTTGATTTGTGCGTATATACGCACCCGACTTGGTTTTTGCACTCGGTATGATTCACATATGCTTGCAGTGCAGTGATACTCATTTTGTGCACTTAGATGCACTGGACTTCGATTTCGATTGTGATACTCGATGTTTGTTTTGTGCACCTGATTTGATTTTGCGCATGTTCGGCGCTTGATATTGGATTTCATAATTTCGTGTATGATGGTTTCCCCTGGTTTTAGGTTTTCGCGCATGTTGAGCGCATGTCTTGAGATACGATTTTGGTGCACACCAGATGCGCTAAATCGAGATTCTTTTCGTGCATGTCATATGCACCTGATTTTGCTGTCAGGCACACACGTTGCCTACAACAGATGCTTTGTGCACACCCGATGCACTTAGATCTTGTTTCTGTGCACATGTTGGCACATATATGAATTTTGATTTCCGTGCACAGCAGACGCACGTAGTATTCATATGCGTATTTTGGGATTGATTTAACCTATAGAGCAGTACGTTTTTATGATATTTGCTAGGTGTTCTCGTACTGAGCAGGACTAGTCAGAGGACAGTACCTGAATATATTTTGCATGCATTGATAGTTATCGAAGGGATTTCCAAAAAACGAGCTATAGTCTCAGTATTTACCTACGTGTCTGAGATGACACGAAACATTTTATAAAGGAAACCCTTCTGAAATTGCTTCCAAAACGGCGGGACGTGCATATTAAACAAAGGATATATATATATATATATATATATATATATATATATATATGTAGTTAATTTTTTTTTACAATAAACGTCCGCCACTGTGCAGTGCTGCGAGCATCGCACAACGATTTGAAAAAGATTTGGCATGCATTGCTTCCAGATGATTTAATGATGTATATCATACCGATTTTCATTTTTGATTTGGACATTGTGTCTTCACCATGACTCCGATGATTGCGGGATGCTGGATGGAGTTTTGATTTGAGTTATATGCTTATTTTTCATGCGCATGCGCTGCGCTACGATTTGTTTTATATATTTATGATTTCGGAGCCCCGACGACTTAATGGTTTTGCTTAGATGTTTTAGTATTTGGGGGGAGTTTTAATTTAAATTCGGGGACCGAATTTCTTTAAGGGAGGAAGATTGTAACGTTTTGAAAATCGTTTCGGTGAAATTTCGAAAAAAACGGTAAAATAAGAGGGTTTTCTGTAAAAAGTCAAAATACAAATATCTTATTATAAAAATTAAATATACATATTCTAGCTATGTAATTGCTAGTATTTGGTGTTTATTGAGCCACTGGTGAAATTTCAAATTTTCTGAAAAAAAATTATTTTAATATTATTTTAATCCGTCACTAATATATTTAATTAGGGAAAATTACAAATTGGAATGAGTTGAAAAAAATTTTGTGCATCATAAAACTTTAAATAAAATTTTATCATGTGGTTTTTGAAACGAAATCGTTTGCCAAAACGGTTTAGAAAATATCGAAGAAAAAGGCTTTTTTTCGGTGAAATTAGTGTTAATGGAATTGGGGTATAACATTTATCCTTTCCCAACCCACTCACCCACACACACCCCATTTTCCTCCCATGGCTGAGCCTAGGCTGCCCCAATCACCCAAGTCCCCACCTCATTCCTCACACATAGAATAAAGAATAAAAAAAGAAAAGGAAATAAAGAAAAGGAAATAAAGAAAATGAAGCATGATCTTGTGTTGACTTTAAAACCCACACCACTCTCTCTCTCCCCCTCACAACATTGGCCGAGCCCTCTTTTCCTGCACATCACAACAGCCCCTCTTTCTTCCTCTCTCATTTTGCATCAAAAAATTCAACAAAATTCCCAAAAATCAACACAAAAATCCCACAAAATCAAAATCCAATCTCTACCCATTTCTTCTTAACCTATTCTAGTGCGGATCATGGATCAAGAAGCTATTTTGGAGGCCAAGATGTTCATGTTAGATCTTCAAATTTGAGAGGTATAATCTTACACTAATTGTACCTTGTTAGTTTTTATTGTGATCTAAGCTAATTAGGTGTTTAAATTGTAGGTTTAATTGAAAGTTGAAATTTAAAGAGAAGAGTTGAATTGGGAGTTAGGGTTTGGATTATTTGGTTATGGTTGTGTTGTGTAATTTATAATCTTGAGAATTTCAAAACCCAAACTAGTTGTTAGTTGCAAATTCACTTTAAAAAGAAATTGTCCAAATTGTATTATGTTGCAAACTAGATTTTAGGATTAATGTAATTAAGTGAGATTAAAATCTAGTTAGGATTTTTAGCACATCATTAAGGTTTCCATGAGTGGTTTAATACCTTTGAATCATGCAAAACCAAGCTTAGTTGTTGTTTTGTGCATTTTTACTTGAAATTGTTAAAATTTGATAAAATTGCAAACTAGAATTTTTAGTTTTATAAAAATTGATGAGATTAAATTGTGGAAATGGTTTATATGACATAGTTATGATATTTAGTGGATATTATGGCCATTAGTTTTGTTAAAACATCAAGTTTCGAATTAAAACGAAAATTTAGTGCTTTCTAGGTTTTCGGAAATAAATCGATTGGATTTATTTTAGGGTTTTGATGAGTTGCATTCTACTTAATATTATAATTAATGAGTTTTGAAATCATCATTGGTGTGTTTGGGTTTTTCTCGATGTGTTGATGTTGGTACATCGACATCGAGGGTTGGTTTGACTATTCTTGCATGCGTAGGCGATAGGTTTTGAACTATACGTGATACGCGTGCCGATTTGGTTTCGTATGCAGTTTCGATTTCGAATTTGGTTTTTATGCGACACAATACGTTATGACATGTAGGTACCCCCATGTGGACTTCGAGATGACAAGAAAGCACATGGTGACGTCGGCACTGGCGAGCGAGGACCAGGTGAGTAGATTTATATCTACGGGGAGAAGTCGGGTGGATGGCGTATAGCACCCCCGCAGTTCGTGGTGATGCATACGAATACGTATGCACACATATATAAATATTGTTTATATATTGTTTGAGATTATTGATGATAGAGATGGATCCTTGGTGTGATTGGATTGGTTTAGTGTTGCGAAACCCTAGAGTAGTGGTTGCACCACACATACACACACACACCCATATTTGCATACATTCTTCTTTCATATGTGCGTACATGGGATTATATATTGATGTGTATATTTACACATGGGTATGGGACTATGTGTTTATATACTGGATTTGAGGATAGTAATTGGGATTTGAGATGAGTCGATGATATTGGGCTTGAGGCCAGAAGATCCGTGATGTGTTTTGGTTCGTATTGAGATACGACATGATATTTTAGCGGGTCTTTTTGACGTAGTGATTCTTATACATGCATGCATACATAGATGGTATCAATATTGTACTAGACGTAGATCAGTACCCCGATCATGATATTTGATAAAGAGGATATCAGATGAATAGTATGATGAATGTGATATTGACCCGTACCCAGATTTGGGATGCCGTACGACGGATTTACGTACGAGCTATATATTGATGATTGATCCGCACTCTTGACTTGGGATGCCTGATTATAGATATGGTATCGGATATGATATTATTGACACGGGATCACCGACTATACATATATAGGTATGTATATGTATCGACTCAGATGATAGGCGGTTTCCTTACCTGTAGTTCAGCTTGTTAGTTCAGCCGTATAGTTTAGTGTAGTTGTTAGATTAGATTAGACTTCTTACCTATTTCAAAAACTAACGAATCGTGGGCATTTTTAAAGACAGCTCAAGGGAATCTACGGATATTTCAAAAACGACGTATCTTTTCATAAAAACACCGTAGCCCCTATTTTCAAAACCCCATGATTCGTGTTATTTCAAAAGGCACCATTTGTAGGACTTATATTAGATTATTGCAGATTAGTTATCGTTGTGTCTAGTATTCAGCTCCCGCACATTATTGTTGTTCGCTCTGCCTCGCATATTTATTTTGCTGCATATTCCATTATTGATATCATGTTGTTAGGACACCAGCACCATTACCGATGATGCGTATGTACCACGTACACCTACTTGCCGGCTCACACACATCTTCATCGGTAATTGCCATGTCACGTACACTTTAGAGAATATAATTGCTTGACTTAGATTGTTAGCTAGTAGTGTTGACATGATATTAGTGTACTTCCCTTATATGTCATATTAGACATTGTAGTTATTACCTACCACTTCATGCATACTGTTATTCAGTTGTTCATGCCTAGTTCATTATCATTGACATATGCACTTGTGATGACTTCTTGAGATTTATGATATTTCTGGATTTCGGGGAAAGCCGCAAAATTTACAACTTATGATCTTTTAAAATATAAAATGTTGCGGTTTTCTAGTGATGTAAGTGTCGTCCACCATGAGTTTGCTGTGGTTTTGGAGATCCGTGTCGAGGAGTGGAGGAACCGTTACGGGTACATGGTGGGCCCGGTATGGTACCCCGGGGCAAGAGGAATGTGGTGTTGACGTTGAGCCTGGCTGGGGAGCACTACCTACCGGTGATATTACCCGACGCGTCGGATATCCGGAGGATACCGTCGTGGTCTTGAGATGGATGGTAGGCGCCGGTCTGGACTGACGGCGCCCTAGATATTGAGATTGAGACATTGATATTTCGAGACAGTGAGATTTATGTTTTGTGTCGATGCTAGACACTGTTGATACTGATTTCATTTATGATACCTCAGTTTAAAAATACGAAGGAAATCTCACTAATTTATGAAAACAGTTTCTTCATTTACATGTATTCTGTTTTCATGCATGCATACCTCATTCATATGATATATTGCTACCTGAGGCACTGACATGGGAACATGAGTTTACACTCGGGTTAGATATTTACCCTAGCCTTGTTATAGGCTGCATGTTATTGGAGGATTATATATTATGATCGTATGACCTAGGATTGCGTCATACATGCGATTTTTATTCGTAGATGTTTTTCTATTCACGAGTTGGCAACTCACCCCCGTTGTGCCCCAGTTTCTTGCAGGTTTGCCGTACAGGTTTCATTACGGCTTTGCGGGCTCAGTTTCATTCGGGTGACTTGCTAGTAGGTGGGTTTTGTCTTGTATCGTACCCATCATATTATCTTGTATATCATTATTCTGTTGTATCTAGAAGTTCCATCAACCAAACATGTAGCTATTGAGATAGAGACCAGTGTTGTTTATTCTTTCGACCTTAGAGTCGCTCGTTATATTTCTGGTGGTTTTGAGTTTCCATTTGAGTTTTGATCCTCGCCGTTGGCGTTGTATATTATATTGCTTGTGTGGTTGTGACCGTCGATTGACGAAGAGCTAGCTCCCGCTTGGGGATGCCTTTTTCTTGATTTCGTATACTATTCATGTTGTATCCCGTTTGGGGGCCAGTATTTACAAAGGAGACTCTGCCGAAATTTTCAGTAAATTTTGATGTTCTTAAAAACCGCATAATTCGGCTTATGCTATTAAAACTACTTGTTTTAAATTGGTTTTCCTTCACTCTACTACTTTTCTTGGTTTGGATTTCTGGGTTTTCGGTTTACTTAGATTACGTACGCCTCGAGACGTTTCGTAGTTTAAGTGCCGGTCATGTTCCGTACTTTCGGGACGTGACAAGTACGTGGATGACATACTCTTGATAGGGAAGGAGTTTCCTATGCTACGCTCGGTCAATCTCCGCTTATCACAATGATTCTCTATATAGGATCAAAGTGATACCCCCTAAATCTTTGGTTTTGGATCTATGAGATAGATCTAATTGGATGTTAGGATTCTCACTAGTTGTAGTGAGATGGTATCAATCGATCCTGGGGAGAATCACTGGAAGGGTTCTAGAGTGATAAAGACGACTGAATGTCAGTCGCAGGCATTGTCTTTACCCTCAGTAAAGGGACGGTATGTTGGAAGAGTTCCAAGCTAGATACCGTGGCATACTAGACGATAAAGGATGGATACATCGCTACTTCAGATGCTACCAAAGAGGCTGTTTGGGTGTATATTGGTTCATGAGATGAACTACGTTCCTACCATTGTGAGACAATGGAGTTGTGGCTTATGCCAAGGAACGCCGGTCCCATCAGTGATCCAGACATATTCTAAGGCAGTATCACCTGATCATGGAGATAATTGATCTCCAGGGTGATCGAGGTTAGGAGAGCAGACTCAGAGGATAACACGGCGGATCCACTCACGAAGGCCTTTTCCCCAGAGAGAGACTTTTATGGAATGGTTGAGTATGGGATACTACAACCACTGCTATCAGATGGCCCTAGTGCAAGTGGAAGATTATTAGTTATATGTATGCCCTAGAGGCCATTACTATACATAGGATGTATATTGTAGTGGATGCTTGGACATATATAGGGAGGACTTTCTTGCTCGACATGATAGTATGCTAACTGGTTGATCTTTACCTTAACGTGTACACTGATTGTCTCTCTGTTACATGTTGGTAAAACCCTTAGGATGTGTACTTGACTACATGGACTATGATGCCGATCATACTAGTGGGGACATGGTAGTCCATAAGTACATCCTTCAAGGTCCCTAGTCATGGGTGTATCAAGACAGGGCATCGATATACCAGAGTAGACTAGCGTATACGTTCTCGACCCATACAGATGGGCGATGGATGATCCCATATCCATTGGTGTTTGACATCAGAGATGATATACGGGTGCTCAGTAGAGACTGGGTACACTGGACGGACTCGCCGAGAACTCCCAGATGGTATTATACCTTACGTCAGATGGCAGTTCTCTGGTGACACTGGTACAGAGTAGTCTGTTGACCCGAGATCGTCATAGAGTCTTGTTTGGTTCCCACTGTGATTTGATTTCCACCTTACCACGTCTAAGAGGGCATGCAAAATGGTGGTTTTTGGGTACAGTCCCGAATCACATGGAGGCAATGAGCGATAGGAGGGGATTCGTCTCTCCCGGTATAGGGAGTTGATGTTGCGCTGTGTTCGATTGGCTATAACCGGAAATCCCTGGCCAGGGTTGCTGAGATTTACTGGTAAGTGTTACCTGTAGTTTCTCGAACTGTTATAAACCTCATATCGACACGACTTATCAAGCTATTGGGGTCTGACGTTTACCACCCCTAGGCTAGATATGCGACATATCAGACGATCAGATCGGACTGTACGGTAAGTGTTACTGGTTGGATTCACAGGAGTGTGAGCGGGATTGCTCATCGATCTTCTGATCGCTCAATACCCGGGTGGCCGTTACGTTTAGCAGACCGCTTGCGGCTTGTGGGTGTTTGTTATGATCATTATCTGCTGCCGGCGTATTGACGAGTCTTTAGAGTCCTACACAGAGGTTTCCTGGCTCAAGCGAAACGAAATAAGAACGCATATGAGATATGTGCAGGACCGAAAATAATGCGTGTATATGATACCGTATTCCATTCTCGCGATGAATGTATCGAATGGTTGTATGCGATATAACCTAGTTATCGAATCAAGGATTGATTCGGTAAGCCGATACATAGGATACTAGTCGGTTATATGCGATATGACCGGATCGTTAAATCAAGTGTTGATTTAATGATTTAATGTATAATTATATATTTGATATATTACTTTGCATTAACTAGTATTGGTTCATTTTAAAGGGATTTTCTCACTTGAAGTGCACAATGTATATGTGATATACTTTTGTACACAAGTTTGTGTCATGTTTGATGATACAAGCTAACTTGAGTTTGTGTAAAGTTTAAACCATGGTTATGTAATGGTTAGGGTTTTCTTTTTCTTTATCATTTATTTATTTTGTTTATTTATTTTGCAAAATAAATGAATGGTGGCTTTCTTTGGATGCTAGTTGAAGCTTCATGAAGCTTTGACTAAGTGACCATATTTGTCTCATGCTTAACCCTAACCATTCCACTAAACCCTAGTTCATTCTCTACACTTGACCATGGTTGGATTATGATAAGTATTCATTTATTTTCTATTTTGAAAAAAAAAACTTATCATAACATCATCTTCTTCTTCTTCTTCTTCTTCAAGATGAAGAAGCTTGCTCCATCAATGGCAACTTGAGCAAATGAGTGAGAAATCCAATTCTAAAGTGAACCCACCTCCTATTTCTTCATCTCTACCACTTGCCAAGTAGTATAGGGTGTTTTCTTCACAAGTTTCATGACTTGGTGAAGTGGGAGCTTGATCTTGTGATGCCTCGACGTAGATCATCTTCGGCATCGTAGTCGATGACCTAGCCCGCCCATTTCTCCGATGAAGCCGACGCTAGAGCCCGGGATTCGATTTGGACAGCGAGGAGACTTCATTGCGGAGCTATAGAGGTGGAGGACCGGATCTACAAAGGTTGTATTTCCGTTCTTGTAGTTAAGTTGTTAACTAGTTTCATTGTATCGCCTAGACATCTAGTTAACGATCCATAGTCTAGGGTTTCTCGGCACCCCTAAAATTTGAAATTGGCATGGTTGATGCCTTATGAGACCTCTTGAGAGTGACTAGGAACCCTACAAGAATCACACCTGGTAAATACATACCCTGGAGCAAGTGTCTAATTGGGAAATCAGTTTTCCTTTAACAGTACACGGTGAAACTGAAACATTGAAATATTTCGATGGGGTATCCCGGTATTCCTAGTAATGCCTCTTCCATTATCCGGATTCACAACTGTAACCGTGTAATTCTTTGCCACCTTTCCAAATCCCTTTATATGTCTTTAGTCATTACCTTCTGCACACCCCTTTAGGCCAAATGGTTTTCTTCCATCCCTACCGTTCGGCACCAGCCTATGGTTTGAAAGAAGACTATCCAATAAGCATAATGGGTGTACTGTCCTAATCCTAGGAGCACTCGCAATGCGAGAGAAGGTGAAGATAAAAGACAACCGAATAAACCTTATTCCTATTTCTCCTGAACCAGAATCCATCCCCGAACTAGAACAAGTTCCTTTCGAGTTCGTATATAACCATACGATGGAGTATCCAATAAACTGTGGATCTTCGTAGTGATACGGAGTGTCCTGGAGAAATACAAAGGTGAAGTGGGAGTGGTAATGAAATACTTGGTTTGGTCGTGAATAGCAGTCGCAGCTTACTTTGCCCTCCTTCTAATCCCTTTCTTTGTCTTTACATAATACCTTCTGTACACCATCGTTAGGCTAATTGGTTTTCTTCATTCCCTACCGGTCGGCACCTGCCTATGGTTTGGAAGAAGACTATCCAATTTGCGTAATAGGTGTACTGTCTCCTAAACCAAGGAGCACTCGCAACCTGAGAGAAGGTAAAAGGAAAAGACAACTGAATAGTCCTATTCATTTTCTCAAGAACCGGAAACCATCCTCGAATAAATTCCTTCGAGTTCGTATCTAACCATACGATGGTTTTGTCCAATGGAAGTGGACGTTCGTAGTAATACGGGGTGTCCTGGAGAAAAGGGTAAAAGTAGGAGTGGCAATGAGGTTTGCAACTCTGACAATCCAAAAGCCAGTGTTTAAGAAGGTTCAGTCAACTTGGTCACTGAGTCATAGTCTTAGGGCCGGGTCAATGGTCGCTGCCAAAGAGAGAGAGAAAATAAACACTCAGCGTGCACTCAAACCTAGATCAGAATGGTTACCAATTTATCTAATCTGGAAACTTCCCACTGTACCGTCAAATTCTCCTCCAAACCTGAAAGAAGATTAGTCGGGATCACCCGAGGAGTAAACCAACTCATCAGTGGGAATCGGGATCCAACTATCATCGCATGATAACGTGACGGAATCCGCTCACGTCATCACACTCCAAAAGGTATGCGCATATCTGGCAAGTTTCAGTTTCTTTAGAAACTCCCGATGTGATTTTTGCCCCATGCTCTTATGACCTTGACTTTGGCCAACATATCATAAGTCACATGTCAAGTTCTACCCGTCATTCTCCAGGTTAATTTGAGCCCACCCGTACATACCCTTGACTTTTGCCAAAATAGTAGTACGACTGCCCCAAACCAACGCATCTATCTATGCTGCATATGAATACCCAATAGCTACCAATCACTGTACCTTGACTTTGGCCAACATACAGAGCTTGAATACTATTGACCACCCATATGAAATAACGGAGGGCTACGAATGGTTTCTGGCGAAAACCTTTAACGTAATGAACTTGATATCGTTGAAGGAACCAGATAGCTTTTTAGAAAAATATAGTGACGAAAACCTTTGCTAAAGAGGCCACTCCCGGTGAAGGGATCTTGGCTCTTTTCCCGTAGAATGAGGTGCAGGATATTCCAACTGAATACCACGGTGCAAAGCAAAAGCAATCGGCTATAGTGAAGTTATTGCCCTGACGCAAACTTTTTGTCCAAGGGGTCACTCCCGGTGAAGGGATCTCGGCCCTTGCCTCGTCGACTGAGGAGCAGGATATTCCAACTGAATACCACGATGCAAAACAAAAGTGAACGTCCTTGCAATAACAGCTTTTTGAAAAGTGTTCCAACAACATCAGAATAGGTTTGTTTTTAACTTGCATTGATCCGAATCAACGCAGTCCCATCAATTGATCACACCACAAAGAACGAAAATAATGACGTACGTATATGCCATCCGCATTCGCCACTGGGTCCCGTCATTACCCGTTAGGTTAGTTAACTAACGACAGAGCGGGGACTGGACTAGCGCGGATGCAAAACATATACAACATCTACTAGTATATATATCAATATATAATATTTCGCTCAAGGCGTGATAAAATGAAACATCACAGAAATATACAGCATCACAGAACAATACAGATATCTGGGATCCCCGGGTTTCACAGAGCCACTACTGAAACCCGACGTTCCCCTGGTCGTGTGGATAGCCTGTGCAATGAAAACCCTAGACCCCTACGGGCGCGGCAAGTTACCCGCCAAAACCTGAAGCGAGGCAGCCCCCTTCAGCAACGTGAATGGACCACCCAACACTTCACGGAATCCGGTAACTTGGGCACCCCTCCTGGGTTAACCTGTACCCCCTACGAGTGCGGCGAATAGCCCGCCAATTCTACAGTAAAGCCCCCTCCGTCTCAATGCCATGAGATGCGGGCTTGTTGCCCTCTAGAACCCGGCTATCTGTGCACCCCACCTTGGGGTAATCCTAGTACAGAAAGTAAAATATACATACAACGGGTACATCGACCTCGACCCGGTCGTGCCCCAAAAGAATAATATACAATCAAGCAGTGACGGCAGTCCACATGTCGGACGCTCGCTCCGTAATATCAAATGTACATAATACATCAAAAACTGTACTAGCATTGTATCCAGGCTATCCCCCACGACCAATCCGCAACATCACAGCACAATCACAGAACATCAACGTGAAAGTCACGTTCGCAAATCCGTCTAACCGGGCTATAGCAGTTAGACAGGATTTACTGATCAAGTGACATTCACGGTCGCAGATATAATGTAAATACTGTGAACTAATGTGTTTAAAAGTTTCGATCGATCAAATTTACTATAGTGGGCCCCAAGCACTACTGTAGCACATAAAGAAATTCTGGGCCCAAAAAGAATGTTCCAAAAACCCTATTTTCAAGTCAGGAGGCCTCTGTAAAAAATTGGTGCATTGAACAGTGAAAGGCGCGGCGGAACCACGGCCCAAGCATGGGTTTGGCTGCGGTTCCGCGGTGGGGTAGTGAGATCACGCGACCAAAATTTTACAGAAGGCTTATAATTCCCTGCACAGTATTTTGCAACACCCTGAAAAAATTTTCAAGACAAAAAAATTTCGACAGAAACTGATTGTACATGAAAACGGGGTTTTGGGATTTTTGTTCAATCGGAATTATAAACACGTTAGACAAAGCTAGACTGGGTTAATGGCGAGGCTCTGATGCCACTGTAAGTGCACGGCGGCGCCCCGGCCTTCAATCCGACGCCGGAATGCGGAAGCGATGATTTACTTTAACTTTTCAAACCGGACCACCGCGCACTATAAACCCGGATCGTGCCATTAATCTAGTCCTAGCTATCTAGAGAGGGGGTAGAGAGATATACCGAGCGATCCGTGTCCTTCGGTCTTCTCGTCGTCGTCCCGATCTCCCCGCGGAATCTTCGGTCTCCACCTCGTCGCCGGAAGGGCACCACGTCGCCGGCTTCTTTTACGGGCTCCCACCTCTGGACCGAGGTAACTCGGGCATGAAGTTGGCGAGTCGACGTGCCCAAGATTTGCTCTCGAATACGTGTAGTGCTCTATGTCTCATTTGGGGTTACTTGAAGTTACCTTTGGTGGAGGTTATGAACTTGTGGTATTTTGTGATGAACTTGGGAGTATTTTGAAACCAAAATGAGAGCTCAAAAATCACCCCAAAAATTTCAGCCCCCCTTTTCTTTTTGGCCGGCCATGCAAAGAAGAATGGGAGTGAGTGGAAAAGCCAAAGGGGAGAGGGGCTATCATACTAGCATGAATAAAGAGTGATGATTAAAAACAATATGATCACAAGCAAAACCAACACTCCAAACCCATCATCATCACACACAAAAGTCAAGTCATGATGAAGTCAAGAAAGTCAAGGTCATGGTGCAACCATCATAACACTACAATGTGCAAAGACAACCCTCCAAAATGCTTATTTGCACAAATGCAAATAAGCCCTTCTCCACCAATCTTCGGCCAATGAAAGATACAAAGAAATATGGCTGAAACGGAAAACAAACTGGCAACTCCAAAAAACTGATCCCGTAATAAATTATAGGAAAACCCCGCTACTGTATATACATACCCGCATTTGTATTCCGACCAAAATACAAATGCAATGAGACAAAATCTACACCGTACAATACTAGCATCCGGCTTAAACTAAAGCTCGCTAGTATTAACCGTCCGATCATGACCCGTGTAATACCGCACGTATCTGATCGAACCCTGCCATATCTCCATACGGCCTCTACAGCGTTTCGCCCGAAACTTGAGCAACTGTCTGTGGGGGACTCTAAAGACGCGTCAATACTATGGCTGTAGATTTAACCACTAGCACGTCAGAGGTATTAGCCATACGTGACGGGCTACCAGCTATTGACCAAAAGGGACATCGATGAGCGAACTCATCCTGACACCCTACTGAGCCTGTCAGTGACAATATCCGTACAATCCGGTCCGTTCGTCTATGAGCATCGCATGGCGGGCCTAGGGTTTGGTAAAAGTCAGACCCCCAAAAGCGGTACAAGTCGTGTCGGAGTGTAGCCCAGAACACCCTGAGATACTACTGGAATACCTACCAGTAAATCTCCTGCCTTGGCCTAGGACTTCGTGTAATGGCTCTCCTAGACACAGCGCGACCTCACCCCTAATACTGGGAGAGACGAACCCCTGAAGATCCGCTCACTGCCTCTATGTGGCTCGGGACTGTACCCAACTAAAACCTGTTTGCACGTCTCCTTTGAGCGTGGTAGGGTAGTAATCAAAGTACAGTGGGAACTCACACGAGACAAATGACGATCCTCAGGTCGATGAACTAACCTGTACACATGTCACCAGGGAACTGCTATCTGACGTCAGGTATAAAACCAACTAGCATGTTCCCGGCGAGTCCTGTCCGGTGTACTCATAACCCAATGAGCACCTGTATACATCTTAGGTGAACCAACTGACACCAGTGGCTTGTGAGACTGGCTACCGCCCCTCGTCGGGGTCCCGACTGTATACACTAGTCTACTCTGGAGAATCGATGCCCTGTCTCGAAACTCCTACGACTAGGGACCTTTTAAGGATGCACTTATAGACTACCAGCTCCCACGTATATGATCGCCCTCATACTGCTGGCAGTCAAGCAAGAATCCTAGGGGCTCTATCAACGTGCAATAGTGACCTGTCAGGTCACCTAAAGCAGTACACGATGATAAAGGTAAACCAGATAGCATACTATCATCTTGAGTAAGACTGTCCTACCGGGATAGGTCCTCCCTCAATCATTGCAATCACGTGCCTGCGATCCAATAATTGACTCTGAGGGCACTATCTCCAACACTTACGCCAGACTCCGGAGATGTCAGTGGCAGAGTACGATGTGTTGTTCACCGAGCTATCAGTTTATGCTCCGTACTTAGTGGCTACCTAGGAGATGCGAGTTAAGAGATTTGTCCGAGGCTTGCTCACACCACTGTTCCTTGCGATCAGCGCGCAGCATTACGAGACATACGCAGCAGTAGATGCGGCATTATTGGTTGAGGAGCGCCTTGCTGAGACTTCGGCTGTCCCAGAGCCGAAGAGAGTTCGTGCAGATTCATCAGTGCAGAGACAGCCTTTTCGGCGCTGTGATAGGCACCTTGCAGGTGGCAGAGATTTGAGGTGAGGCCGGTTGTTTAGTTCCTATCCCCAGGAGGGTCAGCGACCATCATCGGGATGTTTCCGTTGCGGGAGTTCTTATCATCGTATGCGAGATTGTCCTGAAATACCACAGAGGGAGGCAGCAGCACCGCATGTCACATTACCACCTTCACCACCCCAGAGGGCGTTGCCTATTGTACCTACTGTTACTCAGCGTCAAACCCATGCATAGAGAGGTCATGGTCGCAGAGGATTTGTTCATAGAGGACGAGGTGATCGAGGCAGAGGACGACCAGCTGCCGGCAGGGGACAGTCAGTCGCAGGTGGAGGACAGGAGTGAGTTTTTGCTTTGACGCATCAGGACGCGCAGGCGTCCAATGCGGTGGTCTCAGGTATCCTTCCAGTATGTTCTGTTGATGCACACGTGTTATTCGATCCTGGATCCACGCACTCGTACGTGTCTACACACTTTGTGCCGAGTTTGGGTAGAGAGTCCGGTTTGCTTGATCAGCCGCTTATGGTGACTAATCCTGTGGGAGAGTCATTTATTGCTAGGCACGTGTTCCGATCCTGTACCGTCCGTATTGGCGAGAGAGAGTTGCCTGTCGATTTTATCCTTCTTGAGATGTTGGACTTCGACATTCTGTTGGGCATGGATTAGTTAGCCACGTGCTATGCTTCTGTTGACTGCCGCGAGAAGACAGTTAGATTTTGTTTTCCCGGTGAGTCGGTTTTTGTTGTGTTTGGGGACCGTGGTGCCACCCCTCACAGTGTGATTTCTTCTTTTCGCGCTGGACAGCTTTTGAGGAAGGGATGTCAGGGATTTCTTGCCTATGTTTGCGATACTAAAGCTAAAGAGGTTCCGATGGATCAGATTCCGGTTGTAAGCGAGTTCCCTGATGTGTTCCCTGATGAGCTTCCTGGGCTACCGCCCGAGCGCGACATTTCTTTCTGTATTGATTTGGTTCCTAGCACGGGGCCTATTTCTGTACCGCCTTATCGGATGGCCCCGGCAGAACTTAGAGAATTGAAGGGTCAGTTGCAAGATTTGCTGGATAAGGGACTTATTCGACCCAGTGTTTCTCCTTGGGGTGCTCCGGTCCTGTTTGTTAAGAAGAAGGACAGCAGTATGTGTTTGTGTATCGACTACCGTCAGCTGAACAGGGTGACAGTGCGGAACAGGTATCCTTTGCCATGCATCGACGATTTGTTCGACCAGCTTCAGGGGGCAGGATACTTTTCAAGGATCGATTTGCGATCAGGCTACCATCAGCTGCGGGTTCGACAGGAGGACATTCCTAGGACAGCTTTCCGCACGCGCTACGGCCATTACGAGTTTCTGGTGATGTCGTTCGGACTCACCAACGCGTCAGCAACATTCATGGACTTGATGAACCGTATTTTTCGGCCATATCTTGATCTGTTCATCATAGTGTTCATTGACGATATTCTGGTGTATTTTCAAAGTAGAGAGGAGCACGAGCAGCACCTGCGGATTACACTGCAGACCTTGAGGGAGCATCAGCTTTTCGCCAAATTCTCCAAGTGTGCTTTCTGGCTGGACAGCGTAGACTTCTTGGGGCACGTGATTACATGAGATGGGATATGTGTAGACCCGAGGAAGATTGAGGCCGTTCGGAGTTGGCCAGACCCACATCAGTTACGGAGATTCGCAGCTTTCTAGGGCTGGCCGGCTACTACAGGCGATTCGTGCAGGACTTCTCCCGTATTGCTACACCTTTGACCGGGTTGACCCGGAAGGGAGTTCCTTTCGTTTGGACGGAGGAGTGTGAGCATAGTTTTCAGCAGTTACGGGCTCTACTGACTACGGCGCCGGTATTATCATTGCCTTCAGGATCAAGCGGATTTGTGGTTTACTGTGATGCTTCACGAGTGGGGCTAGGGTGCGTATTGATGCAGCATGACAGGGTGATCGTGTATGCTTCACGGTAATTGAGGAAACATGAACAGAACTACCCCACTCACGATTTGGAGATGACTGTAGTGGTCTTTGCACTTAAGATCTGGTGACATTACTTATACGGCGAGTCATGCCAGATATTCACTGATCAAAGGAGCTTAAAGTATATATTTCAGCAGCGAGACCTGAACCTTAGACAGCGCCGATGGATGGAGTTAGTGAAGGATTACGATTGCGAGATCTTGTACCACCCGGGTAAGGCTAATGTGGTGGCGGATGCTTTGAGCAGAAGGCCCGGGGGTAGTCTATCTTGTTTGAGCACAGTGCAGAGGCAGTCGTCGACAGATTGGCAGATTTTATGCGACAACCAGGTACAGTTCGAGTTTATGCCGATCGGAGGACAGATTGCGCATGTCATGCACGTCCACAGTTGCTCGACCGTATACATAAGGCACAGCACAGTGATGACCGATGTTCAGAGATTAGGACACAGATTGGACATGGCAGATTTCCCGAGTTCATGATCGATGATCAGGGGATACTTCGATTTGGGGCTAGAATGTGCATACCAGATGCTGAGGGATTGCGGCACGAGATTCTTGAGGAGGCACATCGATCGGTATACAGTGTTCATCCCGGTTCCACCAAGATGTAACATGACATGAGAGGTGTTTACTGGTGGGACGGAATGAAGAGAGACATCGCAGATTTTGTGTCGAGATGCCTGACTTGTCAGCAAGTCAAGGCTGAGCACCAAAGGCCCGCGGGAGAGCTACGGCCGTTACCCATTCCGGAGTGGAAATGGGAGCAGATTTCTATGGACTTCATTGTGGGTCTACCCAGGACTAGTCGAGGGTATGACTCCATCTGGGTGATCGTGGATCGTTTGACGAAAGCGGCTCACTTCCTACCGGTGAAGATGACTTTCGGATTTGCTCAGTATGCCCAGATTTACATCGACGAGATTGTACGACTGTATGGAGTTCCGACATGTATCGTGTCCGACAGAGGCACCCAGTTTACCAGCCGGCTATGGCAGATACTTCAGGAGGCTTTGGGCACTCGCTTGAGTTTTAGCACAGCATTTCATCTGCAGACCGACAGACAGTCAGAGCGGACTATTCAGACTCTCGAGGACATCCTCAGAGCCAGCGTATTAGACTTCGGAGGTAGCTAGGATCATCATTTACCCTTAGTAAAGTTCTCCTACAACAACAGCCACCATGAGACCATTCAGATGGCACCGTTTGAGGCTCTTTATGGGAGGAGATGCAGATCGCCCGCCTGTTGGACGGAGCTCGGTGAGAGCAGTATCTTAGGGCCACAGATTGTGGAGGAGACGACCGCGAAGATCCAGTTGATTCGCGATAGGATGAGAGCAGCCCAGAGTAGGCAGAGATCTTATGCAAACCGTCGTCGGCGCAGACTTGAGTTTTCTGTTGGTGATCATGTTTTCTTGAGGGTCTCCCCAATGAAAGGTGTGATGAGATTTGGGAAGAAGGGGAAGCTTAGTCCCAGATATGTGGGCCCCTTCGAGATCCTCGAGCGTGTTGGTGCAGTTGCGTATCGGTTGGCCCTTCCACCCGGTTTTCCAGATGTGCACCCCGTATTTCACGTTTCGATGCTCCGCAGATATCTTCATGATCCTTCGCATGCAATTCAGCACCCGACGATCCAGCTTGAGCGCGACCTTTCTTATGCAGAGCAGCCGGTGATGATCTTGGATCGACAAGTGAAGAAATTGAGGTCGAAAGAGATACCGTCCCTCAAGGTACTTTGGCGTGGTCCGAACAGAGAGGAGGTCACTTGGGAGACCGAGAGCGAGATGAGGAAGAGGTATCCCCATCTTTTTGAAGATACGTACAGTTAGATTTTTAAATTCGGGGACCGAATTTCTTTAAGGGGGGTAGATTGTAACGCCTTGAAATTTGTTAGGATGTTTTCGCGTTAATTAGCAAGTGTGCGTGTTTTTCATAAAACGGATATTTTATTTTTCCTTCTTGGCTAGTGATAATTTGTGTTGCGAAGTGTTTATATATATTTATATATATATATAATTCTATGGTTATTAATTATTTTAGTCGGGTTTACCCTAATTGGAAATTTTCCTTTGTAGTGTACACTTGCACACTTAGCCAATTTTGTGACTTAGGTCTTTTAGTATAACATGTTAACCATTCTTTGTTGCATGGTTTAATTATCCACACCATTTTTCCAAGTCAAAACCCCTTTTCAATAATTCAAAATCCAAATATAAAAATGGAGCATGGGGGTTAGGTGAGAATTGACCTTTTTGACCATTTTCCTTCTCTCTTCTCTCTCTCTTTTCCAATTTCAGAATTCCTGCAGAATTCCAGCAGTAACCATGGCATTTTCTTCATCTCTTCTTCTTCTTTTCACTTCTCTTTGATATCAACCCAAAACCCTACACCAAAATCCTACTTCCCTTCACAAAAACTTTGGAAAAATGGCTCTTTTGGGGGATCTTGGTGTCAAGGCTGTGGCTTGAGGGAAAATGATGGAAAATAGAGTTCTATAGGGTTTTTGGGAAGGTAATTATCTCACACTTAACACTCTTTTTCATATATCGTAGTATATCTATCAAAATGTCACCTTTTTGTGCATTTTTTGTGCTAATGAAGGGTTTTTAGTGTCGTTTATGTTAAATTAACCTTTTTATGGTTTGATTGGCTTGGTAATGTGATATTAGTGTGGTTTAAGACTTGGGTTTGTTTCATATTTCAGAAAAATACCAAAAAGTATCATTTTAGTGTAAAAATGGGTTTTTTAACTAGAATTTGGGTTCTGTTAGATCTGCTTGTGCCCGGATTATTTCAGAACGATTTTCGATTTACTGTAGCATGTATAGGGGGTATAGAGTGCACACACAAAACCTGGGAGTCCCTCTCCCTACCCAGGCCGCCGGAAAAAGAGTTCTGGCCGCAAATTGCGGCCAGATGGGTGAGTTGGGGCTTGGGGTTTGGGCCACTGGAGTCTGCATCTATGTGGAGTGTTTTGGTATATATATTTTTGTAATATCTGTTCTGTATCAAAATCTGGAGTTGAATACCCTATTTCCCGTATTTTTTACTCTTTCGCAACACGCGTGATACGTGTGTGTAGGTTTTGGGTTTCTGCGTATCGCGACGCGACAGAGTGACTTCAGGCGTGTAATCACACGTTTTAGCGTATCGTGCACACGCGCGCTTGGTTTGCGGCACGGGTTTTTAGTTGACTTTAAATGTCGTGTTTGTATGGTTTTGAGCTTATGTGTGATATTTTGTGGATTTCTAGGTTCGCAGGAAAGTGCGACGGACGCTGCGGAGAAGGGGAAGCAAATCGTCGGCTATACCTAGCGAGAGACTACGGTGAGTAGATTTAACATCTACGGGGAAATCGCCCGCATGGCGTTATGCGTCAGGGCTAATAGGACCTTGTAGCAGCGTATTACACATACCTACATTGACTGTTCATGGCTACTATTTTGTGCATACCATATTCCCTGCTATAGGTATATAAACTACAATTGATAGAACACCGCACCATTACTAACGGTTCATACTGCACGAGCACTATCCTGCATGTTACACACACACCGTTAGTAATTGCCATGACACTCACACTGTAGAATTTCCATGATCATTCTGCTGTAGCTCATCTTTTATGTAACTAAATATGATATTCATACTTGATGCATATATCACATTGCTTTGACTTGCATATTGATTCGGATTACATGATATTCATACTTGATGCATATATCACATTGCTTTGACTTGCGTAATGATTCAGATTACACGATATTCATACTTGATGCATATATCACATTGCTTTGACTTACGTAATGATTCGGATTACATGATATTCATACTTGATGCATATATCACATTGCTTTGACTTGCATATTGATTCGGAGTACATGATATTCATACTTGATGCATATATCACATTACTTTGACATGCGTAATGATTCGGATTACATGATATTCATACTTGATGCATATATCACATTGCTTTGACTTGCGTAATGATTCGGATTACATGATATTCATACTTGATGCATATATCACATTGCTTTGACTTGCATATTGATTCGGATTACATGATATTCATACTTGATGCATATATCACATTGCTTTGACTTCCATATTGATTCGGATTATATGATATTCATACTTGCGCACATGCACATCGTATATTCATACCAGTGCACACATACCTTGATATCTTCATACTTGCGCACATGCACATCGTATATTCATACCAGTGCACACATACCTTGATATCTTCATACTTGCGCACATGCACATCGTATATTCATACCAGTGCACACATACCTTGATATCTTCATACTTGCGCACATGCACATCGTATATTCATACCAGTGCACACATACCTTGATATCTTCATACTTGCGCACATGCACGTTGTATATTCATACCAGTGCACACATACCTTGATATCTTCATACTTGCTCAGATTACGCATTGAGATGTGTTGTTTCCATTTTAATTCTGGATTTGGGAAACCGTGGATATTTCAAAAGAGAATAATTAATTATCTAAAAACCCGGTTTCCCTTGATATGTTATTTCGGTGCGTCCACCATGTGTTTTCTCGGTGCTAGAGTGATATATGTGAGCCCGAATCGAGGAGTTGGATGGGGCCGATTATGGGAACATGGTGGACCCGGTATGGTACCCGGGGGCGAGAACGGTTTCGCTGTGTATTAGACGGTGAGCCTGGCAGAGGGACTTCTACCTACCGGTGATTGGTTGGACCTGGCAGTTATCCGGAGGATACTGACCAGAGTCGATAGATGGATGCGGGATGATCCGTACTGCCGGGGCCGAGGGCCGATACCGCAGACGGAGCACGTAGGCTGATCCGGACTGACGGATGCCCGATGGATAAGGATTTGCGTGTCGATGCTGGACACGAGTACTTATGTTATTTGGGTGCCGATGTTGGGCACTCGTGATTCTCAGAGATTTATAGGATTGGAGGGCCGATGAGAGTGCCGGCACCTGAGCTATTTGGGGGATCTGGGTGCATTGATGGACACCGATTATATATATTCCACATTGACATTCCGTGTAGATGTTATATTTCCCATGCTCAGCAATCATTATTGTATCTCATCTTGTAGTTATATTACCTGATAGAGCACTTGCATGATTATTGCACATACTGCTTATCACGCATTGATATCATCTGCTGGCATATGATAGAGTAGCGCAGTACGTGCATGCTCGCGATTACCTTTATATGTTATTTCTATTCACGAGTTGGCAACTCACCCCCGTTGTGCCACAGTGTTTGCAGGTTGCCCCTCGGAGTAGTCACGGCAGACTGCCTTTTTGCATCTTTTGGCTACAGATACCACTACAGTTGGTGCGAGAGCTATTTTGCTATTAGGTGGGTTGTGGTATCTGGTTACTTTTATTGTACACACTTTTGTATCTAGTATTCTCCATCTACCATATATGTACTGGACTTAGAGACAGTGTGAGGACGATGATGTATATTTTGTATTATGGTGTCGAGCTCGTGGGAGCCGACTGTATATATTTATGTAGTTTATTATGCTGTGATGTTTACTTATTGCTCATTCTTCGCTACGGCGTCGTATATTACTCTTGTGTTGTTGTTTTCCGCCGTTGGGCGTGATTGCTCCCGTTTGGGAATGCTTTATTTCATTATTTATCATTTCACTTATATCCTGTTTAATACCCGATTTTCGGGGTTACTTTTACAAAGGAAATGCTGCCAAAATTATTATAAGGATAACTTAACTTTAAAAAGAACTTTATTGAACTATTTAAGGTTTTTCTAAATGTTTAATTGAATGCTTTCAACACTCACTACTTTTTAATGGTTTTGATTTCTGGGTTCGGCTTACTTAGTCGCGTTACGCCTGTAGACGTTGCATGGTTAAGTGTCGGTCACGAGTCGAAATATTCGGGTCGTCACAATCTTCTACCTAACTGAGGAGCAAAAGGTGTTTTGTTTCTCAGCATGCCACCATTTTAGAAAAAGAATTTCTTTTGAAGAAATTTGGGGTCATGAGGTAGAACTGGAAGTAGTTCCAACTAAACAAGCTAACAGATGATGATTTGGTAGAACCAAAAAATTCAATAGTCTCCAACGAACCTCAGCCTCTTCGCGAATCTGGTAGGGTTCCTCATCCACTTGAAAGATATTACGGTATTCTTGGTGACAGTGGGAGCGAGGATTGCATCATGTTTGATGATGGCCTAACTAGGTTCAGGAAGGCCATCACGAGTGGGGACTCTGTGAAAAGGCTGGATGCTATGCGATCAAAGATGGAATCCATGTACACCAACAAAGTATGACTTTGAATGTTGCACCTGAAGGGGTAAAACCCATTAGGAGCAAATGGATATTGAGAAGATTCTTATTGTAGATAGAAAAGTTGAGACTTTCAAAGCTATGCTTAAGTCCATCAGGATCAAAGCAAGCATCGCAGAGTTGGAACATCTATTTTGATGTGGTAGTCAAAGAGTTTGACTTCATCAAAATGGTAAATGAACCTTATATATACAAGAAGGTTGTAGAGAGTAAGGTTTTCTTCCACGTATTGTACGTAGATGACATACTCTTGATAAGAAATGGTTTCCTATACTACACTCAGTCAAGATCCTCTTATCACGAGGATTCTCCATGGAAGATCTGGATGAAACCTACTACATCTTGTGGATAATGATCTATGGTGATAGATCTAGGTGGATGTTGGGAGTGTCCTAAATCCAGGTACATTAACACCATACTAAAGGGGTTTAGTATGGAGGATTCTAAGCGTGGTGGTTCGCCCACTTACTTATGGATCTCTCTCCAAAAAGATGTCTCCCAAGACTGATTTGGAGATAGATCGCGTACAAAGGATAGCCTATGCTTCAGCAGTAGGCTCTATCAGAGTATGCAATGTTATGTACCTGACCAGATGTAGATGACTCACTAGGTGTAGTTATCAGGAATCAATCGGATCTTGGGAGAATCACTGGAAAGCTGTAGAGGACATTCTTAAGTACTTGAGAAGTACTAAAAGAAAGTTTTTGTTTCGAGCTTCTAGAGTGATAAGGTCGACTGAGAGTCAGTCACAGGCATTGTCTTTACCCTCGGTGCAGGGATGGTATGTTAGAAGAGTTCCAAGCTAGATATCGTGACATACTATACGATAAAGGCTGAATACATTGCTACCAATAATGCTGCCAAAGTGGTTGTCTGAGCATTACTTGTTCATGAGATGAACAAGGTTCCTATCATTGAGCGTACAATAACTGTTATTATGACAACAATAGGGTTGTGGCTTTGTCCTAGGAACGCAGGTCCCATCAGCGTTCCAGACATATTCTGAGGACAGTATCACCTGATC
The DNA here is from genome assembly GCA_030015575.1 of Agapanthus africanus. Classification (NCBI taxonomy): domain Eukaryota; kingdom Viridiplantae; phylum Streptophyta; class Magnoliopsida; order Asparagales; family Amaryllidaceae; genus Agapanthus; species Agapanthus africanus. The sequence continues at coordinate 300,352,364 of CM057347.1, forward strand.
AGGGAGATGGAAGATCTCCAAGGGATCGAAGATAGGAGAGTAGACACGAAGGATAACACAGCGGATCCACTCAAGAAAGACTTAACCCTAGAGAGACTTCTATGGGATGGTTAAGTATAGGATACTACAACCACTTCTATATTGTTGGGTATAGGATACTACAACAGATGGCCTTAGTGCAAGTGGGAGATTGTTAGTTATATGTATGGCCTAGAGGCCATTATTGTACATGCGATGTATATTGTAGTGGATGCTTGGACATATATAGGGAGGACTTTCTTGCTCGACATGATAGTATGCTATCTGGTTGCACTTTATCTTAACATGTACACTTATTGTCTCTCTATTACATGTTGATAAAGCCCTTAGGATGAGTACTTGACTACCAGGACTATGATGCAGATCATACTAGTGGGGACATAGGTAGTCGGTAAGTACATCCTTCAAATGTTCCTAGTCGTGGGAGCATCGAGACAGGGCATTGATACTCCAGAGTAGACTAGCGTATACGCTTCTCGACCCATGTGATAGGCGATGGATGATCCTATATCCATTGGTGTTTGACATCAGAGAAGGTATACGGGTGCTCGGTGGAGACTGGGTACACTGAACGGACTCGCCGAGAACTCCTAGATGGTATTATACCTATTGTCGGATAGCAGTTCTCTGGTGACACTGGTACAGGTTATTCTATAGACCCGAGATCGTCATAGAGTCTTGTGTGATTCCCACTGTGCTTTGATTTCCACCATACCACGGTCAAGAGATCGTGCAAAAAGATGGTTTTGGGGTACAGTCCCGAGTCACATGGAGGCAATGAGTGATAGGAGGGGATTCGTCTCTCCTGGTATTGGGAGTTGATGTTGCGCTATGCTCGATTGGCCATAACAGGAAATCCTTGGCCAGGGTTGTTGAGATCTACTGGTAAGTGTTATCAGTAGTTTCTCGAACCATTATGGACCTTGCATCGGCATGACTTATCAGGCTATTGGGGTCTAACGTTATACCACCCCCCAGGCTGTGATATGCGACATATCTGACGAAGAGACCGGACTGTACGGTAGTGTTACTGATTGGATTCACAGGAGTATGAGCAGGCTTGCTTATTGTTCTTATGATCGCTCAATACCCGGGTGGCCGTTACGTTTAGCAGACCGCTTACGGCTTGTGCGTGTTTGATATGATCATCACCTACTGCCGGTCTATTGACGAGTCTTTAGAGTCCTACACAGAGGTTTTCTGGTTCATGCAAAACGAAGTAGGAGCACATATGTGATATGTGTGGGACCGAGATTAATGTGCGTATGTGATACCGCATTCTATTCTCATGACTTGTGACATTAGTCGGTTATATGTGATATAGCCGGGTTATCGGATCAAGGGTTGATTCGATAAGTTGTTGCATTTGATATTAGCCGGTTATACAGAATATAGCCGGATTATAAATCAAGTGTTGACTTAATAATTTAATGTATAATTATATATTTGATATATTACATTACATTAACTAATATTAGCTCACTTAAGTATTCATTTTTCTCACTTATGATACATTGATATATATGTGATATATGTTAAATGTATTGTTTTCCTTTTGCACAAAATATATGTGTGATATATATTGTTGTGTCATACAAGGTTACATATGAAACATATTTGTATGAGACTCACACCATGCTAGGTTAATGCTAGGGTTTTATTAGTTTTAAGTAATTCAAACATTTGGAATTAGTCATGAATGAGCTTGGAGAAGCTAGTAGAACATTGACTTAGTCCACTTGTTTGTCTAGCTTAAGATATTTGTTAACCCAACCCTTAACCTTTAGCCTTGGTTTATTCTCTACAAGGATTTGGCATGGCATATACCAACCATGGTTGCATTTCTAACCTCATGAGATTATTTCTCTTCATCATTTTCATTTTCATCTTCTTTTTGCTCTTTGAAGCTCTCTTGATTTTCATGAAGTGATGAAATTGAGAGAGAAAATAAAAACTAAAGTGAGCTTACTTCCTACTTCATCATCCTCTACTATTAGCCATTTAGTTTAGGGTGCTTGCTTCACTAATTACACCATTAGTGAAGAGGTAGCATGAGCTCGAGTCTCCTCGACGTAAATCATCTTCAGCCTCGAAAACATTGAGCAAGCTTGTTCGTTTCTTCAAGTGAACACTCTCTAGAGTCCGGGTCTTCACAACTTGCAGCGAAGGGACTGCGACATGGAGCTTTAGAAGTGAAGGACCGATCTACAAATGTTGTATTCCCTCATTCACTTAGATGTAAAGTATTTACATTTAGTATCGTTGGATTTTCTAGTTACGATTCTAGGATTAGGGTTAGCTAGCAAGGCAAAAAATTTAAATTGTCATGAACGATGCCTCCCGAAACCTTGCTGTCGTGCTAGGCAACCCAACAGGTTTTTAGCGGATACTACCCACAAAATCCGATCAAATTGGACGTCGACTCTAATCCTACAGTTCAGCATTCTAGCAAGAAACTCTATCATCTTTAACTTAGAAATCATCATCCCATATTCTTCACACTTCCTTTTCATTTAACTTAAGATCCTATACGTTTTGCAGTTTATAAAGCTCTCAACATCTCTTGAGTTTTCCTTCTAAAACGCAATCTCAAATCCGGAATTTTTATCATCTCTATTGAAGATATAAACCCTATTTTTCATTCTTATCTCTCCTCTAAACTCCGATCATATATCCATACGTGTGTGTAAATATCACCCCTACACTTAGAAATTCAATTCAAGTTATAATACCCTTGCCTTAATACCTAGCACTACTTCTTCTTTATTAATGGTGGACGGATTTGCTCACACATCTTTCATGCGACTATTACAGCTTACTAAGGCATTAATCAGCCGATTACTGAATGTGTAAGCTTTAAAGTGTAAATAGCAGTTTCCAAGTCTTGTACTTTTTTTATTTTTTTATTTCAAGACCGGATATATTTTTCAATGATGCTCTTTTGGTGATTAGCTTTAAATACCATTTTTTTCTTTCATAATAGGCTTTCAGGCAAGAGTATTTCTAGGTATTCTCTACTATCCCAAGTTTCAAGGTGCGTGTATGTGCGATTTGTAGGGTATATATTTTCAGAATTTGGACTTAAGATTCAGAATTATTTTTCAGACTTACTCTTCAAATAGAGCTTTAAATACTCTTCCCTCATTTCAACATAGCCCAAGAACTGAACTCAAAATTGCTTATTTCTAAATAAACAGCAATGATGTATATTTTCTACAGTTATACTTCAAGGAAGGTTATTTTTCGGGTTTTCAATTACTTAGTTTAGGATTTAGTTTTTTCTAACTAGTAAACCGTCATGTCGAACTTGAGTCAACAATGGCCAATATTGAAATTTTTCATTTTTTAATTTTTTATATATTTTTTTATAGGATAATAATGCAATGCAGAAAAATGAGATGCGGAATTTAAACATGCAAAGTAAAAGAACAAATATTTACATAAAAAAATGTGCAGATGCAGAATGCAAGGATAACTATTTACAACAAAACCCCACCCCCAAACTGACTTACAGCAGTGCCCTCACTGCTGCCTACGGCGTCTCCTAGACACGGAATCACTCGTTCCTGCTTCACTCCTGTCCGTTCCACGACCCCTCGATCTCGCTCTTTCCTCTCGTGCCAGTAGGGTAGACATTCCCTGTTCAAGACTCGTCAAACGCTGATCAAAATTTGTCAGCATCCCCAACACTCTCTCTACCCCCTTATGAGTACGTCGTAGCAAGCATGCTTGTGCGGCGGGGGTTAGCTCTTCATCGCTCGCTGTGGAGCTCAAGCTGGGCGTCTTCGCCATCACATCTTCGGCCGGCTCGGTGCGCGACCATAACCCATGAAGTCTCGTGTATGATATGGAGACACCCTCAAGAAGGGGTCGAATGGGAACCCCACTATGCATAAAAGAATCGAATTCCTCAACAGAAAGAAAATAGCGACACAATTGTGTCACTAACATTGGGCATGGGTAATTGGCTGCCCCCTTGCCGGCGCCAACCGAATGTAAAAGCACAGTGCACATGTCATAACTAGGGTTCTTCATCATTAATGTGTGCACAATGTGTAGGGATGGGGTGAAAAATGTGGTGTTATGCGAACTTCCAAAGATGTTGTTTTTTGCCCAACGACACACGGTTAAGATGTTCTCATACAGCGTTCGTGCTTGAATGCGCTTCCTAGGTTCCCTAGAACAATTATCGCCCATCAACGGCATGTAATCCTCAAAGCGGAGGGGTTGATCGTGTACGGGGATACGAGGTATCAAAGTGACTTCGTGAATGAAGTTCCTATCTATAACAATTTCCCGATCCCCCCACAACAAGCGTATAAACCCGTATTTAGCTAAACAACCCTCCTCTATACTTTCAAAGAAACACGCAACGAGATCCGGAATCACGAACGCATTTGTATGGTTATACAACAGGAAATTCCGTCCGCGTTTCTGGATCTCGTCGCCAAAGTAGCTACCATAAACGTCACGAGTGAATAATTGCGAGAAATCTCGTTCAAGTTGTAAAGTAGGAGCCATGAATATAAAACACAGAACTGTTAAATCTAAAGAGGGGAGATGAAAAAATCAAACCTCCTCTGAAAATTTCAGAGGGATAAGCGTTAGGACGGCGGCGAATCGGCGGTAGGTAGGGCTTTCGGCGGCGCTTCCGCGGCGGAGTGGGGAGAACAGTGGTGGAAATTTCAGCGGCGGCTAGGGTCTTGTGTGGGAGTTAGAATGAAGGCTCGGGAGTTACAGAAAAAGATAGAGGGTGTATTTAAAAGGGCAGTCAACAAAAATGGTCTATTTGTACAAAAGTCCTCCCAAAAGAAGAAATTATTTATTTTATTAAAAAAATTATTTTTTTATAGATAGTTCTGAATATTTACAAAAGCACCCACCCTTTTTTTGTTTATATATATTTTTTCTTATTTTATTTTATTACAAATGGGAATTTCACCAGGCAAGAAATATCCCGACACAAAAAAAATGAAATGGATATGCACCGGACAAGAATATCCATTATATATATACAAGATGGTATATACATACCCCCAAACTTATTTGAAACAGTGTTTCCACTGTTTATGGCTGGATAACCGAAATTTGGTGGTAAACGGAGGAAGATTAGTCGATGTAAACCGGCTCCTGGAACATCAGGAGCTCCTCCGATGGTTCTGTAAATCTATGTAACCCACCGTGGTACTTACGGGGAAGCGAAAAGAGTAAAAAACCGATTTTTATCACAAGGAAATATAGACAAACTATGAAGGATCTTTGCTAAACAAAAAACTAACAAACTAACTGCAAGTTCTAGCTACTAGGTAAGATGGTTATACCTAGTTCTTGAACTCCTTCTCTTCTTGTTGTGGTCCTCCTTGTTGCTAGCTACAGGGACTTTGTGTAGTGGCTCTCCTTGACACAGCGTGATATCGACTCCCAATACCGGGACAGACGAATCCTGTCTAACCGTCGCTGCCTCCAAGTGCTTCGGGACTTCACCCAACTACTACATGTTTGCACGACTCATTTGAGCCGTGGTAGGGTAGTAATCTAAGAACAGTAGGAACACGCTCGAGGCGAAGTGACAGTGTCAAGTCAATGGACTAAGCTGTACTCATGTCACCTAAGAACTGATAACTGGCGATAGGTATAATACCAACCAACAGTTCCCAGCCAGTCCTGTCCAGTGTACTCGTAACCTAACGAGCACCTGCATACTATCTCCAGTACGACGTACTGATGGTTATAGGACAGACCATCTCCCCTCTTAGGATTAGAAGCGTATACACTAGTCTACTTTGGAGTATCGATACCCCGTCTCGATAATTCTATGACTAGGGACCTATCTAAGGATGTGCTTGTAGATTACCCAACCCCCACTAGTGTGACTGTCATCACAACGCTAGTAATCAAGCAATGATCCTAAGGGCTCCACTAATATGTATAAGAGATATGATAAAAGAAACATATGTACATATTGAAGTAGAAACAAACCAAGTAGCATACTACCATTTTGAGAAAGATTGTCTATACAACTGTGAATATCCCAAGCTTCCATTAAGTAATATACAAACTAGTATGATACAGTATTGGCCTCTAGGGCATATACACTAACAATCTCCCACTTGCACTAGGGCCATGTACTGGCGTATCGAAGACCTATTATCTTGAATAACCTCTTGAACTGCGTCTGAGGAATGGCCTTTGTGAATGGATCTGCAGTGTTATCTTCTGTAGCAACCCTCCGAACCTCGATCTCCCAGCGATCAACGATCTCCCTGATCAGGTGATAACACCTAAAGATGTGTCTGGACTTCTGATGAGACCTGGGTTCCTTTGCTAAAGCTATAGCCCCGTTGTTGTCACAATACAGAGGTATTGGATCAACAATGGACGGAACCACCTGAAGTTCTGTCAAGAACTTCCTCATCCAGACAGCTTCTTTTGCGGCATCAGATGCTGCGATATATTCCACTTCGATCGTCGAGTCATCAACGGTTTCCTGTTTGGAACTCTTCCAACACACCGCCCCTCCATTGAGAGTAAAGACATAACCCGACATGGATTTGGAGTCATCCTTGTCACTCTGGAAGCTGGAGTCAGCAAAGGCCTCGATCTGGAGGTCTTTTCCGCCGTAAACCAAAAATATATCCTTAGTCCTTCTCAGGTACTTCAGAATGTTCTTTACCGCTATTCAGTGCTTCTCCCCAGGGTTTGACTGATACCGGCTTACTACACTCAGTGCAGAAGCTACATCTGGTCTGGTACATAACATCGCATACATTATAGAGCCTACCGCAGAGGCGTAGGGTATAATAGACATGCGATCCCTCTCCAAATCAGTCTTGGGAGACATCTCTTTGGAGAGAGTGATCTCGTGAGAAGCCGGTAAATTACCGCGCTTGGAATCTTCCATACTGAATCTTTTCAGTATGGTGTCGATGTACCTGGACTGTGAAAGTCCTAATATCCTCTTAGACCTATCACGATAGATCCGGATCCCTAGAATGTAAGAGGCATCACCCAGGTCTTTTATGGAGAACCTGTGTAACAAGAACCCTTTGACAGATTGTAGCATAGGAATGTCATTTCCTATCAAGAGAATGTCATCCACGTATAAAACGAGGAATACGACAGTTCGTGCTACAATCTTACTATAAATACATGGTTCATCTGGATTTTTGATAAAGTCAAATTCTTTGACCGTCTCATCAAAACAGATGTTCCAACTCCGTGATGCCTGCTTCAGTCCATAAATGGACTTAAGCAACTTGCACACCTCCCCACTGCTCCCACTCTGAATGAAACCCTCTGGCTGGTCCATATAGACACACTCCTCTAAATTTCTATTTAGAAAATCGGTTTTTACGTCCATTTGCCAAATCTCATAATCGTAGAAGGCAGCAATGGCAAGAAGGATCCGAATGGTTTTGAGCATAGCCACTGGAGAAAAGGTTTTGTCATAGTCCAAACCAGGTTTTTGACGAAAACCCTTTGCAACAAGTCTAGCCTTATAGGTCTCAACCTGTCCATCTACACCAATCTTCCTTTTGAAGATCCATTTGTTGCTTACGGGTTTTACCCCTTCTGGAGAAACGTCCAAAGTCCATACTTTGTTGGTGTACATGGACTCCATCTCGGTCCGCATTGCATCCAGCCATTTTACCGAGTCAGTGCTCTGAATGGCCTGCTGGAAGCTAGTCGGCTCATCATTATCAATGATGCAATCCTCTCTATCCCCGTCTATGAGAAAACCGTAGTATCTCTCAGGCGTATGAGACCGCCTACTACTTCTGCGGAGTGGTGCAGGAATGTCCTGTCCTTTCGAACCTTCTGGTTCTACTAAGCTTTCAGTAATAGCTTGTGGTTCTGGAATTTCTAGTACTATTGCGCTCCCACTTATCTGGATTTCTAAAAATTCAGTTTCCAAGAAGCAGGCAAGACGAGAAACAAAAACCTTTTGTTCCTCTGCGTAATAGAAGAAATATCCCTTGGAGTTCTTTGGATATCCCACAAACTTGCACTGTACTGAGCGTGCCTCGAGTTTGTCCGCATGCTGCTTTTTGACAAAAGCTGGACATCCCCATGTCTTAATGTGTTTAAGATAGGGTTTCTTCCCACTCCACATCTGATATGGTGTGGTAGGCACTGACTTAGTTGGAACTCAGTTCAAAAGATATGCAGCTGATTCTAGTGCATATCCCCAGAAAGATCACGGTAACTCAGCGTTACTCATCATGGAACGTACCATATCCAATAGAGTTCGGTTCCGTCTCTCCGATACACCATTGTGTTGTGGTGTGTATGGAAGAGTAAGTTGAGAGAGAATTCCATTCTCTTATAGGTAACCCAAGAACTCGGCACTCAAGTATTCACAACCTCGATCAGATCTCAATGTTTTGATACTTTTGCCTGTTTGTTTTTCTACTTCATTCTTGTATTCCTGGAATTTTTCAAAGGCTTCAGATTTATACTTCATTAAGAAGATATGTCCATACCTTGAAAAATCATCCGTAAAAGTAATGAAGTAAGAATAACCACTTCGCGCATGTGTAGACATTGGACCACACACATCGATGTGTACGAGTCCCAAAAGCTCGCTCACTCTTACTCCGTGTCCAGTAAAGGGAGTCTTTGTCATCTTTCCTTTGAGACATGATTGACAAGTTGCATATTATTGATATTCGAACGGATCCAAATATCCTTCGTTATGCAACTTAGTTAACCTTGTCTCATTGATGTGACCCAGTCTACAATGCCATAAGAAAGCCTGATTTAATTCTGGAGACTTTCGTTTGTGTGTATTCTGGATATTGAAAATCTGTGGTTGGTTTAATACGTATATACCGTTGCTTAATGTACCCGACCCAATCAGAGCATGATTAAGGTGAATGTTTACAACATTGCTTACAAATGCAAAATCATAGCCTTCTTTAGACATTAAAGATACAGATATGATATTAAAAGTCGAACTGGGTACAAAATAACAATCGCGCAAAACCAAAACATGTCCATCTGTCAATCGCAAGTATAGTCCCCCACGGAATCAGCATCCATGCCTGCTCCGTTTGCAACTCTGAGGGTCATATCACCTGCTTTCAAAACTCTACGCCTTCTCAGTGCCTGCAAAGAATTACAGATATGAGATCCCGATCCGGTATCCAATACTCAGGAAGTAGAGTTGATTGATAGACAGTTTTCAATAACATACACACTTGAAGCCGAAGCCATAACTTGCTTCGGATCCTGGTTCTTGGCCTTCCAAGCCCTGCAATCTTTCTTCCCGTGTCCTTTCTTGTGACAATAAAAGCACTCTTCCTTTCCCATAAGCTGTGCCGCTACCTTTGCCTTTCCCTTGGCTTCCACCTTACTAACACCGTCCCTTGGTTTGGTGGGGGCCTTCTTCTTCTTTCCTTTGGCTTTCGCCTTGGACCTAGAAGAGGAAGCTCCTCCAACAAACAAAGCGAGTGTTTCCCTGACTTTCTGTAGGGTGCCCTCTGCACTCCTCAACATGTTGAGGTGTTCTGGAAGTTCAACTTCTTTTCCTTGCATGTTGAAGTTCAGGATAAACTGGGCGTAGGTGGAAGGAAGGGACTGGAGAATCAAGTCAGTGTAGAGCTCGTTCTCTAACATGGTCCCGAGGTCCGCGAGCTCTTCAATGTAGCCAATCATCTTAAGTATGTGTTCCTCTACAGATGATCCGACAGCCAACCTCGCTGAAAACAACTTTTTCCAGGTTTCGTATCTGGCGATACGGGATTGCTCTCCATATAGTTCCTTAGCATGGAGAAATCTGGATTCAAGGTCTATATTCTCGTGCCTCCTCTGATGTTCATTGTCCATAGTGGCAAGCACGAGGCACTTGGCCTTCGCGCAGTCAATCTCCCAGGTCTTACGGATTTCCTTATCCGCGATGCTAGATTGTGGACCTGGGACGGCGGGGGCTTTGGTGGTAAGGAGATACCCCCAACTTGTCATAAGTGATTGCCATTTTGACATTCCTAAGCCAATCTTTGTAGTTTGGCCCTGTCAGTATATTTTTATCTAGTAGTAACTTAAGGCCGGTCATGATGTTGGGTCGCTGCAATTAGGAGAGAGAAAAGAAACACTTTAGCATGATGCTCTTGCAAGTTTAGAGTAGTTTTTAGTTTGTCTAAACAGTATGGCTCCCACTGTTTCTCGAATCCTTCCTCAAACCATAAAAGAAGAATTAGTCGGGATCAATATCACCGTACAATACTTGCTTAACCGTTCAGCCAGGCCGGTGTCGGTACTTCGAGGGAGGTTTTACGACGCTTTCGTGAAGTTCCTTAATTAAATAACCTCTTTTCCCTGTGGGCGTAGCCCCGCTAACACCTTTCTAGACACCTACTTAGTTTATAACATTGATCGTTAAGTGAGAAACTTTCCCGAGGAGTAGCATATACTCACAGTAGGATCCGGATCCAAATATCATCGTGTGACAAAGCTGAAGGAATCCTACCAAAATCATCACACTTCAAATGGTATGCAACACTAGCAAGTTTCAGTTTCTTTAGAAACTCCCGATGTGGATTTTTTCCCCATGCTCTTATGACCTTGACTTTGGCCAACAAATCATAAGTCACATGTCAATTTCTACCCGTCATTTTCCAGGTTAATTTGAACCCACCCGTACCTACCCTTGACTTTGGCCAACAAGGCAGTACAACTGTCCCAAACCAACGCATCTATCTATGCTACATATGAATATCCAATAGCTACCAATCACTATGCCTAGACTTTGGCCAACAAACACAGCTTGAATACTATTGACTATCTATATGAAATGATGAAGGGCTACGAATGGTTTTGGAGAAACCGTGAACATAGTGAACTTGATATAATTGAAGGAACGTGATAGCTTTTAAAAGGAGTGGTTTAAGCTCCACGTTTTTAAAAGTTTTCTGTTTTGGAAAAAACCGAGTGGTTTTGAAATTGTTCCAACGATTTAACTTTGGTTTGTTTTCTTTGCATTAATTTAATGCGTCCCATCAATTAATCCTACCATTGCAGAAAACAACAAAAATATGACGTACGCTTATGCCATCCGCATTCTCCACGGGGCCCCGTCATCACCCGTTAGGTTACTTAACTAACGACAGAGCGGGGACTGGACTAGCACGGATGCAAAACAGAAGCAACGCCTACTAGATATCATATATAGATATATACATTCGTCAGACGCAATGATAACCATTCCAGATCACAGATGAACACATTGGATATGCTAGGAATCCGCGTTTCATTCGAGCCTGCAACGAAAGACGGATTACACGGTCGCGATGAATAGCCAAACCCCACCCTAGACCCCTACGGGTGCGGCAAACTACCCGAAATGAAGCAATCTCCCTCAACAACGTGAGTAGGCCACTCGGCACTTCAAAATACCCGGTAGTTTGTGCACCCCATCTTGGGTCTATCCTAAGAGCAAAAATAGTAAAAGAAATAATATACAATGGCGACTACAACCTCAACCCGGATGTGCGGCCATAAAAATAATATTACATCAATTTACAATTTACATCAAATGAAAGATAAATAAACACTCATCTCACAACCCCGGCTATTCATCCGCGATAATTCAACAAGTTCATATACACAATCCAACATCACAGATCACAGATATGTACAGCCCCCACTAATCGACATATAGCGATTAGTCGACGTTCAGTACATATATCACATTACAGATATAACCAATTAGCTAAAGTTTACAGAATTTCGATCAATATTCCAATTTGAAACTACCCCAAGTAAAATCCAGTACTCTGACAAATCTGGGAAGAAACAAAAATTCCCAGAATACACAAAACCAACCCAGAGAACCCCAGAAGAAATTTGGTACGCGGCCAAGTTGACTCGACCGCGGATCCGCGGCGGATCGCTTGGATCGGCCGCGGATCCGCGGTCTTATGAGTGATTCAGGTGCCTAAATTTTTTCAGTTTTCTCTAAAAATCCTGCTTGTATTTTTCATGTCACTGAAAATATTTTTAGGCCTGTTTTAAAAATCGACAGAAAATACAAGTTTCGGTGTGTTTTCGGGATTTTTTTCGCGATCGAAGTTCTAACGACTTTGCTAACAAGTTAGTTGTTGTTTAGCTAGGCTCTGATACCACTGTAAGTCTATATAACCCACCCCGGTACTTACGGGGAGGCGGAAAGAGTAAAAAACCGATTTTTATCACAAGGAAATATAGACAAACCATGAAGGATTTTTGCTAAACAAAAAACTAACAAACTAACTACAAGTTCTAGCTACTAGGTAAGATGGTTATACCTAGTTCTTGAACTCCTTCTCTTCTTGTTGTGGTCCTCCTTGTTGCTAGCTCCATGGAGTGGTGTAGACGTCTCCTACTCTTCGTCTTCTCTTTGCCGAAGAAAGATCCACCCGAAAGCCTCTAACTTGAGCTCCTACCTCAACCAAGAGGTAACTAGAGTGCTTGGCTTGCTAGACTAAGAACCCTAGAATGAGTAGAGAGTTGTCTTAAAGGTTTTATCTCACAAAGCTTGGATTTTCAACATATGAAACACCTAAGCTTTTGAGAGAGAGGAAGAGGGAGAGCAATGCAAGAGAGAGAATGAGCAAGAGAGAATGAGAGAATAATCCCAACCTTGCTCTCATATGAGAGAATATGAGAATAACAATAATAATTAGGAAAATTGTGATGGTTAGTTGATGTGACCATTATCATTTCACATTTAATGCTAATTGCAAGCTTCAAGAAGCATCTTTGGCAAAAGAAAAATCAAGGTCAACAAAGTCAACAAGTCAAATGGTCAACCCAACCCTAACCATGGCACAATTATCCTTAATTAATATTATTAATCACATTCTCATTAGGTCTTAGAAAAAGTCAACGGTCAAAAACCCTGATGAGGTTCCTCTGCCTCTGTCAACTGTGCATACACACCCGCATCCGTGTTCCGAGGAACATGAATACAATGAGACAAAACCAATCCCAAAACAAATACTAGGATCTGGCTTAAACCAAAGCCTGCTAATAATATCTGCCCGGACACCAAACGTGCATAAGTGCTCGTATGTGAACGAACCCTGTCGCAAAACCATGCGACCTCTACTCTGTTTTGCCCAAAGGCGAACAACCCTCTGTGTGGGACTCTAAAGACTCGACACTACGCTGGCAGTGGGTTTAACCACAGGCTGCAAGCGGTACTAGCTGTACGCAACAGTCCCCAAGTAGATGCCGATAAGAAGACCGATGAGGTGAACCCATACGAACTCCTACTGAGCCTGAATGTGACAATCTCCGTACAGTCCGGTCTGTTCGTCTGAGAGTATCACATGTCGGGCCTAGGGGGCGGTAAAGATCAGTCCCCTAATAGCGGTACAAGTCGTGTCGGAGTGTAGCCCAGAACACCCTGAGAAACTACTGGAAACACTACCAGCAAATCTTGCTTGCCCTGGCCAGGGACTTTGTGTAGTGGCTCTCCTTGACACAGCGCGATATCGACTCCCAATACCGGGAGAGACGAATCCTGTCTAACTGTCACTGCCTCCAAGTGCTTCGGGACTGCACCCAACTACTACCTATTTGCACGACTCATTTGAGCCATGGTAGGGTAGTAATCTAAGAACAGTAGGAACACACTCGAGGCGATGTGACAGTGTCAAGTCAACGGACTAAGCTGTACTCATGTCATCTGGGAACTGATAACTGACGATAGGTATAATACCAACCAACAGTACCCAGCGAGTCCTGTCCAGTGTACTCGTAACCTAACGAGCACCTACATACTATCTCCAGTACGACATACTGATGGCTGTAGAACAGACCATCTCCCCTCCTGGGATGAGAAGCGTATACACTAGTCTACTCTGGAGTATCGATACCCCGTCTCGATAATCCTATGACTAGGGACCTGTATAAGGATGTGCTTGTAGATTACCCAGCCCCCACTAGTGTGACTGCCATCACAACACTGGTAATCAAGCAAAGATCCTAAGGGCTCCACTAATATGTATAAGCGATATGCTAAAAGAAACATATGTACATATTGAAGTAGAAACAAACCAAGTAGCATACTACCATTTTGAGCAAGATTTTCTATACAACTGTGAATATCCCAAGCTTCCATTAAGTAATATACAAACTAGTATGATACAGTAATGGCCTCTAGGGCATATACACTAACAGGTTCTGCGGTGAGAAACGGTTTTACTCTGTGTCCGTTCACTTTGAATAGTGAACTATCCTCTGGATTCTCCAAATCCACCGCGTCGTGCGGGTATACACTCCGCACAAAAAAGGGTCCTTTCCAGCGAGATCGTAGCTTACCGGGATAGAAATGGAGTCGGGTGTCGTAAAGAAGTACCTGTTGTCCAGGCGTGAAGGTTTTGCGCGTAAGTTGTTTATCATGAAACACCTTCGTTCGGTTCTTTATAACAACCGCGTTCTCATAAGCTTCATCCCGAAGCTCCTTCAGTTCGTTAAGTTACAGCTTCCGATAGCTTCCCGCATCTTCAAGGTTTAGAATCAGCTTTTTGATCGCCCAAAATGCGCGAAACTCGATTTTCACAGGAAGGTGGAAAGCCTTTCCATACACAAGCCGGTAGGGAGACATTCCAAGATCAGTCTTGTACGCGGTTCGAAATGCCTAAAGGGCATCGGTTAGTTTCAACGACCAATCATTACGGTTCTTGGAAACCGTTTTCTCCAAAATCTGCTTGATTTGCTGATTGTTTGAGATTTTGTATGCATTTTAAATTTAAGAATACCGAATCAAGATGGTGTCGCTTGGTAGCTAACCGGTTGAGTACGAGTCGATCCACAAGGAAATAGTGTTCTTTTCTTTAAGTTCTAATGAGTTAAGTCCTAACTTTGGTAGGGATCTAAGAATGAGAATAAATTGATTTAAAGGCTTGCTAGGGTTAGGATTAGGTTAGTTCGAAAAAGGGATCTTTCTCTCTTTTATCAATGCCCTAGTTAAGAATATAGGTGTTAGGATAATAGTCAACAATGGGGATTAGCACGACTAGGAAGAAACTTAGTTTCTTCCTTTTGGTCCTTGTCCGTCCGTTCTTGGCTCTTAGCCCTATCCTCCAGTTAATTCAACCACAACCGGTCTAACTAGGGAATCACCGCTATCATGTAGGATAGGATGCCATAGTAAGCGGATTATGGTTGATTTAAAGAGAGTCCTTTAATTAAAATTATTTGGGCAAAGAAAGGAGTGAGAGAGATATCCTTCTCTCAAACCTTCCCTATCCTATCCCTAAAAAGTGAAGAATTACTCACTCAATAGGAAGATAACAATGAAATTCATTTTTGTTTTATTTTTAATAGACGAGCTAAATTGCAGGTAATAAAAGAACAAATAAAAACTTGCGGGAATTAAAATTCAGATAAAAAGAATGCAAGATAGAATTGAAAGAAACTTACTTTATTGATGACCTCTCAATGATTCATTACAAAGGGAAATTAAATCTAGAAATTGAAAAGAGACTTAAAATTAAAAGGAGGCATCTAAGAAAGGAACCCTAAAAGAGGCACCCTTAATTTGGTTTTGAGCCCTCCTATTTATAGATAGGAAAACCCTAGGTTTACATTCTGATCCACACATGAATTTACAAAACTACACTAAGAAAGCCGGGTCAAAGCACTGACACCCACTGACACGTGCATAACACGGCCGCGGAACTGCGGCATAAAGGCCTGTTTGGCCGCGGTTCCGTGGCCATTTGGTGGGATCTTGGGCCCATCTCTTGAGGGTTTCTCTGTGTTGCTTTTATTTTCTGTTTTATTTACTTGGTTTCTTAGAATCTCTTCTATTTCCTTCCAGATTCCAACAGTGCAGAATGATGTGGACTTTTGCCTTGAGCTTCGCGTTGAAATCTTGGATCTTGTGCTGCCCTTGTGCTTTGTGCATTGAAGTGCCTAATGATTTTCCATTTGTCCTTTGAACTGGTTGGCGGCATCATATGGATGGTTCTGTTGTTGGTCGTAGTCTCACATTTGTAGCAAATTTTCATGAATTTCACTGTAACGAGCTGAGAACCTGTAACCTGCAACTATTTAGCAGACATGGATCAAAAGTACCTATTTATATGCAATGTGATTAAGAATGGGCGATATAAAAATGCAAAAATCTGATATGAACATTTGCCGATTTGAAACTTCGGCTTGTCCACATGTTTGGGGGTGGTAGGGCGTGGATAGCTTATGCTTAATAGAGTATTTTCGCATCAAGGCATCGAAAGTCCTATTACAGAAATGCGTCCCATTGTCACTAATGATCGTGTGGGGGTGCCCAAACCGGGAAAAAAAATGTTTTCTTTAAGGAATATAACGACAACCTTGTTGTCGTTCGTCCGGCTTGGCACTGCCTCGACCCATTTGGAGACAAATTAACAGCTAAAAGAATATACAGGTTCCTAAAAGAGCTGGAAAACGGCCCCATGAAATCAATTCCCCAAACATCGAACATCTCAACAACCAAGATTGGTTGGAGCGACATCTCGTTTCTCCTAGAAATTCGGCCCAAGTGTTGGCACCGGGAGCAAGTCTTGCAGTAATCATGGGCATCTTTGAAGAGTTGTGGCCAGTAAAAGCCACATTGCAAGACTTTCTCAGCTGTCTTTCTTGGGCCAAAATGCCCGCCACACGCTTGATCGTGTCAAAATGACAGCATACTCTTGAACTCATTATCATGAACACAACGACAAATAATTTTTTCTGGACAGTACTTGAACAGGTAGGGTTCGTCCCAGTAAAAGTGTTTTACTTAGGATAAAAATCTATGTCTGTCCTCACTTGACCATTCGTTCGGTATTAGTCCTGTCGCCAAATATTTCATAATATCTTCAAACCAGGGTTCGCACGATACTGTCAAGAGTTGTTCATCAGGAAAAACATCGTTAATTGGGAGAGGAAGCATCGGCGAAGAAGGAAGTCGTGACAGATGGTCGGCCACTACGTTTTCACATCCTCTTTTTTCCTTAATGACAAGGTCAAATTCTCGAAGTAAGAGGATCCAACGTATTGACCGAGATTTTGTATCCTTTTTCGCAAAAAGATGTCGTAGAGCTGAATGATCGGTGTAGACAATGACTGGAGAGCCGATCAAATAAAGCTTGAATTTCTCTAAAGCAAACACAACAGCCAAGAACTCTTTCTCGGTTGTTGTGTAATTCATTTGGGCGTCATTCGGGGTCTGGCTTGCGTAGTAGATTACATGCGGCATTTTATCGATGTGCTGTCCTAGGACCGCACCGATAGCAAAGTCGGATGCATCGCACATAATCTCAAAGGGATACGTCCAGTCAGGTGAAGAAAGAACGGGAGCGGATGTGAGTGAGCTTTTCAGTGATTCGAAAGCAGTCAAACAGCTCGAGTTAAAGTCGAATGTGGTATCCTTGGCCAGAAGAAGAGTCAAAGGTCTAGCAATCTTGCTAAAGTCCTTGATAAACCGTCTGTAAAAACCGGCGTGGCCAAGGAAAGCTCGGATATCTCTGACGCATCTAGGAGGAGGGAGATTGAAAATGACTTCAATCTTTGCTTTGTCAACCTCAATGCCATTTCGCGAAATGATATGTCCTAGGACAATACCTTCGCATACCATGAAGTGGCATTTTTCCCAGTTTAAAGTGAGGTTTTTATTCTTACAACGGGTAAGGACAGTGTCAAGATGTTGCAGACACTCTTCGAAAGAATCGCCAAAGATGGAGAAATCATCCATAAGTATCTCCAAAAATTTCTCAACCATGTCAGAGAAAATTCCTATCATACACCGCTGAAAGGTAGTGGGAGCATTGCATAGCCCAAAGGGCATGCGGCGATATGCGAATGTGCCGAAAGGACAAGTGAATGTGGTTTTGTCCTGGTCTTTCTCGGCCATGGGAATCTGATTGTAGCCTGAGTAGCCATCCAGAAAACAGTAGTACTCATGTCCAGCTAATCTTTCGAGCATTTGGTCAATGAATGACAGTGGAAAGTGATCCTTCCGTATTGCGGCGTTGAGTTTTCGAAAATCAATGCATACTCGCCACCCGGTCTAGGTGCGAGTAGGGATCAACTCATTCTCCTCGTTTGTGATGACCGTAATGCCTGACTTCTTAGGGACAACGTGTATAGGACTGACCCACTGGCTGTGTAAGATAGGGTAAATGATACCACTATCCAGACATTTGACGATTTCCTTTTTCACAGCCTCCTTCATGACTGGATTTAACCGCCTCTGTGGATCCCTAGCTGGTTTGGCATCATCCATCAGGTGAATGTGATGTTCAACGATCAGGGGACTAATCCCCTTGATGTCCGCCATTGTCCAGCCGAAAGCTTGCCGATTGGATTGCAAGACCGTGAGAAGGGTTTTTTCTTTCTCTAGAGCTAGAGAAGCCGAGATGATGACAAGGAGGGTCTCGTTCTCACCTAAGTAAGCATACTTGAGGTGAGATGGTAGAAGCTTGAGTTCGAGCGTCGGAGGTAAAACGATTGATGGCTGGATCGGAGAAAATGTCTCGAACTCGAAAGATTCCAACAGGGGCTCAAAGTGAGTGTATGCGACCGAGTTGGATGGTTCAACTAACGCATCCAAAAATTCGAAAGATTCAAACTCGGGTGGGGATAAGCCAAGATCGTTCGAAAACGTGAAGCACTCGTAATCATTGTCGGGAGCGGAAGCAGCAGCAGGTTCAAAGAGGAACGCACTAGCGGCGTCAAGATTACCGTAATCAAACAAGAATACCTTAAATTTACAGTCCTCTGGGGCGATCTCCTGGATGGAACAAACATCTAGTATATGAGCACTTGGTTCAGATGGCTGATTCCCAAACCTAAAAATGTTGAGTTGAATTGTCATGTTGCTGAAAGATAGGTTCATCGAACCATTTCGACAATTGATAACAGCATTTGAGGTTGCAAGGAATGGGCGACCAAGTATCACCGGAATTTGATTCCGGGGGTTAGCTAGGTTGTGTGTCTAAAACAATGAAGTCAACGGGGAATATGAAGTCCCCAACCTTTATTAACATATCCTTTAGCTCACCCATAGGATGGGTGATAGATCGGTCGGCCATTTGAAGAGTACAGTGTATGGGTTTCATCTTTCCTACACCTAATTGGTCATATACAGAATACGGAAGCAGGTTAACACTGGCACCAAGATCCAAAAGAGCGCGGTTGATGTTCTTATCCCTAATGGTTATTGAAATCGTAGGACAACCAGGGTCCTTCCGTTTTTGTGGTAAATTTTGGGTAAGAGCATCACTCACGTTACTAGCTAGGAAAACCATCTTTGGTACCTGAGATTTCCTCTTCTTAGTGCACATGACTTTCAAGATTTTTGCGTAAGACGGGACTTTCTGGATTGCATCTAAGAGGGCAATGTTGATGTTAACTTGCTTGAAAAACTCCAGAATCTTCTCCATTTGTGGATTTGGTTTATTGGACTTCAACCGGTTTGGAAATGGAACGTTTTTGAAATTGGTTGTGTAGGGTTACCTAGCACGACAGCAAGGTTTTGGGAGGTATCGTCGATGCCGTTTTCAAATTTTTGCCGTACTAAAGAACCCTAACCCTAGAATTTTATCTAGAGATTTAGACGAACCAGCAATGCAAACAACTTTACATCTAAGTGAATGAGGAATACAACCTTTGTAGAC
This sequence comes from Agapanthus africanus, assembly GCA_030015575.1. Lineage (NCBI taxonomy): Eukaryota > Viridiplantae > Streptophyta > Magnoliopsida > Asparagales > Amaryllidaceae > Agapanthus > Agapanthus africanus. The sequence continues at coordinate 300,372,031 of CM057347.1, forward strand.
CGGTCATGCACTTCTAAAGCTCCGTGTAGTAGTCCCTTCGCTCCAAGTAGTGAACACCCAAACTCTAGTAAGGGTTCACATGAAGAAATGAACAAGCTTGCTCGAAGTCTTCGAGGCCGAAGATGATCTACGTTGAGGAGACTCAAGCTCATGCTACCTCTTCACTAATGGTAGATTAGTGATGCAAACACACTAAACTAAATGACTAATATAGTAGAGGATGATGAAGTAGGAAATGGGCTCACTTTAGATTAATTTTTCTCACAATATTTCATCACCTTTTCAAAAGCTAGAAATCTTTTCCATGAGGAAGAAGAAGATGAAGTGGAGATGAGAATGAAACTCGTGAGGTGAGAATAGCAACCAGTCACCCTTTTTTTTTGAAAGCCGAAATCACCGTACTGTCGTCATTCGCAAAAGGTAGCATCATGATATTTTCTTTGACGATGCGGGCTTTGGGTGAGTTAGTGTCATACACTAACTCATGTAGAGAATCAACTATGGCTAAGGATAATGGTTAGGTTAATAAATATCTTAAGTAAAACAAATTAGTCGACTTAGTCAATGGTTCCACAAACTTCTCCAAGCTTCAACCTTTAAACCAATTTCCACCAATTTATGAATTACTAAAATAAATATAAACCCATCATTATATCAAGCATGGTGTGAGTCTCATACATCCATGAAGCATGTGGCATCTAGCATGACAAAAAAAATGTACATTAATATATATCACATATATACTATATGCACACATGTAAGAAAAAGAATTCTTTAAGTGAGCAAATATTAGTTAATGTAAGTTAATATATCAAATATATAATTATACATTAAATTATCAAATCAACACTTGATTTAATAATCCGGCTATATCACATACAGCCGACTAATATCAAATGTAACAACTTATCGAATCAACACTTGATCCGATAATCCGGCTATATCACATATAACCGTCCGATATCAAATATCGCGAGAATAGAATACAGTATCACATACGCGCATTAATCTCGGTCCCGCACATATCACATATGTGCTCCTACTTCGTTTCGCATGAACCAAGAAACCTCTGTGTAGGACTCTAAAGACTCGTCAATACGCCGGCAGTAGGAGATGATCATATCAAACACCCACAAGCTGCAAGCGGTCTGCTAAACGTAACGGCCACCCGAGTATTGAGCGATCAGAAGATCAACAAGCAAGCCTGCTCATACTCCTGCGAATCCAATCAGTAACACTATCGTACAGTCCGGTCTCTTCATTAGATATGTCGCATATCACAGCCTAGGGGTGGTATAACATCAGACCCCAATAGCCTGATAAGTCATGCCGATGCAAGCTCCATAACGGTTCGAGATACTACTGATAACACTTACCAGTAGATCTCAGCAACCCTGACCAGGGATTTTCTGTTATGACCAATCGAGCATAGCGCAATATCAACCCCCAATACCAGGAGAGACAAATCCCCTCCTATCGCTCATTGCCTCCATGTAACTGTAACATTTCAGAAAATATAAAATATTATTTTTGGAATTTAATATTAAAATTATATATTTCCCGAAAACTGCCCGATTTGCGAAATTGGGGTTTTCGAAAAATGGTATAAATATATACCGATAATTGTGAAATAAATGGAAATTAAAATGATTTATTCATTTAAATATATATTTAAAGGATTTGGCATTTTTAAATTTTATTATATGCAGTTTGGATAAAAATTCGATTAGTGCACTGCTAATCGCAATTAATCCAAATCCGTGCTTCTACAGTTTTTCCATGGCTAGTGCACCATGTCATGTTACATTTGGTTACATGTTGTTGTATTTATGTTGTTTTAAGGGCATTATGTGATTTGGTTTGAAATTTAAAAGAGAAAAGGAAAAAAGAAATGAAAAGGGTTAAAAAGGTGAATGATTGGAGAGAGAGAGAGAGAGAGAGTGAGAATAAGTGAGAAAGAGGGGGGCTGCTACCATACACTTTCCCTATCATTTTCTCCTCCTTCTTCATCTTCCTCCAACCTCACATCCCTCCACTTCTAACCCTAGATCCATCTCCAAATAATCCCCAAAACCTTATACTCCCTTCACAAAAATTAATCCACCATGTGTTTTCTCGGTTCTGAGAGTGGCATGTGAAACCCGATTCGAGGAGCGGTAGGCACCATCTGCGGGTACATGGTGGACCCGGTGAGGTACCCCGGGGCAAGAAGACTCGTATTGTTAAATGGTGAGCCTAGCAGGGGAGCACTACCTACCGGTGATAGTATTTGGACCCGTCGGTTATCCGGAGGATACCGACCGGAGTCATGAGATGGATATGAGGGTCGACCAGAGTAGGTGGCGCCTGAGACGAGATACATATGAGGGCCGATTTGAGGATGCGGCGCCTGAGATATGGGGATTTACGTGTTGATGCTGGACATGGATTTCATGATGTTTTCGAGTGTCTATATTGGACACTCATGTTCCATGATTTTAAGGTGTCGCGAGGGACACCCGTTGATTTATATCCTTATACTTTCATGCATATGCTTTTATGACATTCACAGACATTGATTATATGGTTGGAAGAGATCCTCATGCATACATACATTGATTATATTGTTAGATTATATCCGCATATATATAGCTATTGATTACATTGTTAGCACATATACAGATACGATCACCCTAGATATCATAGTATTACCTTCATGATATAGTTGACCTAGGAGTCGTTGTTTATTCGATTTCTACTTGTAGATGTTTTTCTACTCACGAGTTGGCAACTCACCCCCGTTGTACCATAGTTCTTGCAGGTTGACCGCTTGGATCAGTAGCGGCTTCGCTGGCACATAGCTTCATTTGGGTATTTTGCAGTGGTAGGTGGGACATTTGTATCGTACCCACTGTTGTATTTATTATTCATATTGTATCTAGTCAACTCCATCAAATCAAACTAGTATTTGTATAAGTAATGAGACTTAGTGAGACTTGTAGTTGTGAGACTTGAGCGATGGGTTTTATGTTCGCCTTTTGGGTTGATGTCTTGCTTATTTATTTATCTTTTGTGGTGAACTTCGCCGTTGGGCGTCGTATACTTATATATACTGTCTTGTGTGGTTGTGATCCGCCGTTTGGTGAAGTGATAGCTCCCGCTTGGGATGCCTTTATTTTCATTATGTATTATGGTTTTGGATCAAAATATAAAAAGGAGGTGCTGCCCAAATTTTTAAAAGACGAAACATGTTTTCAACCAGTAAGATAAGCTTGCATTTTTCATATTCCACTATTTATACATCTAAGAAAAACTTTTGATTTCATTATACCCTTATTTCAAAACATCACCTCTTTTATTTTCTTAAAAAGGTTTAGATTTCTGGGTTTTAGCTTACTTGAATTACAATATGCCTTTAGACGTTGCATGATGTAAGTGCTGGTCACGAGCTAATATTTCGGGTCGTGACAAAGTTGGTATCAGAGCGCTAGGTTTAACCTTGGTTCGAGTCTATGTTTGACTATGCGGAGTCTAGGGCGGGTATGTATTTCGGAACCTAGGCTTGACCTTACGGAATTTAGACTTGAACCGGGGGGGTATTAGACCCGAACTTTCGTTACATAGGCTGACCCTGATTGATGGAGTAGGTAGCTTGGGTAGAGTGACGTACCGTACGTATGTTCCGTGGCATATTTATGATACGATACTCCACTTAAGAAACCTTAGGATATACATATTTTTGAGACTTATGATTCTCTTCATACCCATGATTATACATCCATTTGAGATCCTTGATTCTATTCGTTTCCGTGATCATACTCTTATTGATGTTGTTCCTTCTTATGATCATGTATCCATTCTGGATCTGTCGTTTTTTCATGCCTTTGATCTGTTATATCGATACTCCATTGAGGTTCCGGTCACCATGGTTCGAGCACAGATTGAGCTGCTGCTCGTGAGGCGGTCAGGGTGAGCTCGTCATGGACGAGGACTGACCATTGTGTTTTCTGGTGACATGGGAACGTCTCGATGTAGTGTTTGTGTTGTGACCTCTTGTTGATGTGAGTGTTTGGTTTTACACCGGATGATCGGGCCATTGTTAGAGGTACCAGTTGCGAGAGGACTGTTGATGTACAGCCTACCTCAGAGATTGTGATGTCGTCTACCGTGCAGACAGATGACCCAGCTGTTGCTGAGATTGATGGGATGTCGCTTCCACGGCTTACGAGCTGAGATCGCTGGAGCTTCCAGGCAGAGATGCGACAGATGATAGCTAGTCTACCCTGAGTTGAGAGACGAAGGTGATTCGTACGATTTATGCGCCGACGCAGGCCCAGTTGAGTTGAAAATTTCCAGTGTGGAGAGTCTTACTCAGATCTAGAGCAGACCGATCCAGAGATGACCGTTGATGTATCGCCTTTCCTAGAGGATTGAGGCATTGTTTAGCATGAGGACAAAGGGTATGCGCATGTTGATTGAAATTTCTTTTGCGTACGTGCCTTTTAAAAATCAAAGTTAAGAATACTGCAATCAATAATGGTGTCGCTTGGTAGCTAGCCGATTGAGTACGGGTTGGTCCACAGGGAAAACGTGTTCTTTTCTAATTGTTCTAACGAGTTAATTCCTATTTTTGGTAGGTTTTGATTTTTATAAAAACTAAGATTGAATTTGATTTGAATTACAACCTTGCTAGGGTTAGGATTAGGTTAGTTTGGAAAGTTAATTCTAATCATTGCTTCCTTTGCCCTAATTAAAAACATAGGTGTTAGGGTAATAATTAACAAAGGAGATTAGCACGACAAGGAAGAAACTTCGTTTCTTCCTTTTGGTCCTTGTCCGTCCTTTCTTAACTCTTAGTCCTAACCTCTATGTAAATCAACCACAACCGGTCTAACTAGGGAATCACCGCTATCTCGTAGGATAGGGTGCCGTAGTGAGCGGTGTGTGTTTGATTAACATATAGTCCTGATTTAAAGTAATATACGGGCAAGAAAGGAGTGAGAGATTTCCATCTCTCAAACCCTCCCAATCATAACCTTAATAAGTGAGGAACTACTCACTCATTAGGGATATTATGATGAAGTTCATTTTTATAATTTTCTTTTAATTAACGTACAGATAATAAAAGACAGATACGAAAATTGCGGAAATTAAATTGCAGATAAGAAAATTCAAGATAAAAAACTTACTTTTATTGACACCTATTGACGATTACAATGGAACTAAAATTTAATCTAGGAATTAAAAGAGGCATGCCCCAAAAGAGGCTGTAGGCTTTCCTATTTATAGATAGGAGAAATCCTAGGGTTTACATCTGATCCACATTTAAAATTACAAAACTACCATAAGAAAGCCGGGTCAAAGCACCGACACCCACCGACACGTGCACCGACACGTGCACTGCACGGCCGCGGATCCGCGGCGGAATGCCATGTTTGGTCGTAGATCCGCGGCTATATGGTGGGGTCTTGAGTTCATTTTCTCAGGGCTGCTTCATGTTGCTTTTTCCTTCTGTTTTCTTCACTTGGTTCTTCAGAATATTTTCTAATTTCTTCCAGATTTCCAACAGTGCAGAATTTGTGGACTTTTACCGTTAGCTTCGCATTGAAGTCTTGAATCTTGTGCTGCCCTTGTAATTTGTGTATTGAACTGTTTTCTGATCTTCGTTTGTTCCTCAAACTGGTAGGCGGCATCTTGCAGATTCATCTTTTTGTTGGTCGTAATCTCACATTTGTAGCGTCTTTTCACCATTTTCACTGTATTGTTCTGAGAACATGTAACCTGCAACTATTTAGCAGACATGGATCAAAAGCACATATTTATTTGCAATATGATTAAGAATGGGGAATATAATAATGCAAAATTCTGATATGAACAAATACCCCCAAACTTATCTTTTGCTCGTTCCGAGCAAAGCCAATTTTATTCTCGAAAAAATCCTAACCTCACTTTCGCAGGGAACGCGATTGCACTGAGCTCGTGCAACAAGCCGTCAAACCTCTATGTGTCCCTAGTAGGAGGAGTGTTGTCTCCTGAGGGTTTTCAGCTGATACTACCCACAAAATCCGATCAATTTGGCCTGTTGACTTTCATTCTTCAATTCGGTATTCTAGCAAGAAATTCTATTATTTTCGACTTAGAAATCATCAACCCGTATCTTTCACCCTCACTTATCATTTAACTTAAGATCGTATATGTTCTGTGAATTTATTTAGCTTTCAGCATCTTTTGAATTTTCCTTCTAAGGTTCCATCTCAACTTAGGAATTTTTATCATCTCCACTGAAGATATAAGTCCTATTTTTCATTCCTATCTCTCATCCAAAACCTAATCATATACCCCTACGTGTGTGTATGTATCACCCCTACACTTGGAAATTCGATTCAAGCTATCATACTCTTGTCCATTTTCCAAAGTATTTTTAGTTGGTGAATTTTAGATGAAATTGCTCACACATACTTCATGCAACCGTTAATCCTTCTTGAGGTACTAACGACCGATTACAAAATATGTTTGCGCATTAAGGCGTAATTCCTCGTCTTGTAATACCTAAGGCTTTAGCAGTGACTCCCAAACCAGTTGGTCTAAGGCACTAGGTGATAAAGCACCCTCGCTATATATTTTTTTATTTTACGCAGCCTTAAGTGATTACAAAACCAGTGTTCATTTTTTTTCAAACCGTTAATCACTTTATTCACACTTATACTTTTATTTAATTTTTTTTCTCATACTAAGGATTTTAGACAAGAGCAATTCAAGGTATCCTCTACTATCCTAAGTTTCAAGGTGCATGTATGTGCGAGTTGTGGGGTATATATTTTCAGAATTTAGACTCAAAGTTCAGAATTATTTTTTCAGACTTACACTTCAATAAAAATTTCAATACTCTTCCTTTATTTTGACTTAGCCCAAGAACTGAACTCAAAATTTGCCTATTTCTAAACAAACTTACAAAGACATATATTTTCTACCGTTAAACTTTTAAGAAAGGTTATTTTTAGGGTTTTTAATTTACTAAGTTTAGGATCTAGTTTTTCCTAGCTAGTTAACCGTCTTGTCAACTTAAGTCAAATGTGGCCAAAATTGAATTTTTCAACTTTTATAATTTTAAAAAATTTTCAATTTTTTATTTGATTTTATTTTTTTAAATTTTTTTTTTTTTCATTTTTTTATTTTTATAATTTTTTTTAAAGATGCAATGCAGAATTAAACATGCAAAGAAAGAAAAGAAAAAAATACATATACGAAAATTAAAATATGCAATGCAATGATAACTATTTACAAACCACCTCCTCCTCCAAACTTACCAAAAGCAGTGCCCTCACTGCTCATGTCCTCACCGTCCCCTTAAACGTGAACGGGAACGCTCCTCTCGCGCCAGCAGTGTAGATACACCATGTTCAATCTCTATTACCCGGTGATCCAAGTTGGTCACCATCCCTCTAATGGCTCTTCTAAGAAGACGTGCATGTTCTATGGGGGTAAGCTCTTCCTCATTCGCGGTCGAGCTGGAGCTTGGTGTTCTGGCGGGTACATTTTCGGCCGATTCTCTTCGCGACCATACATCAGTTAGGCGGGTATAGGACGTGGATACGCCCTCAATAATAGGCCTAATGGGTATACCTCCATGCATGTAAAACTCAAATTCCTCCACAGGGAGGAAAATTGCGACACAGTTGTGTCACTAACATAGGACATAGGTAATTTGCGGCTCTTTTGCCAGCACCTATTGAATTGAGTAAAACCGTGCACATGTCAAATCTAGGGTTCTTAGTCATTAAGGTGTGCACGATATGAAGAGATGGGGTGAAAAATATTGAGTTATGTGAACTGCCAAAAATGTTGTTTTGTGCCCAATGACACACGGTTAATATATTGGCGAAGAGGGTTCTAGCCTGTATGCCCTTCTTAGGTTCCCTCGAACAGTCATTACCCATTAAGGGTAAGTAGTCTTCAAATTGAAGGGTTTGGTCGTGAACAGGTAATCTAGGAATTAAGGTGACTTCATGGATGAAGTCCCTATCAATGATTATTTCCCTATCGCCCAAAGCAATTTAATAAAAACGTATTGTGCTAGGCAACCTTCCTCCATGCACTCGTAAAAATGAGTAACTAGATCTGGAAGAGTGTAGGCATTGGGATGATTGTAAATTAAAAAGATCCACCCTCGCCGTGTGATCTCATCACCAAAATAACTCCCGTAAATTGTGTGTGAAAAGATTAGTGAAAAATCTCATTCTAATTGCATGGTTGGTGCCATTCAGAAAGTTCACAGATTTATAAAATAAAATTAACAAAGAGAGAGAGATGATGCAAACCTCCTCTGAAAGAAAAACTCAGAGGGAGAAGAGACAGAGGCGCGGCGGATCAGCGGCGGAAATGGGGCTTCAGCGGCGGTTGCACGGCGCGATGGGGAGATCTCTCTGCAAAAACTTGAGCGGCGGCTAGGGTTTTCAGAGAGATGAAATTAGGGTTTGGTAAAAACAGAGAGGGGTCGGGTTTTATTTATAGGGGGAATGTGTTGGTTATTTGCAAAAAACTCCTCCTGAAAAGAGGAAATTATTTGTAAATAATATTTTTATTTTTTATTAAAACTGGAAATTTACAAAAATACCCAATTTTTTTTTATTTTCAAAAATTTTAATTTTTTATTTTGTTTTTATATATTTACAAGTGATACATACCCCCAAACTTGTTTAAAACAGTGTTTCGGCTAGATAATCGAAATTTAGGGGTAAATGGAAGAAGATCAGTCAATGTAGATCGGCACCGGCAGAAACAGGAGCTCCTCCGAAGGGTCCGCAGTGAGGAACCGTTTAAGTCTATGTCCGTTCACTTTAAATAGTGAACCGTCCTCTGGATTTTCTAGATCGACCGCACCATGCGGATATACAGTGCGTACCAAAAATGGCCCTTTCCATCGAGATCTGAGCTTGCCGGGATGGAAATGTAACCGAGTGTCGTAAAGTAAAACCTGTTGACAAAGTTTGAAAGTCTTGTGCATAAGGTGTTTATCGTGGAACACCTTCATTCGGTTTTTGACGATTACAGCATTCTCATAAGCTTCATCCCGAAGCTCGTTTAATAAGTTCAACTGCAGCTTTCTATTGCTGCCCGTATCTCATAGAAATATATTCAACCCTTTTATTGCCCAAAATGCCTTATGCTCTATTTCAACTGGAATGTGGAAAGCCTTTCCATAAACAAGCCTATATGGAGACATGCCAAGATCGGTCTTATAGGCAGTTCGGAATGCCCAAAGGGCATCAATAAGTATTGACGGCCAATCTTTACGATTTTTGGAAACCGTTTTCTCCAATATCTGTTTAATTTGCCGATTTGAAATCTCGGCTTGCCCACATGTTTGGGGATGATAGTGCGTTGACATCTTGTGAGTAATGGAGTATTTCCGCATTAAGGACTCGAAATTCTTATTACAAAAATGAGATCCATTATCGCTGATAATTGCGCGAGGATGCCCAAACCGAGAAAAAATGTTTTCTTTGAGGAATCTAACGACAAGCTTGTTGTCCTTAGTTCGACTGGGCACAGCCTCGACCCATTTAGAAACATAGTCAACAGCGAGGAGAATATACACGTTCCCAAAAGAATTGGGAAACGGTCCCATAAAATATATCCCCCAAACATCAAAAATTTCAACAACCAATATTGGTTGGAGCGGCATTTCATTTCTCCTAGATATCCAGCCCAAGTGTTGGCACCGGGAGCATGTCATGCAGTACTCATGTGCGTCTTTAAAAAGTTGTGGCCAGTAGAAACCACACTGCAAGATCTTTTCTGCTGTCTTTTTGGGGCCAAAATGCCCGCCACATGCTTGATCGTGGCAGAATGACAGCACACACTTAAACTCATTGTCAGGGACACACCGACGAATAATTTGGTCGGTACAGTATTTGAATAGATATGGTTCATCCCAATAAAAATGTTTTACCTGGGATAGAAATCTGAGTCTGTCCTGATTTGATCATTCGTTTGGTATAAGTCTGGTGGCCAAATAATTTACAATATCTGCGAACCAAGGTTCGCATGACACAGTTAAGAGTTGCTCATCTGGAAAAACGTCTTCAATAAGAATTTGAAGTGTAGGCGAAGAAGGAAGTCGTGAAAGATGGTCGGCGACTACATTTTCGCATCCTCTCTTGTTTCTGATGACAAGGTCAAACTCTTGTAGTAAGAGGATCCAACGTATCAGCTGAGATTTAGCATCCTTCTTCACAAAAGGATGGCGAAGAGCTGAGTGGTCCGTGTAAACGATGACTGGAAAGCCGATTAGATAGGGCCTGAAATTTTCTAATGCAAACACAACAGCTAAGAATTCTTTTTCAGTTGTTGTGTAATTCAATTGGGCCTCGTTTAAGGTTCGGCTAGCGTAATAAATTACATGCGACATCTTATTAATGTGTTGTTCAAGGACAGCACCAATAGAGAAATCAAATGCATCGCACATAATCTCAAATGGATGCGTCCAGTCAGGAGATGAAAGAATTGAAGCGGAAATGAGTGAGTTTTTCAATGACTCGAACGCCTTCATGCAGCTTGAGTCGAAATCAAAAGTGGTGTCCTTGGACAACAAAAGAGTCAAGGGTCTAGCTATCTTGCTAAAATCCTTGATGAACCGTCTATAGAAATCGGCATGGCCAAGGAAGGCTCGAATGTCTCGGACGCATTTGGGAGGAGGAAGATTGGAAATGACTTCAATCTTAGCTTTATCTACCTCAATGTCATTTTGCGAGATGATATGTCCTAAGACAATACCTTCTCGTACCATAAAGTGGCATTTCTCCCAATTTAAAGTGAGGTTCTTATCCCTACATCGGGTAAGAACTGCGTCTAAATGTAGCAAACACTCATCAAAGGAGTCGCCGAAAATGGAGAAATCATCCATAAAAATCTCCAAGAATTTTTCCACCATGTCTGAAAAAATGCCCATCATACACCGCTGGAAAGTAGCGGGTGCATTGCATAACCCAAAGGGCATGCGACGGTAAGAAAACGTACCGAAAGGACAAGTAAATATGGTCTTGTCTTGGTCCTTTTCGGCGATGGGAACTTGATTATAGCCGGAGTAGCCATCCAAAAAGCAATAAAATTCATGCCCAGCCAATCGTTCTAGCATTTGGTCAATAAAAGGTAATGGAAAGTGGTCTTTCCGTGTCGCGGCATTGAGTTTTCTATAATCGATGCATACTCGCCACCCAGTTTGGGTGCAAGTAGGTATTAACTCGTTCGACTCATCAGTTATGACCGTTATGCCCGATTTCTTTAGGACAACGTGAATGGGGAGATAGGGTAAATGATACCACTATCAAGACATTTTACAATCTCCTTTTTAACAGCCTCCTTCATGATAGGGTTTAGTCGTCTCTGTGGATCCCTTGCTGGCTTGGCATCATCCATCATATGAATATGATGTTCAACTATTAGGGGACTAATCCCCTTGATGTCCGCCATAGTCCATCTAAAAGCTTGCCGATTATTTTGTAAGACCGTTAAAAGGTCTTTCTCTTGCTCGGGGGCTAGAGAGACCGAAATGATAACGGGAAGGGTCTCATTCTCACCTAAATAAGCGTATTTAAGGTGAGACGGCAATAGCTTGAATTCGAGTTTTGGAGGCGAAACAATTGAAGGTAAAATTGGTGAAACTGTCTCAAACTCGAAGGATTCCAAGAGAGGTTCGAAGCGAGTGTAAGCAACCGAGTCGGATGGTTCAGCTAACTCATCCGAAAATTCAAAGGATTCAAACTCGGGTGGTGATTCTTCAAAATCGTTCGAAAAAGTAAAACACTCATAATCATTATCAGGTGTGAAAGCAGTGTCAGATTCAAGGAGGAACGCACCATTGGCGTTAAAATTGCTATGATCGAACAGAAATTTTTCGAGCTCACAGTCCTCCTGAGTAATCTCTTGGATCGAGCAAACATCAAGTATATTCGCATTACATTCGGAGGGCTGATTCCCCAACTTAAAAATATTGATTTCAATTGTCATGTTTCCGAAAGATAGGTTCATTGAACCATTTCGACAATTGATCACTGCATTAGAAGTTTCAAGGAATGGTCGACCGAGTATCACTGGAATTTGACTCCGGGGGTTAGCTACAGGCTATGTGTCCATAACAATGAAATCAACGGGGAATATGAAGTCCCCTACTTTAATCAACACATCCTCTAACTCACCCCTAGGATGGGTGATAGATCGGTCGGCCATTTGGAGAGTACAATATGTGGGTTTCAGCTCTCCGATGCCTAATTGTTCATATACTGAATAGGAAAGCAAATTAACACTGGCACCAAGATCTAAAAGTGCGTAGTTGATGTTCTTATCCCCAATTGTTATTGAAATTGTAGGATGATCGCACGCTTTTGGCGTGTCGGATGTTCAAAGTTCTAAAGTTTACCGCGATCAGGACGGTGTCGCTATGCAGCTAGCCGGTTGAGCATGGGTCGATCCACAGGGAGATGGTTGTATGTCCTTTCTTGTTTTAGATGAGTCAATAAAGAATCTGTGCATGTTTGTTCGAGACTAACCTATGTGTATTTATTTGCAAGTATGAAGTTGTTAAGAAAATATACGAAAGTGTAAGCTAAAGATATCCGTACTCAAAACCTTTGAGCCGAGTCTTGACCGATTGAAGCTAGAGCAATCGGCAACAACGTGGATTAGGGGATTTAAGCGCGGTATTCGTGGAATCCGGCTTATTTACCCTTGTCCTTCCATTCTTGTCTCTTGCTTTCGCCTCCGGCCAAACCGAACGCAACCGGTCGCGGTTAGGAATCACCGTTACCTTGTTAGGGTAGGGGCCTAACGGAGCGCTTGCGTATGGTTTGGGCGGAGTTCAATGGAAAATAACGGGAAAAGGAAATGAGAAAGAAGATATTAACTTACAATACCGTATTTCATCTTAACAATGATAATTACAACCATTCACAAAATGAACAAAAGAGAGCAAAAGAAAAGAACAAAGAAAAGAAAAGATTACAAGTAATTAAGTGCATGAATTAAATTGCAAGAAAGTAAAGCAAGGTAATAAAAAGCAAGTAATAAATAAGCAATAAAAGAACAAGAAACTAGAACTCAAGACAAGCATGGGATCAATAGCCAACCCTTAAACTTGCAAGCTCAATCAAGAGGTTGCAAGATCAAGAGAAGGGTAGAGAACGCATGTGAAATGAAGCGCTAATTCCATAAGAAAATACGACCTTTGAGATCAATAACTAACCCTTAACCATTCAAGCTCAATGAAGAGGTTGAATGATCAAAAGAAAGCAAGAATCTCAAGGGAAAGTTAAACAAAAGAGAATGATACAAAAACCCTCATCTTCATTAATCTTCCACTCAAAAAGCTCTCACTATAGTTTTCATGGAAAAAGAATGAAGAAGAAGAAGAAGAACTACACAAAAAACTACCAAAGAGGAACAAAGAATGAACTTAGAATTGGACCCTTGGCTTAGCTCAATTCTGGAGTATTTATAGGCAGGGAACTGGAAATCTAGGGCAACATTCAGAACCTACATAAAAAGACCAAATAGCCCCTGAAATTTCATCATGTGAGGCGCCAGTACGGCCACGGATCCGCGGCCTATACCCCTATTGGGCGCGGATCCGCGGCCCTATGGTGGAGTCAGGGCATGGGCTTTCTTGTACTGCCCTGATCTGCTGTCCCCTTTTGTCTTGTACATGTATTTTCTGATAATCTTTCCAGAATATCTTCAGAATTCTTAGTCTATGATTGCTTTCTTTTCTTTACTTTTGACTTTATCTCCCTCGAGCTCCGCGCACCCATTGATTCTTGTGCAGCCCCCCCTCGTGCTCTGTGCATGTCCGAGACACGAATGACCACTGTCATATGTCTTGTCTCTGGAACTGGTACTCGGCACTGGACGGATATGGATGACCGGAACCCGGCTTTTATCTGCTGTGACAGATGTTCTGTATTTGGTGTAACTGTGGAGATTTTGTCTTGATTTGCAATATTTGTACTGGAAACCTGTATTCTGTAAATATGTAACAAACACGGATTACAAGCACCTACCTATAAACACACGAGCATAAGAATGGGCGGTATAAAATGCACTATTCTGGTATGAACAAATACCCCCAAACTTAACTTTTGCTCGTCCCGAGCAAAACCAATTATTCACAAAAATAAAATGATAACCGCACTTTCGCAGGGAACGCGATTGCACTGAGCGCGTGCAACAAGCCGTTAAACCTCTAGGTGTCCCTAGTAGGAGGAGTGTTGTCTCCTGAGGGTTTTCAGCGGATACTACCCACAAAATCCCATCAAGCTAGTTTCGTAAGTTAATATCGATTCTACTCCTACAGTTTAGTATTTACGTTAGAAATTCTATCATCCTAAGTTAGAAATATCCAACCCTTATGTTTCACATCTCCTATCTGTTTTAACTTTAGATCCTATACGTTCCAAAAAAGTTTAGAAAGATGTTGGTTCTCCTGAGTTTTCCTTCTAAAGTGCGGCCTCAAATCAGGGATTTTTATCAACTTTACAGAAAACACAAGTCTTATTCTTTATTTCTATCTTTTGTCCAAACATCGATCGTATACCCCTACGTGTGTGTATATTTGCACCCCTACACTCAAGAATTCAATTCAAGCTATAATACCCTTGCCCTAATACCAAATACTACTTCTTTTCATTAAGGATGGACGGATTTGCTCACACACCTTTCATGCGACTGTTAATGCTTCTTAAGGCACTAACGACCGATTACTGAATGTGTGAACTTTAAAGCGTAAATAGCAGTTTCCAGGTCTTGACTTTATTCTATTTTCTTTTTCTTTTTCTTTTTCTTTTTCAAGACCGGATATATTTTTCAACATGCTCTTTTGGTGTTTAGCTTTAAATACCGTTTTTTCTTTCATACTAGGCTTTCAGGCAAGAGTATTTCAAGGTATCCTCTACTATCCCAAGTTTCAAGGTGCGTGTAAGTGCAGTTCGTAGGGTATATACTTTCTAAATTTGAACTCGAGAAAAGAAACTATTTTTCAGACTTATCCTTCAGTAAAACATCAATACTTTCCCTTCATCTTGACTTAACTCAAGAACTGAACTCAAGATTACCTATTTCTCAAAAAAAACTGTAAGGACGTATACTTACCAAAGTTAGACAGAATGAGGGTTATTTTTAGGGTTTTAAACCCCTAAGCCTAGAATTTAGTTATTTCTATCATATCAACTAAACTTTCGGAATAAAGATCTAAGTTACCCTATTAGCTAACTTGACGACAAAGTTTTTTATATTTTTTGGAAAATTTTTAATTTTTGTGGGTTTTTAATAGGGTATGCAAATGCAAAATATACAAATGAATGTGAAGGAAGAAAGCTTACCGAGCACACTTCCAAACTTAAACTTGACAGTGCCCTCACTATCAGGCTATACCAAGAGGGTCAAAATTGTCGGCGCTCCCCCTAAAAACAAATTATATACAAAAAGAAAAACCAAAAATATATACAAAAAAGGTGTTCCCCCTAAAAACAAATTATATACAAAAAGAAAAACCAAAAATATATACAAAAAAAGGTGTTCCCCCCAAACTTAAGTAAAACAGTGTTTCCACTGTTAGGCGTTGAAGTTCAGGTTTAGGGGGGAAAGAACAGTATCAAGCTATACAAGGCCTTACACAGGCCAAAATTTAGTACCAACCATTGAAAGATCTTATCGTGATAAAGCAGTGGCTGGTGAAAGAAGGTGAAGAGGAAAGAAATGGAGAATACGCGAGACCGTATGCGGAGAGAAGGGGGATACGGTCTCGGTATATGAGAGGAAGAAGAATGGCGGAAGGGAAAAAGAAGTGGAATACGAACTTGAGGGAGGAAATGGAGTGAATAGATTAGCACAATTTGTGATGAGCGATGTGTAAACAGCGATTGTGCTAATCTATTAACCCGGCGAGAGATTGGGTCAAATCCCTCAAGATTCGTAAGAACCCATGGGTACGCCGAACTCGGTAAACCAGACACAGGAAGTGAAAATGGTACGGGTTCTTGCAAGGTCGGAACGATGGAAAGGATGGAGGGAAGTGGTTGAGGAAGGGTATCGGTTAAGGGTTCTGGAGGGTGTACACAGTCAGTGAAAGGAACAGGATGAATTGGAAAATCCGACTCATCATCTAGAACTGTTTCATCCTCAAAAATATCCTCAAAATTCTCCTCAAAGTTAAGCTCATCCATGCATATTTCATCAAAGTCCAGACGCATATGTTGTTCGGGAAAAACATTTAATGACTCGGGATGATGAATTGGAGAGAAAAACTCAGTCAAATCTACGGGTTCATCATCCAAAATAGTCCCAGCGTCAATATCCTTAATCAAGTGAAAGTCAATTTTCTCAGACACCTCATCAAAAGCATGGATTTCAATCAATTCAGGTTCTAAGATGGAGGTGTAGAGGTCAAAAGGATTGGGTGTGGTTTCACTTGGCAAGGTCCCTTCACAATTTGGCAAATCAAATACTACAAAGTCGCACAACTCATTAAACATTCTATCTTCAACTGATAATTCATTTGGGACACTTGATAGACTTTCAACACAGGAGTTGTGGGATTCAATTTGAGACGGGTAGGTTTGATTTGGAAGGGTATACAGCTCACTTTCTCCACTCAAATTTACATCCTGTCCTACCGCCTCTTCATACATTGGAAAATTTGGAGCTAGTTGAAAACTAGCTACCGGGTCACTAGGTTGTATGAGGGCGGCCATGGACGCATTCAAATCCATCATCTGTTGGCTTGATGCTACCCTAAAGTCTTCCAAGGACTGTTCTAGACTAGACATTGGTTGTGAAGGGGTTTCAGTAAAAGATTCAAAGTTGTTTGGATACTGAAAATTCCCAAATGGCGGTTCAGAAACAATGTCTAGGGAAGGTGAAAAAGTAGGGTAGGACTGGTAGGAATTGAATGGTTGGACAGGGGTAGGATCAACATTTGGATAAGAAGGTGAATGAAATTGTTGATCCCAAGAATTTGAAGCGGTGACAGGAGTGAAAGATCGGCTACAAGATTGTTCAATACGTTCTGCAATAGACATAGGTCTTGGAGTTGCAACATGACTCGAAGAAGGGGTATCAACGTAAAAAGGGGTGAATGTTTGAAATGGTTGATACGAAGTTGATTGCGGAGTCAAATTGTTTGTCCTAGACGCGTCTATCCGATCTCTCAATGAAATTTTTGGCATGGATGGATCGTTCGAAGTTCGGCCAAAGCAAGAACCGTAAGAAGTAATGTCTGGTTGGGGGTACCAAAGTTCGGCAAGAGTTTTTCGAGGTGGGGTACCCATGATATGAAGAGAGAGAAAGAAAGGTAGAGAAAAGGAGGGGAAAAAGAATGTGATATTTTTTTTTGTTATTTTTATAGTTTATATATTAACAGAAGAATGAAATATACACACAAAAAGAATATGGACAAAAACAATCACGACACAAAAATACCACACACCTAATCGTTCTAGGGTTTACCTAGGTCAACTAGACCTGCTCCAGAACTTGATTGTCGAAGTAAAACTGTGTCGAGAAACGGGCTCAAGATACACTGATCACGAGGCCAGGTAAGTGCAGAGATAAGGGGAGGTTTTCCAACGCTTTCGCGAAGTTCCTTAATTAAATAACCCTTTCTCTTTTGGCGGTTTCGCCGTTAACACTTTCCTAGACACCCCGTAAACAATATACCGTTAAGCGAGATTCTAAACACAGTTAACTTCTCCTAGTGAGCGCGAAGTCCTTAAGGCTTAAAGTCTAATTTCTTTTAAAATTTGTGCGGGTAAACGTTATGCTCAAGTTCGTGATTTATGGGCCACGGAAAAGGTGATGAAATCCTTTACCGTATGTTGTGGGGTTCGCTTGCCCTTAAGTCCGTATTAATGTATGCAATGCGCAATTCAATAAAAATTCTATAAAGAATCAAACAATCGTTTTTTAGTTTAAGCGCGGCACTGCAACAAATACGGGTTAGTCAATTTTTAGCGTTTGCTAGCGAACTTGCAAAGAATCCTGCAAAGAATAGAATATTGGATGCGTCGGATTTGAGAAGAAGGTGTTTAAGAAATACGTACCGTTACGTTTTTGGGTTAGGAAACCCCCGTTGAATCAAATCCGGTAAGCTTGGAAAGTTCGCTTGCGCGGGTCAAACTACCCGGATCTTTGGCACTGTACTTCGCAATCACCTTAGCCTTGAATGCACACTTTGCTCCCACAATCGCAGTTTGCAAATACGCAAAAATCTGCACACTTGCCCACAAAAATAATAATAAAAAAAAACAAAAAGATTTTTTTTTATAAATATATACAAAAAAGAATATTAACCCGAATAACAAGAAAGAAAATACGCTACCGTCTCCCCGGCAACGGCGCCATTTGATCGCACGCTTTTGGCGTGTCGGATGTTCAAAGTTCTAAAGTTTACCGCGATCAGGACGGTGTCGCTATGCAGCTAGCCGGTTGAGCACGGGTCGATCCACAGGGAGATGGTTGTATGTCCTTTCTTGTTTTAGACGAGTCAATAAAGAATTTGTGTATGTTTGTTCGAGACTAACCTATGTGTATTTATTTGCAAGTATGAAGTTGTTAAGAAAATATACGAAAGTGTAAGCTAAAGATATCCGTACTCAAAACCTTTGAGCCGAGTCTTGACCGATTGAAGCTAGAGCAATCGGCAACAACGTGGATTAGGGGATTTAAGCGCGGTATTCATGGAATCCGGCTTATTTACCCTTGTCCTTCCGTTCTTGTCTCTTGCTTTCGCCTCCGGCCAAACCGAACGCAACCGGTCGCGGTTAGGAATCACCGTTACCTTGTTAGGGTAGGGGCCTAACGGAGCGCTTGCGTATGGTTTGGGCGGAGTTCAATGGAAAATAACGGGAAAAGGAAATGAGAAAGAAGATATTAACTTACAATACCGTATTTCATCTTAACAATGATAATTACAACCATTCATAAAATGAACAAAAGAGAGCAAAAGAAAAGAACAAAGAAAAGAAAAGATTACAAGTAATTAAGTGCATGAATTAAATTGCAAGAAAGTAAAGCAAGGTAATAAAAAGCAAGTAATAAATAGCAATAAAAGAACAAGAAACTAGAACTCAAGACAAGCATGGGATCAATAGCCAACCCTTAAACTTGCAAGCTCAATCAAGAGGTTGCAAGATTAAGAGAAGGGTAGAGAACGCATGTGAAATGAAGCGCTAATTCCATAAGAAAATACGACCTTTGAGATCAATAACTAACCCTTAACCATTCAAGCTCAATGAAGAGGTTGAATGATCAAAAGAAAGCAAGAATCTCAAGGGAAAGTTAAACAAAAGAGAATGATGCAAAAACCCTCATCTTCATTAATCTTCCACTCAAAAAGCTCTTACTATAATTTTCATGGAAAAAGAATGAAGAAGAAGAAGAAGAACTACACAAAAAACTACCAAAGAGGAACAAAGAATGAACTTAGAATTGGACCCTTGGCTTAGCTCAATTCTGGAGTATTTATAGGCAGGGAGCTGGAAATCTAGGGCAACATTCAGAACCTACATAAAAAGACCAAATAGCCCCTGAAATTTCATCATGTGAGGCGCCAGTACGGCCGCGGATCCGCGGCCTATAACCCTATTGGGCGTGGATCCGCGGCCCTATGGTGAAGTCAGGGCATGGGCTTTCTTGTACTGCCCTGATCTGCTGTCCCCTTTTGTCTGGTACATGTATTTTCTGATAATCTTTCCAGAATATCTTCAGAATTCTTAGTCTATGATTGCTTTCTTTTCTTTACTTTTGACTTTATTTCCCTCGAGCTCCGCGCACCCATTGATTCTTGTGCAGCCCCCCTCGTGCTCTGTGCATGTCCGAGACACGAATGATCACTGTCATATGTCTTGTCTCTGGAACTGGTACTCGGCACTGGACGGATATGGATGACCGGAACCCGGCTTTTATCTGCTGTGACAGATGTTCTGTATTTGGTGTAACTGTGGAGATTTTGTCTTGATTTGCAATATTTGTACTGGAAACCTGTATTCTGTAAATATGTAACAAACACGGATTACAAGCACCTACCTATAAACACGCGAGCATAAGAATGGGCGGTATAAAATGCAATATTCTGGTATGAACATAGGACAGCCAGGGTCCTTGCGTTTTTGAGGTAAAGGTTGGGTAAGAGCATCACTTACTGCACTAGCCAAGAAAACTTTCTTGGGTACCTGTGATTTCCTCTTCTTGGTGCATAAGTCCTTCAAGATTTTAGCGTAAGAAGGGACTTGTTGGATTGCATCCAAGATAGGTATGTTAATGCTAACCTATTTGAATAACTCAACAATCTTCTCCATTTGTGGAGTTTGTTTATTGGATCTCAACCTGTTTGGAAATGGAACAATTTGAAAATTTGTTGAGTCCAATGTTTGTGGAGTAGATTGCAGAGTTGGAACGGATCCCAGTGTTGGTGTTTTCGTGGAGTGAGATGTGGGTCCGTTCGAAATAGTAGAAGAGGTAGAGCCTTGTGAAGAATTAAGAACAGGCTCTGAAGAAGATGAAGAAGAAGAAGAAGAAGCGGCGGCCGGGGTGTCATTATTATTGCCAACGTTGTTTTCCAATACCTTTTCAGATCTCAATGTAGTCACGGCACTCACATTATGATTTTGTTGTTCATGACCAACATGTGCGTTGTGTGTGTGACCGGGATTTGGCAATGGTTGAGATGGAAGCTTTCTCTTTTCTCGCTCGCTTAACGCATCATTCAGTTGTGCAATTTGGGCTTCAATTGTTTTGATGCTCTGATAATGTGAAGCAGTGTGTTGCACCAAAGACTCAATGGAAGATTGGATGCTGGCTGAGGATTGCGTAGATTGTTTTAAAAACGCACCCAGACTTCGTTCTAGCGAGGAAACCTTATCGTTATTTGGTTGAACAAAATTATTTTGAGGAAAAGAGTTGTTTGGTGCAAAATTGTTCATTTGATTTTGGTAAGGTTGGGGTTGGAAAGGTTGCTGATATTGAGTTTGTTGAGAGGCTTGTTGTTGTGGAGGAGGCCTTTGGAAATTATTATTACCTTGGAATTGTTGTTGATTTTGATTCCAGGCGAAATTTGGGTGGCTCCTCCAACCAGGATTATAAGTTGAAGAGTATGGGTCATTTCTTTGTCTTTGCTGAAAGGCAGCATTGACTTGATTCTGTCCTTAAGCAGGTGGGTTGTAAGGACACTCTTTAGTCAAATGGGATAGATCCGAACAACAAGCGCATATAGTGCGAGTGGGTAAAGCAGGGGCAGGAGAAGGCGGTGAGAATTTGCTCTCAATTGCCTCTAGTTTTTTCGTGAGTGCAGCCATTTCGGCCATCATTGCAATCGACATATCAAGTTGATGTATGCCTGCCCTAGACTGACCTGATGAAGTAGATGAAGTGGTATGTCTAGTGCTTTCCCACTGAAGTGTTTTTCAGCAAGATCGTCGAGAAATTGCCAAGCTTCCTCGCTCGATTTAGTTAGGAAGTGACCTTGACAAATGGTTTCCAGCAACTGCTTAGTTGCTGGGTTCAGTCCTTCGTATAAATTTTGGTAAAGTTGCCATCTCTCGATACCGTGGTGAGGGCACTGAACAAGAAGGTCCTTAAATCTTTCGAAACACTTCCAAAAAAATTCGGAAGGAAGCTGGGAAAATTGATTAATTTCATTGCGAATTCTCGCGGTCTTGTAGTGTGGGTAAAACTTTTTAAGAAAAGCTTTAACAAACTCTTCCCAACTGTTTATAGAATGTGATGCGGTGCTATACAACCACTTTTCAGCTAGGTCACATAGAGTGAAAGGAATGACGCCTAACCGTATAGCATCGTCAGACAGTTGGGTGGTCTTCATCATGCCACAAACATTCTGGAATTTGTTAATGAAGATATAGGCATCTTCGGATTGCAGCCCGTGAAATTTGGGCAACATATTGATGAAGTGGGGGTTAATTTTGAAGTTGTCCCCATTAGCCAGTGAAAGTGAAAGACAAGTAGGAAGTGCGGTGCGGGTGGGATAGAAAAGATCCTGGAGCGAGATTCGTTGGGGCGCTTAAACAGGTGGTAAAGGGTTGTTAGGATTGAATCCTGACATCTGTTTAGATGATGAAGGTAAAGAAGTGGAGGGAATTTCGACTTCGGAGTCGAACACGTCGTCGGTAGGCACTAACGAGACACGGACTAAACGGGCGTTAGTGTCCCTAGTCCAACTGGACATACACTAAATAAGGTGTAGTGTAGTCAAAAGTAGAGTGTAAGGGTGAGAAAACGGCAATGGAGAAAATGAGGGTGAAAGTGGGGTGCAATGGATTTATAGCGACAAATGGCAAGTTTTTGTATAAAAATTTATGGTTTTTTTTATAAAGATTTTTGCAAAAGATTTTGTATGGAATTACAACACACTTTCAAGCAATCACAATTTGAACATGCACAATCAAGCCTAGAGCTAGGTTCTCCTAAGTCAACTAGACTGCTCCTAACTGGTCCAAAGGGCAAGTTGTGAGATATCCCTCGAATTGCCTCTTCACCGCCAATTGTGGCCAGGTAAGCACAAGTAAAAAAAGGAAGGATCCGCTCATGAATCACCGTAAGACAGGCCTTTTAAAATTACCTTTCCTACTTGTCTAGTCTAGGCACCACAAAGTCAGGTTTAGATAAACGACCGATTGCCCACAACCTTCCTTTGTCCTAATGAGCGCGACCGTCCTTATTGGCTGAGTCTAAATATTTTTTTAATTAAGTCGAGGGTTGATGCATATGCTTTTTGTGATTTTTTAGGTCCTAGAAAGGGTAATGAAATCCCCACCCAATCTGGATTAGTGTTATAGCCCCTTAAAAGTCCGTTTTAAAAATGCAAAGCTGTAAACACACAAAAATATAAAACACTTGCCAAATTTTTTTTTTATTTGCGGCGCAAAGAATCCTACACAAGATTGATTTATTGAAGAGGGGGAAGAAGTATTGCGCAAAGAACCCTGCAGGAAAAATTTTCAGTGGAATTCAGGGGGTTTCAAAGAAGACAAGAAATACTCACAGAGGGATTTGAAGGGCTGACGTCAGCAAGAGGCCGCAGATCCGCACGGTCAAAAGCTTGATACTACGGTGGTTCCATGGTAGGTAAGTTGGTTCAATCCTCCAAAATTCTTCTGTTGTCTGTTGTGGTTCTCCTCTGTCAGTTCAGATCTTCTGTTTCCTGTTTTGTTCACTGGTTTTGCTTCAGATCTGAATCTGTCCTTCTTCCTTTCCTGCGCAATTCATACAAAACCCTTCAAAAAATAACAAGATGATATTTTTTTATGTTTTTATATTTTTCAGTTTTTATGATTTTGGGCGAAGGTTATGCTTAGTTTCCATTAGACTTTTCAATTTTAATTAACCCGAAATTTAAAAAAGAAAATAACTACCGTGATCCCTAGCAACGGCGCCATTTGATTAAAATTTCTTTTGCGTACGTGCGATTTAAAAATTAAAGTTAAGAATACCGCAATCAATAACGATGTCGCTTGATAGCTAGCCGATTGAGTACGGGTCGGTCCACAGGGAAAACGTGTTCTTTTCCAATTGTTCAAACGAGTTAATTCCTATTTTTGGTAGGTTTTGATTTTTATAAAAACTAAGATTGAATTTGATTTGGATTAAAACCTTGCAAGGGTTAGGATTAGGTTAGTTTGGAAAGTTAATTCTGTAAGTCTACGGTAGCGCCCCGGCCAATAATCTGAGGCCAAACGCGGAACAAAAACTTTTACAACTGGCGCTATCGCATACTATAACCCGGATTTTGCCATTAACGCTAAACTAACAAACTATAAAGAGGTAGAAAGGCTATACCGATCGATCCGTGTCCTTCGGTCTTTAGCCATCATCCCACGCTCCTCGCTGCAACTCGGATCTTCTTATCGAGGTGGCACCACGTCAACGAGTCTTTATACGGGCTCTCGCCTCTATACCGAGGCAACTCGAACATGAAGTATATTAACCGACATGTCCAAGATGAAGTAGAGAATGAGTGGAATACTTTGGCTCAAACACCCTAGGGTTCTCATCACATGAGAGGGTTAGGGTGGAGGTTGAAGAAGATGCTAAGGTTTGGAGAGTGTAAGCTCAAGAAATGAATCAAGTGAGCAAAAGAACCAAGCATCAAAAATTGCCTTGGCTGTCCAAATATTTTTTGTGTGATATATATAAGGTTTTATTTTGGAGAAACAAAGAAAATATCTCCAACCCAACCCTAAAATATCTCACCCAAAACAAACATCATTAATTCTTTAATGACTCACTAGATGACTCATAACATGAGTCATTAGTGAACATTCTAGAATTAACGAGTCACACCAATGAGTCACACTTTCCAAAATCCATTTAATCATTTAAACTAAAATGATTAACCAAAAAGAAATGCATCTTCTAAAGTATTCTCGTAACGGATTGCGAGAATGCCCCTCACCTGTATATACATACCTGTATCCGTATTCCGACCGAATACGAATACGAGAGACTAAAATATTCCGACTCAATATAATACTTGGATCTGGCTTAAACCAAAGCCCACCAGTATTATCTGTCCGAAATATGACACGTGCACATATGCACGTGCATGTTCGAACCCTGCCATAAAACCATACGGCCTCTACAACGTTTTGCCCGAACTTGGGAAACTATCTATGGGGGACTCTAAAGACTCGTCAATACCCTGGCAGTGGGTTTAACCACAAGCACATCAGTGGCACTAGCTGTGCGTAACTGCTGCCTATGTATTGATCGAAAAGGAAGCCGATGAGCGAACTCCTCCTGGAACCCTACTGAGCCTATCAGTGACAATATCCATACAGTCCGGTCCGTTCGTGTATGAGTATCGCATATCTGGCCTAGGGGCTGGTAACGTCAGACCCCCAATAGCTGTATAAGTCGTGTCGGAGGTTAGCCCTGAACACCCTGAGAAACTACCGGAATACCTACCAGTAATCCTCACCTGCCTTGGCCAAGGACTTGGTGTAATGGCTCTCCTAGACACAGCGCGATCTCATCCCCAATATCGGGAGAGACGAATCCCCTGCCGATCCGCTCACTGCCCCTATGTGGCTCGGGACTGTACCCAACTAAAACCTGTTTGCACGACTCCTTTGAGCCGTGGTAGGGTAGTAATCTAAGCACAGTGGGAACTCACACGACACAAATGATGACCTCAGGTCGATGAACTAACCTGTACACATGTCACCAGGAAACTACTATCTGATGCTAGGTATAATACCAACTAGCAGGTTCCCGGCGAGTCCTGTCCGATGCACTCATAACCCAATGAGCACTTGTATACATCTTAGGTGATCCAACTGTCACCAATGGCTTATGATATTGGCCACCGCCCTTTGTCGTGGTCTCGACTGTATACACTAGTCTACTCTGGAGTATCAATGTCCTGTCTCGAAACTCCCACGACTAGGGACCACATTTATGGATGTGCTTATGGACTACCCAACTCTCACGTATATGATCGCCATCATACTGTTGGTAGTCAAGCAAGAATCCTAAGGGCTCTATCAATGTGTAATAGTGATCATGTCACCTAAAGCTGTACACGATGATAAAGGCAAACCAGATAGCATACTATCATCTCGAGTAAGACTATCCTACCGGTATAGGTCCTCCTCAATCATTGCAATCACGTGCCTGCGATCCAATAATTGACTTTGAGGGCACTACTACCAACAAATTCTACTCACTGCTTCCTTTGCCCTAATTAAGAACATAGGTGTTAAGGTAATAATTAACAAAGGGGATTAGCATGACAAGGAAGAAACTCCGTTTCTTCCTTTCGGTCCTTGTCCGTCCTTTCTTAACTCTTAGCTCTAACCTCTATGTAAATCAACCACAACCGGTCTAACTAGGGAATCACCGCTATCCTGTGGGATAGGGTGCCATAGTGAGTGGTGTGTGTTTGATTAACATAGAGTCCTAATTTAAAGTATTATACGGGCAAGAAAGGAGTGAGAGATTTCCATCTCTCAAACCTACCCAATCCTAACTCTAATATGTGAGGAACTACTCACTCATATGGGATATTATGATGAAGTTCATTTTTATAATTTTCTTTTAATTAACGTGCAGATAATAAAAGACAGATACGAAAATTGCGGAAATTAAATTGCAGATAAGAAAATTCAAGATAAAAAACTTACTTTTATTGACACCTCTTGACGATTACAATGGAACTAAAATTTAATCTTGGAATTAAAAAAGGCATGCCCCAAAAGGGGTTGTAGGCTTTCCTATTTATAGATAGAAGAAACCCTAGGGTTTACATCTGATCCACATTTAAAATTTCAAAACTACCCTAAGAATGCCGGGTCAAAGCACCGACACCCATCGACACGTGCACCGACATGTGCACTGCACGGCCGTGGATCCGCGGCGGAATGCCATGTTTGGCCGCGGATCCGCAGCCATATGGTGGGGTCTTGAGTTCATTTTCTCAGGGCTGGTTCATGTTACTTTTTCCTTTTGTTTTCTTCACTTGGTTCTTCTGAATATTTTCTAGTTTCTTCCAGATTTCCAACAGTGCAGAATTTGTGGACTTTTACCGTTGGCTTCGCGTTGAAGGCTTGAATCTTGTGCTGCCCTTGTAATTTGTGTATTGAACTATTTGCTGATCTTCGTTTGTTCCTCAAACTGGTAGGTGGCATCTTGCTGATTCATCTTTTTTTTGGTCGTAGTCTCACATTTGTAGCGTCTTTTCACCATTTTCACTGTATTGTTCTGAGAACCTGTAACCTGCAACTATTTAGCAGACATGGATCAAAAGCACCTATTTATTTGCAATATGATTAAGAACGGGGAATATAATAATGCAAAATTCTGATATGAACACATGTCGCCTAGACGAAGTTAAAAAGTTCGAACGAATGTCAGAAAACCCATTTTTCCAAGTTTAAAATATTCGGAGGAATATGCAAGTAATTCTGTGGGCCCTCTAGAAGAATGAAACCCTAACTCGACATGATGACCATGGACCCGCTTTTGAACCTTAGGGTTTACGGCAGTCTAGCGGTGCCATCAGTGAGGCTTGGGTTTTCCCTTCTACGGCTGGTCCAGAGGTATTGTGGTATGTACCAGATATTTTTAGACTATGCTCAGGTGTTGAGCTTTCGGAAAATTTTGGGACTTTGATAACTCGATCGAAAGGTTTAACGTCGTCCGGATATCATGTGAGATCAGCAAGCTGACCAGCTTCCGATAGAGGACCTCACCCAGATGCGTTGTGAGTTGATAGAGAGCGGACAAGTATTGAGTATTCCTCCGATGGTTGGGACGAGATCCCGAGGACGTGTTCAGCCAGATATCTTCTACAGAGTGATGAAGATACCGAGTTCGTAATTTCGAGTCCGTGTGAGAGATTCCGGATTGACTGTAGCCGAAGACCATTGCAGTACGCAGATAGCACGACGTGACATCGAAGTGGATGATGGTACAGACGAGTGGAGCCAGAGGTTCATGCGAGATGCTGACGAGATGTTGCTACTCCCCGTCGAGATTAGAGATCTGATGTGTATATAGAGGCGTTGGGATACGGCCAGTTCCCGAGGAAATGTTGTGCTGCGAACGCAGATGTCCAAAAAATGAGAAAAGATTATGCAAAAGTACCAGCCTCCGTACAGTTCAGCATAGGAGAGATCGGAAGAGACCTTGAGCAGGATTCCTTCCAGGACACTGCTGCAATGAGATTTGCACTCAGGATCAGTTGTGTCACGTGTATTCAGAGGACCAGAGGCCGACGCCAGTGACGTGCTGCTTTATGAATGGTCGTAATGATTGGCCGAGAGATGACCAGACAAGTGCTAGAGCGGAATCATTCCCGTTAGCACACCTGACCGGGCCGATGAGATGATGGATTGCGAGATTAGTGAATCCATAGAGAAGATAAGGACCCAGAACTGAGGACGCCAGACCGTGAGCAGGAGGCAAGCGGATATTCTTGTTCTGCCGGTTTTAGGCGCACCGATTTATTTTTCGACATTGTAGGAGGTCTACCTCAATGTCATTTATTGCGATTTGCGGTTGTGATCCGAGTATCACACTTATATCGCTTGGATTTGAGTTTTGATGATTGAGCTTTATGATATTGTTTTCATGCACTATGTCTGCACCTGCTGGGTATTTACATTTTGTGCATGGTTATCGCACTTGATATATATTTTATACACCATTGTGTTGATTTGCGATTTGTGCATATCCATCGCATTTGATGTCGATTTTGTACCTTCGTAGCATGTGTTTATGATTTCGTGGATTTCATATGGATGATTTGATTTTTGCACTCGGTATAGCTTACATGTGCTTGCAGTGCATTGATACGTGTTTTGTGCACACAGTTGCATGCGTTTACGATTTTATACATCCTGGTGCACTCGGTGTTGCTTTTATACGCATTTGAGTTATGGATTTGTATTTCGTCCACTTGATGCACTGTATTCGTATTTCGTGCACTGGATGCACTGTATTCGTATTTCATGCACTGGATGCACTGTATTCGTATTTCGTGCACTGGATGCTCTGTATTCGTATTTCGTGCACTGGATGCACTGTATTCGTATTTCGTGCACTGGATGCACCAGATTTACACTTCGTGCATTTGTTGCACTAGAATTTCATTTCGTGCAATTGTCGCGCTAGATTTATATTTTGTGCATTTGCTGCACCAGATTCGTATTTTGCATATTAGTTGCACTGGATTTGCATTTCTTGCATTTGTTGCACCGGACGGGTATTTGTGATTTTGTCGCACTGGATTTATACTCCATACCTTGGTTGCACCCGATTTCTGTCCTTGAGCATTCGTTTTACCAGATTTGTATTTTCGTGCGCGTTTGTATATGATGTTCGTTTTCGTGCATGCTAGGGCACTAGATGTTTCTTATGAACCTGACGCACTTTGGTTGGATTTTTGCGCATATTAGGCGCTTGATTTTGGATTTTTGTACGCATCGGATGCACTTGAGTGAGATTTTACTCATGCATGTTGGATGCACTTGATTTAGATTTCTTTCGTGCATGATGGATGCACTTGATTTGGATTTTCGCTCATGTTGGGCGCATGATATAAGAAGTGGTTTTATGCACACCGGATGCACTCAATTGTGATTTTCATTCGTGCATGTTAGTTGCACCGGATGCACTCTAGATTCACTTGATATTGTTGTCGTGCACACCCGTTGCACTGGACAGATGATTTCGTACACAATCGTTGCACTTAGTTTTGGTTTTTTGTACATTCGTAGCACTTGTATTTAGGTTTAATTTTCGTGCGCACCAGATGCACGTGATTATTGGATACGCCTTTTGAGGCTGATTTTTCTTTTGAGCACTTTGTTTTCATGTTGGGCACTATATTGTGTAGTAGCCAAACAGGACTGATCTGAGGACATTACCTGAGTAGTTTGCATGCATTAAAGTTTAACCAGAGGTTTTCAAAAAGGGCTATAGTCTCTCTATTTCTTACGTGTCTGTGAGCGACACGAACGTTTACAAAAAGAAACCCTTTTGGGATGTTTTAGAAACGACGGAACGTTTATTTAGCAAAACATATATTATTATCTTACAAGTGAGCGTCCGTCACTTATGCCGTGAGCTACACATCACGCGGCGATTCAGAAAAGATTTGCATGTATTTTATTCAAATTTTGGAGTTTTTCAAGGATGCGTACTATATACATATTATAGTATTTGACTAGTGTATGTTGGATTTCAGTATTGGATTTCGAGATCTGTATCTCCATTGTAACCCCGAGGATATGTGTGCAAATACGATGATTTGCATGACGCTTGACGGAGTTCGGTTTTTGACTTTTGTACTCGTTTTCATGCGCACTTGACGCGCTGTGTTATTCTGTATCTTCCGTGATTTCGAAGCCCCGTTGATTTGAGTTGATTATTGAAATGTTTTAGCATTTAGGGGTTTAAATTTAAATTCGGGGACCGAATTTATTTAAGGGGGGAAGATTGTAACATTTCGGAAAATATAAAATATTATTTTTGGAATTTAATATTAAAATAATATATTTCCCGAAAACTGCCCGATTTGTGAAATTGGGGTTTTCGAAAAAGGGTATAAATATATACCGATAATTGTGAAATAAATGAAAATTAAAATGATTTATTCATTTAAATATATATTTAAAGGATTTGGCATTTTTAAATTTTATTATATGCAGTTTGAATAAAAACCCGATTAGTTCACTCCCAATCGCAATTAAGCCAAATCCGTGTTTCTACAGATTTCCCATGGCTAGTGCACCATGTCATGTTACATTTGGTTACATGTTGTTGCATTTGTGTTGTTTTATGAGCATTATGTGATTTGGTTTGAAATTTAAAAGAGAAAAGAAAAAAAATGAAAAGGGTTAAAAAGGTGAATGATTGGAGAGAGAGAGTGTGTGAGAATAAGTGAGAGAGAAGGGGGGCTGCTGCCATACACATTCCCTATCATTATCTCCTCCTTCTTCATCTTCCTCCAACCTCACATCCCTCCACTTCTAACTCTAGATCCATCTCCAAATAATCCCCAAAACCTTATACTCCCTTCACAAAAATTAATCCTCATCTCTTCCTCTATACATTGGACCAAGCAAAGTAGGATTTTGACAACTTTGGGACTTCTAGGGTGTTGCTTGGGTGTAACCATGAGGTATATCTCTTTTCATTTAGTGTAGTTTTGATTTCCTAGCATTTTGTTTAAGTTTAGAAGTCGTTTAGTGATGGATTGTGAAAGCTTTGAAATTCTAGAGAAGGGTTTGGGAGATTGATGATGTTAGTGGCTGTCAGTAAGACTTAGAGGTGATTCTTGACCTGGACCATAGCATAGAAACCAGAATACGGATTTAGGATTTTAGCTGTATCGGTTTTGTGAGGAATTGTGAGCCTACAGTGAATCTGGAGCAACCCGGGGAATTTTTGAGGAAACCAAACAATACCAGGGACCAAATTAGGGTACTAAGAGACCACCCCGACCATACGAACCCAAACGGAGACCATGGGGCCGAGCAGGCCAGATTTTTAGGCCAAATGGGCGACCTCATTGGAGGGGTTTAGGTCTAGGTTGGTCCAGTAGCTCATATACACTATATACAACACCCTACATTTGTTTGTGCAACTCCTTTTGGCCTGAGTCAAAATCCGGGAGCACATTAGTGTGATTTTTAGATATGTTTTCCGTATTTTGAATGATGAGTTTTGATATTTGGACTTGTATTTTTTTGTTTAATGTTTGTACATCAAAGACTAGGGGTAATTTGTTGGTTTTGCATACGTGGGCTATAAGTTCTAACTTATAGGCGATCCGTGTGCCATTTTGGTTTCCGGACTTGATGTTAATAGCGATTGCGATTGTTTATTATTATAGGTACCCTCGTGTAGATTCCAAGGCGACGGGGCATGGCGTCATCAACTTCGACAAGCAAGGATCAAGGTGAGTAGATCAATATCTACGGAGGAAGTCGGGTGGATGGCGTATAGCACCCCCGCAAAGTTTTGGTGGAACCGATTTATATATAGATTATGGTTAATGAAACTTTTAATAGAAAACTATAGATAGAGTAAAAAGGTAGTTAGAGAACTATATTATAAACTAAGGATAGTTAGAAGTGATATGATACGACTAGTATGTGATGACGGGATTTGAGGATGATATTTGATGATATTGTCGTTTAGGGTACTATAAGACTAGATAGTCGAGGTAGATGTGTCATCTGAACCATACCTATTTCCAAACCGAAGAATCGTACGCATCTTTTAAACAAATACCTTGAGGGACGTTACGGATTTTCAAATGATATCTTTTCCTTAAAAACACCGTAGCCCCTACTTTCAAAACTACGATTCGCATCTTTCAAAAACTGTTTGTATGGTTCGGGTGTGTATGTTAGATTAGATACGTATACTTATAGTAAAGGTAGAATGTATTTGTAAAATTGAATTGATGTGGGATATAAATGCGATGAAAAGAATATATGGCATGATATGATGATTTGATGATATGTTGGTATTCGGATGCGAGTCGATTGAGATGATTGATACCCTGCCGGTCCCCTGATATGAGATTGTTGCGGATGTGACCTGGGACATAGGTATATAGAGATATTTATATATGTTGTGAATCGTGAGTGATAGTCGTACGAGACGTTAGGTCCGTACCCTCCTCGTCTTATAGGTTGATAGGATCCCTGATAGCTTAATGCCGCCGTACGATGATTTTCCGTACGTGATGAGTTTAACTTGATGTTTGATCCATACCCTTGACTAGAGGCTGCCGTGCGATGTATTGTACCGTGCGTGTTGTTGTGAGGCTATATGCTGATTGATAGATCCACCGACTCGATCTTGTAGACACGTATACCTTATAGCTGGTAGCTGATGATTTACCTTATGCTGCCTTCAAGTTATTCACATTGCATTAGTTATACCTGTGCTAGTACACCTGCACCTTTATCGATGATGAGTATGTTACACTTACACAGATTGGCCGACTCACATACTTCATCATCGATAATTGCCATGCCACTACACAGTAGGATTGCTGCATCATGATATGACTCTTCGCATAACTTACTTGCGTATATACCCACTTGTACATCCATATTGGCGCACATACATATTATACACTCATACTTGCGTATATACCCACTTGTACATCCATATTGGCCCATATACATATTGTACATTCATACTTGCGTATATACCCACTTTTACATCCATATTGGCGCACATACATATTGTACACTCATACTTGCGTATATACCCACTTGTACATCCATATAGGCGCACATACATATTGTACACTCATACTTGCGTATATACCCACTTGTACATCCATATTGGCGCACATATATATTGTACACTCATACTTGCGTATATACCCACCTGTACATCAATATTGGCACACATACATATCTTGTTCATCCATGTCTACGTACATACACATTTGTACATACAAAGATGATGCTGGCTTTGATTTTGGAGAATTGGGGACCACATGCTATATTTTAAAAACTGGATCCATTTAAAAGAGTGTTTTTCCCTTAATATGTCATATCACTGTTCCATGTTGCATGATATTCGAATATGCTTACATTTTTATCCTATATCACATACATCATGCTTTATGATTATACACATTGAGATATTTTATTTTCATGAGATTTCTGGATTTGAGAACCGTGATTATTTCAAAAGAGAGTATGTATTGTTTTAAAAACCTGGTTTCTCTTGATATGATATTTCAGTGCGTCCACCATGTGTTTTCTCGTTTCTGAGAGTGGCATGTGAAACCCGATTCGAGGAGCGGTAGGCACCGTCTGCGGGTACATGGTGGACCCGGTGAGGTACCCCGGGGCAAGAAGACTCGTATTGTTAGACGGTGAGCCTGGCAGGAGAGCACTACCTAGCGATGATAGTATTTGGACCCGTCGGTTATCCAGAGGATACCGACTGGAGTCATGAGATGGATATGAGGGCGGACCAGAGTAGGCGGCGCCTGAGATGAGATACATATGAGGGCCGATTTGAGGATGCGGCGCCTGAGATATGGGGATTTACGTGTCGATGCTGGACACGAGTTTCATGATGTTTTCGAGTGTCTATATTTGACACTCAGGTTCCATGATTTTGAGGTGTCGCGAGGGACACCCGTTGATTTATATCCTCATACTTTTATGCATATGCTTTTATGATATTCACAGACATTGATAATATGGTTGGACGAGATCCACTTGCATACATACATTGATTATATTGTTGGATTATATCCGCATACATATAGGTATTGATTACATTGTTAGCACATATACAGATACGGTCACCCTAGATATCATATTATTACCTTCATGATATAGTTGACCTAGGAGTCGTTGTTTATTCGATTTCTACTTGTAGATATTTTTATACTCATGATTTGGAAACTCACCCCCGTTGTGCCACAGTTCATGCAAGTTGACCGCTTGGATCAGTAGCGGCTTCGCTGGCACATAGCTTCATTTGGTTATTTTGCAGTGGTAGGTGGGACATTTATATCGTACCCACTCTTGTATTTATTATTCATATTGTATCTAGTCAACTCTATCAAATCAAACTAGTATTTGTATAAGTAATGAGACTTAGTGAGACTTGTAGTTGCGAGACTTGAGCGATGGGTTTTATGTTCGCCTTTTGGGTTGATGTCTAGCTTATTTATTTATCTTTTGCGGTGAACTTCGCCGTTGGACATTGTATACTTATATATACTGTCTTGCGTGGTTGTGATCCGCCGTTTGGCGAAGAGCTAGCTCCCGCTTGGGGTTGCCTTTATTATCATTATGTATTATGGTTTTGGATCAAAATATACAAAGGAGGTGCTGCCCAAATTTTTAAAAGACGAAACATGTTTTCAACTAGTAAGATAAGCTTGCGTTTTTCATGTTCCACTATTTATGCATCTAATAAAAACTTTTGATTTCATTATACCCTTATTTCAAAACTTCACCTCTTTTATTTTCTTAAAAAGGTTTAGATTTCTGGGTTTCAGCTTACTTGAATTACAATACGCCTTTAGACGTTGCGTGATTTAAGTGCTGGTCACGAGCTAATATTTCGGTTCGTGATAGTAACTCGGGACTGTACCCAAATACCACCGTTTTGCGTGATCTCTTGAACGTGGTAAGGTGGAAATCAAAGCACAGTGGGAATCACACAAGACTCTATGACGATCTCGGGTCGACAGACTAACCTGTACCAGTGTCACCAGAGAACTGCTATCTGACGATAGGTATAATACCTTCTAGGAGTTCTCGGGCAGTCTGTCCAGTGTACCCAGTCTCCACTGAGCACTCGTATACCTTCTCTGATGTCAAACACCAATGGATGTGGGATCATCCATCGCTAATCATATGGGCCAAAAAGCGCATACGCTAGTCTACTCTAGAGTATCGATGCCCTGTCTCGATACTCCCACGACTAGGAACATTTAAAGGATGTACTTGCCGACTACCTCTGGCCCACTAGTATGATCCGCATCATAATCCTTGTAGTCAAGTACTCATCCTAAGGGCTTTATCAACATGTAATAGAGAGACAATAAAAGTACATGTTAAGATAAAATGCAACTAGATAGCATACTATCATGTCGAGTAAGAAAGTCATCCCTATATATGTCCAAGCATCCACTAAAGTATACATCACATGTACAGTAATGGCCTCTAGGCATACATATAACAAACAATCTCCCACTTGCACTGTAAGTCCACGGTAGCGCCCCGGCTGTCTAACAGACGCCAAATGCGGAACAAAAACTTTTAACAACTGGCGCTATCGCGTACTATAACCAGGATCTGCCATTAAAGCTAAACTAACAAACTACAAAGTGGGCAGAAATGTTATACCGAACGATCCGAGTCCTTCAGTCTTTAACCATCATCCCACGCTTTGTTGCGGCTGCTCCGATCTCCTGAATCTCCAGTCTTATCGTCCAGGTGGCACTACGTCGACGGATCTTTAAACGGGCTCCCGCCTCTGAACCGAGGCAACTCGGTCGTCAAGTTTGCTAAAAGAGACGACCAAGATGATGTAGAGAATGAGTAGAACACTTTGTCTCGTTACGTCCAAAGCTATGGACGAACGGTTAATGAAGTTGCCATTTGAATCGGGTGAAATGAGAATTGTAGCTATCTAATTTCCATACACCAAAACACTATCATAATCTTTTCCCTCAAATGAACAACCATCTATCTTCAAGGAGAGGGGCCGGCCACATACATATAGGAGGGAGGTGGGTGTAGGGGAGAGGAGGGGGTGACCACAACATTAATGAAAGAATGAGTCATTTTAACCTTGTCACCAAAAACCATTAATGAACTAATGAATCGTCTAACACATCATCATAGCATTAAATGAACCATTAATGCACCCATGAGTCACTAATCCTAGTCACCATCCTAGTCATCATCTAGAAGCTTCCACACTCATCTCAAGAAAAGATAAATCCGCATTTAACCGAATGTTAAATACGGCTGATAGTAAACTGGAAACTGGCAACTTCCAAAAGTGATCCTGAAACGAATTTCAGGATAACCCCGTAACAGTATAAACATACCCGTATTTGTATTACGACCGAATACAAATGCAACTGAGACAAAGATATTATATCTACACAGTATAATACTGGGATCCGGCTTGAACCAAAGCCTACCAGTATTATCTGCCGGAAAAAACGACACGTGCGAAAACGCACGTGCATTTTCCGAACCCTACCATAAAACCATATGGCCTCCACAACGTTTCGCCCGAACTTAGGAAAGTGTCTGTGGGGGACTCTAATGACTCATCAACACACTGGCACTGGGTATAACCTCTAGCACGTCAGAGGTACAAGCTGTACGTAACGGTTGCCTATGTATTGATTGGAAGGGAAGCTGACGAGCGAACTCATCCATAAACCCTACCGAGCCTAACAGTGACAATATCCGTACAGTCCGGTCCGTTCGTCTAAAGAGTATCGCATATCGAGTCTAGGGGGGATAAAGTCAGACCCCTAATAACGCGATAAATCGTGTCGGCATGAAGCCCGTCACCATCCGAGAAACTACTGATCCAAATCAGTAATTCTCCACTACCTCGGCCGAGGATTTCTAGTGATGGCCACCCGTGCACTGTGCGACATCAACCCCCAATACCAGGAGAGACGAATCCCCGACGATCCACTCGCTGCCTCCATGTGGCTCGGGACTGTACCCAAAAAATACCTGTTTGCACGTCTCCTTTGAGCATGGTAGGGTAGAAATCAAAGCACAGTAGGAACTCATAAGAGACAAATGACAATCTCAGATCGACAAACTAACCTGTACACATGTCACCTTGGAACTGCTATCTGACGATATGTATAATACCAACTAGCATGTTCCCGGCGAGTCCTGTCCGGTGTACTCATAACCCTATAAGCACCTGTATACATCATAGGTGAACCAACTGACACCAATGGCTTGTGAGACCGGCCACCGCCCCTCGTTGGGGTCTCGACTGTATACACTAGTCTACTCTGGAGTATCGATGCCCTGTCTCGAAACTCCCACGACTAGGGACACTTTAAGGATGTGCTTATAGACCCCAGCTCCCACGTATATGATCACCATCATACTGCTGGCTGTCAAGCAGAATCCTATGGGCTCTATCATCAAGCAATAGTGAACTAAGGCATGTATACGATAATAAAGACAAACCAGATAGCATACTATCATCTCGAGCAAGACTGTCATATCGGTATAGGTCCTGCCTCAATCTTTGCAATCACGTACCTGTGATCCAATAATTGACTTTGAGGGCGCTATCTCCAACAATTGCACTAAGGCCATTTGTTGCAGTATCTCATACTCAACGTCCTATAGAAGTCTCTCTAGGGTAAGGCCTTTGTGAGTGGATCTGCTATGTTACCCTTCGGGTCTACCCTCCTAACCTCGATCCCTTGGAGATCAACCATCTCCCTGATCAGGTAATACTGTCCTCAGAATATGTCTGGATCGCTGATGGAACCGGTGTTCCTAGGCTAAAACCATAACTCCATTGTTGTCACAATAACAGTTATTGGATGCTCAATGGTAGGAACCATGTTCATCTCATGAACAAGAAATGCCCAGACAGCCACTTTGGCAGCATCGTTGGTAGCGATCTATTCAGCCTTTATCGTCTAGTATGCCACGGTATCTAGCTTGGAACTCTTCCAACATACCTTCCCTCCACTCAGGGTAAAGACAATGCCTGTGACTGACTCTCAGTCGACCTTATCACTCTAGAAGCTCGAACCAAGAACATTCATTTAGTGCTTCTCAAGTACTTAAGAATGTCCTCCACAGCTGTCTAGTGATTCTCCCAAGATCCGATTGATTCCATATCACTACACCTAGTGAGTTAGCTACATCTGGTCTGGTACATAACATCGCACACATGATAGAGCCTACTGCTGAAGCATAGGGTATCCCTTGTACGCGAGCTCTCTCCAAATCAGTCTTAGAAGACATCTTTTTAGAGAGTGTGATCCATGAGTAAGTGGGAGAACCACCACGCTTAGAATCCTCCATACTAAACCCCTTAGTATGGTGTTAATGTACCTGGATTTGGGACAATACCAACATCCACTTAGATCTATCACCATAGATCATAATTCACAAGATGTAGTAGGTATCATCCAGATCTTCCATGGAGAACCTTCGTGATAAGAGGAGCTTGACCGGGTGTAGCATAGGAAACCATTTCCTATCAATAGTTTGTCATCTACGTACAATACGTGGAAGACAACCTTACTCTCTACAACCTTCTTGTATATACAAAGTTCATCTATCTTTTTGATAAAGTCAAACTCTTTGACTGCCACATCAAAACAGATGTTCTAACTCCGCGATGCGCGCATTGATCCTGATGGACTTAAGCATAGCTTTGAAAGTCTCAACTTTTCCATCTACACCAAGAATCTTCTCAAGATCCATTTTCTCCCAATGGTTTTTACCCCTTCAGGTGCAACATGCAAAGTCATACTTTGTTGGTGTATATGGATTCCATCTTTGATCGCATAGCATCCAGCCTTTGCACAGAGTCCCCACTCATGATGGCTTGCCTGAACCTAGTTGGGCCATCATCTACCATGATGCAATCCTCGCTCCCACTGTCACCGAGAAGACCGCAGTATCTCTCAAGTGGATGAGGAACCCTACCAGATTCACGGAGAGGCTGAGGTTCGTTGGAGACTATTGAATCCTTTGGTTTCACCAAATCATCAGCTGTTAGTTTGTCTAGCTGGAACTCCTTCCAGTTCTACCTCATGACCACTAATTTATTCACAAGAAATTCCTTTTTCTGAAAAGGTGGCATGCTGAGAAACAAAACTCCTTTTGCTCCTCAGTCTGGTAGAAGATATACCTTCGCAAAGGTTTGGGATATCCAACAAACTTACAGAACTGACCTTGCCTCAAGCTTGTCCGGATTTTGCTTTTTAACATAGCCCGGATAACCCATATCTTAACTTGTTTAAGAGATGGTCTCTTCCCATACCATATCTCATATATAGTGGTAGGCACTGATTTGGATGGAACCCCATTCAATAGGTATGCAGCTTCTCAAGTGCATAACTCCAAAAGGAAACAGGTAACTCAGCAGTACTCATAATAGAGTGCACAATATCTCATAGGGTGCGATACCTCCGCCCCGATTCACCGTTGTGCTGTGGTGTATACGAAGGAGTAAGCTGAGAGAGAATCTCATTCTCCGTTTAGAAACTCCAGAAACTCCATGCGCAAGTATTCGCCTCCTCAATCACATCGTAGGACTGTAATACTTCTACCCGTCTATTTCTCAACTTCAAGCTTATATTCCTTGAATTTCTCAAAAGTTTCAGACTCGTGTTTCAACAGGAACACATGTCCGAATCTAGAGAGATCGTCGATGAATGTAATAAAGTAAAAAGAACCATCCCTGGCATTTGCAGACATAGGACTATATACATCACCATGTATCTATCCCTAAGAGTTCAGTAACTCTTTCTCTGTTTCTAGTAAACGGAGTTTGGTCATTTTACCTTTAAGACAAGACTGGAAAGTATCATAAGATGAAAATTCGAACAGATTCTCATATTCATCCTTATGTAACTTAGCTGGTCATGTCGCATTGATATGACCTAGTCTACAATGCCACAAGAAGGATTCATTCATTTCTGAATTACTCCTCTTATGTGTGTTCTATATACTTTGAACTGTAGTTTGATTTAGAACGTATATGCTATTACATAACGTGCCTGATCCAATCCACTCTTGATTATGAAAAATGTTCACAACATTATCCATCAATACAAAATTATATCTTTCTTTAACTTATTAAAGAAATCGATGTAATTGTCACGACCAGAAATATGGCACGTGACGGCCCTTAAACTACGCAACGTTTACAGGCGTAACGCAATTTAAGAAAGCCGAAACCCCAGAAATCTAAACCATCAAAAGTAGTAAATGATAAGAAACATTGTTTAAACTTTTGAAAATCTCAAGTATAAATTTTTTAAGTCCAATTTACTTTCTTGAAAATTTTGGCAGCACCTCTTTTGTAAAAACTAGCCCAAAAAATGGGTACATACAAAGATAAAAGTAAAGCATCCCCAACGGGAGCAAATCCACACCAAACGGCGGAAAACAACCACCACAAGCAAATATACGACGCCGTAGCGAAGAAAAAAACGATAAAATAAAACTGTATAAAAGACATCCCAAGTCACAAAATAATATACAATCATCCTCACATCAAGTCTCTAAGTCATACATGATAGTGGTAGATGGAGAGTACAAGGTACAAGATAACAATAACAAATAACCGCAAAACCCACCTATAGCAAAACCGTGCACAGTCAGTCGTAGCGGTATCTGCAACAAAGGATGATACGAAAGATGGAAAGCCTGCCGCGACTGCCCTAGGAAAACACCTGCAAACACTATGGCACAACGAAGGTGAGTTGCCAACTCATGAATAGTAAATAACATATGCAGGTAATCGCAAGTATGCACGTACAACGCGAATCTAAAACAGGCAAGCTGATAGCAATAAGATGGAAGTATGTATGTGCAACGGTCATGAAAAGTACTCTAGCAGGTACTACTATACATGAGGCAATGCATATAAAGTAAATGAGGAGTATGGAATAAAACATGTCATTAATCACGGAATCCTGACCTCGTGACAGGACCAACGTCCATCAAGACAATCTAAATCCCAAAGTTTCTCAAATCAGCCCCCAATTTGACTCTCTTATCAAGTAAATCATATGTATCCTGAGTGTCCAATATCAAGTAAACCTCATATATCCCGAGTATCCAATATCAAGTAAATATCATATATCCTGTACAATATCAGTAGATCTCACATATCCTGTACAATATCAGTAGATCTCACATATCCTGTACAATTTTAGTAGATCTCACATATCCTGTACAATATCAGTAGATCTCACATATCCTGTACAATATCAGTATCAAATAAGTTTCATATAAGGTGAAGGTCAAACATCGACACCCAAAACATCATGAAACAAGTGTCTAGCAACGACACATAAATAATCATATATATATATATATATATATATATATATATATAGGCCCCGTCAGTCCGTATCGGCCCACATATGGACCGTAATATCGGCCCCTCTCATCGACCATATAGGCCCCTCCCTCACATCAACCATAATAGCGGCCCGATCGTAATATTGGCCCTCTCATCGACCATATAGCGGCCCGACCGAAATATCGGCCCTCTCATCGACTATATAGCGGCCCGGCCGAAATATCGGCCCTCACATCGACCATATAGGCCCCTCACATCGACCATATAGCGGCCCGACCGTAATATCGGCCCTCTCATATAATGAATAAGTATAACTGCATGAATCAATACATATATATTAGCGTCCCATTCTCCTAATATATATATATATATATATATATGCATATATAACAGCGTCCCATTCTACTGTTATATATATTTAGGAGTAAAAATATCAGAGAACATCATATGAAATCCATGAATGTAATATATGCAACATGAAACAGTAATATGAGCATATAAAGGAAAAATCGCTATTTAACTGCAACAAGTTATTAAATATATCACGCAGACTCTGATTTCCCGGAAATCAGATGCAACATCATATACAGGTGAACATGTAGCTATAACAAGGTATGTGCAACCATGTCGATATAGCAAGATATGTGTGTCCATATTTAAGTATGTATGATGTAAAAGTAGATGTAGCAAGGTATGTGTCTATACCTATCCATAATACCTTCCAGGTATATGTATGTATGTACGCCAGATGTACATGTAGCTATGTCCCATATGTGTATATAATGGTACACTACCATATAGGTATATGGGTAATTAGCATGTAAGCATGTTAGGGCATATGCGTAAGCATGTAGGTATACAGGTATGCTATATGTCATATGCACAATGAAAATAAGGACCATGTCTCAATGTCCCTAAGCAATACAATATCACATATGTATAGGTGTTGTGCATGTCATGGCAATTATTGACGGTGTGAGTGGAATACAATCAGTGCTCGTGCAACATGAACCATCAATAATAGTGTTGTGTCTCATTAATACTATGTCCGAATACAATAGGTAAATGAGATATGCAACTAAGACACACAAGCACAAACGAGTCCATATATTAAACACTACAGGTCATCTCATTTAATCAAGCCCAGACGCATAACGCCATGCGGATGATTCCCCTGTAGATGTTAAATCTACTCACCAACCATCCTGGCTAAGTAAAGCCAACTACTCGCTTCCCCTGTTCGCCGCCCGAAGTCTCCGCCTGCAATCCTGAACACATATAACAATAAAGCAAGCGTATATAAACAATCGACCAAAAATACGTATAACTACGTTTGACCGACGCACCAACTCCAAAAAACCCCTCGAGTGTCCGTTTAGTGGCTAACGCGCGTAGCGACACTACGAAACGAACTCAAGAGTAAAAGCTACAAAAGACACGAACGATATCGGCACGACCCTAGCTAGGAGCGCAAAGCGACACAACTATCATGTTTAGACCCTGATCATACCGATCGCACATTCACAACACAAGATATAACGTGGAATCAATATAATTAACGTTGAAACGTCAAAAGAAACCCACGCCCAAAATATCCGTAAATCAAGTAAGCAGTATTTATCATTTTAGCACAAAACTAGAAGTTTCACCAAAACTAGAATTTACAAACATTATCAAATAGCAAGTTTAAACCACTTATACTTTTACTAAAATTTTAGATTTCACTAATTAGGATTAGCAAAAGTTTAGTTTGTTAATTAGCTTAATTATCCGATTAGGAAAATATCATTTAACAAATTAGCAACTTGATTAAGTTTTCATTTGTCTTAGCTTATCACTTAACCATTCCACTAATCAAAACCCTAATTTGATTATCAAAATGATATCTTGAAATTCTAAATAAGAATTTAAAAGCTTAAATTAAACATCTAATTAAGCTAATTAAAGTATTAATACAAGAACATCAGCTTAGAATTAGGATTTCTACCTCAAACTTGATTTCAAAAACTAGCAAAAATCTCCAAAATAAGCCTCCAAAATCCCCACTAGAATGAAGATCCAAGCATGATTGAAGAAGAAGAACGATGGGTTTGATTTATATTTGAATTTTTATGAATTTATTTGGATTTTTCATCATTTTTTTAAGCAAAATGAGAAGAAATGAGTGGAAAAATGATGAAGGGCAGCAAGGGGGAAGGTTTTGGCCAAGTGGGGAAGAGGCTAGGGTTTGTGGTGAAGTGTGGAATTTTCTAGAAGGAAAATACAATAATTGCATAATAAAACAAAAATAGCATTAGTCACCATTTTTCTTTTCTTTAAAACTCAAAATAAATCCTAAAAATCTAGATATTTTGGATGGATGGTTTAAAACATAATTTTAGTGATTAGCTTAGCATAGAATCTCATTTGTAGTAATTAACCCACATAAAAATGTAATTACCTCAAATAAAGTGCGCAAATAAAGCATTAAAATTATATTTTATTAGGGAAAAATTCTATGTGAACCAAAACTTCCCATTGACCCCCAAAACTCGCGCACTAGCTTTATTTTAGCTAAACTAGGTGCCGAAAAGTTTCTATGGAAGTTTGATCACGATCGGGTTAAAAGGGAAAACACCGACTATTTTACCCTAAAATGGAAAAATTCACAAAACGATTTCTAAAA
The DNA here is from genome assembly GCA_030015575.1 of Agapanthus africanus. Taxonomy (NCBI): domain Eukaryota; kingdom Viridiplantae; phylum Streptophyta; class Magnoliopsida; order Asparagales; family Amaryllidaceae; genus Agapanthus; species Agapanthus africanus. The sequence goes on from CM057347.1 coordinate 300,415,790, forward strand.
CGTTACAGTAATGTTTTATATCAGGTTCGGTACGTAATAACATTTGTTTAGAATCAATGTATTTACCACTTGGTAATACAAGGTGATATTTGCCAACTGACTTGACTGCAACAATTGCACCATTCTCTACCACTTAGAGACGTATCACCCACTCTTAGTTCTCTACCTTTCAGTAGCCCATGTAACTCTTACATATGTAGGATCCTGTTCCGGTATCTCATACCTAGGACGTAGAGGATACTGAGAAAAATTTCTCGGTAACGAACACACCCGAAGATGCATCAACATGCACATTCCTCGAATGGGTAGCATAGGAATCCGGATATTCCCCTATTTCCTGCTCGGATTTATAACAATTATAAGATAGAGCGGAACCAATGTTCCCTTGCTCAGTATAATAAGCAGGTTCGGTCAATGCATCCATATTATTATCTTGATTAAGGCGTGACATGGTCGCTACCAGGAGAGAGAGAGAGAAGAAAACACTCTACGTGCGCTCTTGCAAGATTAGATTGGTTATTATTTTATCTAATCAGGATGGCTCTGTAACGTTTTAAAAATAAATAAATAAATCTTTTAGGAGAATTTTCCGATAATTGGTAAAATAAATCGTATTTTCCGTAAAACTTAACTATAATTATTTTTTTTATCATTGACTTCAAAACACCTATTTTAACTAGGTAATTTCTAGTATTTGATATTTATTTGGTGTTACGACCCGAAATATTACCTCGTGACCGGCACTTGAATCACGCCACGTCTAAAGGCGTAACGTAAATCAAGTAAGCCGAAACCCAGAAATCTAAACCTTTTTAAGAAAATAAAAGAGGTGAAGTTTTGAAATAAAAGTATGGTGAAAATCATAAGTTTCTTAAATACACAAGTAATGGAATATGAAGATGCATGTAAATTTTACTGGTTGAAAACATGTTTCGTCTTTTAAAAATTTGGGCAGCACCTCCTTTGTATATTTTGATCCAAAACCACAATACAAGATAATATAAAAGGCATCCCCAAGCGAGAGCTAGCTCTTCGCCAACCGGCGGATTCACAACCATACAAGACAGTATATATGTATACGACGCCCAACGGCGAAGATCAACACAAAAGATAATGAAAAGCAAGACATCAACCCACCAAGCGAACAAAAAACCCATCGCTCAAAGTCTCGCAACTACAAGTCTTGCTAAGTCCAACTATATATACAAATACTAGTTTCTGATTTGATGGAGTAAACTAGATACAACAGGAATAATAAATACAAGATCCAACATGTACCACCTACCAAAGCAAAACACCCGAATGCAGCTGTGTGCCAGTGATGCCGCAACTGATCCATGCGGTCAACCTGCAAGAACTGTGGCACGACGGGGGTGAGTTGCCAACTCGTGAGTAGAAAACATCATCAGGTAGAAATCAAATAAAATAACGACTCCTAGGTCAACTATATTATAAAGGTAATACTATGATATCTAGGGTGACTGTATCTGTATATGTGCCAACAATCTAATCAATGTCTATATGCATGCGGATCTCATCCACGTGTCAACCAATGACACAACAACATCATGCATGTAAATATCATAAAAGCATATGCATGAAAATATGAGAATATAAATCAACGTGTGTCCTTCGCGACACATCAAAATCATAGAACCCGAGTGTCTAGCATCGACACTTGAAACATCATGAAACCCGTGTCCAGCATCGACACGTAAATCCTCATATATCTCAGGCACCGCATACTCAGATCGGCCCTCAGGCGCCGCACACTCTGGTCGGCCCTTAAATCCATCTCACTACTCCGGTCGGTATCCTCCGGATAACCGCCGAGTCCAAATACTACCACCGGTAGGTAATACTCCCTCTGCCAGGCTCATCGTCTACACCATGAAAATCACCACTAGCCCCGGGAAACTATACCGGGTCCACCAAGTACCCGCAGACGGTGCCTACCGCTCCTCGAATCAGGTTTCACATGCCAATCTCAGAACCGAGAAAACACATGGTGGATGCACTGAAATATCATATCAAGAGAAACCGATTTTTTTTTAAAACAATACATACTTTCTATTGAAATAATCACGGTTCTCAAATCTAGAAATCTCATGAAAACAGCATATCTCAATGCGTATAATCGTAAAGCATGATGTATGCGACATATAACAGAATGTAAGAATATCCGTATATCATGCAACATGGAACAGTGATGTGACAATATCAGTATATCATGCGACATATCGTAATGATGTGAACATAGCAAGTAAATCATGCAAGGAGTCATATCATGATGCAGCAGTCCTACTGTGTAGTGATATAGCAATTATCGATGATGAAGTGTGTGAGCCGGCCAATCTGTGTAAGTGTAACATACGCTTCATCGATAATAGTGTAGGTGTACTAGCACAGGTATATGGAATGTAATGAGAATGACATGGACGTAGCATAAGTAAATCGTCAGCTAAATGCTATAAGGTATACGTATCTAACATGACCGAGTTAGTGAGTCTATTAATCGGCATCCAGCCTCACAACATCACGTACGGTATAATCCATCGTACGGCATCCTCTAGTCAAGGGTATGGATCAATCATCATAAAACTCATCACGTACGGTAAATCATCGTACGGCGGCATTAACCAGTAGGGATTCTATCAACCTATATGACAATGAGGGTACGGACCTAACGTCTCGTACGGTATATCACTCATGATTCACAACATTATATATATCTATATACCTATATCCCAGGTCACATCCATAACAATCTCATATCAGGGGACTGGCAAAGGTATCAATCCTCTCATATCGACTCGCATCCGTATATCGACATATCTATCAAGTCATCATATTACATTGTATATTCCTTTCATCACATTAAGTCATCTTACATCAAGTCATCTTATATAAATTTATCTTATTTGACCGATCTCATAACACATCTATCTCAATCTCGTCATATTCATCGATCTCATGTCACATCCTTATACATTTCGTTTCATATCCTATATCAATCATATCCGCTCATATTATTTTATCTCATTACCTGCCACTAAAATCTTATACTTAATCTAGTGTAACTACACACACACTCACACACACACACACACACACACACACACATATTGTGAGTTACATTCACCTTTCATTTCCTTATATACCAATTCGAGACATTATTTCTATCATATCATGTCAAAGAGTCATATTCTTATAGCTTTCATCTCATATCTCGAAATCTATATTCCATTATTCATATCATCTCTAACTGTCTTTCTAACCCTATCCATAGTTTTCTAATCTAGGTTTCCTTAACCATATTCTATATATCGGTTTCCATCAAAAACTTACGGGGGTGCTATACGCCATCCACCAGACTTCCCTCGTAGATATAGATCTACTCACCTTGTTCCTTGCTTGCCGAAGTCGATGACGCCATGCTCCGTCGTCTCGGAATCCACGCGAAGGTACCTACAATAAATACATAGTCGCAATGCTATTAAAATCAAGTCCGGAAAACCAATACGGCATACAGTGCGCTCATAGGTTAGAACATATAGCCTACGCATACAAAAATGATCAAACAACCCTCGTCGTTAATGTAAAAACATCAAACGACCAAACACAATATCAAATACTAAAACCCAAGTTTCAGAATCGTAAAACACGAAAACAGCAACCTAGGAAAACCACTCCCAGATTTCACCCTAGGCCAAACTCGAACATTTTGCACATTGGGTTGCTCTAGATATCTGATAAGGAAACTATGGTCCAAAAATCACATGAAACTACCCCGACTTGGCCGCAATTTGCGGCCAAATCCCTTAAATTTGCGGCCAGAAAAGAACCATAGGGGCTAGGGTTTCAGGTGTTGCTTCATGGTTGCCTGCACGTCTCACTATCATGGGAACTTAATTTATGGTAGTCTCGGGTCACTCCAGATTCCCAGATACACTCGCAAACTGCCAAATTTACCGATGTCGGAAAGTTCTAAGTTCGTGTTTGGGTTCTATTTTCTGTTCTAGGTCAAGAATCACCTCTAAAGTCTTGTAAACGCCACTATATCAACACATGTCCACACAAATACCCAAACCCTTCTCTTGAATTTCCAAGTTCACAAATCCACACCTTAAACCAATTCTAAACTAACTAGAATGCTAGGAAACTTAAACTAAACTAAATGAAAGGAATTATACCTCACTTGGGCAACTCAAGAAAAACCCTAGCTCGTCCAAAGTCTTCAAAATCCAACTTTGCAAGGTCAAATGTGTAGAGGATGAAGTGGGGATCGTTTTTAATGAAGGGAGTATAGGGTTTGGATGAAGATTTTGAGATGAATCTTGGGGGAGAAGGTGGAGGGAAATGAGGAGGAAGAAGGAGTTGAAGAAAATAAATGGGAGGAATATTGGCTTCCCTCTCTCTCTCTCCTACCCTCACTCTCTCTTATTCTCACCCCTCTCAAATCCATGCTTCACTCTCTCTCTCCAATCATTCTCTTTTTAACCTTCTCTTTATTTTTAAAACCAAATCACATAATACCCCCAAAACAACACAAGGGAACAACATGTAATCACAATGCGACATGACACGGTGCACTAACCGTGGAAAACTATAGAAACACGGATTTGGCTTAATCGCGATTAGCAGCTCACTAATCGGGTTTTTATTTAAACTGCATATAATAAATTTTAAAATGCCAAATCCAATAAATATCTCTTTAAATGAATAAATCATTTTAATCTCCAATTATTTCACAATATTTATACCTTTTTACGAAGACTCCAATTTCGCAAATCGGGTAGTTTTCGTGAAATATATTATTTTAATATTAAATTCCAAAAATAATATTTTATATTTTCTGAAATGTTACAATCTTCCCCTCTTAAAGAAATTCGGTCCCCGAATTTAAATTTAAACCCCCAAATGCTAAAATATTTCAATAATCAGCTCAAATAAACGTGGCTCCGAAATCACGGAAGATACAGAAATACTACAGCGCATCGCATGCGCCCGAAAACGAGTATGAAACTCAAAATCGAACTCTGTCAAGCGTCATGCAAATCATCGGACTTGCATGCATATCCTCGGAGTTATAATGGAGATACAGATCTCGAAAACCACTACTGAAATCGAATATACACTCGTCAAATACTATAATATATATATAGTACGCATCCTTGAAAAATCTCCAAAAACTAAATAAAATACATGCAAAATCTTTTCTGAATCGCCGTGTGATGCGTAACTCACGGCACAAGTGACGGACGCTCATCTGTAAGGTAATAAATATACATTTATATATGTTTTGTTAAATATACGTTCCGTCATCTCAAAAATATCCCAAAAGGTTTTCCTTTGTAAACATTCGTGTCACTCACGGACACGTAGAAAATAGAGAGACTATAGATCCTTTTCGAAAACCTCTGGTTAAACTTTTTAATGCATACAAAGTAATCAGATACTGTCCTCGGATCAGTGATATTCGGCTACTACATAATATAGTGCCCCTCATGAAAACAAAAGGCTCAAGAGAAAAATCAGCCTCGAAAAGCGTATCCAACAATCACGTGCGTCTGGTGCACACGGAAATCAAATCCAATACAATTGCTACGATATGCACGAAAGTCAAAACTAAGTGCAACGGGTGTGCACGAAAACATCTGTCCAGTGCAACGGATGTCCACGACAAAAACATCAAGTGCATCTAGAGTGCACGAAAGTCTCAACCCAGTGCAACTAACCTGCACAATGAAAATCCCAATCGATTGCATCCAGTGTGCACAAAATCACATCTCATATCATGCGCCCAACATGCACAAAAATCAAAATCAAGTGCATCCGTCATGCACGAATGAAATCGAAATCAAGTGCATCTCACATGCGCGAATAAAATCTAAGTCAAGTGCATCCAACATGCACGAATGAAATCGCATCCAATATGCACGGATAAAATCTAAATCAAAGGCATCCAACATGAACGAGTAAAATCTCCCTCAAGTGCATCCGATGCGCACAAAATCCAATATCAAGCGCCTAATATGCGCAAAAATCTAACCCAAGCGTGTCAAGTCCATATAAAAGCCCAGTGCGGTAAAGCGCACAAAAAACGAATGTCAAGTGCAACGCACACAAAAACATAACTCTGGTAAAACGAATGCTCAAAGACAAAAATCGGTGCAACTAATGTATGGAGTATAAATCTAGTGCAACCAATGCACGAAATACCGATCTGGTGCAAGCAATGTACAAAATACCGATCTGGTGCAACCAATGCACAAAAATATAAATCCAGTGCAAAAAATGCAAAAAATATAAATCTGGTGTGACAAATGTATGACATGAAAATCTGGTGCAACAAATGCACGAAATGAAAATCTGGTGCAACAAATGCACGAAATGAAAATCTAGTGCAACAAATGCACGACATGAAAATCTAGTGCAACAAATGCACGAAATGAAAATCTAGTGCAACAAATGCATGAAACGAAAATCCGGTGCATCTAGTGCAAGAAATCAAAATCCAGTGCATCTAGTGCACGAAATACAAATACAGTGCATCATGTACACAAAATACGAATCTAGTGCATCTAGTGTACGAAATACAAATACATTGCATCCTATGCACAAAATACGAATCCAGTGCATCTAGTGCACGAAATACAAATACAGTGTAACAAATGCACGGCGTAGAAACTTAGTGCAACAATTGCACAAAATACAAATCGGGTGCAACAAGTGCACGGAAACGCATCAATAACTCAAATGCGTAAAAAAACACCGAGTGTACCAAAGTGTTTAAAATCAAAAACGTGTGCAACTATGTGTACAAAATCGGTATCAATGCACTGCAAGCACATGTGAGCTATACCAAGTGCAAAAATCAAATCGAGTGCATACCACATGCACAAAAATCAGATCATCCGTATGAAATCCACGAAATCATTAACACATGCTACGAAGGTACAAAATCGACATCAAGTGCAATAACTATGCACAAAAATATAAATACCCAGCAGGTGCAGCCAATGTGCACGAAAACAATATCATGAAACTCAATCATCAAAACTCAAATCCAAGCGATATAAGCGTGATACTCGGATCACAAACGCAAATCGCAACAAATGACATTGAGGTACACCACCTATAATGTCGAAAAATAATATCGGTGCGCGCAAAACTGGCAGAGCAAGAACATCCGCTTGCCTCCTGCTCATGGTCTGGCGTCCTCTGTCTCTGGGTCCTCATTTCTCTGTGGATTACCAATCTCGCAATCCATCGTCTTGTCAGCCCGGTCCGGTGTACTAACGGAAACGATTCCACTCTGGCACTCCTCTGGTCATCTCTCGGCCATTTAGCATGACCACTCGTAAAGCAGCATGTTAATGGCGTCGGCCTCTGGCCCTCTGAATACACATGACACAACTGATCCTCGATGCAAATCCTATCGCAGCAGTGTCCTGGAAGGCACCTGTTCAAGGTCTCTTCTGATCTCGCCTATGCCGATCTATATGGAGGTTGGTACTCTTGCATAATCTTTTCTCGTTTTCTGGACATTTGCATTCTCATCACAGCATTTCCTCGGGAACTGGCCGTATCCTAACGCCTCTGTATACATATCCGATCTCTAATCTCAACGGGGAGTAACAACGGCTCGTTAATCTCTCGCATGAACCTCTTGTTCTACTCGTCTTTACTATCATCCACTTCGACGTCACGTCATGCTATCAGCGTACTGCAATTGTTTTCGGCTACAGTCAATCCGGAATCTCTCATATGGACTCGAAGATACAAACTCGGTATCTTCATCACTCTATAGAAGATATCTAGCCGAACACGTCCTTGGGAACTCGTCCCAACCATCGGAGGAATACTCAATACTCGTCCATTAACGATCAGCTCACAACGCATCTGGGTGAGGTCCTCTATCCGAAGCTGGTCAACTTACTGATCTCCTATCACATGATATCTGGACGACGTTAAACTTTTCGATCGATTCATCAAAGTCCCATAATTCCCTGAGAGCTTAACACTTGAGCACCATTTAATAATATCCAGTACATGCCACAGTACCTATGGACCAGCCATAGAAGGGCAAACCCAAGCCTCATTAATGGCACCGCGGAACTGCCGTAAACCGTAAGGTTCAAAAGCGGTTCCATGGGCATTATGTCGAGTTAGGGTTTCATTCTTCTAGAGGGTCCACAGAATTACTTGCATGTTCCTTCGAATACCTTAAACTTGGAAAAAAGGGTTTCTGACATTCGTTCCAACTTTTAACTTCGCCTAGACAATATGTGAATACCCTTCGTCTCTCAACTAAAGATAGACTAGCTATCATCAGTCGCAGCTCTTCCTGAAAGCTCCAGCGATCTCAGCTCGCAAAGTATGGAGGCGACATCCTATCAATCTCAGCAACAGCTGGGTCATCTATCTGCAAGGTAGACGACATCACAATCTTTCAGGTAGGTTGTACATCAACAGTCTTCCCACAACAGGCAGCCTCTAACAATGGCCCGATCATCCTGTGCAAAACCGAACACTCGCCTCAATCAAGAGGTCACAACACAAATACTAACTCGATACATTCCCATGTCACCAGAAAACACGATGGTCAGTCCTCGTCCATGATGAGCTCGCCCTGACCGCATCACTAGCAACAGCTTAATCTGTGCTCAAACTATGGTGACAGGAACCTCAAGCATGTATCAACAAAAATAGATCGAAGGAATAAAAGGAATCAACATCTCCAGAATGGATACATGATCATAAGGAGGAACGGAATCAGTGAGAGTATGATCATGGAAACGAATAGAATCGAGGATCTCAAATGGATGTATAACCATGGGGACGAAGAGAATCATAGATTTCAAAATATGTACATCCTAAGGTTTCTAAAGTGGAGTATCGTATCGTAAATATGTCGCGAAACATACGTACGGTACGTCACTCTACTCAAGCTACCTACTCCATCAATCAAGGTCAACCTATGAAACGAAGTTCGGGTCTAATACCCCCATGTTCAAGTCTAAGTTCCATAAGGTCAAGCCTAGGTTCTGAACTATATATACGCCCTATATTCTGCATAGTCAAACATAAACTCGAACCAAGGTTAAACCCAGCGCTCTGATACCAACTTTGTCACGACCCGAAATATAAGCTCGTGACCGGTACTTGAATCACCCCACGTCTAAAGGCATAACGTAAATCAAGTAAGCCGAAACCCAAAAATCTAAACCTTTTTAAGAAAATAAAAGAGGTGAAGTTTTGAAATAAAGGTATGGTGAAAATCATAAGTTTCTTAAATACACAAGTAATGGAATGTGAAGATGCAAGTAAATTTTACTGGCTGAAAAAATGTTTCGTCTTTTAAAAATTTGGGCAGCACCTACTTTGTATATTTTGATCCAAAACCACAATACAAGATAATATAAAAGTCATCCCCAAGCGAGAGCTAGCTCTTCGCCAACCGGCGAATTCACAACCACGCAAGACAGGATATATGTATACGATGCCCAACGGCGAAGATCAACACAAAAGATAATGAAAAGCAAGACATCAACCAACCAAGCGAACAAAAAACCCATCGCTCAAAGTCTCGCAACTACAAGTCTTGCTAAGTCCAACTACATATACAAATACTAGTTTCTGATTTGATGGAGTTAACTAGATACAACAGGAATAATAAATACAAGAGGGTTACGATCCAACATGTACCACCTACCAAAGCAAAACACCCGAATGCAGCTGTATGCCAGCGATGCCGCTACTGATCCATGCGGTCAACCTGCAAGAACTGTGGCACGACGGGGGTGAGTTGCCAACTCGTGAGTAGAAAACATCATCAGGAAGAAATCGAATAAAATAACGATTCCTATGTCAACTATATCATAAAGGTAATACTATGATATCTAGGGTGACCGTATCTGTATATGTGCTAACAATCTAATCAATGTATATATGCATGTGGATCTCATCCATGTGTCAACCAATGACACAACAACATCATGCATGTAAATATCAAAAAAGCATATGCATGAAAGTATGAAGATATAAATCAATGTGTGTCCCTCGTGACACATCAAAATCATGGAACCTGAGTGTCTAGCATCGACACTAGAAACATCATGAAACCCGTGTCCAGCATCGACACGTAAATCCTCATATATCTCAGGCGCCGCATCCTCAAATCGGCCTTCAGGCGCCGCACACCCTGGTCGGCCCTCATATCCACCTCACTACTCCGGTCGGTATCCTCCGGATAACCGCCGAGTCCAAAAACTATCACCGGTAGGTAATACTCCCTATGCCAGGCTCATCGTCTACACCACGAAAATCACCTCTTGCCCCGGGGGACCATACCGGGTTTACCATGTACCCGCAGACGGTGCCTACCGCTCCTCGAATCGGGTTTCACATGCCAATCTCAGAACCGAGAAAACACATGGTGGATGCACTGAAATATCATATCAAGAGAAACCGGTTTTTTTTAAAACAATAAATACTTTCTTTTGAAATAACCACGGTTCTCAAATCCAGAAATCTCATGAAAATAGCATATCTCAATGCGTATAATCGTAAAACATGATGTATACGACATATAACAGAATGTAAGCATATCCGTATATCATGCAACATGGAACAATGATGTGACAATATCAGTATATCATGTGACATATCGTAATGACGTGAACATAGCAAGTAAATCATGCAAGGAGTCATATCATGATGCAGCAGTCCTACTATGTAGTGATATAGCAATTATCGATGATGAAGTGTGTGAGCCGGCCAATCTGTGTAAGTGTAACATACGCATCATCGATAATAGTGTAGGTGTACCAACACAGGTATATGGAATGTAATGAGAATGACATGGACGTAGCATAAGTAAATCATCAGCTAAATGCTATAAGGTATACGTATCTTACAAGACCGAGTCAGTGAGTCTATCAATCGGTATCCAGCCTCACAACATCACGTACGGTATAATCCATCGTACGGCATCCTCTAGTCAAGGGTATGGATCAACCATCATAAAACTCATCACGTACTGTAAATCATCGTAGGGCGGCATTAACCAGTAGGGATTCTATCAACCTATATGACAATGAGGGTACGGACCTAACGTCTCGTACGGCATATCACTCATGATTCACAACATTATATATATCTATATACCTATATCCCAGGTCACATCCATAACAATCTTATATCAGGGGACCGGCAAAGGTATCAATCCTCTCATATCGACTCGCATCCGTATACCGACATATCAATCAAGTCATCATATTACATCGTATATTCCTTTCATCACATTAAGTCATCTTACATCAAGTCATCTTATATAAATTTATCTTATTTGACCGATCTCATAACACATATATCTCAATCTCGTCATATTCATCGATCTCATGTCACATCCTTATACATCTCGTTTCATATCCTATATCAATCATATCTGCTCGTATTATCTTATCTCATTACCTGCCACTAAAATCTTATACTTAATCTAGTGCAACTACACATCTATATATATATATATATATCGTGATTTACATTCACCTTTCATATCCTTATATACCAATTCGAGACATTATTTCTATCATATCATGTCAAAAAGTCATATCCCTATAGCTTTCATCTCATATCTCAATATCTATATTCCATTATTCATATCATCTCTAACTATCTTTCTAACCTTATCCATAGTTTTCTAATCTAGGTTTCCTTAACCATATTCTATATATCGGTTTCCATCAAAAACTTGCGGGGCTGCCATACGCCATCCACCCGACTTCCCTCGTAGATATAGATCTACTCACCTTGCTCCTTGCTTGCCGAAGTCGATGACGCCATGCTCCGTCGTCTCGGAATCCACGCGAAGGTACCTACAATGAATGCATAGTCGCAATGCTATTAAAATCAAGTCCGAAAAACCATTACGGCACACAGTACGCTCATAGGTTAGAACCTATAGCCTACGCGTACAAAAACGACCAAACAACCCTCGTCGTTGATGTACAAACATCAAACGACCAAACACAATATCAAATACTAAAACCCAAGTTTCAGACTCGCAAAACACAAAAACAGCAACCTAGAAAAACCACTCTGTTCAGTTGAAAAAACTGCACTATTAATTTGACATTTTCCTTTCTATTTATATATATTAAAAGATGTTTATTATAAATATGACACATATAGGGGTTTATCCGTAAAAATACTATTTTTATGTGTTTATATATTATAATTAACATTATGAAGGGAAATGTAAGCATATAATATTCATGTAATATTTAGACTATTTAAATATGCTTACCTTATTAAATATCTTTGACCAATTCTCTTAAAACTAAAATATCATGAAAAATGGTTAAGATAATATCTAAATAAAAATAAATTCTACTAATATCATTTATTGAGATAATTGTGCAGGAATTATATCATGACTGAAATCATGAAAATCCGAGTTGAGATCAAATCTGTCGAAGATATTCAAGTAAATTGAAGAAACCAATTCTGGCAGAAACGGAGAGAAGATTTGCAAAGTCTAGATATTCAAAAGATCACCAAGTGCTACAGAGATGAAGCCCCAAAAATTGGAGCCCAAGATCCTACTATTGGCGGCGGATCCGCGGCCTGTTAGGGAAGTTGGGATGTGAGATTTTTAAGTTGGGATCCTAACAGCTAGTTGCCTTATTAGGAAACTAAAGATTCTGGGTCTGCGACTATAAATAAGGACCGAGAGCCTCTTGGAAATATTATCAAGCCAACGAGATCATGAAGTCCAAGACAGCTCATGCATCCAGGCTGATCATCGACAGTTCATCTACCTCCTTAGAAGAGATCGAGAAGCAAACTAGGGTTTTGTAATCATTTTCTAAAGGAACAGAGTGTATTTGATCTTGTTGATTAATAAAGGTAGTTTTATGTTATTGCATTTTATTTTCTTCATGATTTCTATCTTTTCTTTTCCCAACATGCACGAGTAATTCTTCGCTTGTTAGGGTTCGTAGGATTAGGGTAGATTAATGGATGTTGAAAATCGTTAAACTCTTTTTACGTCCTATAAAGTTTATAAACTTTATCAAAAGAATAGTTAACATCCTAATCGGGCACGCTTTCAATTCCTTCATATTCTCGACCACGATTAGAGATTAGATTAACAATTGTTTTGGTAAAGGCTAGACATGAACGGAGATCCATGTCAAGATAAGGGTTAAGAGTGGGAACCTTTTTTCCCTCTAGAAACCCTAATCTACATGCATCACTGTCGATCTAGTTTTAAACCTATTAAAGGATAAAAAGAGTAATCTTTAATTAATCATCCATGACTACTAAATCTAAATGAACCCTACAAGCCCCCTTCTACTATAAAAGCTACATCCGTAGTTAATCCAGATTTATATTCTGCATCCGTGTTTGACATAAATCTAGAACCTACAACCATTCTTCAGTATTCTTTATTCTTCCTCCTTTCCTAATCAACACGTCTAAAGTAAGATTAAAAGATTCAACGTTTCCCTGAGGACGACCCGTACTCATCTCGGTCTAGCTACACGCGACACTGTTATTGATTGCGGTTACACTACACATACTTATTTAAAACAGATCAATCAAATGGCGTCGTTGCCGGGGATATGTGCGTAATTTATTTTTCTTACTATTCTTCTTGAATTCTTATTCGATCCATATCATAAATAAACAAAACTGCAAATTGTATATTTAACGATTATTGTGTGAATTTTGTGAGGGAATCTGGAGTCACAGATTTGAGGAAACAGAGATTCAGAGACATTCATCAAGATCCAGTGGAGCAAAGGAGGCCACGTAGCAAAATCTTCATCAGATCATTGTAGTCGGCGGCGGAACCACGGCACAAAGAGCACATTGGCGGCGGAACCGCGGCTTTCTAGGGGATTTAGGGTTGAAAACTTCTCTGGTATCTTCTATATATCTTTCTCTCTCCTCTGAAATCCAATAAAATATTTTTTCTGCAGGACTCTTTGCAAAATATCGCCGCTCAAAAATCTTTTTGCAAAGTTTAGTAATTGGTTTGTTTTGCATATTTTAATACGGACTTTAAGGGGAAAGACCACAATTCAGGTTAGGTGGGGATTTCATCACCCTTCCTAGGCCCCACAAATCACAAAATGAGCATCCGCATAACCATATATTAATTAAAAAAATATCTAGATCAAGACCCTAAGGACCGTCACGCTCAAATAGGACAAAGGAAGTTCGTGGGTAATCTATCGCTTATCTGCATTTCTTTTGTGGTGTCTAGGCAAGTGTGTCTAAGGTAAGTGGTTACTTAATTAGCCCGCTATTTTCGGTGATTCGTATAGCGGATACCTCCCACTTACCTAGAACTTACCTGGCTACAAGAGTTATAAAGAAATGGTAGAGGATTGATCATGCGGCTTGTCCTTTGGAAGTCTAGGAGCGGTCTAGTGCTTGACCTAGCTAACCTTAGTTCTAGGGTTTGCTTATGCATTTTGTGATTTGTTGAGTCAACCATCAAGTCCCACTTTCAAAGCAAAACAATCTAAATAGAGCTTAAATCTTTTCACCCTCGTCCCTCTTTTCACCTTCTTATAATGGGTAACCCAAACAGACGAACTCTTGCCGAGGTTTGCTATCCACAACCAGATATTTCTTGTCTTTGTAATCACTTCGGTATACCATCCGACTCTCTCATGTCTTTAAGAGATCGGATAGAACAAGCGGATAGAAATAGTTGGCCACCTCAGTTCAGGTCTTATCAACCGTATCCTAATTATACATCTGTTTCAGTTGATACTCCGAGTGACGATACCCCTAGACGCATGTCCATTGCTGAGCATATAGCGAGGGCTAACGGTCAAAGTTTCAATCCGGACCAACATCAACCATCACCACCACTTTCTAAGGAAGAATTTCATAATCGATTTGTGTCATATATGATGTCTATTGAAAATAGCCAACCAACCAACCCATGTCAATATTCTACTTATCATAATGTTGATCCTACTCCTGTGCAATGTTCGCAACCACTCTATTCCTATCAATCCTATCCGACTTTTACACCGTCTCTAGACAGTCCTTCTAATCAGTCATTTAGGAGTTTTAATTATCCATAAGAATTTCAATCTTATAGTGAAACCCTTCATCAACCCAAGTCTAATCTTGAGAGGACATTAGAAAAATATGTGGAAATGTCGCACCAATTTAGAAAGGAAACAACAGAGTGGATGCAAGTAAATAATTTCAAACCAGCCCAAAAAATTTCAGTATATAATACAGCCATAGGTCAAAGTGAGAACTTGGGTAGTGAGACAGAACTGTACACCCTTCCTAATCAAACCTTTCCTTTCCAAAATGAAATCCACAACTCCAGTTTCACAGATTCATCGAGTACACCAAATGATTCACCAATTGAAGATAGAATGTCTGATAAGTTGTGTGACTTTATAGTGTTTGATTTACCCGATTGTGAAGGGTCCATTTCAAGTGAAACCACACCCAACCTTTGTGATCTCTACACTTCCACTCTTGAACCAAAATTGATTGAAAACCATAATTTTAATGAGGTGTTTGAGAATTCTAACCTTCACTTGAATGAGGAGATTGACATTAGGGATATATTGAATGATGAACCCGAAAATTTGGATGAGTTTGTCCCACCAATTCATCGGGTCCTTTCACTTCCTTATGGTCATCATCACGATCCATTAATTATTCTTCCCGAACCCCAAATGTGTCTTGAAGTTGATGATAAATGTATAACCGAAAAGCAAAACGAAATTCAACCTTCATTTCCCACATCTTGTTCAGCAATACTCAACACACCAATTTGTTTACCCATTTCATCTCCCACTTTCTCTGGTTATTCTTCTATTCTTCCTTTAATTTTAATGAGTGTTGATGAATCACAATCCGATAATTCAAGTTCGATAATTCTAGAAAGACAACTTGATTTAGATTCTTTTGAGAACGAGGTCAATGAGCATTTCGAGTCTCCTACCTCCATAATTTTTGACAAATCAAGTGTGTTGAATTCTGGCACGCCACTTATTGACATTGAAACGTTCAATCGGACCATCGATGAAAGTTCGACGACATTTTCGCCGACGAACTCGCATTCCTAAATGACCCGGATTTTATGATTAATCAACCTCCACCTGAAGAAGTTGAACCACCACCATTTCTTCTTATCCTATACGAGAATGTGACCATTCTTTCCATTTCTAATCATCCACATTCTCGTTTCCGTTCACCATTACTGTTTCATCTCTATCAACCGAGACGTAAACCATACCGCCTCTTATCTCCCCACTTCTTCAAATCTATGATTTTCCACCAACCTTGGTGCTTCATCGATAAAATTTTTGAATGGTTGGTGTTGACTATTGGTCTTTGTAAGGCTTTACTTTGACCAATAACTTTAACCCCCCAATTATTTTAAATGCTTAATACTATTTTACTCAAGTTTGGGGGGGGGGATATTTTGGCTCTTGAAAAGAAAAATTTTACAAAATTGTGAGAAAAAAATAAGTTTGGGGGGCGATTTCACTTTCATTATTTCTTGTCCCCGTTACTAACTTTTCCTCCCAAATCTACAGTTTTTTTAAGCTCAACAGATGACATCAGTAAGGACACTGCTGTAAACAGGTTTGGGGGAGGTTTGTGCTTATTCACGCATTACCTTGCATTATACTATAAATTTTTTGATAATGAAAGTTTGAAAGTGAAAATTTACATATGAAAGATAGAAATAGTTTGAGAAAAGCAAGAAAATTAGATTTTTTTTAAACGAAATTAGTAATAAGTAATTATGAGCCGTTGTCCCAAGGGTTATTAAGATGACGGAAATTACTAATCTGAGGATAAAATTAAGCCTGAAAAATAGTCCTTATTCTTGACGCCAAACATCTGAATGTTGATACCCTACTATACGCACTTACACACATCTTGAAACTTGGGATATTAGAGGATACCTTGAAATGCTCTTTTCTAAAAGCCGTAGTATAAAGGAAAATAAAATAAAATATAAGTGGTGAAGAAAAAAAAATGAACACTGGTTTTTTAATTACCAATGCAGCATAAAAAAATATAACGATGGCGCTTCATCACCTAGTGCCTTAGACCAACTGGTTTGGGAGTCACTGCTAAGCCTTAGGTGTTGCATGACTAGGTATTACGCCTAAATACGCGAGCATATTTTATAATCGGTCGGTTAGTACCTCAAAAAGTATTAACAATCGCATGAAGAATGTGAGCAATTTTATCGAAAATATTCACCAACTATAAGGTACTTTGGAAGATGGACAAGAGTATGATAGTTTGAATTGAATTCTCTAAGTGTAGGGATGTCTTTTACACACACGTAGGGGTATATGATCAATGTTTGTGTGAAAGATAGGGAGGAAGACTAAATGAGATATTTTATTGAGGGATGGTGTGATTTCTAACATTTTTTCACGACCATTAATATAGGGCTCATGGCAACTGAAAAGCTAGTATAGTTGGGAACTCTTCTTTTCAAGTTCTTTCTTTTATAGTTCATATCTTTATATGTAACTTTCACCATCTTTCTTTTATTATAGGATTTTGTGGGTGTAATCAACCGAAAACCCTCAGGAGGCAACACTCCTCCTACTAGGAACACCTAGGGGTTTAACGGCTTGTTGCATGTGCTCAGTGCAATTGTGTTGCCTACGAAAGTGTGCTACTTAGTTCTTCTTCTTTTTCTCATTCTCTTGAATAACTAGTTTGCTCGGGACGATCAAAGTTAAGTTTGGGGATATTTGTTCAGTTGATAAAACTGCACTTTTAATATGACATTTTCCTTTCTATTTATATATAATAAAAGATGTTTATTATAAATATGACATATATAGGGGTTTATCCGTAAAAATACTATTTTCATGTATTTATATATTATAATTAACATTATGAAGGGAAATGTAAGCATATAATATTCATGTAATATTTAGACTATTTAAATATGCTTACCTTATTAAATATTTTTGACCAATTCTCTTAAAACTAAAATAACATGACAAATGGTTAAGATAATATCTCAATAAAAACAAATTCTACTAATATCATTTATTGAGATAATTGTGCAGGAATTATATTATGACTCAAATCAAGGAAATCTGAGTTGAGATCAAATATGCCGAAGATATTCAAGTAAATTGAAGTAACCAATTCTGGCAGAAACGGAGAGAATATTTGCAAAGTCTAGATATTCAAAAGATCACCAAGTGCTACAGAGATGAAGCCCCAGAAATTGGAGCCCAAGATCCCACTATTGGCGGCGGATCCGCGACCTGTTAGGGAAGTTGGGATGTGAGATTTTTAGGTTGGGATCCTAACAGCTAGTTGCCTTATTAGGAAACTAAAGATTCTGGGTCTGTGACTATAAATAAGGACCGAGAGCCTCTTGGAAAAATTATCAAGCCGACGAGATTACGAAGTTCAAGACGGTTCACGCATCCAGGCTGATCATCGACAGTTCAT
This sequence comes from Agapanthus africanus, assembly GCA_030015575.1. NCBI lineage: Eukaryota > Viridiplantae > Streptophyta > Magnoliopsida > Asparagales > Amaryllidaceae > Agapanthus > Agapanthus africanus. The sequence continues at coordinate 300,434,291 of CM057347.1, forward strand.
CTAGCTCTTTAGAAGAGATCGAGAAGCAAACTAGCGTTTTGTAATCATTTTCTAAAGGAACAAAGTGTATTTGATCTTGTTGATTAATAAAGGTATTTTTATGTTATTGCATTTTATTTTCGTCATGATTTCTATCTTTTCTTTTCCCAACATGCGCGAGTAATTCTTCTTTTGTTAGGGTTCATAGGATTAGGATAGATTAATGGATGATGAAGATCCTTAAACTCTTTTTACATCCTATAAAGTTTATAAACTTTATCAAAAGAATAGTTAACATCCTATTCGGGCGCGCTATCAATTCCTTGATATTCTGACCACGATTAGAGATTAGATTAACAATTATTTTGGTAAAGGCTAGACACGAACGGAGATCCATATCAAGATAAGGGTTAAGAGAGGGAACCCTTTTTCCCTCCAGAAACCCTAATCTACATGCATCACTGTCGATCTAGTTTTAAATCTATTAAAGGATAAAAAAAGTAATCTTTAATTAATCATCCATGACTACTAAATCTTAACGAACCCTACAAGCCCCCTTCTACTATAAAACCTACATCCGTAGTTAATCTAGATCTATATTCTGCATCCGTGTTTGACATAGATCTAGAACCTACAACCATTCTTCAGTATTCTTTATTCTTTCTCCTTTCTTAATCAACACGTCTAATGTAAGATTAAAAGATTCAACGGGGATGACCCGTACTCATCTCGGTCTAACTACACGCGACACCGTTATTGATTGCGGTTACACTACGCACACTTATTTAAAACAGATCAATCACATTCCCAGATTTCACCCTAGGCCAAACTAGAACATTTTGCATATTGGGTTGTTCTAGATATCTGATAAGGAAACTATGGTCCAAAAATCTCACGAAACCACCCCGACTTGGCTGCAATTTGCGGCCAAATCCCTTAAATTTGTGTCCAGAAAAGATCCATAGGGGCTAGGGTTTCAGGTGTTGCTTCATGGTTGCCTGCACGTCTCACTGTCATGGGAACTTAATTTATGGTAGTCTCGGGTCACTCCAGATTCCCAGATACACTCGCAAACTGCCAAATTTACCGATGTCGGAAAGTTCTATGTTCGTGTTTGGGTTCTATTTTCTTTTCTAGGTCAAGAATCACCTCTGAAGTCTTGTAAAAAGCCACTACATCAACACATGTCCACACAAACACCTGAACCCTTCTCTTGAATTTCCAAGTTCACAAATCCACACCTTAAACCAATTCTAAACTAACTAGAATGCTAGGAAACTTAAACTAAACTAAATGAAAGGAATTATACCTCACTCGGGCAACTCAAGAAAAAACCTAGCTCGTCCAAAGTCTTCAAAATCCAACTTTGCAAGGTCCAATGTGTAGAGGATGAAGTGGGGATCGTTTTTAATGAAGAGTGTATAGGGTTTGGATGAAGATTTTGAGATGAATCTTGGGGGTGAAGGTGGAGGGAAATAAGGAGGAAGAAGGAGTTGAAGAAAAGAAATGGGAGGAATAATGGCAGCCCTCTCTCTCTCCTACACTCACTCTCTCTTATTCTCACCCCTCTCAAGTCCATGCATCACTCTCTCTCTCTCCAATCATTCTCGTTTTAACCTTCTCTTTATTTTTGAAACCAAATCACATAATACCCCCAAAACACCACAAGGAAACAATATGTAATCATAATGCGACATGACACGGTGCACTAACCGTGGAAAACTGTAGAAACACGGATTTGGCTTAATCGCGATTAGTAGTGCACTAATCGGGTTTTTATTGAAACTGCATATAATAAATTTTAAAATGCCAAATCCAATAGATATCTTTTTAAATGAATAAATCATTTTAATCCCAAATTATTTCACAATATTTATACCTTTTTACGAAGACTCTAATTTCGCAAATCGGGTAGTTTTCGTGAAATATATTATTTTAATATTAAATTCCAAAAATAATATTTTATATTTTCTGAAATGTTACATTTGGTCACTTATAAATTGTTGGTTTAATTAAATATTTTTCACAATTAATTATTTTTAATATTATTTTAAGCCTTTACTTATAAATTTAATTGGTGATGATTACAAATTGGAATGGGTTATTCATTCATTAGTGAACCATGACAACTTAGGATCAAGTTTGTAACATGCTCTTTTCTTCTCAAATTGTCTCCAAGTTTCTAGAGATTTCTAGGATTAAGATGATTAGAAATATAATTTAATTAAGAAATGAATTAGTATATGTAATAATGGGACTTGTCTTAACTTAGAAATTCCACACACATCCACACACACACCCCTCTCCCCATGTGATCGAGCCCTTGGCAGCCCCCAAAATTTGGTTCACCTCATTTCACTTCTAGAAGCTTGGTTTAATTAGTAAAAAAGGAAAAAAAATTAAGATAATTATGAAATAATTTAAAGGAAGTAATAATTGGGGAACTTTCTACACATGTCTACACACCTCACCCCTCTCTCTTTTCTCTCATTTCCCTGCTGGCTGAGCCAGGCTCCCCATCCTAAATTTTCCCCACTTTCATTCTACTTCCAAAATCTATCAAAAATCAATACAAACTCTTGCAAAAATCTTCATTAAATCTTCATCCAATATACTTTAGCCAATCTAGCTTGAATCCATGGAGCAAGAAACTATTATGGAAACAAGCTTGCATGTTTGATATCATGATTGCGGAGGTATAATCATAACCCTATGCTTTAATTGTTGGTTATTGCTTCAATTTAACTTAAGTAGATGTTTAATTATGGTTTTAATTTTAAGATTTCAAATTCAAGAGAAGGGTTTGGATCAAGATTGGGTTTTTATTACTTGGTTAAGATTGCAATGTGTAGATTAGTATCTAAGGACTTTCAAAAATCTAGTCTAATTGTTAATTTGCTAATTTCTACTTTTAATTTGTCCAAATTAGATAATTTTGCAAACTAGGTTTATTGGATTAATACAAATTGGTGAGATAAAATTTAAGTAAAGGTTTGTGTGACCTAATTAAAATATTAAGTGAATAATGTGGCCACTAAATTTGCTAAAACATCAAGATTTGTACTAAAACGGTTAATGTCCGCTTACTAGGTTTTCGGGATAAGTCGATTTTAATTAAGTTTGTGGTTTTGATGATCTCTAACCTTTTCCCATAGATATTTAATGTGTCGTGAATGCGCGAATGGTACGATTGAGTTTTAGGCTAGGGGATTTTCACGTATAGTGACCCTAGTTGTAGTTTGTGGCGTTGTCACGAGCGCGATCTGTGCACCAAGTGTGTGCGCGTCTAGTTAGTGAGTGTGATTGACTTGTGTCGTTTGTTCCGCGACTATTCGTATATTTATTATTTTAATTGGTTGTGCGCGATTCTAGGATTGGGTGCAGAGGCGTCGGACGCGGTGCGGAAAGACAGGGCGGAGATCGGATCAGATTAGACGAGGCGTCTCGGTGAGTAGATGTATACATCTATGGGAGGATCGTCTGGATGGCGCGAGGCGCCTGATGGTTTAGTATTACTTATAATATTTGCATTATATGCGTAGTTTCCTAGTTAGTCATCTCTTTGCATCGCATCGTTATATGTATAAATATATATATATGTGTGTGTGTGTGTGTGTGTGTGTGTGTATGATATCATCTTGTAGGACACTTGCACCATTACCATTGGTTCCTGCCGCACGTGCACTATTTATGCGAACACACACTCCATTGGTAATTACTATGTCACGAACACTATAGAACTTGCTTAGAACTGATATTAGTGTATTGGCATCATATATGATTCGTAGACTTATGTTTGTATATTCATTTCATTAAGATGTATACGTAGGATTGTGAATCATGTATACATACCTCATTGCATCATGATTCATGCATAGTTTCTGGCCGTACTCCGCATGGTATATACTACCGTATCATAGATTTTCACATCACCGACATGTTTATATATTGTGATTCTTCTCGAGGATTTGAGTATTCATGAGATTTCTGGATTTTTGGGGAAAACCGCAAGAATTTTATAAATCTATTATCATTTTTAAAATAGAAAATTTGCGGTTTTCTCGTGATGTATGTGTCGTCCACCATGAGTTTTCATGATTGCTGTTGGTTTTCGAGACCCGAGTCGAGGAGTAGGATGAACCGTTTCGGGTACATGGTGGGCCCGGTACGGTACCCGGGGCAAGAAGCTCGAGTTGTAGACGATGAGCCTGGCAAGGGCAGACTACCTACCGGTGATGTCTGGTGCGGCGGATATCTGGAGGATACCGACCGTAGTCATAAGATTTGATGATATGGGCCGATCCGGACTAACAGAGCCCGAGATATTGAGATATTGTGACATTGAGATGTCGAGACATTGAGATATTGAGACATTGAGATATATATGTTTTGTGTCGATACTTGACACGGATTTCTATGGATTTCATTGATGATACTTCAGTTATTTCATAGGAGTTTTACTAAGATGAGATTACAGATTTTCTCGTACCAAACATATTCAGATTTCATGTTGATTATGCATTCATATTGCATACATATTAGTGCATCGCCTCAGTATCGGTATATGTAAGGTATGACGCATTTGCGTGCATGCTTACGATAACCTTATTAGATGTTACTTACTACTCACGAGTTGGCAACTCACTCCCGTTGTGCCATAGTATCTTGCAGGTCTGACCCGTCAGCACAGTAGCGGCGGGCGTACTTTCTTCATTTGCTTGGACTTGCGGCTTGCTCATGGTGGGTTGCGAGGATATCTTGTTTTCACTTGTAAATTACTTTGTATCTAGTACACTCCATCCACCCTTGTATATTGGACTAGACGGTGAGACTTGTATTTGTGGTTTGGTGTCGATGCTCACTTGAGCCGACGTGATGCTTTTATGCTTTTATACTTATTTCGCATTATTATGATATATTCATTGCATGTGGTTGTGATTCTGCCTTTGGCGAAGAGCTAGCTCCCGCTTGGGGATGCCTGTATTCATTTATATGTATTATCTTGTTTGTACCCATTTCGGGGCTAGTATTTACAAAGGAGACTCTGCTGAAATTTTCGGGAAATTTGATGTATTTAAATGTTTTAAGGTGACTCTTACTTTACAAAAATAATCATTTCAATTAAGGTTTTCCTTCACTCTATTTCTTTAATTGGTTTAGATTTCTGGGCTTTGGCTTACTTAGATTATGTTACACCTTGAGATGTTTCGTAATTTAAGTGTCAGTCACGTTTCGTACCTTCGGGTCGTGACAAAGTTGGTATCAGAGCAATAGGTTTTACCTTTCTGAGTGTAGGACGACCCTTAGTAGATGGAGTAGGTGACTTAAGCAGAGTGGCGTAGTGTGTGTATGTTCCGCGGCATATTTACGATATGGTACTCCATCTAAGTGACCTTAGAATATAGGATTGCTTGTACGTCCTTCCTTGATTCCGAAAATCCTTTAATTCGATTGCAATGTTCCTATCGATCCTGTTCTTGCTCCAGCTACTATGCCGCCGGAGACTATGAGGGCTAGAGGGCTGCCGCCGGGGATGAGATTAGAGTAGGCTCGTTTGAGACGAGGACCGATCAGGGCGGTACGCCTACCCCTCAGGGACGGAGTGGTCCGCCTTTTCCAGGACGAATGGCTAGGCTGGAGTCGAGCATTCGGGACTTGCGACTGATGGTTGGATTGTTAGTTGAGGTTAGCCGGGCTCATAGAGCTGATGATGTCCCTCCTGCTGCAGGGACTGTGATTGTACCTGCTGCTCAGGAAGCTGTTCTGTTGTTACCGAGATTATTCCGTATCCTTATATGAGTTTTAAGGCTGAAGCCTCCAGTTTTCGCTGTCACGAATGCAGTGGAGGATCCGCTAACAATCCTCGACAAGATGGCTAGGATTCGTCATTCACAGAGATGTTCTGACGAGATATGGATTGAGCTTGCAAGTTTTCGCCTAGAAGGTCTTGCTCAGACGTGGTGCGAGTCAATCGAGAGGGGCCGAGCTGCAGATCTACCTCCTATGACTTAGGACAAATTTACTGCTGTATTCTTGCTCATTTCCTTCCGAAGAGCGTTCGAGATGTCCGAGCTCGTAGTTTTGAGTATTTGCGCAAAACTTCAGGGATGACAGTGTCCGAGTACGACATTTAGGTTACTCAGTGGTCCGATGTGCTCCTTACCTGGTGGACACTGATGAGAAACGGATAAAGAGGTTCGTGTGGAGATTGGACGTGCAGTAAATTCTTGCCATAGGCACCCAGCATTTTGACACTTATGCAGCCGCGATGGACGTAACCTTATTGTTGAAGGAGCGCATTTATGATATTTCAACTGTTTTTGGACCGAAGCAGAGTTGTACGGGTATGTCAGCTCTGAGGCAGTTAGAAAGGCGCCGTTGTGACAGGTTTTCATTCGGTGTTTTCTTCCGATGCGTATTTCTTTTTAGTGTTGTTTGAAATGGTATCCTCATATTTTGTATCGAATTCTAGCCGATAGTAGTCCTTGCGGAATCAGCCGCTTGTGATTTCTTCCGAAGGCAAATCTTTTGTCGCTTGAAATGTTTTCGCTCGTGTTTGTTGTGTTCGTATCGGAGATAGGGATTCTCCTGTCAATTTGATTCTTCCCGATATGTTTGACTTTGAAGTTCTTATGGGCATGAATTGGTTAGCCACGTGTTATGCATCCGTGGACTGCCGTATGAAGGCAGTCGGATTTAGTTTCCCGGGTGAGCCAGTTCTCGTTGTTCAAGGAGACCTTAGCGCCACCCTTCCTGATTTGATTTCTTCTTTTCGCGCTAGTCAGCTCTTGAGGAAAGGATGTCTGTAATTCTTGGCCTATGTTGTGATGTTAGAGCCGCAGAGATCCCGTTGGACCAGGTCCCGATTGTGAAGGAATTTCAAGATGTCTTTCTTGACAAGTTGATTGGTTTGTCTCTAGAGAGCAATATTGAGTTTTGCTTTGAATTGATTTCCGGCACGGAGTTTTTTTTTTATTCCGCCATATCGGATGGACCCGGCGGAGCTTAAAGAACTGAAGGATCAGTTGCAAGATTTGTTGGATAAAAGGCTTGTTCGCCTGAGTGCATCGCCCTGAGGAGCTCCTGTCCTGTTCGTCAAGAAGAAAGATGGCAGTTGTGTTTGTGCTTTGATTTTTGTCAGTTCAGTCGGGTTATTGTGCAGAACAGATATCCCTTAACTCGTATCGACGATTTATTTGAGTAGCTCCAGGGTGCGGGACATTTCTCGAAGATTGACTTACGATTAGGTGACCATTAGTTGCGGGTTCGAGAGGATGATATTCCGAAGACTGCTTTTCGCACACGTTATGGACATTATGAGTTTTTGGTGATATCGTTCGGATTCACCAGTGCCCCAGCAGTGTTTACGGATTTGATGAACCGTATATTCAGGTCGTTCTTGACCAGTTTATCATCGTGCTCATTGAGGATATCTTAGTGTACTTTTTGAGCCGAGTGGAGCCTGGACAGTAATTGAGGATTCGTTGCAGATTTTGAGGGAGCGCCTGCAATTTGCTAAATTATGCAAGTGTGTTTTCTGGTTGGATAGTGTTGACTTCTTAGGTCACGTAGTGACGATAGATGGTAAGTATGGAACCGAAGAAGATCGAGGCCATTCAGCACTGGCCCATACCTGTATCACTGACGGAGGTTCGCAGCATTTTGGGTTGGATGGATACTATTGATATTTCAGGATTTTTCGCATATAGGTGCAACGTGGACCGGGTTGACCCGGAAGAGGGTTTCTTTTCTTTGGACTGAGGTATGCGAGCAAAGGTTTCAGCAGTTGAAGACCTGTTTGATGTCAGCGCCAGTTTTATATATGCCTTCAGGATCAGGCAGTTTTGTTGGTTTTTGCGATGCTTCTCGGCAATTGAAGAAGCGCGAGCAGAACTATTCCATGCATAGTTTAGAGATGGCCGCAGTGATTATTACACTTAATATTTGGAAATGAGTCATGCCAGATATTTACGGATCATAAGAAGCTTAAGGTATATCTTTCAGCAGCGAGATCAAAATTTGAGACAACGCCGTTGGATAGAGCTAGTGAAGACTATGAATGCGAGATTCTTTATCGTCCGGGCAAGGCAAATGTTCTGGCGGATGCTTTGAGTTGGAGGTTCGAAGGTAGCATTTGTTGTTTGAGTACAGTTTAGAGATAGACGAAGGCAGAATGGCAGATTCTATGCGACAGCCGAGTACAGTTCGAGTTCACATCGACCTGGGGACAACTTTTCCGTGTCCGTGCACATCCACCGTTATTTGATCGTATCAGTGAGGCACAGTCCGATGACGTTCGTTTTTCAAAGATCATGGAATAGGTTCGACGGGGCAAAGATTCAGAGTTCGTGATTGATGATCAAGGAATGCTAAGATTTAGGATTCGACCGTGCGTGCCAAATTCTGAGGGACTATGATATGAAAGTTTAGAGGAGGCATACCAATCGACATATATTGTTTATCCAGTTTCCACCAAGATATATCATGACGTAAGAGAGATATCACAGATTTGTTTTGGGATGCTGACTTGTCAGCAAGTCAAGGCCGAGCATCAGGGGTCGGTAGGAGAATTACAACCTTTGCCCATTCTAGACTGGAAATGGGAAAGACTTCTATGGATCTTATTGTGGGTCTACCTAGGACCAGTCAAGAGTGTGATTCTATTTGAGATATCGTAGACCGATCGACGAAAGCAGCTCACCTTCTACTAGATAAGAGCACTTTCGAACTCGTTCAATATGTTCATATATGTGTTGATAAGATGGTGCGACTACATGGAGTTCCGACTCATATTGTGTCCGATAGAGGCAACCCGTTCACCAGCCGACGATGGCAGAAACTTCAGGAGGCTTTGGACGCCAATTGAGTTTCAGTGCGGTTTTCTATTCGCAGATCGACGGTCAATTAGAGAGGACCATTTAGATTCTTGAGGACATGCTCCAAGCTTGCGTTCTAGATTTCGTGGCGTTGGAGTCGTCATTTGCCCTTGATAAGGCTTTTTTACAATAACATCTTCCAGGAGACGATTTAGATGGCACTCTTTGAAGCATTTTATGGGAAGAGATGTCGATCGCCCGTTTGTTGGATAAAGCTCAGTGAGAGCAGTATTTTGGGGCCACAGATTGAGCGGGACATGACCGAAACGATTTAGTTGATTCGGAATAGGATAAGAGCGGCCTAGGGCAAGCAGAAGTTTTATGCTGATAGACGCCGTTGGCGATCATGTTTTCTTGAAGGTTTCTCCGATGAAGGGCATGTTGAGATTCAGGAGGAAGGGAAGATTAGTTTCAGATATGTGAGTTCTTGGAGATTCTCGAGCGTATCGGCACAGTTGCGTATCGTTTGACCCCTTTCGCGTGATACAGTATCGGAAGATTCGACTGGAGCGCAATCTTTCTTTCACCGAGCAGCCGATAGTCATCTAGATCGGCAGATGATGAAACCGAGGTCCGAGGTCATACCAACCGTTTTGATTCTTTGGCGTGGCCCGAGCGCCAAAGAGGACACGTGGGGAGCTGAGGACGAGATGAGAGCGAGCTATTCCCGTCCGCGTGGTTAGATTTTAAATTCGGGGACTGAATTTCTTTAAGGGGGGAAGATTGTAACGTTTTAAAAATAAACAAACAAACAAACAAACAAATAAATCCTTTAAGAGAATTTTCCGATAATCGGTAAAATAAATCGTATTTTCCGTAAAACTTAACTATAATTATTTTTTATCATAGACTTCAAAACACCAATTTTAACTAGGTAATTGTTAGTATTTGATATATATTTGGTCACTTATAAATTGTTAGTTTAATTAAATATTTTTCTTAATTAATTATTTTAAATATTATTGTAAGCCTTCACTTATAAATTTAAGTAGTGATAATTACAAATTGGAATGGGTTATTCATTCATTAGTGAACCATGACAACTTAGGATCAAGTTTGTAACATACTCTTTTCTTCTCAAATTGTCTCCGGGTTTCTAGGATTAAGATGATTGGAAATATAATTTGATTAAGAAATGAATTAGTATATGTAATAATGGGACTTGTCTTAACCTAGAAATTCCACACATCCACACACACACCCCTCTCCCCATGTGACCGAGCCCCCTTACCAGCCCCCAAAATTTGGTTCACCTCATTTCACTTCTAGAAGCTAGGTTTAATTAGAAAAGAAGAAAAAAATAAGATAATTATGAAATGATTTAAAGGAAGTAATAATTGGGGAACTTTTTACACATGTCTACACACCTCACCCCCCCTCTCTTTTCTTTCATTTCCCTGCTGGCCGAGCCAGGCTCCCCCCTTCATAAATTTTCCCCACTTCCATTCTACTTCAAAACTCTCCAAAATCTATCAAAAATCAATACAAACTCTTACAAAAATCTTCATTAAATCTTCATCCAATATACTTTAGCCAATCTAGCTTGAATCCATGGAGCAAGAAACCATTATGGAGACAAGCTTGCATGTTTGATATCATGTTTGTGGAGGTATAATCCTAACCCTATGCTTTAATTGTTGGTTATTGCTTCAATTTAACTTAAGTAGATGTTTAATTATGGTTTTAATTTTAAGATTTAAAATTCAAGAGAAGGGTTTGGATCAAGATTGGGTTTTTATTACTTGGTTAAGATTGCAATGTGTAGATTAATATCTAAGGACTTGCAAAATCTAGTCTAATTGTTAATTTGCTAATTTCTACTTTTAATTTGTCCAAATTAGATAATTTTGCAAACTAGGTTTTTAGGATTAATACAAATTGGTTTGATAAAATTTAAGTAAAGGTTTGTGTGACTTAATTAAAATATTAAGTGAATAATATAGCCACTAGATTTGCTAAAACATCAAGATTTGTTCTAAAACGGTTAATGTTCGCTTACTAGGTTTTCGGGATAAATCGATTTTAATTAAGTTTGCGGTTTTGATGATCTCTAACCTTTTCCCTTAGATATTTAATGTGTCGTGAATGCGCGAATGGTATGATTGAGTTTTAGGCTTAGGGATTTTCGCGTATAGCGACTCTAGTTGTAGTTTGTAGCGTTGTCGCGAGCGCAATCTGTGCACCAAGTGTGTGCGCGTCTAGTTAGTGCGTGTGACTGACTTGTGTCGTTTGTTCCGCGACTATTCGTATATTTATTCTTTTAATTGCTTGTGCGCGATTCTAGGATCGGGTACAGAGGCATCGGACACGGCGCGGAAAGACAGGGCGAAGATCGGATCAGATTAGTCGAGGTGTCCCGGTGAGTAGATGTATACATCTATGGGAGGATCGTCTGGATGGTGTTCAGTTGATAAAACTGCATATTTAATATGACATTTTTCCTACTATTTCTATATAATAAAGGTATTTATTATAATATATGATACATATGAGGGTTTATCTGTAAAAATACTATTTTCATATGTTTATATATTATGATTAACATTATGTAGGAAAAAGCAAGCATATAATATCCATGTAACATTTGGCCCATTTAAATATGCTTACCTTATTAAATACCTTTGACCAATTCTTAATGGTTAAGTTAATATCTCCATAAAACAAACTAATATTATTTGTTGAGTTATTGTGCAGAATTTTCAGGACTGAAATCAAGGAAATCAAAGTTGGCGAAACAAACCTGCCTAATTAAGAAAGTAAACTAAAGAAATCAAGTCTGGCAGTGACGAAGAAAATATTTTCAATTTCCAGATATGTGAAATGATCACCATGTGTCATATAGATAAAGCCCCAGAAAAACAACCACATGATCTCCCTGTTTGGCCGCGGAACCGCGGCCAAACCCATCTATTGGCCGCGGTTCCGCCGCGGATTTGAGGTGTTGAGATATGGGATTTTGGTGATTAGGATCCTAACAACTAGTTTCCATATTAGGAAACTAGGGTTCTGGCTCTGAGACTATAAATAAAAACCGAGAGCCTTTTGGAAAAAAGCATCAAGCTGAAGAGATCACGAAGTCCACGACAGGCTCACGCATCCAGGCTGATCATCAACGGTTCATCTACCTTCTTAGAAAAGATCGAGAAGCAAACTAGCATTTTGTAATCATTTTCTAAGGGAACAAAGTGTAAATGAATTTTATTGATTAATAAAGGTAGTTATTTTCTTATTCTATCTCTTTATAGTTTTAATATGATTTCCCTATCCATCTCTTTTTCTCCCAACATGCGCAAGTAATTCTTCGCTTGTTAGGGTTCATAGGATTAGGGTAGATTAATGGATGATGAAGATCCTTAAACTCTTTTTACATCGTATATTTATAAACATTATCAAAAAAATAGTTAACATCCTAATTGGGCGCGCTATCAATTCATTGATAATCGCGACCACGATTAAAGATTAGATTAACAATTGTTTTGGTAAAGGCTAGATATGAACGGAGTTCCATGTCGAGATAGGGGTTAAGAGTGGGAGCCCTTTTCCCTCCAGAAACCCTAATCTACATGCATCACTGTCATTCTAGTTTTAAATCTATTAAAGGATAAAAAGAGTAATCTTTAATTAATCATCCATAACTACTAAATCCCAATGAACCCTACAAGCCCCCTTTTAATATTAAACTTACCTCCGTAGTTAATCTAGATCTATATTCTGCATCCGTGCTTGACGTAGATCTAGATACTACAAACATTCTTCACCATTCTTTATTCTTCCTCCTTTCTTTCTCAACACGCCTAAAGTAAGAATAAATGATTCCACGTTTCCAAGAGGACGACCCGTACTCGTCTCGGTCTAGCTACACGTTACACCGTTATTGATTGCGGTTAACTACAAACACTTCTCTAAAATTAGATCAATCAAATGGCGCCGTTGCCGGGGAGACGGTAGTCTCTTTCTTTGTGTGATTTCGGGTTAATAAAAAAAATAATAAAAATTGAAAAAATTACTGACAGCAAATTGCGCCGTTGCCGAAGAGACGGTAGTCTCTTTCTTTGTGTGATTTCGGATTAATAAAAAAAATTTAAAAATTTAAAATTATAAAAATTGAAAAATTTTAAAACAAAAAAATAAATAAATAAAATAAAAATCATCTTGATCTTTTTGAGAGGTATTGTGTGAATTGCGCAGGAAAAGAAGATGGACTGATTCAGATCTGGAAAAAGCCAGTGAACAAATTAACAAACAGAAGATCTGAACAGACAGAGGAGAATCACAACAGGCAACAGAAAATTTTTGGAGATTCAAACTAACTAAACCACCGCGGAACCGCGGCGGATTCAAGCGTTTGACCGTGGAACTGCGGTAAACCAGTGACGTCAGCATCCCAAAATTCTCTGCAAGTATTTTTGTCCTCTCTTCTACCCTTTGAACTCCACTAAAAAAATTTCCTGCAGAGTTCTTTGTGCAAAATTCTTCTCTCTCTCTCCAATAAATTGTTTTTGTGCAGGATTCTTTGCGCTGCAAAATTAAAAAAAAAATTGAAAGTGTTTTTGATTTTGTGTGTTTACTGCTTTACATTTTTAAAATGGACTTTTAAGGGGCTATAACACCAATCCAGATTGGGTGAGGATTTCATCACCCTTCCTAAGACCCCAAAAATCACAAAAAGCATATGCATCACCCTTAAGTTAATTAAAAAATATCTAGACTCAGCCAACTAAGGACTGTCATGCTCATTAGGACAGAGAAAGGTTGTAGGCATTCAGTCGTTTATCTAAACCTGACTTTGTGGTGCCTAAGCTAAACAAGTGAGAAAGGTAATTTTAAAAGGCTCGTCTCACGGTGATTCGTGACCGGAACCCTCCTTTCTTCATTTGTGCTTACCTGGCCACAATTGGCGGTGAAGAGGCGATTTGAGGGATATCTCACAACTTGTCACTTTGGAACAGTTAGGAGCAGTCTATTTGACTCAGGAGACCCTAGGTCTAGGTTTGATTGTGCATGTTTAAACTGTGGTTGTTTGAAATTATGCCGTAGTTCCGTACAAATTTTTGCAAAAACTCTTTCAACACTTTCAAAACTCCAAAAACAAACAATTTTTTCAAAAAAAAATAAAAAATATATATATATATATATAATTAATTAAAAATTAAAAATAAAAAAAATTCACATTCTTTTTTTTTCTCCTTTCTCGCATCATGGGTACCCCACCTCGCAAAACTCTTGCCGAAATTTGGTACCCTGAACCAGACATTACTTCCTACGCGCATTGTTTTGGTCGAATTACGGACGACCCCTCCATGCCCAAAATTTCTTTGAAAGATCGAATAGACGCGTCTAGGAGAAACAGTTGGACTCCGCAATCCACTTTGTATCAACCATTTCAACCTTCACCACCTTCTTACGTTGATACTCCTTTTTCGAGTCTGAAGGTAACTCCGAAACCCATGTCTATCGCTGAACATATTGAACAATCTCGTAACCGATCTTTCACTCCTTTCAACGCTTCCAGTTCTTGGGATCAACAATTCCATTCACCTTTTTATTCAAATGTTGATCCTAATCCTGTCCAACCATTCAATTCCTACCAGTCCTACCCGACTTTCGCACCTTCCCTAGACATTGCTTCTACACAACCATTTGGGAGTTTCCAGTATCCAAACAACTTTAAATCTTTTAATGAAACCCCTTCATAACCCATGTCTAGTCTGGAACAGTCGTTGGAAGATTTTTTGGTAGCGTCAAGACAACAGATTAAGGATTTGAATGCGCCCATGGCCGCCCTTATACAACCTAATGACCCGGTAGCTAGTTTCCAACTAGCTCTAAATTTTCCAATGTATGATGAGACGGTTGGACAGATTAAGAATTTGAATGGAGAGAGTGAGCTGTGCATCCTTCCAAATCAAACCTACCCATCCCCAATTGAATCCCACAACTCCGGTTTTGAATGTCAATGAAGTGTCCCAAATGATTCACCAGTTGAAAATAGAACGGTTAATGAGTTGTGTGACTTTGTAGTGTTTGATTTGCCAGATTGTGAAGGGTCCCTTTCGAGTGAAACCATCACCAATCCTTTTGAGCTCTACAACTCCACTCTAGAACCTGAATTGAATAATATACATGTGTCATGCCCCGCTTCCCAAAATACGGAATACGAAGGGTTGACAAGGCCAGCCATACTCCTACGGTCGAGGAAATATCCCTCCGTAGTCACACTCCGGCTTCTAGCTTTAAGTGGTAATAAGTAATCCATGCACAGGTAATGAGAAATGCAGTAACTAAAACAAAACAAATACAAAAGAACTAACCAGATGAAGATCAAGAGAGTATAACTCTGGATGGCTGATCAAGATGTCCGCGATGTCCTCGAGGTACGTCTGGTCCTGGTCCAAGCTAGATCCACTTCTCACTCTGAGCATGCATACTCAGGTCGTCAGAGCGACACGATAGCAATATATATGGGTACAAATAGTAACTCGTGTAATAATAATGAAATGTAACAGTAAATCAAGAGAGTAAAGATGTGAACATGAAGTAGCCAATGCGGGTGTCTAATAGAGCAGGTGAACAGTAAAGCAGTAAAATAATATGTCATGTGTGTTGATTCAGTAAGCAATGCATGTCAATGTCACTATCCTTATTAGTCTCTAAGTCTCACTTTACGGGTCACTAAGCCTATCGTCAGTCCAAGTGTGGGAGTCAACCAAGCAAGAGTATCCCCTACCCAAGAGTAGGACCCAAGGACAAGGGACCACGGGCCCGAAACACGCACGGTAATAATCAGTAATATCCCTATATATCTCCATATATCTCCATATGTGCCGGAATGTGACTCCCGAGATTCTGTTGAACTCACACTCAAACTACCCCACACCCCGTGGTCTACATCAAACGCCAACCATAAACTCAAATACCAGTCGGTCCATGATGAGTCTACGCGAGGACTGAAGACAGGGTCTCCATCAAGCATGTATCGACTGATACCAAAGGTAAATGGACAGTGTTTGGTGCCTTACCTGTGAAACACATATAAGTGCTTCCATAATTGTCCCATACCAATTATAGTCACACTTATACGCATTCCACAGACGTCAACAATACAATAAATCAATAAGGTCCACTGATTGTGTACAAGTACGTGTCACTTTCACTTATCCATTCATACTCAAACAATAACGTACTTGCCACAATCACCACTAATACCTAACACTGGATAATGCACATGATCACTAGGTTACCAATGCAATGACATATATATAATGTGATGAGAAAAACAGTATTTAAGGCATGATTAAGATGTCATCAAATGATGTCCTACCACTTGCATAATTCTTCATAAATCAGACATGCACAATTTAGCGAAGATATGAACAGGGGATAAGTAGTATGTTTGATTATCTAACCAGCAAATTTGGTTTCACATCAATCGGGTTTCGAGATCACTAGATATGGCCATTTCATTTTAAGCGTTCACTGCTGGAAATCCGGTTTCAGAATCGGAAGTTCGTTTCGTAACGCATTTTAATCCCAGTTGGGATCGCAATTAGACGACACTACAGTTGAACTATATTTAGGATTTCCAGTCAAGTTTCCACTGCAATTAGAGGATCAGTATATATTATTCCAACAAAGAGTTATGGCCAGATTAAGTTTGAGGTGTACAATCTGCTTCTGCAGAATTCAGCAAGACATGTCGACAAGATAAAATAAATTAAAAATATCAAACGGTTGAGGAATCCAGTGAATCCAGTTTAGTAATAAATATAATCCAATTTCCTACGTAACGATGTGGGGATCCGCGCATTCTCTTATAACAACAGTGATATACGAGGGTTTAACAACAGGGGTTAGCCTGGATTTCCATTCTGGACTGCAGTCCAGAATCATAATCCACCATAGTTATTTCTATCATAATGTACTAAAATTCAGTGATCAATAATATATTACAGTAGGTTACCCAGTTAGCTTCGTTACGAGCTATCGAACGCTAAAATCCGGTTTATACACAATTTAATATAAATTTTATAGTTTGGCATGTACAAAAGTTTTCAGGTTTTACGACAGAAACCGAGACCTCATTTTATGTGAGTAAACGACATAGTTTTGGAACCAAATTCTCAAGGAACATTCCTAAATACTCGGGCCATCACATTATATATTTTGCAGTCAATTTAACTTGAGTTTCCCATTCGGGTCGTGCATCGAATACTTGAATTATACGGTTCACAAAAAGAAAAGGGTATGCAACAATTATTAGTAACTAGAATTGTAACCTATACAAGTAGCATGAAGCAAGTATTAAACTTGCCTGAAGACGTGTCGACGATGGTCCGGCAGTGGCAACAGCACGATCGCGTCACGGGCGCAGCACGAGCTCGGCCTTTGGAATTAGATAATTGTACTCAATCCAGTTAATCTCCAAGCACTCATTTTCATCACTGCTCCCAGTTGTTTCTTGTTTTGATGTGAGGGAGGTAGAGGTGCTGAGAGAGAGAGAGAGAGAGAGAGAGAGAGAGATTTAGAGAGACAGATAGAGAGAGAGAGAGATTTAGAGAGACATAGGGAGAGAGAGAGGGATGCTGAGAGACATAGGGAGAGATTTACTGAGTGCCGAAGTGGGGTCGATGGAGCCGCCGGCGAGTGGCCTGCAGAGGGTGCGCTCGGGTCAGCAGCGAGGGGAGCTCGTCGGCAGTGCTCAGGCGGAGGCGAGGTAGCCGGTTGTGCTGGGTGAAAGGAAGAAGCTTGGTGGGAGTTAAGTGGTGTGCGGTGGAAGAGAGAGAGGTTCATCAACAGTGACGGTGTTCAGCCGGCGGTTGTGTTGGCGGTGGCAGTGGAGCTCAGGAAAGAGAGATGGTGGCTCAGTGGTGCTGGCAATGTAGAGGGGGTGGTCGGCATGGCGAAACTGGGGTAGCGTCGCAGTTCGTCGGTGAGGTGGCTCTGGGCCGGGAGAAGGTCGGTGGTGCAGTGAGGGTGAGGGCTCGGTGTGTAGGCGGTGGGGTAAGGGAATCGAGGGTGAAGAAAGGAAGGTGGGTGCAGTGGGCTCGGTGAGGGGAAAAATTTGAGAGAGTGTGAGAAGGAGGAGGGGGCCATTGAGGAGAGCGGGTCGTAGGGGAGTGCGCACGTCATGGGCGCGAGATGCGGGGCATTGAAGAGGCGGGCGGCGACGTGGGGGCGACATGGAGGAAAGAAGGAAAAAGGAGCGGGAAAGGGGAGGGAGACGAAGGGAGGACGGGTCGGGTGAGGGAGTTTTGGGCCGGGGTGGGCTTGGGCCAACCAGGAAAATAAAAACAATAAAAGAAATAGAAAAGGGGGCCGGGCTGGACTTGGATAGGAAATTTGTTTAATTAAATCAGTTATGTTTTCTTGGCTGGGCTGAGGAGTATGGCTGAGGATTAAATTGTTTAATTTATTTTAGTCTTAGTTAATTTGTTTGGGCTAAGGATTTGGAAATTAAAGGGAAATAAATGAAATTGGAGAGTTGGGCCGGGGAAAATTAGAGCTTGGGCTGAGGAATTGTTGGGCTGGGGTTAGAGAAAAGGGAAATAGAAAAATAACAGAGAGAGTGGGTTGAGACACAAAAATAAGAGGGATTGGGATTAGGGTTTGGGTAGAAAAAAAATAAAGAGAAATAAGATTTGGGTTAGGAGTTTAAATAAAAATAGAAAAGGGATATGAGGAAGTGGGCCGGAATAATAAGAGGAAAAGAAGGATGAAGGGAAAAGGGTTTAGGATTTTTAAAATAATAAATAAATAATAATAATAAAATAAGTAATTTAAGAGTAACCAAATACGGGTGTTGATACATCATACCACCCTTACAAAAATTTCGTTCTCGAAATTTAAAATAAACGATAAGCTAGAAAATAACAAGCGAAAGGCAACCACATCGAACACCAACACATAATGATTTCCTTAAAACAGGTGGATAAAAAAAATTTGAAGGTCTATATATGTATAAGAATAACACAACTAAAAGGATAGGTCTAAATAGGTATAAGGCAGAAACAACTATAAGGAAAAACTATATATACAAGAGGATAAAATAGCAATAAAGAACAATAACATTCGAGGCATGCTAGATAAAAATCGAAAATCCTAAATATGCATACATACGTATATCAAAATAGCGCTGCTAAAAATAATGGCATCAGACATAACTATTTATAATAGTAAACTATAAGCACAATACCCGGGAAAATAAAGTGACAGTAATAAAATAGTGGAGGGTTTGTCGATAGGCCAAAGTATTTTAGAATAACGGTATCGGTCAAACGATTTTAAAATAACTTAGAAATCTACGTGGTGAAATTATGAGACATAGAGCAAGTAAAAACTGCGCGATATATGGTTGCGCTATTGAAAATATGAGGAATAGTAAAGCCTCTAAAATGGGTAAAACGGAGATAGCCAATAACACACAATCTATCGATAAGCAAGAAATAATGAAAACCAAACCTTTCGAATAATGATATCCCTAAATGTAATAAAAGGAGGCACTACTGATGTATAAGGCTAGACAGGGTAGGGGTTACAATAGAGTAAGGCCCATTCAAAAGATCGGGGTGCGGCGCTTTTTAATCTAAGCGAGGGTCAAAACAACACAAGGTGCAGGAGTGAAGGACAGTAATGAATCTCAGGGAAAGGAACATATAGGGGAAATAGTTAAAGCATCATGTGAACCAACAATCAAAAGATTAACGAACTCAGAAATTTTATTTCATTCCAGAAAATTCTAAACAAGGCATTCCCGAAAAGTAAAAGATGGCCCTAAACTATACATAGATTTATTTGGCCAGAGGAGACAAAAGCTAAATCACGTCAGTCGCGGTTGTGGAGGTTCAGCAGGTTACGGTAGGCTCGCGCACTCAGATAGGAGCGTCCATTTCCATAGCGCCTTACAGGGACCTATATTGGGAGTTCTTCTGCCGCGGGGTCTTGTTCTTCCGGTCCTTCTTCCTCGGCTGGAGCTTCTTCATCGAGGTCTGCTTCCATGTGATTCTCTTCTTCTGGATTCTCTTCCATAGGATTTTCTTCCACTGGATTTTCCCCAGGGTTTTCCTTTCCTGGGTTTTCTTCTATCGGGTCCTCCTCGGAATCTTTCTCTATTGGGTCTTCTTTGAGGTCTCCTTCCTCCTCATCGGAATCACCGATCATGTCAACTTCTGGGGCTGCGGCTCCCTCGTTCTCGGAATCACTGTTTCCGAAAATGACCTGGGGGCCGTTGATCTCGTCATCCGAACTCACCAGCATGCGGTCTAAGGAAACGCATGACTGTGTGTCCTCATCTAAATGCGACACTGCTCCAGGATGGGCCATGGCCTGAAAAGAAAGAGTCATGATTAGATAGTGGAACACATTAAGAAAATAACCAAGGATACGGAGTACAAGAAAATATGCGGTAGGCAGGGAATGAAAAATTAAAATTTTAAAAATGCCGTTGCAATGAATAGTATAAATAAGGAGAGAAGCAAGAGAACGATACATACATCATGACTCAAAGTTTTATTGCATTCAACTAAAAGTTCGACGTATACAAGATTTCAAACGAAAAGAAATATTTACAAAAGGGTGACAACATTATTATTGAAAGCAGAAAACGTGATAATTCTTCTTTGATTTCTGGACTGCTGCATTCTCGTCTCGCGAGTTGAATCCTGCGCGGGATCCGCACTATCCCCGAAGCTCAAACTACGAAATAACCATCACCTAGCTGGAGTGGAGAGTGTGGACGAATCCCCTCTTTGTATCTCCTTCCTTTTAGGGCAGCCATTGATAGGATGTTCGCTGGATCTGCAAATCAGGCATTGCACCTTGGCGCGGCGACAATCTCTCTGAAGGTGTCCTGGCGTCTTACAGTACCCACAATGTTGGGTCTTCTGTTGCTTCTGTTGCTGGGGAACAAGTGGGCACTTCATCTTCACCTCTTTTCCTCGCCTAACAGGGATCCCTTTATGATTGGAGACTTCCGCTGGTGCCTGAGTCACCTGCCTTCTCAATCCTTCAGCTAACAGGTCATTTGTTCGCCCCTGGGCTTCCTTCAGACCCTGCAGTGCATTCAGAATCTCTACGGTCTGATTCTGGGGAGTGGAGGTAGGGGGAGAGTCGTTGGAAGACATGGTCCTGAAACAACGATTTGAGGAAGATATAAGGCACAAGCTATAAGAATTAAAATACAATATGGGTTAGGCAAGGAATCAAGAATATAGGGTGCTGTGAAATTCAAACAAGTGAGAATCAACTGTAGAACTCTAAGTCACTCAAACAGAGTACAGTATTGTAACTATGATGCAGTTCACAATTACAACCACGTAACTCTGCCAAGTTACCCGAAACTCTAGCGGATGGATAGCAGAATACACTATGTGAATCAAGATTAAGAATAACAAGTTTACAATCTAGACCGAACGATATCTTAGATTGTCAAGCTCTACACGGAAACTGCAATCCTAATCGAAGCAAAACCTGGCTCTGATACCGACAAAACCAAGTCACTCCCCGCTTCCCAAAATACGGAATACGAGGGGTTGACAAGGCCAACCATGCTCCTACGGTCGAGGAAATATCCCTCTGTAGTCACACTTCGGCTTCTAGCTTTAAGTGGTAATCAGTAATCCATGCACAGGTAATGAGAAATGCAGTAATTAAAACAAAACAAATACAAAAGAACTAACCAGATGGAGATCAAGAGAGTATAGCTCTGGGTAGTTGATCAAGATGTCCGCGATGTCCTCGAGGTACGTCTGGTCCTGGTCCAAGCTAGATCCACTTCTCACTCTGAGCATGCATACTCAGGTCATCAGAGCGACACGATAGCAATATATATGGGTACAAATAGTAACTCGTGTAATAATAATGAAATGTAACAGTAAATCAAGAGAGTAAAGATGTGAACATGAAGTAACCAATGCGGGTGTCTAATAGAGCAGGTGAACAGTAAAGCAGTAAAATAATATGTCATGTGTGTTGATTCAGTAAGCAATGCATGTCAATGTCACTATCCTTATTAGTCTCTAAGTCTCACTGTACTGGTCACTAAGCCTATCGTCAGTCCAAGTGTGAGAGTCAACCACGCAAGAGTATCCCCCACCTAAGGGTAGGACCCAAGGGCAAGGGACCACGGGCCCGAAACACGCACGGTAATAATCAGTAATATCCCTATATATCTCCATATATCTCCATATGTGCCGGCATGGGACTCCTGAGATTCTGTTGAACTCACACTCAAACTACCCCACACACCGTGGTCTATATCAAACGCCAACCATAAACTTAAATACCAGTCGGTCCATGACGAGTCTACGCGAGAACTGAAGACAGGGTCTCCATCAAGCATGTCTCGACTGATACACAAGGTAAATGGAGAGTGTTTAGTGCCTTACCTATGACACCCATATAAGTGCTTCCATAATTGTCCCATACCAATTATAGTCACACTTATACGCATCCCACAGACGTCGACAATGCAATAAATCAATAAGATCCACTGATTGTGTACAAGTACGTGTCAGTTTCACTTATCCATTCATGCTCAAATACTAACGTACTTGCCACAATCACCACTAATACCTAACACTGGGTAATGCACATGATCACTAGGTTACCAATGCAATGACATATATATAATGTGATGAGAAAAACAGTATTTAAGGCATGATTAAGATGTCATCAAACGATGTCCTACCACTTGCATAATTCTTCATAAATCAGACATGCACAATTCAGTGAAGCTATGAACAGGGGATAAGTAGTATGTTTGATTATCTAACCAGTAAATTTGGTTTCACGTCAATCGGGTTTCGGGATCACTAGATATGGCCATTTCATTTTAAGCGTTCACTGCTGGAAATCCGGTTTCAGAATCGGAAGTTTGTTTCGTAACGCATTTTAATCCCAGTTGGAATCGCAATTAGATGACTCTACAATTGAACTATATTTAGGATTTCCAGTAAAGTTTCCACCGCAATTGGTGGATCAGTATTATATTATGCCAACAAAGAGTTATTGCCAGATTAAGTTTGAGGTGTAAAATCTGCTTTTGCAGAATTCAGCAAGACATGTCGACAAGGTAAAATGAATTAAAAATATCAAACGGTTGAGGAATCCAGTGAAGACAGTAGAGTAAGAAAGCTAATCCAATTTCCTACGTAACAATATAGGGTTCCGTGCATTCTCTTATAAGAACAGTGATATACGGGGGTTTAATGACAGGGGTTAACCTGGATTTTCATTCTGGAGTGCAGTCCAGAATCATAATCCACCGCAGTTATTTCTATCATAGTGTACTAAAATTCAGTGATCAATAATATCTTACAGTAGATTACCCAGTCAGCTTCATTACGAGCCATCGAACGCTAAAATCCGGTTTATACACAATTTAATATAAATTTTATAGTTTGGCATGTAAGAAAGTTTTCAGGTTTTACGACAGAAACCGAGACCTCATTTTATGTGAGTAAACAACATAGTTTTGGAACCAAATTCTCAAGGAACATTCCTAACTACTCGGGCCATCACATTATATATTTTTCCGTCAATTTAACGTGAGTTTCCCATTCGGGCAGTGCATCGAATACTTGAATTATACGGTTCACAAAAAGAAAAGGGTATGCGACAATTATTAGTAACTAGAATTGTAACCTATACAAGTAGCATGAAGCAAGTATTAAACTTGCCTGAAGACGTGTCGAGGATGGTCCGGCAGCGGCAATAGCACGATCGCGTCACGGGCGCAGCACGGGTTCAGCCTTCGGAATCGGATAATTGTACTCAATCCAGTTAATCTCCGTGCACTCATTTTCATCACTGCTCCAAGTTGTTTCTAGTTTTAATGTGAGAGAGGTAGAGGTGCTGAGAGAGAGAGAGAGAGAGAGAGAGAGAGAGAGAGGGACAGAGGGAAAGAGAGAGAGGGATGCTGAGAGACAGAGAGAGAGAGATTTACTGAGTGCCGACGTGGGGTCGATGGAGCCGCCGGCGAGTGGCCTGTAAGGGGTGCGCTCGGGTCGGCAGCGAGGGGAGCTCGGCGGCAATGCTCAGGCAGAGGCGAGGTAGCCGGTTGTGCTGGGTGAAAGGAGGAAGCTTGGTGGGAGTTAAATGGTGTACGGTGGAAGAGAGAGAGGTTCGTCAACAGTGATGGTGTTCAGCCGGTGGTTGTGTTGGCGGTGGCAGTGGAGCTCAGGAAAGAGAGATGGGGGCTTAGTGGTGCTGGCAATGTAGAGGGGGTGGTCGGCATGGCGAAGCTGGGGTAGTGTCGCGGTTCGTCGGTGAGGTGGCTCTGGGCCGGAAGAAAGTCTGTGGTGCAGTGGGGGTGAGGGCTCGGTGTGTAGGCGGTGGGGTAAGGGAATCGAGGGTGAAGGAAGGAAGGTGGGTGCAGTGGGCTCGGTGAGGGGGAAAATTTGAGAGAGTGTGAGAAGGAGGAGGGGGCCGTTGAGGAGAGCGGGTCGTAGGGGAGTGCGCGCGTCGCGGGTGCGAGAAGCGGGGCATTGGCGAGGCCGGCGGCGACGTGGAGGAAAGAAGGAAAAAGGATCGGGAAAGGAGAGGGAGGCGAACGGAGGAAGGGTCGAGTGAGGGAGTTTTGGGCCGGGGCGGGCTTGGGCCGACCAGGAAAATAAAAACAATAAAAGAAATAGAAAAGGAGGCCAGGCTGGGCTTGGATAGGAATTTTTTTAAATTAAATTAGTTTTGTTTTCTTGGCTGGGCTGAGGATTAAATTGTTTAATTTATTTTAGTATTAGTTAATTTGTTTGTGCCAAGGATTTGGAAATTAAAGGGAAATAAATGAAATTGGAGAGTTGGGCCGGGGAAAATTAGAGCTTGGGCTAAAGAATTGTTGGGCTGGGGTTAGAGAAAAGGGAAATAGAAAAATAACAGAGAGAGTGGGGTGAGACACAAAAATAAGAGGGATTGGGATTAGGGTTTGGGTAGGAAAAAAATTAAAGAGAAATAAGGTTTGGGTTAGGAGTTTAAATAAAAATAGAAAAGGGATATGAGGAAGTAGGCCAGAATAATAAGAGGAAAAGAAGGATGAAGGGAAAAGGGTTTAGGGTTTTTAAAATAATAAATAATAATAATAAAAATAAAATAAGTAATTTAAGAGTAAAAAAATACGGGCGTTGATATACAAAAAGACTGGGTATTACACCATGATTTTGATGAGGTGTCTGAAAAAATTGATTTTCACTTGATTGAGGATATCGACGCTGGGAATATTTCGGATGACGAACCTACAGATTTGGATGAGTTTCTCTCTCCAATTCATCATCCCATTCCATTAACTGTTTTTCCCGAACTTCATATGCGTCTGGATTTTGATGAGAATTGCATGGATAAGCTAATTTTTGAAGAGAGTATTGAGGAAATTATTGAGGATGAAGCAGTTTTACGTGAGGAGTCGGATTTTCCAATTCATTCTATCCCTTTCATTGACTGCACACACGCTCCTGAATCTTTAATCGATACCCTTCCTCAATCGCTTCCCTCCGTCCTTGTTCCGACTATGCAAGAAACCGTTACACTTTCATTTTCAATGTCTGCTTTACCAAGTTCAACGTACCCATGTTTTCTCACGAATCTTGAGGGATTTGACATTATTTCTCAGTAGGTTGATAGATTAGCACAATCGCTTTTTATACATCAGTCATTACAAATTGTGCTAATTTATACACTCCATCTTCAACCTCAAGTTTGTATTCCACTTCTTTCTCCCACTTTCTTTGGTTCTTCTTCTAATCTTCCCTTAATGATACCGAGTGTTAATGAATCACAATCCGATATTTTGAGTCCGATAATTCTAGAAAAACAACTTGATTTAAACTCTTTTGAAAATGAGGTAAATGAGCCTTACGACTATCCTACCTTCATAATTTTTGAAAAATCAAGTGTGTTGAATTCTTGCGCGACACTTGTTGACATTGAAACGTTCAATCGGACCTTCGATGAAAGTTTTGAAGATATTTTCGCCGACGAACTCACATTCTTAAACGACACGGATTTTGTGATTAACCAACCTCCACCCGAAGAAGTCGAACCACCACCACCATTTCTTTTTCCCTTCTGCCATTCTTCTCCTCCACCGAGACCGTATACTGCTTCTATCTCCACACAGTCTCGTGTGTTTCTCATTTCTTTTCTCTACACTCCATTCTTTCACCAACCACAACATTATAACGAAATTTTTTTTGAATGGTTGGTCCTAACCTTTAGCCTGTGTAAGGCCTTGTATAGCTTGATACTGTGTTTTTCTCCCCCCTAACTCTGAATTTTAACGCTTAAACAGTGGAAACACTGTTTCACTTAAGTTTGGGGGGGACCTTTTTGTGTATATTTATTTTGTTTTCTTTTTTCTGTTAATAATAATAATAATAAATAAATAAATAAATAAAATAAACAGGGGAGTGCCGATAATTTTGACCTTCTTAGTGTAGGCTGACAGTGAGGACACTGTCAAGTTTAAGTTTGGGGGTGTGCTCGGTAAGCTTTATTCCTTCGCATCCATATGTATACTTTTGCATTTGCATACTTATTTTAAAACCCATAAAAATTGAAAAAACTTTAAAAATTATAAAAATTGAAAAGTTCAATTTTGGCCATATTTGACTTAAGTTCAACATGATGGTTGACTAGTTAGGAAAAACTAGATCCTAAACTTAGTAAATTAAAAACCCTAAAAATAACATTTCTTAAAGTTTAACGGTAGAATATGTCCTTGTAGTTTATTTAGAAATAGGCAAATTTTGAGTTCAGTTCTTGGGGTAAGTCAAAATAAGGGAGGAGCATTGAAATTTTTATTGAAGTGTAAGTCTGAAAAATAATTCCAAACCTTAAGTCTAAATTCTGAAAATATATACCCTACAACTTGCACAAACACGCACCTTGAAACTTGGAATAGTAGAGGAGACCTTGAAATACTCTTGTCTAAAATCCTTAGTATTAGAAAAATATAAAATAAAAGTATAAGTGTGAATAAAGAGAAAAAAAATGAACACTGGTTTTGTAATCACTTAAGGCTGCGAAAATAAAAAAATATATAGCGAGGGAGTTTTATCACCTAGTGTCTTAGACCAACTGGTTTGGGAGTCACTGCTAAGCCTGAAGTATTATAAGACGAGGAATTACGCCTAAATGCGCGAACACATTTTGTAATTGGTCTTTAGTACCTCAAAAAGTATTAACGGTCGCATGAAAGATGTATGAGCAATTTCATCTAAAATTCACCAATTAAAAGTACTTTAGACAATGGACAAGAGTACGATAGCTTGAATTGAATTTCCAAGTATATGGGTGATACATACACACACGTAGGGGTATATGATTGGGGTTTGGATGAGAGATATGAATGAAAGATAGGGCTTACACCTTCAGTAGAGATGATAAAAATTCCTAAGTTGAGATGAAACCTTAGAAGGAAAATTCAAAAGATGCTGAAAGCTAAATAAATATGCAGAACATATACGATCTTAAGTTAAATGATAAGTGAGTGTGAAAAATATTGGTTGATGATTTCTAAGTTAAAGATAATAGAATTTCTTGCTAGAACACCAAATTGAAGAATGAAAGTCAACATGCCAAATTGATTGGATTTTATGGGTAGTATCCGCTGAAAACCCTCAGGAGACAACACTCCTCCTACTAGGGACACCTAGAGGTTTAACGGCTTGTTGCAGGAGCTCAGTGCAATCGTGATTCCCTGCGAAAGTGAGGTTAGGATTTTTCGAGAATAAAATAGTTTTGCTCGGGACGAGCAAAAGATAAGTTTGGGGGTATTTGTTCATATCATAATTTTGCATTATTATATTCCCCATTCTTAATCATTTTACAAATAATTAGGTGCTTTTGATCCATGTCTGCTAAATAGTTGCAGGTTATAGGTTCTCAGAACAAAACAGTGAAAATGGTGAAAAAAACGCTACAAATGTGAGACTACGACCAACAAATAGATGAATCCGCAAGATGCTGCCTACCAGTTCGAGGAACAAACGAAGATCAGCAAACGGTTCAATACACAAAGTACAAGGGCAGCACAAGATTCAAGACTTCAACGCGAAGCAAACGGTAAAAGTCCACAAATTCTGCACTGTTGGAAATCTGGAAGAAAGTGGAAAAGATTCTGAGGGACCAAGTGAAGAATACAGATAGAAAAAGCAACTTGAAGCTACACAGAAGAAATCAGACCAAGACCCCACCATATGGCCGTGGATCCACGGCATAACATGGCTTATGGCCGCGGTTCCGCGGCCGTGCTGTGCACGTGTCGGTGCAGCTTGTCGGTGGGTGTCGGTGCGTTGACCAGGCTTATCAGGGTAGTCTTGTAATTTTAGATGTGGATCCGATGTAAACCCTAGGGTTTCTCCGATCTATAAATAGGAAAGCCTACAGCTCTTTTAGGGTGTGCCTCTTTTGGGTGCCTCTTTTGAGATGCCTCTTTTTATTTTCTAGTTTAAAATTTTCATTCCATTGTAATCGTTAAGAGGTCATCAATAAAGGTATTTTTATTTTTGCATTCTTTCTGTTATCTGAATTTAATTCGTGCAATTTTTTTTATCTGTCTTTTATTATCTGCAATTAGATAGTCTTTTAAAATGAAAATTATAAAAATGAATTCTTTTGTCATCTTCCTAATGAGTGAGTAATTCCTCACTTGTTAGGGTTAGGAGAGGGAAGGTTTGAGAGAAGGAAATCTCTCTCCCTCCTTTTCTTGCCCCCATAATTTTTAATTAGGACTCTATTTAAATTAACCACACACCGCTCACTATGGCACCCTATCCCACGAGATAGCGGTGATTCCCTAGTTAAGACCGGTTATGGTTGATTTACATAAAGGTTAGGGCTAAGAGTTAAGAAAGGACGGACAAGGACCAAAAGGAAGAAACTTAGTTTCTTCCTAGTTGTGCTAATCCCTTTGTTGGCTATTACCCAAACGCCTATATTCTTAACTAGGGTTTTGAAAGCAGCGAGAAGATCCCATATTTCGAACTGACCTAATCCTAACCCTAGCAAGCTTTTTATCAACTTTTATCTCATTCTTAGATCTTAAAATAAAACCACCAATTTTTTGGACTTAACTCATTAGAACATAAAGAAAAGGAATCCATCTCTCTGTGGACCGACCCGTACTCAACCTGCTAGCTACCAAGCGACACCGTTATTGATTGCAGTTAATTCTTTGATTTCAAAATCTATCTTTTAAAAGCGCATACGCAAAAGAACGATCAATCAGATGGCGCGAGACGCCCGATGGTTTAGTATTACTTATAATATTTTCATTATATGCGTAGTTTCCTAGTTAGCCATCTCTTTGCATCGCATCGTTATATGTATAAATATATATATGTGTGTGTGTGTGTGTGTGTGAGATATCATCTTATAGGGCACTTGCACTATTACCATTGGTTCCTGCCGCACGTGCACTATTTATGCGAACACACACGCCATTGGTAATTTCTATGTCACGAACACTATAGAACTTAGAACTGATATTAGTGTATTGGCATCATATATGATTCGTAGACTTATGTTTGTATATTCATTTCATTAAGATGTATACGTAGGATTGTGAATCATGTATACATACCTCATTGCATCATGATTCATGCATAGTTTCTGGCCGTACTCCGCATGGTATATACTACCGTATCATAGATTTCCACATCACTGACATGTTTATATATTGTGATTCTTCTCGAGGATTTGAGTATTCATGAGATTTCTGGATTTTTGGGGAAAACCGCAAGAATTTTATAAATTTATTATCGTTTTTAAAACAGAAAATTTGCGGTTTTCTCGTGATGTATGTGTCGTCCACCATGAGTTTTCATGATTGATGTTGGTTTTCGAGACCCGATTCGAGGAGTAGGATGAACCGTTTCGGGTACATGGTGGGCCCGGTACGGTACCCAGGGCAAGAAGCTCGAGTTGTAGACGATGAGCTTGGCAGGGGCAGACTACCTACCGGTGATGTCTGGCGTGGCGGATATCCGGAGGATACCGACCGTAGTCATTAGATTTGATGATATGGGCCGATCCGGACTGATGGAGCCCGAGATATTAAGATATTGTGACATTGAGATGTCGAGACATTGAGATATATATGTTTTGTGTCGATGCTTGACACGGATTTCATTGATGAAACTTCAGTTATTTCACAAGAGTTTTACTAAGATGAGATTACAGATTTTCTCGTACCAAACATATTCAGATTTCATGTTGATTATGCATTCATATTGCATACATATTAGTGCATCGCCTCAGTATCGGTATATATAGGGTGTGACGCATTTGCGTGCATGCTTACGATAGCCTTATTAGATGTTACTTACTACTAACGAGTTGGCAACTCACCCCCATTGTGCCACAGTATCTTGTAGGTCTGACCCGTCAGCACAGTAGCGGCGGGCGTACTTTCTTCGTTTGCTTGGACTTGCGGCTTGCTCATGGTGGTTGCGAGGATATCTTGTTTTCACTTGTATATTACTTTGTATTTAGTACACTCCATCTACCCTTGTATATTGGACTAGATGGTGAGACTTGTATTTGTGGTTTGTTGTCGATGCTCACTTGAGCCGACGTGATGCTTTTGTACTTTTATACTTATTTCGCATTATTATGATATATTCATTGCATGTAGTTGGGATTCCTCCTTTGGCAAAGAGCTAGCTCCCGCTTGGGGATGCCTGTATTCATTTATATGTATTATCTTGTTTGTACCCGTTTCGGGGCCAGTATTTACAAAGGAGACTCTGCAGAAATTTTCGGGAAATTTGATGTATTTAAATGTTTTAAGGTGACTCTTACTTTACAAAAATAATCTTTTCAATTAAGGTTTTACTTCACTCTATTTCTTTAATTGGTTTAGATTTCTGGACTTTGTCTTACTTAGATTATGTTGCGCCTTAAGACGTTTCGTAATTTAAGTGCCAGCCACGTTCCGTACCTTCGGGTCATGACAGGCTCCCACTGTTTTTATCAAATCTTCCTTCAAACCCTAAAAGTTAAGACTAGCCGGGATTAATTACACCCTACAAGTTCGCCAATCTTTCGGCCAGACCAGTGTCGGTACTTTGAGGGAGGTTTCCCGTGCTTTCGCACGGACCTAATTAAATTAAACCTCGTTTTTCTAAGGGCGTAACCCCGTTAACACCTTTCTAGACACTTACTTGATCAGCTAATTGTAATGTGTAAAACTCTCCCAGGAGTAA
This sequence comes from Agapanthus africanus, assembly GCA_030015575.1. Classification (NCBI taxonomy): domain Eukaryota; kingdom Viridiplantae; phylum Streptophyta; class Magnoliopsida; order Asparagales; family Amaryllidaceae; genus Agapanthus; species Agapanthus africanus. The sequence goes on from CM057347.1 coordinate 300,465,339, forward strand.
CTCTTACTCGCAGTGGGTATCAGGATCCAACTATCTCATAGAAGGTATGCAATCTCATTGCAAATTTCAACACTTGAAATTCCCGATAATATTCTGCCCCTAGCTACCTATGAACTTGAAAGAGATCAACAAACCATAGTGCGCTAGTCAAGTTCAACCTGTCATTTCCTGATGGAATTAAACCCACCCGCACGACCCTTGACAGAGGTCAACAAGGTCGCACGACTACCTTAATCCAATCGCATCATATGCTTTGCAGATAAGCATTAATCAGCTACCGCACACTACGCCTTGACAGAGGTCAACAAACGCAGCACGAATACTAAATACTACTTATCTGAAATGACGGAGGGCTACGATAGGTTTTTAAGAAAACCCTTTACGTAATGAACTTGATATCGTTGTAGAATCGCGTGATTTTGAAAAGGAGTGTTTTTTAGGCTTTTAGTAGTTTCGCTAATGAGGTCGCTCTCGGTGAAGGGATCTCGGATCTTTCCTTATCGAATAAGGTGCAAGATATTTCACAACTACCACTATGCAAAGCAAAAACTATAGAATCAATTAAAAGACAAACCACGTGGATTGTAGCATCTGCTAGTTTCGCTAAAGAGGTCACTCCCGGTGAAGGGATCTCGGCTCTTTCCTTATCGAATAAGGTGCTGGATATTCTATAAGGAATACAGCTTGCAAAGCAAGAACTAGAGCTACCAGTTTTTAAGATAAGATTTTGCAACATCTTTAGGTTTTTTTTATTTCATTAATCTGATTAATGAAGTCCCATCAATTATGCTTCCTAAGCATCACATAAGAAACGAAAGCATCAATATTTATTATATCATCATATATATAATATAAGCATTTGTCTCAATATATCAAGTGATCACATCACAGAATATCAGCAGCAGAAGAACACATATGAAATATTGGATATACTAGGAATTCCGTGTTTTAAATTAAGCCAATAAAAAACGCGGATTCCACGGTCGCGATGAATAGCTAAACCCACATCCCTAGACCCCTACGAGAGCGGCAACCAACCCTCCTAATTCTAGAGTTAGGAGACCCATTCTCGACTCCTCGAGATGGTCTCCCACTGGACCCTAGAACCCGGTTACTTGTGCTCTCCTCCTTGGGTCTATCCTAATGCGGAAAAGTAAATAATATACATCAATGGTGATATCATCCTCAGCCCGAAAGTGCCCCAATAAAAGAATATTACATACAAGCTTTTACATGAATGAAAATGAAAAACTCTCATCTCACATAAAACCCCCCGGCTATTCAAAACACGACGATCCAATATAACATATCACAGCAACACATAACTTCACATGTCATCAACGTAAGTAAATATGCGTATCCCAATTGTCATTGACATATAGCACCGAAACTGGCGATACACCACATATTACACTTACGGTCGCAGAAAATAAAGTGAAAAACTACAACAATTGGAATCCGCAACCACCTTAGACATCATAAACCCAATGTATCACATACTTTGGATTTCATGCCTAATCATATGAATTCCTTAGACATCACATGCCTAACAATTATAAATCCTGCATTTTAGTCTCGATATTGAAAACACTTTCCAATAAACAGTCGGGTAATTCAACAAGATTCCCGATAACCTGATCGAATGCTCGTCGGAAACTTTAGTAGACGGCCGCACCCCCGATGCCGTCAATAAAGTGCACTAAGGCGGAACACCGCGACCGCGAGCATCCGAATGGATGCTTTTGGCGATGGGGCTCTCTTACAGTCACTTGGTCAGGGCTATAGGGCGTGGCTATCTGGTAAAATTACCCGGCGAGTATCCGCGTATACTACGTAATTGCGACGGACTTTTGATCCACATCAAAATTCCGTGGCAACCTATCAAATGAAACTAAACTGCTAGATTTATAAAATTCAAACTAGTTATCACATAACTAATTATGTGTATTCCCAATATTGTATCACAATCACAGATAACTAGATGATGTTAAACTTTTCGATCGAATAAACAAACACCCAAAATTTCCCAAAGAGCTCAATACTTGAGCGGGGTTTAAAAAGTACCCAGAACATGCCTCAGCTCCTATGAACTATCCGTAGAAGGGCCGACCCATGCCTCACTCATGTTGCCACGGAACTGCCACAAACTCTTGGGTATGACCGCGGTTCTGCGATCCAAAAAGTCGAGTTTGGGTATCGTTTTTCTAGAGGGTCCACAGAATCGCTTGCATGGTTTTCTGAATATTTTAAACTTGGAAAAAATCCAACTCTTGGAAAATTTCCAGCGAGGGAAAATATGGGTTATTGATATCCGTTCAAACTTTTTAACGTCGTCTAAATAACCCGAATAGATGTTAGAATTACGATTACAAAACACTCTGAATTGCCTTTGCAGAAAATTAACATCACATGTGATTTTAGCAAAAACAAGCAACACCTGAAAACCAAAACCCAGAGACTGGAACACCCTAAAAATTTGAAGCCAGAAACCCACCCAAAAACCGGTGAGCTCAGATTTTGTGCCTATGTGACCGGCCATATTCAGACCAAATTGCTTCAAATTTCTATGGTGTTCATGTTATATCACATATAACATTCTGCAGTTGCTAAAAAAAATTTAGTGGCCATTTAAAATTCGACATAAACTAGGATTCTATATCGGGTGTTTCGGAGTAGTTTCAATTTCGTAATCTAGAAAACATCGTCTAATTTTCTAGCTTGGCTCTGATACCACTGTAGGGTTACCTAGCATGACAACAAGGTTTCAGGAGGTATCGTCCATGCCGTTTTCAAATTTTTGCCGTTCTAAAGAACCCTAACCCTAGAATCTTAACTAGAGATTTAGACGAACCAGCAATGCAAACAACTTTATATCTAAGTGAATGAGGAATATAAAATTTGTAGACCGGTCCTTCACTTCTAAAGCTCTGTGTAGTAGTCCCTTCGCTCCAAGTAGTGAACACCAGAACTCTAGTAAGGGTTCACATGAAGAAATGAACAAGCTTGCTCGAAGTCTTCGAGGACGAAGATGATCTACGTTGAGAAGACTCAAACTCATGCTACCTCTTCACTAATGGTAGATTAGTGAAGCAAACACCCTAAACTAAATGGCTAATATAGTAAAGGATGATGAAGTAGGAAATGGGCTCACTTTAGATTAATTTTTCTCACAATATTTCATCACCTTTTCAAAAGCTAGAAATCTTTTTCCATGAGGAAGAAGAAGATGAAGTGGAGATGAGAATGAAACTCATGAGGTGAGAATAGCAACCATGGGTGAGTTAGTGTCATACACTAACTCATGTAGAGAATCAACTATGGCTAAGGATAATGGTTAGGTTAATAAATATCTTAAGTAAAACAAATTAGTGGACTTAGTCAAAGGTTCCACAAGCTTCTCCAAGCTTCAACCATTAAACCAATTTCCACCAATTTGTGAATTACTAAAATAAATATAAACCCATCATTATATCAAGCATGGTGTGAGTCTCATACACCCATGAAGCATGTGGCATCTAGCATGACAAAAAAAAATATACATTAATATATATCACATATATACTATATGCACACATGTGAGAAAAAGAATTCTTGAAGTGAGAAAATATTAGTTAATGTAAGTTAATATATCAAATATATAAGTATAAATTAAATTATCAAATCAACACTTGATTTAATAATCCGGCTATATCACATACAACCGACTAATATCAAATGTAACAACTTATCAAATCAACACTTAATCTGATAACCCGGCTATATCATATATAACTGTCCGATATCACATATCGCAAGAATAGAATGCGGTATCACATACGTGCATTAATCTCAGTCCTGCACATACCACATATGTGCTCCTATTTCATTTCGCATGAACCAGGAAACCTCTGTGTAGGACTCTAAAGACTCGTCAATACGCCGGCAGTAGGTGATGATCATATCAAACACCCACAAGCCGCAAGCGGTCTGCTAAACGTAACGGCCACCCAGGTATTGAGCGATCAGAAGATCAACAAGCAATCCTGTTCATACTCCTGCGAATCCAATCAATAACACTACCGTACAGTCGGGTATCTTCGTCAGATATGTTGCATATCACAGCCTGGGGGTGGTATAACGTCAGACCCCAATAGCCTGATAAGTCATGCCGATGCAAGGTCTATAACGGTTCGAGAAACTACTGATAACACTTTCCAGTAGATCTCAGCATCCCTGGCCAGAGATTTCCTGTTATGGACAATCGAGAATAGCGCAACATCAACCCCCAATACCGGGAAAGACGAATCCCCTCCTATCGCTCATTGCCTCCATGTGACTCGGGACTGTACCCAAAAACCACCATTTTGCACAATCTCTTGAACGTGGTAAGGTGGAAATCAAAGCACGGCGGGAATCACACAAGACTCTATGATGATCTCGGGTCGACAGACTAACCTGTACCAGTGTCACCAGAGAACTGCTATTTGACGATAGGTATAATACCATCTAAGAGTTCTCGGGGAGTCCGTCCAGTGTACCCAGTCTCCACTGAGCACTCGTATACCTTCTCTGATGTCAAACACCAATAGATTGTTAGTGTATATGCCCCAGGGGCCATTATTGTATCATACTAGTTTGTATATTATTTAATGGAAGCTTGGGATATTCACAGTTGTATTAACAGTCTTACTCAACATAGTAGTATGCTACTTGGTTTATATCTATCTTAATATGTGTATATGTTTCTTGTAGCATATCGCGAATACATATTGATAGAGCCCATAGGATCTTGCTTGACTACCAGCGTTGTGATGGCAGTCACACTAGTGGGGGCTGGGTAGTCTACAAGCACATCCTTTTTTAGGTCCCTAGTCGTAGGATTATCGAGACAGGGCATCGATACTCCGGAGTAGACTAGTGTGTACGCTTCTCGTCCCAGCTGGGGAAATGGTCTGTCCTACAGCCATTAGTACGTTGTACTAGAGATAGTATGCAGGTTCTCGTTGGGTTACGAGTACACCGGACAGGACTCAGAGGGAACTGTTGGTTGGTATTATACCCTTCGTCAGTTAACAGTTCCCAGGTGACATGAGTACAGCATAGTCCGTAGACTTGACACTGCTGCTTCGCCTCGAGTGTGTTCCCACTGTTCTTAGATTGCTACCCTACCACGGCTCGACTGAGTCGTGCAAACAGGTAGCAGTTGGGTGCAGTCCCGAAGCACTTGGAGGCAGTGGCGGTTAGATAGGATTCGTCTCTCCCGGTGTTAGGGGTTGATATCACGCTGTGTTTGGAGAGCCATTACGCAAGGTCCCTGTACAGGGCAAGCGAGATTTACTAGTAGGTTTTTCCAGTAAGTTCTCAAGGTGTAATGGACTTCACTCCGACACGACTTATACCGCTTTTAGGGGACTAACGCTTGCTGCCCCCTAGGCCCGATATGCGATAGTCTTAGACGAACAGACCGGACTGTACGGAGATTGTCACATCAGGCTCAGTAGGAGTTCGGATGGGTTTCCTCATCGGCCTTCTTATCGACATCTACTTGGGGACCGTTACGTACAGCTAGTATCGCTTGTCGCATGTGGTTAAACCCACTGTCAGCGTAGTGTCGAGTCTTTAGAGTCCCACACAGAGAGTTTCCCTACTTCGGGCGAAACGATATAGATGTCGTATGGTTTTATGACAGGGTACGGACATATACGTGTACATGTGCACGTATGATGTTCGGACAGATTATACTAGCGGGTTTTGGTTTAAACCAGATTCAAGTATTGGATTATTGGATTTATGCAGTCTCAGTATATCCGTGTTTTTCGTAAATACAGATGGAAGGGGCATTCTCGTAATTAGTCGAGAAGCTTCTACAAGAAAGGTGACTCATTTAGTTTTAATTCATTTATGGATTAAACTAAATGAGGTGGAGAGGTGATGTGTAATTTTCATTAATTACACCATGAGTCATGAGGTGATTCACCTCAAGGTAATTAATGAAGCATGGTTGTTGATTATATTTATTATTGTTTAGATATTTTTCATGCTTCATAATTATCTAAGAGATTCAAGTTTTAATTCGTTATCACATACACATTCTCTCTCCTCAAGCTCTCATCTTCTTCATCCTAACCCTAATCCTCTCATGAGTTAAGATCCATAGGGTTAAAAAGACTAATAGATCCTTAATCTATCTCTATATCCTCTAGGTCAGTTGGATTAGCAATCCTAGCTACTTAGTTACCTCAAGTTAGAGGTTAAAGCTTGAAGAAGGAACTCTCGGGTTGATCTTCTATTATATCGAGGAGGCCGACGAGGAGGTGAACAACAAGAACAAGAAGGACTAGTATCTTGAGGTATAATCATCTATCATAGTAGTTTAGCACATCTAGATAGTTTGTTAGTTAGGGTTTAGCAAAGATCCATTTGATAGTCGATGTTACTTTGAACAAAATAATTGTTTTTCCTATTCCGCCTCCCCGCATCTTGTGGGGTGTGTAACATTGACTTACAGTGGTATCAGAGCCTACCTAAACCATAACTAACATGTTAGCAAAATCTTTAGAAATTCGATCGCAGATTAATCCCGAAAAAATGACATTTTCACCAAGTTTCTGCCGATTTTAAATTGGAGTCTAAAAATTTTTCAGGGACCTTAAAAAATACAGGCAGGGTTTTTTAAGAATTGTGAAGAAATTTGGGATCGTGACTCGGCTAAACCGCCGCGGAACCGCGGCTGATCCAAGCGATCCTCCGCTGAGCCGCGACCGAGTTGATACCGAGTCAACCCAAATTTGCTCAGTTATTCTTCTATGTTGATGTTGTGTTTTCTGGGATGTTTTGTTTTTGCTCAGGTTTTATGTGCATAGAGAATTATTTGGAGTAGATTCATATGTGATACTTGATCGAAATTTTAAGAACTTTGGTTAACTGGATTATATCTGTGTTGTGTTTTATGTGTTCGTAAACCTCCCCTAATTCTAGTATATCGGTTAGCAGGGGGTTGCACATTTCTGTAATGGTTACTTTATGTTTGTGGATATGAACTTGTTGGATTGTCGTGAATGGATAGTCGGGGATGTGAGATGAGTGTTTCTTTCATTCAAATGTAAATTGTAATTTGTTGTAATATTCTTTTGCGGGGCACATCCGGGTTGAGGTTGTAGCCACCGTTGTATTATTTCATTTACTTTTTTCTGCTCCTAGGATAGACCCAAGGTAGGGTGCACAAACTACCGGATACTTTAAAGTGCTTAGTGGCCTACTCACGTCGTTGAGGGTGACCGCTTCACTTCGGGTACTTGGCGGCTAGTTTGCCGTACCCGTAGGGTCTAGGGCGGGGTTGGCTATTCATCACGACTATGTAATCCGTTTTTCATTGCAGGCTCCGAGGAAATGCGGATTCCTAGAATATCCAATATGTTCATCTGTGATCTGGAATGCCTATTATTGTGTCTGACGAATGTACAATATCTATATATTATATCTAGTAAGCGTTGCTTATGTTTTGCACCCGCGCTAGCCCAGCCCCCGCTCTGTCGTTAGTTAAGTAACCTAACGGGTGAATGACGGGGCCCAGTGGAGAATGCGGATGGCATAAGATGACGTTGTATTTTCGTTGTTTTATGCAATGATAGGTTAATTGATGGGACGCATTATATTAATGCAAAGAAAATAAACCAAAGTTGAATCGTTGGAACAATTTAAAAGAAACCACTCGGTTATTTTTAAAACAACAGATTTTTTAATTGCGAAGCTTAAACCACTCCTTTTAAAAAGCTATCTGGTTCCTTCGATCATATCAAGTTCACTACGTTCACGGTTTTGCCAAAACCATTCGTAGCCCTCCGTCATTTCATTTGGGTATTCAGTAGTATTCAAGCTATGTATTTTGACCAACGCCAAGGCATAGTGTTTGGTAGCTGCTGGGTATTCATCTGTTGCATAGATATATGAGTTGGTTTGGGATAGTCGTACTGCCATTTGGCCAACGTCAGGGATATGTACGGGTGGGTTCAAATTACCAAGATAATGATGGGTAGAACTTGACATGTGACTTATGACATTTTGACCAACACTAAGGTCATAAGAGCATAGGGCAAAGTCCACATCGAGAGTTTCTAAAGAAAATGAAACTTGCTAGTGTTGCATACCATTTGGAGTGTGATAATTTTGGTAGGATTCCTTCAGCTTTATCACACGATGATATTTGGATTCCGATCCTACTGTGAGTATATGCTACTCATCGGGAGATTCTTTCACTTAACGATCAATGTTATAAACCTAGTAGGTGTCGAGAAAGGTGTTAGCAGGAATACGCCCCTAGGGAAAAGAGGTTATTTAATTAAGGAACTTCATGAAAACGTCGTAAAACCTCCCTCGAAGTACCGACACCGGCCTGGCTGAACGGTTAAGCAAGTATTGTACGGTGAGAATAGTCCTGACTAGTTCTTCTTTTTTGGTTTGAGGAAGGATTCGAGAAACAGTGGGAACCATCCTGTTTAGATAAACTAAAAACCACTCTAAACTTGCAAGAGCATCATGCTCAAGTGTTTTCTTCTCTCTCTCCTAATTGCAGCGACCCAGAACATGACGGGCCTTAAGTTATTATTAAATAAAAATATTTTGACAGGGCCAAACTATAAAGATTGGTTTAAGAATGTCAATATGGTAATCACCTATGACAAATTGGGGTATGTCCTTACTACTAAGGCCCCTGCCGTCCCAGGTCCAGAATCCAGTGTCGCGGATAAGGAAATCCGCAAGACCTAGGAGTTAGACTGCACGAAGGCCAAATGCATCGTGTTTGCCTCTATGGATAATGAACATCAGAGGGGGCACGAGAATATGGATCTTGGAGCCATATTTCTCCACACCAAGGAACTGTATGGAGAGCAATCTCGTCTAGAAAGATACGAGACCTCGAAGAACTTGTTTCAGTCGAGACTGGCCGTCGGATCATCTGTAGGGGAACATGTCCTTAAGATGATTGACTGCATTGAGGAGCTCGCGAACCTCGGGACAACATTAGAGAACGAGCTGTATACAGACTTGGTTCTTCAGTCCCTTCCTTCCACCTACGCCCAATTTATCTTGAATTTCAATATTCAAGGTAAAGAAGTTAAACTTCCAGAACTCCTTAACATGTTGAGGAGCAGAGGGCACCTTGCAGAAAAAAAGGGAAACACCCGCTATGTTTGTTCGTGGTGCTTTCTCTTCCAGGTCCAAGGCAAGGACCAAAGGAAGGAAGAAGAAGGCCACTACCAAACCAAGAGGTGGTGTTGGTAAGGTGGGAGTCAAGGGAAAGGCAAAGGTTGTGGTGCCAGTAGTAGCAAAGGACGAGTGCTTCCACTATTGCAGAAAAGGCCATTGGAAGAAGGATTGCAAAGCTTGGATTGCCAAGAACCAGGACCTGAGGCAGGTTGTGGCTTCGTCTTCAGGTGTGTTTGTAATTGAAAATTGTCTGTCAATCAACTCTACATCCTGGGTATTGGATACCGGATCATGATCTCATATATGCAATTCATTGCAGGGACTGAGAAGCCGTAGAGTACTGAAGGCTGTGGTATGACCCTCCAGGTTGCTAACGGAGCGAGCGTGGATGCTGTGTCCGTAGGGGATTATCACCTTAGATTAACAAGTGGACATATTTTGGTTTTGCGCAACTGTTTTTGTGTACCTAGTTTAACGTGTAATATCATATCGGTATCGTTGTTATCAAAAGAAGGTTGTGATTTCACGTTTGCAAGCGATATTGTTAACATCCACCTTAATCATGGTTTGATTGGGTCCGGTACACTAGATAACGGTATATACATGTTAAACCAATTGCAGATTTTTAATGTCCAGAACACACTAAAAAGAAAGTCTCCAGATATAAATCAGGCTTTCTTATGGCATTGTAGACTAGATCACATCAATGAGACAAGGTTAACTAAGTTACATAACGAAGGATATTTGGATCCATTCGAATATCAATCTTATGCCACTTGTCAATCATGTCTCAAAGGAAAGATGACAAAGACTCCATTCATTGGACATGGAGTAAGAGCGAGCGAGCTCTTAGGATTCATACACAGCGATATATGTGGTCCGATGTCTACACATGCAAGAAGCGGTTTTTCATATTTCATTACTTTTACGGATGATTTCTCTAGGTATGGATTCATTTTCTTGATGAAACATAAATCCGAGGCCTTTGAGAAATTCCGAGAATATAAGAATGAAGTAGAAAAACAAACCGACAAAGTATCAAGTCACTGAGATCTGATTGAGGTGGTGAATACTTAAGTGCCGAGTTCCTGGGTTACCTAAAAGGGAAAGGAATTCTCTCTCAGCTTACTCCTCCATACACTCCACAACACAACGGTGTATCAGAGAGACGGAACCGAACCCTATTGGATATGATACGTTCCATGATGAGTAATGCTGAGTTACCGCGATCTTTCTGGGGTTATGCACTAGAATCAGCTGCATATCTTTTGAACAGGGTTCCTACTAAGACTGTGCCTACCACACCATATCAGATGTGGAGTGGGAAGAAACCCTATCTTCAGTATCTGAAGATATGGGGATGTCCAGCTTTTGTTAAAAAGAAGCATGCGGACAAACTCGAGGCACGCTCAGTTCAGTGTAAGTTTGTGGAATATCCAAAGAACTCCAAAGGATATTTTTTCTATTACGCAGAGGAACAAAAGGTTTTTGTTTCTCGTAATGCCCATTTTCTAGAACAGTGGTTTTTAGAAAAGGAAACAAGTGGGAGCGCAATAGAACTGGAAGAAATTCTAGAACCATAAGCTACTACTGAAAGCTTGGTAGAACCAGAAGTTCCAAAAGAACAGGACATTCCCGTACCTCTCCGCAGGAGTAGTAGGCCATCTCATCTGCCTGAGAGATACTATGGTTTTCTCATAGACGGAGATAGAGAGGATTGCGTCATTGATAATGATGAACCTACTAGCTTCCAGCAGGCCATCCAGAGTGGCGACTCAGTAAGATGGCTGGATGCAATGCGGACCGAGATGGAGTCCATGTACACCAACAAAGTATGGACTTTAGACTTTTCTCCAGATGGGGTAAAACCCATAGGATGCAAGTGGGTCTTCAAAAAGAAGATTGGTATAGATGGATAGGTGGAAACCTATAAGGCTAGACTTGTTGCAAAGGGTTTTCGTCAAAGACCTGGCTTGGACTATGACGAAACTTTTTCTCCAGTTGCTATGCTCAAATCCATTCAGATCCTTCTTGCCATTACTGCCTTCCACGATTATGAGATCTGGCAGATGGACGTAAAGACGGCTTTTCTAAATGGAAATTTGGACGAGTGCGTCTATATGGATCAGCCAGCAGGTTTCAATCAGAGTGGGAGCAGCGGGAAAGTGTGCAAGTTTCTTAAGTCCATTTATGGACTAAAGCAGGCATCGCAGAGTTGGAACATCTGTTTTAACGAAACAGTCAAAGAATATGACTTTATCAAAAATCCAGATGAACCATGTATATATAGTAAGATTATAGCACGAACTGTCGTATTCCTCGTCTTGTACGTGGATGAAATTCTCTTGATAGGAAATGAAATTCCTATGCTATAATCTGTCAAAGGATTCTTTTCACACAGGTTCTCCATGAAAGACATGGGTGATGCCTCTTACATTCTTGGGATCCAGATCTATCGTGATAGATCTAAGAGAATGTTGGGACTTTCGCAGTCCAGATATATCAACACTATACTGAAATGATTCAGTATGGAAGATTCTAAGTGCGGTAATTTACCGGCTTGTCACGGAATCACCCTCTCCAAAGAGATGTCTCCCAAGACTGATTTGGAAAGGGATCACATGTTAGTTATACCCTACGCTTCTGCGGTAGGCTCTATAATGTATGCGATGTTGTGTACCAGACCAGATGTAGCTTACGCACTAAGCATGGTAAGCCGGTATCAGTCAAACCCAGGGGAGAAGCACTGGATAGTAGTAAAGAACATTCTCAAGTACCTGAGAAGGACTAAGGATATGTTCTTGGTTTACGGCGGAAAAGACCTCCAGATCGAGGCTTTTGCTGACTCCAGCTTCCAGGGTGACAAGGATGACTCCAAGTCCATGTCAGGTTATGTCTTTACCCTTAATGGAGAGACGGTGTGCTGGAAGAGTTCCAAGCAGAACACCGTTGCTGACTCTACGATGGAAGCGGAGTATATCGCGGCTTCTAATGCCGCAAAAGAAGCAGTCTGGGTAAAGAAGTTCTTATCAGAACTTCAGGTGGTTCCATCCATTGTTGATCCAATACCTCTGTATTGTGACAACAACGGGGCTATAGCTTTAGCGAAGGAACCCAGGTTCCATCAAAAGTCCAGACACATCTTGAGGCGGTATCACCTGATCAGGAAGATCATAGATCGCCTGGAGATCGAGGTCCAGAGAGTTGCTACAGAGGAGAACACTGCAGATCCATTCACAAAGGCCTTACCTCAGACACAGTTCGAAAGGCTATTCGAGATGATAGGTCTGCGATACGCCAGTACATGGCCCTAGTGCAAGTGGGAGATTGTTACTGTATATACCCAAGGGGCCATTATTGTATCATACTAGTTTGTATATTACTTTATAGAAGCTTGGGATATTCACAGTTGTATTAACAGTCTTGCTCAACATAGTAGTATGCTACATGGTTTATATGTATCTTAATATGTGTATATGTTTCTTTTATCATATCGCGAATACATATTGATAGAGCCCATAGGATCTTTCTTGACTACCAGCGTTGTGATGGCAGTCACACTAGTGGGGGCTGGGTAGTCTACAAGCACATCCTTTTTCAAGTCCCTAGTCGTAGGATTATCGAGACAGGGCATCGATACTCTGGAGTAGAATAGTGTGTACGCTTCTCGTCCCAGCTGGGGAAATGGTCTGTCCCACAGCCATTAGTACGTTGTACTGGAGATAGTATGCAGGTGCTCGTTGGGTTACGAGTACACCGGACAGGACTCAGAGGGAACTGTTGGTTGGTATTATACCCGTCGTCAGTTAACAGTTCCCAGGTGACATGAGTACAGCATAGTACGTAGACTTGACACTGCTGCTTCGCCTCGAGTGTGTTCCCACTGTTCTTAGATTGCTACCCTACCATGGCTCGACTGAGTCGTGCAAACAGGTAGCAGTTGGGTGCAGTCCTGAAGCACTTGGAGGCAGTAGCGGTTAGATAAGATTTGTCTTTCCCAGTGTTGGGGGTTGATATCGTGCAGTGTTTGGAGAGCCATTACGCAAGGTCCCTGGCTAGGGCAAGCGAGATTTACTGGTAGGTTTTTTCAGTAAGTTCTCAAGGTATAATGGGCTTCACTCCGACACGACTTATACCGCTTTTAGGGGACTGATGCTTGCCGCCCTAGGCCCGATATGCGATAGTTTTAGACGAACAGACCGAACTGTACGGAGATTGTCACATCAGGCTCAGTAGGAGTTCGGATGGGTTTCCTCATCGGCCTTCTTATCGACATCTACCTGGGGACCGTTACGTACAGCTAGTACCGCTTGCGGCTTGTGGTTAAACCCACTGCCAGTGTAGTGTCGAGTCTTTAGAGTCCCACACAGAGAGTATCCATACTTCGGGCGAAACGATATAGAGGTCGTATGGTTTTACGACAGGGTTCGGACATATACGTGTACTTGTGCACGTATGATGTTCGGACAGATTATACTAGCGGGCTTTGGTTTAAGCCAGATTCTAGTATTGGATTATTGGATTTATACAGTCTCAGTAGTAAACTACCTCTCCTCTCCAGCAGTAACTGTGATAGCTTCTTCAGCTGTACCGTGTTTTTTGTAAATACAGATGGGAGGGGCATTCTCGACTGTTGTGAGGCTGGATGCCGATTGATAGATTCATCGACTCGGATATGTTATAGATATTTAATCCCGGTCTACACCGCTTAGTTTAGCCTTTATGTAGATGTTAGATTAGATACGTATACCTTATAGCATTTCGCTTACGATATACTTTATGCTACGTTCATGATATTTTCATTGCACTACATATACCTGTGCCAGTACACCTACACAATTATCGATGATGCGTTTGTTACACTTACACAGATTGCCGGCTTACACACTTTCATCATCGATAATTGCTATGTCACTTACATAGTAGAATCGCCACATCATTATGCTATATTGCATGATATACTGATATGCTCACATTTCTGTTCTATATTTGCATACATCATGCTTTACGATTATATGCATTGAGATGTTGTTTTCATGAGATTCTGGATTTGAGAACCGTGATTATATTTCAAAAAAAAGTATGTATCGTTTTAAAAATCCGGTTTCTCTTGATATGATATTTCGAGACATCCACCATGTGTTTTCTCGGTTATGAGCTATGTGATACCCGATTCGAGGAGCTGGATGAGCCGTTTGTGGGTACATGGTGCACCCGGTATAGTACCCCGGGGCAAGAAAGGTATGTTATGTAGTAGAAGATGAGCCTGGCAGAGGGACTACTACCTACTGGTGATAGTATTTGGGATCGGCGGTTATCCGGAGGATACCGACCATAGTCGTGAGATGATATGGGCCAATCCGGACTGACGTAGCCCGTGGGCCGATCCGGACTGACGGAGCCCGATATACGAGGATTTACGTGTCGATATTGGACACGGGTTTCATGATGTTTCGAGTGTCGATATTAGACACTCAGGTTCCATGATTTTGATGTGTCGTTGATGGACACACGTTGGTTGATATCCTCATATTTAGATGCATATGCTTTCATGATGTTTCGAGTGTCGATATTGGACACTCAGGTTCCACGATGTTGTTGTGTTATTGATGGACACATGGATGATATCCACATACATACAGGCATTGATTATTGTTGGCATATATGCAAATACGGTCACCCTAGATATCATAGTATTACCTTTATGATATAGTTGACCTAGGAATCGTTATTTTATTCAATTTCTACCTGCTGATGTTTTCTACTCACAAGTTGGCAACTCACCCCCGTTGTACCCCAGTTCTTGCAGGTTTACCGCATGGATCAGTAGCGGTATCGCTGGCACACAGCTTACTTTCGGGTGATTTGCTTTGGTAGGTGGGACATATTGGATCATACCCACTCTTGTATTATTATTCCTGCTGTATCTAGTCAACTCCATCAATCAGAAACTTGTATTTGTATAAGTAGTAAGACTTAGAAAGACTTGTGGTTGCGAGACTTAGAGCGATGGGGTATATGTTCACTATTGGTGGTTTTGATGTCTCGCTTTATTTATCATTCCTTCTGTGCTTATCTTCACCATTGGGTGTCGTATACATATATTTCTGACTTGCGTGGTTGTGATTCCGCCGATTGGCGAAGAGCTAGCTCCCGCTTGGGGATGTCTTTATTGTTATTATGTATATGTGGTTCTGGATCAAAATATACAAGGGAGGTGCTGCCCAAATTTTTAAAAGACGAAACTTGTTTTTCAACTAGTATAATCCACTTGCATTTTCATGTTCCATTATCTATGCATTTAAGAAAACGTTTGATTTCATCATACCTTTATTTCAAAACTTCACCTCTTTTATTTTCTTTAAAAAGGTTTAGATTTATGGGCTTCGGCTTACTTAAGTTGCGTTACGCCTTTAAACGTTGCGTGATTTAAGTGCCGGTCACGAACTAAATTTCGGGTCATGACAAAGTTGGTATCAGAGCGCTAGGTTTAACCTTGGTTTGAATCTGGGTTTGACTATGCCGAGTCTATGGCGTAATCTATTTCGGAACCTAGGCTTGACCTTGCGGAACTTAGACTTGAACATGGGGGTATTAGACCCGAACTTTCGTTACATAGGTTGACCCTGATTGATGGAGTAGGTAACTCAAGTAGAGTGACGTACTGTGCGTATGTTCCGCGGCATAGTTACGATACGATACGATACTCCGCTTAAGTGACCTTAGGATGTACATATCTTGAGACTTGTGATTCTCTCTATCCCCATGGTCATACATCCATTTGAGATCCTCGATTCTATTCGTTCCCATGATCATACTCTCATTGATTCTGTTACTCCTTATGATCATGTATCCATTTTGGGATCTGTTGATTCTTTCCATCCCTTTGATCTATTTTCATCGATACATGCTTGAGGTTCTTGTCACCATGGTTTGAGCGCAGATTGAGCTGCTGCAGTGATGCGGTCAGGGCGAGCTCATCATGGACGAGGACTATCATCGTGTTTTCTGGTGACATGGGAACGTCTCGAGTTAGTGTCTGTGTTGTGACCTCTCGTTTGAGGCGAGTGTTCGGTTTTGCACCGGATGATCGGGCCACTGATAGAGGCTTCCTGTTGTGAGAGGACTGTTGATGTACAGCTTACCTCAGAGTTTGTGATGTCGTCTACCTTGCAGACAGATGACCCAGCTGTTGCTGAGATTGATGGGATATCGCTTCTAGAGCTTACGAGATGAAATCGCTGGAGCTTTCAGGAAGAGATGCAACAGTAGATAGCTAGTCTATCTTTAGTTGAGTTGAGCGACTGAGATGATTCGTCTGATTTGATGTGCCGACGCAGGCCCAGTTGAGTTGAAGATTTCCAGTGTGGAGAATCTTACTCAGATTTAGAGTAGATCGACCCAGAGAGGACGTTGTTCATTGGATGCTCCGATAGGAGATCAGTAAGTTGTCCAGTTTCAGATAGAAGGACCTCACCCAGATGCGTTGTGAGTTGGTCGAGAGCGGATGAATGAAGTATATTCCACCGATGGTTGGGACGAGTTCCCGAGGACGTGTTCGGCTAGATATCTTCTACAGAGTGATGAAGATACCGAGTTCATAATTTCAAGTCTGTATAAGAGACTCCGGATTGACTGTAGCCGAGAACAATTGCAGTACGCAGATGGCATGACGTGACGTCAAAGTAGACGATAATAAAGACGAGTGGGACAAGAGGTTCGTGCGAGATGTTAACGAGCTGTCGTTACTCCCCGTTGAGATTAGAGATCTGATATGTATACAGAGGCATTGGGATACGGCCAGTTCCCGAGGAAATGCTGTGTTGAGAACGCAGATGTCCAGAAAACGAGAAAAGAGTATGCAAGAGTACCAGCCTCCGTACAGTTCGGCATAGGCGAGATCGGAAGAGACCTTGAGCAGGTTCCTTCCAGGACACTGCTGCGATAAGATTTTCACCGAGGATGAGTTGGGTCACGTGTATTCAGAGGGCCAGAGGCCGACGCCAGTGACGTGCTGCTTTACGAGTTGTCATACTAATTGGCCGAGAGATGACCAGAGGAGTTTCAGAGCGAAATCGTTTCCGTTAGTACACCTAACTGGGCCGACGAGCCGATGGATTGCGAGATTGGTAATCCAATGAGAAATGAGGACCCAGAGATAGAGGACGCCAGACCGTGAGCAGGAGGCAAGCGGATGTTCTTTCTCTGCCAGTTTTAGGCGCACCGACATATTTATTTTCGACATTGTAGGAGGTGTACCTCAATGTCATTTGTTGCTATTTGCGTTTGTGATCCGAGTATCATGATATTGTTTTCGTGCAGCATGGCTGCACCTACTGGGTATGTACATTTTGTGCATAGTTATTGTACTTGATATATGTTTTATACACCGTTGTGTTGGTTTATGAATTGTGCATATCAATTGCACTTAATATTCATTTTGTGCCTTAGTTGCACGTGTTTATGATTTCATGGATTTCATACGGTTGATTTGATTTTGTGCATGTGGTACGCACTCGATTTGATTTTTGCACTCGGTATAGCTCGCATGTGCTTGCAGTGCATTGATACGTGTTTTGTGCACGCAGTGCACACGCTTATGACTTTTATACACCTTGGCTTGCTCAGTGTTGTTTTTGTGAGCATTTGAGATACGGATTTGTATTTCGTGCATTTATTGCACCAGATTCGTGTTTCGTACATTTGTTGCACTAGATTTTCATTTCGTGCATTTGTTGCACCAGATCGGTATTTCGTGCATTGGTTGCACTAGATTTATACTCCGTACATTGGTTGTACCCGATTTATATCATTGAGCATTTGTTTCACCAGATTTATCTTTGTGTGTGTTTGCACATGACGCTCGTTTTCGTGCACTTTACTGCACTGGACATTTATACGGACCTGACGTGCTTGGGATGAATTTTTGCGCATATTAGGCACTTGGTATTAGATTTTTATTCGTGCATGTCGAATGCACTTGATTTAGATTTTATTCGTGCATGTCGGATGCACTTGATTGAGATTTATTCGCGAATGTCGGATGCACTTGATTTAGATTTTATTCATGCATGTTGGATGCAATTGATTTAGATTTCATTCGTGCATGACGGATGCACTTGATTTGGATTTTCACGCATGTTGGGCGCATGATATGAAATGTGATTTTGTGCACACCGGATGCACTCGATTGGGATTTTTATTCGTGCAGGTTAGTTGCACTGGGTTGAGATTTTCGTGCACTATAGATGCACTTGATATTATTGTCGTGCACATCCGTTGCACTGGACAGATGCTTTCGTGCACACCCGTTGCACTTAGTTTGTTTTTGTGCACATTCATGGCACTTGTATTTGACTTTGATTTCCGTGCGTACCAGACGCACGTGATTATTGGATACGCCTTTCGAGGTTGATTTTTCTCTTGAGCACTTTGTTTTCATGATGGGCACTATTTATGTAGTAGCCGAACAGGACTGATCTGAGGTTAGTACCTAAGTACTTTGCATGCATTAAAAGTTTAACAAGAGGTTTTCAAAAAGGAGCTATAGTCTCGCTATTTCCTACGTGTCCGCGAGCGAAACGAACGTTTAGAAAGGAAAAAACCTTTTGGGATATTTCTGCAACATTTCAGAAAATATAAAATATTATTTTTGGAATTTAATATTAAAATAATATATTTCGCGAAAACTACCCGATTTGCGAAATTGGGGTTTTCGTAAAATGGTATAAATATATACCAATAATTGTGAATTAATTGGAGATTTAAAATGATTTATTCATTTAAAAATATATTTATCGGATTTGGCATTTTTATAATTAATTATATGCAGTTTGGATAAAAATCGATTAGTGAACTACTAATCGCGATTAAGCTAAATCCGTGTTTCCACATCATGTTGCATTTTGTTACATATTGTTTCCCTTGTGTTTGTTCATTTCTTTTTGTTCTATTCCTGTGAGAAAGAAAGAAATGAGAGTGTATTAATGAGGAGAGAGAGAGGGGACCACATCAAGATTGAGAGGGTGAGAATAAGAGAGAGTGAGGGTAGGAGAGAGAGGGGGGCTATCTCATTCATTTTCCTCCTCCATTTGTTGCTTCATCTTCATCCTCCTCATCTCCCTCCACCTCCACCTCCATTTCTCATTTCAAAAACCTTGTTAAAACCCTACACCCTCTTCATTAAAAATGATCCCCACCTCATCCTCAACACATTGGACCAAGAAAAGTTAGATTTTGAAGACTTTGATAAGCTAGGGTTTTTCTTGAGTTGCCCAAATGAGGTATAATTTCTTCCATTTAGTTTAGTTTTAAGTTTCCTAACATCCTAGTTAGTTTAGAGGTAGACTTGTTTAGATTTATGATGTTTAGAAATTTCAAGAGAAAGGGTTGGGTGATGGTGTGGATTTGGTGATATTTAGGGGCTGTTACAAGACTTGAGTGGTGTTTTTACTGGCCTAGAATAGAGAATACGGACTTAGAAATCATCCTATGTCGGTTTTGTGAAGTTTAGTGTGCCTACAGGGAATATGGAGCAACTTGGGGGTAATTATGAGAAAAACAAACAATACCAGTGACCTAGTTGGACCAATAGGAGACCACCGTGAGAAGACGAACCCCAATGGAGCACTTCTTTCCGAGCTCGCCGGATTTCTAGGGTGTGTGGCCGGCCAAGTGGTGGTGTTTGGTGCTGTAATTGGTCCAGTAGCTCACACACTCCATATACTACCCCATAGTACTGTTTGTTTATCCCCATTTTACCTGAGAGAGAATCTGGGAGCTATTGTGAGTAGTTTTGGTTATGTTTTCCGTATTTTGGAATGCTTGGTTTGGTATTGTATTTGGTTGTTGGGCGTTTTTACGTCAACAACAAGGGTTGTTTGATTGTTTTGCATGCGTAGACTATAGGTTCTAACCTATGAGCGCACCGTGTGCCGTATTGGTTTTCTGGACTTGATATTAATAGCGATTGCGATTGTGTGTTTATTATAGGTACCTTCGCGTGGATTCCGAGGCGACGGAGCATGGCGTCATCGACTTCGGAAAGAAAGGATAAAGGTGAGTAGATCTATATCTACGGGGGAAGTCGGGTGGATGGCGTATAGCACCCCCGCATATTATAAATGGAAACCGATCTATAGGATACAGTCGTAGAAACCTAGATTAGAAAACTGGGGATATGGTTAAAAAGATAGTTAGAGATGATATGAGTGATTGAATTTATATATTGAGATATGAAAAGTAAATGTGAATCACGACTTATAGATATGTAGTTGCACTAGAATAGGTATGAGTTTTAGAGTAGCATGTCATTTGATGTATAAGGTAGAATGTATATATAAAATTGACTTAATGTAAGATGACTTAATGTGGTGAAAAGAATATACGATGTGATATGATAACTTGATTGATATGTCGGTTTACGGATACTAGTCGATAAGAGAGGATTGATACCTTTGCCGGTCCCCTGATATGAGATTGTTATGGATGTGACCTGGGATATAGGCATATAGAGATATAAAATGTTCTGAATCATGAGTGATATGTCGTACGAGACGTTAGGTCCGTACCCACATTGTCATATAGGTTGATAGAATCCCTAATCGTTAATGTCACCGTACGAAGGATTACCGTACGCGATGTGAGTTATCCGAGGGATGATCCGCGCTCGTGATTTGAGGATGATGTTCAATGTTATTGCCGTATCATATACTATGAGACTAGATAGCCGACGTAAATGTGTCACCCGAACCATATATATTTCTAAAACTGACGAATCGTATGCATCTCTTAAATGGATACCTTGAGGGACGCTACGGATTTTCAAATGGTGTCTTTTCCTTAAAAATTCCGTAGCCCCTACTTTCAAAACTACGATTTGCATCTTTTAAAAACTGACCGGATGGTTCGTGGGTAGATGTTAGATTAGATACACTTACAATTTACTTTCTGCTGCGTTTAGGATATTCTTATTGCATTACATGTACCTATACTTCTATTATTTGTTATGATATCGTTGGCTAGTACACCTTCACAATTATCGATGATGCGTATGTTACTCTTACACAGATTTGCCGGCTTACACACTTTCTTCATCGATAATTGATATGTCACTCACACAGTAGAATTGCTATATCATGCTATTATATTGCTATGCTCACATTATGATGATATGCTCATGCTCACATCACATGTTGCCTGATATACGGATATGCTTACATTCTGTTATATGTTGCATACATCATGCTTTACGATTATACGCATTGAGATATGCTATTTTCATCAGATTTCTGGATTTGAGAACCGTGGTTATTTCAAAAGAAAGTATGTATTGTTTTAAAAACCCGGTTTCTCTTGATATTATATTTCAGTGCGTCCACCATGTGTTTTCTCGGTTCTGAGATTGGCATGTGAAACCCGATTCGAGGAGCGGTAGGCACCGTCTGCGGGTACATGGTGGACCCGGTGAGATACCCCTGGGTAAGAAGACTCGTATTGTTAGGCGGTGAGCCTGGCAGGGGAGCACTACCTACCGGTGATAGTATTTGGACTCGGCGGTTATCCGGAGGATACCGACCAGAGTCATGAGATGGATATGAGGGCCGACCAGAGTAGGCGACGCCTGAGGGCCGATCTGTAGATGCGGCACCTGAGATATTAGGATTTACGTGTCGATGCTGGACACGGGTTTCATGATGTTTCGAGGGTCGGTGTTGGACACTCAGGTTCCATGATTTGATATGTCATTGATGGACACACATTCTTGATATCCTCATATATTTACATGCATATTCTTTTATGATGTTTCGAGTGATTGAGTTCCGCATGCATACATGCATTTATTATATTGTTGGATGATATCCACATGCATACATGCATTGATTATTGTTGGCATATATATAGATTTGGTCACCCTAGATATCATAGTATTACCTTTATGATATAGTTGACCTAGGAAATCGTTATTTTATTCGATTTCTACCTGATGATATTTTCTACTCATGAGTTGGCAACTCACCCCCGTTGTGCCACAGTTCTTGTAGGTTGAGCGTATGGATCGGTAGCGGCATCGCTGGCACACAGCTTACATTCGGGTGATTGGTTTTGGTAGGTGGTACATGTTGGATCGTACCACTCTTGTACTATTATTATTCCTTTGTATCTAGTCAACTCCATCAATCAAAACTAGTAGTTGTATATGTAGTAAGACTTAGCAAGACTTGTAGTTGCGAGACTTAGAGCGAAGGGTTATATGTTCGCTTGGTGGGTTAATGTCTTGCTTATTTCATTATTCTTTGTGCTGACCTTTGCCGTTGGGCGTCGTATACTTATTTTATGACTTGCGTGGTTGTGAATCCGTCGGTTGGCGAAGAGCTAGCTCCCGCTTGGGGATGCCTTTTATATTTTCATGTATTTGTGGTTTTGGATCAAAATATACAAAAGAGGTGTCGCCCAAATTTTTAAAAGATAAACATGTTTTCCAACTATAAAAATCCACTTGAATTTTTCATGTTCTATTATCCATGCATTTAATATAATGTTAGTTTTCATTATACCTTTATTTCAAAACTTCACCTCTTTTATTTCTTAAAAAAGTTTAGATTTCTAGGTTTCGGCTTACTTGAATTACATTACGCCTTTAGACGTTGCGTGATTTAAGTGCCGGTCACGAGCTAACATTTCGGGTCGTGACAAAGTTGGTATCAGAGCGCTAGGTTTAACCTTGGTTCGAGTCTAGGTTTGACTATGTGGAGTCTTGGGCGTAAATTATTTCGGAACCTAGTCTTGACCTTACGGAACTTAGACTTGAACAGTGGGGTGTTAGACCCGAATTTTCGTTTCATAGGTTGACCCTGATTGATGGAGTAGGTAGCTTGAGTAAAGTGACGTACCGTGCATATGTTCCACGGCATATTTACGATACGATACTCAACTTAAAAAACCTTAGGATGTACATATTTTGAGATCTGTGATTCTCCTCGTTCCCTTGATCATACATCCATTTGAGATCCTTGATTCTATTCGTTTCCATGATCATACCCTTACTGATTCCGTTCCTCTTTATGATCATGTATCCATTTTGGGATCCATTGATTCTTTTCATCCCTTTGATCTATTTTCTTCGATACTTGATTGAGGTTCATGTCACCATAGTTTGAGTGCAGATTGAGCTGCTGCTAGTGTTGCGGTCAGGGCGAGCTCGTCATGGACGAGAACTGACCATTGCGTTTTCTGGTGACATGAGAACGTCTCAATTTTGTATTTGTATTGTGACCTCTTGTTTGAGGTGAGTGTTTGGTTTTGCACCGTATGATTGGGCCATTGCTAGAGACTTCTAGTTGTATGAGGACTGTTAACGAACAGCCTACCTCAGAGTTGTGATGTCGTCTACCTTGCAGACAGATGACCCAGCTGTTGCTGAGATTGATGGGATGTCGCTTCCAGAGCTTACAAGCTGAGATCGCTGGAGCTTTCAGGCAGAGATGCGATGGTAGACATCTAGTCTATCTTGAGTTGAGTCGAGCGACTGAGATGATTCGTCTGATTGATGCGCCGACGCAGGCCCAGTTGAGTTGAAGAGTTCCAGTGTGGAGAATCTTACTCAGATCTAAAGTAGATCGATCCAGAGATGACGTTGTTCATTGGATGATCTGATAGGAGATCAGTGAGTAGACCGGTTTCGGATAGAGTACCTCACCCAGATGCGTGGTGAGTTGATCAAGAACGGATGAATGAAGTATATTCCTCCAATGATATGGACGAGTTCCTAAGGACGTGTTTGGAGAGATGTCTTCTGTGGAGTGATGATGATACCGAGTTCGTAATTTCGAGTCCGTGTGAGAGATTCCGTATTGACTGTAGCCGAGAAAAATTGCAGTACGCAGATAGCATGACGTGACGTCGAAGTGGACGATAATAAAGAAGAGTGGAACAAGAGGTTCGTGCGAGATGTTAACGAGCGGTTGTTACTCCCCGTCAAGATTAGAGATCTGATGTGTATACAGAAGTATTGGAATACGACCAGTTCCCAAGGAAATGTTGTGCTGAGAACGCAGATGTCCAGAAAGTGAGAAAAGATTATGCATGAGTACCAGCTTCCGTACAGTTCGGCATAGGCAAGATCGGAAGAGACCCTGAGCAGGCTCCTTCCAGGACACAGCTGCAATAAAATTTTCACCAAGGATCAGATGTGTCACGTGTATTCAGAGGACCAAAGGCCGACGCCAGTGACGTGCTACTTTGCGAGTGATCATACTAATTGGCCGAGAATTGACTAGAGAAGTGCCAGAGCGGAATCGTTTCCGTTAGTACACCGGACCGGACCGACAAGCCGATGGATTGCGAGATTGGTAATCCACAGAAAAAATTAGGACCCAGAGACAGAGAACGCCAGACCGTGAGCAGGAGGTAAGCAGATGTTCTTGCTCTGCCAGTTTTGGGCACACCGACATTTTTCGACATTGTAGGAGGTGTACCTCAATGTCATTTGTTGCGATTTGTGTTGTGATCCGAGTATCACGCTTATATCGCTTGGATTTGAGTTTTGATGATTGAGTTTCATGATACTGTTTTCATGCACCATGGCTGCAACTACTGGGTATTTACATTTTGTGCATAGTTATTGCACTTGATATATGTTTTTATAAATCGTTGTGCTGGTTTATGATTTGTGCATATCTAATGCACTTGATATTGATTTTGTGCCTGGCTGCACATGTTTATGATTTCGTGGATTTCATACAGTTGCTTGATTTTGTGCATATGGTACGCACTCGATTTGATTTTTGCGCTCGGCATAGCTTACATGTGCTTGCAGTGCATTGATACGGATTTTGTGCACATAGTTGCACACGTTTTTGATTTTAAACACCTTGGTACACTCGGTGTTGCTTTTTACGCATTGAGTTATTGATTGTATTTCGTGCATTTGTTGCATTAGATTTATACGCCGTGCATTAGTTGCACCGTATTTGTATTTCGTGCATTTGACGCACCAGATTTGTATTTTGTGCACTTGATGCACCAGATTAGTATTTTTGTGCATTGTTGCACTAGATTTGCATTTCATGCATTTATTGCACCAGGTGGGTATTTCGTGCATTGGTTGCACTAGATTTATACTCCGTAGATTGGTTGCACCCGATTTATGTCATTGAGCATTCGTATTACCAGATTTGTGTTTCGTGTGCATTTGTACTTGATGTTCGTTTTCGTGCATGCCACCACACTAGATGTTTTATACGAACCTGACGCGCTTGGTATTGGATTCTGTATGCATCGGATGCGCTTGATTGAGACTTCATTCGTGCATGTTGGGTGCACTTGATTTAGATTTCATTCATGCATGGCAGATGCACTTGATTTGGATTTTCGTGCATGTTGGGCGCATGATATGAGATGTGATTTTGTGCACACCGGATGCACTGGATTGAGATTTTCGTGCACTATAGATGCACCAGATGTTATTGTCGCGCACACCCGTTGCACTGGACAGTTGCTTTCATGCACACCCGTTGCACTTAGTTTTGCTTTCGTGCATATTGTAGCACTTGTATTTAGCTTTGATTTCCATGCGCACCAGACGCACGTGATTGTTGGATACGCCTTTTAAGGCTGATTTTTGCTTTTGAGCACTTTGTTTTCATGATGGGTACTATATTATGTAGTAGCCGAACAGGACTGATCTGAGGACGGTACCTGAGTACTTTGCATGCATAAAAAGTCTAACAAGAGGTTTTCAAAAAGGAGCTCTAGTCTCGCTATTTCCCGCGTGTCCGTGAGCGACACGAATGTTTACAAAGGAAAATCTTTTGGGATATTTCAAAAAAGCGGAACGTATATTTAAGCAAAACATATATGAACGTGTATTTATTACTTTACAAATGAGCGTCTGTCACTTGTGCCGTGAGTTACGCATCACACGGCGATTTAGAAAAGATTTTGCATGTGTGTTATTCTGTTTTAGAAGATTTTCCAAGTATGCGTACTATACACGTATTATAGTATTTGACTAGTGCATATTGGATTTCAGTAGTGGATTTCGATGTATGTGTCTCCATTGTAACTCCGATGATATGCGTGCAAATCCGATGATTTGCGTAACGCTTGACGAAGTTCGATTTTTAGTTTTATACTTGTTTTCATGCGCACTTGATGCGCTGTGTTATTTCTATATCTTCCATGATTTCAGAGCCCCGTTGATTTGAGTTGAGTATTGAAATGTATTAGTATTTGGGGGTTTAAATTTAAATTCGGGGACCGAATTTATTTAAGGGGGGAAAATTGTAACATTTCAGAAAAGATAAAATATTATTTTTGGAATTTAATATTAAAATAATATATTTCGCGAAAACAACCCGATTTACGAAATTGGGGTTTTCGTAAAATGGTATAAATATATACTAATAATTGTGAATTAATTGGAGATTTAAAATGATTTATTCATTTAAAAATATATTTATCAGATTTGGCATTTTTATAATTAATTATATGCAGTTTGGATAAAAATCGATTAGTGCACTACTAATCGTGATTAATCCAAATCCCTGTTTCCACATTTTAATCATGGATAGTGCACCATGACATATTGCATTTTGTTACATATTGTTTCCCATGTGTTTGTTCATTTCTTTTGGTTCTATTTTTGTGAGAAAGAAAGAAATGAGAGTGTATTATTGAGGAGAGGGGGGACCACATCATGATTGAGAGGGTGAGAATAAAAGAGAGTGAGAGTAGGAGAGAGAGGGGCTGCCTCATTCATTTTCCTCCTCCATTTGTTGCTTCATCTTCTTCCTCCTCATCTCCCTCCACCTCCACCTCCACCTCCACCTCCATTTCTCATCTCAAAAACCTTGTTAAAACCCTACACCCTCTTCATTAAAAATGATCCCCACCTCATTCTCAACACATTGGACCAAGAAAAGTTGGATTTTGAAAACTTTGAGAAGCTAGGGTTTTTCTTGAGTTGCCCAAATGAGGTATAATTTCTTCCATTTAGTTTAGTTTTAAGTTTCCAAACATCCTAGTTAGTTTAGAGTTAGACTTGTTTAGATTTGTGATGTTTAGAAATTTCAAGAGAAAGGGTTGGGTGATGGTGTGGATTTGGTGATGTTTAGGGGCTGTTACAAGACTTGAGTGGTGTTTTTACTGGCCTAGAATAGAGAATACGGATTTAGGAATCATCCCATATCGGTTTTGTGAAGTTTGGTGTGCCTACAGGGAATCTGGAGCAACTTGGGATAATTCTGAGAAAAACAAACAATACCAGAGACTTAGTTGGACCAATAAGAGTCCACCCTGAGAAGATGAACCCTAACGAAGCACTTCTGGCCGAGCTCGCCGGATTTCTACGGTGTGTGGCAGGCCAAGTGGTGGTGTTTGGTGCTGTAATTGGTCCAGCAGCGCACACACTCCATATACTACCCCATAGTACTGTTTGTTTATCCCTATTTTACCTGTGAGAGAATCTAGGAGCTATTGTGAATGCTTTTGGTTATGTTTTCCGTATTTTGGAATGCTTGGTTTGGTATTGTATTTGGTTGTTGGGCGTTTGTACGTCAACAACAAGGGTTGCTTGATTGTTTTGCATGCGTAGACTATAGGTTCTAAACTATGAGCGCACCGTGTGCCGTATTTGTTTTCCGGACTTGATGTTAATAGCGATTGCGATTGTGTGTTTATTGTAGATACCTTCGCGTGGATTCCAAGGCGACGGAGCATGGCGACATTGACTTCGGCAAGAAAGGATCAAGGTAAGTAGATCTATATCTACGGTGGAAGTCGGGTGGATATGAGTGATTGAATTTATATATTGAGATATGAGATGAAAGCTTTAGGGATATGAAAAGTGAATGTGAATCATGACTTATAGATATGTAGTTGCACTAGAATAGGTATGAGTTTTAGGTTAGCATGTCATTTGATGTATAAGGTAGAATGTATATATAAAATTGACTTGATGTAAGATGACTTAATGTGGTGAAAAGAATATACGATGTGATATGATAACTTGATTGATATGTCAGTATACGGATGCGAGTCAATAAGAGAGGTTTAATACCTTTGTCGATCCTCTGATATGAGATTGTTATGGATGTGACCTGGGATATAGGCATATAGAGATATAAAATGTTGTGAATCATGAGTGATATGCCGCACGAGACGTTAGGTCCGTACCCACATTGCCATATAGGTTGATAGAATCCTTAATCGTTAATGTCACCGTACGAAGCATTACCGTACGCGATGTAGGTTATCGGAAGGATGATCCGCGCTCGTAATTTGAGGAAGATGTTCGATGATATTGCCGTATCATATACTATGAGACTGGATAGCCGACGTAAATGTGTCACCCGAACCATATATATTTCTAAAACTGACGAATCGTATGCATCTCTTAAATGGACACCTTGAAGGACGTTACGGATTTTCAAATGGTGTCTTTTCCTTAAAAACACTGTATCCCTACTTTCAAAACTACGATTTGCATATTTTAAAAACTGACTGTATGGTTCATGGGTAGATGTTAGATTAGATACACTTACTATTTACTTTCTGCTACGTTTAGGATATTCTCATTGCATTACATGTACCTATACTTCCATTATTTGTTATGATATCGTTGGCTAGTATACCTGCACAATTATCGATGATGCGTACGTTACACTTACACAGATTTGCCGGCTCATACACTTTCTTCATCGATAATTGTTGTCACTCACACAGTAGAATTTCTACATCATGCTATTATATTGCTATGCTTACATTATGATGATATGCCCATGCTCACATCACTGTTCCATGTTGCCTGATATACGGATATGCTTACATTCTGTTATATGTTGCATACATCATACTTTACGATTATACGCATTGAGATATGCTGTTTTCATAAGATTTCTGGATTTGAGAACCGTGGTTATTTCAAAAGAAAGTATGTATTGTTTTAAAAACCCGGTTTCTCTTGATATTATATTTCAGTGCGTCCACCATGTGTTTTCTCGGTTCTGAGATTGGCATGTGAAACCCGATTCGAGGAGCGGTAGGCACCGTCTGCGGATACATGGTGGACCCGGTGAGGTACCCCGGGGAAAGAAGACTCGTATTGTTAGGCGGTGAGCCTGGCAGGGGAGCACTACCCACCGGTGATAGTATTTGGACTCGGCGGTTATCCGGAGGATACCGACCGGAGTCATGAGATGGATATGAAGGCCGACCAGAGTAGGCGACGCCTAAGGGCCGATCTGTGGATGCGGTGCCTGAGATATGAGGATTTACGTGTCGATGCTGGACACGGGTTTCATGATGTTTCGAGGGTCGGTGTTGGACACTCAGGTTCCATGATTTGATTTGTCGTTGATGGACACACATTCTTGATATCCTCGTATATTTACATGCATATGCTTTTATGATGTTTCGAGTGGACTAGATCCACATGCATGCAGGTATTTATTATATTGTTGGATGATATCCATATGCATACATGCATTGATTATTGTTGGCATATATGTAGATACGGTCACCCTAGATATCATAGTATTACCTTTATGATATAGTTGACCTAGGAAATCATTATTCAATCGATTTCTACCTGATGATGTTTTCTACTCACGAGTTGGCATCTCACCCCTGTTGTGCCACAGTTCTTGCAGGTTGACCGTATGGATCGGTAGCGGTATCGCTGACACACAGCTTACATTCGGATGATTGGCTTTGGTAGGTGGTACACGTTGGACCGTACCACTCTTGTACTATTATTATTCCTTTGTGTCTAGTCAACTCCATCAATCAAAACTAGTAATTGTATATGTAGTAAGACTTAGCAAGACTTGTAGTTGCGAGACTTAGAGCGATGGGTTATATGTTCGCTTGGTGGGTTAATGTCTTGCTTATTTCATTATTCTTTGTGCTGATCTTCGTCGTTGGGCATCGTATACTTATTTTATGACTTGCGTGGTTGTGAATCCGCCGGTTGGCGAAGAGCTAGCTCCCGCTTGGGGATGCCTTTTTTATATTATCATGTATTTGTAGTTTTGGATCAAAATATTCAAAAGAGGTGCTGCCCAAATTTTTAAAAGACGAAACATGTTTTCCAACTAATAAAATCCACTTGCGTTTTTCATGTTCTATTATCCATGCATTTAATAAAACGTTTGTTTTCATTATACCTTTATTTCAAAACTTCACCTCTTTTATTTCTTAAAAAGGTTTAGATTTCTGGGCTTTGGCTTACTTGAATTACGTTACACCTTTAGACGTTGCATGATTTAAGTGCCGGTCACGAGCTAATATTTCGGGTCGTGACAATTTCAAAACGGCGGAACGTATATTTGAGCAAAACATATATGAACGTATATTTATTACTTTACAAATGAGCGTCCGTCACTTTTGCCGTGATATACGCATCACACGGCGATTCAGAAAAGATTTTTCTTGTGTTTTATTCAGTTTTAGGAGATTTTTTTCCAAGGATGTGTACTATATGCGTATTATAGTATTCGACTAGTGTATATTGAATTTCAGCAGGGGATTTCGAGATCTGTATCTCCATTGTAACTCCGAAGATTGTGTGACACTTGACAGAGTTCGATTTTGAGTTTCGTACTCGTTTTCAGGCGCACATGATGCGTTGTGGTATTTCTATATATCTTCTGTGATTTCGGAGCTCCGTTGATTTGAGTTGATTATTGAAATGTTTTAGCATTTGGAGATTTAAATTTAAATTCGGGGACCGAATTTATTTAAGGAGGGAAGATTGTAATATTTCAGAAAATATAAAATATTATTTTTGGAATTTAATATTAAAATAATATATTTCGCGAAAACTAGTCGATTTGCGAAATGGGGATTTTCGTAAAATAGTATAATTATATACCAATATTTGGAAAATAATGGGAGATTAAAATGATTAATTTATTAAAAATATATTTATTGGATTTGGTATTTTTATAATTAATTATATGCGGTTTAAATAAAAATTGATTAGTGCACTACTAATCGTGATTAGGCCATATCCGTCTTTTTAATTAATCATGGTTAGTGCACCATAACATGTTGCATTTTTGTTACATGTTGTTTCATTTATGTTTGTTTTAGTGGTATTATGTGATTATTGTGAGAAAAGAAAATGAGACAATTATTGGAGAGAGAGGGGGGACAAAATGATGAGGCATGGGCTTGTGAAAGGGTGAGAATAAAAGAGAGTGAGGATAGGAGAGAGAGGGGCTACCTTTATTTCCCTTCCCTTTTGTTTTTTTCATCTTCTTCAACCTCATACTCCTTCCACTTCCATCTCCATGTTTCATCTCCAAAACCTTGCCAAAACCCAACACCCTCTTCACAAAAAATGATCACAACCTCTCTACAAACCCTATGGATGCTTCAAAGTTGCATTTTGAAGACTTTGAGCAACTCAAGAAAATTCTTGAGTTGCCAAATGAGGTAATTCCTACACTTCTAGTTTAGTTTTTGAGTTTCCTAGCACCCTATAGTAGTTTAGAGTTAAATCGATTTAGATTAGTGATGTTTGGAAATTCCAAGAGAAGGGTTAGGTGTTTGTGTGGACTTGTGATCTGTAATGGGTGTCTACTTAACCCTTAGTGGTGTTTTACTGGCCAAGACCCGAGATTAGAACCAAAATACGAACTTAGAATTGTTCCATGTCGATTTTGTGGTAGTTTTTAGCCTACAGGGTATCTGGAGCTATGTGGTCCATTTATGAGAAAATCAAACAAGTCCAGTGACCTAGATAAACGATTAGAGGTCCACCACCAAAGTTCGAGCCAATTCTACCCTACCTAGGCCGGTGAGATCGGACATTCTGGTGATGTCGCCGGATTTTTATTGGGTAGTGGTGTTGAGTTTTTGTCTGTAGCTCACTTACCCTATAACCTATCTCCTGTACTTGCTTGTTTAGTCCCATTTGACCTAAGGCAAAATCTGGGAGCATATTGGGTTGGTTTTGGATATGTTTTCCGATATTGGAATTCTTGGTTTTGATATTAGAAATGAGATTTGGTCGTTGGATGTTTTCACGTCAACGACGAGGATTGTTTGATTTTTTTTGCATGCGTAGGCTATAGGTTCTAATATATGAGAGCACCGTGTGCCGTATAGGTTTTCCGGACTTGATTTTAATAGCATTGCGACTGTGTATTTATTGTAGGTACCTTCGCGTGAACTTCCAAGACGAAGAAGTACATCGACTACGGCGGAACAAGGAGTTCCGTAGGTGAGTAGATTTATATCTACGGAGGAAGTCGGGTGGATGGCGTATAGCATCCCCGCAACCATTGATATGTGATTTATAATTTGGAGACAAGTTATGCCACGACTTAAGTTATAGTTTATGGTTTTAGTGTGAAATGATATGATAGAAAGGATGTCTCGAATTGATATATAAGGATGCGAAACGTGAATGTGAATCACGATATATATATGTAGATGCAAGAGAATAAGTATGAGATTATAGTGGCATGTTATAACGTCGATAAATAAGATATGAGATTAATAAGATGACTTTATGTGAGATATTGATGTGATGAAGGAGTATGCGGTGAACTATGATGACTTGTTTTGATATGTCGTTATACGGATGCAAGGAGATATGAGAATATTGATACCTTTGTTAGGTCCCACGATATGAGATTGATACGGATGTGACCTGAGATATAGGTATATATATATATATATAATTATGATAATGATGAGTAATATGCCGTACGAGACTTTAGATCTGTACCCTCATTGTTGTATAGGTCGATAAAATCTCTATTTTGTTCGTTGTCGTTGCATGATGGTTTACCGCATGCGATGGTTTACCGCATGCGATATTTTACCGGATGATTGATCCATACCCTTGACTAGAGGATGCCGTACGATGGATTATACCGTACGTGATGTTGTGAGGCTGGATGCCAATTGATAGATTCACCGACTCGGATATGTTATAGATATTTAATTCCGGTCTACACCGCTTAGTTTAGCCTTTACGTAGATGTTAGATTAGATACGTATACCTTATAGCATTTCGCTTACGATGTACTTTATGCTACGTTCATGATATTCTCATTGCACTACATATACCTGTGCCAGTACACCTACACAATTATCAATGATGCGTATGTTACACTTACACAGATTGCCGGCTCACACACTTTCATTATCGCTAATTGCTATGTCACTTACACAGTAGAATTGCCACATCATTATGCTATGTTGCATGATATACTGATATGCTCACATTTCTGTTCTATATTTGCATACATCATGCTTTACGATTATATGCATTGAGATGCTGTTTTCGTGAGATTCTGGATTTAAGAACCATGGTTATATTTCAAAAGAAAGTATGTATCGTTTTAAAAACCCGGTTTCTCTTGATATGATATTTCGAGACGTCCACCATGTGTTTTCTCGGTTATGAGCTATGTGATACCCGATTCGAGGAGTTGGATGAACCGTTTGCGGGTACATGGTGGATCTGGTATGGTACCCCGGGACAAGAAAGGTATGTTGTGCAGTAGACGATGAGCCTGGCAGAGGGACTACTACCTACCGGTGATAGTATTTGGGCTCGGTGGTTATCAGGAGGATACCGACCGGAGTCATGAGATGATATGGGCCGAACCGGACTGACGGAGCCCGTGGGCCGATCCGGACTGACGGAGCCCAAGATATGAGGATTTACGTGTCGATGTTGGACACGGGTTTCATGATGTTTCGAGTGTCGATGTTGGACACTCAGGTTCCATGATTTTGATGTGTCGTTGATGGACACACATTGGTTGATATCCTCATATTTACATGCATATGCTTTCATGATGTTTCGAGTGTCGATGTTGGACACTCAGGTTCCATGATGTTGTTATGTTATTGATGGATACGTGGATGATATCCACATGCATACAGGCATTGATTATTGTTGGCATATATGCAGATACGGTCACCCTAGATATCATAGCATTACCTTTATGATATAGTTGACCTAGGAATCGTTGTTTTATTCGATTTCTACCTGCTGATGTTTTCTACTCACGAGTTGGCAACTCGCCCCCGTTGTGCCACAGTTCTTGCAGGTTGACCGCATGGATCAGTAGCGGTATCGCTGGCACACAGCTTGCTTTCGGGTGATTTGCTTTGGTAGGTGGGACATATTGGATCGTGCCCACTCTTGTATTATTATTCCTGTTGTATCTAGTCAACTCCATCAATCAGAAACTAGTATTTGTATAAGTAGTAAGGCTTAGAAAGACTTGTGGTTGCGAGACTTAGTGCAATGGGGTATATGTTCGCTATTGGTGGTTTTGATGTCTCGCTTTATTTATCATTCCTTCTGTGCTGATCTTCACCGTTGTGTGTCGTATACATATATTTCTGACTTGCGTGGTTGTGATTCCGCCGATTGGCAAAGAGCTAGCTCCCGCTTGGGGATGCCTTTATTGTTATTATGTATATGTGGTTCTGGATCAAAATATACAAGGGAGGTGCTGCCCAAATTTTTAAAAGACGAAACATGTTTTTCAACTACTATAATCCACTTGCATTTTCATGTTCCATTATCTACGCATTTAAGAAAACGTTTGATTTCATCATACCTTTATTTCAAAACTTCACCTCTTTTATTTTCTTTATAAAGGTTTAGATTTCTGGACTTCGGCTTACTTAAGTTGCGTTACGCCTTTAGACGTTGCGTAATTTAAGTGCCGGTCACGAACTAAATTTCGGATCGTGACACTCACATTATGGTTCTGTTGTTCAAGAGCAACATGTACATTATGTAGGTGACTAGGATTTGGGAGTGGTTGAGATGGAAGCTTCCCTTTCTCTCGCTCGCTTAAAGCCGGGTTCAGCTGTGCAATCTGGGCTTCGATGGTCTTGATGCTTTGCCCGTGTGCAGCTGTATGTTGCACCAGAGACTGAATAGAATACTGGATGTTGGCGGTTGATTGAGTCGATTGCTTTACAAACGCTTCCAGACTCCGTTCTAGCGAGGAAACCTTATCGTTGTTTGACGGAACAAAGTTGTTTTGAGGAAAAGAATTGTTGCAGGGTGCAAAGTTGTTCGTCGGATTTTGAAAAGGTTGGGGTTGGAAGGGCTGATGAAATTGTTGTTGAGTTTGTTATTGAGCTTGTTGTTGAGGAGGAGGAGGCCTCTGGAAGTTATTGTGGTCTTGGAACTGATGCCGGTTCTGATTCCAGGCGAAATTGGGATGGTTCCTCCAACCGGGATTGTATGTGGATGAGTATGGATCGTTTCTTGGTCTTTGCTGAAATGCAGCATTAACCTGATCCTGTCCTTGAGAAGGTGGGTTGTAAGGACACTCTTCGGTCAAATGGGATGGATCTGAACAACAAGCGCAAATGGTACGAGGGGGAAGAGAAGGGGCAGGAGAAGGAGATGAGAATTTGCACTCAATTACTTCCAGTTTTCGCATGATTGCAGCCATCTTGGCCTTCATTGCAATTGAGATGTCGAGTTGATGAACTCCTGCCCTAGAAAGACCAGAAGAAGTAGAAGAAGAGGAAGAAGTTTTCGGTCTGGTGCTCTCCCATTGAAGCGTCTGTTCCGCAAGATCATCGAAGAATTGCCAAGCTTCCACGTCACATTTGGATAGGAAGTGGCCTTGACAAATGGTCTCCAGCAACTGCTTAGTTGCTGGATTCAGGCCCTCATATAAAGTTTGGCAAAGTTGTCATCTCTTAATACCGTTATGAGGGCACTAAACAAGGAGGTCCTTGTACCGGTCAAAGCACTTCCAAAAAGGATCGATTGGAAGCTGGGTGAATTGATTTATTTCGTTTCGGATTCATGCGGTCTTATGATTTGGGTACAATTTTTTAAGAAACGCTTTTACAAACTCGTCCCAACTGGTTATCGAATGAGATGCGGTGCTATACAGCCACTTTTCAGCAAGGTCACATAGAATGAAAGGAATGACTCGTAGCCATATAGCATCATCAGACAGTTGGGTTGTCTTCTTTATCGCACAAACGTTCTGGAACTTATTGATGAAGATGTAGGCATCTTCGGATTTCAGCCCGTGAAATTTGGGCAACATGTTAATGAAGTGGGGCTTAATTTCGAAATTATCCCCATTGGCCAGTGGAAGTGAAATACAAGTCGGAAGTGCAGCGCGGGTAGGATAGAAACGATCTTGGAGCGCAATTCACTGTGGCGCTTCAACAAGAGGTGGTTGCGGGTTATTCGCACCTAATGGAGGTGGAATGAGTCCTGGGGGAGGTAAAGGGATGTTAGGAGGAAATCCTGACATCACGGAAGAAGAATTTAGTGATGGTGATGGTGAAGGTGAAGGTGAAGATGTATGAACAGAATTGCGGTCAACGTCGGAGTTAGCCGGCAAAGGTAAGGGTGAAAGAGACTTGGAGAGAGTTTCGACGTCGGAGTCGATCACATAGTCGGTAGCGACTAACGTAACGCGGACTAGGCGGGCACTAGTGTTCCGAGTCCAACCGTAAATACACTAAACGAGTTTAGTATAGTCAAAGCGTAGAATGTGAGGGTAAGAAAACGTCAATGGAAAAATGTTGGTGAAAAAGGAAATTTGGTGACAGATGGAAAATTTTTATAAAAGTTTTTTTTTATTTTTAAGAAAGGGTTTTGTAAAATATATACGGATTTATGGCACTACTTCAAACAATCACAGTCAAAACATGCACAATCACACATAGAACTATGGTCTTCAAAGTCCACTAGACTGCACCTAACTGCTCCAAAGTGACAAGTTGTGAGATAACCCTCAAATCGTCTCTTCACTGCCAATTGTGGCCAGGCAAGCATAAGTGAGGCAAGGAGGGTTCCGCTCACGAATCACCGTAAGACGGGCCTTTAAATTTACCCCCTCACTTATCTAGCCTAGGCACCAGAAAGTCAAGTTTAGATAAACGACCGAATGCCCACAACCTTCCTCTGTCCTACTAAGCACGACAAGTGCTTAGTTAGCTGAGTCTAGATATTTTTTATTAAGCTCAAGGGTAATGCGTATGCTTTAGTGATTTTTGGGGTCCAAGGAAGGGTGATGAAATCCCCACCCAATCTGAATTGGTATTATAGCCCATTAAAGTCTGTATTATTTATGAAAAACAATAATAAACAAAAATCTAAAACACTTGCAAAAATTTATTTGGCGGCGGCGCAAAGAATCCTGCACAAAAACAGTTTTATTAGAAAGGGGAAGAGAGTTTGCGCAAAGAATGCTGCAGAAAGAATAGTTCAGTGGAGTTCAGAGGGGGTGAAAAAAGGAGTGGAATACTCACAGAATATTTTGGGTAATGATATGACAGTTTGACCGCTGTTCCGCAGTCAAACCTATACTTCCGCCGTGCTTCCGCGGTATTCTGGACGAGTTAGAGCTTCAAAATTCTTCACTGAGCTCACTGTAATCTCCTCTCCTTGGTTAGAGCCCCTGAATCTTGAGTTGGTTAATGAATTTGCTCCAGAATTTTACAGTTAATAGTGGTTCCGTCTTGATCCGCTGCGGTGTAGCCGCGAGATATGGGTCTAACTCTCCATGACTTTGGCACTGAACTTGATCTTCTTTCTATTCTGCACACTTGCACAAAAAAGAATCAAAAATAACAAGATGATGTTTACAGTTTTTTTTTTTGTTTTTGGTTATATATGTAAGTCCATGTCGCGCACCCCGCGTGTTCGCGGGGAGGCGAAATTTCAAAAAACGTATTTTACAAAGATCGCGGTACGGACTTGAACTCCAGGATTGGTGCAAAACCCTAACTAGCTTACTTTAGTGTGAGCTAAACTACATGTCCAGAAGTTTATACAACACGATTCTGGTCCTTCGGGTCTTCATTCCTCGCTGTCCTCCATCTCGTCGTCGACTCCATGAATCGTATCGGATCGTCGCTTCCTCGTCGGAATCCTCAAATCCAAGATGATCCACCCCAGGAGATGTTCATCGAACTCCTACCACAACTGAAGCAACTAGGGCATAAAAGTCGCTACTCATGATGTCGTAGAAGATGTAGAGATGTGTGGATGGATTATAATATCTTTTCTTACCCTAGATCACTCAACACATGAGTTCATTAGGGTGTGAGGAAGAAAGTGGCAAAGGAGGAAAAAGCTAGTGAAGAAAAAAATGCATAAGGAAATGAGTATTGCCCTTTAGTTCTAAACTGAACTCTTTTCTTTCTAATATGAATAAATCACATTACAAAAGGAATAAGGGTTCAAGTTTCAACTAGATGAATCATGGGATAAAAACCCCACAAGTGTCATCCTTAGACATGCTCATTTTTATGCAATATCCACCTCATATTCTCCATGTCATAATACATTATCATTTTAAATAAAATGAAAAATAACAATATGACATGTCACCTTCCAGAAGCATTTTTGACCAATTTACAAAAATGCCCCTCGTCCGTATATACATACCCGTAT
Organism: Agapanthus africanus; assembly: GCA_030015575.1. Classification (NCBI taxonomy): domain Eukaryota; kingdom Viridiplantae; phylum Streptophyta; class Magnoliopsida; order Asparagales; family Amaryllidaceae; genus Agapanthus; species Agapanthus africanus. The sequence goes on from CM057347.1 coordinate 300,503,947, forward strand.
CCATATTCCGAAAAATGCGGATACAAAAGACGAAAACAATCCATCAATACAATACTAGGATCCGGCTTAAACCAAAGCCCACTAGTATTGTCCATCTGAATCATCATCCGTGCATAAGTACATGTACGCGATCGAACCCTGTCGTAAAAACCATACGACCTCTACATCTTACGTTCGATGCAGGGAAACCCTCTGTGTGAGACTCTAAAGACTCGACACTACGCTGGCAGTGGGTTTAACCACAGGCCGCAAGCGGCACTAGTTGTACGTAACGGCCCCCAGGTATGTGTCGATGAGAAGGCCGATGAGAATAACTCATCCGAACTCTAACTGAGCCTATCTGTGACAATCTCCGTACAGTCCGGTCTGTTCGTCTAAGAGTGTCGCATATCAGTCCTAGGGGGCGGCAAGCGTCAGACCACTAATAGTGCAATAAGTCGTGTCGGAGAGTAACCCAAAATACCCTGAGAAACTACTGGAATATCCACCAGTAAATCTCACTTGCCTTGGCCAAGGACTTTGTGTAATGGCCTTCCGAACACAGTGCGACATCAACCCCCAATACCGGGAGAGACGAATCCTATCTAACCGCCACTGCCACCAAGTGCTTCAGGACTGCACCTAACTACTACCTGTTTGCATGACTCCTATGAGCCGTGGTAGGGTAGTAATCAAAGTACAGTAGGAACACACTCGAGGAGAAGCAGCAATTTCAAGTCAACAGACTATACTGTACTCATGTCACCTGGGAACTGCTACCCGACGAGAGGTATAATACCCACCAGCAATTCCCGACGAGTCATGTCCGGTGTACTCATAACCTAATGAGCACCTGCATACTATCTCCAGTACGACGTACTAATGGCTGTGGGACAGACCATTTCCCCTGCTGGGATGAGATGCGTATACACTAGTCTACTCTGGAGTATCGATGCCCTGTCTCGATAATCCTACGACTAGGGACCTGCATAAGGATGTGCTTATAGACTACCCAGCCCCCACTAGTGTGACTGCCATCACAACGCTGGTAATCAAGCAAAATATCCTAAGGGCTCCACCAATATGTATAAGCGATATGCTGAGAAACACATGCACATATTAAGGTAGAAACAAACCAGGCAGCATACTACCATTTTGAGCAAGATTGTTACTATATCCGTGTATATCCCAAGCTCCCATTAAGTAATATGCAAACCAGTATTATACAATAATGGCCTCTAGGGCATATATCACTAACAATCTCCCACTTTCACTAAGGCCATATATTGGCGTATTGCAGACCTCAGATCTCGAATAGCCACTCGAACATGTCTGGGGGATGGCCCCGGTGAGTGGATCTGCAGTGTTGTTCTTCGTATCTACTCTCCTTACCTTGATCTCCTAGAGATCAACTGTCTCCCTGATCAGGTGGTACCGCCTTAAGAAATGTCTGGATCACTGATGGGATCCGGGTTCCTTCCCTAAAGCTATAGCGCTGATTGTTGTCACAATACTAAAGTATAGGACCAACAATAGAAAGAACCGCTTGAAGTTCAGTTAAGAACTTATTTATCCAGACTGTCTCTTTTGCAGTGTCACAAGCAGCGATATACTCCGTTTCCATTGTCGAGTTAGCAACGGTGTTCTACTTGGAGCTCTTCCAACAGACCGCCCCTCCATTGAGGATAAAGCTATAATCCCGATATGGACATGGAGTCATTCTTATCACTCTGGAAGCTGGAATCTGCAAAAGCCTCGATCTGGAGGTCAATATTGCCATACACCAAGAACACCTCCTTAGTCCCTTTTCAGGCATATGAGAATGTTCAGTACTGTTTCCCAGTACTTCTCCCCTGGGTTTAACTGATACTGGCTTACCACTCTTCGTGCGTAAGGTGTAAGTCTACGGTAGCGCCCCGACCATCATTCTGACGCCAAACGCGGAACAAAAACTTTTATAACTGGCGCTATCGCATACTATAACCCGGATCTTGCCATTAACGCTAAACTAACAAACTGTAAAGAGGTAGAAAGGCTATACCAATCGATCCGAGTCCTTCGGTCTTTAGCCATCGTCCCACGCTCCTTGCGGTAACTCCGATCTCTCGTCCCCTCATCGAGGTGGCACCACGTCAACGGATCTTTAAACGGGCTCCCGCCTCAATACCGAGGCAACTCAGTCATCAAGTCTGCTAAAAGAGATGACCAAGATGAAGTAGAGAATGTGTAGAATACTTTGTCTCGAACACCCTAGGGTTCTCATCGCATGAGAGGGATAGGGTGGAAGTAGAAGAAGATGCAAAGAGTTGGAAATGGTGAGCTCAAGAAAACTCAAGAGAGCAAGAACTCAAGCATAATAACTTCTTTTTTGATTTCTTTTGTGAGTAGATATATATAAGGTTGTGTAAAGAAAATATCTCTTGGAAATATCTCTCCCAAAAATATATCCACAAACCCTAAATATCTACACCCAAAGAAAATTACCATTAATTCTATCATGACTCACTTAGTGACTCATTAGCATGAGTCACTAAGGAACATGCTAGAAGAAATGATTCACCAATATGAGTCATCCTTTCCAAAACATAATAATCATTTAAACTAAAACGATTAATCGAAGAAGAAATGCATCTTCTAAAATATTCTCGTAACGGATTACGAAAATACCCTTCACCCGTATATACATACCTGTATCCGTATTCCGACCGAATACAAATACGAGACACTAAAATATTCCGACTCAATATAATACATGGATCCGGCTTAAACCAAAGCCCACCAGTATTATCTGTCCGAAATATGACATGTGCACAAGTGCACGTGCATTTTCCGAACCCTACCATAAAACCATACAGCCTCTATAACGTTTCGCCCGAACTTAGGAAACTATTTATGGGGGACTCTAAACACTCGTCAGTACCCTGGCAGTGGGTTTAACCACAAGCACGTCAGCGGCACTAGCTATGCGTAACGGCTGCCCATGTACTGACCGAAAGGGAAGCCGATGAGCGAACTCATCCTGGAACCTTACTGAGCCTATCAGTGACAATATACATATAGTCCGGACCATTCGTCTATGAGTGTCTCATATCGGGCCTAAGGGGCTGGTAACGTCAGACCCCCAATAACGGTATAAGTCGTGTCGGAGAGTAGCCCTGAACACCCTGAGAAACTACTGGAATACCTACCAGTAATTCTCACCTGCCTTGGCCAAGGACTTGGTGTAATAGCTCTCATAGACACAGCGCGATCTCAGCCCCAATTCCGGGAGAGACGAATCCCCTGCCGATCCGCTCACTTGCCTCCATGTGGCTCGGGACTGTACCTAAAAAAAACTTGTTTGCACGACTCCTTTGAGCCGTGGTAGGGTAGAAATCAAAGCAAAGTGCGAACTCACACGAGACAAATGATGACCTCAGGTCGATGAACTAACCTGTACACATGTCACCAGGGAACTGCTATCTAACGCTAGGTATAATACCAACTAGCAGGTTCCCGGCGAGTCCTGTCCGGTGTACTCATAACCAAATGAGCACCTGTATACATCTTAGGTGATCCAACTAACACCAGTGGCTTGTGAGACCGGCTACTGCCCCTCGTCGGGGTCTCGACTGTATACACTAGTCTACTCTGGAGTATCGATGCCCTGTCTCGAAACTCCCACGACTAGGGACCACTTTTAAGGATGTTCTTATAGACTACCCAACTCTCACGTATATGATCACCATCATACTGTTGGTAGTAATAGTGAACAGTCACCTAAAGCTGTACACGATGATAAAGGCAAACCAGATAGCATACTATCATCTCGAGTAAGACTGTCCTAACGGTATAGGTCATCCCTCAATCATTGCAATCACGTACCTGCGATCCAATAATTGACTTTGAGGGCACTATATCCAACAATCTCCCACTTGCACTTAAGGCTAATTATTGCGATGTCACATACTCACAGCCCGTGTGATACCGAACACCAAACTCCTCTACTAAACAGTTTCACAAAGCTCGTTTGTAAAAACTCTTGTGTTCGAGAAATAGCCTCAGTGAGTGGATCCGCCCTGATGTATCTTTCTATGTCTCTCTTAATCTCAAGTTCGCTGAGAAAGCCATCTCCCGAATTGAGTAATACCTGTCTTAGAATATGTCTAGATATCTGATGGGACATAGTTCATATATGAACTCCAAATACAAACTTCTTAGACTGTATCGACAACTGAACATAATCAGTATCCTGCACCATGCCTCCCACAGTATCCTCTTGGACCACCTGTCCATACTATTGCCCCTCGCGTCAGAGGGAAAACTATAACTCTGACAATCACTCTGTCATCCATGTCACCTTTGGAAGCCTGGAATGATAACCGTCTCCGAAGGAGGCTGCCGTTATCAAATCCGTAAAACATCCACTTATGTTCTAAAACTGCTTCTGAATTTTTCTCCAGGATTGGATTAATATCTCAACTTGTTGCATCTAGTGCAAAAACAACATCTGGTGTGGTACTTAATATCTTATGATTGACTCAATTGCCTAAGAAAGTGATCTGCCAATCATGCACATCCCTCTCTCTTTTAGTCTGTAAGACACCTTTAGAGAGGGTGACTCCATCACCTGCAGGTACACCACCATGCCAGGAGTCATCTATTCCAAATATTTTTAGAATACTGTCAATGTACCCACATTGGGAAACTACCCAAACCTAGATCTAAAACCATAGATCTAGTAACCAGAATGCCAGATATTATATTCATATCCTGTGTGGGGAAACAACTATGTGACAACCACAGTACAACTGATCGTAGTATAGGAATTTTACTTCCTACTCTGTGTATGTCATCCAAATACGAGGACATCACACCCTACTACCTTCTTAACAGATCCATCTCCTATTCTGATGAAGTCAAAGCCATGATTGTCACATCAAAATTAGATGATCTATCTCCGCTATATCTGCTCTAGTTTATAAATAGACATAAGCTACTTGCTCACTATGCTTCCGCTGCTCTCACTGACCACAACAACCCTCTGGCAGAATAATATATACGTGTGCTTCTAAAGCTTGTTTAGAACGAAGCTATACTTAACCTCCTGCCGGGTCTCATAGCCTGGAACAACAGTAGTGTCAAGTCTGGGTAAACAAGAATCTCCCTGTCACCGTCCTTGAGGCTACCGGAGTACCTCTCGGGTGCCTGAGGTTATCCACCATATCTGCGGAGTGGCTAATGGAATGTCAAAACTGATTGAATCTTTAGGTCCTATTAAATTTTCCGTAATCGTTTGCGGTTCTGGAATCACTTCCAGTTCTACCATACTCCCACTACTGTTTTCTGAAAAAAAAACCATTTTACTAAAACTGTGGCGAGTCAAGAACAATATCACTATTGATCTTCCAAATGGTAGAAAATCAACCCTCAATATAGCCCGAGTCAACCCACAAACTGCCATTACAGAAACGTGTCTTGAGTTATCCAGAGTCTGGTTTTAAGCATAAGCCGGACAACTCCATATACCTTAACATCGTTAAGATATGAACCATTCTATATCTAATATAGAAACTTTTGCACTTATTTAATTGGAACCAGATTCTAATCATGCAGCCGTCTTCAATGCATATCAACTTAATGGAGAGAGGCTAATCAGCATTACTCAACTTAGGAATGCATCCAATTTTGAGTAACCCAAAAGAGAAACAAGTTTCTCAAAACCATTACTATCAACTGAATACCAATCACAAGTATCTACATCTTCGATCTCTTTGAAGAATCCCGATACTTGCGACACCTGGTTCTCTACTTTATTCCTATATCTATAACTTCTCAAAACATAGACATTGTATTTCTACGAAACACTTGTCTAAAAACTAGAGAATTCATAAGTAAATGGAATATAGTACGAGACCAACCATTTTGTCCTGATGGACACTGGACAACATACAATACTCTGTATAAGTCCGCTGAGTTGAATAACTCAGAACCTGTGCATCGTAGGTTAAAAACTGTACTTATGGTTAAGAACTAATCCGCTGTTCAATGCTCCTTACCCAATCGCCAACTGATATAGGTAAATGTCACGGACATAATTTTAAAAAGTTATATCTCACTTTATAAAATAAACGTGCAGATATATCAGTTTGAAATTGGTGCTCAACAACGGATACTCAAAACCAAATACATGCCGTCCGGCAAAAACCCAGGCGATTTCCTCAAATATCACCAATTACAACGAATTCCGATATAATGAGAATGATCACCTAATTCCCAATAACTTACTCCCACTCATCATCTGTAAAACCATACAGATGTGTGAATCATACCTGGTAAATACATACCCTGGAGTAAGTATCTAATCGGGAAATTAGTTTTCTTTTAACAATGCACAGTGAAACTGAAACATGAAAATATTTCATAGGGGTATCCTGGTATTCCTAGTAATGCCTCTTCTATAATCCTATTCATTACTGTAACCGTATATTTCTTTGCCATCTCTCCAAATCCCTTTATTTGTCTTTATTCATTACCTTCTGTACACCCTTTTAGGCTAAGTGGTTTTCTTCCTTCCCTACCGTTCGGCATCAGCCTATGGTTTGGAAGAAGACTATCCAATAAGCGTAATAGATGTACCCTCCTAAACCATGGAGTACTCGCAACTTGAGAGAAGGTGATGATAAAAGACAACTGAATAATACCTTATTCTATTTCTCCCAAACTGGGGAAAAAGCAAAGGTGAAGTAGTAGTGGCAATGAAGTACGCGGTTTGGTCCTGAATGATAGCAGTCGCAATTTACTTTGCCCTCTTTCTAATCCCTTCAATTTGTCTTTACTTATTACCTTCTGTACACCCTACTTAGGCTAATTGGTTTTCTTCATTCCCTACCTTTCGGCACCTGCCTATGGTTTGGAAGAAGACTATCCAATAAGCGTAATAGGTGTACTCTCCTAAACTAAGGAGCCCTCGCAACCTGAGAGAAGGTGATAATAAATGACAACTGAATAAACCAATTCAATTTCTCTTGAACCTGGATCCATCCTCGAAGAAGTCCCTTTGAGTTCGTATATAACCATACGATGGATCTATCCAATGGAAGTGGATGTTTGTAGTGATACGAGGTGTTCTGAGAAATGCAAAGGGTAAAAGAAGGAGCAGCAATGACTTATGCAACTTAGACAATCCAAAAAGCCAGTATTTTAATAAGGTTCGATCAACTTGGTTACTGAGTCATAGTCTAGGGTCGGTCAATGGTCACTGCCAAAGAGAGAGAGAAAAGAAACACTCTGCATGCACTTTAACCTAGATCAGAATGGTTATCACTTTATCTAATCAGGAAACCTCCAACTGTACTGTTAAATTCTCCTCCAAAGCTGAAAGAAGAATCAATCGGGATCACCCGAAGAGTAAACTAACTCATCAGTGGGAATCGGGATCCAACTCTCATTGCATGATCATGAAGGAATCCACTCATGTTATCACACTCCAGAAGGTATGCGCATACTTGGCAAGTTTTAGTTTCTTTAGAAACTCCTGATATGATTTTTTCCCCATGCTCTTATGACCTTGACGTAGGCCAAAATGCCATAAGTCACATGCCAAGTTCTACCCATCATTATCTTGTCAATTTGAACCCACCCGCACATGCCCCTGACGTTGGCCAAATGGCAGAACGACTGTCCCAAACCAACTCATCTATCTATGCAACAGATGAATACCCAGCAGCTACCAAACACTATGCCTTGGCGTTTGGTCAAAATACATAGCTTGAATACTACTGAATACTCAAATGAAATGACGGAGGGCTACGGCTGGTTTTCGGCGAAAAACCTTTAAAGTAATGAACTTGATCTCGTTGAAAGATCCTGATAGCTTTTTACAAAAATATAGTGGTGAAAACCTTTGCTAAAGAGGTCACTCCCGGTGAAGGGATCTCGGCTCTTTCCTCGTGGAATGAGGTGCAGGATATTCCAACTGAATATCGCGATTCAAAGCAACATGTAATCGACTATAGTGAAGTTATTACCCTGATGCAAACTTCTGCCCAAGTGGTCACTCCCGGTGAAGGGATCTCGGCCCTTGCCTCGTCGAATGAGGTGCAGGATATTCCAACTGAATACCACTATGCAAAACAAAAGAAAACGTCTTTGTAATAACACTTTTTAAAACTGTTCCAACAACGTCCAAACAGGTTTGTTTTTCTTTGCATTGATCAGAATCAACGCAGTCCCATCAATTAATCACACCAGAAAAGAACGAAAATAAAATGTACGTATATGTCATCCGCATTCGCCACTGGGTCCCGTCATCACCCGTTAGGTTACTTAACTAACGACAGAGCGGGGACTGGACTAGCGCGGGTGTAAAACATATACAACATCTACTAGTATATATACCAATATACAATAATCGCTCCAGGCGTGATAAATGCAACATCACAGAAAAGTAATAAGCATCACAGAACAATACAGATAAGCTGGGATCCCCGGGTTTCACAGAGCCGCTGCTGAAACCCGACGTTCCCGTGGTCGTATAGATAGCCTGTGCAATGAAACCTAGTCCCCTACGGGTGCGGCAAGTTACCCGCCAAAACCTGAAGCGAGGCAGCCCCCTACAGCAAAATGAATGGACCACCCTGCACTTCACGGAATCCGGTAACTTGAGTACCCCTCCATGGGTTAACCTGTACCCCCTGCGACTGCGGCGACTAGTCTGCCAATTCTATAGTGAGGCCCCTCTGCCTCTCAAAGCCATGAGATGCGGACCCGTTGCCCTCCAGAACCCGGCTATCCGTGCACTCCGTCGCGGGGTAAAACCTAGTACAGAAATGAAAAATATGTACAACGAGTACATCGACCTCAGCCCGGTCGTGCCCCAAAAGAATATTATACAAACAGGCAGTGACGGTAGTCCACAGGTTGGACGCTCGCCCCGCAATATCAAATGTATAAATAAATCCAAACAACACTACCATTGCACACTGCTATCCACCATGACAAATCCGCAACATCACAGCACAACATAGAACATCAACGTGAATGTCACGTTCGCAAACCCGTCTAAAAGAGCTATAGCAATTAGACGCAATTTACTGCTCGAATGACATTCACGGTCGGAGATATAATGTAAGTACTGTAAACTAACAAGTTTAAAATTCCGATCGACAAAACTTCCCGAAGTGGGCCCCATGTACATCTGCAGTACTCAAATAAAATCTGGACCCAAAAACAAATATTCCAGAAACCACAATTCCCTATGCAACAGCCCAGAAGAAAAAATGGTGTACTGTTACCACTAACCGGCGGCGGAACCGCTGCCAAACCATGGTTTGTGCGGCGGTTCCGCGGCAGCACAGTGGTTTCAGTCGACCAAATTTCATCAGAATTCTTTAAAAAGCCTGCTCGATTTTCTGAGATGCTCAAAATGATTTTTAGACCTGTTTAAAAATTCGACAGAAACTTTAGCCTGAAAAGTGCGGTTTCGGAAATTTCGTTCGATCGATGTTTTAAACGCGTCAGAACAAGTTAGTAAAGGTTAATGGCGTGGCTCTGATACCATGTAAGTCTACGGTAGCGCCACGGCCGTCATTCTGACGCCAAACTTTTATAACTGGCGCTATCGCATACTATAACCCGGATCTTGCCATTAACGCTAAACTAACAAACTATAAAGAGGTAGAAAGGCTATACCGATCGATACGAGTCCTTCGGTCTTTAGCCATCATCCCACGCTCTTTGCGGCAACTCTGATCTCTCGTCTCCTCATCGAGGTGGCACCACGTCAACGGATCTTTAAATGGGCTCCCGCCTCTATACCGAGGCAACTCGGTCATCATGTCTGCTAAAAGAGATGACCAAGATGAAATAGAGAATGAGTAGAATACTTTGTCTCGAACACCCTAGGGTTCTCATCGCATGAGAGGGATAGGGTGGAGGTAGAAGAAGATGCAAAGAGTTGGAAATGGTGATCTCAAGAAAACTCAAGAGAGCAAGAACTCAAGCATAATAACTTCTTTTTTGATTTCTTTTGTGAGTAGATATATATAAGGTTGTGTAAAGAAAATATCTCATGGAAATATCTCTCCCAAAAATATCTCCACAAACCCTAAATATCTACACCCAAAACAAATTACCATTAATTCTATCATGACTCACTTAGTGACTCATTAGCATGAGTCACTAAGGAACATGCTAGAAGAAATGATTCACCAATATGAGTCACCCTTTCCAAAACTTAATAATCATTTAAACCAAAATGATTAATCCAAGAAGAAATGCATCTTCTAAAATATTCTCGTAACGGATTACGAAAATACCCCTCACCTGTATATACATACCTGTATCCGTATTCCGACCGAATACGAATACGAGAGACTAAAATATTCCGACTCAATATAATACATGGATCCGGCTTAAACCAAAGCCCACCAGTATTATCTGTCCGAAATATGACGCGTGCACAAGTGCACGTGCATTTTCCGAACCCTGCCATAAAACCATACGGCCTCTACAACGTTTCGTCCGAACTTAGGAAACTATCTGTGGGGGACTCTAAATACTCGTCAGTACCCTGGTAGTGGGTTTAACCACAAGTACGTCAGCGACACTAGATGTGTGTAACGGCTGCCCATGTACTGACCGAAAGGGAAGCCGATGAGCGAACTCATCCTGGAACCCTACTAAGCCTATCAGTGACAATATACATACAGTCCGGTTCGTTCTTCTATGAGTATCGCATATCGGGTCTAGGGGCTGGAAACGTCAGACCACCAATAGCGGTATAAGTCGTGTCAGAGAGTAGCCCTGAACACCCTGAGAAACTACTGGAATACCTACCAGTAATTCTCACCTACCTTGGCCAAGGACTTGGTGTAATGGCACTCCTAGACACAGCACGATCTCACCACCAATACCGAGAGAGATGAATCCCCTGCCGATCCGCTCACTTACCTCCATGTGGCTCGGGACTGTACCCAAAAAAACTTGTTTGCACAACTCCTTTGAGCCGTGGTAGGGTAGAAATCAAAGCACAGTGGGAACTCATATGAGACAAATGACGACCTCAGGTCGATGAACTAACCTGTACACATGTCACCAGGGAACTGCTATCTGACGCTAGGTATAATACCAACCAGCAGGTTCCCGGCGAGTCCTGTCCGGTGTACTCATAACCCAATGAGCACCTGTATACATCTTAGATGATCCAACTGACACCAGTGGCTTGTGAGACCGGCCACTGCCCCTCGTTGGGGTCTCGACTGTATACACTAGTCTACTCTTGAGTATCGATGCCCTGTCTCGAAACTCCTACGACTATGGACCACTTTTAAGGATTTGCTTATAGACTACCCAACTCTCACGTATATGATCATCATCATACTCTTGGTAGTCAAGCGGGATCCTAAGGGCTCTATCAACGTGTAATAGTGAACAGTCACCTAAAGCTGTACACGATGATAAAGGCAAACCAGATAGCATACTATCATCTCGAGTAAGACTGTCCTAACGGTATAGGTCCTCCCTCAATCATTACAATCACGTACCTTCGATCCAATAATTGACTTTGAGGGCACTATATCCAACATAAGGAACATCTGGTCTGGTACACAACATCGCATACATTATAGAGCCTGCCGCATAAGTGTAGGATATAATCGACATGCGAGCCCTTTCTAAATCAGTCTTTTGAGGACATCTCTTTGGAGAGGGTGATTCCGTGATAAGCCGGTAGACTATCGAGCTTTTGAATCTTCCATACTAATTTTTCTTAGTATGGTGTTGATGTACCTTGACTGTAAAGTCCCACTATCGTTTTTGATCTATCACGATAGATCTGGATCCCCAGAATGTTTGTTGGCATCACTCAGGTTTCTTATGGAGAACCTCTGTGACAAGAATCCTTTGACTGATAGTAATATATATATATATATATGGTTCATCTGGATTTTTTGATAAAGTCGAATTCTTTGACCGTCTCATCAAAACAGATGTTCCATCTCCGCGATGCCTGCTTTAGTCCACAGATGGACTTAAGCAACTTGCACACTTTCCTGCTGCTCCCACTCTGATTTAAACCCTTTGGCTGATCCATATAGACGCACTCTTCCAAATCACTATTTAGAAGAGCTGTCTTTATGTCCATCTGCCAATCTCACATCTGTGGAAGGCAGCAATAACAAGAAGGATCCGAATGGATTTGAGCATAGCCACTGGAGAAAAGGTTTCATCATAGTCCAAACCAGGTCTTTGACGAAAATCTTTTTCAACAAGTCTAGCCTTATAGGTTTTAACCTGCCCATCCACACCAATCTTCTTTCTGAAGATCCATTTGCAGCCTTCGGGTTTTATCCTTTCTGGAGCAAAGTTCAAAGTGCAAACTTTGTTGGTGTATATGGACTCCATCTCGATCCGCATTGCATCCAGCAATTTTACCGAGTCACCGCTCTAAATGGCTTACCGGAAGCTAGTTGGCACATCATAGTCAAATGATGCAATCCTTTCTATCCCCGTCTATGAGAAAAACTTAGTTTCTCTCGGGCGGATGAGACTGCCTACTACTCCTGCGGATTGGCGTAGGGATGTCCGGGCTTTTTTTTGAAACCTCTGGTTCTACCATACTTTCAGTAATAGTTTGTGGTTCTAGAATTTCTTCCAGTTCTATTGCGCTCCCACTATTTCCTTTTAAAAAATGATTTTCCAAAAAAATAGGCATGACGAGGAACAAAAACATTTTGTTCCCTTGCGTAATAGGAAAGATACCCTCTTGAGTTCTTTGGGTATCCCACAAACTTACACTGTACTGATCGTGCCTCGAGCTTGTCCGCATACTGCTATTCAACAAAGGCTGGGCATCCCTATATCTTCAGATACTGAAGATAGGGTTTCTTCCCACTCCACATCTGATATGGTGTGGTAGGCACAGTCTTGGTAAGAACCTTATTCAAAAGATATGCAGCTTATTCTAGTGCATAACTTCAGAAGGATCGCGGCAACTCAGCGTTACTCATCATTGGAACGAACAATATCCAATATGGTTCTGTTCCGCCTTTCCTATACACCGTTGTGTTGTAGTGTGTATGGAAGAGTAAGCTGAGAGAGAATTCCATTCTCTTTTAGGTAATCCAGGAACTCGGTAATTTAAGCATTCATCACGTCGATCAGATCTCGGTGTCTTGATACTTTTGCCTGTTTGTTTTTCCACTTCATTCTTATATTCTCAAAAAATTTCAAAAGGTTCGGATTTATGCTTTCACAAGAATACATGTCATAACCTAGAGAAATTATCCATAAAAGTAATGAAATAGGAATAACCACTTCTTGCATCTGTAGTCTTTTGGACTACACACGTTGCTGTGTATGAGTCCAAAGAGCTCGCTCGCTCTCTCTTACTTCGTGTCCAGTGAACGGAGTCTTTGTCATCTTTCATATGATACAATATTGAAAAGTTTGCATAAGATGATATTTGAACGGATTCAAATATCCCTCTCTATGCAACTTCGACAACCGTGTTTCATAGATGTGACCCTGTCTACAATGCCATAAGAAAGCCATATATAATTCTGGAGACTTTCTTATAAGTGTGTTCTGGACGTTTGAAAACCTGAGCTTGATTTAACACGTATATATTGTTCTCTAGTGTACCCGACCCAATCAAAACTATGATTAAGGTGGATGTGGACCACACCGCTTACATATGAAAATCATATTCTTCCTTAGAACTTAAGGATACAGATATGATATTACAAACTTGACTAGGTACACAAAAACATTTATGTAAAAATCAACATCTGCTCAATTGTCAATCTTAGGTGATATTCCCCTACGGATACAGCGTCCACGCTCCTTCCGTTAGCAACCCCTGAAAGTCATATCACCTGCCCTGACAACTCTACGGATTCTCAAACCCCATAAGGAATGAGATCCTGATCTGGTATCTTGTACCCAGGAAGTAGAGTTAATTGACATACAGTTTTTAATTACTAATACACCCGAAGTTGAAGCCACAACGTGCTTCGGATCCTGGATTCTGGCTTTCCAAGCCCTGCATCCCTTCTACCAATGCCCTTTCCCGTGACAATAGGAACAACCCTCATTCCTTACTGTTTAGCCCTCACACTTTTGCCTTTTCCTTTCTTTCTATTTTACTGACACCGCCTATCGGCTTTGTAAAGGTCTTCTTCTCCTTACCCTTGGCTTTCACCTTGGATCCAGAAGAGGATGATTTCCCCAATAAGCAAAGTGGGTGTCTCCCTGGTTTCCTTCAGGGTGCCCTTTACTGGAAGTATAACTTTCTTCCCTTGGGCATAAATAGAAGGTTCTTGTTCTCCAACGTGGCCTCCAAGTCCATGAGCCGTTTAACACAGCTAATCATTGTAGGGACGTGGTCCCCTACAAATGATCTGACAGCCAACTTCGCTTGAAGCAATTTCTTTCGAGCTTTCATATCTTGCGATAGGAGATTACTCTCCATATAAAACTTTTTTATGGAGGAAGATAGAAAACTAAGTCCATCTTCTCATGCTCCCTCTAGTTTACACCATCAACTGAGGCCAACACGAGGCACTTGGCATTCGCACAGTCTTTTTCTGATGTCTCACGGATATATACATCCATGACGGTGGAAACTGGACCTGGGACGGCGATGGCTTGAGTAGTAATGAGGTGGTCCAGTTTGTCATAGAAAATCGATATCTAGACAAACCTTTGCCAGTTTATAGTAAAACTCAGTCGTGTTATTATCTAATTGTAACCTAATCTGGTCACCTGGTTGCTGCAATTAGGAGAGAGAGAAGAATACACTCAGCATGATGCTCTTTGCAAGTTTAGATTGGTTTTAATTTTATTTAAACAAGATGGCTCCCACTGTTTCTCGAATCCTTCCTCAAACCATAAAAGAAGAATTAGTCAGGATTGATCTCACCGTACAATACTTGCTTAACTATTCGGCCAGGCTAGTGTCGGTACTTCGAGGAAGGTTTTCCAACTCTTTCGCGAAGTTCCTTAACTACAAAACATCTTTTCCCTGAAGGCGAAGCCCCGCTAACACCGTTCTAGACACCTACTTGGTTTATAGCATTGATTGTGATTAGTGAAGAAATCTCCCGAGGAGTAGCGGATACTCACAGTAGAATCGGGATTCAAATATCATTGTGTGATAAAGCCGAGGAATTCTACCAAAATTATCACACTCCAAATGGTATGCAGCACTAGCAAGTTGCATTATCTTTAGAAACTCCCGATGTGGATTTTTGCCCTATGCTCTTATGACATTGACGAAGGCCAACATATCATAAGTCACATGTCAAGTTCTTCCCGTCATTATCCAGGTTAATTTGAACCCACCCGTACATACCATTGACAAAGGCTAAAATAGCAGTACGACTATCTCAAATCAACGCATCTATCTATGCTACAGATGAATACCCAGCAGCTACCAATCACTATGCCTTGACGAAGGCCAACATACATAGCTTGAATACTACTGAATATTCAACTGAAATGATGGAGGGATACGGCTGGTTTTGGCGTAACCGTGAACGTAGTGAACTTGATTTAATTGAAGGAACCTGATAGCTTTTAAAAGGAGTGGTTTAAGCTCCGCATTTAAAAGTCTGCTGTTTTGAAAAACCGAGTGGTTTTAAAATTTGTTCCAATGATTCAGTTTTGGTTTATTTTCTTTGCATTAATCTAATGCAGTCCCATTATATACACCTATCATTACAGAGAGAAACGAAAAAATATCACGTCCACTTATGCCATCCGCATTCGCCACGGGGCCCCGTCATAACTCGTTAGGTTACTTAACTAACAACAGAGCGGGGGCTGGACTAGCGCAGATGCAAAATATAAGCAACGTCTAATATATAATATATATAGATATTCACAATCCTCTCACGCAATAATAGGCATTCCAGTCACAGATGAACATATTGGATATACTAGGAATATCGCGTTTCGTTTAAGCCTATAACGAAAGACGGATTCCACGGTCGTGATGAATAGCCAAACACCACCCCAGACCCCTACGGGTGCGGCAAACTACCTGCCAAATTCCAGAAGTGAAGCAACTTCCCTCAACAAAGTGAGTAGGCCACTCGGCACTTCAAAGAACCCGGTAGTTTGTGCACCCTACCTTGGATCTATCCTAGGAGCAGAAAACAGTAAAAAGAAATAATACAACGGCAGCTAAAACCTCAACCCGGATGTGCCCCGAAAAATAATATTACATCAATTTACAATAATTACATCGAATTAAAGATAAAAACACTCATCTCGCATCCCCGGCTATTCATCCACGATGATCCAATAAAGTCCATATACACAAACCAACAGATATGTGCAACTTCAAACTAGGCGACATATAGCAATTAGATGAAGTTTAAAAACACATATAAACAATACAGATAAAACCCGATTAGCCAAGTACATTAGAATTTCGATCGAAATATATTTTCCGTATCTACCCCAAATGCAAACCAGCACTCCGAAAAAAATCCGGGTAGAAACCAAATAAAATCTAGGTAGAAACCAAATATTCCAAATAACTATACACCCAAAAGTAAAAAAAACAAAAGAAGAACGAGCCAACTCGGCCACAATGCGGCCGCGGATCGGCGGCAAATCCACTGATTCGTCGCTGTTCCGCGGTGGTTGTGACAAGTTAGTGACTCGTTTTTCTTCTGTGTACTTAGAACTCCCTGCACAGAGTTTTCAAGTCTCTGAAATAATTTTTAGAACAGTTTAAAAATTGACAGAAA
This sequence comes from Agapanthus africanus, assembly GCA_030015575.1. NCBI lineage: Eukaryota > Viridiplantae > Streptophyta > Magnoliopsida > Asparagales > Amaryllidaceae > Agapanthus > Agapanthus africanus. The sequence goes on from CM057347.1 coordinate 300,520,665, forward strand.
CTGTGAGGGTTAAAAATGTATAGTTTTCGGTTTTTCCGATGATCGACATTCTAATAATTTGCTAACGAGCTAGTAAGGGTTTAGTAGGCTCTGATACCACTGTAAGTCTATGTCGCACACCGATTCGCCGCCGATCCGCGGCCGCTTTGTGGCCGAGTTGGCTCGTTCTTCTTTTGTGATCTTAGAATTCTCTTCACAGAGTTTTCAAGTGTCTGAAATAATTTTTAGAACAGTTTAAAAAATGACAGAAACTGTGAGGGTTAAAAATGTATAGTTTTCGGTTTTTCCGACGATCGACGTTCTAATAACTTGCTAATGAGCTAGTAAAGGTTTTGTAGGCTTAGATACCACTGTAAGTCCATGTCGCGCACCCCGCGTGTTCACGGGAAGGCGGAATTTCAAAAAACGTATTTTACAAAGATCGCGACACGGACTTGAACTCCAGGATCGGTGCTAAACTCTAACTAGCTTACTTTAGTGTGAGCTAAACTACATGTCCAGAAGTTTATACCTCATGATTCCGGTCCTTCGGGTCTTAATTCCTCACTGTCCTCCATCCCATCGTCGACTCCATGGATCGTATCGGATAGCCTCTTCCTCGTCGGACTCCTCAAATCCAAGATGATCCACCCGAGGAGATGTGCATCGAACTCCTACCTCAACCGAAGCAACTAGGGTATCAAGGTCGCTACTCATGATGTCGTAGATGATGTAGGATGTATGGATGGATTATAATATCTTTTCTTACCCTAGATCACTCAACACATGAGTTCACTGGGTGTGAGGAAGAAGGTGGCAAAGGAGGAAAAAGCTAGTGAAGAAAAAATGCATAAGGAAATGAGTATTGCCCTTTAGTTCTAAACTGAACTCTTTTCTTTCTAATATGAATAAATCACATTAGAAAAGGAATAAGGGTTCAAGTTTCAACTAGATGAGTCATGGGATAAAACCCCCACAAGTGTCATCCTTAGCCATGCTCATTTTTATGCAATATCCACCTCATATTCTCCATGTCATAATACATTATCATTTAAACCAAATGGAAAAAAACAATATGGCATGTCACCTTCTAGAAGCATTTTTGACCAATTTACAAAAATGCCCCTCGTCCGTATATACATACCCGTATCCGTATTCCGAAAAATGCGGATACAAAAGACTAAAACAATCCATCAATATAATACTAGGATCCGGCTTAAACCAAAGCCCACTAGTATTGTCCGTCCGAATCATCATCCGTGCACAAGTATATGTAGGCGATCGAACCCTGTCGTAAAAACCATAGGACCTCTACATCTTTCGATCAATGCAGGGAAACCCTCTGTGTGGGACTCTAAAGACTCGACACTACGCTGGCAGTGGGTTTAACCACAGGCCTCAAGCGGCACTAGCTGTACGTAACGGCCCCCGGGTATGTGTCGATGAGAAGACCGATGAGAATAACTCATCTGAACTCCAACTGAGCCTATCTATGACAATCTCCGTACAGTCCGGTCTGTTCATCTAAGAGTGTCACATATCGGTCCTAGGGGGCGGCAAGCTTCACACCCCTAATAGTGCAAAAGGTCGTGTCGGAGAGTAGCCCAAAACACCCTGAGAAACTACTGGAATACCTACCAGTAAATCTCACTTGCCTTGGCCAAGGACTTTGTGTAATGGCCTTCTAAATACAGCGCGACATCAACCCCTAATACCGGGAGAGATGAATCCTATCTAACCGCCACTGCCTCCAAGTGTTTGGGGAATGCACCCAACTACTACTTGTTTGCACAACTCCTATGAGCCATGGTAGGGTAGTAATCAAAGTACAGTGGGAACACACTCGAGGCGAAGCAGCAGTGTCAAGTAAACAGACTATGCTGTACTCATGTCACCTGAGAACTGCTACCCGACGATAGGTATAATACCCACCAGTAGTTCCCGATGAGTCATGTCCGGTGTACTCATAACCTAATGAGCACCTGCATACTATCTCCAGTACAACGTACTAATGGCTGTGGGACAGATCATTTCCCCTGCTGGGATGAGAAGCGTATAAACTAGTCTACTCTGGAGTATCGATGCCCTGTCTCGATAATCCTATGACTAGGGACCTGCATAAGGATGTGCTTATATACTACCCAGCCCCCACTAGTGTGACTTCCATCACGATGCTGGTAATCAAGCAAAAGATCATAAGGGCTCCACCAATATGTATAAGCGATATGCTAAGAAACACATGCACATATTAAGGTAGAAACAAACAAGGTAGCATACTACCATTTTGAGCAAGACTGTTACTATATCCGTGTATATCCCAAGCTCCTATTAAGTAATATACAAACTAGTATTATACAATAATGGCCTCTAGGGCATATATCACTAATAATATATATATTCACAAATTAACCCGAAATGACACAAAGAAATAAACTATCGTCTCCCCGGCAACGGCGCCATTTGATTGATAGAGCTTTGGTGTGTTTAGTTTTAATTACCACAATCAAGACGGTTTCGCTTGGTAGCTAGCCGGATGAGTACGGGTCGGTCCATGGAGAGATGAGAATTTTTTTCTTAGTGTTTAACGAGTTAAGTCCAAATTGTCCAGGTTTGTTTAAGATTAACTATATGCTAAATATGTCTAAAAAGAGCTTGTTAGGGTTAGGATTATGTTAGTTTTAGTTAGGAGTCGCTCACTTCTTTCGTTGCCACTCTTAATATCGATGTTATGGTAATCGGAAACAACGGGGATTAGCATGACTAGGAAGGAAACTTGCGAGTATAAGCTAGGCCTTCCAACGCTTAGTTCCTTCCTTTTGGTCCTTGTCCGTCCGTTCTTGGCTCTTAGCCGTAACCTCCGGTCAATTTAACCACAACCGGTCTTACTAGGGTGTCACCGCTATCATATAGGATAGGGTGTCGTAAGGAGCGGATTGTGATTAAATTGACGGGAGTCCGAATCAAGATGTTGGGCAAATAAAAGAGTGAGAGAGATTTCCTTCTCTCAAACATCTCTTATCCTACCCTAACAAGTGAGAAACTATTCACCCATTATAAAGAAAAAGAAAATAAAACAAAGAAAGAAGATAGAAAGAAATGAGTTAGAGAATCACAACTAGCTATTTGGGACCTCACTTAGGCAAGGATCACACTTGAACATCATTGTTGTAAGGATAAAGGAAAAGAGAAAAAGAAAACAAACAAACAAACAAATAACAACAACTATTTTAACAAAGAAAATTACAAGCAAAATATAAGACTCAATTATAAGATATGCATGTTAAAAGAACTCTTCTTTATTCATCATTCACTCAAAAGCTCACTACAATATCAATGGAGAATAGAGGAAGAGGAAGTTACAAATTATTATCCTAAATCCTAATGCAAGAAAAAGCATCCTTTACTTGGCTTGAAACTGGATTATTTATAGGCAAATACAAGAAACCATAGGGACAAAATCTGAGCCCTTACACAATTACAAAACTACCCTGAAAATATCTCCTGTCTTCGAGTCAACTCGGCCGCATAAGTGCTACATTGGCCGCGGTTCCGCGGCCATTTGGGTGAGTTGTTGTGTCATTTTTTATGGGGTTCTCCATGTTGCTGTTCTTCTCTGTTTAGTACACTTGGTTTCTCAGAATCTCTTCATTCTTCTCTCAGATTTTCAACAGTCCAAAAAGATGAAAGAATGTGGACTTTTGCCTTGATTTTCTTGAGCTCCGCATTATAAACTTGGTTCTTGTGCTGCCTCCTTGTGCTTTGTGCATGAAATGACCATTGATTTCCATTTTGTCCCTCGAACTAGTAGGCGGCATCTGACGGATGGTGAGCGAAGACTCGTATTTTATTTGTTGTTGGCAATAGTCCTGAATTTGTCTCGACTATTCATGATTTTCATTGTTTAGAGCTGAGAACCTGTAACCTGCAATTATTTAGCAAACACGGATCAAGAGTACCTACCTATATGCAATGCGATCAAGAATAGGCGGTATAAAAGTGCTAAAATCTGATATGAACAACTGTCGAGTCTTTAGAGTCCCACACAGAGGGTTTCCCTGCTTCGAGAGAAACGATGTAGAGGCCGTATGGTTTTACGGTAGGGTTCGATCACATACGTGTACTTGTGCACGCATGATGTTCGGGCAGATAATACTGGAGGGCTTTGGTTTAACCCGGATCCTAGTATTATATTGTTGGATTATTTTCGTCTCTTTTGTATTCGTATTTTTCGGAATACGGATACGGGTATGTATATACGGTGTTGGGTATTCTTGTAATTTGTTACAAAAGTGCTATTAGAAGAAGAAACCTCATTATTTATTTTAACCATTTAGTTAAATGGTTAATGAGGTGGAGGTATGAGGTGTTGACTTTTCTTAAATGAACCATGGCTAATTAGTTAACTCACTTGGTGAGTTAAAGATTACTATTGAGGCAAGAAAATATCTAGATATTTTTGTGATGGAGACTTTTCTCATCATTATCTAGGCATGCTTGCATTATTAGGAGAGAGATAATTAGGCATTCTTCACTTGAGTTTTTAGTTTTTTTTTTTCATGGTTGCTCTCTACAACTCTCTCATTACCTCCAAGCTCTCTTCTTCTTCTACCTCAAGTCCTTATAGTCTCATGTGTTGAGAAACCTAAGGTTCTTGAGACAAAACACTCCATCATCACTTTCTACATCACCTAGGTTACTTAGATTAGCAGACCAAGTGACCTAGTTACCTCGGTTTAGAGGAAGGAGCCCAAAGTAAACACTCTCGGGTGGATCATCTTCGACAAAAGGAGCTGACGATCAAGATCGATCATGGAGGCCACTAGGAGTATGCTAAAGGAGAGGAGTGAAGACCCAAAGGACTCGAGTCTCATGGTATAACACTTTTCATAGTAGATAGCTTCTTTTTTTGCTAGTTGGGTTTATGGTAGATCCGGTTTAGTGTTATTCTAGCGCCAAGTTTTCATTCATATGAAAAAAAATTGTTCCACATTTGGCCACGGAAGTTGGCCGGGGCGCTAGCGTAAGCTTTCATAGTATCAAAGCCAGCCCATAAACCCTACACTAGCAAGTTTAGACATTGTTAAAGTAACGTAACTGAAATAACTCCAAAGCATGAAATCCAAAACCAAGTTTCTGTCAAAAAATTTCGAAGCCCAAAATTTTTTTTAAGCAAGTGCAGAGTGATCCTTTGACTGTGTGATGAAACCAGAACAAAAACAATGCAAATCCACCAAATTATAACCAGCCAAAACTCAATTTTTCCCGGCCCTACCGGTTTAAACATGGAGATTTGGCTCGATTTTTGTTCTGGGTTCTCATCTCTTGGATTTTGGGTTTCAGATGTTGTTTATTTTTGCCCAAGTTTGATATTCTGTTGTCTTTGAGTTTGGGGCAATTCGGAGTGTTTCGAAGTCGTTATATTTGACACTGTTTAATAGCTTACAGTACATTCACTTCTATCTGCGACCGTGAATGTCATTCGATCGGTATAACTTGTCTAATTGCTATATGTTCTTTTAGACGGGTTTGCGAACATGACATTTGCGTTGATGTTTTGTGTTTGTGCTGTGATTGTGGTTGGATAGTCGTGGTGGATAGCATGTGGTGAAATGTTAGTGGTACAGTTATAGATTCATTTGTATTTTCATATTGCGGGGCGAGCATCCGACAAATGGACTGTCGTCTTTGCCGGGTTGTATATTATTTGTTTGGGGCAGGATCGGGTTGAGGTCGATGTCACCATTTGTACATATTATTTTCATTTTCTATACTAGGATTACCCTACGGTGGAGTGCACGAATAGCCGGGTTCTAGAAGGCAACAAGCCCGCATCTCATGGTGTTGGAAGGAGGGGGCTTCACTCTAGAATTGGCGGGCTATTCGCCGCACTCGTAGGGGGTATAGGATGACCCACGGAGGGGCGCCCAATACCGGATTCTGTGAAGTGCTTGGTGGCCCATTCAGTTTGATGATTGGGGTTGCCTCACTTCGGGGATTGGCGGGTAACTTGCCGCACTCGTAGGGGTCTAGGTTTTCATTGCACAGGCTATCCATACGACCGGGAACGTTGGGTTTTATTTGAGGCTTAAATGAAACCCGGGGCTCCAAGATTATCCACCATTCTCTATTATTGGCTGAGATTCTGTGATGTTGATTATATCATGCTTGGGACGAATGTTATATATACTTATATATACTAGTAGATGTTGTATATGTTTTGCACCCATGCTAGTCCAGCCCCCGCTCTGTCGTTAATTAAGTAACCTAACGGGTGATGACAGGGCCCAGTGGCGAATGCGGATGGCATATACGTACATCATATTTTCATTATTTTCTAGTGTGATAGGTTAATTGTTGGGACCGCATTAATTTTGATTAATGCAAGAAAAGAAACCTAAAAGATGTTATTGGAACGAATTTCGAAAAACTACAGCTATATTCTTTCGCTTTGCATAGTAGTATTCGGTTGTGAATATCCAGCACCTCATTCCACGAGGCTAGAGCCGAGATCCCTTCACGGGGAGTGATCTTTTGAGCAAAAGTCTATATTGTAGATTGCTCGTTTTTTTATTCAAAAACAAGAAGTTTTCAAAAGCGGAGCTTAAACCACTCCTTTTCAAAATTGCTTAGGTTCCTTCAACGATATCAAGTTCATTACGTTAACGGATTTTTCGCCAAAAACCCAGCCATAGCCCTTTGTCATTTCGGATTGGTAGTGCTTAGTATTCGTGCTGCGCATTTCGATCTTTAGTCGAGGCGTAGTGTTTGGTAGCTATGCAATACTTTTCCGTTGAATGTTAATACGATTGGTTAGGACAGTCGTACGATTATTTTGATCTTTAGTCAAAGCTCGTACGGGTGGGTCTAATGCAATCAGGATAATGACGGGTAGAACTTAACTAGGACATTTTGATCTTTAGTCAAGGCCACTTGGGTCCTAGGGGCAAAAACCACATCGGGAGTTTCAAACATACAGAAAACTTGCAGATTTAGCATACCTTCTGGAGTGTGGTGACTAGAGTGGATTCCATCTAGTGCATCACACAATGATAGTTCGATCCCAATCCCACTGATAAGTAGGATTACTCTTGGGAGATTATTTCACTTAACAATCAATGCTATAAACCAAGTAGGTGTCTAGAACGGTGTTAGCGGGGCTACGCCTCCAGGGAAAAGAGGCTATGTAATTAAATAACTTCGCGAAAGCGTTGGAAAATCTCCCTCGAAGTACCGACACTAGCCTGGCTGAAAGGTTAAGCAAGTATTGTGATGTGTGATTATTCCTGACCAGTTCTTCTTTTAAGGTTTGAAGAAACAGTTGGAGCCATCCTGGTTAGATAAATTAATAACCAATCTAATCTTGTAAGAGTGCACGCCGAGTGTTTCTTTTCTCTCTCTCCAGGTAGAAACCATTTCACGCCCTAATCAAGATAATAAAATGTATCGCTTGACCAATCTAAATTCTTATTCAGGGCTGGGGAACGTCGATTTAGCTCTAACTTATGATGGCGGTCATGAGTACGAGCTAAGGAAAGAGGATTGCATGAATTCCTTGATGACCCCAAATGAAGAAGAAGCACACTATTGCGTCTTCTTCAGGTGCTTTTGTTATTAAGAACTGTTTTTCGGTCAGTCCTATCTCTTGGGTACTAGATATCGGATCAGGATCTCATATCTGTAATTTATTACAGGGACTGAGAAAAAGTAGGATAGTTGGACCAGGTGATATGTCCCTCAGAGTAGGGAACAGAGCACAAGTTAATGTTGTTGTCGTCGGTGAATATCACCTAGCATTGTCAAGAGGTGATTGAATGTTTTCCAGTGTGTAGGTAAGAAAATGTATAGAAATCACAACCAAAGAAATTTTTTGACCGCAATCAATAACGGTGTCGATTGTAGCGTATTAGCGAGTGCGGGTCGTCCACAGGGAAAGTGAGATCCGTTCGAATTTGAATTAGATGAATTGAAAATTAAAGAAAAGAGAAAAGAAAATTCAATTCAAGATTTAAAAGTGAATTTCAAGAATTATTAAAATCTAGATCTAATAACAAGAAAACATTAAAATCAAGAATCAAGAATTGATGATTTCCAATCGAATTAGGTTTCAAGAATCGAAGTGAGGCTCGTAGGAATCGATTGAATCGATAGACGTGATGAAAACTAGTGATTACGTTTTCTTATCCATTAATGATTTGATACTAGATCAATGACGATTAATCGAGGTTTAAGGATCTTTCGAAGAAACTAGGGTTTCTTCATCTCATCCTTTGTCCTTTCGATGAATCTCATTCAAAAACTAGCCTCTAGTAAATTTAAGAATTGATCGTGGATCACTAATTAAGAGCGAACACAATCAACAAAGCATCGCTCAAAATTAGGTTGTTGATTCTTCAATTTACTAAAGTTTACAAAACTTATAGGAATTAAGAATCGTTTCAAGATCTAATTATCATCATCTATTGATTCTTTCGAGTCCTTCACGAGCGGAGTTTTACTCGAGCATTATAACAAAGAACACATTCAAGAATCTAGATCGAATCATGATGCTCAAATAGAAAGATAAGCAAGATATAGAAATTTCACCTTTATTTATCAACAATTTTGTTATAATTTCTCTCAAGATCTACAAGAGGAAAGAACTTGATCGTTGATTTCGGCTTCGCTCGTCTCCTTGAGTCGCGGATCTCCATGGATCACTTGCTCCGATGAAGTCCGGCGTCGCTTCTAAAGGATTGAAGGCTTCTTTCTTGGTTTGAACTCGAAGATCTTGAACTTTGTCTTGGATTTGATTGGATTAGGGTTAGGGTTTGAATGCACAAGTTGTGTCACTCAACTTGTGGGTGAATTGTTGAACAACCTTAGAAGTGAAGCCTTAGGGTCCCTTTTATAGCCTTGATTAGGATTAGCTTCCTTTAGAAGTTAGGTTTAGTTTAGCTTCCCTTGTAAGATTGGTAGTTAGGTAGAAGCTTCTAGAGATAGTTAGTTAAGCTTAGCTTCCTTCATAAGCTTGGAGGTTTGGGAGAAACTTCTAGGCTTAGGTAGTTAAGTAGCTTGCTTTGGAAGCTTGAGGGTGTTTAGCTTGTACAAAGGGCCTTGCTGTTCTGTCAGAAGATTCTGGAGAATTCTGGACTTTGAAGTGGCTTGAATAGGTGTAGGCCTTGAACCAAGAAACCTGAAGCTGAACTGCGCTGACATCACACCCACGTGACCGCGGATCCGCGGCGCCAAGGGCCTTTTGGCCGCGGATCCGTGGCCCATTAATGTCTTCTCTGCACTGAAATTCTAGGGATGCTTGTTGTTGGCTTTAAGTATATTTTCTGATATGTTGAATCTCATAATTCCTTCTATATCTCTACCAGATCACAAGTCTTGGACTTGGCGTATTTTTAACAGCACTTTTAACTGTTTCGGCTCTTTTCCTGGAATTTCCTGCACAGATTCTCGAGACAAGTGTTGCGCTATACAAAAATTATGCGATGCAATGATAAACACTCAATTTCCCTCAAAATGCTGGTTTAAAAGTATAACACATGTTATTTGGTATTTTACGACTGTTTTGCTAATATATGCTATATTAATACCGAACATCTCTATATGAGTGCAAATGGTAGGGAAATTGACGTGTTAAAAATGCAATATTTTCGACTGATCAAATTCCCCCAAACTTATTTTCGGTCTTCTCGAACGAACTGTTTTATTAAAAAGAGAAGGAGAAAATAAAGAAAGAGAAAAACTAACTAGCACACTTTCGTAGGCAACACGATTGCACTGAGCACGTGCAACAAGCCTTTAAACCTCTAGGTGTCCCTAGTAGGAGGAGTGTTGTCTCCTGAGGGTTTTCAGCGGATTGCACCCACAAAATCTAATAATAAAAGAAAGACCGTGAATTTTACATTTAAAGAGAAGAATTGTAAAAGAAAGGCCTTGAAAATTAGGGTTTCCAACTAAGCTAGTTTTTCGGTTGTCATGAGCCCTATCTTAATAGTCATGAAAAGATGTCAGAAATCACGTCCTCCCTCAATAAAACATCGTCTTTATTCTTCATCCTATCTTTCTTCCAAACATCGATCATATAACCCTACGTGTGTGTAAAGAACATCCCTACACCCGAAGAATTCAATTCAAGCTATCATACTCTTGTCCATCTGCCTCAGTACTTTTTAATTAATGAATATTTAGATGAAATTGCTCACACATTTTCATGCGACCGTTAATACTTCTTGAGGTAATAACCGACCGATTACTCATGTGCTTGCTTATTAGGTGTATTTTCCTCGTCGTGCATCACCTAAGGCTTAGCAGTGACTCCCAGACCAGTTGGTCTAAGGCACTAGGTGAAGAGGGCTATATTTTTTTTATTGCTGCCTTGGCGATAAAAAAAAACCAGTGTTCATTTTTTTTTTCTTCACCATTTTATATTTTATTCATTTATTTTTATTTCCTTCATACTTTGGCTTTTAGACAAGAGCATTTCAAGGTATCCTCTACTATCGCGAGTTTCAATACGTGTGTAAGTGCGAGTAGCAGGGTATCAACGTTCAAAATGTTTGACTTCCAGAATAGGAACTATTTTTCAGACTTATTTTTATCCTCAGATTAGTGACTTCCTTCATCTTACTAACCCTTGGGACAATGGCTCATAACTACTTATTACTAGTTCGTTTAAGAAAACTTCGAATTTTCTAGGTTTTCTTAAATTTTTCCAATCTTTTGGATGTAATTTTTCACTATCTAATCTTTTATTATCTTATTTATGTACAAAAATTTTATTTTTATATTTTGTAAATTTTTAAATTTTTATAGGTTTTCAAATGTTTGTGCTTATGCAAAGTATGATGCAAATGATGCGAAAATAAGCACAAACCTCCCCCAAACTTGTTTCAACAGTGTTCTCACTGTTGCCATCCGCTATATCTCGAAAACCTATAAGCCTGGGATGAAATTTATTAATGGGGGCAAAATATTTAAGTGAAAATCCTCCCCCAAACTTATTTTTGTCTCATCATTTTCGGTAAAAATTTTCTTTTTCAGGAGCCAGATTATACCCCTCCCCCCAAACTTGAGTTAAACAATGTTAAGCTTTGAAAATCACAAGAGTGGGTCAAAAATTATTGGTCGATGCCAAGCTTTGCAAAGACCGAAAGTTAACACCAACCATTCAAAAATTTTATTAATGTAGTGCTCAAGTTGGTGAAAAAGAAGTGGGGAAAGGGTAAGTGGTGAAATAGAGTGTGTTTGCGTCTCGTTTTGGAGAGACGACTCAGTGGTTGTGATGGATTACTCGCATTCTTTTTACAGTCCAAAAGAAGGGTGGAGGTTCAATTTCATTGATTGGGAGATGATTCATCTCAACACCCGTGCGTTTCAAAAATGCGAGTTCATCAGCGAAGATTTCCTTAAAAGTCTCATCAATACCCCGAAGAATAATGTCATCACAAAGCGCGGGGTGATCTTCAGACTCTAAAAACAGTTCATAATCAGCGTTAGTTGTTGACCCGGACAACTCGGTGGAAGAGTCCGTATGTGTATGATACATAGTTGGGTCAAACAACAATATATGAAAAGAGTCTAGATCAGATATCATGTGGATCATCAAACTCGCTGCTGTCGACATCTATTAATTCGATAGAATAGACTTGAGCAGTAGGTTCGGAGGGTACACTTCCCAACTTGTAAATGTTCAGCTCAATTGACCTATTACCGACGGATAAGGTCATAGAGCCATTACGACAGTTGATGATAGCATTGGAAGTGGCCAAAAAGGGGCGACCTAAAATCATCGGAATTTGGTTCGCTACAGGCTGTGTATCAAGTACAATAAAGTCCACAGGGAATAAAAATTCCCCGATTTTTATTAACACATCCTCCAGTTCACCCCTAGGTTTGGTGCTTGATCGGTCAGCCATCTGGAGAGTGCAATGGGCTGGTTTCAACTCTCTGATCCCTAACTGCTCATAAACCGAGAAAGGAAGCAGGTTAATACTTGCGCCAAGGTCAAGTAGAGCACGGTTGATGTGTTTTTCCCCAGTAGAAATGGAAATAGTAGGATATCCAGGATCCTTACGTTTCCTCGGTAGTTGTTGGGGGAAAGCCGTGTCTACAGTCTTTGCCATGAATATCTTCTTGGGCACTTGAGTTTTCCTCTTTCTAGTGCACAAGTCTTTAAGAACTTTCGCATAAGCGGGGACTTGTTGTATTGCATCTAGAAGATGGATGTTGATGTTAACCTGTTTCAGGATTTCAGTGATCTTCTCCATTTGTGGACTCAGTGTGTTTCCCCTTAACCGATTCGGGTAAGGAGCTCGAGCAATAAGATCAGGGTCCAACATTGGAGAAGATCGTGTGGGTGGGAACGATCTAAGAATAGGAGTAGGGATCATTTTTGGTGTGGGCTGAGGTGTCGAGCCTTGGGGAAAACAGAGAATAGGCTCGGAAGAAGGTGGTGGGGTAGAAGAACTGGGGTCAGAATTAGAAGTGGAAGTGGAAGGAAAGGTCTCAGCCGGGCTATCATTGATAGATTTTTCAGTGTCATCAATCTCTTCCCCAACATGATTGTCAAGCACTCTTCCAGATCTCAACTTGGTGATTGCATTCACATGATGTGAATAGCCAGGATCGGGTAGGGGTTGAGCTGAAAGTTTCCCTTTCTCTCTTGCACTCATTTCAGCTTTTAATCGTGCAATTTCTTCTTCCATCGATTTAATAGTCTCGCTTTGGGACGCAGAGTTTTTCTCGATTTTATCGACAGAAGACTTTATTGTCCAAGGCAAGTTCATGAATGAAGAGTATTCATCAGTACCGGTCAACTGCAAAGGATTAGATGGTGCAGGTGTGTTGACCGGATTTTAAAAGTTTTGTGCTTGGAATGGGTGCTGACTCAATTGAAGTGGTTGTTGTGGTGGAAGAGCCCTTTGGAAATTGTTCTGGGTTGGAACTGTGTTTTGATTTTGTTGTTGGTTCCAAGTAAAGTTAGGGTGATTCCTCCAACCCTGATTATATGTGGAAGAAAATGGATCGTTCCTAGGTCTTTGAAAAGCAGCATTGGTATGCTCATGACCTTGAAACGGAGAATTTAATGGACATTCTTCCATCAAATTAGAAGGATCAGAACAGCATCCACATACAGTTTTGGAGAGTGACATTTGATTTAGGGCGGGAGCTAAAAATTTATTTCCCATAGTCTCGAGTTTCTTATGTATAGCTGAAATTTCGGCTCTAACTCCTATGGAAACATCTGATTGGTTATTGCCATCCCTAAACGATTGACTCACACCCTCCCACTGTAAAGATTTTTCAGCGAAATCTTCTAGGAATTTCCAGGCTTCCCCATCATCTTTGGTCATGAAGTTGCCTTGTCACATGGATTCAAGGGTCTGTTTTGTGTTAGGATTAATGCCCTCATATATGATTCTGCACAAATCCCATCTAGGGATTCCGTGATGTGGACATTGAACTAACAGATCCTTAAAGCGTTCAAGACATTTTGAAAATGGTTCATTTGGAAGCTGGCTAAATTGATTTATTTCGCTACGGACTCGAGTTGTTTTATGATTGGGGTAGAATTTCTTTAGGAATGCTTTTACGAATTCTCCCCAGTTTGAAATGGAATGTGCGGTTGTATTGTAAAGCCACTTCTCGGCTATATCGCACAAGGTAAATGGGAGAAAACGCATAGAATCCACAGAAAGCTGTGAGGTACCCATCATTGCGCATACATTTTCAAATTTTGTAATAAAGACATATGCATCTTCAGACTGGAGACGGTGATATTTGGGTAGAAGATTGATGTATTGCGGTTTTATTTCAAAATTGTCCCCGTTGGCTGGTGGAATGGATAGACAGGTCGAAAGAGGACCTCGCATAGGATAGCATCTCACTTGGAGAGAGATGCGGGGTGGATTCTGCGCACCTGCGGACGGCGGCAGAGTAGTCGTAAAGAAGTTCGATGGAGAATTGTCCATCGATGTGGGTGTGGTGGTGGGTAAAAAAGAAGTAAATGTAGAAATACCGACTTTGGGGTCGATAGGGGGAACGCGGACTAAACGGGCACTAGAATCCTGTGTCCAGCCTATCTTGCACTAAAAGGATTTAGTACAGGTGGCAGCGTTAAGATAATTAGGGGAAAAGATGAAGTGGTGTTTGTTTTGAAAAAGATACGGATTTTTGAAAAAATGATGCAAATCACAACAAATGCACAAGCAAAACCCTAAGTCTAATGGTCACCTAGGTCAAGTCCCTAGACCGCTCCTAACTGCCAAAAGACAAATCGCAGGATCAATCCTCTACTGCCTCTTTGTCTCTCCTGTGGCCAGGTAAGTGCCATGTAAGTGGGAGGTTCTCCACTATGTAAGTAGTGGGCATAAATAAGTAACCACTTGCCTTAGACACACTTGCCTTAGACACCACAAAAGAAACGCGGATAAGCAATAGATTACCTACGACCTCCTTCTGTCCTAAGTGAGCGCGACGGTCCTTAGAGTCAAATCTAGATATTTTTTAATTAATGAGGGTAATGCGGATGCAAATTTTGTGATTTTCGGGGCTTAGGAAGGGTAATGAACTCCCCACCCAATCTGAATTTGGTCTTTGCCCCTTAATTTTCGTATTAAAAATACAAACAACCAAGATCAAACACGCACAATTTTTTTATTTTTGCGGCGCTGCGAATTTTTGCAAAGAAACCTGTTGAAAATTGTTATTGGAGCAGATGAGGAAAGAGATAAGAAAGTGATAATTTTACAGAGAAATTTACATGCAGCGAAGACAGAGTTCTTCCGCGTTTCCGCCGCGGGAATGCCTCCTAGACCGCGGATCCACCGCAGGTAAGATTGATCTCTGAACAAATTTTTCAGGAGTTGTTCCTGTTCAGTGCTTGCACTCTCTGGAATATTCCAAAAAAAATTCCTCTTGCTCAGCAGATTCCAGATTCCCTCGCAACAAATCATAACAAATTGTTTAGTGTTTGTGCGAATTTAGATCTAAAAAATTTGATGGAATATAATTTTTTAACTCAAATTTCAAAAACGAACAAATTCAGCACACGATCCCCCGGCAACGGCGCCATTTGATTGAATGAATTCTCGGTGTGTTGGTAGAAAATGTATAGAAATCACAACCAAAGAAAATTTTGACCGCAATCAATAACGGTGTCGTAGTATAGCGTGTTAGCGAGTGCGAATCGTCCACAGGGAAAAATGAGATCCGTTCGAATTTGAATTAGATGAATTGAAAATTAAAGAAAAGAGAAATGACAATTCAATTCAAGATTTAAAAGTGAATTTCAAGAATTATTAAAATCTAGATCTAATAACAAGAAAACATTAAAATCAAGAATCAAGAATTGATGATTTCCAATCGAATTAGGTTTCAAGAATCGAAGTGAGCCTCGTAGGAATCGATTGAATTGATAGACGTGATGAAAACTAGTGATTACGTTTTCTTATCCATTAATGATTTGATACTAGATCGATGACGATTAATCGAGCTTTAAGGATCTTTCGAAGAAACTAGGGTTTCTTCATCTCATCCTTTGTCCTTTCGATGATTCTCATTCAAAAACTAGCCTGTAGTAAATTTAAGAATCGATCGTGGATCACTAATTAAGAGCGAACACAATTAAGAAAGCATCGCTCAAAACTAGGTTGCCGATTTTTCAATTTACTAAAGTTTACAAAACTTATAGGAATTAAGAACCGTTTCAAGATCTAATCATCATCATCTATTGATTCTTTCGACTCCTTCACGAGTAGAGTTTTACTCGAGCATTATAACAAAGAACACATTCAAGAATCTAGATCGAATCAATGATGCTCAAATAGAAAGATAAGCAAGATATAGAAATTTCACCTTTATTTATCAACAATTTTGTTACAATTTCTCTCAAGATCTACAAGAGAAAAGAACTTGATCGTTGATTTCGGCTTCGCTCGTCTCCTTGAGTCGCGGATCTCCTTGGATCACTTGCTCCGATGAAGTCCGGCGTCGCTTCTAAAGGATTGAAGGCTTTTTGCTTGGTTTGAACTCGAAGATCTTGAACTTTGGCTTGGATTTGATTGGATTAGGGTTAGGGTTTGAATGCACAAGTTGTGTCACTCAACTTGTGGGTGAATTGTTGAACAACCTTAGAAGTGAAGCCTTAGGGTCCCTTTTATAGCTTTGATTAGGATTAGCTTCCTTTAGAAGCTAGGTTTAGTTTAGCTTCCCTTGTAAGATTGGTAGTTAGGTAGAAGCTTCTGGAGGTAGTTAGTTAGGCTTAGCTTCCTTCATAAGCTTGGAGGTTAGGGAGAAGCTTCTAAGCTTCGGTAGTTAAGTAGCTTGCTTTGGAAGCTTGAGGGTGTTTAGCTTGTACAAAGGGCCTTGTTGTTCTGTCAGAAGATTCTGGAGAATTCTGGACTTTGAAGTGGCTTAAATAGGTGTAGGCCTTGAACCAAGAAACCTGAAGCTGAACTGCGCTGACATCACACCCACGTGGCCGCGGATCCGCGGCGCCAAGGGCCTTTTGGCCGCGGATCCGTGGCCCATTAATGTCTTCTCTGCACTGAAATTCTAGGGATGCTTGCTGTTGGCTTTAGGTATATTTTCTGATATGTTGAATCTCATAATTCCTTCTATATCTCTACCAGATCACAAGTCTTGGACTTGGCGTATTTTTAACAGTACTTTTAACTGTTTCGGCTCTTCTCCGGGAATTTCCTGCACAGATTCTCGAGACAAGTGTTGAGCTATATAAAGATTATGCGATGCAATGATAAACACTCAATTTCCCTCAAAATGCCGGTTTAAAAGTATAACACATGTTATTTGGTATTTTACGACTGTTTTGCTAATACGTGCTATATTAATACCGAACACCTTTAAATGAGTGCAAATGGTAGGGAAATTGACGTGTTAAAAATGCAATATTTTCGACTGATCAAGAGGCAATACTATGATTTTGAACAATTGCTACTATGCACCTTCCATGGTTTGCAACATCATATCAGTTTCTTTACTTGATAAAGATGGATATAAGTTTATTCTTGATAGAAATATCATGAACATTTACCTTAATCGGGTATTGGTTGCAGAAGGTACACTGTGTAATGGTATCTATGTTCTAAATCAAAACGCAGTTTTCAATGTACAAAACACACGCAAGAGGAAGAGTTCAGATACGAACGAATCCTACTTGTGGCATTGTAGACTTGGTCATATCAGAGAGAAAAGACTAAGTAAGTTGCATAAAGATACTCTTTTTAATACGTTCGAATTTTCATCTTATAAAACTTTTCATTCCTGTCTCAAAGGAAAAATGACCAAATCTTCGTTCACTGGACACGCAGAAAGAGGAGCAGAGCTCTTGGAACTCATACACAGTGATGTATGTGGTCCGATGTCTATACATGCAAGGGGTGGGTTCTCATACTTCATCATATTCACTGACGATCTCTCTAGATTCGGATATGTGTATGTTATGAAACACAAATCTGCAGCTTTTGAGAAATTCAAAGAATACAGAATTGAAGTAGAGAACCAGACTGGCAAAAGTATCAAGATTCTCTGATCTGATAGGGGAGGGGAGTACTTAAGCACAGAATTCTAAGATTACCTAAAAGAGAATGAAATTCTCTCTTAGCTTACTCCTCCGTATACACCACAGCACAACGGTGTATCGGAGCGGAGGAACTGCACCCTATTAGACATGGTTCGCTCCATGATGAGTAATGTCGAGTTACCTCTTTCATTCTGGGGATTTGCGCTTGAAACAGCAGCCTACCTATTGAATCAGGTCCCGTCTAAATCAGTGCCTAAGACTCCATATGAAGTATGGAGTGGAAAGAAACCATGTCTTAAATTCATTAAGATATGGGGTTGTCCAGCCTATGTGAAAACACAGAAACCGGACAAACTAGAGGCATGATCAGTTTTCTGTAAGTTTATAGGATATCCAAATAATTCGATGGGATATCTGTTCTACCTGAAGGGTTACCCTAAAGCCTCGGCCAACTTCCGTGGCCAAATGCGGAACAAAAAATTTACTACGAATAGAAACTTGGCGCTAGGATAAAACTAAAACGGATCTTTACCATAAACCTAACTTGCAAATAATGGTTCTATCTATTATGACAGAAAGTATACCTAAAGAAACCAAGTCCTTCGGGTCTTCGATCCTCTCCTTAAGCTCCTCGATGGATGTATGGATCGTGCTTGAACTTCGGCCTCCTTGTGTCATTGATGATCCACCCGAGAGTTCCAACCTTGAGCTAAACCTTCGAGATGAGGCAACTAGATCGCTTAGCTTGCTAAACTAAGTAACCTAGAATGTGTAGAGTGTGATTTAGAGTGGCCTGGTCTCACTAACCCTTGATTATCAACACATGATACACTAGGGTTTTGAGAGGAAGAAGGAGAGAGAAAGCTTAAGGAGAGAGAATGTATTTGTGATGATTATTATAAAAAATAGAATGACTAACTTATATATGACCTCAAGTATGGCATGGAAAATATCTCACCAAAATATCTAGGTCAAAAATATCTCATCAAAATATCTAAGGTCAACAAGTCAAGCCAAGTAAAAAGGTCAACACAAGTAGCCATGCCATATAATTATCATTTATAAAAAAAAATAAAACCGTTCCTCCACCTCATACTTGTTTTGACTAAGTCAATAGTCAAAACCCTAATGAGGTGTCTCCTTCTATACCCCCTCTCATCCGTATATACATACCCGCATCCGTGTTTCGAGAAACACGAATACTATGAGACGAAGCTAATCCAATAATCAAATACTAGGATCCGGCTTAAACCAAAGCCCACTCGTATTGTCCGCTCGAACAGCATACGCACACAAGTACACATATGTAATCGAACCCTGTCGTAAAACCATACGACCTCTACTCGTTTCGCCCGAAGCTGGGAAACCCTCTGTGTGGGACTCTAAAGACTCGACAGTACTCTGGCAGTGGGTTTAACCACAAGTGTTAGTTATATGTATGCCCTAGAGGCCATTACTATACATAGAATGTATATTGTAGTGGATGCTGGGACATATATAGGGAGGACTTTCTTGCTCGACATGATAGTATGCTATCTGGTTACTCTTTACCTTAACATGTATACTGATTGTCTCTCTGTTACATGTTCATAAAGCCCTTAGGATGTGTACTTGACTACCTGGACTATGATGCGGATCATACTAGTGGGGACATGGTAGTCCATAAGTACATCCTTCAAGGTCCCTAGTCGTGGGTGTATCGAGACGGGGCATCGATATACCAGAGTAGACTAGCGTATACCTTCTCGACCCATACAGATGGGCGATGGATGATCCCATATCCATTGGTGTTTGACATCAGAGATGATATACGGGTGCTCAGTAGAGACTGGGTACACTGGACGGACTCGCCGAGAACTCCCAGATGGTATCAAAAAAGAAACACTCAGCGTGCGCTCTTACAAGATTAGATTGGTTATTAATTTATCTAATCAGGATGGCTCCTACTGTTTCCTCAAATTCTTCTTCAAACCCTAAAAGAAGAACTAGTCAGGATTTAATCGCACGTCACAATACTTGCTTAACCTTTCAACCAGGCTAGTGTTGGTACTTCGAGGGAGGTTTTCGAACGCTTTCGCGAAGTTCCTTAATTATATAACCTCTTTTACCTGGAGGCGTATCCCCGCTAACACCTTTCTAGATACCTACTTGGTTTATAGAATTGATTGTTAAGTGAAATAATCTCCCAAGAGTAATCCTACTCATCAGTGGGATCGGGATCTAACTATCATTGTGTGATGCACTAGATGGAATCCACTCTAGTCACCACACTCTAGAAGGTACGCTGAATCTGCAAGTTTCCTGTATGTTTGAAACTCCCGATGTGGTTTTTTCCCCTAGCGGTTTATGACCTTGACTAGATCAACATATCATAAGCCGCTAGTCAAGTTCAACCCATCATTATCCTAGATTAACTTAGACCCATCCATATATACCCTTGACTAGGTCAAAATAGTTATACGGCTTTCCTAAATAATCGTAATACCTGCAACAAACAAGCATTACTCAGCTACCGAACACTACGTCTTGACTAGGTCAAAAATACGCAGCACGAGTACTAAGCAACACTCGTAAGAAATGACGGAGGTCTACGGCTGGGTTTTTTTGAGAAAAAACTCGTTAACGTGATGAACATGATATCTTTGAACAAATCCAAGTGGTTTTACAAATATATATAGTGGCGAAAACTTTTGCTAAAAAGGTCACTCCCTGTGAAGGGATCTCGGCTCTTTTTTCTTCGAATGAGGTGCAGGATATTCCTGTTGGATATATGTATGCTCTAGAGGCTATTATATGTATAGTGGATGCTTGGACATGTATATATGTGTATATATGACTTTCTTGCTCGGCATGATAGTAGCTATCCGGTTTACTTTATCTTGACATGTTCATTTGATCATGCATTTTATTCATTTGGCACATGTTAATAAAGCCCTTAGGATATTTGCTTGACTACTCGGACTATGATGCGGATCATACTAGTGGGACACGTGTAGTTTATAAGCATATCCTTGAACTGTTCCTAGTCGTGGGTGTATCAAGATGGGGCATCGATATTCCAGAGTAGACTAGCGTATACCATTCTTGTCCCATATGATGGGCGATGGATGATCCCATATCCATCTGGTGTGATGACACCAAAGATTGTATGCGGGTGCTCAGTGGAGACTGGGTACACTGAACGGACTCGCCGAGAACTCCTATGTGGTATTATATCTATCGTCGGATAGCAGTTCTCAGGTGACACTGGTACAGGTTAATCTGGTGACCCAAGATCATCATAGAGTCTTGTGTGTCCTCCCACTGCACTTTGATCTCCACCCTACCACGGCTCTACTGAGTCATGCAAACATGTGGATTTTGGGTATAGTCCCGATGAACATAGAGGCAATGAGCGATAGGAGGGGTTTCGTCTCTCCCGGTATTCGGGGTTGATATTGTGCTATGCTCGATTGGCTATAACAGGAAGTCCTTGGCCAGGGCTGCTGAGATTTACTGATAAATGTTATCAGTAGTTTCTCAATCTTTTATGAGCCATACACCAGCATGACTTATTGAGTTATTGGGGTCGACGATACCATCCCTAGACTCGATATGCAACATATCTGACGAAGAAACAGGACTGTACGGTAAGTGTTGCCAGTTGGCTCGACGGGAGTTTTGACAGCTTTGCTGGTTTTCTTCTGATCGCTCAATACCTGGGTAGTCGTTACGTTTAGCTGACCGCTTGCTGTTTGTGGGTGTTTGATATGATCATCACCTACTGCCGGCATATTGACGAGTCTTAAAGTCCCACACAGGAGTTTCCTAGCCCAGACGAAAAGATTTGGTGTGCATATGAGATATGCGCGGGGACCCGATTAAATGCGTGTATGTGTTATCGTATTTTAGTTGGGCGTTTTTCTATTGGTCGGGTTGTATGTAATATGACCAGTCTGTTAAATCAAGTGTTGATTTAACATTTAACTTTTAGTTTAGTTCTTTATTAAACCCTTTTCGTTATATTTGATGTATGCATGCATGTATGCACATGTTGATGTGCATGGACACATACATACATACATGGATGTGTATCATGGTTGATGATACACAAATGGTGGCAATGCAAGACTCACATTGTAGTTAATATGTATATGTTTATTTATTTTGAGTTAAAGAAAAGATAATTCAATCATGGTTGATATTTATCCTCACTTGACCTCACTTGACCTAATTTTTAACCATGAGTTAATTCTCTTTTGGCTTTTAAACTCAATGATAAATATCTAGATATTAACTAACCATGGTTTAGGAGAGAATGATTTAATATTGATTATTCATTCTCATCTCATTATTCATTCAAAAAAGACTTTGAGCTCAAGCTTAGCCACCATCATCTTCTTCCTCATTCTCTTGCTCTCTTGAGTCTTCAAAAGGAGCAAGTTAGTTAAAAAGATTGGGTTTTGAATAGAGAAAACAAACCACCTCATCATTCTACTCTAATCTAGCCAATTAGTTTATAGTGTTAGCTTCATCTTCTTCTTTGATCAAGTGGAGCTACGAGCTTGGACAAAGTGGACTTCGGGTGGATCATCGTGGACAAGGAAGCTTACTAGCAAGCCTTTTCAAACTCTCAATGATCCTAGGAGTCAACACAAGAGTACTGCAAAGGTTGTATTCTTTTCACTTAGTGATAATATGTTCATAGTATGTGATAGTTGAGTTGTTACCTAAACTTCTAGTTAATGATTCATGTCTTGTTTGCTTAGCACCTCTTTAAATTTTAAAGTGGCATGTGTGATACTTCTATACTCTACAGTAGGTGCTAGGGAAACCCAATAATGGTATTAGAGCCAAGCTAGAATTTTAGACACGGTGTTAGAACAATTACGAAAACGAAATCGACTCCGAAAAACACGATACGTGAAACCCTAATTTTGCTCTCTGGAAATTTTTTAAAAAGTCGTTTTAAATTTTTTTAAAAAGCTGCAGAACACAGTATGGGACAATCTAAGAACACAGGTGAAATACGGGGGCTTGTGCTCGGAATTTGGCCGAGCACAAGGCCACCAAAACCGGCCTGCTCAGCCCCCCTAACCCCAATCCACCCCCCCCCCCCCGTATTTCTCCAGTGCTCTGTTGTCTTGAAGTTGGGGTTTTAGGTATTGTTTATTTATCCCAAATATTCATGTGATGTTTATTTAGATTAGCGGCTAATTCGTAGTATTTCGTAGTCGTATATTCTAACACTGTATTGGTAACCTTTGTTAGTGTATATGCCCTAGAGGCCATTACTGTATCATACTAGTTTGTATATTACTTAATGGAAGCTTGGGATATTCACAGTTGTATAGACAGTCTTGCTCAAAATGGTAGTATGCTACTTGGTTTGTTTCTACTTTAATATGTGCATGTGTTTCTTTTAGCATATCGCTTATACATATTAGTAGAGCCCTTAGGATCTTTGCTTGATTACCAGTGTTGTGATGGCAGTCACACTTATGGGGCGGGGTTGTCTACAAGCACATCCTTATACAAGTCCCTAGTCATAGGATTATCGAGACAGGGTATCGATACTCCGGAATAGACTAGCGTATACGCTTCTCATCCCAGCAGGGGAGATGGTCTGTCACACATCCATTAGTACGTCGTACTGGAGATAGTATGCCGGTGCTCGTTAGGTTACGAGTACACCGGACAGAACTCGTCGAGAACTGTTGGTTGGTACTATACCTATTGTCAGATAACAGTTTCCAGGTGACAGGAGTACAGCTTAGTCCGTCGACTTAACACTGCTACTTTGCCTCGAGTGTGTTCCCACTGTACTTTGATTACTACCCTACCACGGCTCAAAGGAGTCGTGCAAACAGGTAGTAGTTGGGTGCAGTCCCGAAGCACTTGGAGGCAGTAGCGGTTAGATAGGATTCGTCTCTCCAGGTATTGGGGGTTGATATCGCGCTGTGTCTAGGAGAGCCATTACACAAAGTCCCTGGCCAGGGCAAGCGAGATTTACTGGTAGAGTTTCCAGTAGTTTCTCAGGGTGTTCTAGACTACACTCTGGCACGACTTGTACCGCTATTAGGGGTCTGACGTTTACCGCCCCCCCAGGCCCGACATGCGATATTTATAGACGAACAGACCGGACTGTACGGAGATTGTCACATTCAGGCTCAGTAGGAGTTCGGATGGGTTTACCTCATCGGCCTTCTTATCGACATCTACCTGGGGACCGTTACGTACAGCTAGTACCGCTTGCGGTCTGTGGTTAAACCCACTGCCGGCGTAGTGTCGAGTCTTTAGAGTCCCACACAGAGAGTTTCCCTGCACTGAGCAAAAGGTGTAGAGGTCGTATGGTTTTTCGGCAGGGCTACGATCACTTACGTGCACTTGTGTGCGTATGATGTTCGGGCAGACAATACTAGTGGGCTTTGGTTTAAGCCGGATACTAGTATTGTATAGATGGATTAGTTTTGTCTTCTGTGCATTCGTATTCTACGGAATGCGGATGCGGGTGTGTATGCACGGTTGTGAGGAGCGAAGAAGGAGATGCCTCATTAGGCTTTTGACCATTGACTTGGTCAAAACCATTATGAGGTGGAGGAAAATATTTACTAATCTTTTTAATGATAATTGTGTTATGGCTAACTGCTTTGACCATGTTGACCATTTGACCTAGTTGACCATTGTTGACTTGGATATTTTTGTGAGCTCTAGACTCTTCTTATGGCTCGGATTTAACTTGACATGATAATGGTCAAATCAATTGTAACCATCACAATTTATCATGATAAAAGAATGGTAATTATTTTTCTCATGGATCATTATCTTCTTCTCATTCTCTCTCATCAAATGAGAACTCCCATGGTTTGCTTCTTCTTCCTCCTTACTACAAATTCCTAATAGTCTCATGTGTTGAGCAAATTAGGTTCTAAATAGACAAACAAACCCATCTTCTTCCTCTACATCACCTAGGGCATCAAGAGTAGCAAACTTGTTGCCCTAGTTACCTCAGCTTGAGGTGGAGCTCAGACTATAGACTCTCTGGTGGATCATCTTCGACTCTAGGAGGTCGCGGAGGTGACCAAGATCCGGATCGATCCTCGGAGCTTGCATGGACGAGGAGGACAGCGGAGGGAAGAACCGAAGGACCGTTTTCGTGAGGTATAATCTCCTAACCATGGTAGATAGAACCTCTAGTTGTTTGTTAGAAATGGTTTGGCAAAGATCCTCAAGATAGTCTATGTTACCTTGTGATAAAAATTTGTTTTTTACCTTTTCCGCCTCCCCGTAAGTACCAGGGTGGGAAACGTAGACTTAAAGTGGTATCAGAGCCTGGCTAAACCATTACTAACATATTAGCAAAGTGTTAGAAATTCGATCGCCGGAGAAATCGCAAAAACACGTCAAAAATGCACGTTTTCTGTCGTTTTTAAAACTGGTCCAAAAATCATTTCAGGGACCTTAAAAATACGTGCAGGCGTTTTGAAGTACACACACGAAAAACGGGCTCGTGAATCGATCAGACCGCCGCGGAAGCGCGGTGAAACCAAGCGTTTCGCCGCGGATCCGCGGCCGAGTCGACGCCGAGTTAACTCGTTTTCCTGCAGTCTTTCCAGATTTGTATTTTGTGATTTTTCCGATACTTTGTTTCTGCCCAAATTTTGTTGAGTACTGTGTTGTGCTTGGGGTAGTTTCAAATCAAGTTATCGATCAAAATTCTAAGTACTTTAGCTAATCGGATCTTCTGTGATGTGATATATATACTGAACGTCTACTAATCGCTATACGTCGATTAGTGGGGGTTGTACATATCTGTGTTCTGTGATGTTGGATTGTGTATATGAACATGTTGGATCGTCGTGGATGAATAGTCGGGGATGTGAGATAAGTGTTTATTTATCTTTCATTCAATGTAATATTTGTAAATTGATGTAATATTATTTTATGGTCGCATATCCGGGTTGAGGTTGTAGCCACCATTGTATATTATTTCTTTTACTGTTTTTTGCTCCTAGGATAGACCCAATGTGGGGTGCACAAACTACCGGGTACTTTGAAGTACCGAATGGCCTACTCATGTTGTTGAGGGAGGTTGCTTCACTTCGGGTATTTGGCGGGTAGTTTGCCGCACCCGTAGGGGTCTAGGGTGGGGTTTGGCTATTCATCGCGACCGTGTAATCCGTATTTCGTTGCAGGCTCAAACGAAGTGCAGATTCCTAGTATATCCAATGTGTTCATCTGTGATCTGGAATGGCTATCATTGCATCTGACGAATGTATATATCTATATATGATATCTAGTAGGCGTTGCTTATGTTTTGCATCCGCGCTAGTCCAGCCCCGCTCTGTCGTTAGTTAAGTAACCTAACGGGTGATGACGGGGCCCCGTGGCGAATGCGGATGGCATAAGCGTACGTCATATTTTCGTTGTTTTCTGCAATGGTAGGATTAATTGATGGGACGCATTATATTAATGCAAACAAAATAAACCAAAGTTGAATCGTTGGAACAATTTCAAAACCATTCGGTTTTTTTTCAAAACAGAAAAACATTTAAAAACGCAGAGCTTAAACCACTCCTTTTAAAAGCTATCAAGGTTCCTTCGATTATATCAAGTTCACTACGTTCACGGCTTCGCCAAAACCATTCGTAGCTCTCCGTCATTTCATATGAATATTCAATAGTATTCAAGTATGTTTGTTGGCCTTAGTCAAGGCATAGTGATTGGTAGCTGCTGGATATTCATATGTTGCATAGATAGATGCGTTGGTTTGGGACAGTCGTATTACTTTGTTGGCCTTAGTCAAGGGTATATACGGGTGGGTTCAAATTAACCTGGACAATGACGGGTAGAACTTGACATGTGACTTGTGATTTGTTGGCCTTAATCAAGGTCATAAGAGCATGGGGCAAAAATCCACATCGGGAGTTTCTAAGGAAATTGAAACTTGCTAGTGATGCATACCATTTGGAGTTTGATAATGTTGGTAGGATTCCTTCAGCATTATCACACAATGATATTTGGATCCCGATCCTACTGTGAGTATCCGCTACTCCTCGGGAGATTTTTTCACTTAACGATCAATACTATAAACCAAGTAGGTGTCTAGAACAGTGTTAGCGGGGCTACGAATCCAGAGAAAAGAGGTTATTTAATTAAGGAACTTCGCGAAAGCATCGTAAAACCTCCCTCGAAGTACCGACACTATCCTGGCTGAACGGTTAAGCAAGTATTGTATGGTGAGATTAATCCTGACTAATTCTTCTTTTATGGTTTGAGGAAGGATTCGAGAAACAGTGGGAGCCATCCTGTTTAGATAAATTAAAAACCAATCTAAACTTGCAAGAGCATCATGCTAAGTGTTTTCTTCTCTCTCTCTTTATTGCAGTGACCCAGTGACCAGACATAGGTTACATCTAGATAATAAAATGACTGAATCTGACTGTAATGACTGGCAAAGGTCTGTCCAGATGTCCATTACCCATGAAAAACTGGGACACCTCTTCACTAATCAAACCCCTGCCGTCTCAGGGCCAGTTTCCATCGTCACGGATACTGATATCCGTAGGACATCGGAAAAAGACTGTGTGAATGCCAAGTGCCTCATGTTGGCCTCAGTTGATGGTACATACCAGAGGCAGCACGAGAAGATGGACTTAGCTTCTGTCTTCCTCCATAACAAAGATTTATATGGAGAGCAATCTCGTATCGCAAGATATGAGACCTCGAACGAGTTGCTTCAAGCGAGGTTGGCTGTCAGGTCATCTGTAGGGGATAGCGTCCTTACAGAGACTAGCTATTTTGATAAGCTCACGGACCTGAAGACCACGTTGAAGAACGGGTCAAATACTGACTTGATTCTACAGTCTATGCCCTCTACTTACACCCTGAAGAAAACCAGGGAAGTAGAAGGAAAGGGAAGGGCAAAAGTTTTGGGACTAGATATAGAGAAGGAGGGACGTCCCTATTGTTGCGGGAAAGGACATTGGCAAAGGGATTGCAGGGGTTGCAAAGCCAGTAGCCAGGATTCGAAGCATGTTGTGGCTTTGGCTTCGGGTGAGTTTGTAATAAAAAACTGTATGTCAATTAACTCTACTTCCTGAGTATTAGATACCGGATCAGGATCTTACATCTGTAATTCATTACAGGCTTTGAGAAACCGTAGAGTTATCAGGGTAGGTGATATGACTCTCAGGGTTGCTAACGGAATGAGCGTGGACGCTGAATCCGTAGGGGAATATTGCCTTGAATTGACAAGTGCGCAGATATTGATTCTACGTAACTATTTGTATGTACCTAGTCTAGCTTGTAATATCATATCTGTATCCTTACTTTCTAAGGAAGGATATGATTTTACTTTTGTAAGCGATGTGGTACACATCCACCTAAATCAAGTTTTGATTGGGTCAGGTACATTAGAAAATGGAATATACGTATTGAATCAAGCTCAGGTTTTCAGTGTCCAGAACACACTTAAAAGAAAGTCTTCGGAAACAAATCAAGCTTTCTTATGGCATTGTAGACTGGGTCACATCAATGAGACACGGTTAACAAAGTTACATAAAGAGGGATATTTGAATCCGTTCGAGTATCAGTCTTATGCTACTTATGAATCTTGTCTCATGGGAAAGATGAAAAGACTCCGTTTACTGGACACGGAGTAAGAGCGAGCGAGCTCTTGGGACTCATACAAAATGACGTGTGTGGTCCAATGTCTACACATGCGCGAAGTGGTTATTCATACTTCAATACTTTTACAGATGATTTCTCTAGGTATGGACATGTCTTCCTGATGAAGCATAAATCCGAGGCCTTTGAGAAATTCCAGAAATACAAAAATGAAGTGAAAAAACAAACAGGCAAAAGTATCAAGATACTGAGATCTGATCGAGGTGGTGAATACTTGAGTGCCGAGTTTCTGGGATACTTAAAAGAGAATGGGATTCTCTCTCAGCTTACTCCTCCATACACACCACAACACAATGGTGTATCAGAAAGGCGGAATCGAACCCTATTAGATATGGTTCGTTCCATGATGAGTAAGGCTGAGTTACAGCGATCATTCTGGGGTTATGCACTAGAAACAGCTGCATATCTTTTGAACCAAGTTCCTACTAAGTCAGTGCCTACCACACCATATCAGATGTGGAGTGGGAAGAAACCCTGTCTTAAACACTTTAAGACATGGGGATGTCCAGCTTTTGTTAAAAAGCAGCATGCGGACAAGCTCGAGGCACGCTCAGTACAGTGTAAGTTTGTGGGATACCCAAAGAACTCCAAGGGGTATGTTTTCTATTACGCAGAGGAGCAAAAGGTTTTTGTTTCTCGTCATGCCCGCTTCTTAGAAACTAAATTTTTAGAAAATCAGATAAGTGGGAGCGCAATAGAACTGGAAGAAATTCCAGAACCACAAGCTATTACTGAAAGTTTGGTAGAACCAGAAGTTTCAGGAGAACCGGACATCCCAGCGCCACTCCGCAGGAGTAGTAGGCAGTCTCGTCCGCCCGAGAGATACTACAGTTTTCTCATAAACCGGGATCGAGAGGATTGCATCATTGAAAAGGATGAGCCTACTAGCTTCCAGCAAGCCATTCAGAGCAGTGACTCGGTAAAATGGCTAGATGCAATGCGGACCGAGATGGAGTCCATGTACACCAACAAAGTTTGGACTTTGGACATTGCTCCAGAAGGGGTAAAACCCGTAGGCTGCAAATGGATCTTCAGAAAAAAGATTGGTGTAGATGGGCAGGTTGAAACCTATAAAGCTAGACTTGTTGCAAAGGGTTTTCGCCAAAGACCTGGTTTGGACTATGACGAAACCTTTTCTCCAGTGGGTATGCTCAAATATATTCGGATCCTTCTTGCCATTGCTGCCTTCCACGATTATGAGATCTGGCAGATGGACGTAAAGACGGCATTTCTAAATGGTAATTTGGAAGAGTGCGTATATATGGATCAGCCGGAGGGTTTCATTCAGAGTGGGAGCAGCGGTAAAGTGTGCAAGTTGCTTAAGTCCATTTATGGACTATAGCAGGTATCGCGGAGTTGGAACATCTGCTTTGATGAAACTGTCAAAGAATTCGACTTTATCAAAAATCCAGATGAACCATGCATTTACAGTAAGATTGTAGGGAGAACTGTTGTATTCCTCGTCTTGTACATGGATGACATTCTCTTAATAGGAAATGACATTCCTATACTACAGTCAGTCAAAGGATTCTTGTCACGGAGGTTCTCCATGAAGGACCTAGGCGATGCCAACTACATTCTGGGGATCCAGATCTATCGTGATAGATCTAAGAGGATGTTGGGACTTTCACAGTCCAGGTACATCGACACCATACTGAAACGATTCAATATGGAAGATTCAAAGCGCGGTAACCTTCCGGCTTGTCACGGAATCACCCTATCTAAAGAGATGTCTCCAAAAAATGATTTGGAAAGGGCCCGCATGTCATCTATACCCTACGCATTTGCGGTAGGCTCTATAATGTATGTGATGTTGTGTACCAGACCAGATGTAGCATACGCACTGAGCATTATAAGCCGGTATCAGTCTGACCCAGGGGAGAAACACTGGATAGCAGTAAAGAACATTCTCAAGTACCTGAGAAGGACTAAGGAGATGTTCTTGGTGTATTGCGGAAAAGACCTCCAGATCGAGTCCTTTGCTGACTCCAGCTTCCAGAGTGAAAAGGATGACTCCAAGTCCATGTCGGGTTATGTCTTTACCCTCAATAGGGGGCGGTTTGCTGGAAGAGCTCCAAGCAGGAAACCGTTGCTGACTCAACGATGGAAGCGGAGTACATGGCTGCTTGCGATGCCGCAAAGGAAGCTGTCTGGATGAAGAAGTTCCTCACGGAGCTTCAGGTGGTTCCTACCATTGTTGATCCAATACCGCTGTATTGCGACAACAACGGCGCTATAGCTTTAGTGAAGGAACCCAGGTCCCATCAGAAGTCCAGACACATCTTGAGGTGGTACCACCTGATCAGGGAGATCGTAGATCCCCGGGAGATCGGGGTGAAGAGAGTAGATTCGGAGAATAACACTGCAGATCTATTCATGAAGGCCATACCCCAGACTCAGTTCGAACGGCTGATCGAGATGATAGGTCTTTGATACGCCAGTACATGGCCCTAGTGCAAGTGGGAGATTGTTAGTGTATATGCCCTAGAGGGTATCATACTAGTTTGTATATTACTTAATGGAAGCTTAGGATATTCATAGTTGTATAGACAGTCTTGCTCAAAATGGTAGTATGCTACTTGGTTTGTTTCTACTTTAATATGTGCATGTGTTTCTTTTAGCATATCGCTTATACATATTAGTAGAGCCCTTAGGATCATTGCTTGATTACCAGTGTTGTGATGGCAGTCACACTTGTGGGGCTGGGTAGTCTATAAGCACATCCTTATATAGGTCCCTAGTCATAGGATTATCGAGACAGGGCATCAATACTCCGGAGTAGACTAGCGTATACGCTTCTCATCCCAGCAGGGGAGATGGTCTGTCGGACAGCCATTAGTACGTCGTACTGGAGATAGTATGCGGATGCTCGTTAGGTTACGAGTACACTGGACAGGACTCGTCGGGACCTGTTGGTTGGTACTATACCTATCGTCAGATAACAGCTCCCAGGTGACAGGAGTACAGCATAGTCCGTCGACTTGACAATGCTACTTCGCCTCGAGTGTGTTCCCATTGTACTTTGATTACTACCCTACCACGGCTCAAAGGAGTCATGCAAATAGGTAGTAGTTGGGTTCAGTCCCGAAGCACTTGGAGGCAGTAGCGGTTAGATAGGATTCGTCTCTCCCGATATTGGGGGTTGATATCGCGCTGCGTCTAGGAGAGACATTACACAAAGTCCCTGGCCAGGGCAAGCGAGATTTACTGGTAGTGTTTCCAGTAGTTTCTCAGGGTGTTCTAGGCTTCACTCCGGCAGGACTTGTACCGCTATTAGGGATCTGACGTTTACCGCCCCTAGGCCCAACATGCGATACTCATAGACGAACAGACCGGACTGTATGGAGATTGTCACATTCAGGCTCAGTAGGAGTTCAGATGGGTTTACCTCATCGGCCTTCTTATCGACATCTACCTGGGGACCGTTACGTACAGCTAGTGCCGCTTGTGGTCTGTGGTTAAACCCACTGCCGGCGTAGTGTCGAGTCTTTAGAGTCCCACACAGAGAGTTTCCCTGCACTGAGCAAAAGGTGTAGAGGCCGTATGGTTTTTCGGCAGGGATACGATCACTTACGTGCACTTGTGTTCGTATGATGTTCGGGCAGACAATACTAGTGGGCTTTGGTTTAAGCTGGATCCTAGTATTTTATAGATGGATTAGTTTTGTCTTCTGTGCATTCGTATTCTACGGAATGCGGATGCGGGTGTGTATGCACGGTTGTGAGGAGCGAAGAAGGAGATGCCTCATTAGGGTTTTGACCATTGACTTGGTCAAAACCATTATGAGGTGGAGGAAAATATTTACTAATCATTTTAATGATAATTGTGTTATGGCTAATTGCTTTGACCATTTGACCATGTTGACCATTTGACCTAGTTGACCATTGTTGACTTGGATATTTTTGTGAGCTCTAGACTCTTCTTATGGCTTGGATTTAACTTGACATGATAATGGTCAAATCAATTGTAACCATCACAATTTATCATGAAAAAAGAATGGTAATTATTTTTCTCATGGATCATTATCTTCTTCTCATTCTCTCTCATCAAATGAGAGCTCCCATGGTTTGCTTCTTCTTCCTCCTCACTACAAATTCCTAATAGTCTCATGTGTTGAGAAAATTAGGTTCTAAATAGACAAACAAACCCATCTTCTTCCTCTACATCACCTAGGGCATCAAGAGTAGCAAACTTGTTGCCCTAATTACCTCGGCTTGAGGTGGATCTAGGACTATAGACTCTCAGGTGGATCGTCTTCGACTCTAGGAGGCCGCGGAGGTGACCAAGATCCGGATCGATCCTCGGAGCTTGCATGGACGAGGAGGACAGCGGACGGAAGAACCGAATGACCATTTTCGTGAGGTATAATCTCCTAAGCATAGTAGATAGAACCTCTAGTTGTTTGTTAGAAATGGTTTGGCAAAGATCCTCAAGATAGTCTATGTTACCTTGTGATAAAAATTTGTTTTTTACCTTTTCTGCCTCCCCGTAAGTACCGGGGTGGGTAACGTAGACTTACAACCTTGAAAATGTTTAGCAGTTCGAACGAACATCAAAACCCCACATCTTGACCTCGCTGAAATTTTCCAAGTGTTGTAATTTTCCTAAGTTAACTTCATATTCAATAGTCGTGTAAGTGTTCCCATGGACCCTCTAGAAGAACATAATAACCTTAACTCGATTCTATGCCCACGGAACCGCGATCGAACCTTAGGGTTTGCCGTAGTTCCGTGGTGTCATAGGTGAGGCGTTGGTTAACCCCTTCTACGGCTTGTCCATAGACACTGTGGCGCGTTTTTGAGTATTTGTGACTTTGCTCAAGTGTTGAGCTCTCGGGGTAAATTGTGGGTGTATGTTGATTGGATCGAAACGTTAAACATCGTCTTGATATATGTGATTGTGATAATTGCAATTGTTGTTTTTCACTTTCTTTTCTGCGACCGTAAGTGTAGTATGTGGTGTATCGCCGATTTCGTTGCTATACATCAACGACAATCGGGATACGCATACTTGCTTACGTTGATGATATGAGATATTATGTGTTGCTGAGATATGATGTGCAGGATTGTCGCGATTGAATAGCCGGGGTTTTATGTGAGATGAGAGTCTTTATTTTTATTCATGTAAATATCAATTGTATGTAATATTCTTTTATTTGGGGCACTTCCGGGTTGTGGATGATGTCACTATTATTGTATATTATTTACTTTTCCGCATTAGGATAGACCCAAGGTGGGGGGCACAAATGACCGGGTTCTAGGGTTCAGTGGGAAGCCATCTCGAGGAGTCGATACCGGGTCTCCTAAACTCTAGAATTGGCAGGGTCACTTACCGCTCTCGTAGGGGTCTAGGGGTATGGGCTTGGCTATTCATCGCGACTGTGGAATCCGTATTTTCTATTGTTGGTTGAATACAAAATACGGACCTCCTAGATATCCTTTTATTTTCATATGTGCTTCTGTTGTTGATATTCTGTAATGTGATTACTTAGTATCTAAGACGAATGGATTATTATTATATATATGATATATAATAAACGTTGCTTATATTTTACACCCGCGCTAGTCCCGCCCCGCTATGTCGTTAGTTAAGTAACCTAACGGTGCATAACGGGACACTGTGACAAATGCGGATGGTATAAGTATATGTTCTATTTTCGTTTCTTTTCTGTGATGGCTTAGGAACTTAAATGATGGGACTACATTAATAAGATTAATGTAAAGTAAAAGAAACCTGAAGATGTTGTAGAATCGGATTTGAAACGCACTCGGCCTTTTTGTGAAAAAAAAATGCAAGTTTCAAAAGATGCGGGGCTTAAGCCACTCCTTTTCTAAACCGTTTTGATTCTACAACGAGATCAAGTTCAAAGCGTTAAAGGTTTTCATAAAAACCATCCGCAACCCTCCGTCATTTTAGGAAGCAGAGTACTTAGTATTCGTGCTACGTATGTTGATTATAGTCGAGGCGTAGTGTACGGTAGCTATGTGATGTCTTCCTACAAAGCATATGATGCGATCAGTTAGGACATTCATGTGATTATGTTGATCATAGTCAAGGGTCATATGGGTGGGCCTAGTTAATCTCGAAATGACGGGTAGAACTTGACTAGTGCTTATGATATGTTGACCATAGCCAAGGTCATAAGTAACTAGGGGTAAAAACCATATCGGGAGTTTCAAGAGTTGAAATATGCAATGAGATTGCATACCTTCTATATGATAGATGGATCCCGATCCCACTGTGTGTAAGTGTTACTTCCAAGAGAGTTTTACACTTTACAATTAGCTAATCCAGTAGGTGTCCAGAAAGGTGTCAACGGGGTTTGACCTCTGGGAAAACGAGGTTTATTTTAATTAGGTCTGTGCGAAAGCACGGGGAACCTCCCTCAAAGTACCGACACTGGACTGGCTGACTGGTTAGCAAAACTGTAGAATGTAATTAATCCTGGCTAGTTTTCTTTTAAGGTTTTGAAAGAAAATTTGATAAAAGCAGTGGGAGACATCGATTAGATAAGATAATAACCAATATAATTCTTTGCAAGAGCATTTCGCTGAGTGTATTCTTTTCTCTCTCCTAATGGAAGATACCGATGATGGAACTTAAGCTTCTTTTAGAGAAAAACAAACTGACAGGACCGAATTATAAAGAATGGTTGAGGAACTTGAACATTGCACTCACATATGATAAAGTATCATATGTCCTCACTACCAAAGCCCCACCCGTCCCAGGACCTGAATCATCTGTTTTTGATAGGGAGATCCGAAAAACATGGGATATTGATTGCAACACGGCCAAGTGCCTCGCTCTTGGTTCTATGGATAGTATCCATCAGAAACAGCACGAGAAGATGGATGTGCAATCCATCTTTCTTCATACAAAAGAGTTGTATGAAGAGCAATCTCGTACTTTACGATACGAGGCGTCTCGAAAGTTGTTTCAGATGCGGATAGCCCCTGGTGCATCAGTAGGAGAACATGTTCTGAAGATGATTGGTCTTATAGAAGAACTTGAGGAACTGGGATGGACCATGGATAATGAGCAATATACAGATATTGTTCTGCGGTCCCCCCCCCCCGTCTTTGCTCCGTTCATAGTGAATTTCAATATGAACGATTTGGAGAAATCATTACCTGAACTTCTCAATATGTTGAGAAGTGCAGAGAGCATGCTTAAGACAGCGAAGACTCCTGCTCTGCTTGTTGGGCCATCTTCCTCTTCCGTCCCAAAAGCCAAGGCCAAGAGAAAGAAGAAGAAGAAACCCATCAAACCGAAAGGTGGAGTTAAAAAGGCGAAGGGGAAAGACATATCTGGGGCCGCGGGAAGTGGAAAAGGAGAATGTTTTACTGCCACAAGTCGGGACATTGGAAACGCAACTGTGCTGTGTATCTAGCTGATCTCAAGAAGAAGTAGCATGCTGATGCTTCAGCTTCAGGTGTGTTTGTAACTGAGAATTGTTTTTCAATTAACTCTGCATCTTGGGTATTAGATACCGGTTTTGGTTCTCACATCTGCAATTGTATGCAGGGATTGAGAAACAGTAGAGTTTTGAAGACTGGAGACCATACTCTGCGGGTTGGAAATGGTTCCAATGTACATGCTGTATCCGTAGGAGAGTATCATCTGGGGTTGCCTTCGGGTTGTATTTTGGTTTTGAACCCTTGTTATTTTGTACCTAGTATGCTATGTAATATAATATCCATTTCTTTGTTGGACAATGAAGGATATCATTTTGTGTTGCAAAATAATGTTATGAACATTAACTTGAATCAAGAGTTGATTGGGTATGGTACACTAAATAACGGTATTTACGTCCTAAACCAACAAACAGTTTTCAATATACAATATACTAATAAAAGAAAATTTTCAGATATAAATGAAACTTTTCTTTGGCATTGTAGACTTGGTCATATTAATGAAACGAGACTAAACAAGCTATATAAAAATGGATATTTAAATCCTTTTGAATATAAATCTTATGTGACTTGTCAGTCCTGTATCAAAGGTAAAATGATCAAAACTCTGTTTATGGGACACGGAGAAAGAGTTGTGGAACTCTTAAGCCTCATACATAGTGATGTATGCGGACCAATGTCTACACATGCTAGAGGCGGTTTTTCATACTTCAATACTTTTACTGATGATTTCTCAAGATTCGGACACGTGTTTTTGTTAAAGCATAAGTCCGAAGCTTTCGAGAAATTCAAGGAGTACAAACTTGAAGTAGAAAAACAAACAGGCTTGAGTATCAAGAAACTTCGTTCGGATCTAGGTCGAGAGTATTTAAGTATAGAGTTTTCAGACTTCTTAAAAGAGAATGGGATTCTCTCTCAACTCACTCCTCCATACACACCACAGCACAACGGTGTGTCAGAATGGAGGAATCGTACTCTATTAGATATGGTACGTTCCATGATGTGTGATACTGAGTTACCGCTTTCCTTTTGGGGGCATGCATTGGAGACAGCAATGTATCTGTTAAATAGGGTTCCAACCAAGACCATGTCTACCACTCCATATGAGATATGGAGTGGAAAGAGACCATCTCTTAAAAGAGTTAGGATATGGGGTTATCCGGCTTTTGTCAAAAAGCAAAATCCAGACAAACTCGAGACACGATCGGTCATGTGTAAATTTGTGGGATATCCAAAACATTCATATAGATATCTATTCTACCACAAGGAGGAACAGAAGGTGTTTGTTTCTCAACATGCCACATTTTTGGAAAATGAAATCTTTACAAATAGTACTGATGGAAATGCGGTAGAACTAGAAGAGGTTCTAGAGACACAAATTACTCAGGACGAATTGGTTGAAACTGATGTTGCAGTAGAACTTCAAGAACCTCAGCCACTCCGGAGATCTAGTAGAACTTCTCGCCCACCAGAGAGATACTATGGGTTTCTCATTGATGATGATAGAGAAGATTGCATCATGGATGATGATAACCCTACTAGTTTTCAGCAAGCTATCACGAGTGGTGGCTCAGTGAAGTGGCCGGAAGCCATGAGATCCGAAATGGAGTCCATGTACACCAACAAAGTATGGACTTTGGACGTTGCACCTCCTGAGATAAAACCCGTTGGGTGCAAATGGATCTTTAAGAGAAAGATTGGTGTAGATGGACAGGTAGAGACCTTTAAAGCAAGGCTTGTAGCGAAAGGTTTTCGTCAAAGACCAGGATTGGACTATGATGAAACCTTCTCTCCAGTAGCAATGCTTAAATCCATTCAGATACTACTTGCCATTTTTGCTCACTATGATTATGAAATCTGGAAGATGGACGTTAAAACTGCGTTTCTAAATGGTGATTTAGAAGAATGCGTTTATATGGATCAGCCGGAGGGCTTCATTAACAGTGGGAGCAGTGGGAAAGCATATAGATTGCTTAAATCCATTTATGGATTAAAGCAGGCTTCACGGAGCTGGAACATCTGCTTTGATGATACAATCAAAGAGTTTGATTTTGTCAAAAATATAGATGAACCATGCATTTATAAGAAGATTGTAGGGAATACTGTCACATTCCTCGTATTGTACATGGATGGCATTCTCTTGATAGGAAATGATATTCCTATGCTACAATCGGTCAAACTATTCTTATCTCAAAGGTTCTCCATGAAGGACCTGGGTGATGCCTCGTGCATTTTGGGCATAAGGATCTATAGAGATAGATCCAAGAGGTTATTGGGATTGTCCCAATCAAAATATATTGACACCATCCTAAAGAGGTTTAGTATGGAAGATTCCAAGCGTGGTGCCTTGCCCTCTTGTCATGGAATCACTCTCTCCAAAGACTTCTGTCCGAAGACTGATGAAGAGAGAGCTCGCATGAGCATTATACCCTACGCTTCAGCCGTAGGATCTATAATGTATGCGATGTTATGTACTCGCCCTGATGTAGCTTACGCACTAGCTGTAGTAAGTAGGTACCAATCGAACCCAGGGGAGAAACATTAGATAGCAGTGAAGAACATTCTTAAGTACTTGCGAAGGACTAAAGTTTTTTTCTTAGTGTATGGTAATGGGGATCTCCAAATGGAGGCCTTTACCGATTCCAGCTTCCAAAGTGATAAGGATGACAGCAAATCTATCTCAGGGTTTGTATTTACCCTCAATGGAGGGGCGGTTAGTTGGAAGAGTTCCAAACAGGATACCGTTGCAGACTCCACGATGGAAGATGAGTATATTGCTGCAAATGATGCTGCCAAGGAAGTTGTCTTGATGAAGAAGTTCGTCGCGGAACAAGGAGTAGTTCCAACCATTGTTGATCCAATACCATTGTACTGTGATAATAATGGGGCTATGGCGTTAGCCAAAGAACCAAGGTCCCATCAGAAGTCCAGACACATCCTAAGGAGATATCATTTGATCCGGGAGATAGTAGATCGCCACGAGATCAATATTCGGAGAGTAGATACAAAGAATAACACCGCGGATCTACTCACCAAGGCCCTTCCAGAGCCGCAGCATGAGCGACCTTTTGAGATGTTGGGTATGAGATACGCCAATAATTGGCCTTAGTGCAAGTGGGAGATTGTTGGATATATGTATGCCCTAGAGGCCACTATATGTATAGTGGATGCTTGGACATGTATATATGTGTATATATGACTTTCTTGCTCGACATGATAGTATGCTATCTGGTTTACTTTATCTTGACATGTTCATTTGATCATGCATTTTATTCATTTGGCACATGTTGATAAAGCTCGTATGATATTTGCTTGAAAACTCGGACTATGATGCGGATCATACTAGTGGGATACGTGTAGTTTATAAGCATATCCTTGAACTGTTCCTGGTCATGGGTGTATAGAGACGGGGCATCGATATTCCAGACTAGACTAGTGTATACCATTCTTGTCCCATATGATGGGCGATGGATGATCCCATATCCATTTGGTGTGATGACACCAAAGATTGTATGTGGGTGCTAAGTGGAAACTGGGTACACTGAACGGACTCGCCGAGAACAACTTTGTGGTATTATATCTATCGTCGGATAGCAGTTCTCAGGTGACACTGGTATAGGTTAGTCTGTAGACCCAAGATCGTCATAGAGTCTTGTGTGTCCTCCCACTGCACTTTGATCTCCACCCTACCACGGGTCTACTGAGTCGTGCAAACAGGTGGATTTTGGATACAGTCCCGAGGCACATGGAGGCAATGAGCAATAGGAGGGGTTTCGTCTCTCTTGGTATTGGGGGTTGATGTTGTGCTATGCTCGATTGGCAATAACAGGAAGTCCCTGGCCAGGGCTGCTGAGATTTACTGATAAGTATTATCAGTAGTTTCTCGATCTTTTATGAGCCATACACCAGCATAACTTATTGAGTTATTAGGGTCGACGATACCATCCCTAGACTCGATATACAACATATCTGACAAAGAGATTGGACTGTACGGTAAGTGTTGCCAGTTGGCTCGATGAGAGTTTTGACAGCTTTGCTGGTTTTCTTCTGATCGCTCAATACCCGGGTAGCCGTTACGTTTAGCTGACCGCTTGCGGCTTGTGGGTGTTTGTGTAAGTCCACGTTGCCCACCCCGGTGCTTACGGGGAGGCGGAAACGTTATGAAAAAATTGATTTTTACAACACTAGGCAACATGGACTAACCAAAGGAGGGATCTTTGCTAAATATAAACTAACAACCAAGCTAAAAGAGTTAGCTACTCGATTAAGGGGTTATACCTAAGTCTTGAAGTCCTTCTCTTCTTGCTCCTTGGAGTGAGATGAACGGGTTCTCCTCGTCGCCTTCTCTTGCCGAAGAAAGATCCACCCGTGGGCCTCTACCTTTGGCTCCAACCTCAAACTAGAAGTAACTAAGGTGCTTGGTGTGCTAAACCTAGAACCTTAGAAAGAGTAGAGAGTAATTTTGAAGGTTTTATCTCAAGCTCAAATGGTTCTCAACTCATGAGAGGGGAGAGCTTTGAGAGAGAATGAGAATGATAGAATGAGAAGATAATGACTACCTCCTCACATATATGTGAATTATGATAAATAAATAATTAGCTAAAGATAATTGTGATAGTTAATCTCGAAATGACCATTATCATTTCACATTAATTACTTTTGCAAGAATCAAATAGCATCTTTCATATGAAATAATGATGGTCAAATTGTCAACATAGGTCAACATGTTAACCATAGTCAAATGGTCAACAACCCTAACCATAACACAATTATAATTAACTAATATTAATAATCATAATTCACACATAAACATTAGAGTTAAGAAAATGACAATGGTCATCAACCCTAATGAAAGTCCTCTGCCTCTGCCTCAGTCAACTGTGCACACACACCCGTATCCGTGTTCCGAGGAACACGAATACAATGAGATAAAACCAATCCCAAAACATATACTAGGATCTGGCTTAAACCAAACCCCGCTAGTTTAAGCTGTCCGGACACCAAACGTGCACAAGTGCGTGGATGTGAACGAACCCCGTCGCAAAACCATGCGACCTCTACTCATTTTGCCTAAAGGCGAATAACCCTTTTTGTGGGACTCTAAAGACTCGACACTACGCTGGCAATGGGCTTAACCACAGACCGCAAGCGGCACTAGCTGTACGTAACGGTCCCCAGGTAGATGCCGATAAGAAGACTGACGAGGTAAACCTATCTGAACTCCTACTGAGCCTGAATATAACAGTCACCGTACAGTCCGGTCTGTTCGTCTAAGAGTATCGCATGGTGGGCCTAGGGAGGCGGTAAACGTCAGTCCCCTAATAGCGGTACAAGTCGTGTCGGAGTGTAGCCCAAAACACCCTGAGATAACACTGGAAACCTACCAGTCTATCTCGCTTGCCCTGGCCAGGGACTTTGTGTAATGGCTCTCCTAGACACAGCACGATATCAACCCCCAATACCGGGAGAGACGAATCATGTCTAATCGTCACTGCCTCCAAGTGCTTCGAGACTGCACCCAACTGCTACCTGTTTGCACGACTCCTTTGAGCCATGGTAGGGTAGCAATCTAAGAACAGTGGGAACACACTCGAGGTGAAGTGACAGTGTCAAGTCAACGGACTAAGCTGTACTCATGTCACCTGGGAACTGATAACTGACGATAGGTATAATACCAACCAACAATTCCCGACGAGTCCTGTCCAGTGTACTCGTAACCTAACGAGCACCCGCATACTATCTCAAGTACGACGTACTGACGGCTGTAGGACAGACCGTCTCCCAAGCTGGGATGAGAAGCGCATACGCTAATCTACTCCGGAGTATCGATGCCCTGTCTCGATAGTCCTACGACTAGGGACCTGCATAAGGATGTGCTTGTGGATTACCCAGCCCCCACGAGTGTGACTGCCATCACAACGCTGGTAATCAAGCAAAGATCCTAAGAGCTCCACTAATGTGTAAAGGCGATATGCTAAAATAAACACATGCACACATTAAAGTAGAAACAAACCAAGTAGTATACTACTATTTTGAGCAAGATTGTCAATACAAGGTGAATATCCCAAGCTTCCATCAAGTAATATACAAACTAGTATGATACAGTAATGGCCTCTAGGGCATATACACTAACAGTTTGATATGATCATCGCCTACTGCCGGCGTATTGACGAGTCTTAGAGTCCCACACAGGAGTTTCCTAGCCCAGGTGAAAAGATGTGGTGTGCATATCAGATATGCACAGGGTCCCGATTAAATGCGTGTATATGTTATCATATCTTAGTCGGGCATTTTTCTGTTGGTCGGGTCGTATGTGATATAACTGGTCTGTTAAATCAAGTGTTGATTTAACATTTGACTTTTAGTTTAGTTCTTTATTAAACCATTTTCTTTATATTTGATATATGCATGCATGTATGCACATGTTGATGTGCATGGACACATACATACATACATGGATGTGTATCATGGTTGATGATACACAAATGGTGGCAATGCAAGACTCACATTGTATTTAATATGTATATGTTTATTTATTTTGAGTTAAAGAAAAGATAATTCACTCATGGTTGATATTTATCCTCACTTGACCTCACTTGACCTAATTTTTAACCATGCGTTAATTCTCTTTTGGCTTTTAAACTCAATGATAAATATCTAGATATTAACTAACCATGGTTTCAGGAGAGAATGATTTAATATTGATTATTCATTCTCATCTCATTATTCATTCAAAAAAGACTTTGAGCTCAAGCTTAGCCACCATCATCTTCTTCCTCATTCTCTTGCTCTCTTGAGTCTTCAAAAGGAGTGAGTTAGTTAAAAAGATTGGGTTTTGAATAGAGAAAACAAACCACCTCATCATTCTACTCTAATCTAGCCAATTAGTTTAGAGTGTTAGCTTCATCTTCTTCTTTGATCAAGTGGAGCTAGAAGCTTGGACAAAGTGGACTTCGGGTGGATCATCGTGGACAAAAAAGCATACTAGCAAGCCTTTTCAAACTCTCAACGATCCTAGGAGTCAACACAAAAGGACTATAAAGATTGTATTCTTTTCACTTAGTGATAATATGTTCATAGTATGTGATACTTGAGTTGTTACCCTAAACTTCTAGTTAATGATTCATTTCTTGTTTGCTTGGAATCTCTTTAAATTTTAAAGTGGCATGTGTGATGCTTCTATACTCTGCAGTAGGTGCTAGGGAAACCCAACAATTCCAAAATGAATACCACGATGCAAAGCAAAAAATAATCGATTATAGTGAAGTTATTACGTTGATGCAAAGTTTTACTCAAGGGGTCACTCCCGATGAAGGGATCTCGGCCCTTGCCTCGTCGAATGAGGTGCTGGATATTCATAACCAAATACCACTGTGCAAAGCAAAAGA
The DNA here is from genome assembly GCA_030015575.1 of Agapanthus africanus. NCBI lineage: Eukaryota > Viridiplantae > Streptophyta > Magnoliopsida > Asparagales > Amaryllidaceae > Agapanthus > Agapanthus africanus. The sequence continues at coordinate 300,563,645 of CM057347.1, forward strand.
GAACGTCTGTAATGTCAGTTTTTCGAAATCTGTTCTAACAACATTTTTTAGGTTTCTTTTCTTGCATTAATCAAAATTAATTCGGTCCCATCATTTTAATCCTATCACACCATAAAAGAATGAAAATACAATATACGTCTATGCCATCCGCATTCGCCACTGGGCCCCGTCATCACCCGTTAGGTTACTTAACTAATGACAGAGCAGGGGATGGACTAGCGCGGGTGCAAAATATATACAACATCTACTAGTATATATATAAGTATATATAACATTCGTCCCAGGCATGATAATAAGCAACATCACAGAATCTCAGCCAACAATACAGAAAGGTGGATAATCTTGGAGCCCCGGGTTTCATTTGAGCCGCAAATAAAACCCGACATTCCCGGTCGTGTGGATAGCCTGTGCAATGAAAACTTGGACCCCTACGAACGCGGCAAGTTACCCGCCAATCCCAGAAGTGAGGCAGCCCCCTTCAACAAAGTGAATGGGCCACCCAGCACTTCACAGAATCCAGTAACTTGGGCGCCCCTCCGTGGGTCATCCTATACCCCCTACGAGTGCTGCGAGTAGCCCGCCAATTCTAGAATGAAGCCCCCTCCGTCGCAATACCATGAGATGCGAGCTTGTTGCCTTCTAGAACCCGGCTATTCGTGCACTCCACCGCAGGGTAATCCTAGTACAGAAAAAGAAAATAATATTTATAAATGGTGACATCGACCTCAACCCGGTCGTGCTGCAAAATAATATACAACCCGGCAAAGACGGCAGTACACATGTCGGACGCTCGCCCCGCAATAACAAATGTACAAATGAATACAAACTGTACCACTAACATTGCACCACTTGCAATCCACCACGACTATCCAACCACAATCACAGCACAAGCACAAAACATCAACGCGAATGTCACGTTCGCAAACCCGTCTAAAAGAACATATAGCAATCAGACGAGTTTACCGATCAAATGACATTCACAGTTGCAGATAAAAGTGAATGTAAGTACTGTAAAATATTAACAATGTTAGAAAATATCGAGCTCGAAATAACCCCGAATAGCCCCAAACTAGTAGATAAAACCATATCCAAACTGGGTTAAACAAACAATACCACTGAACCAACATTCCAGAGACTAAACCATACTGCAAATTTCAAACCCAGAAGACATAAAGTGGCCGGCCTCCTCGGATTTTTGGCCAATGTGGCCGGTCCAAATTTTGAATTAGGGGATCATGTTTGCAGTGTGTTCTACTAGTCACAGAAGTAGTCTTCTGCAGTTGTTTAAAAAAATTTTTGAAGACTTTAAAAATCAACAGAGAGTGGAAACTGCAGTGCACAGTTTTGGGATTGTTTCAATTTCGATACTTTAACATTGTCTAAACAAGCTAGCTTAGGGTTTATGGGTTGGCTCTGATACCATGAAGGGTTACCCTAGTGCCCCGGCCAACTTCCGTGGCCAAATGCGGAACAAAATTTTTACTACGAATAGAAATTTGGCGCTAGGATAACACAAAAACGTATCTTTACCATAAACCTAACTAGCAAATAATGGTTCTATCTACTATGATAGAAAGTATACATAAAGAAACCAAGTCCTTCAGGTCTTCGATCCTCTCCTTAAGCTCCTCGATGGAAGTATGGATCGTGCTTGAACTTCGGCCTCCTTGTGTCAATGATGATCCACCCGAGAGTTCCAACCTTGAGCTAAACCTCCAAGATGAGGCAACTAGATCACTTAGCTTGCTAAACTAAGTAACCTAGAATGTGTAGAGTGTGATTTAGAGTGGCTTAGTCTCACTAACCTTTGATTATCAACACATGATACACTAGGGTTTTGAGAGGAAGAACGAGAGAGCAAGCTTGAGGAGAGAGAATGTATTTGTGATAATTATTATAAAAAATAGAATGGCTAACTTATATATGACCTCAAGCATGGCATGGAAAATATCTCACCAAAATATTTTGGTCAAAAATATCTCATCAAAATATCTAAGGTCAACAAGTCAAGCTAAGTCAAAAGGTCAACACAAGTAGCCATGCCATATAATTATCATTTATCAAAAATAATAAAACATTTCCTCCACCTCATACTTTTTTTGACTAAGTCAATGGTCAAAACCCTAATGAGGTGTCTATTTCTATACCCCCTCTCATCCATATATACATACCCGCATCCGTGTTTTCGAGAAACACAAGTACACGTATGTGATCGAACCCTGTCGTAAAACCTGTTGGATATAGTGCCCTTAGAGTCAATTATTGGATCACAGGCACGTGATTGCAATGATTGAGGGAGGACCTGTCCCAGTAGAACAGTCTTACTCGAGATGATAGTATGCTATCTGGTTTATCTTTATCATCGTGTACTGCTTTAGGTGACCAGACAGGTCGCTATTACACGTTGATAGAGCCCCTAGGATTCTTGCTTGACTGCCAGCAGTATGAGGGCGATCATATACATGGGAGATGGTAGTCTATAAGCACATCCTTAAAAGGTCCCTAGTCGTGGGAGTTTCGAGACAGGGCATCGATACTCCAGAGTAGACTGGTGTATACAGTCGAGACCCCGACGAGGGGCGGTGGCCGGTCTCATAAGCCATTGGTGTCAGTTGGATTACCTAAGATGTATAAAGGTGCTCATTAGGTTATGAGTACACGGGACAGGACTCGCCGGGAACATGCTAGTTGGTCTTATACCTGACGTCAGATAGCAGTTCCCTGGTGACATGTGTACAGGTTAGTTCATCGACCTGAGGATCGTCATTTGTCTCGTGTGAGTTCCCACTGTACTTTGATTACTACCCTACCACGCTCAAAGGAGACGTGCAAACAGGTTTTAGTTGGGTACAGTCCCGAGCCACATGGAGGCAGTGAGCGGATCTTCAGGGGTTCGTCTCTCCCGGTATTGGGGGTGAGGTCGCGCTGTGTCTAGGAGAGCCATTACACGAAGCCCTCAGCCGAGGCAGGACATTTACTGGTAGGTATTCTAGTAGTATCTCAGGGTGTTCTGGGCTACACTCCGACACGACTTGTACCACTTTTGGGGTCTGACTTTTACCAACCCCCTAGGCCCGCCATGCGATGCTCAAAGACGAACGGACCGGACTGTACGGATATTGTCACTGACAGGCTCAGTAGGGTGTCAGGATGAGTTCGCTCATCGACGTCCCTTTTGGTCAATACCTGGTAGACTGTTACGTATTGGCTTATACCTCTGACGTGCTAGTGGTTAAATCCACAACCAAAGTGTTGACGAGTCTTTAGAGTCCCCCACATTCAGTTGCTCAAGTTTTCGGGCGAAAAGCTGTAGAGGCCGTATGGAGATATGGCAGGGTTCGATCAGATACGTGCGGTATTGCACGGATCAGGATCGAACGGATAATACTAGCCGGCTTTCGTTTAAGCCGGATCCTAGTATAGTACAGTGTAGATTTTGTCTCATTGCATTTGTATTTCGGTCGGAATACAGATGCGGGTGTGTATACACAGTATCGGGGTTTTCCTGTAATTTATTACGGGATTAGTTTTCTGGAGTTGCCAGTTTGCTTTTCGTTTCGGCCATATTTCTTTGTATCCTTCATTGACCGAAGATTGGTGGAGGAGGGCTTATTTGCATTTGTGCAAATAAGCAATATGGAGGGTGTTCTTTTCATACTTTTGTGTCATGATGGTTTCATGATGGAGCCCCATTCTTTGACCTTCCATGGTTCATGATTGCTTGACTTTTTGTAGCAATCATGGTTGTTGATTAGTTGGTGGAGTGTGGTTTTGTTAGTGATCATTGCTTGACTTTGGAGTCATCATGCTTTTGGTGATGGTTGAATATGATAACCATTTTCCTTTCACTTGATTATTCTTGTGGCTATCCTATTTCACTCTCTCCTTCTCTCATTCTCACTCTCCCCATTCACCATGGCCGGCCATCATATGGTAGGGGCTGTCCCAATATTTCATGGGGGGATTTTTGGTCTTTTAGCTTCACAAAAATCCCATAGTTCCACCTCCAAAGTATAGTTCATTCCACCACCAAATGGCAACATCCATAACCCCAAATGAGACATATCACTACACGCATTCTACTGCAAACCTTAGGCACGTCGGCTCGCCAACTTCGTGCCCGAGTTGCCTCGGTATAGAGGTGGGAGCCCATAAAAGAAGCAGGCGACGTGGTGCCCTTCCGGCGACGAGGTGGAGACCGGAGCTTCCGCGGGAGATCGGGATGGCGACGGGAAGACCGGAGGACTCGGATCACTCGGTATATTTCTCATCCCCATCTTGTAGTTAGATAGAACTAGTTAATGGCCCGATCCGGGTTTTAGTGCGCGGTGGTGCCGGTTCAAGAAAATTAAAGTTAACCATCGCTTCCGCATTTGGCCTCGGGATGGAGGCCGGGGCGCCGCCGTGCACTTACAGTGGTATCAGAGCCTTGCCATTAACATAGTCTAGCTTTGTCTAATGTGTTTTATGTTTTCGATCGAACAAAATTCCAAAACCCGTATTTTCCCTAGCATCAGATTCTGTCGATTTTTTCCTGCTCGAAAATTTTTTCAGGTTGTTGAAAAGTGATGTACTGGAAGTTCTAAGCATTCTGTAGAAATTCGATACAGTGAATCGACTATGGGAGCGCGGAACGCGGCCAAACCCCCCTTTGGGCCGCGGTTCCGCCGCACTATGATCTTCCTGTTGTATCAAATTTCTGCAGTTGTTTTCTACAGTGAAAATAGGGGTTTTGGAACATTCTTTTTGGGCCCAGAATTTCTTGATGTGCTACAGTAGTACTTGGGGGCCCACTTGGTAAATTTTGATCGATCGGATATTTTAAACACATTAGTTCACAGTATTTACATTATATCTGCGACCGTGAATGTCACTTGATCGGTAAATCCTGTCTAACTGCTATAGCCCGGTTAGACGGATTTGCGAACGTGACTTTCACGTTGATGTTCTGTGATTTTGCTGTGATGTTGCGGATTGGTCGTGGGGGATAGCCTGGATACAATGCTAGTACAGTTGTTGTTGTATTATGTACATTTGATATTGCGGGGCGAGCGTCCGACATGTGGACTGCCGTCACTGCCTGTTTGTATTATTATTTTGGGGCACGGCCAGGTTGCGGTCGATTTACCCGTTGTATGTATATTTTACTTTCTGTACTAGGATTGCCCCGCGGAGGGGTGCACGGATAGCCGGGTTCTAGAGGGCAACGAGCCCGCATCTCATGGCATTGAGACGGAGGGGGCTTCACTCTAGAATTGGCAGGCTATTCGCCGCACTCGTAGGGGGTACAGGTTGACCCAGGAGGGGTGCCCAAGTTACCGGATACCGTGAAGTGCTGGGTGGTCCATTCACGTCGCTGAAGGGGGCTGCCTCGCTTCAGGTTTTGGCAGGTAACTTGCCGCGCCCGTAGGGGTCTAGGATTTCATTGCACAGGCTATCCACATGACCAGGGGAACATCGGGTTTCAGTAGTGGCTCTGTGAAACCCGGGGATCCCAGATATCTGTATTGTTCTGTGATGCTGTACATTTCTGTGATGTTGCATTTTATCACGCCTTGAGCGAAATATAATATATTGGTATATATATTAGTAGATGTTGTATATGTTTTGCATCCGCGCTAGTCCAGTCCCCGCTCTGTCGTTAGTTAGCTAACCTAATGGGTAATGACGGGACCCAGTGGCGAATGCGGATGGCATATACGTACGTCATATTATTTTCGTTCTTTGTGGTGTGATCAATTGATGGGACTGCGTTGATTCGGATCAATGCAAGTTAAAAACAAACCTAATTTGATGTTGTTGGAATACTTTTCAAAAAGCAGTTATTGCAAGGACGTTCACTTTTGTTTTGCAGCGTGGTATTCAGTTGGAATATCCTGCTCCTCAGTCGACGAGGCAAGGGCCGAGATCCCTTCACCAGGAGTGACCCCTTGGAAAAAAGTTTGCGTCAGGGCAATAACTTCACTATAGCCTATTACTTTTGCTTTGCATCGTGGTATTCAGTTGGAATATCCTGCACCTCATTCTACGGGGAAAGAGCCGAGATCCTTTCACCAGGAGTGACCTCTTTAGCAAAGGTTTTCGTTACTATATTTTTCTAAAAAGCTATCCGTTCCTTCAACGATATCAAGTTCATTACGTTAAAGGTTTTCGCCAGAAACCATTCATAGCCCTCCGTCGTTTCATATGGATAGTCAATAGTATTCAAGCTGTGTTTGTTGGCCAAAGTCAAGGCACAGTGTTTGGTAGCTGTTGGTTATTCATATGCAGCATAGATAGATGCGTTGGTTTGGAACGGTCGTACTGCCTTGTTGGCCAAAGTCAAGGGTAGGTACGGGTGGACTCAAATTAACCTGGAGAATGACGGGTAGAACTTGACATGTGACTTATGATTTGTTGGCCAAAGTCAAGGTCATAAGAGCATGGGGCAAAAAATCACATCGGGAGTTTCAAAAGAACTGAAACTTGCCAGATATGCGCATACCTTCTGGAGTGTGACACCGTGAGCGGATTCCGTCACGTTATCATGCGATGATAGTTGGATCCTGATTCCCACTGATGAGTTAGTTTACTCCTCGGGTGACCCCGACTAATTCTTCTTTCAGGTTTGGAGGAGAATTTGACGGTACAGTGGGAGGTTTCCAGATTAGATAAATTGGTAACCATTCTGATCTTGGTTAGAGTGCACGCTGAGTGTTTCTTTTCTCTCTCTCTTTGGCAGCGACCATTGACCCGACCCTAAGACTATGACTCAGTGACCAAGTTGATCGAACCTTCTTAAACACTGGCTTTTGGATTGTCAGAGTTGCACACCTCATTGCCACTCCTACTTTTACCCTTTTCTCCAGGACACCTCGTATTACTACGAACGTCCACTTCCATTGGACAAAACCATCGTATGGTTATATACGAACTCGAAGGGATTTATTCGAGGATGGTTTCCGGTTCTGGAGAAAACGGATAGGATTATTCTGTTGTCTTTTTCTTTTACCTTCTCTCAAGTTGTGAGTACTCCTTGGTTTAGGAGATAGTACACCTATTACGTAAATTGGATAGTCTTCTTCCAAACCATAGGCAGATGCCGACCGGTAGGGAATGAAGAAAACCAATTAGCCTAGCGATGGTGTACAGAAGGTATTAAGTTAAGACAAAGCAAGGGATTAGTAAGAGGGAAAAGTAAATTACGACTGATATTCACGACCAAACCAAGTATTTCTTCGCCAATCCTAAATCACCTTTGTACTTCTCCAGGACACTCCGTATCACTACGAAGATCCACAGTTTATTGGATACTCCATCGTATGGTTATATACGAACTCGAAAGGAACTTGTTCCAGTTCGGGGATGGATTCTGGTTCAGGAGAAATAGGAATAAGGTTTATTCGGTTGTCTTTTATCTTCACCTTCTCTCGCATTACGAGTGCTCCTAGGATTAGGACAGTACACCCATTACGCTTATTGGATAGACTTCTTCCAAACCATAGACTGGTGCCGAACGATAGGGAAGGAAGAAAACCATTTGGCCTAAAGGGGTGTGCAGAAGGTAATGACTAAAGACATATAAAGGGATTTGGAGAGGTGGCAAAGAATTATACGGTTACAGTCGTGAATCTGGAAGAGGCATTACTAGGAATACCGGGATACCCCATCGAAACATTTCAATGTTTCAGTTTCACTGTGTACTGTTAAAGGAAAACTGATTTCCTAATTAGATACTTGCTCCAGGGTATGTATTTACCAGGTATGATTTTCACATCTGTATGGTTTTACAGATGATGAGTGGGAGTAAGTTATTGGGAATTAGGTGATCATCCTCATTATATCAGAATTCATTGTAATTGGTGATATTTGAGGAAATCGCCTGGGCTGTTTGCCGGTCGGCAAATATTTGGTTTTGAATATCCGCTGTTATGCACCAATTTCAAATTGATATATATGTACGTCTATTTTCATAGAGTGAGATATACTTTTTGAAACTATGTCGATGACATTTACCTATATCGGTGGATGGTTAGGTAAGGAGCATTAAACAGCGGTGTAATTCTTCTTAACCATAAGTACAGTTTTCAACCTACGACACACAGTGAATGAGTTATCAGACTCAAGGGACTTATACAGAATATTGTATGTTGTCCAGCGTCCATTAGGACAGAGGGGTTGGTCATCGTACTATATTCGGTTTACTTATGACTTCTCTAGTTTTTAGATAGGTGTTTCGTGGAAACACAGGGTCCGAATTTTGAGAAGTTATAGGTATTTGAATAGAGTAGAGAACCAGGTATAGCAAGTATCGGGATTCTTCAAAGTGATCGAAGATGTAGATACCTGTGTATGATATTCAATTGATAGTAATGGTTAAGAGAACTTGCTTCTCTTTCAGGTTACTCATAATTGGAAGCATTCCTAAGTTGAGTAACGCTGATCGGACTCTTTCCATTTAGTTGACATGCACTGGAGACAGCTGCATGATTTGAATCTGGTTCAATTAAATCAGTGCATCTGTTTCTGTATTGGATATAGAACAGTTCATGTCTTAACGATGTTATGGTACGGGGAGTTGTCCGGTTTATGATTAAAACCAGACTCTGGATAACTCAAGGCACGTTTTTGTAATGGCTGTTTGTGGGTTGACCCAGGCTATGACGAGGGTTGACTTTCTACCATCTGGAAGATCAATAGCGATATTGTTCTAGACTCGCCACAGTTATATTAAAAATGGATTTTTTCATAAAACAGTAGTGGGAGTATGGTAGAACTGGAAGTGATTCTAGAACCGCAAACGATTACTGAAGATTTGATAGGAACCTAAAGATTCAATCTGGATTGACATTCCATTGGCAACTCCGCAGATAAGGTGGGTAACTTCAGGCACCCGAGAGGTACTCCGGTAGCCTCAAGGACGGTGACAGGGAAGTTCTTGTTTACCCAGACTTGCCATTGCTGTTGTTCCAGACTGTGAGACCCGGCAGGAGGATGAGTATAGCGTCGTTCTGAACTAGCTTTAGAAGTGTACGTGTATATGACTCTGCCAGAGGGTTGTCGTAGTCAGTGGAAGCAGCGGAAGCATTGGTGGACAAGTGGCTTATGTCTATTTATAGACTAAAGCAGATATAGCGGAGATAGATCATCTATTTCTGATGTGACAGTCATAGGTTTGACTTCATCAGAATAGGGGATGGATCTGTTGAGAAGGTAGTAGGGTGTGATGTCATGGTATTTGGAAGACATACACAGAGTAGGAAGTGATATTCCTGTAGGGTTCCTAGGCACACTAGAGAGGTCTCACAAGCCATCAATCATGCCAATTTCAAATTTAAACGGTGCCGAGAAACCCTATAACGGATCGTTGGCTAGATTTCTAGGCGAAAAAGAAACTAGTTAACACTTAACTACAAGAATACGGAAATACAACCTTTGTAGATCCGGTCCTCCACCTCCACGGCTCCGTGATGAAGTCATCTCCGCTGTCCAAATCAAAATCCAGGCTCTAGCGTCGGCTTCATCGGAGAAAGAGCGGGCAAGGTCGTCGGCTTCGTGCCGAAGATGATCTACGTCGAGGCATCGCTAGATCAAGCTCCAACTTCACCAAGTGATGAAACTTGTGAAGAAAACACACTTTACTACTTGGCAAGAGGTAGAGGATGAAGAAATAGGAAGTGGGTAGACTTTAGAATTGGATTTCTCACTCATTTCCATCAATCACCATTGATGGAGCTTGCTTTCTTCAAGTGAAGAAAGGAAGAAGAAGAAGAATTATGTTATGATAAGTTCATTAAAAAAGAAAAGAATAATCAATCCTTATCATAACATGACCATAGTTAAGTGTAGATAACTAATCATGGTTTAATGCAATGGTTAGGGTTAAGCTAAAAACAAAATGGTCATCAAGTCAAAGCATTCATGAAGCTTCATGAATGAACAAAAGAAATGCCACCATTTTATCATTTCATTTCCTTTTTCCAATAAGAAAAAGATTAATAAATAAATGAATAAAATGAATAAGCAAATAGTAAACCCTAACCATTCCATTAACCAAGGTTTAATTCTATACACTTAATTAAAAAGGCATGTATCATCAAACATGATACAAGCATGTGCACAAAATCATATCGCATATGCAATGCGCACACCCGAGCGAGAAAATCCATTTAAAGTGAACCGATACTAGTTAATGCAAAGTAATATATCAAATATATAATTATGCATTAAATCATTAAATCAACACTTGATTTAACGATCCGGTCATATCGCATATAACCAACTAGTATCATTAGTAACAACTTATCGAATCAACACTTGATCCGATAACCCGGCTATATCGCATATAACCGATCAATGTCACATCGCGAGAATCGAATACAGAATCACATACTGGTATTATTCTCGGTCCCGCACATATCTCATATGCGCTCCTATTTCGTTTTGCTTGAGCCAGGAAACCTCTGTGTAGGACTCTAAAGACTCGTCAATACGCCGACAGCAGATGATGATCATATCAAGCATCCACAAGCCGCAAGCGGTCTGCTAAACGTAACGGCCACCCGGGTATTGAGCGATCAGAAGATCGAAGAGCAAGCCCGCTCACACTCCTGTGAATCCAACCAGTAACACTTACCGTACAGTCCGGTCTGTCCGTCTGATATGTCGTATATCTCGCCTAGGGGTGGTAAACGTCAGACCCCAATAGCTTGATAAGTCGTGTCGATATGAGGTCTATAACAATTCGAGAAACTACTGGTAACACTTACCAGTAAATCTCAGCAACCCTGGCCAGGGATTTCCTGTTATAGCCAATCGCACACAGCGCAACATCAACTCCCTATACCGGAAGAGACGAATCCCCTCCTATCGCTCATTGCCTCCATGTGACTCGGGACTGTACCCAAAAACCACCGTTTTGCATGCCCTCTTGGACGTGGTAAGATGGAAATCAAAGCACAGTGGGAACCACACAAGACTCTATGACGATCTCGGGTCTACAGACTAACCTGTACCAGTGTCACCAGAGAACCGCCATCTGACGTGAGGTATAATACCATCTGGGAGTTCTCGGCGAGTCCGTCCAGTGTACCCAGTCTCCACTGAGCACCCGTATATTATCTCTGATGTCAAACACCAATGGATATGGGATCATCCATCGCCCATCTATATAGGTCGAGAAGGTATACGCTAGTCTACTCTGGCATATCGATGCCCCGTCTCGATACACCCATGACTAGGGACCTTGAAGGATATACTTATGGACTATCTGTCCCCACTAGTATGATCTGCATCATAGTCCAGGTAGTCAAGTACACATCCTAAGGGCTTTACCAACATGTAACAGAGATACAATCAGTGTACACGTTAAGGTAAAGATCAACCAGATAGCATACTATCATGTCGAGCAAGAAAGTCCTCCCTATATATGTCCCAGCATCCACTACAATATACATCCTATGTATAGTAATGGCCTCTAGGGCATACATATAACTAACAATCTCCCACTTGTACTAGGGCCATCTGTAGCAGTGGTTGCAGTATCTCATACTCAACCATCCCATAAAAATCTCTCTCTGGGAACAGGCCTTTGTGAGTGGATCCGCTGTGTTATCCTCTGAGTCTGCTCTCCTAACCTCGATCACCCTGGAGATCAACCATCTCCATGATCAGGTGATACTGCCTTAGAATATGTCTGGATCACTGATGGGACCGGCGTTCCTTGGCATAAGCCACAACTTCATTGTCACACAATGGGAGGAACAAAGTTCATCTTATGAACTAATATACACCCAGACTGCCTCTTTGGTAGTATCTTAAGTAGTAATGTATCCTGCCTTTATCGTCTAGTATGTCACGGTATCTAGCTTGGAACTCTTCCAACATACCGTCCCTTTACTGAGGGTAAAGACAATGCCTGCGACTGACATTCAGTCATCTTTATCACCCTGGAACCCTTCCAGTGATTCTCCCCAGGATCAACTGATACCATCTCACTACAACTAGTGAGAATTCTAACAACCATTTAGATCTATCTCATAGATCCAAAACTCAGGATTTATGAGGTATCATTTTGATCCTATGTGGAGAATCATTGTGATAAGCGGAGATTGATCGAGCGTAGCATAGGAAACTCTTTCCCTATCAAGAGTATGTTATCTACGTACTTTACGAGAATCGCCACCATACTCCCTACTACCTTTTTGTATATACAAGGTTCATCTACCATTTTGATGAAGTCAAACTTTTTGACTACGACATCAAAACAGACGTTCCAACTCCGCGATGCCTGCTTTATCCTATAAAACATCTTGCACACGTTTCCGCTGCTCCCACTGTCTACGAAGCCCTCTGGCTGTGTACTTATAGACGCTCTCTTCCAAATCATCATTTAGAAAAGCAGTCAAGACACCCAACCACCAGATATCGTAGTCATGGTATGTAGCCGTGGCAAGTAGGATCTGGATAGACTTAAGCATAGATCCTTAGAAAAGGTTTCAACATAATCCACACCTGGTCAATGATGCAAACCTTTAACAAGTCTAGCTTTGAAAGTCTCAACTTTTTCATCTACACCAAGTAATCTTCTCAAGATATACTTGCTCCTGATGGGGATTTAACCCTTCAGATATAGCAACCAAAGTCCATACTTTGTTGGTGTACATGGATTCCATCTCAGATCACTAAGCATCCAGCCATTCTTACAGAGTCCCACTCCTGATGGCCAGCTCGAAACTAGTTGGGTCATCATCTTATGATGTAATCCTCGCTCCCACTGTCATAGAGAAACCGAAGTATCTCTCAGGTGGGTGAGGAACCCTACTAGATCGGCGGAGAGGCTGAGATTCGTTGGTAACTATTGAATCCTTTGGTTCTTTCAAATCATCAGCTGCAGTTTGTATAGCTGGAACATTTCCAGTTCTACATAACAGATCTTGCCTCGAGCTTGTCCGGATTTTGCTTTTAGACATAGGCCGGACAACCCCAAATCCTAACTAGCTTAAGACATAGGCTCTTCCCTTTCCATATCGCATATGAAGTGGTAGGTAACTGATTTGATTCGAACCCTATTCAATAGGTATGCAGCTTCTCAAGTGCATAACTCCCAAAAAGGAAATAGGTAACTCAGTAGTACTCATCATAGAGCACACCTTATCATATAGGGTGTGATTGCTCCGTCCCGATATACCATCGTGCCATGGTGTATACGGAGGAGTAATCCTGAGAGAGAATCCCATTCTCCTTTAGAAAAGTCCAAGAATTTCGTGCTCAAGTATTCTCCTTCTTGATCTCATCAAAGGACATAATACTTATACCCGTATTGGTTCTCTACTTCTAAATCATATTCTGTGAATATCTCAAAAGGTTCGGACTTGTGTTTCAACAGGAACATATGTCTGAATCTTGAGAGATTATCAGAGAATGTAATGAAGTACAAAGAACCAGTCCTGGCATATGTAGACAGGGGACTTTACATACATCAACGTGTATCATCCCAAGAGTTCACTAACTCTTTCTCTGTTTCCAGTAAACGGAGCTATGGTCATCTTATCTCTGTGACATGACCGGCAAGTTTCACAAGATGTAAATTCAAACTGATTTAAATATGCATCTAAATGTAACTTCAGCCAGTCGGGTCGCATTGATATGACCTAGTCTACAATGCCTCAAGAAGGATTTGTTCATTTCTGAACTTTTCCTCTTGTGTGTGTTCTGTATACTAAAGAACTGTAGTTTGATTTAGAACATCAATGCTTTTAGATAACGTGCCTGAACCGATCAACTTTTGATATAGGAAATGTTCAAAACATTATCCAACAATACAAAATTTTATCATTTCTTTACTGATAAAGAGATTGATATGATTTTATATATCAGGTTCGGTATCTAATAACATTCGTTCAGAATCAATGTATTGGTAATACAGGGTGACAGTGACCAACAGACTTGGCTGCAACACTTGCCCCGTTTTCTGCCTCATGAAACTTATCACCCGTTCTCAGTTCTCTACCAATCTGTAGCCCTATGTAACAGATTACATATCTGGGATCCTGATCTGGTATCACATACCCAGGACGTAAAGGATACTGAGAAACAGTTCTGTGTAATGAACACACCCGAAGATGATGCATCAGCATGCACTCTCTTCGTTTGGGCGGCACGGGAATTTTGGTAATCCCTAATTTCCTGCTCTGTCTTATAACAATTATAAGTTGGAGCGGGACCAACGTTCCCCAGCTCAGTATAACAAGCGGGTTCGGTCAATATTCCGTATTATTATCTTGATTAAGGCGTGATATGGTCGCTACCTGGAGAGAGAGAGAAGAAAACACTCAGCGTGCGCTCTTGCAAGAATAGATTGGTTATTATTTTATCTAATCAGGATGGCTCCTACTGCTTTTTATCAAATCTTCCTTCAAACCCTAAAAGGAAAGACTAGCCGGGATTAATTACACACTACAAGTTCGTCAATCTTTCAGCCAGGCCAGTGTCGGTACTTTGAGGGAAGTCCCCCGTGCTTTCGCACGAACCTAATTAACCTCGTTTTCCCAGAGGCGTAACCCCGTTGACACCTTTCTAGACACCTACTTGATCGGCTAATTGTAATGTATAAAACTCTCCCAGAAGTAACAATTACTCACAGCGGGTATCGGGATCCAACTATCTCATAGAAGGTATGCAATCTCATTGCAAATTTCAACACTTGAAATTCCCGATAATATTTTGCCCCTAACGTGCTATGACCTTGACGAAAGCCAACAAACCATAGCCCGTTAGTCAAGTTCAACCCATACATTTCTTGATTGAATTAAACCCACCCGCATGACCCTTGACGAAAGCCAACAAAGCCGCACGACTACCCTAATCCAATCGCATCGTATGCTGGCAGATAAGCAGCATATAGCTACCGCACACTGCACCTTGACGAAAGCCAACAAATGCAGCACGAATACTATATACAACTTATCTGAAATGACGGAGGGCTACGACAGGTTTTTCTGAAAACCTATTGCGTAATGAACTTGATATCGTTGTAGAATCAAATGATTTTAAAATGGAGTGCTTTTGAGGCTTTTCTAGTTTTGCTAAAGGAGTCACTCCCGGTGAAGGAATCGTCGGTCCTTTCCTCATCGAATAAGGTGCAGGATATATCACATATACCGCTATGCAAAGTAAAAACTCTTAAAAGCAATCAAAAGACAAACCGAGTGTGTAGCATCTGCCAGTTATTGCTAAAGGAGTCACTCCCGGTGAAGGGATCTCGGTCCTTTCCTCATCGAATAAGGTGCAGGATATATCATATATACCGCTGTGCAAAGCAAGAACTGTAGCTACCTGTTTTATTTTGAAATTCGATTCTACAACATCTTAGGTTTCTTTTATTTCATTAATCTCATTAATGAAGTCCCATCATTTATATATACCTAAACATCACAGATAAATACGACGTACACTTATGCCATCCGCATTCGCCTCGATGTCCCCTCGTGCACCGTTAGGTTAGGTAACTAACGGCAGAGCGGGGCAGGGCTAGCACGGGTGTAAAACATAAGTAACGCCTATATAATATATCATATATACTATATACTTTATCCATCACAGAACATATCACATGATCACATCACAGATATAGCAGCAGAAGAAACATATGAAATATTGGATATACTAGGACGTCCGTGTTTTCAATACGAGCCAGTATAAAACACGGATTCCACGGTCGTGATGAATAGCCAAACCCACACCCCTAGACCCCTACGAGAGCGGCAAGCAACCCTACCAATTCTGGAGTTAGGAGACCCGGACTCGACTCCTCGAGTTAGTCTCCCACTGGACTCCAGAACCCGGTTACTTATGCTCCCCTCCTTGGGTCTATCCTAGTGCGGAAAAGTAAATAATATACAAAGGGTGACATCTTCCGCAACCTGGAAGTGTCCCAATAAAAGAATATTACATACAAGTTTTTACATGAATGAAAATGGAAAACACTCATCTCACATAAAAAAACCCGGCTATTCAAACACGACGATCCAATATAACATATCCAGCAACACATAACATCACATGTCATCAACGTAAGTAAATATGCGCATCCCAATTGTCGTTGACATATAGCAACGAAACCGGCGATATCACATATTACACTTACGGTCACAGAAAAGAAAGTGTAAAACTACAACAGTTGGAATCCGCAACCACCTCAGACATCACATGCCTGACCAAATGAATTCCTTAGACATCGCATGCCTAACAATTATAAACCCCGCATTTTAGTCTCATTATCGAAAACACTTTTCAATATCAAGTCGGGCAATTCAATAAGATTCCCGAAAAACTGATCGAATGCTCGTCGCAAACTTTAGTAGGCGGCCGCACCCCCGACGCCATCGACGAAGTGCACCAAGGCGGAACACCGCTACCGGGAGCACCCGAACGGATGCTTTCGGCGACGGGGTTCTCCTACAGTCACTTGGTCTGGGCTATGGAGTGAGGCTGTCTATTAAGTTTACCCGGCGAGTATCCGCGTACGCTACGTGATTGCGACGGACTTTTGATCACATCAAAATTCCGTGGCAACCGATCAAGTGAGACTAAACTGCTATATTTATAACATTCATTCAGTTATCTCATAACTTCTTGTGAATTCCAATTATTGTATCCCATTCCAGATAAATAGAAAATGTTAAACTTTTCGATCGAACAGTCAAACACCCAAGTTTTCCCGATATAGATCAACTCATGAAATAAGTCTAACAACATTCAGTTCGTGCCTCAGTACCAACGGTCCAGCCGTAGAAGGGTCAAACCAACGCCTCACGTGTGGCACGCCGTACTGCCCCAAACCCGAAGGTTCAAAGGGCAGTTCAAGACGGTCACATGATCGAGTTAAGGTTTGTTGTCTTCTAGAGGGTCCATCGCGTTACTTGCACTACTTAGAACGTCGTTAAACTACGGAAAAATCCAACACTTGGAAATTTCCCGACAGGGGAAAAATTGGGTATTTATATCCGGTCGAACTTTTTAACATATTCAAAAATTATCCGGAATGCCACACAGACAAAATCTGATAATCCGATCGAAACTACGAACCCCCAATACACACCAGAAAATTCAACTCTTGAATAAATTTTAAAAATTCCCAGAAAACTCAGCATAATTTATCAGGAATTACTGTGCAAAGATTGAGGGCTGACGTCACCAGATAGCCGCGGAACCGCCGCAGAAGCTAGGCTTCTGCCGCGGTTCCGCCGCAATAAATACTGTTCATCGAACAATTTTTGCATCGTAATTCTTATTTTTTCTTGCTGAATTTTTTAGCAATTTTTAATTCTGAAAAAACCCAGATTTTAGAAAAAGTCCAGAGAGCATGTATTGGTTAGGGTTTCAGGATCGTTCGGACTTCAAATTCCGTCTGGACTTCGTCTAAGGCTCTAGCTAGGCTCTGATACCACTGTAGGGTTCCTAGGCACACTAGAGAGGTCTCACAAGCCATCAATCATGCCAATTTCAAATTTAAACGGTGCCGAGAAACCCTATAACGGATCGTTGGCTAGATTTCTAGGCGAAAAAGAAACTAGTTAACACTTAACTACAAGAATACGGAAATACAACCTTTGTAGATCCGGTCCTCCACCTCCACGGCTCCGTGATGAAGTCATCTCCGCTGTCCAAATCAAAATCCGGGCTCTAGCGTCGGCTTCATCGGAGAAAGAGCGGGCAAGGTCGTCGGCTTCGTGCCGAAGATGATCTACGTCGAGGCATCGCTAGATCAAGCTCCAACTTCACCAAGTGATGAAACTTGTGAAGAAAACGCACTCTACTACTTGGCAAGAGGTAGAGGATGAAGAAATAGGAAGTGGGTAGACTTTAGAATTGGATTTCTCACTCATTTCCATCAATCACCATTGATGGAGCTTGCTTTCTTCAAGTGAAGAAAGGAAGAAGAAGAAGAATTATGTTATGATAAGTTCATTAAAAAAGAAAAGAATAATCAATCCTTATCATAACATGACCATAGTTAAGTGTAGAGAACTAATCATGGTTTAATGCAATGGTTAGGGTTAAGCTAAAAACAAAATGGTCATCAAGTCAAAGCATTCATAAAGCTTCATGAATGAACAAAAGAAATGCCACCATTTTATCATTTCATTTCCTTTTTCCAATAAGAAAAAGATTAATAAATAAATGAATAAAATGAATAAGCAAATAGTAAACCCTAACCATTCCATTAACCAAGGTTTAATTCTATACACTTAATTAAAAAGGCACGTATCATCAAACATGATACAAGCATGTGCACAAAATCATATCGCATATGCAATGCGCACACCCGAGCGAGAAAATCCATTTAAAGTGAACCGATACTAGTTAATGCAAAGTAATATATCAAATATATAATTATGCATTAAATCATTAAATCAACACTTGATTTAACGATCCGGTCATATCGCATATAACCGACTAGTATCATTAGTAACAACTTATCGAATCAACACTTGATCCGATAACCCGGCTATATCGCATATAACCGATCAATGTCACATCGCGAGAATCGAATACAGAATCACATACTGGTATTATTCTCGGTCCCGCACATATCTCATATGCGCTCCTATTTCGTTTTGCTTGAGCCAGGAAACCTCTGTGTAGGACTCTAAAGACTCGTCAATACGCCGGCAGCAGATGATGATCATATCAAGCATCCACAAGCCGTAAGCGGTCTGCTAAACGTAACGGCCACCCGGGTATTGAGCGATCAGAAGATCGACGAGCAAGCCCGCTCACACTCCTGTGAATCCAACCAGTAACACTTACCGTACAGTCCGGTCTGTCCGTCTGATATGTCGCATATCTCGCCTAGGGGTGGTAAACGTCAGACCCCAATAGCTTGATAAGTCGTGTCGATATGAGGTCTATAACAATTCGAGAAACTACTGGTAACACTTACCAGTAAATCTCAGCAACCCTGGCCAGGGATTTCCTGTTATAGCCAATCGCACACAGCACAACATCAACTCCCTATACCGGGAGAGACGAATCCCCTCCTATCACTCATTGCCTCCATGTGACTCGGGACTGTACCCAAAAACTACCGTTTTGCACGCCCTCTTGGACGTGGTAAGATGGAAATCAAAGCGCAGTGGGAACCACACAAGACTCTATGACGATCTCGGGTCTACAGACTAACCTGTACCAGTGTCACCAGAGAACCGCCATCTGACGTGAGGTATAATACCATCTGGGAGTTCTCGGCGAGTCCGTCCAGTGTACCCAGTCTCCACTGAGCACCCGTATATTATCTCTGATGTCAAACACCAATGGATATGGGATCATCCATCTCCCATCTATATAGGTCGAGAAGGTATACGCTAGTCTACTCTGGCATATCGATGCCCCGTCTCGATACACCCACGACTAGGGACCTTGAAGGATGTACTTATGGACTATCTGTCCCCACTAGTATGATCTGCATCATAGTCCAGGTAGTTAAGTACACATCCTAAGGGCTTTACCAACATGTAACAGAGATACAATCAGTGTACACATTAAGGTAAAGATCAACCAGATAGCATACTATCATGTCGAGCAAGAAAGTCCTCCCTATATATGTCCCAGCATCCACTACAATATACATCCTATGTATAGTAATGGCCTCTAGGGCATACATATAACTAACAATTCCTATACTACGATCGGTTATACTTTGGTCGTCACACAGTAGTTTCTTCACATGGGACTTGGATATTATATCAGACATACTGGTTACTAGATCTATGGTTTTAGATCTAGATTTGGGTGGTTTCCCAATCAGGGTACTTAGAGAGCATTCTAAGAGTATTTAGAATGGACGACTCCTGGTACGGTAGTGTACCTGCAGGTGATGGAGTCACCCTCTCTAAAGGTGTCTTACAGACTAAAGGGGAGAGGGATGTGCATGATTGGCAGATCACTTGCTCAGGCAATTGAGTCAATCATGAGATGTCAAGTACCACACCAGATGTTGTTCTTGCACTAGATGCAATAAGTTGACATTGATCCTATCCTAGAGAAACAGTCGGAAGCAGTTTTAGAACATAAGTGGATGTTCTAGGGATATGATAACGACAGCCTCATTCGGGAGACGGTTATCATTCCAGGCTTCCAAGGTGACATGGACGACAAGGAGGTTGTCAGAGTTATAGTTTTTCCTTCTGACGAGGGGCAGTATTTTGGACAGGTGGTCCAAGGCAATACTGAGGGAGGCATGGCGCAAGATACTGATTAAGTTCAGTTGTCGATACAGTCTAAGAAGTTTGGATTTGGAGTTCATTTATGAGCTAGGTCCCATCAGACATCCAGACACATTCTAAGACAGGTATTGCTCATTTCGGGAGATGGCTTTCTCCGCGAACTTGAGATATAGAGAGACATAGAAAGAAACATCAAAGCGGATCCACTCACTGAGGCTATTCCTCGAACGCGATAGTTTCGCAAACAGGCTTTGTGAGACTGACTAGTAGAGGAGTTGGGTGTTCGGTATCACACTGGCTGTGAGTATGCGACATCGCAATAATTAGCCTTGAGTGCAAGTGGGAGATTGTTGGAGATAGTGCCCTCAGAGTCAATTATTGGATCACAGGCACGTGATTGCAAGGATTGAGGGAGGACCTGTCCCAGTAGGACAGTTTTACTCGAGATGATAGTATGCTATCTGGTTTATCTTTATCATCGTGTATTGCTTTAGGTGACCAGACAGGTCGCTATTACACGTTGATAGAGCCCCTAGGATTCTTGCTTGACTGCCAGCAGTATGAGGGCGATCATATACGTGGGAGCTGGTAGTCTATAAGCACATCCTTAAAAGGTCCCTAGTCGTGGGAGTTTCGAGACAGGGCATCGATACTCCAGAGTAGACTAGTGTATACAGTCGAGACCCCGACGAGGGGCGGTGGCCGGTCTCATAAGCCATTGATGTCAGTTGGATCACCTAAGATGTATACAGGTGCTTATTGGGTTATGAGTACACCGGACAGGACTCGCCGGGAACATGCTAGTTGGTCTCATACCTGACGTCAGATAGCAGTTCCCTGGTGACATGTGTACAGGTTAGTTCATCGACCTGAGGATCGTCATTTGTCTCGTGTGAGTTCCCACTGTACTTTGATTACTACCCTACCATGCTCAAAGGAGACCTGCAAACAGGTTTTAGTTGGGTACAGTCCCGAGCCACATGGAGGCAGTGAGCGGATCTTCAGGGGTTCGTCTCTCCCGGTATTGGGGGTGAGGTCGCGCTGTGTCTAGGAGAGTCATTACACGAAGCCCTCGGCCGAGGCAGGAGATTTACTGGTAGGTATTCCAGTAGTATCTCAGGGTGTTCTGGGCTACACTCCGACACGACTTGTACCGCTTTTGGGGGTCTGACTTTTACCAACCCCCTAGGCCCGCCATGCGATGCTCATAGATGAACGGACCGGACTGTACGGATATTGTCACTGACAGGCTCAGTAGGGTGTCAGGATGAGTTCGCTCATCGACGTCCCTTTTGGTCAATACCTGGTAGCCTGTTACGTATTGGCTTATACCTCTGACGTGCTAGTGGTTATATCCACAACCAAGGTGTTGACGAGTCTTTAGAGTGCCCCACATTCAGTTGCTCAAGTTTTCGGGCGAAAAGCTGTAGAGGCCGTATGGAGATATGGCAGGGTTCGATCAGATACGTGCGGTATTGCACGGATCAGGATCGAACGGATAATAATAGCCGGCTTTGGTTTAAGCCGGATCCTAGTATAGTACAGTGTAGATTTTGTCTCATTGCATTTGTATTTCGGTCGGAATACAGATGCGGGTGTGTATACACAGTATCGGGGTTTTCCTGTAATTTATTACGGGACCAGTTTTCTGGAGTTGCCAGTTTGCTTTTCGTTTCGGCCATATTTCTTTGTATCCTTCATTGGCCGAAGATTGGTGGAGGAGGGCTTATTTGCATTTGTGCAAATAAGCAATATGGAGGGTGTTCTTTGCATACTTTTGTATCATTATGGTTTCATGATGGAGCCCCATCCTTTGACCTTCCATGGTTCATGATTGCTTGACTTTTTGTAGCAATCATGGTTGTTGATTAGTTGGTGGAGTGTGGTTTTGTTAGTGATCATTGCTTGACTTTGGAGTCATCATGCTTTTGGTGATGGTTGAATATGATAACCATTTTCCTTTCACTTGATTATTCTTGTGGCTATCATTTTTCACTCTCTCCTTCTCTCATTCTCACTCTCCCCATTCACCATGGCCGGCCATCATATGGTAGGGGCTGTCCCAATATTTCATGGGGGGATTTTTGGTCTTTTAGCTTCACAAAAATCCCATAGTTCCACCTCCAAAGTATAGTTCATTCCTCCACCAAATGGCAACATCCATAACCCCAAATGAGACATATCACTACACGCATTCTACTGCAAACCTTGGGCACGTCGGCTCGCCAACTTCGTGCCCGAGTTGCCTCGGTATAGAGGTGGGAGCCCGTAAAAGAAGCAGGCGACGTGGTGCCCTTCCGGCGACGAGGTGGAGACCGGAGCTTCCGCGGGAGATCGGGACGGCGACGGGAAGACCGGAGGACTCGGATCACTCGGTATATTTCTCATCCCCATCTTCTAGTTAGCTAGAAATAGTTAATGGCCCGATCCGGGTTTTACTGCGCGGTGGTGCCGGTTTGAAAAATTAAAGTTAACCATCGCTTCCGCATTTAGCCTCGGGATGGAGGCCGGGGCACCGCCGTGCACTTACAAAACCATACAACCTATACTCGTTTCGCCCGAAGTTGGGAAACCCTCTGTGTGGGACACTAAAGACTCGACAGTACTCTAGCAGTGGGTTTAACTACAAGCACGTCAGCGGTACTAGCTGTACGTAACGGCTACCTAGGTACCGGTCGAAAAGGAAGGCCGATGAGCAAACTCGTCCGAACTCCTACTGAGCCTATCCGTGATAATATCCGTACAGTCCGGTCTCTTCGTCAAAAAGTATCTCATACCGGGTCTAGGGGTGGTGAACGTCAGACCCTAATAACCTGATAAGTCGTACTGATGTGGCTCAGGACCAATCCGGGAAACTACTGATCAACCTATCTGTAGGGTTGCTGGGCACGCGCACAAGGTTCTATGAGGCATCAACCATGCCCGATTTAAAAATTAGCCGTGCCGAACAACCCGAAGCCGGATCTTAAAACTAGAGTTTAGGTGAAAACAAGTACGTTAAACAGTTTAACACTAAGTGAGAGGGATTACAACATTTGTAGATCCGGTCCTTCACTTCTTAAGCTCCGTGTTGAAGTCCCTTCGCTGTGATCATCGTGTTCCGGACTCTCAAGAGGCTTCACGAAGAGAAAGGTGCAGTCTTGCTTCCGATCTTCGATAACATAGATGATCTACCTTGAAGTTTCATTAACACAAGCTAACACTCACTAAATGAAGTGAACACTCTCATCTAAAGGGCAAGGGTAGATGAGAATGATGAAGTAGGATTTTTGCTCTCATTTGTTTTCATATTCTCACTCACTTTCATCACAAAATCAAAAGCAAGAAAGCTTTTTCCATGAAAAGAGAAGGAAGAAGAAGATGAATAATGATTAATTCCTTTTGTGATGAATAATAAAAAGATGATAATGATGAATAATGCAACCATGGTTGACTAAACCTTTGTAGATATTTAACTAGGGCAAGGGTTTGGGTTGAGTTAAAGATGAGTCACTTGAAAATATCTTTTTCATGACAAAATAAAAAAACCTTCTAGAAACTTCTAGTAAACAATAACCCAAATCAAACTCTAATCTTGTTTAATCTCCACTAATCATGTTGCATTATCTATCATATCTTGTTACAATATTATATATCACATATATAATATTTATTGTAACAAAATAAAATAATACATTTAACATATATCACATATATATCAATGTATTACCCGAGTGAGAAAAAGAATCTTTTAGCGAGCTAATATTAGTTATTATATCATATATATATTATTATACATTAAATTATCGAATCAACACTTGATCCGACAATCCGGCTATATCGCATAAAACCGACTAATATTTATCCGTACCGATTCATCGAATCAACACTTGATCCGATGAGCCGGCTGATATCAAATATCGCGAGAATAGAATATGGTATCTCATATCGCATTATCCTCGGTCCTGCACATATCACATATGTGCCCCTACTCCGTTTTGCCTGAGTCAAGAAACCTCTGTGTAGGACTCTAAAGAATCGTCAATACGCCGGCAGTAAGTGATGATCATATCAAACACCCACAAGCTGCAAGCGGTCAGCTAAACGTAACAGCCACCCAGGTATT
Source organism: Agapanthus africanus (assembly GCA_030015575.1). Lineage (NCBI taxonomy): Eukaryota > Viridiplantae > Streptophyta > Magnoliopsida > Asparagales > Amaryllidaceae > Agapanthus > Agapanthus africanus. Next base: position 300,587,957 of record CM057347.1, read on the forward strand.
GAGCGCTCAGAAGATCAACAAGCAAGCCTGTACATTCTCCTGTGAATCCAATCAGTAACACTCTCATACAGTCCGGTCTCGTCGTCTGATATGTCGCATATCTCGCCTGGGGGTGGTAAACGTCAGACCCCAGTAGCTCGATAAGTCATGTCGATATGAGGTCTATAACAGTTCGAGAAACTACTGATAACTCTTACTAGTAAATCTCAGCAACCCTAGCCAGGGATTTCCGGTTATAGCCAATCGAACACAGCACAACATCAACTCCCTATACCGGGAGAGACGAATCCCCTCCTATCGCTCATTGCCTCCATATGATTCGGGATTGTACCCAAAAGCCACCTTTTTGCACGCCCTCTTGGACATGGTATGATGAAAATCAAAGCACAGTGGGAATCACACAAGACTCTATGACGATCTCGGGTCAACAGACTACTCTGTACCAGTGTCACCGGAGAACTGCCATCTGACGTGAGGTATAATACCATATGGGAGTTCTCGGCGAGTCCGTCCAGTGTACCCAGTCTCCACTGAGCACCCGTACACCATCCTTGATGTCAAACACCAATGGATATGGGATCATCCATCGCCCATCATATGGGTCAATATGCGTATACGCTAGTCTACTCTGGTGCATCGATCCCCTGTCTCGATACACCCTCGACTAGGAACAGTTATAGGATGTACTCATCGACTACTGTGGCCCCACTAATATGATCTCATCATAGTCCCAGTAGTCGAGTACATATCCTAAGGGCTTTATCAATATGTAACATAGAGACAACCAGAGTACATGTTAAGATAAAGTACAACCAGATAGCGTACTATCATGTCGAGCAAGAAAGTCCTCCCTATATATGTCCAAGCATCCATTACAATATATATCGTATGTACAGTAATGGCCTCTAGGGCATACATACAACTAACAATCTCCCACTTGCACTAGGGCCATCTGTTGTGGTATCGCATACCCAACAAGTACCTGTGGTTGAAGTATTTCATACTCAACCATCTCATAAAAGTCTCTACTGGGAAAAAGGCCTTTGTGAGTGGATACGCGCTGTTGTCCTCTGTGTCTACTCTCCTAACCTCGATCTCCCTGGAGATCAACCATCTCCATGATCAGGTGATACTGCCTAAGAATTATATCTGGATTTCTGATGGGACGGGGGTTCCTTGGCTAAAGCCACAACTCCATTGTCATACAATGGTAGGAACGAAGATCATCTCATGAACTTATATATCCAGACTGCCTCTTTGGTAACGATGTATCTTGCCTTTATATCGTCTAGTATGTCACGGTATCTAGCTTGGAACTCTTCCAACATACCGTCCCTCCACTGAGGGTAAAGACAATGCCTGCGACTGACATTCAGTCGTCCTTATCACCCTGGAACCTTTCCAGTGATTCTCCCCAGGATCGATTGATACCATCTCACTACAACTAGTGAGTATCCTAACATCCAATTAGATCTATCTCATAGATCCAAAACCCAGGATTTAGGAGGTATCACTTTGATCCTATATGGAGAATCCTTGTGATAAGCGGAGATTGACCGAGCGTAGCATAGGAAACTCCTTCCCTATCAAGAGTATGTCATCTACGTACTCTACGAGGATCACCACCATACTCCCTACTACCTTTTTGTATATACAAGGTTCATCTACCATTTTGATGAAGTCAAACTCTTTGACTTTCACATCAAAACAGACGTTCCAACTCCGCGATGCCTGCTTTATCACATAAAACATCTTGCTCACGTTTCCGCCGCTCCCACTGTCTACGAAGCCCTCTGGCTGTGTACTTATAGACGCTCTCTTCTAAAACATCATTTAGAAAAGTAGTCATGACACCCAACCACCAGATATCGTAGTCATGGAATGTAGTCGTGGCAAGTAGGATCTGGATGGACTTAAGCATAGCTTTGAAAGTCTCAACTTTTCCATCTACACCAAGTAATCTTCTCAAGATATACTTGCTCCTGATGGGGATTTAACCTTTCAGATAAAGCAACCAAAGTCCATACTTTGTTGGTGTATAAGGATTCCATCTCAGATCGCTAAGCATCCAGCCATTCTTACAGAGTCCCACTCCTGATGGCCAGCTCGAAACTAGTTGGGTCATCATCTCATGATGCAATCCTCGCTCCCACTGTCATAGAGAAACCGAAGTATCTCTCGGGTGGATGAGGAACCCTACTAGATCGGTGGAGAGGCTGAGGTTCGTTGGAAACTATTGAATCCTTTGGTTCTACCAAATCATCAGCTGCAGTTTGTAGAGCTGGAACCATTCCAGTTCTACATAACAGACCTTGCCTCGAGCTTGTCCGGATTTTGCATTTAGACATAGGCCGGACAACCCCAAATCTTAACCAACTTAAGATATGGGCTGTTCCGTTTCCATATCACATATGAAGTGGTAGGCAACTAATTTGATTTGAACCCTATTCAATAGGTATGCAGCTTCTCAAGTGCATAACTCCCAAAAGGAAATAGGAAACTCAGTAGTACTCATCATAGAGCACACCATATCACATAGGGTGCTATTGCTCCACCCCGATATACCATTGTGCTATGGTGTATACGAAGGAATAATGCTGAGAAAGAATCTCATTCTCCTTTAGAATAGTCCAGGAATTCCGTGCTCAAGTATTCTCCTCCCTGATCTCATCAAAGGACATAATACTTATACCCGTTGTTGGTTCTCGACTTCTAACTTATATTCTGTGAATATCTCAAAAGCTTAGGACTAATGTTTCAACAGGAACACATGTCTGAATCTTGAGAGATTATCAGAGAATGTAATGAAGTACAAAGAACCGGTCTTGGCATGTATAGACAGGGGACTTTCATACATCAGCATGTATCAATCCCAAGAGTTCACTAACTTTTTCTCTGTTTCCAATAAACAGAGCTATGGTCATTTTATCTTTGTGACATGACCGGCAAGTTTCACAAGATGTAAATTCAAACAAATTTAAATATGCATCTTAATGTAACCTCAGCTAGTCGGGTCGTATTGATATGACCTAGTCTACAATGCCTCAAGAAGAATTCGTTCATTTCTGAACTCTTCCTCTTGTGTGTGTTCCTTATACTAAGAACTGTAGTTTGATTTAGAACGTCAATGCTTTTAGATAACGTACCTGAACCGATCAACTCTTGATATAGGAAATGTTCAAAACATTATCCAACAATACAAAATTATATCTTTTCTTTACTAATAAAGAGACTGATATGATGTTGTATATCAGGTTCGGTATCTAATAACATTCGTTCAGAATCAATGTATTCTGGTAATACAGGGTGATAGTGACCAACAGACTTGGTTGCAACACTTGCACCATTTCTATCTCATGAAACTTATCACCCGTTCTCAGTTCTCTACCTATCTGTAGCCCATGTAACAAATTACATATGTAGGATCCTGATCCGGTATCAAATACCTAGGACGTAAAGAATACTGAGAAATAGTTCTCTGTAATGAACACACCCGAAGAAGATGCATCAGCATGCACTTTCTTCGTTTGGGTGGCACGGGAAATCTGGTATTCCCCAATTTCCTGTTGTCTTATAACAATTATAAGTTGGAGCGGGACCAACGTTCCCCAGCTCAGTATAACAAGCGGGTTCGGTCAATATATCCGTTTTATTATCTTGATTAAGGCGTGATATGGTCTCTACCTGGAGAGAGAGAGAAGAAAACACTCAGCGTATGCTCTTACAAGATTAGATTGGTTATCTAATATATCTAATCAGGATGTCTCCCACTGTTTTAATCAAATCTTCTTTCAAACCCTAAAATGAAAGATTAGCCGGGATTAATTACACGTTACAATTTCGTCAATCTTTCAGCCAGGCCAGTGCCGGTACTTTGTGGGAGGTCCCCCGTGCTTTCGCACGAACCTAATTAAAGTAAACCTCGTTTTCCCAGGGGCGTAACCCCGTTGACACCTTTCTAGACACCTACTTGATCGACTAATTGTAATGTGTAAAACTATCCCAGGAGTAACTCTTACTCGCAGCGGGTATCGGGATCCAACTATCTCATAGAAGGTGTGCAATCTCATTGCAAATTTCAACACTTAAAATTCCCAATAATATATTACCCCTAGTACTTATGACCTTAACTAAGGTCAATATATCATAAGTACTAGTCAAGTTCTACCCGTCATTTCATGATTAATCAGACCCACCCTATATGACCCTAAACTATGGTCGACATAATCACATGAATGTCCTAACTAATCGCATCATATGCTGTGTAGGAAGACATCACTTAGCTACCGTACACTACGCCTCAACTAAAGTCGACATACGCAGCACGAATACTAAGTACTCTACTTCCTAAAATGACGGAGGGCTACGACAGGTTTTTACAGTACTTTGAAAATCTGGACCGTTTTTCTACAGTAGACTATAAAAACCCTGAGTCGATTTTTGAAGTATGATTTATTACTTTTACAGTACTTTGAAAATCGACAGCAAGCATGAATTTCGGGTTCATTTCGGGACTTTTTCTCCGATCGAATTTCTAGCTACTATGCTAACATGTTAGATAGAGTTTAACTAGGCTCTGATACCACTGTAAGTCCATGCTACCTCTCCCGGTACTTTCGGGCATGCAGAATTTGGTGAAAAACAATTTTCTAGAGGCGGTAACATGGACTCAAAACCGGATCTTTGTTAAACATCTAACTAACAACCTAACTAGGAGTTGTAAACTACTCGGTTAGGGGGTTATACCTTTCTTTCTTGAACTCCTTCGTCTTCAAGCCTCGATGGTTGTCCGGATCGGCTTCACCCCGTCGTCTCCTTGCGCCGAAGATCGATCCACCTGAAAGCTTCTACCTTTAGCTTCTTCTTCGAGCTTTGAAGAAACTAGTTCACTCAGTTTGCTAAACCTTGTGAACTAGAGTGAGTAGAGGAGAGTGTGTTGGGATTTTTCTCTATGGTTCTTGGTTCTCAACACATGAGACAAGTGAACCATAGACTAAAGAGAGGGAGAGCAAGAGGAAGAAGATGAGAGCTCAAGAACACAAGAGAGAGAAAGGAAATGAAAGAAATGAGAAAGACTTTTCTCTCTTGGCTCTCATAATCCAAAACCATCATAACCCATAATAGCAATCAAGTATTAGTGATGGTTTAAGCTACAATAGCCATATCATTTCATGCACTCATTTTGCACAAGAGAACAAGCAAGCAAAAGTCTTTGCCATGAAATGATAGCCATTGTCATCATGATGGTCAACTAGTCCAACCTAGTCAACCGGTCAACAAAGTCAACAAGTCAACAAAGTCAACCCCTCAACAACCATCTCACTATAATACTTAATTAATATTATTGTTAATTACATATCATATTCTCATTAGGGTTGAGCAAAAAGTCAATAGTCAACAGTCAACGGTCAACAACCCTAATGAGAATCCTCTGCCTCTGTCTCTCCGTCAACTGTGCATACACACCCGTATCCGCGTTCCGAGGAACACGAACACATACTGGATAAAACCAATCCCAAAACGTACACTAGGATCTGGCTTAAACCAAAGCCCGCTAGTGTTAACTGTCCGGACACTGTACGTGCGTAAGTGCACAGATGTGACCGAACCCTGTCGCAAAACCATGCGACCTGTCGCAAAACCATGCGACCTCTACTCTTTTGCCTAAAGGCGAATAGCTTTCTGTGTGGGACTCTAAAGACTCGACACTACGCTGGCAATGGGTTTAACCACAGACCGCAAGCGGCACTAGCTGTGCGTAACGGTCCCCAGGTAGATGCCGACAAGAAGACTGACGAAGTGAAACTCATCTGAATTCCTACTGAGCCTGAATGTGACAGTCTCCGTACAGTCCGGTCTGTTCGTCTGATACATCGCATGGCGGGCCTAGGGGGCGGTAAACGTCAGTCCCTTAATAGCGGTACAAGTCGTGTCGGAGTGAAGCCCAAAACACCCTGAGATAACACTGGAAGCCTACCAGTATATCTCGCTTGCCCTGGCCAGGGACTACTCGTTTAATGGCTCTCCTAGACACAGCGCGATGTCAACCCCCAATACCGGGAGAGACAAATCCTGTCTAACCGTCACTGCCTCCAAGTGCTTCAGGACTGCACCCAAAAACTACCTGTTTGCACGACTCCTTTGAGCCGTGGTAGGGTAGTAATCAAAGTGCAGTGGGAACACACTCGAGGCGAAGTGACAGTATCAAGTCAGCGGACTAAGCTGTACTCATGTCACCTAGGAACTGATAACTAACGATAGGTATAATACCAACCGGTCAGTTCTCGATGAGTCCTGTCCAGTGTACTCGTAACCTAACGAGCATCCACATACTATCTCCAGTACGACGTACTAACGGCTGTGGGACAGACCGTCTCTCATACTGGGATGAGAAGCGCATGCGCTAGTCTACTCCGGAGTATCGATGCCCTGTCTCGATAGTCCTGCGACCAGGGACCTGCATAAGGATGTGCTTATAGATTACCCAGCCCCCACTAGTGTGACTGCCATCACAACGCTGGTAATCAAGCAAAGATCCTAAGGGCTCCACTAATGTGTATAGGTGATATACTAAAATAAACACAAGTACACATTGAAGTAGAAACAAACCAAGTAGCATACTACTATTTTGAGCAAGATTGTATATACAAGGTGAATATCCCAAGCTTCCATTAAGTAATATACAAACTAGTATGATACAGTAATGGCCTCTATGGCATATACACTAACAATCTCCCACTTGCACTAAGGCCATGTACTGACGTATCGAAGACCTATCATCTCGATCAGCCGCTCGAACTGAGTCTGGGGCAAGGCCTTGGTGAATGGATCTGCAGTGTTATCTTCTGAAGCAACCCTCCGAACCTCGATCTCCTGGCGATCCACGATCTCCCTGATCAGGTGATACCGCCTCAAGATGTGTCTGGATCTCTGATGGGACCTGGGTTCCTTCGCTAAAGCTATAGCCCCGTTGTTGTCACAATACAGAGGTATTGGATCAACAATGGACGGAACCACCTGATGTTCTTTCAAGAACTTTCTCATCCAGACAGCTTCTTTTGCAGCATCAGATGCAGCGATGTATTCCGCTTCCATCGTCGAGTCTGCAACGGTTTCCTGTTTGGAACTCTTCCAACACACCGCCCCTCCATTGAGGGTAAAGACAAAACCCGACATGGACTTGGAATCATCCTTGTCACTCTGGAAGCTGGAGTCAGCAAAGCCTCGATCTGGAGGTCTTTTCCGCCATACACCAAGAACATCTCCTTAGTCCTTCTCAGGTACTTGAGAATGTTCTTTACCGCTATCCAGTGTTTCTCCCCAGGGTTTGACTGATACCGGCTTACCACACTCAGTTCATAAGCTACATCCGGTCTGGTACACAACATCGCATACATTATAGAGCCTACCGCAGAAGCGTAGGGTATAATAGACATGCGATCCCTCTCCAAATCAGTCTTGGGAGACATCTCTTTAGAGAGGGTGATCCCGTGACAAGCCGGTAGGTTACCGCGCTTGGAATCTTCCATACTGAATCTTTTCAGTATGGTGTCGATGTACCTGGACTGTGAAAGTCCTAATATCCTCTTGGATCTATCACGATGGATCCGGATCCCTAGGATGTATGAGGCATCACCCAGGTCTTTCATGGAGAACCTGTGTGACAAGAACCCCTTGACAGATTGTAGCATAGGAATGTCATTTCCTATTAAGAGAATGTCATCCACGTATAAAACGAGGAATACTACAGTTCTCGCTACAAATCTACTATAGATGCATGGTTCATCTGGATTTTTGATAAAGCCAAATTCCTTGACTGTCTCATCAAAGAAGATGTTCCAACTCCGCGATGCCTGCTTTAGTCCATAGATGGACTTAAGCAACTTGCACACCTTTCCGCTGCTCCCACTCTGAATGAAACCCTCTGACTGGTCCATATAGACACACTCCTCTAAATTTCCATTTAGAAAAGCGGTCTTTACGTCCATCTGCCAAATCTCATAATCGTGGAAGGCAGCAATGGCAAGAAGGATCCGAATGGATTTCAGCATAGCTACTGGAGAAAAGGTCTCGTCATAGTCCAAACCAGGTCTTTGACGAAATCCCTTTGCAACCAGTCTAGCTTTATAGGTCTCAACCTGTCCATCTACACCAATCTTCCTTTTGAAGATCCACTTGCATCCTACGGGTTTCTCCCCATCTGGAGCAATGTCCAACGTCCATACTTTGTTGGTGTACATGGACTCCATTTCGGTCCGCATTGCATCCAGCCATTTTACCGAGTCAACGCTCTGAACGGCCTGCTGGAAGCTAGTAGGCTCATCATAATCCATGATGCAATCCTCTCTATCCCCGTCTATAAGAAAACCATAGTATCTCTCGGGCGGATGAGACTGCCTACTACTTCTGCGGAGCGGCGCAGGAATGTCCTGTTCTTTTGAACCCTCTGGTTCCACTAAGCTTTTAGTAATAGTCTGTGGTTCTGGAATTTCTTCCAGTTCTACTGCGCTCCCACTAATTTCCTTTTCTAAGAACTGGTTTTCTAGAAAGTGGGCATGACGAGAAACAAAAACCTTTTGTTCCTCTTCGCAGTAGAAGAAATATCCCTTGGAGTTCTTTGGATATCCCACAAACTTGCACTGTACTGAGCGTGCCTCGAGTTTGTTCGCATGCTGCTTTTTAACAAAAGCTGGACTTCCCCATGTCTTAATATGATTAAGATAGGGTCTCTTCCCACATCACATCTCATATGGTATAGTAGGCACAGTCTTAGTTGGAACTCGGTTCAAAAGGTATGCAGCTGATTCTAGTGCATACCCCCAGAATGATCGCGGTAACTCAGCGTTACTCATCATGGACCGTACCATATCCAATAGGGTTCGATTCCGTCTCTCCGATACACCGTTATGTTGCGGAGTGAATGGAGGAGTAAGCTGAGAGAGAATTCCGTTCTCTTTTAAATAGTCCAGGAACTCGGCACTCAAGTATTTACCATCTCGATCCGATCTTAGAATCTTGATACTTTTGCCGGTTTGTTTTTCTACTTCATTCTTATATTCCTGGAATTTTCCAAAGGCTTCGGACTTATGTTTCATTAAGAAGACATAACCGTACCTTGAAAAGTCATCCGTAAAAGTAATGAAGTAAGAATAACCGCTTCGCGCATGTGTAGACATTGGACCGCACACGTCGCTGTGTACGAGTCCCAAGAGCTCGCTCGCTCTTACTCCGTGTCCAGTGAACGGAGTCTTTGTCATCTTTCCTTTGAGACAGGATTGACAAGTGGCATACGATTGATATTCGAACGGATTCAAATATCCTTCTGTATGTAACTTCGTCAACCTTCTCTCATTGATGTGACCCAGTCTACAATGCCATAAGAAAGTCTGATTTATTTCCGGAGACTTTCTTTTGTGTGTATTTGTCACGACCCGAAAGAACGGAACATGACCGGCACTTAAACTACGAACGTCTCGAGGCGTACGTAATCTAAGTAAACCGAAAACCCAGAAATCCAAACCAAGAAAAGTAGTAGAGTGCAGGAAAAACCAACTTAAAGCAAGTAGTTTCAAAAGCATAAGCCGAATTATGCGGTTTTTAAAACATCAAAAATTTACTGAAAATTTCGGCAGAGTCTCCTTTGTAAATACTGGCCCCCAAACGGGATACAACATGAATAGTATACGAAATCAAGAAAAAGGCATCCCCAAGCGGGAGCTAGCTCTTCGTCAATCGACGGTCACAACCACACAAGCAATATAATATACAACGCCAACGGCGAGGATCAAAACTCAAACGGAAACTCAAAACCACCAGAAACATAACGAGCGACTCTAAGGTCGAAAGAATAACAACACTGGTCTCTATCTCAAAAATACATGTTTGGTTGATGGAACTTCTAGATACAACAGAATAATGATATAAAAGATATATAATGGGGGTATGATACAAGTAAACCCACCTACTAGCAAATCACCCGAATGAAACTATGCCCGCAAAGCCGTAAGGAACCTGTACGGCAACCTGCAAGAAACTGGGGCACAACGGGGGTGAGTTGCCAACTCGTGAATAGAAAAACATCTACGCATAGAAATCGCATAAATAACGCAACCTAGGTCAATGATCATAATATATCCTCAAAAATATGTATAACATGCAGCCTATAACAATGGCTAGGGTAATATCTAACCGAGTGTAAACTCATGTGCCCGTGTCAGTGCCTCAGGTAGCAATATATCATATGAATGAGGTATGAATGCATGAAAACAGAATACATGTAAATGAAGAAACTGTTTTCACAAATTAGTGAGATTTCCTTCGTATTTTTAAACTGAGGTATCATAAATGAAATCAGTATCAACAGTTTCTAGCATCGACATAAAACATAAGTCTCACTGTCTCGAAATATCAATGTCTCAATCTCAATATCTAGAGCGCCGTCAGTCCAGACCGGCCCCTACCATCCATCTCAAGACCACGACGGTATCCTCCGGATATCCGACGCGTCGGGTAATATCACCGGTCGGTAGTGCTCCCCTGCCGGGCTCAACGTCAACACCACATTCCTCTTGCCCCGGGGTACCGTACCGGGCCCACCATGTACCCGAAACGGTTCCTCCACTCCTCGAATCGGGTCTCGAAATCCATCAGCAAACTCATGGTGGACGACTCATACATCATGGGAAAACCGCACTTTTTATTTTAAAGAGAGAAGGTTTATTTATGTTTTTGCGGTTTTCCTCCAAATCCAGAAAATCTCATGGAAATCCGAATCCAAAACCTCAATAACACGTAAAATAGTGAATATATGCGTGAGAATCCATGAATGCGGCATAACAATGAATAACAGTATGCATGAAGTAGCAGGTAATAACTACAATGTCTAAACTATTAGCTAACAGGTTATGTCAAGCAATAATATTTTCTAAGGTGTATGTGACATGGCAATTACCGATGAAGATGTGTGTGAGCCGGCAAGTAAGTGTACGTGGTACATACGCATCATCGGTAATGGTGCTGTTGTCCTAACAGCATGATATCAATAATGGAGTATGAAACATAATATAAACATGCGATGCGAAGCGAACCACAATAAGGAGCGGGAGCTGAATACTAGACGCGACTATAACTAATCTGCATTAATCTAATATAAGTCCTACAAATGGTGCCTTTTGAAATAACACGAATCATAGGGTTTTGGAAATAGGGGCCACGGTGTTTTTATGAAAAGATACGTCTTTTGAAATATCCGTAGGATCCCTTGGCTGTCTTTTAAAATACCCACGATTCGTTAGTTTTGAAATAGGTAGGAGTCTAATCTAATCTAACAACTACACTAAACTATACGGCTGAACTAACAAACTGAACTACAGGTAAGGAAACCGCCTATCATCTGAGTCGATACATATACATACCTGTATATGTATAGTCGGTGATCCCGCCTCAATAATATCATATCCGATACCATATCTATAATCAGGCATCCCAAGTCAAGAGTGCGGATCAATCATCAATATAGCTCGTACGTAAATCCGTCGTACGGCATCCCAATCTGGGTACGGGTCAATATCACATTCATCATACTATTCACCTGGTATCCTCTTTATCAAATATCATGATCGGGGTACTGATCTACGTCTAGTACCATACTGATACCGCCTACGTATGCATAGACGTGTGTGAAACACTACGTCAAGGACCCGCTACAACGTCATGTCGTATCTAAGATACGAACCCTGCTATATCACCGATCTCACGGCCTCAAATCAAGTCTCATCGACTCAGCTCAATCCCAAGTATCATCCTTAATCCGTATGTGAACACATAGTCCCATACCCATGTGAACACATAACCATAAAGAATCCCATGAGCACATATCAATAGGAAAGTATGCAAGTATGTATGTGTGTATGTGTAGTGCAACACTACCCTAGGGTTCGCAACACTAAAAATAATCCAACACACAATATCCATCCTAAGCATCGTTATTAATCCCAAATATCATATAATAATTGTTGGTGTGTATACGCATCCGTATACACCACCACGGACTGCGGGGGTGCTATACGCCATCCACCCGACTTCTCCCCGTAGATATAAATCTACTCACCTGGTCCTTGCTAGCCGGTGCCGACGTCGCCACGCGCTTGCTTGTCGTCTCGAAGTCCACATGGGGGTACCTACATATCATAACGTACCATATCGCATTAAAACTAAATTCGAAATCGAAACGGCATACGAAAATCAAATCGGCACGCGTATCACGCATAGGTCCAAACCTATCGCCCACGCATGCAAGAATAGTCAAACCAACCCTCGATGTCGATGTACGAACGTCAAACCATCGAGAAAATCCAATCATACTCATTTGCACATTCACGAACACTAATTTTAATATAAACTAGGTTAAAACTCACAGAAACGCCAATTTCACTTAAAAAGTCATTTTTCCGAAAATCTAGCAAGCACAATTCGCCGTTTTTGTACAAAACACGATGTTTAAATGAATGTAGCGGCCAATATATTTATTAAATATCTTAAATAAGTCGTATAAACAATTTCCGGAATTTAATCTCATTAAATTCCAAAAATCCTAATATTCTAGTTTACAAAAATACCCTTTTTAACAATTTCAAAGCAAAAATGCACAAACTACAATCTAGCTTAGAATTGCATGATCCAAAGCATTAAACCACACTTAATAAAGTTAATGAATCCAAGAAAAACCTAATCACATTTTTAATCCCAAGAATTTAACAAATTTCAAAAACCTAGTAAGCAAATTAGCAAAATAACAAATTTTTAAGCTAGCCATTAGCACTAGCTACTAAACTTGTATTAACATGACAACAAAGCCTAATTATAACACACAACCATACACCAATTTTATAAACCCTAACTTGCATTCAATTTCACAACTTGAATTCCAAAACTTGCAATTAAACTCACATATCCAAATAACACTTAATTAAATTAGCTTAAGAAATTAGTAACAATTTAAGCAACAAAAAGTTTTAGAATTATACCCAAAAATATATGAAGATCCACAAGCATCCATGGCCTCCCAAAATGCTCTCTTTTCACAAGGATCCATGCAATACGGGCTAAGCTAAAATGGGTAGGAGTCGGATTTGGATTTTGGGATTTTTTTTGATGGATTTAGAAGCAATTTTTCATGAAGTTTTGAAGAGAAAAGAGAGGGGAAAATGGAGGGGGGGCTGCTGTTGTGGAATGAAGGGAATTTTGGCCAGAAATGGGAGTGAGGAGAGAGAGGGAGGTAGAGAAAATGGGGGGGACAAAGTCAAGGTCAAGCAAAGTCAAAAGTCTAACTACTTTATCCATTTTCTATTCTTTTCTTTCATTTCTTTTCCTTTGAAATCAAGTGGGGAAAAAATATGGTGGGTGCTGAATTCAGCCATGGGGAGGAGTAAGTGGGGGTGTGTGGGTGTGGGTACGGGTGTGGGGTGATGAAAAATGATAAATACAATACCCCAAACATCTATTTACGCCAAAAAAAAGCATTTTTTCTTCAATAATTTCTAAACCGTTTTGGCAAATGATTTCGTTCCAAAAACCACATGATAAAATTTTATTTAATGTTTTATGATGCACAAAATTTGTTTCAACTCATTCCAATTTGTAATTTTCCCTAATAAAATGTATTAGTGACGGCTTAAAATAATAATAAAATAATATTTTTTTCAGAAAATTTGAAATTTCACCAACGGCTCAATAAACACCAATAATAGCAATTACATTGCTAGAATATGTATATTTAATTTTTATAATAAGATATTTGTATTTTGACTTTTTACAGAAAACCCCCTTATTTTACCGATTTTTTCGAAATTTCACCGAAACGATTTTCAAAACGCTACAGTATTCTGGACATTGAAAATCTGTGGTTGGTTTAATACGTATATACCATTGCTCAATGTACCTGACCCAATCAGAACTTGATTAAGGTGAATGTTTACAACATTGCTTACAAACGCAAATTCATAACCTTCTTTAGAAACCAAAGATACAGAAATAATATTACAAGTTGCGTTGGGTACAAAAAAGTGTTAGTTATATGTATGCCCTAGAGGCCATTACTATACATAGGATGTATATTGTAGTGGATGCTTGGACATATATAGGGAGGACTTTCTTGCTCGACATGATAGTATGCTATCTGGTTGCACTTTACCTTAACGTGTACTTGATTGTCTCTCAGTTACATGTTGGTAAAGCCCTTAGGATATGTACTTGACTACCTGGACTATGATGCGGATCATACTAATAGGGACATGGTAGTCCATAAGTACATCCTTCAAGGTCCCTAGTCGTGGATGTATCGAGATGGGGCATCAATATACCAGTGTAGACTAGCGTATACCTTCTCGACCCATACAGATGGGCGATGGATGATCCCATATCCATTGGTGTTTGACATCAGAGATGATATACGGGTACTCAGTGGAGACTGGGTACACTGGACGGACTCGCCGAGAACTCCCAGATGGTATTATACCTTACGTCAGATGGCAGTTCTCTGGTGACACTGGTACAGAGTAGTGTGTTGACCCGAGATCGTCATAGAGTCTTGTGTGGTTCCCACTGTGCTTTGATTTCCACCTTACCACATCCAAGAGGGCGTGCAAAACGGTGGCTTTTGGGTACAGTCCCGAATCACATGGAGGCAATGAGCGATAGGAGGGGATTCGTCTCTCCCGGTATAGGGAGTTGATGTTACGCTGTGTTCGATTGGCTATAACCGGAAATCCCTGGCCAGGGTTACTGAGATTTACTGGTAAGTGTTACCAGTAGTTTCTCGAATTGTTATAGACCTCATATTGACACGACTTATCGAGCTATTGGGGTCTGACGTTTACCACCCCTAGGCAAGATATGCGACATATCAGACGAACAGACCGGACTGTACGGTAAGTGTTACTGGTTGGATTCACAGGAGTATGAGCGGGCTTGCTCGTCGATCTTCTGATCGCTCAATACCCGGGTGGCCGTTACGTTTAGCAGACCGCTTGCGGCTTGTGGGTGTTTGATATGATCATCACCTGCTGCCGGCGTATTGACGAGTCTTTAGAGTCCTACACAGAGGTTTCCTGGCTCAAGCGAAACGAAATAGGAGCGTATATGAGATATGTGCAGGACCGAGAATAATGCATGTATGTGATACCGTATTTCATTCTCGCGATGAATGTATCGAAAGGTTGTATGCGATATAACCTAGTTATCGAATCAAGGATTGATTCGGTAAGCCGATACATAGGATACTAGTCGGTTGTATGCGATATGACCGGATCGTTAAATCAAGTGTTGATTTAATGATTTAATGTATAATTATATATTTGATATATTACTTTGCATTAACTAGTATTGGTTCACTTTAAATGGATTTTCTCACTTGAAGTTCACAAGTTGTATATGTGATATACTTTTGTGCACTTGATTGTATCATGTTTGATGATACATGCTTACTTGAGTTTGTGTAAAGATTAAACCATGGTTATATGAGTGGTTAGGGTTTTGGTTTATTTTCTTATTCATTTATTTATTTCTTTTGTTCATTTTGGCAAAAGAAAATGATAAAGAGAAAATGGTGGCTTTCTTTGTTTAATATTGAAGCTTCATGAAGCTTTGACTAAGTCACCATTTTGTCTCATGCTTAACCCTAGCCATTCCACTTAACCCTAGTTCATTCTCTACACTTGACCATGGTTGGTTTATGATAAGTATTCTTTTTATTTTCTTTTTGGGATATACTTATCATAAGATACTTCATCTTCCTCTTCTTCTTCTTCATGAAGAAACCTTGCTCCATCAATGGCAACTTGAGCAAATGAGTGAGAAATCCAATTCTAAAGTGAACCCACCTCCTATTTCTTCATCCTCTACCTCTTGCCAAGTAGTATAGGGTGTTCTCTTCACAAGTTTCATGACTTGGTGAAGTGGGAGCTTGATCTTGTGATGCCTCGATGTAGATCATCTTCGGCATCGAAGCCGACGACCAAGCCCGCCCATTTCTCCGATGAAGCCGATGCTAGAGTCCGGGATGCGATTTCGACAGCGAGGAGACTTCATTGCGGAGCTATGGAGGTGGAGAACCGGATCTACAAAGATTGTATTTCCGTTTCCTTTAGTTAAGTTGTTAACTAGTTGCTTTGTCGCCTAAAATTCTAGTTAACGATCCGTATTAGAGTTTCTCGGCACTTGTAAAATTTGAAATTGGCATGGTTGATGCCTTATGAGACCTCTTGAGAGTGCCTAGGAACCCTACAGTGGTATCAGAGCCTAGCTAGAGCCTTAGGCGATGCGTAGACGGAGTTAGAAGTCCGATCGAACCGAAACCCTAACCCAAAAATTGCTCTCTGTACTTTTTTTCAAAAACGGGGATTTTTGAGGATTAAAAATATTCAGAGAATTCAGCAGGAGATTGTAAGAGTTACTGTGAAAT
This sequence comes from Agapanthus africanus, assembly GCA_030015575.1. Classification (NCBI taxonomy): domain Eukaryota; kingdom Viridiplantae; phylum Streptophyta; class Magnoliopsida; order Asparagales; family Amaryllidaceae; genus Agapanthus; species Agapanthus africanus. The sequence goes on from CM057347.1 coordinate 300,604,416, forward strand.
TCGACAGCCTGAATCCATCAAACCGCCGCGGTTCCGCGGCACAAGCATGGCTTGTGCGGCGGTTCCGCGGCTGAAATGTCTCCTCGTTCAAAGAATTTTACACAGTAATTCTTACTTTGCAGTGCTGATCTTTCTGGGAATTTTTAATATTTTTTCAAGAGTTGAATTTTCTGGGTTGTATTGGGGACTCGGTGTTTCGATCGGATTGTCTAATTTTGTCTGTGTGCTTTTCCGGATAATTTTTGAATATGTTAAAAAGTTCGACCGGATATAAATACCCAGCTTTTCCCCTGCCGGAAAATTTCCAAGTGTTGGATTTTTCCGTGGTTTAAAGACGTTCTAAGTAGTGCAAGTAACGCGATGGACCCTCTAGAAGACAACAAACCTTAACTCGATTATGTGACCGTCTTGAACTGCCCTTTGAACCTTAGGGTTTGGGGCAGTACGGCGTGCCACATGTGAGGCGTTGGCTTGACCCTTCTACGGCTGGACCGTTAGTACTGAGGCACGAAGTGAATGTTTTTGAACTTATTTCATGTGATAAGCTGTTTTGGGAAAACTTGGGTGTTCGTCTGTTCGATCGGAAAGTTTAACATTTTCTATTTATCTGGAATGTGATACAATAATTGGAATTCACAAGTAGTTATGTGATAACTGAATGAATGTTATAAACACAGCACTTTAGTCTCACTTGATCGGTTGCCACGGAATTTTGATGTGATCAAAAGTCCGTCGCAATCACGTAGCGTACGCGGATACTCGCCGGGTAAACTTAATAGACAGCCTCACTCCATAGCCCCGACCAAGTGACTGTAGGAGAACCCCGTCGCCGAAAGCGTCCGTTTGGGTGCTCGCGGTAGCGGTGTTCCACCTTGGTGCACTTCGTCGACGGTATCAGGGGTGCGGCCGCCTACTAAAGTTTGCGACGAGCATTCGATCAGAATGTCGGGAATCCTGTTGAATTGCCCGACTTGATATTGAAAAGAGTTTTCGATAATGAGACTAAAATGCGGGGTTTATAATTGTTAGGCATGCGATGTCTAAGGAATTCATTTGATTAGGCATGCGATGTCTAAAGAGATTGCGGATTCCAACTATTGTAGTTTTACACTTTCTTTTCTGTGACCGTAAGTGTAATATGTGATATCGCCGGTTTCGTTGCTATATGTCAACGACAATTGGGATGCGCATATTTACTTACGTTGATGACATATAATGTTATGTGTTGCTGGATATGTTATATTGGATCGTCGTGTTTGAATAGCCGGGGGTTTTTATGTGAGATGAGTGTTTTTCATTTTCATTCATGTAAAAAACTTGTATGTAATATTCTTTTATTGGGGCACTTCCAGGTTGCGGAAGATGTCACCCTTTGTATATTATTTACTTTTCCGCACTAGGATAGACCCAAGGAGGAGGGCACAAGTAACCAGGTTCTGGAGTCCAGTGGGAGACCAACTCGAGGAGTCGAGTCCGGGTCTCCTAACTCTAGAATTGGTAGGGTTGCTTGCCGCTCTCGTAGGGGTCTAGGGGTGTAGGTTTGGCTATTCATCGCGACCGTGGAATCCGTGTTTTATACTGGCTCGTATTGAAAACACGGAAGTCCTAGTATATCCAATATTTCATATGATTCTTCTGCTGCGATATCTGTGATGTGATCATGTGATATGTTCTGTGATGGATACTTTATATAGTATATATGATATATTATATAGACGTTACTTATGTTTTACACCCGCGCTAGCCCTGCCCCGCTCTGTCGTTAGTTACCTAACCTAACGGTGCACGAGGGGACATCGAGGCGAATGCGGATGGCATAAGTGTACGTCGTATTTATCTGTGATGTTTAGGTGCTTAAATGATGGGACTTCATTAATATGATTAATGAAAGAAAAGAAACCTAAGATGTTGTAGAATCGAATTTCAAAAATAAAACAGGTAGCTACAGTTCTTGCTTTGCACAGCGGTATATATGATATATCCTGCACCTTATTCGATGAGGAAAGGACCGAGATACCTTCACCAGGAGTGACTCCTTTAGCAATAACTGGCAGATGCTACACACTCGGTTTGTCTTTTGATTGCTTTTAAGAGTTTTTGCTTTGCACAGTGATATATGTGATATATCCCGCACCTCATTCGACGAGGAAAGGGCTGACGATCCCTTCACCGGGAGTGACCCCTTTAGCAAAACTAGAAAAGCCTCAAAAACACTCCATTTTAAAATCATTCGATTCTACAACGATATAAAGTTCATTACGCAAAAGGTTTTCTTAAAAACCTGTCGTAGCCCTCCGTCATTTCAGATAAGTCCTAGTTAGTATTCGTGCTGCGTTTGTTGACTCGGTCAAGACGTAGTGTGCGGTAGCTGATTAGTGCTTATCTGCAAAGCATATGATGCGATTGGATTAGGGTAATCGTGCGGCCATGTTGACTCAGTCAAGGGTCGTGCGGGTGGGTTTAATTCAATCGAGAAATGACGGGTTGAACTTTACTTGCGGTCTATGGTTTGTTGACTCAGTCAAGGTCATAGATCGCTTGGGGCAAAATATTATCGGGAATTTCAAGTGTTGAAATTTGCAATGAGATTGCATACCTTCTATGAGATAGTTGGATCCAGATACCCGATGCGAGTAATTGTTACTCCTGGGAGAGTTTTACACATTGCAATTAGCCGATCAAGTAGGTGTCTAGAAAGGTGTCAACGGGGTTACGCCTCTGGGAAAACGAGGTTTACATTAATTAGGTTCGTGCGAAAGCACGGGGGACCTCCCTCAAAGTACCGACACTGGCCTGGCTGAAAGATTGGCGAACTTGTAGTGTGTAATTAATCCCGGCTAGTCTTTCCTTTTAGGGTTTGAAGGAAGATTTGATAAAAACAGTGGGAGCCATCCTGATTAGATAAAATAATAACCAATCTGATCTTGCAAGAGCGCACGCTGAGTGTTTTCTTCTTTCTCTCTCCAGGTAGCGACCATATCACGCCTTAATCAAGATAATAATACGGAATATTGACCGAACCCGCTTGTTATACTGAGCTGGGGAACGTTGGTCCCGCTCCAACTTATAATTGTTATAAGACAGAGCAGGAAATTAGGGATTACCAGAATTCCCGTGCCGCCCAAACGAAGAGAGTGCATGCTGATGCATCATCTTCGGGTGTGTTCATTATACAGAACTGTTTCTCAGTATTCTTTACGTCCTGGGTATGTGATACCAGATCAGGATCCCGCATATGTAATCTGTTACATAGGGCTACAGAGAGGTAGAGAACTGAGAACGGGTGGTAAGTTTCATGAGGCAGAAAACGGGGCAAGTGTTGCAGCCAAGTCTGTTGGTCACTGTCACCCTGTATTACCAATACATTGATTCTGAACGAATGTTATTAGATACCGAACCTGATATACAAAATCATATCTATCTCTTTATTAGTAAAGAAATGATAAAATTTTGTATTGTTGGATAATGTTTTGAACATTTCCTATATCAAAAGTTGATCAGTTCAGGCACGTTATCTAAAAGCATTGATGTTCTAAATCAAACTACAGTTCTTAGTATACAGAACACACACGAGAGGAAGAGTTCAGAACTGAACGAATCCTTCTTGAGGTATTGTAGACTAGGTCATATCAATGTGACCCGACTAGCTGAAGTTACATGTAGATGCACATTTAAATCTGATTGAATCTACATCTTGTGAAACTTGCCAGTCATGTCACAAAGATATAATGACTCCAGCTCTGTTTATTGGAAACAGAGAAAGAGTTAGTGAACTCTTGGGACTGATACATGATGATGTATGTAAGGTCCCCAGTCTACACATGCCAGGACTGGTTCTTTGTGTTAGTTATATGTATGCCCTAGAGGCCATTACTGTACATAGGATGTATATTGTAGTGGATGCTGGGACATATATAGGGAGGACTTTCTTGCTCGACATGATAGTATGCTATCTGGTTACCCTTTACCTTAACGTGTATGCTGATTGTCTCTCTGTTACATGTTGGTAAAGCCCTTAGGATGTGTGCTTGACTACCTAGACTATGATGCGGATCATACTAGTGGGGATATGGTAGTCCATAAGTACATCCTTCAAAGTCCCTAGTCGTGGGTGTATCGAGATGGGGCATCGATATACCAGAGTAGACTAGCGTATACCTTCTCGACCCATACAGATGGGCGATGGATGATCCCATATCCATTGGTGTTTGACATCAGAGATGATATACGGGTGCTCAGTAGAGACTGGGTACACTGGACGGACTCGCCGAGAACTCCCAGATGGTATTATACCTCACGTCAGATGGCAGTTCTCTGGTGACACTGGTACAGAGTAGTCTGTTGACCCGAGATCGTCATAGAGTCTCGTGTGGTTCCCACTGTGCTTTGATTTCCATCTTACCACGTCCAAGAGGGCGTGCAAAACGGTGGTTTTTGGGTACAGTCCCGAGTCACATGGAGGCAATGAGCGATAGGAGGGGATTCGTCTCTCCCGGTATAGGGGGTTGATGTTGTGCAGTGTTCGATTGGCTATAACAGGAAATCCCTGGCCAGGGTTGCTGAGATTTACTGGTAAGTGTTACCAGTAGTTTCTCGAATTGTTATAGACCTCATATCGACACGACTTATTGAGCTATTGGGGTCTGACGTTTACCAACCCTAGGCGAGATATGCGACATATCAGACGATCAGACCGGACTGTACGGTAGTGTTACTGGTTGGATTCACTGGAGTGTGATCGGGCTTGCTCGTCGATCTTCAGATCGCTCAATACCCGGGTGGCCGTTACGTTTAGCAGACCGCTTGCGGCTTGTGGATGCTTGATATGATCATCATCTGCTGCCAGCGTATTGACGAGTCTTTAGAGTCCTACACAGAGGTTTCCTGGCTCAAGCGAAACGAAACAGGAGCGCATATGAGATATGTGCGGGACCGAGAATGATACCAGTATGTGATACTGTATTTGATTCTCGCGATGTGACATTGATCGGTTATATGCGATATAGCCGGGTTATCGGATCAAGTGTTGATTCGATAAGTTGTTACTAATGATGCTAGTCGGTTATATGCGATATGACCGGATCGTTAAATCAAGTGTTGATTTAATGATTTAATGCATAGTTATATATTTGATATATTACTTTGCATTAACTAGTATCGGTTCACTTTAAATGGATTTTCTCACTCGGATGTGCGCATTGTATATGCGATATATTTTTGTGCACTTGTTTGTATCATGTTTGATGATACATGTTTACTTGGTTAAGTGTAAAGAATTAAACCATGGTTAAACTTATGATTAGGGTTTTATTTCCTTTTCTCTTTTCCTTTATCTATTTATTCATTTTGGAAATAGATGGAAAAAGGAGAAAAAGGATGGTGGCTTTTTTTGTTGTTTAGTTGAAGCTTCATGAAGCTTTGATCAAGTCAACCATTCTTATCTCATCCTTAACCCTAACCATTCCCACTAACCATGATTCATTCTCTACACTTGACTATAGTTAATGTTATGATAAGAATGGATTATTCTTTTCTTTTTTAATTAACTTATCATATATTTCTTTCTTCTTCTTCTTCATGAGCAAGGAAGAAAAAGCTTTCTTCATCAATGGTGATTGATGATAAAGAGTGAGAAATCCAAATCTAAAGTCTACCCACCTCCTATTTCTTCATCCTCTACCTCTTGCCAAGTAGTAGAGTGTGTTTTCTTCACAAGTTTCATCACTTGGTGAAGTGAGAGCTTGATCTTGCGATGCTTCGACGTAGATCATCTTCGGCATGGACATCGATGACCTAGCCCGTCCATTCTCCGATGAAGCCAACGCTAGAGCCCGGGATCCGTCTTGGACAGCGAGGAGACTTCATTGCGGAGCCGTGGAGGTGGAGCACCGGATCTACAAAGGTTGTATATCCGTATTCTCATAGTTAAGTGTTAACTAGTTAGCTTTTTCGCCTAGTTTTCTAGCAAACGATCCGTTCTAGGGTCTCTCGGCACCCGTTAATTTTTATATTGGCATGGTTGATGCCTTGTGAGACCTCATTAGGGTGCCTAGGAACCCTACAGTAGTATCAGAGCCTAGCTAGAGCCTTAGGCGAAGTCCAGACAGAATTTGAAACCCGAACGAACCCGAAACCCACACCCGAGAATGCTCTCTGGACATTTTTGAAATATCTGGATTTTTGTGAATTAAAAATTGCTAAAAAATTCAGCAGGGAATTTCATGAGTTACTGTGAAGCACGTGATGGTAACTCGACTACATAGGCGCGGAACCGCGGCCCCACCATGGGATTCGCGGCGGTTCCGCTGCCACTGTGTTGAGTTACACCACGTGGCGTGCACAGTAATTCATGTCTTGTAGTGCTGAGTCTTCTGGAAATTTTTAGAATTTACTCTACAGTTGAGTTTTCTGGGGTAGTGTTGGGACTTCGTATGTTCGATCGGATTGTCAAACTTCGTCTATTTGGCTTTCCGGATAATTTTAGAATATGTTAAAAAGTTCGACCAGATATAAATACCCAATTTTTCCCCTGCCGGGAAATTTCCAAGTGTTGGATTTTTCCGAAGTTTAACGACGTTCTAAGTAGTGCAAGTAACGCGATGGTCCCTCTAGAAGACAACAAATCTTAACTCAATTATGTGACCGTCTTGAACTGCCCTTTGAACCTTCGGGTTAGGGGCAGTACGGCGTGCCACATGTGAGGCGTTGGCTTGACCCTTCTACGGCTGGACCGTTGGTACTGAGGCACGAACTGAATGTTGTTAGACTCATATTTCATGTGTTGAGCTGTATCGGGAAAACTTGGGTGTTCGATTGTTCGATCGGAAAGTTTAACATTTTCTATTTATTCGGAATGTGATACAATAATTGGAATTCACAAATAGTTATGAGATAACTGAATGAATGTTATAAACATAGCACTTTAGTCTCACTTGATCGGTTGCCACGGAATTTTAATGTGATCAAAAGTCCGTCGCAATCACGTAGCGTACGCGGATACTCGCCGGGTAAACTTAATAGACAGCCTCACTCCATAGCCCCGACCAAGTGACTGTAGGAGAACCCCGTCGCCGAAAGCATCCGTTCGGGTGCTCACGGTAGCGGTGTTCCGCCTTGGTGCACTTCGTCGACGGTTTCGGGGGTGCGGCCGTCTACTGAAGTTTGCGACGAGCATTTGATTAGGATGTCGGGAATCTTGTTGAATTGCCCGACTTGATATTGAAAAGTGTTTTCGATAATGAGACTAAAATGCGGGGTTTATAATTGTTAGGCATGCGATGTCTAAGTAATTCATTTGATTAGGCATGTGATGTCTAAAGTGGTTGCGGATTCCAACTGTTGTAGTTTTACACTTTCTTTTCTGTGACCGTAAGTGTAATATGTGATATCGCCGGTTTCGTTGCTATATGTCAACGAAAATTGGGATACGCATGTTTACTTACGTTGATGACATGTGATGTAATGTGTTGCTGGATATGTTATATTGGATCGTCGTGTTTGAATAGCCGGGAGTTTTTATGTGAGATGAGTGTTTTTCATGTTCATTCATGTAAAAACTTGTATGTAATATTCTTTTATTGGGGCGCTTCCAGGTTGCGGAAGTTGTCACCGTTTGTATATTATTTACTTTTCCGCATTAGGATAGACCCAAGGAGGAGGGCACAAGTAACCGGGTTCTGGAGTCCAGTGGGAGACCAACTCGAGGAGTCGAGTCCGGGTCTCCTAACTCTAGAATTGGTAGGGTTGCTTGTCGCTCTCGTAGGGTTCTAGGGGTGTGGGTTTGGCTATTCATCACGACCGTGGAATCCGTGTTTTATACTGGCTCGTATTGAAAACACGGGCGTCCTAGTATATCCAATATTTCATATGTTTCTTCTGCTGCGATATCTGTGATGTGATCATGTGATGTTCTGTGATAGATACAGTATATAGTATATATATGATATATTATATAGGCGTTACTTATGTTTTACACCCGTGCTAGCCCTGCCCTGCTCTGCCGTTAGTCATCTAACCTAACGGTGCACGAGGGGACATCGAGGCGAATGCGGATGGCATAAGTGTACGTCGTATTTATCTGTAATGTTTAGGTATTTTAATGATGGGACTTCATTAATATGATTAATGAAATAAAAGAAACCTAAGATGTTGTAGAATCGAATTTCAAAATAAAACAGGTAGCTACAGTTCTTGCTTTGCACAGAGGTATATGTGATATATCCTGCACCTTATTCGATGAGGAAAGGACCGAGATCCCTTCACCGGGAGTGACTCCTTTAGCAATAACTGGCAGATGCTATACACTCGGTTTGTCTTTTGATTGCTTTTAAGAGTTTTTGCTTTGCACAGTGATATATATGATATATCCCGCACCTCATTCGACGAGGAAAGGACCGACGATCCCTTCACCGGGAGTGACTCCTTTAGCAAAACTAGAAAAGCCTCAAAAGCACTCCATTTTAAAATCATTTGATTCTACAACGATATCAAGTTCATTACGCAATAGGTTTTCAGAAAAACCTGTCGGAGCCCTCCGTCATTTCAGATAAGTACTAGTTAGTATTCGTGCTACGTTTGTTGACCTCTGTCAAGGCGTAGTGTGCGGTAGCTGATTAGTGCTTATCTGCATAAGCATATGATGTGATTGATTTTGGGTAGTCGTGCGACCTTGTTGACATCTGTCAAGGGTCGTGCGGGTGGGTTTACTTCAATCAGGAAATGACGGGTTGAACTTGACTAGCAGCCTATGGTTTGTTGACCTCTGTCAAGGTCATAGGACGCTAGGGGCAAAATATTATCGGGAATTTCAAGTGTTGAAATTTGCAATGAGATTGCATACCTTCTATGAGATAGTTGGATCCCGATACCCGCTGCGAGTAAGTGTTACTCCTGGGAGAGTTTTATACATTACAATTAGCCGATCAAGTAGGTGTCTAGAAAGGTGTTAACGAGGTTACGCCTCTGGGAAAACGAGGTTTACATTAATTAGGTTCGTGCGAAAGTACGGGGCACCTCCCTCAAAGTACCGACACTGGCCTGGCTGAAAGATTGGCGAACTTGTAGTGTGTAATTAATCCCGGCTAGTCTTTCCTTTTAGGGTTTGAAGGAAGATTTGATAAAAAGCAGTAGGAGCCATCCTGATTAGATAAAATAATAACCAATCTATTCTTGACAGAGCGCACGCTGAGTGTTTTCTTCTCTCTCTCTCCAGGTAGCGACCATATCACGCCTTAATCAAGATAATAATACGGATTATTGACCGAACCCGCTTGTTATACTGAGCTGGGGAACGTTGGTCCCGCTCCACCTTATAATTGTTATAAGACAGAGCAGGAAATTGGGGATTACCAGAATTCCCGTGCCGCCCAAACGAAGAGAGTGCATGCTGATGCATCATCTTCGGGTGTGTTCATTACAGAGAACTGTTTCTCAGTATCCTTTACATCCTGGGTATGTGATACCAGATCAGGATCCCAGATATGTAACCTGTTACATAGGGCTACAGAAAGGTAGAGAACTGAGAACAGGTGATAAGTTTCATGAGGCAGAAAACGGGGCAAGAGTTGCAGCCAAGTCTGTTGGTCACTGTCACCCTGTATTACCAATACATTGATTCTGAACGAATGTTATTAGATACCGAACCTGATATACAAAATCATATCTATCTCTTTATCAGTAAAGAAATGATAAAATTTTGTATAGATGGATAATGTTTTGAACATTTCCTATATCAAAAGTTGATCGGTTCAGGCACGTTATCTAAAAGCGTTGATGTTCTAAATCAAACTACAGTTCTTAGTATATGGAACACACATAAGAGGAAGAGTTCAGAAATGAACGGATCCTTCTTAAGGTATTGTAGACAAGATCATATCAATGTGACCCGACTAGCTAGAGTTACATAAAGGTGCATATTTAAATTAGTTTGAATTTACATCTTGTGAAACTCGCCAGTCATGTCACAAAGATAAGATGACCACAGCTCTGTTTATTGGAAACAGAGAAAGAGTTAGTAAACTCTTGGGATGATACATGTTGATGTATGCAGGTCCCCTGTCTACACATGCCAGGACCGGTTCTTTGTACTTCATTACATTCTCTGATGATCTTTCGAGATTCAGACCTATGTTCCTGTTGAAACACAAGTCCGAACCTTTTGAGATATTCACAGAATATAAGTTAGAAGTAAAGAACCAAAATACGGGTAAAAGTATTATGTCCTTTGATGTGATCAAGGAGGAGAATACTTGAGCACGGAAATACTGGACTATTCTAAAGGAGAATGAGATTCTCTCTCAGCATTACTCCTCCGTATACACCATAGCACGATGGTATATCGGGGCGGAGCAATCACACCCTATATGATAAAGTGTGCTCTATGATGAGTACTACTGAGAAACCTATTTCCTTTTGGGAGTTATGCACTTGAGAAGCTGCATACCTATTGAATAGGGTTCAAATCAAATCAGTTGTCTACCACTTCATATTTGATATGATAAGGGAGGAGCCCATATCTTAAGATGGTTAAGATTTGGGGTTGTCCGGGCTATGTCTAAAAGCATTGTCCGGGCTATGTCTAAAAGCATAATCCGGACAAACTCGAGGCGAGATCTGTTATGTAAAACTGGAAATGTTCCAGCTATACAAACTGCAGCTGATGATTTGATAGAACCAAAGGATTCAGTAGAATCCAACGAACCTCAGCCTCTCCGCCGATCTAGTAAGGTTCCTCACCCACCTGAGAGTTACTTCGGTTTCTCTATGACAGTGGGAGCGAGGTTTGCATCATGAGATGATGACCCAACTAGCTTCGAGCTGGCCATCAGGAGTGGGACTCTGTAAGAATGGCTGGATGTTTATCGATCTGAGATGGAATCCTTATACACCAACAAAGTATGGACTTTGGTTGCTATATCTGAAGGGTTAAATCCCCATCAGGAGCAAGTATATCTTGAGAAGATTACTTGGTGTACATGGAAGAGTTGAGACTTTCAAAGCTAGACTTGTTAAAGGTCTACATCATTGACCAGGTATGGATGATGATGAAACCTTTTCTAAGTAGCTATGCTTAAGTCCATCCAGATCCTACTTGCCACGGCTACATACCATGACTACGATATCTGGTGGTTGGGTGTCATGACAGCTTTTCTAAATGAAGTTTAGAAGAGAGTGTCTATAAGTACACAGCCAGAGGGCTTCGTAGACAGTGGGAGCAGCGGAAACGTGTGCAAGATGCTTTATAGGATAAAGCAGGCATCGCGGAGTTGGAACATCTGTTTTGATGAAGCGGTCAAAGAGTTTGACATCATCAAAATGGTAGATGAACCTTGTATATACAAAAAGGTAGTAGGGAGTATGGTGATGATCCTCGTAGAGTACGTGGATAACATACTCTTGATAGGGAAGGAGTTTCCTATGCTACGCTCGGTCAATCTCCGCTTATCACAATGATTCTCCATAAAGGATCAAAGTGATACCTCCTAAATCCTGGGTTTGGATCTATGAGATAGATCTAATTGGATGTTAGGATTCTCACTAGTTGTAATGAGATGGTATCAATCGATCCTGGGGAGAATCACTGGAAGGGTTCCAGGGTGATAAAGACGACTGAATGTCAGTCACAGGCATTGTCTTTACCCTCAGTAAAGGGACGGTATGTTGGAAGAGTTCCAAGATAGATACCGTGACATACTAGACGATAAAGGTTGGATATATCGCTACTTACGATGCTACCAAAGAGGCAGTCTGGATGTATATTTGTTCATGAGATGAACTTAGTTCCTCCCATTGTGTGACAATGGAGTTGTGGCTTATGCCAAAGAACGCAGGTCCCATCAGTGATCCAGACATATTCTAAGGCAGTATCACCTGATCATGGAGATAGTTGATCTCCAGGGAGATCGAGGTTAGGAGAGTAGACTCAGAGGACAACACAGCGGATCCACTCACAAAGGCCTGTTCCCAGAGAGAGACTTTCATGGGATGGTTGAGTATGAGATACTACAACCACTGCTACAGATGGCCCTAGTGCAAGTGGGAGATTGTTAGTTATATGTATGGCCATTACTGTACATAGGATGTATATTGTAGTGGATGCTGGGACATATATAGGGAGGACTTTCTTGCTCGACATGATAGTATGCTATCTGGTTACCCTTTACCTTAACGTGTATGCTGATTGTCTCTCTGTTACATGTTGGTAAAGCCCTTAGGATGTGTGCTTGACTACCTAGACTATGATGCGGATCATACTAGTGGGGATATGGTAGTCCATAAGTACATCCTTCAAAGTCCCTAGTCGTGGGTGTATCGAGATGGGGCATCGATATACCAGAGTAGACTAGCGTATACCTTCTCGACCCATACAGATGGGCGATGGATGATCCTATATCCATTGGTGTTTGACATCGGAGATGATATATGGGTGCTCAGTAGAGACTGGGTACACTGGACGGACTCGCCGAGAACTCCCAGATGGTATTATACCTCACGTCAGATGGCAGTTCTCTGGTGACACTGGTACAGAGTAGTCTGTTGACCCGAGATCGTCATGGAGTCTCGTGTGGTTCCCACTGTGCTTTGATTTCCATCTTACCACGTCCAAGAGGGCGTGCAAAACGGTGGTTTTTGGGTACAGTCCCGAGTCACATGGAGGCAATGAGCGATAGGAGGGGATTCGTCTCTCCCGGTATAGGGGGTTAATGTTGTGCAGTGTTCGATTGGCTATAACAGGAAATCCCTGGCCAGGGTTGCTGAGATTTACTGGTAAGTGTTACCAGTAGTTTCTCGAATTGTTATAGACCTCATATCGACACGACTTATTGAGCTATTGGGGTCTGACGTTTACCACCCCTAGGCGAGATATGCGACATATCAGACGATCAGACCGGACTGTACGGTAGTGTTACTGGTTGGACTCACTGGAGTGTGAGCGGGCTTGCTCGTCGATCTTCAGATCGCTCAATACCCGGATGGCCGTTACGTTTAGCAGACCGCTTGCGGCTTGTGGATGCTTGATATGATCATCATCTGCTGCCGGCGTATTGACGAGTCTTTAGAGTCCTACACAGAGGTTTCCTGGCTCAAGCGAAACGAAAGAGGAGCGCATATGAAATATGTGCGGGACCGAGAATGATACCAGTATGTGATACTGTATTTGATTCTCGCGATGTGACATTGATCGGTTATATGCGATATAGCCGGGTTATCGGATCAAGTGTTGATTCGATAAGTTGTTACTAATGATGCTAGTCGGTTATATGCGATATGACCGGATCGTTAAATCAAGTGTTGATTTAATGATTTAATGCATAGTTATATATTTGATATATTACTTTGCATTAACTAGTATCGGTTCACTTTAAATGGATTTTCTCACTCGGATGTGCGCATTGTATATGCGATATATTTTTGTGCACTTGTTTGTATCATGTTTGATGATACATGTTTACTTGGTTAAGTGTAAAGAATTAAACCATGGCTAAACTTATGATTAGGGTTTTATTTCCTTTTCTCTTTTCCTTTATCTATTTATTCATTTTGGAAATAGATGGAAAAAGGAGAAAAAGGATGGTGGCTTTTTTTGTTGTTTAGTTGAAGCTTCATGAAGCTTTGATCAAGTCAACCATTCTTATCTCATCCTTAACCCTAACCATTCCCACTAACCATGATTCATTCTCTACACTTGACTATAGTTAATGTTATGATAAGAATGGATTATTCTTTTCTTTTTTAATTAACTTATCATATATTTTTTTCTTCTTCTTCTTCATGAGCAAGGAAGAAAAAGCTTTCTTCATCAATGGTGATTGATGATAAAGAGTGAGAAATCCAAATCTAAAGTCTACCCACCTCCTATTTCTTCATCCTCTACCTCTTGCCAAGTAGTAGAGTGTGTTTTCTTCACAAGTTTCATCACTTGGTGAAGTGAGAGCTTGATCTTGCGATGCTTCGACGTAGATTATCTTCGGCATGGACATCGATGACCTAGCCCGTCCATTCTCCGATGAAGCCAACGCTAGAGCCCGGGATCCGTCTTGGACAGCGAGGAGACTTCATTGCGGAGCCGTGGAGGTGGAGCACCGGATCTACAAAGGTTGTATATCCGTATTCTCATAGTTAAGTGTTAACTAGTTAGCTTTTTCGCCTAGTTTTCTAGCAAACGATCCGTTCTAGGGTCTCTCGGCACCCGTTAATTTTTATATTGGCATGGTTGATGCCTTGTGAGACCTCATTAGGGTGCCTAGGAACCCTACACTTTGTACTTCATTACATTCTCTAATGATCTCTCAAGATTCAGACATATGTTCCTGTTGAAACACAAGTCCGAACCTTTTGAGATATTCACAGAATATGATTTAGAAGCAGAGAACCAAAACATGGGTAAAAGTATTATGTCCTTTGATGAGATCGAGGAGGAGAATACTTGAGCATGGAAATCCTGGATTATTCTAAAGGAGAATGAGATTCTCTCTCAGCGTTACTCCTCCGTATACACCATAGCACGATGGTATATTGGGGTGGAGCAATTGCACCCTATGAGATATGGTGTGCTCTATGATGAGTACTACTGAGTTTCCTATTTCTTTTTGGGAGTTATGCACTTGAGAAGCTGCATACCTATTGAATAGGGTTCTAATCAAATCAGTTGCCTACCACTTCATATGTGATATGGAAAGGGAAGAGCCCATATCTTAAGTTAGTTAAGATTTGGGGTTGTCCGGCCTATGTCTAAAAGCAAAATCCGGACAAACTCGAGGCAAGGTCTGTTCTGTAGAACTGGAAATGTTCCAGCTATACAAACTGCAGCTGATAATTTGTCAGAACAACAGGATTCAGTAGATTCCAACGAACCTCTGCCTCTCCGCCGATCTAGTAGGGTTCGTCACCCACCTGAGAGATACTTCGGTCTCTCTATGACAGTGGGAGAGAGGATTGCATCATAAGATGATGACCCAACTAGTTTCGAGCTGGCCATCAGGAGTGGGACTCTGTAAGAATGGCTGGATGCTTAGTGATCTGAGATGGAATCCATGTACACCAACAAAGTATGGACTTTGGTTGCTATATCTGAAGGGTTAAATCCCCATCAGGAGCAAGTATATCTTGAGAAGATTACTTGGTGTACTTGGAAAAGTTGAGACTTTCAAAGCTAGACATGTTAAAGGTTTTCAACATTGACCAGGCGTGGATAATGATGAAACCTTTTTCCAGTGGCTATGCTTAAGTCCATCCAGATCCTACTTGCCACGATTACATACCATGACTACGATATCTGGTGGATGGGTGTCATGACAGCTTTTCTAAATAATGTTTTAGAAGAGGACGTCTATAAGTACACAGCCAGAGGGCTTCGTAGACAGTGGGAGCAGCGGAAACGTGTACAAGATGCTTTATAGGATAAAGCAGGCATCGCGGAGTTGGAACATCTATTTTGATGTAGTGGTCAAACAGTTTGACATCATCAAAATGGCAGATGAACCTTGTATATACAAAAAAGTAGTAGGGAGTATGGTGATGATCCTCGTAGAGTACATGGATGACATACTCTTGATAGAGAAGGAGTTTCCTATGCTACGCTCGGTCAATCTCCGTTTATCACAAGGATTCTCCATATAGGATCAAAGTGATACCTCCTTAATCCTGAGTTTTCATCTATGAGATAGATGCAATTAGATGCTAGGATTCTCACTAGATATAGGGAGATGGTATCAATTGATCCTGGGGAGAATCACTGGAAGGGTTCCAGAGTGATAAGGACGACTGAAAGTCAGTCACAGGCATTGTCGTTACCCTCAGTAAAGAGACGGTATGTTGGAAGAGTTCCAAGCTAGATACCGTGGCATACTAGACGATAAAGGCTGGATACATCGCTACTTAAGATGCTACCAAAGAGGCAGTCTGGGTGTACATTAGTTCATGAGATGAACTTCGTTCCTCCCATTGTGAGACAATGGAGTTATGGCTTATGCCAAGGAACGCCCGTCCCATCAGTAATCCAGACAAATTCTGAGGCAGCATCACCTGATCATGGAGATAGTTGATCTCCAGGGTGATCGAAGTTAGGAGAGCAGACTCAGAGGATAACACGGCGGATCCACTCATGAAGGCCTTTTCCCAGAGAGAGACTTTTATGGGATGGTTGAGTATGAGATACTATAACCACTGCTATCAGATGGCCCTAATGCAAGTGGGAGATTGTTTGTTATATGTATGCCCTAGAGGCCATTACTATACATAGGATGTATATTGTAGTGGATGCTTGGACATATATAGGGAGGACTTTCTTGCTCGACATGATAGTATGCTATCTGGTTGCACTTTACCTTAACGTGTACATTGATTGTCTCTCAGTTACATGTTGGTAAAGCCCTTAGGATGTGTACTTGACTACCTGGACTATGATGCGGATCATACTAATGGGGACATGGTAGTCCATAAGTACATCCTTCAAGGTCCCTAGTCGTGGGTGTATCGAGATGGGGCATCGATATACCAGTGTAGACTAGCGTATACCTTCTCGACCCATACAGATGGGCGATGGATGATCTCATATCCATTGGTGTTTGACATCAGAGATGATATACGGGTGCTTAGTGGAGACTGGGTACACTGGACGGACTCGCCGAGAACTCCCAGATGGTATTATACCTTACGTCAGATGGCAGTTCTCTGGTGACACTGGTACAGAGTAGTCTGTTGACCCGAGATCGTCATAGAGTCTTGTGTGGTTCCCACTGTGCTTTGATTTCCACCTTACCACGTCCAAGAGGGCGTGCAAAACGGTGGCTTTTGGGTACAGTCCCGAATCACATGGAGGCAATGAGCGATAGGAGGGGATTCGTCTCTCCCGGTATAGGGAGTTGATGTTGCGCTGTGTTCGATTGGCTATAACCGGAAATCCCTGGCCAGGGTTGCTGAGATTTACTGGTAAGTGTTACCAGTAGTTTCTCGAATTGTTATAGACCTCATATCGACACGACTTATCGAGCTATTGGGGTCTGACGTTTACCACCCCTAGGCAAGATATGCGACATATCAGACGAACAGACCGGACTGTACGGTAAGTGTTACTGGTTGGATTCACAGGAGTATGAGCGGGCTTGCTCGTCGATCTTCTGATCGCTCAATACCCGGGTGGCCGTTACGTTTAGCAGACCGCTTGCGGCTTGTGGGTGTTTGATATGATCATCACCTGCTGCCGGCGTATTGACAAGTCTTTAGAGTCCTACACAGAGGTTTCCTGGCTCAAGCGAAACGAAATAGGAGCGCATATAAGATATGTGCGGGACCGAGAATAATGCGTGTATGTGATACCGTATTTCATTCTCGCGATGAATGTATCGAAAGGTTGTATGCGATATAACCTAGTTATCGAATCAAGGATTGATTCGGTAAGCCGATACATAGGATACTAGTCGGTTGTATGCGATATGACCGGATCGTTAAATCAAGTGTTGATTTAATGATTTAATGTATAATTATATATTTGATATATTACTTTGCATTAACTAGTTTTGGTTCACTTTAAATGGATTTTCTCACTTGAAGTTCATAAGTTGTATATGTGATATACTTTTGTGCACTTGATTGTATCATGTTTGATGATACATGCTTACTTGAGTTTGTGTAAAGATTAAACCATGGTTATATGAGTGGTTAGGGTTTTGGTTTATTTTCTTATTCATTTATTTATTTCTTCTGTTCATTTTGGCAAAAGAAAATGATAAAGAGAAAATGGTGGCTTTCTTTGTTTAATATTGAAGCTTCATGAAGCTTTGACTAAGTCACCATTTTGTCTCATGCTTAACCCTAACCATTCCACTTAATCCTATTTCATTCTCTACACTTGACCATGGTTGGTTTATGATAAGTATTCTTTTTATTTTCTTTTTGAGATATACTTATCATAAGATACTTCATCTTCCTCTTCTTCTTCTTCATGAAGAAACCTTGCTCCATCAATGGCAACTTGAGCAAATGAGTGAGAAATCCAATTCTAAAGTGAACCCACCTCCTATTTCTTCATCCTCTACCTCTTACCAAGTAGTATAGGGTGTTCTCTTCACAAGTTTCATGACTTGGTGAAGTGGGAGCTTGATCTTGTGATGCCTCGACGTAGATCATCTTCGGCATCGAAGCCGACGACCAAGCCCGCCCATTTCTCCGATGAAGCCGATGCTAGAGTCCGGGATGCGATTTCGACAGCGAGGAGACTTCATTGCGGAGCTATGGAGGTGGAGAACCGGATCTACAAAGGTTGTATTTCCGTTTCCTTTAGTTAAGTTGTTAACTAGTTGCTTTGTTGCCTAAAATTCTAGTTAACGATCCGTATTAGAGTTTCTCGGCACTTGTAAAATTTGAAATTGGCATGGTTGATGCCTTGTGAGACCTCTTGAGAGTGCCTAGGAACCCTACAAAAAGCAATTATGCAAAACCAAAACATGTCCATCTGACATTCCCAGGTGATAGTCCCCCATGGCCTTAGCATCCATGCTAGCTCCGTTTGCAACTTTGAGGGTCATGTCACCTGCCTTCAAAACTCTATGGTTTCTCAGCGCCTGCAAAGAATTACAGATATGAGATCCTTATCCGGTATCCAATACCCAGGAAGTAGAGTTTATTGAAAGACAGTTTTCAATAACATACACACCTGAAGCTGAAGCCGCAACCTGCTTCAGATCCTGTGTTCTGGCCTTCCAAGCCCTGCAATCATTTTTCCAGTGTCCCTTCTTATGACAATAGAAGCATTCTTCCTTATCCACAAGCTTTCCCACTTTCTTTGTTGCTATTGCCTTTCCCTTCGTATCCACTTTACTAACACCGCCCCTTGGTTTAGCGGGGGCTTTCTTCTTCTTTCCCTTGGCTTTCGCCTTGGACCTAGAAGAGGAAGATCCTCCTACAAACAAAGTGGATGTTTCCCTACCGTTCTGTAGGGTGCCCTCTGCGCTCCTCAGCATGTTGAGGAGTTCTGAAAGTTCAACTTCCTTTTCTTGTAAGTTGAAGTTCAGGATAAACTGGGCGTAAGTGGAAGGAAGGGACTGGAGAATCAAGTCCGTATAGAGCTCATTCTCCAACGTGGTCCCAAGGTCCGCGAGCTCTTCTATATAGCCAATCATCTTAAGCACGTGTTCCGCTACCGATGATCCGATGGCCAACCTTGCCGAAAATAACTTCTTCGACACTTCGTATCTTGCGATACGAGACTGCTCTCCATACAGTTCTTTTGTATGGAGAAATATGGATTCGAGGTCCATATTCTCGTGCCTCCTCTGATGTTCGTTGTCCATAGAGGTAAGCACGAGGCACTTGGCCTTCGCGCAATCGATTTCCCAGGTCTTACGGATTTCCTTATCCGCAACGCTGGTTTTGGGATCTGGGACAGGGGGAGCTTTGGTGGTAAGAAGATACCCCAGCTTGTCGTAAGTGATTGCCATCTTGACATTCCTGAGCCAATCTTTGTAGTTTGGCCCTGTCAGTATGTTTTTATCTAGAAGTAACTTAAGTCCAGTCATGTCGATTGGTCGCTGCAATTAGGAGAGAGAGAAGAAACACTCAGCATGATGCTCTTGCAAGTTTAGAATGGTTTTTAGTTTGTCTAAACAGGATGGCTCCCACTGTTTCTCGAATCCCTCCTCAAACTAAAAAGGAAGAATTAGTCAGGATCAATCTCACCGTACAATTCTTGCTTAACCGTTCAGCCCGGCCAGTGTCGGTACTTCGAGGGAGGTTTTCCAACGCTTTCGCGAAGTTCCTTAATTAAATAACCTCTTTTCCCTGGGGGCGTAGCCCCGCTAACACCTTTCTAGACACCTACTTGGTTTATAGCATTGATCGTTAAGTGAGAAATTTCCCGAGGAGTAGCATATACTCACAGTAGGATCGGGATCCAAATATCATCGTGTGACGAAACTGAAGGAATCCTACCAGAATCATCACACTCCAAATGGTATGCAACACTAGCAAGTTTCAGTTCTTTTGAAACTCCCGATGTGGATTTTTGCCCCATGCTCTTATGACCTTGACTTTGGCCAAAATATCATAAGTCACATGTCAAGTTCTACCCGTCATTCTCCAGGCTAATTTGGACCCACCCGTACCTACCCTTGACTTTGGCCAAAATGGCAGTACGACTATCCCAAACCAACGCATCTATCTATGCTACACATGAATACCCAATAGCTACCAATCACTATGCCTTGACTTTGGCCAACATACATAGCTTGAATACTATTGACTATTCATATGAAACGACGGAGGGCTACGAATGGTTTTGGCAAAACCGTGAACGTAGTGAACTTGATATAATCGATGGAACGAGATAGCTTTTAAAAGGAGTGGCTCAAGCTCCGCATTTAAAAGTTGGTTTTGAAAAGAACCGAGTGGTTTTTCGAAAGTGTTCCAACGACTTTTACTTGGTTTATTTTTCTTACATTAGTTCTTTTAATGCGTGATATTCTTGCATTAGTTCTTTTAATGCGTCGCATCATTTAATCCTACCATTGCAGAAAACAACCAAAATATGATATACGCTTATGCCATTCGCATTCGCCACGGGGCCCCATCATTACCCGTTAGGTTACTTAACTAACGACGGAGCGGGGGCTGGGCTAGCGCGGCTGTAAAACATAAGCAACACCTAAATAATATCATATATAGATATATTGCAATGATAGTCATTTCAGATCACAGATGAACACATTGGATATACTAGGAATCCGCAATTCGTACGAGCCTGTAACGAAAAGCAGATTACACGGTCGCGGTGAATAGCCAATACCCCACCCAAGACCCCTACGGGTGCGGCAAACTACCCGCCAAGCACCCGAAGCGAAGCAACCTCCCTCAACCCCGTGAGTAGGCCACTCGGCACTTCGGGATACCCGGTAGTTTGTGCACCCCCTCCATGGGTCTATCCTAGGAGCAAAACCAGTAAAAAGAAATTATACAATGACGGCTACAACCCCGACCCGGTTGTGCGGCCATACTAATAATTATTACATCAATTTACAAATTTACATGAATTGAAAGAAAAGAAAACTCTCGTCTCACAACCCCCAGCTATTCACCCGCGACAATCCAATGAATTCATATACACATTCCAGCAACATTACAGATCATAGATTTGTATAACCCCCACTAATCAACATATAGAGATTAGCAGACGTTCAATACAAATATCACATCACAGAAATACCCGTCAGCTTAAGTCTTTAAAAACTCGATCAAAATACGGTTTTTAGAGCCCCAAAAACAAATTTTTCTTTCTGGAAAATCTGGGCTGAAAAAACATATACCAAAATTCCCAAAATACCCCATAGAACAAACTGCAGTGAAGACGATCCAGAGAGGAGCTCAATCGGCGGCGGAACCGCGGCAATAGCAAGCTATTGCCGCTTTTCCGCGGTGGTATGGTGAGATCTCTGGACCGTTTTTCTACAGTAGACTATAAAAAGCCTGAGTCGATTTTTGAAGCATGATTTATTACTTTTACAGTACTTTGAAAATCGACAGCAAGCATGAATTTCGGGTTCATTTCAGGACTTTTTCTCCGATCGAATTTCTAGCTACTATGCTAATATGTTAGATAGAGTTTAACTAGGCTCTGATACCACTGTAAGTCCATGCTACCTCTCCCGGTACTTTCGGGCATGCGGAATTTGGTGAAAAACAATTTTCTAGAGGCGGTAACATGGACTCAAAACCGGATCTTTGTTAAACATCTAACTAACAATCTAACTAGGAGTTGTAAACTACTCGGTTAGGGGGTTATACCTTTCTTTCTTGAACTCTTTCGTCTTCAAGCCTCGATGGTTGTCCGGATCGGCTTCACCCCGTCGTCTCCTTGCGCCGAAGATCGATCCACCTGAAAGCTTCTACCTTTGGCTTCTTTTTCGAGCTTTGAAGAAACTAGTTCACTCGGTTTGCTAAACCTTGTGAACTAGAGTGAGTAGAGGAGAGTGTGTTGGGATTTTTCTCTATGGTTCTTGGTTCTCAACACATGAGACAAGTGAACCATGGACTAAAGAGAGGGAGAGCAAGAGGAAGAAGATGAGAGCTCAAGAACACAAGAGAGAGAAAGGAAATGAAAGAAATGAGAAAGACTTTTCTCTCTTGGCTCTCATAATCCAAAACCATCATAACCCATAATAGCAATCAAGTATTAGTGATGGTTTAAGCTACAATAGCCATATCATTTCATGCACTCATTTTGCACAAGAGAACAAGCAAGCAAAAGTCTTTGCCATGAAATGATAGCCATTGTCATCATGATGGTCAACTAGTCCAACCTAGTCAACCGGTCAACAAAGTCAACACGTCAACAAAGTCAACCCCTCAACAACCATGTCACTATAATACTTAATTAATATTATTGTTAATTACATATCATATTCTTATTAGGGTTGAGCAAAAAGTCAATAGTCAACAGTCAACGGTCATCAACCCTAATGAGAATCCTCTGCCTCTGTCTCTCCGTCAACTGTGCATACACACCCGCATCCGCGTTCCGAGGAACACGAATACATACTGGATAAAACCAATCCCAAAACGTACACTAGGATCTGGCTTAAACCAAAGCCCGCTAGTGTTAACTGTCCGAACACTATACGTGCGTAAGTGCACGGATGTGACCGAACCCTGTCGCAAAACCATGCGACCTCTACTCTTTTGCCTAAAGGCGAATAGCTTTCTGTGTGGGACTCTAAAGACTCGACACTACGCTGGCAGTGGGTTTAACCACAGACCGCAAACGGCACTAGCTGTGCGTAACGGTCCCCAGGTAGATGCCGACAAGAAGACTGACGAGGTGAAACCCATCTGAACTCCTACTTAGCCTGAATGTGACAGTCTCCGTACAGTCCGGTCTGTTCGTCTGATACATCGCATGGCGGGCCTAGGGGGGCGGTAAACGTCAGTCCCCTAATAGCGGTACAAGTCGTGTCGGAGTGAAGCCCAAAACACCCTGAGATAACACTGGAAGCCTACCAGTATATCTCGCTTGCCCTGGCCAGGGACTACTCGTGTAATGGCTCTCCTAGACACAGCGCGATGTCAACCCCCAATACCGGGAGAGACGAATCCTGTCTAACCGTCACTGCCTCCAAGTGCTTCGGGACTGCACCCAAAAACTACCTGTTTGCACGACTCCTTTGAGCCATGGTAGGGTAGTAATCAAAGTGCAGTGGGAACACACTCGAGACGAAGTGACAGTGTCAAGTCAGCGGACTAAGCTGTACTCATGTCACCTGGGAACTGATAACTGACGATAGGTATAATACCAACCGGTCAGTTCCCGACGAGTCCTGTCCAGTGTACTCGTAACCTAACGAGCACCCGCATACTATCTCCAGTACGACGTACTAACGGCTGTGGGACAGACCGTCTCTCACACTGGGATGAGAAGCGCATGCGCTAGTCTACTCCAGAGTATCGATGCCCTGTCTCGATAGTCCTGCGACCAGGGACCTGCATAAGGATGTGCTTATAGATTACCCAGCCCCCACTAGTGTGACTGCCATCACAACGCTGGTAATCAAGCAAAGATCCTAAGGGCTCCACTAATGTGTATAGGTGATATACTAAAATAAACACAAGTACACATTGAAGTAGAAACAAACCAAGTAGCATACTACTATTTTGAGCAAGATTGTATATACAAGGTGAATATCCCAAGCTTCCATTAAGTAATATACAAACTAGTATGATACAGTAATGGCCTCTAGGGCATATACACTAACAGCAAGAACTATAGAAGCAATCAAAAGACAAACCGAATTTGTTGCATCTGCTAATTTCACTAAAGAGGTCACTCCCGGTGAAGAGATCCCGGCTCTTTCCTTATCGAATAAGGTGCTGGATGTTCTATAAGGAACACCGCTATGCAAAGCAAGAACTAGAGCTACCAGTTTTTAAACAAGTTTCTACAACATCTTAGGTTTCTTTTAGTTTCATTAATCTCATTAATGAAGTCCCATTTTATTATGCTTCACAAGTATCAGATATGAAACGAAATCAACAATATATAATATATATCTCATATATATAATATAAACATTCGTCTCAGGCAGTAATATGATCTCATCACAGAACATTGCAGCAGAAGAACATATATGAAATATTGGATATACTAAGACGTCCGTGTTTTAGTACGAGCCTGTATAAAACATGGATTCCACGGTCGCGATGAATAGCCAAACCCACATCCTTAGACCCCTACGAGAGCGGCAAGTAACACTGTCAATTCTAGGGTTAGGAGACCCTGTCTCGACTCCTCGAGATGGTCTCCAACTGGACCCTAGAACCCGGTTACTTGTCCTCCCCGCCTTGGATCTACCTAATGCGGAAAAGTAAATAATATACAACGGTGACATCATCCTCATCCCGGAAATGCCCCAATAAAAGAATATTACATACAAATGAATTTTACATGAATGAAAAAGAAAAACTCTCATCTCACATAAAACCCCCGGCTATTCAAAACGCGACGATCCAATATAACATATCACAGCAACACATAATATCACATATCATCAACGTAAGCAAGTATGCGTATCCCGATTGTCGTTGATGTATAGCAACGAAGCCAGCGATACACCACATACTACGCTTACGGTCACAGAAAAGAAAGTGTAAAACTACAACAGTTAGAATCCGCAACCTCCTTAGACATCACATGCCTAACCAAATGAATTCCTTAGACATCGCATGCCTAACAATTATAAACTCTGCATTTTAGTCTCATTATCGAAAACACTTTTCAATATCAAGTCGGGCAATTCAATTAGATTCCCGACAACCTGATCGAATGCTCGTTGCAAACTTTAGTAGACGGCCGCACCCCCGGATGCCGTCGACGAAGTGCACTAAGGTGGAACACCGCTGCCGCGAGCACCCGAACAGATGCTTTTGGCGACGGGGTTCTCCTACAGTCACTTGGTCGGGGCTATGGGGCGTGGCTATCTATTAAGTTTATCCGGCGAGTATCCGCGTACGCTACGTGATTGCGACGGAATTTTGATCACATCAAAATTCCGTGGCAACCGATCAATTTAAGACTAAACTGCTAGATTTATAACATTCAAATTAGTTATCTCATAACTACCTGTGGATTCCAATTATTGTATCACATTCCAGATAAATAGACAAAGTTAAACTTTCCGATCGAATAATCAAACACCCAAGATTTCCCCAATATATCTCAACACTTGAAATCAGTTTAAAAACATCTATCACATGCCACAGTACCAATGGTCCAGCCGTAGAAGGGTCAAGCCAACGCCTCACATGTGGCACGCCGTACTGCCCCAAACCCTAAGGTTTAGAGGCAGTTCAAGACGGTCACATAATCGAGTTAAGGTTTGTTGTCTTCTAGAGGGTCCACCACGTTACTTGCACGACTTAGAACGTTCTTAAACTCGAGAAAAAATCCAACTTCTGAAAAAATTTCCGACAGGGGAAAAAGTGAGTTATTGATATCCGTTCGAACTTTTTAACAGTTTCTAATAATTATCCGGAAGAAACTAAACAAAGTTAAATTATCCGATCGAATCAACGAGTCCCAAATACAACCCTAGAAAACTCAACACTTGAGTGGAATTAAAAAATTCCCAGAAAAAATTGCCAAGAAACGACCTAAGAATAAATATATGAAGTTCCAGGGACTGAGTCCAACTTTTGGCCGCGGTTCCGCGGTCACGTGAGCGACTTAGTGGACCGTACTTCACAGTAATTCTTAGTTTTTCCTGCTTGTTTTTCTGAGCATTTTTAATTCATAAAAATCCACATTTTTGAAAAATGTACAGAGAAGGGTAAACATCGGGGTTTCCGGGTTCGATCGGACTTTAAACTACTTCTAGACTTCGCCTAAAGCTCTAACCTTGCTCTGATACCACTGTAGGGTTGCTAGGCACACTCACAAGGTTCTACGAGGCATCAACCATGCCCGATTTAAAAATTAGCCGTGCCGAACAACCCGAAGACGGATCTTTAAACTAGAGTTTAGGCGAAAACAAGTACGTTAAACAGTTTAACAGTAAGTGAGAGGGATTACAACCTTTGTAGATCCGGTCCTTCACTTCTTAAGCTCCGTGTTGAAGTCCCTTCGCTGCGATCATCGTGTTCCGGACTCTCTAGAGGCTTCACGAAGAGAAAGGTGCAGTCTTGTTTTCGATCTTCGATAACATAGATGATCTACTTGAAGTTTCATTAACACAAGCTAACACTCACTAAATGAAGTGAACACTCTCATCTAAAGGGCAAGAGTAGAAGAGAATGATGAAGTAGGATTTTTGCTCTCATTTGTTTTCATATTCTCACTCACTTTCATCACAAAATCAAAAGCAAGAAAGCTTTTTCCATGAAAAGAGAAGGAAGAAGAAGATGAATAATGATTAATTCCTTTTGTGATGAATAATGAAAACATGATAATGATAAATAATGCAACCATGGTTGACTAAACCTTTGTAGAGATTTAACTAGGGCTAGGGTTTGGGTTGAGTTAAAGATGAGTCACTTGAAAATATCTTTTTCATGACAAAATAAAAAAACTTCTAGAAACTTCTAGTAAACATTAACCCAAATCAAACCCTAATCTTGTTTAATCTCCACTAATCATGTTGCATTATTTATCATATCATGTTACAATATTATATATCACATATATAATATTTATTGTAACAAAATAAAATAATACATTTAACATATATCGCATATATATCAATGTATTACCCGAGTGAGAAAAAGAATCTTTTAGCGAGCTAATATTAGTTAATGTAATTTAATATATCATATATATATTATTATACATTAAATTATCGAATCAACACTTGATCCGACAATCCGGCTATATCACATATAACCGACTAATATTTATCCGTACCGATTCATCGAATCAACACTTGATCCGATGAGCCGGCTGATATCAAATATCGCGAGAATAGAATACGGTATCTCATATTGCATTATCCTCGGTCCTGCACATATCACATATGTGCCCCTACTCCGTTTTTCTTGAGTCAAGAAACCTCTGTGTAGGACTCTAAAGAATCGTCAATACGCCGGCAGTAGGTGATGATCATATCAAACACCCACAAGCTGCAAGCGGTCAGCTAAACATAACAGCCACCCAGGTATTGAGCGCTCAGAAGATCAACAAGCCAACCTGTACATTCTCCTGTGAATCCAATCAGTAACACTCCCGTACAGTCCGGTCTCGTCGTCTGATATGTCGCATATCTCGCCTGGGGGTGGTAAATGTCAGACCCCAGTAGCTCGATAAGTCGTGTCAATATGAGGTCTATAATAGTTCGAGAAACTACTGATAACTCTTACCAGTAAATCTTAGCAACCCTGGCCAGGGATTTCCGGTTATAGCCAATCGAACACAGCACAACATCAACTCCCTATACCGGGAAAGACGAATCCCCTCCTATCGCTCATTGCCTCCATGTGATTCGGGACTGTACCCAAAAGCCACCTTTTTGCACGCCCTCTTGGACATGGTATGATGGAAATCAAAGCACAGTGGGAATCACACAAGACTCTATGACGATCTCGGGTCAACAGACTACTCTGTACCAGTGTCACCGGAGAACTGCCATCTGACGTGAGGTATAATACCATCTGGGAGTTCTCGGCGAGTCCGTCCAGTGTACCCAGTCTCCACTGAGCACCCGTACACCATCCTTGATGTCAAACACCGATGGATATGGGATCATCCATCGCCCATCATATGGGTCAAGATGCGTATACGCTAGTCTACTCTGGTGCATCGATGCCCTGTCTCGATACACCCTCGGCTAGGAACAGTTATAGGATGTACTCGTCGACTACCGTGGCCCCACTAGTATGATCTCATCATAGTCCCAGTAGTCGAGTACATATCCTAAGGGCTTTATCAACATGTAACATAGAGACAACCAGAGTACATGTTAAGATAAAGTACAACCAGATAGCGTACTATCATGTCGAGCAAGAAAGTCCTCCCTATATATGTCCAAGCATCCATTACAATATACATCGTATGTACAGTAATGGCCTCTATGGCATACATATAACTAACACTATCAGTAAATCCCAACTGCCTTGGCCAAGGTCTTATGGTCCTGACTAATCGATCACTGTGCGATATCAACTCCCACTACCAGGAGAGATGAATCCCCAACAATCGCTCACTGCCTCCATTTGGCTCGGGACTGTACCCAACCAAAACATGTTTGCACGACTCAGTAGAGCCGTGGTAGGGTAGTGATCAAAACTCAATGGGAACTCACACGAGACAAATGCCGATCTCAGGTCCAAAGTCTAACCTGTACACATGTCACCTGAGAACTTCCATCTGACGATAGGTATAGTACCATCTGGAAGTTCTTGGCGAGTCTGTCCAGTGTACTCACACCCAGTGAGCACCTGTATACGATCTTAGGTGCATCAGACCAATGTCTGCGGGAGCAACCATCCCTCGACGGGGCTAGAAACGTATACACTGGTCTATTCTGGAGTATCAATGCTCAGTCTCGATACTCACGCGACAAGGGACCATTTAAGGATGTGCTTATGGACTGCCCTGCTCCCACAAGTATGATCGCCATCACAACGCAGGTAGTCAAGCAAGATCTTATGGGCTTTATCAACATGTAACCGCAATATGTAATAACGAGTATGACATATGCCATGTTAAGATAAAGACAAACCATAATAGTATACTACCGTATCGAGTCTTTATCAATATGTGCAAGCTAGATATATCAACAATAGAAATAAATACACATATCCTGACAAAGACAGGTCAAATAATATACTATAAAACTGAGCAAGATTGTCCTGTATATACATATCCCTAGCATCCATATGTATACATATACAATACTGTCCTCTAGGGCATATATATCCAACACTACCACATCGAAGAACAGAAGGTGTTAGTAACTCACCACGCCACCTTTTTAGAGTGGCAATTTCTTGCAAAAGAAATAAGTGGGAGCGCGGTAGAACTGGAAGAAATTCCAGAAGGACGAACTATAACTAAAGATTTAGTAGAACCAGTAGATTCAATAATCCCAGACGAACCTCAGCCACTCCGCAGATCTAGTAGGATTTCTCATCCTCCCGAGAGATACTGCGGTTTTTTCATAGACGGGGATTAAGAAAATTGCATCTTGGAAGAAGATGATCCTACTAGTTACAAGCAGGCCATTATCAGTAGTGACTCTGGTAAGTGGCTGGATTCTATGCAATCCGAAATAGAGTCCATGTAAGCCAATAAAGTGTGGACCCTGGAAGTTGCTCCACCTAGGGTAAAACCCGTTGGATGCAAATGGATCTATAAGAAGATGATTGGTGTAGATGGGCAGGTGGAAACCTATAAGGCTAGACTTGTTGCAAAAGGTTTCGTCAAAGACCAGGATTGGACTATGAAGAAACTTTTTCTACATTGGCTATGCTCAAATCCATTCGAATCCTACTTGCCATTGCTGCCTTCCATGACTATGAAATCTGGCAGATGGACGTAAAAACGGATTTTCTAAACGGAAGTTTAGAAGAGTGCGTTTATATGGATCAGCCAGAAGGTTTTGTAGGCAATGGGAGCAGCGGGAAGGTGTGCAGGTTGCTCAAATCCATTTATGGATTGAAGCAGGCATCGCGGAGCTGGAACATCTGTTTTGATGAAACAGTCAAGGAATTTGACTTCACCAAAAACGAGGATGAGCCATGTATTTATAAGAAGATTGTAGGATGAACTGTCGTATTCCTAGTCTTGTACATGGACGCCATTCTTTTGATAGGAAATGATATTCTTATGCTACAATCGATCAAGCCGTTCTTGTCACAAAAGTTCTCCATGAAGGACCTGGGTGATGCCTCATACATTCTGGGGATCAGGATCTACAGAGATAGATCCAAGAGATTACTCGGACTCTCGCAGTCCAGGTACATAGAGACCATACTAAAGAGATTCAGAATGGAAGATTCCAAGTGCGATAACATACCCGCATTGCATGAAATCACCCTCTCCAAGAAGATGTCTCTCAAGAATGACGAGGAGAGGGTTCGCATGAGCATTATACCCTACGCTTCAGCGGTAGGATCTATAATATATGCGATGTTATGTACAAGAACAGATATAGCTTACGCGCTAAGCGTGGTGAGACGGTATCAGTTGAACCCAGGTGAGAGCCACTGGACAACAGTGTCACGACCCAAAAGTTAGGCCCGTAACCGGCACTTAAACTACGTAACGTCAACAGGCGTACGCAACTTAAGTAAGCTAAAACCCAGAAATCTAAACCACCCAAAACTGGATAAACGGAGAAAAACATAGTTTGAATCATTCGGAAAATCTGAAGTAAAATCTTTAACTTTAGTTTTCTTTCTTGAAAATTTCGGCAGCACCTCCTTTGTAAAAACCAACCCCGAAAAAGAGTACACCATAAAATAAAAATAAAGCATTCCAAACGGGAGCAAATCATGCCTAACGGCGGAGACAACCACCACAAGCATATATACAACGCCGAAGCGAAGAAATATAAATGAAAATAGCATAAGTAGGTAAATCATTATAACTAGACCGGCTCCCACAAGCACGGCACCCAAAAGTCACCAAAATATATACAACACCGAAACCTCACAACTCGTCTCTATGTCAAATACAAGAAGTTGTAAATGGAGAATACTAGATCAACAAAAAGATACCCAATGTACAAAACGGGTAACCGCGAACCTACCTAATAACAAAGGCCTCACAGCCAACCGTAGCGGTATCCGCAAAAGTAGAGATAAAAAGGCGCCCTGCCGCGACTACTCTGAGGGTAAGTCCTGCAAAACACTGTGGCACAACGGGGGTGAGTTGCCAACTCGTGAATAGTAAATAACATCATACTGTAATCGCAAGTATGCACGAACAGCGATAAGTCTATCACATGTAATCTGATAGCATAAGTATGGCAATATGAATATGCAATAATCATGTAAAGGTACATCATTAGGGTACTACAACTATATGAAGCAATGCATATCAAAATAAATCCTGAGTGTGGGATGATATAAATAATCTCATGCACAAATCATAAGCATGGAAAAACCCGGTGTAAATCAACAACACCCCAAATCCCAAAATCCTCAGATCGGCCCTCCGATCGGCCCTGTAAATCTCATGTAACCTGAATGTCAAACATCAACACCCGAAATATCATGAAAACCGGTGCCCAGCATCGGCACATAAATACTCGTATCCATACGTTCCTCGAATCCTAAGTGTCCAATATCGACACTTATGATCCACGTATCGGTCCTCTGATATCCATACATTCCTCGAAACCCAAGTGTCCAATATCAACACTTGTGATCTATGTATCGGTTGCTCTGAAATGCATACGTTCCTCGAAACCCAAGTGTCCAATCTCTACACTTGTGTTCCACGTATCGGTGTCCAAAATCCATAAATCTCTCGGAATATAAGTGCCTAACATCGACACTTGAAATCCCCAAATCGCATGAAAACATATCTCAAATGCATGAATCCATGTAATATAGCATATGCAACATAAAACACAATATGAGCATATTACGGGAGAAGTCCGCTATTGAAATGCGTCAAGTCATTAAATATATCACGCGGTTCACCAGTATCCGAATCCCATAAACATATATAACAGCGTCCCATACCACCGATATATATATCGTATAAAACTGAACATGTAACAATAGCTAAGTATATGTGTGAGCATGTAGGTATAGCAAGGCATATGTGTAAGCATGTAGGTGTACAGGTATGCTATATGTCATATGCGCCATCGCACAAGAATAAATACCTCTATGTCGCTAACGAATAGCAAGGTATATCATATGAATATCTGTGTTTTTCGTATCATGGAAATTACCGACAGTGTGTGTGTAGCATACAATAGGTGCTCGTGCAACATGGACTGTCAATAATAGTGCAGTGTACAATAGGTACAGATTCAGGTACAACAAGTAACTATATGCAATGAAGTTCATATGCAATCAACTCATATACGAATAATCATGCAGCTATCATATCAATAATCCATCCCGGACGCATAACGCCATACGGGCGATTCCCCCGCAGATGTTAAATCTACTCATCGATGATCTCGAGCTACGAAAATCCGACCACCTGCTTCCCTTTGTTCGCAGCGTCCGAAGTCCCCGCTTGCGTCCCTAAAATTTCACAAACATATCACATAAGCTAAATATCCTACGCCGACACAAAGATAACGAAACGCAAGGATAACGCCCAGAAAATTACGCTGCGCACCCAGCACACAAAACGCGCACGACATCGGCAAAAACTGTAGTTAGGGTCGCTAAACTACGCAACCACCAAGTCTAGACTCCGATCGTCCCGATCACGCAAACACAACACAATTAAATACGAGGAAGATAATATAAATAACCTCGCAATGACCAATCGAACTCACGTCCAAAATTCACCGAAACCTAGTAAGCAACTTATCGCATAATTTTGCACGAGTCTAAAGCTAACACAATTCTAGCGATATCAAACATCTTAAAACAGCTTAACTAAGTTAACCAAACCACTTCCATAATTTTATACTCGCCCAATTATGTTTCAATAAAACCTAGTAAGCTAAAAAAAACTCCATTAGACAAATTAGGAATTAACAATTATCATTTTTCTTACTAGGTTAAGTTTTTCCTAATCAACAATTTACAATTAACCCTTCATCAAGTTAGACCCTAACTTGATCTTTACTAAAATTATCATGAAACCACATAACATGTTAATTAAGCTATATTAAACAATTAAATAGCTAAATTAATGAATTAAACATAACAATTAAAGATTTGTGTTAGAAATTATACCTCCTCAAGAACACAAAATAGAAACTAGAACCATCATTTTAGCCTCCAAAAATGATGTTTTCATGAAGATCAAAGCAAGATTTGTGAAGAAGAATGATGGGTTAAGTTTTGTTTATGAGTTTTGTGGATTTATTTAAGGATTTTTGGAGATTTAATTGAGTTTGGAATGAAGAAAATGGGCAAAGAAAAAGATGGGGCAGAACAAGGAGGAGGCTCGGCCAAGCAAGTGAGGGGGGTTTTGTGAAAAAAGAGTGAAGTTTTTAGCTAAAAATGACAATAAATTCTCATTAATGCATTTTTCCACTTTTTCTTTCTTTTCTTTTTCTTTAAAAATTAAAACCTTTTGCCACAAAAATATTTAGATATTTGATGGATGGTTTTGTCTAACTTAAACTTGATTAGCTTAGCAATGATTCAAATTAGAAGTAATTAACCCAAAATGTAATTACTACTAATTAAGTGCGTAAATAACACATTAAAATAATATTTAATTAGGGAAAAATTCTATGTGAACCAAAACTTCCTATTGACCCCCAAAACCCGCGCACTAGCTTCATTCTAGCTAATATAGGTGCCGTCAAGTCTATACAGAAGTTTGATCA
This sequence comes from Agapanthus africanus, assembly GCA_030015575.1. Lineage (NCBI taxonomy): Eukaryota > Viridiplantae > Streptophyta > Magnoliopsida > Asparagales > Amaryllidaceae > Agapanthus > Agapanthus africanus. Next base: position 300,637,862 of record CM057347.1, read on the forward strand.
CAATCGGGTTAAAACGGAAAATACCGACTATTTTACCCTAAAACGGAAAAATTCGCATAACGATTTCTAAAACGTTACAATCTCCCCCCTTAAAGAAATTCGGTCCCCGAATTAAAATTTAACTACGCATACCTTCGAAGAGATGAGGGAATTTCTTCCGCATCTCGCTCTCGGCCTCCTAAGTGATCTCCTCACTAGTAGGGTACGCCAAAGAACCTTCACAGATGGTAAGACCCTTGACCGAAGTTTCTTCACCTGCCGATCCAAAATAACTACCGGCTGCTCGGTGAATGAAAGATCGCGCTCAAACTGAATGGTCTCATGTTGAATCATATGAGAAGGGTCATGAAGGTATCTACGAAGTATCGACACATGGAAAACGGGGTGAACATCTGGAAGTAGGCGAGAGTGCCAAACGATAAGCAACAGAACCAACTCGCTCAAGGATCTCGAAAGGACCTACAAATCTGGGACTGAGCTTTCCCCTCTTCCCAAATCACATAACGCTCTTCATCGGAGAAATCCTCAGGAATACATGATCCCCCACTGTGAACTCAAGTATGCGACGACGACGGTCGGCATAAGACTTCTGCCTGCACTAGGCTGCTCTCATCCTGTCCTGTATCAGCTGGATCTTCTCCGTAGTCTCCTGAACTAACTGGGGTCCCAAAACCCTACTCTCGCCGAGTTCCGTCCAACAAACTGGCGATCGACACTTCCTACCGTACAAAGTCTCAAAAAGTGCCATCTGAATAGTCCCCTGAAAGATGTTGTTGTAGGAGAACTCAATCAACGGCAAGTGACGATCCCAACAGCCACCAAAATCAAGCACACATGCCCGAAGCATATCCTCCAGAGTCTGTATAGTCTGCTCCGACTGACCATCGGTCTGTGGATGAAAGCGGTGCTAAAACTCAACCGGGTACCCAAAGCTTCCTGAAGCTTCTGCCAAAGACGGCTAGTAAACTGGGTGCCTCTGTCGAATACTATGCATCTGGGAACACCGTGCAAACGCACATTCTCATCTATGTACAACTGAGCATACTGAGCATAACCGAAAGTGGTCTTCACTGGAAGGAAGTGAGCCGCTTTCGCCAACCGGTCAACAATCACCCAAATGGAGTCATACCCTCGACTGGTCCTGGATAGACCCACAACGAAGTCCATGGAAATCTTCTCACATTTCCACTCCGGAACGGGTAAAGGCTGCAACTCTTCAGCCGGTCTCTGATGCTCAGCCTTGACTTGCTGACAAGTCAAGCACCTCGAAGCGAAGTCTGAAATATCACGCTTCATCCCTTCCCACCAGTAAAAGTCTCTCATGTCACGGTACATCTTGGTGGAACCTGGATGAACGCTAAAGGCCGACTGATGTGCCTGCTCTAGGATTTCGCATCTCAACCCATCAGCATCTGGTACACACAGGCGAGTCCCACATCGTAGCACACCCTGGTCATCAATCATGAACTCCGAAACCGTACCCTGCCAAACAAGCTCAAGAATCTCAGACAAACGGGCATCATTGGGTTGCGCCTCATGGATACGATCAAGTAGTACTGGATGGGCGCGGACATGAGCAAGCTGTCCCCCAGTGGAAGTGAACTCAAACTGTACTCTACCATCGCACAAGAGATGCCAATCTGTAGAAGACTGTTGCTGAACTGCGCTCAACTGGGACAAGCTACCCCCGGACCTATGACTCAAAGCATCAGCTACCACATTCGCCTTGCCCGGGTGATAAAGGATCTCACAATCATAATCCTTCACTAGCTCCATCCAACGGCGCTGTCTCAGATTCAGATCCCGCTGCAGGAAGATATACTTCAAGCTCATGTGATCCGTGAAGATCTGACATGACTCCCCGTACAAGTAGTGTCTCCAAATCTTCAAAAAAAGACCATCGTGGCCATCTCAAGATCGTGAGTAGGGTAATTCTTCTCGTGCTTCTTCAGCTGCCTAGAAGTATAAGCAATCACTCTATCATGCTGCATCAACACAAAATCGAGCCCCACTCGAGAAGCATCACAGTAAACAACATAGCCACCCGATCCAAAAGGCAAAGATAGAACTGGTGCTGTCGTCAACCGAGTCTTCAGGTGCTGAAAACTCTGCTCGTACGCATCAGTCCAAAGAAAAGGAACCCCCTTCCATTTCAGTCCAGTCAGCGGTGCAGCGATACTCGAGAAATACTACACAAAACGGCGATAATAACCAGCTAAGCCCAAAAAGCCGTGGACCTCAGTCACCGATACAGGTCTGGGCCAAAGCTGCACAGCCTCGATCTTCCTCGGGTCTACAAGAATACCGTCACCCGTCACCACATAACCCAGGAAGTTAACACTATCAAGCCAAAATGCGCACTTTGAGAATTTAGCATACAGTTGGTGCTCTCTTAATATCTGCAAAGCAATCCTCAAGTGCTGCTCATGCTCCTCACGACTCCTAGAGTAAAATAGTATGTCATCAATAAACACAATAATAAACTGGTCTAGGAACGGCCTGAAAACCCGGTTCATCAGATCCATGAACGCTGCTGGCGTATTGGTGAGTCCGTATGACATCACCAAAAACTCATAATGCCCATAGCGCGTATGAAAGGCAGTCTTCGGAATGTCATTATTCCGAACCCGCAACTGATGATAACCTGAATGCAAATCAATCTTAGAAAAATGTTTCGCACCCTGGAGCTGATCAAATAAATCGTCAATGCGAGGTAAAGGATACCTATTCCGTACCGTAACTCGGTTTAATTGATGATAATCCATACACAATCTCAAACTGCCGTCCTTCTTCTTGACGAACAGAACAGGAGCTCCCCATGGCGAAACACTCGGACGCATAAGTCCCCTATCAATCAACTCTTGCAATTGATCTTTAAGCTCTCTAAGCTCCGCCGGAGCCATCCGATAAGACGGTATAGAAATAGGCCCCGCGCCGGGAATCAGATCAATGCAAAACTCAATATCGCGCTCTGGCGGCAACCCAGGTAACTCATCGGGAAAGACGTCGGGAAACTCTCGTACGATAGGAACCCGGTCCAACGACTCCACTGTGGCTCCAGTATCATGAATGAAAGCCAAGAATCCCCAACATCCCCTCCTCAAAAGCCGACTAGCGCAAAGGACAGAAATCAAACTGTGAGGGGCGGCACCACGGTCCCCCTGCACAACAAACACTGACTCGCCGGGAAAACAAAACCTAACTGTCTTCTCACGGCAGTCCATGGACGCGTAGCAAGTAGCTAACCAGTCCATGCCAAGGAGAACGTCGAAGTCCAACATCTCCAGAAGGATCAAGTCGACGGACAAATCTATATCTCCTATACGGACAACACACGAACGGAACACGTGTCTCGCAACAAACGACTCTCCAACAGGAGTAGTCACGACAAGCGTCTGATCTAGCAAACATGACTCTCGGCCCAAACTCGGCACAAAGTGCATAGAAACATACGAATGCGTAGATCCCGGATCAAAAAGAACATGTGCATCAAAAGAACAAACAGAAAGGATACCTTAAACCACTGCATTGGACGTCTGTGCGTCCTGATGAGTCAAGGCAAACACCCGAGCCTGTCCTCTACCGGCGACTGGATGACCTCCGCCTCTACCACCCCGCCCTCTCGGAACAAAACCACCGCGACCCCGACCTCTCTGCACATGAGTCTGACGCGGAGCAACAACAGGCATAATGGGCAACGCCCTTTGAAGTGGAGAATGTGGTAAGGTAACCTGCGGTACAGCTGCCTCACTCACAGGTGACTCAGCACAATCTCGAGCCCGATGACCCCGACTCCCGCACCGGTAACATCCAGAAGCAAACTGCTGACTCTCCTGAGGATAAGAGCTAAAAATCCGACCTCATCCCGAACCTCCACCACCCCCAGTATCTGAACGGGAACTGTCACGATGCCTAAATGCCCGCCTCCCTGCTGAATCACCAGTACGAACCCTCTTCGGTTCCGGAGCATCCGACGACTCAGAAAGACGCTCCTCTACCAATAGGGCTGTGTCTACCGCTGCTGCATAAGTGTCGCAATGCTGAATGCTGATGGCTAGGAATAACTGGGTAAGCAGGCCTCGAACAAACCTCTTCACCCCCATCTCCTCAGTCGCAACCAAATACGGAGCATACACAGACAGCTCGGTAAACAGTACATTATACTCAGCCACCGTCATCCCCGGAGTCTGGCATAACGACTCGAATCTGCGCGCTCACGCATCCCTTACGCTCGGTAGAAGAAAACGGGCGAGAAACACCATCACAAACTCAGCCCAGGTCATAGGAGTAAGACCTGCGACTCTGCCCCTCTCCAAGGACTCACACCACTTCTGGGCCAGACCCTCCAGATGAAAGCTCGCAAACCCTACCCATCTCGTGTCGGAGCACCGGAGCGAACGACAAATCCTGGCCATCCATTCGATAAACGACTGCGGATCCTCGGTTGCATTTGTGCCAGTGAAAACCGGAGGCCTCAGCCTCATGAATAGTGACACGGTAATAACCTCCGGAGTTGTAGTTGCGACTGCCGGAACAGTAGGTACAATCGCGGCCCCCGCAATGGGTGGAACAACCGCCTGCCCCTGCGCTCGAATGGCCTCAACTAAAGACCCCATCATCTGGCGCAAGTCCTGCATACCAGCCCCAATCATAGCAATGTGCTCCGGTACAACAGGCATGCCGTCCTGGTCAGTCCTCGTCTCAGACGAGTCAACTCTGACCTCAGCCCTCGCGGCCGCTCTCTGTGCCCTCGTAGTCTTCGGTGACATATAGGCTAGAATTTGAAACAAGATTCGATAAGGATACAAAAATCGAATCATAAGGATGTATATAATCACGGAAGGAATTTCAATCAATAAGTCGTAAGGTCACTTAGGCGAAGTACCGTGTCGTAAGTATGCCATGGAACATACACACGCTACGTCACTCTGCTTAAGCTACCTACTCCATCATACCAAGGTCATCCTACACTCCGAAAGGTAAAACCTAGCGCTCTGATACCAACTTTGTTATGACCCAAAAGTTAGGCCCATAACCGGCACTTAAACTACGTAACGTCAACAGGCGTACGCAACTTAAGTAAGCCGAAACCCAGAAATCTAAACCACCCAAAACTGGATAAACGGAGAAAAACATAGTTTGAAACATTCGTAAAATCTCAAGTAAAATCTTTAACTTTAGTTTTCTTTCTTGAAAATTTCGGCAGCACCTCCTTTGTAAAAACCAACCCCGAAAATGGGTACAACATAAAATAAAAATAAAGCATCCCAAACGGGAGCAAATCACGCCAACCGGTGGAGAAAACCACCACAAGCATATATACGACACCGAAGCGAAGAAATATAAATGAAAACAACATAAGGAGGTAAATCTTTATAACAAGACCGGCTCCCACGAGCACGGCACCCAAAAGTCACCAAAATATATACAACACTGAAACCTCACAACTCGTCTCTAAGTCAAATACAAGAAGTGGTAGATGGAGAATACTAGATCAACAAAAAGATACCCAATGTACAAAATGAGTAACCGCGAACCCACCTAATAGAAAAGGCCTCACAGCCAACCGTAGCGGTATCCGCAAAAGTAGAGATAAAAAGGCGCCCTGCCGCGACTACTCTGAGGGTAAGTCCTGCAAAACACTGTGGCACAACGGGGGTGAGTTGCCAACTCATGAATAGTAAATAACATCATACTGTAATCGCAAGTATGCACGAACAGCGATAAGTCTATCACATATAATCTGATAGCATAAGTATGGCAATATGAATATGCAACAATCATGTAAAGGTACATCATCAGGGTACTACAACTACATGAAGCAATGCATATCAAAATAAATCCTGAGTGTGGGATGATATAAATAATCTCATGCACAAATCATAAGCATGGATAAAACCAGTGTAAATCAACAACACCCCAAATCCCAAAATCCTCAGATCGGCCCTCCGATCGGCCCTGTAAATCTCATGTAACCTGAATGTCAAACATCAACACCCGAAATATCATGAAAACCGGTGCCCAGCATCGGCACATAAATACTCGTATCCATACGTTCCTCGAATCCTAAGTGTCCAATATCGACACTTATGATCCACGTATCGGTCCTCTGATATCCATACATTCCTCGAAACCCAAGTGTCCAATATCGACACTTGTGATCCACGTATCGGTTGCTCTGATATACATACGTTCCTCGAAACCCAAGTGTCCAATCTCTACACTTGTGTTCCACGTATCGGTGTCCAAAATCCATAAATCTCTCGGAATATAAGTACCTAACATCGACACTTGAAATCCCCAAATCGTATGAAAACATATCTCAAATGCATGAATCCATGTAATATAGCATATGCAACATAAAACACAATATGAGCATATCACGGGAAAAGTCCGCTATTGAAATGCATCAAGTCATTAAATATATCACGCGGTTCTCCAGTATCCGAATCCCATAAACATATATAACAGCGTCCCATACCACCGATATATATATCGTATAAAACTGAACATGTAACAATAGCAAAGTATATGTATGAGCATATAGGTATAGCAAGGCATATGTGTAAGCATGTAGGTGTACAGGTATGCTATATGCCATATGCGCCATCACACAAGAATAAATGCCTCTATGTCGCTAACCAATAGCAAGGTATATCATATGAATATCTGTGTTGTGCGTATCATGGCAATTACCGACAGTGTGTGTGTAGCATACAATAGGTGCTCGTGCAACATGGACTGTCAATAATAGTGCAGTGTACAATAGGTACAGGTTCAGACACAACAAGTAACTATATGCAATGAAGTTCATATGCAATCAACTCATATGCGAATAATCATGCAGCTATCATATCAATAATCCAGCCCTGACGCATAACGTCATACGGGCGATTTCCGCGTAGATGTTAAATCTACTCACCGATGATCTCGAGCTACGAAAATCCGACCACCTGCTTCTCTTTGTTCGCAGCGTCCGAAGTCCCCGCTTGCGTCCCTAAAATTTCACAAACATATCACATAAGCTAAATATCCTATGCCGACACAAATATAACGAAACGCAAGGATAACGCCCAGAAAATTACGCTGCGCACCTAGCGCACAAAACGCACACGACATCGGCAAAAACTCTAGCTAGGGTCGCTAAACTACGCAACCACCAAGTCTAGACTCCGATCGTCCCGATCGCACAAATACAACACAATTAAATACGAGGAAGATAATATAAATAACCTCGCAACGACAATTCGAACCCACGTCCAAAATTCACCGAAACCTCATAAGCAACTTATCGCATAATTTTGCATGAGTCTAAAGCTAACACAATTCTAGCGATATCAAACATCTTAAAACAGCTTAACTAAGTTAACCAAACCACTTCCATAATTTTATACTCGCCAAATTATGTTTCAATAAAACCTAATAAGCTAAAAAAAACTCCATTAGACAAATTAGGAATTAACAATTATCATTTTTCTTACTAGGTTAAGTTTTTCCTAATCAACAATTAACCCTTCATCAAGTTAAACCCTAACTTGATCTTTACTAAAATAATCATGAAACCACAAAACATGTTAATTAAGCTATATTAAACAATTAAATAGCTAAATTAATGAATTAAACATAACAATTAAAGATTTGAGTTAGAAATTATACCTCCTCAAGAACACAAAATAGAAACTAGAACCATCATTTTAGCCTCCAAAAATGATGTTTTCATGAAGATCAAAGCAAGATTTGTGAAGAAGAATAATGGGTTAAGTTTTGTTTATGAGTTTTGTGGATTTATTTAAGGATTTTTGGGGATTTAATTGAGTTTGGAATGAAGAAAATGGGCAAAGAAAAAGATGGGGCAGAACAAGGAGGAGGCTCGGCCAAGCAAGTGAGGGGGGTTTTGTGAAAAAAGAGTGAAGTTTTTAGCTAAAAATGACAATAAATGCTCATTAATGCATTTTGCCACCTTTTCTTTCTTTTCTTTTTCTTTAAAAATTAAAACCTTTTGCCACAAAAATATCTAGATATTTGATGGATGGTTTTGTTTAACTTAAACTTGATTAGCTTCGCAATGATTCAAATTAGAAGTAATTAACCCAAAATGTAATTACCACTAATTAAGTGCGTAAATAACACATTAAAATAATATTTAATTAGGGAAAAAATTTATGTGAACCAAAACTTCCCATTAACCCCGCGCACTAGCTTCATTCTAGCTAAAATAGGTGTTGTCAAGTCTATATAGATGTTTGATCACAATCGGGTTAAAACGGAAAATACCGACTATTTTACCCTAAAACGGAAAAATTCACATAACGATTTCTAAAACGTTACAAACAGTGAAGAACATTCTCAACTACCTGAGAAGGACTAAGGAGATGTTCTTGGTTTACGGTAATGGAGACCTAAATGTCAAGTCCTTTACCGATTCAAGCTTCCAGAATGACAAGGATGACAACAAGTCTGTCTCGGGTTTTGTGTTTACCCTCAACGGAGGGGCAGTGTGTTGGAGGAGCTCCAAACAGAAGACCGTCGCAGACTCAACGATGGAGGCTGAATACATTGTTGCAAGCGATGCCGCAAAAGAGGCAGTCTCGATGAAGAAGGTCATTACTGAACTTCAGGTAGTTACATCCATTATTGACCCAATACCTTTGTATTGCGATAACAATGGGGCTATAGCTTTAGCGAAGGAACTATGGTCCCATCAGAAATCCAGACACATCTTAAGGCGGTATCACCTGATCAGGGAGATCATAGATCTTCAGGAGATCGAGGTCCGGAGAGTGGATACGAAAGAAAACACGGCGGATCCATTTACAAAGGCCCTTCCTCAAGCGCAGTTCGAGCGATTTTTTGAGATGTTGGGTATGCGGTACGCCAGCAGCTGGCCTTAGTGCAGACGATGGGTATTCGGTATGCCAATTACTGGCCTTTAGTGGAAGTGGGAGATTGTTGGATATGTATGTCCTAGAGGCCAATATTGTATATGTATACATATGGATGCTGGGGATATGTATGTACAGGACAATATTGCTCAGTATATACTGTGAAGTAAATACGCTAAGGGTATCTAAGTAATATAAAAGTAAAATCACAAGAGACAAGAGATATCAACTGAACAGCAACTTTATTTATTAACATTCTTTTGAACAATGCATGAAAAGTAAATACAACTGGATAAAAAGCAATGCCTAAACAATGGCATAACAGAAAATAAGAGTACTGAAATGGAAATGTACAATGTACTAGGGCTCGGGGTCTTCACTGAACTGGTCCAAGTTTTCAGCGCTGGGCTCGATCTCTGATGTGTCCATATTACATGACGACATTCAAAGAAGAAAGAATAGAATATCGTTGGCGAACAGGTCGCTCGATAAGTCCCAAAGATAAAGGAGAAAGAGAATAGACAGAATAAGAAGGTAGCTTTTAAAGTTGTAGTATATTGTTATAATATTGTGTTAACGCTGTTGTTTGTAGCTTGGTATAGAAAGATGCCAGTGTATATGAGAGGAGTCTCTATATGCCAGAGACTAGAGGCAAATGGAAGTATCACCTGATCAGGGAGATCATAGATCTCCAGGAGATCGAGGTCCGGAGAGTGGATACGAAAGAAAACACGGCGGATCCATTTACAAAGGCCCTTCCTCAAGCGCAGTTCGAGCGATTTTTTGAGATGTTGGGTATGCGGTACGCCAGCAGCTGGCCTTAGTGCAGACGATGGGTATTCGGTATGCCAATTACTGGCCTTTAATGGAAGTGGGAGATTGTTGGATATGTATGTCCTAGAGGCCAGTATTGTATATGTATACATATGGATGCTGGGGATATGTATGTACAGGACAATCTTGCTCAGTATATACTGTGAAGTAAATACGCTAAGGGTATCTAAGTAATATAAAAGTAAAATCACAAGAGATAAGAGATATCAACTGAACAACAACTTTATTTATTAACATTCTTTTGAACAATGCATGAAAAGTAAATACAACTGGATAAAAAGCAATGCCTAAACAATGGCATAACAGAAAATAAGAGTACTGAAATGGAAATGTACAATGTACTAGGGCTCGGGGTCTTCACTGAACTGGTCCAAGTCTTCAGCGCTAGGCTCGATCTCTGATGTGTCCATATTACATGACGACATTCAAAGAAGAAAGAATAGAATGTCGTTGGCGAACAGGTCGCTCGGTAAGTCCCAAAGATAAAGGAGAAAAAGAATAGACAGAATAAGAAGGTAGCTTTTAAAGTTGTAGTATATTGTTATAATATTGTGTTAACGCTGTTGTTTGTAGCTTGGTATAGAAAGATGCTAGTGTATACGAGAGGAGTCTCTATATGCCAGAGACTAGAGGCAAATGGAAGTACAAAGCTCTGTTAGAAGGCCCGGAACAACGGCAATTGGATTCATGTTAGGTGTCTTAAATCTTGCAGTCTCGTGCCACTTTTAACACCTTCCGTACCAGTCTACCCTTTAAACCCCGTAGTGTTTTGATTGTATTGTTGTATTGTATTGTATAGATTGTATGGTTGGATGACTGATCAAAACCATGATATCAGTAAACGGATGTAACTGAATAATCATGTAAATGGAATAACTGTAGAATCATGTAAATGGAATGTATATCCATGGTTCGGTTCGGTCAAGTTGTATAGATTGATAACTGGATTCATGGATTCATGTTGCATTGAAATATTGTAGATTGGAGATTGTAGATTGTAAGTTGTATTTGAATCATATTCAAGTCAAATATAATCAGACTCAAACCCGAGTCAGACAATTAGAAATATAAATCGAAGTCTTGATTATTTCTTAAACCTATATTTACTAGGGTCCTTAGGGTAATTTATAAAATTTGAGGGGGATTTATATAAAAATACTTTTATATACTTTTCAAAATACACCCAAAGTATTTATTATTCGTCTTTAGAGTTATAATGAATGTGAATTTTATATGGTGATATTTCTAATGAAAATATCCTAATTTCATAATAAATGGTATTTATTGGTAATATTGGTTTTGTATGGAATTCATGGTATTTTAGTGTAAAATTGATTCTTGTGATTTTTAGAAAAAGGTGGAATATTTATACCATAACAAAATAGGTATTTTAATGATATATATACATATATTTATACAAAAATAAATTTAATATATATTTTATATTCTAAAAATCTCATTTTCTCAAGATGTCGTATTTTAAATCTTTCGAGACCGAATGCTCCTTGCGGAGGTCTGAATCTCGCACTACTAAGCCCGAGGATGTGCAATAATCCGCACCATCCCGAACGGGTTCCCCAAAATGGGTTGTAGCGGCGCTTTGCAAAGATTGTATAAATACTAAATCTTTTAGAAAACAGGTTAGATAAACGACTGAATGCCCACAACCTAGCTCTGTCCTAATGAATGTGACAGTCTTTAATTGGCTGAGTCTAGATATTTTTTATTAGTTCAAAAGTTATTTATTTATAAAGATGTATCCATACTAAATCTTTTAGAATTGGTTTTTATTAAGTAAATGGTATTTAAATGAAAATGTTTGTTTTCCTATATTCTAAGTTCTCGAGGTATCATGTTATGTTTGCATATGAGTGTGTGAGGAGGTAGGTCGTTACCTCATGATCTATTTAAAGGTATAGCAAGTTTAATGGAGTTAAATGTATAATTGAAACAATGTGGTATTTAAGTGGAAAAAATACCATAAATTGAAATAGCTATCATTTTATGAATTTAAACTTGTCAATTTAGTTGATTAGTGTTTAATAGTCAACATGAGAGTGTTTAAACATAATTGAAATAACGAGAAGTGAAGTTTATAAGAAAACCGAATCGGAAATCGGATTTGTGCCGATTCCGTCGGGTTTTGTAATTTCGTATTTCTGGAATAGAAAAGAGAGATAGAAAAGGGACTTATAGGTTTTAGGTCACACAAGAGAGTGAAATGGAAGTAGGGGAATCGCCGATGTGTTGCGTCGTCGCCAGTAGTTCCTAAAACGATCACCGGAAGTTCGCCGTAGATTTCGCCGGAGCTTCGCCTTTCGCTCGTTTTCAAAGTACACACGATTCTTGGAATTTTGAGAGAGTGGGCTCAGAATTTTGGGGTGAGAGGGTAGAGGGTAGGGGTGTATTTATAGGGTTAGGCTGGGGTTAGGGTAAATGAAGAGTTAAATTGGAAAAATGTAAAAATAATATGATAAATTATAATAAAATGGAGTAAATGGTGTTTAAAGGGTGCTCTGTTACTGGTCTAATAATTTAAAGTATACAGAGGGGTAGGGAGACCAAGAGGCGGCACTTTACTGTTGGGGACTCGGCAGTCCGGCCGAGTCCGGCCGGCGGCGCCGGCCCGAGTCGGCCGGTCCGCCGGCCGAGTCAGGCCGTCGTGGTGTGTGTCGTCGTTCCACCTTTTCACTAGTACATTTAACTTTTCATGGGTAGTGGGGTTTTTGGAAGTTAACACGTGTTGACTGTTGGTATTCTAAAAAATTCAAAACAAAATAATATTAAAAATAATGTGGGGCGTGGGATTTGAACTCTGTTGGCTTGGTTCAGCAGTGCAAGGTATTACCAATGAGCCACAAGCTCCTTCTTGTAATTATGGAGCTATTTAATTACTTAAAGTAGTCACAGGAAATGTAAATATCCCAAGTATACATTAATTTTAAAACAAATTTTTGTACACTAAAAATGGAGTTGTTACATTCTTGTAACTTGAAATTAAAAAGCAAAATAATTACTTATATCTTGTGCTCAGGCTAAAATACCCCTTTATGGATTTTGAAAAAAATATTTTGAAAAAATTTGTATAGAAAATTTGGGGTTCTTACATTCTACCCTCCTTATAAAAATTTCGTCCTCGAAATTTGTAAAAGGAAAGTGTAACAAATTCAAGGAAAATTTGATGACTGAAGTACAGATAGTGTATAACAAGATGTTGCAAGAGTTTTAAAAAGTGTGAGAAAGACTTACTAGTGTTACCTTGACCTACAGTTTCGGCTTCTACGGCTGCTAATGTGAAAGTCTGTCGCCGTGGTACATTCCTTCTAGCTGGAGGCACATTCTGTCTTTGGGGCTTGTTTCTTTGCCCTCGAGGCATGTTCCTCATTGCCTGTTGGAATTGGCGAGTAGGCTGTGCAGGTGGTGGAGCAGGTAGTGCAAAACGATGTGCAGGATCCTGGATAGCTGGCCGCTGTGGGTAGTTGGTGGGTATGTGAGCTGAGTTGCTATTGTAAGGACAGTTCTCAATTCCGTGGTTGGATGCGCCACAAATTAGACACGGGCCTTTTGCGCGCCTACAGTCCTTCCACAAGTGTCCCTTTCTTCTGCAGTAGTAGCAGAAATCTGGACTCGACTGGTTATTGGTTTCTTCAGGCTCCTGGGTTCGAACGATGGCCTGGAAGAGGCTCTTCCTGCTATTTGAGTGGCGGGGTATTTCAAACCAGCAGATTGAGGTCTGCCCCTCACCTTTATCACTGCCTCGTAACTACGAGCAGCTTCCAGAGCATCCTCGTGAGTCGAAAATTTCCCTGTGGCTAGTGCATCCTGGATTTCCATGTCCAAATCTTGTTGAAATCGACAGGCTCTGATCTCATCCGTCGGTATCAGGTGTGCCGCAAATCTGTTACGGTTTTGTGTTAGCTGTGTAGTATGTTATATTAAAAATTTGAAATACTGTGACATATCTTACCGACTGAGCATGGTGAATTCAGCGTCATACTCATCTACTGACTTGTCCCACATCGAACCTTGGCAAACCTGGCAGTCACAGGGAAGTACTTTGCGTGGAACTTATCGCAAAAAGTCTTCCATTCAATGGGCTGATCAAGACGGCTTTCTTCCATCTTCCACCAGTTCCGTGCATTGTCCGTGAGTTGCAGCTTTGCAACTCAGACCCAAGCAATTTCTGGCACTTATGCTGCTGCCAGATCATCTTCAATACTTTGAGCCCATTCCTCAGCTTCCAGTGAGCTTCCCTTTCTGGAGAACTGTTTGGGATGTAAAGCCCTGAATTGCTTTACCCCAGGTGTGTCAGTCTCGGGACGGTTCAGGAGTTGTTGTTGTCCTTCAAGGAGGCTGCGGATTGCCTCAAGCAGAACTTTTTGCTCGGTGGGTGGAGCAGAAACAGTAGGCACAATGGGTAGTGGAGGTGGAGTGTTGTTGAAGTTGGCGCTTGTGTTGTTTGGTGAATCCATAACCTTAAAGAAAAATTTAGGTTAGGACAGATTCAAGTACATGAGATGATAAGATTCAAGGAATATGAAATTGTAAAGAATGTTTTAGTTGCTGGTTCTTGTGTTATATTGCTTAGGTTGTTCACGCAGAACAGAAATGCATAGTAGGGTTCTATACAGCTCTGACCTACATGGGCCACCAACAAAACCTGTCACGCCCCGCTTCCCGGTATACGGCGAAGGGGACGCGACTGGTCCACTACGTATTTACTGTGAAGTAAATACACTAAGCGTATCTAAGCAATATAAAAGTAAAATCACAAGAGACAAGAGATATCAACTGAACAGCAACTTTATTTATTAACATTCTTTTGTATAATGCATGAAAAGTAAATACAACTGGATAAAAAGCAATGCCTAAATGATGGCATAACAGAAAAGAAGAGTACTGAAATGGAAATGTACAATGTACTAGGGCTCGGGGTCTTCACTGAACTGGTCCAAGTCTTCAGCGCTGGGCTCGATCTCTGATGTGTCCATATTACCTGACGACATTCAAAGAAGAAAGAATAGAATGTCGTCGGCGAACAGGTCGCTCGGTAAGTCCCAAAGATAAGGGAGAAAGAGAATAGACAGAATAAGAAGGTAGCTTTTAAAGTTGTAGTATATTGTTATAATATTGTGTTAACGTTGTTGTTTGTAGCTTGGTACAGAAAGATACCAGTGTATACGAGAGGAATCTCTATATGCCAGAGACTAGAGGCAAATGGAAGTACAAGGCTCCGTTAGAAAGCCCGGAACAACGGCAATTGGATTCATGTTAGGTGTCTTAAATCTTGCAGTCTCGTGCCACTTTTAACACCTTCCGTATCAGTCTACCCCTTAAACCCCGTAGTGTTTTGATTGTATTGTTGTATTGTATTGTATAGATTGTATAGTTGGATGACTGACCAAAACCATGATATCAGTAAACGGATATAACTAAATAATCATGTAAATGGAATAACTGTAGAATCATGTAAATAGAATGTATATCCATGGTTCGGTTCGGTCAAGTTGTATAGATTGATAACTGGATTCATGGATTCATGTTGCATTGAAATATTGTAGATTGGAGATTGGAGATTGTAGGTTGTACTTGAATCATATTCAAGTCAGATATAATCAGATTCAAACCCGAGTCAGACAATTAGAAATGTAAATCGAAGTCTTGATTATTTCTTAAACTTATATTTATTAGGGTCCTTAAGGTAATTTATAATGTAAGGTTCCTAGGCATCCTAATGGAGTGTCACAAGGCATCGAACATGCCAATTTCAAAAATATTGGTGCCGAGAAACCCTAACACGGATCGTGTACTAGATATTTAGGCGAAAACGAAAACCTAGTTAACAACTTAACCAGAAGTGAGAAGCTACAACCTTTGTAGATCCGGATATCCTCCTCCTTAGCTCCTCGTGGTCATTCCCTCGCTGTCCATCATGAATTTTGAACTCAAGCTTCGTCTTCGTCGGAGAAACGGGCGAGCTAGGTCGTCGGCTTCGTGCCGAAGATGATCTACGTCGAGGCATCACTAGTTCGAGCTCCGACTTCACAAACTTGTGAAACTTGTGAAGTAAACACCCAAAAATACTTGGCAAGAGGTAGAGGGTGAAGAAATAGGAGGTGGGTTCACTTTAGAATTGGATTTTACTCACTAAAACTCAAGTTGCCATTAATGGCATCAAGGTTGCTCACTTGAAGAAGAAGAAGAAGATGATGAAGCTAGTTATGATAACTTAAGTTAAAATGAAAATAAACTCAATATTTATCATAACTTAACTAAGGTTAAGTGTAGAGAATTAACCATGGTGATTAGAGTGGGTTAGGGTTAAGCAAAATGACAAGAATGGTTGCATAAAGTCAAATGTTCATGAAGCATCTCATAAGAAACAAAACTTGCCACCATTATCATTTATACTTATCCAAATGAATAAATGAACAAA
The DNA here is from genome assembly GCA_030015575.1 of Agapanthus africanus. Classification (NCBI taxonomy): domain Eukaryota; kingdom Viridiplantae; phylum Streptophyta; class Magnoliopsida; order Asparagales; family Amaryllidaceae; genus Agapanthus; species Agapanthus africanus. The sequence goes on from CM057347.1 coordinate 300,654,014, forward strand.
AAAATGAATAAATAAATATGCAAAACCCTAATTATCATAATAACCATGGTTTAATCCTATTCACTTAACCATATGATCAAGTATCATCAAACATGATACAAAAAGTGCACAAAAATATATCACATATATAATGTGCAAATCAAGTGAGAAAATCCGTTTAAAGTGAACCTATACTAGTTAACGCAAAGTAATATATAAAATATATAATTATACATTAAATCATTAAATCAACACTTGATTCAATGATCCGGTCATGTCGCACATAACCGACTAGTATGCAATGCATCGACTTATCGAATCAATGATTCGATAACTAGGTCATATCTCATATAACCAATCGAAACATTAATCGCGAGAATCAAATATGGTATCACATACACGCATTATTCTCGGTCCCGCACATATCTCATATGCACTCCTATTTCGTTTCGCTTGAACCAGGAAACCTCTGTGTAGGACTCTAAAGACTCGTCAATACGCCGGTAGCAGATGATGATCATATCAAGCACCCACAAGCCGCAAGCGGTCTGCTAAACGTAACGGCCACCCGGGTATTGAGCGATCAGAAGATCGACGAGCTAGCCCGCTCACACTCCTGCGAATCCGACCAGTAACACTTACCGTACAGTCCGGTCTCTTCGTCTGATACGTCGCATATCAAGTCTAGGGGTGGTAAACGTCAGACCCCAATAACCCGATAAGTCGTGCTGATGTGAGGCTCGTAACGGGTCGAGAAACTACTGGTAACACTTACCAGCAAATCTCTGATCAGCCCTGGCCAGGGACTTCCCTGTTACGGCCAATCGAGCACAGCGCAACATCTACCCCCAATACCGGGAGAGACGAAACCCCTCCTATCGCTCATTGCCTCCATGTGACTCGGGACTGTACCCAAAGACCACCGTTTTGCACGCCCTAATGGACGTGGTAAGATGGAGATCAAAGCACAGTGGGAATCACACAAGACTCTATGACGATCTCGGGTCTACAGACTAACCTGTACAAGTGTCACCTGAGAACTGCCATCTGACGTGAGGTATAATACCATCTGGGAGTTCTCGGCGAGTCCGTCCAGTGTACTCAGTCTCCACTGAGCACCCGTATACCATCTCTGATGTCAAACACCAATGGATATGGGATCATCCATCGCCCATCACATGGGTCGAGAAGCGTATACGCTAGTCTACTCTGGTATATCGATGCCCCGTCTCGATACACCCACGACTAGGGACCTTGAAGGATGTACTTATGGACTACCATGTCCCCACTAGTATGATCTGCATCATAGTCCAGGTAGTCAAGTACAAATCCTAAGGTCTTTACCAACATGTAACTATAAGACAGTATAAAGAGACTAGTTTACATGTTAAGATAAAGTGCAACCAGATAGCATACTATCATGTCGAGCAAGAAATTCATCTCTATATATGTCCAAGCATCCAATATAATATACATCATCTGTACAATACTGGCCTCTAGGGCACACATACAACTAACAATCTCCCACTTGCACTAGGGCCAGCTGCTGTAGTATCGCATACCGAGCATCCCAAAGAGTCTCTCAAACTGTATCTGGGGAATGGCCTTCGTGAGTGGATCCGCAGTGTTGTCCTTCGTGTCAACCCTCCTGACCTCGATCTCCCGGCGATCAACTATCTCCCGGATCAGGTGATACCGCCTCAGAATATGCCTGGATCGCTGATGGGACCTGGGTTCCTTGGCCAAAGCCACTGCTCCATTGTTATCGCAATACAAAGGTATTGGATGCTCAATGGATGGAACCACACCAAGTTCAGTAATGAACTTCTTGATCCAGACAGCTTCTTTAGCAGCATCGTTGGCAGCGATGTATTCAGCCTCCATCGTCGAGTCTGCCACGGTTTCCTGCTTGGAACTCTTCCAGCTAACCGCCCCTCCGTAAAGGGTAAAGACAAAACCCGACTGCGACTTAGAGTCGTCCTTATCACTCTGGAAGCTCGAATCGGTAAAGGACTCCACTTGGAGTTCTCCGTTACCATACACCAAGAACATATCTCTAGTCCTTCGCAAGTACTTGAGAATGCTCTTCACAGCTGTCCAGTGACTCTCTCCAGGATCAGCTTGATACCTGCTCACTATACTTAGTGAGTATGCTACATCGGGTCTGGTACATAGCATCGCATACATGATAGAGCCTACTGCCGAAGCATAGGGTATCCCTCAGTCTTGGGAGACATCTCTTTGGAGAGAGTGACTCCAGAGATCGTGGGCAAGTTCCCACGCTTGGACTCTTCCATACTAAACCTCTTTAGTATGGTGTCAATGTACCTGGATTGGGACAATCCCAAAATCCGTTTGGATCTATCTCTATAGATCCTAATTCCCAATATGCAGGAGGCATCACCAAGATCTTTCATTGAGAATCTTTGTGATAAGAAGAGCTTGACCGATTGCAGCATAGGAATATCATTTCCTATCAAGAGTATGTCGTCCACGTACAATACGAGGAAGACAACCTTACTCTCTGCCACCTTCTTGTAGATACAAGGTTCATCTGGATTTTTGACGAAATCAAACTCTTTGATAACGACGTCAAAGCAGATGTTCCAACTCCGCGATGCTTGCTTTAATCCATAAATGGATTTAAGCAGCTTGCACACCTTCCCGCTGCTCCCACTGTCTACGAAGCCCTCCGGCTGAGTCATGTATACGCACTCTTCTAAATCACCATTTAGAAAGGCGGTCTTAACGTCCATTTGCCAGATTTCGTAGTCATGAAAGGCAGCAATGGCAAGCATGATTCGGATGGATTTAAGCATAGCCACTGGAGAAAAGGTTTCGTCATAGTCCACACCTGGTCTTTAACGAAAACCCTTTGCTACAAGTCTAGCTTTGAAAGTCTCCACTTTCCCATCTACACCAAGTTTCTTCTTGAAGATCCACTTGCTCCCAATGGGTTTTACCCGTTCAGGAGCAATTTCCAAAGTCCATACTTTGTTGGTGTACATGGATTCCATCTCGGACCGCATAGCATCCAGCCATTTCACTGAGTCCCTACTCATGATGGCCTGCTCGAAGCTAGTTGGGTCATCATCATCCATGATGCAATCCTCGCTTCCACCGTCCATGAGAAAACCATAGTATCTCTCAGGTTGGCGAGGAACCCTACTAGATCGGCGGAGAGGCTGGGGTTCGTCGGGAGCTACTGAATCCTCTGGTTCCACTAAATCTTCAGTTTGAGTTTGTGTAGCCGGAATTTCTTCCAGTTCTACCTCATCACCACTAATTTCTTTTGCAAGAAATTCCTTTTCCAAAAAGGTGGCATGGCGAGAAACAAACACTTTTTGTTCCTCTGTATGGTAGAAAAGATATCCATGTGAATATTTGGGATATCCCACAAACTTGCATAGAACTGACCGTGCCTCGAGTTTGTCCGGATTTTGCCTTTTGACATAGGCCGGGCAACCCCATATCTTAACTCGTTTAAGACATGGTCTCTTCCCACTCCATATCTCATATGGTGTGGTAGGTACAGATTTAGATGGAACTTGATTCAATAGGTATGCTGCTGTCTCCAGCGCATAACCCCAGAAGGAAATAGGTAACTCAGCTGTGCTCATCATAGAGCGCACCATATCTAATAGGGTGCGGTTCCTCCGTTCAGATACACCGTTGTGCTGTGGTGTATATGGAGGAGTCAGCTGAGAGAGAATCCCATTCTCTTTTAGGAAGTCCAGGAATTCATTGCTTAAGTATTCTCCTCCTCGATCAGATCGTAGGATTTTAATACTTTTTCCGGTTTGGTTCTCAACTTCTTGCTTATATTCCCTAAATTTCTCAAAAGCTTCTGATTTGTGTTTCATCAGGAACACATACCCGAACCTAGAGAGATCGTCAGTGAATGTAATGAAGTATGAAGAACCATCCCTGGCATGTGTAGACATGGGACCGCATACATCACTATGTATCAGTCCCAAGAGTTCGGTAACTCTTTCTCCGTGTCCCGTAAACGGAGTTTTGGTCATCTTGCCTTTGAGACATGACTGGCAAGTGTCATAAGATGAAAATTCAAACGGATTTAAATATCCATCTTAATGCAACTTAGCTAGTCGTGTCGCATTGATGTGACCCAGTCTACAATGCCACAAGAAGGATTCATTGAGTTCAGAACTCTTCCTCTTGTGTGTGTTTGTTATGCTCAGAACTGTTGATTGATTTAGAACATAAATGCCATTGCATAACGTGCCTGATCCAACCAACTTTTGGTTATGGAAAATGTTCATAACATTGTCCTGTAATACAAAATTATATCCCTCTTTACTTAATAAAGAAACCGATATAATGTTGCATATCAGGTTCGGCATGTAATAGCATTCGTTCAGAACCAATGTATTTCCAGTTGGTAATACAAGGTGATATTCTCCGACAGTTTTAGCTGCAACAATTGCACCATTTCCAACTCTAATGTCTTTATCACCTTCTCCAAGTTCTCTACCTTTCCTAAGCCCATGTAACTGATTACATATATGGGATCCTGACCCGGTATCTAATACCCAGGACGTAGAGCAAATGGAGAAACAGTTCTCTGTAACGAACACACCCGAAGAAATTGCATCAACATGTACTTTCTTCATTCGGGTGGCATGGGAATCCTGGTATTCCCCTGTATCCTGTTCATTCCTATAACTCTTACAGGAAAGAGCGGAACCAACGTTCCCCAGCACAGTATAACATGCGGGTTCGGTCAATACATCCATATTATTATCTTTATTAAGGCATGAAATAGTCGCTACCTGGAGAGAGAGAGAAGAAAACACTTTAGCGTATGCTCGTGCAAGATCAGATTGGTTATTATCTTATCTAATCAGGATGGCTCCCACTGCTTTTTATCAAATCTTCCTCCAAACCCTAAAAGGAAAGACTAGCCGGGATTAATTACACACTACAGGTTCGCCAATCTTTCAGCCAGGCCAGTGTCGGTACTTTGAGGGAGGTCCCCCGTGCTTTCGCACGAACCTAATTAATGTAAACCTCGTTTTTCCAGAGGCGTAACCCCGTTGACACCTTTCTAGACACCTACTTGATCGGCTAATTGCACTGTGTAAAACTCTCCCAGGAGTAACTCTTACTCGCAGCAGGTATCGGGATCCAACTTTCTCATAGAAGGTATGCAATCTCATTGCAAATTTCAACACTTGAAATTCCCGATAATATTTTGCCCCTAGTGTCCTATGACCTTGACAAAGGCCAATAAATCACAGGATGCTAGTCAAGTTCAACCCGTCATTTCTTGATTGAATCAAACCCACCCGCACGACCCTTGACAAAGGCCAACAAGGTCGTACGACTACCCTGAAACAATCTGCATCATATGCATAAACAGATAAGCACTATTCAGCTACCGCACACTACGCCTTGACAAAGGCCAACAAACGCAGCACGAATACTAAACAGTCTTTATCTGAAATGACGGAGGGCTACGCAGGTTTTTCATAAAAACCATGAGCGTAATGAACTTGATATCGTTGTAGAATCAAATGATGTTTTGAAATGGAGTGATTTTGAGGCTTTTCTAGTTTTGCTAAAGGAGTCACTCCCGGTGAAGGGATCTCGGTCCTTTCCTCGTCGAATGAGGTGCGGGATATATCATATATATCGCTGTGCAAAGCAAAAACCCAAAAGCAGTCAAAAGCAAACCGAGTGTGTATCATCTGCCAGTTATTGCTAAAGGAGTCACTCCCGGTGAAGGGATCTCGGTCCTTTCCTCATCGAATAAGGTGCGGGGTATATCATATATACCGCTGTGCAAAGCAAGAACTGTAGCTACCTGTTTTATTTTAAAATTCGATTCTACAACATCTTAGGTTTCTTATCTTTCATTAATCACATTAATGAAGTCCCATCATTTAAATACCTAAACATCACAGATAGATATGACGTACACTTATGCCATCCGCATTCGCCTCGATGTCCCCTCGTGCACCGTTAGGTTAGGTAACTAACGACAGAGCAGGGCAGGGCTAGCGCGGGTGTAAAACATAAGTAACGTCTATATAATATATCATATATACTATATACTATATCCATCACAGAGTCACAACACAGATATCGCAGCAGAATAAACATATGAAATATTGGATATACTAGGACGTCCGTGTTTTCAATACGAGCCAGTATAAAACACGGATTCCACGGTCGTGATGAATAGCCAATCCCACACCCCTAGACCCCTACGAGAGCGGCAAGCAACCCTGCCAATTCTAGGGTTAGGAGACCCGGACTCGACTCCTCGAGTTGGTCTCCCACTGGACCCCAGAACCCGGTTACTTGTGCTCCCCTCCTTGGGTCTATCCTAATGCGGAAAAGTAAATAATATACAACGGGTGACAACTTCCGCTACCTGGAAGCGCCCCAAATAAAAGAATATTACATACAAGTTTTTTACATGAATGAAAATGAAAAACACTCATCTCACATAAAAAAACCCGGCTATTCGAACACGACGATCCAATATAACATATCCAGCAACATATAATATCACATGTCATCAACGTAAGTAAGTATGCATACCCCAATTGTCGTTGACGTATAGCAACGAAACCGGCGATATGAACATACTACACTTACGGTCACAGAAAAGAAAGTGTAAAACTACAACAATTGGAATCCGCAACTTCTTTAGACATCACATGCCTAAACAAATGAAATACATAGACATCACATGCCTAACAGATATAAACCCCGCATTTTAGTCTCATTATCGAAAACACTTTTCAATATAAAATGAAACTAAACCGCTAGATTTATAACATTCATTCAGTTATCACATAACTGTTTGTGAATTCCAATTATTGTATCACATTCCAGATAAACAGAAAATGTTAAACTTTCCGATCGAACAGTCGAATACCCAAGTTTTCCCGATACAGCTCAACACATGAAATAAGTCTAACAACATTCAGTTCGTGCCTCAGTACCGACGGTCCAGCCGTAGAAGGGTCAAGCCAACGCCTCACATGTGGCACGCCGTACTGCCCCAAACCCGAAGGTTCAAAGGGCAGTTCAAGACGGTCACATAATCGAGTTAAGGTTTGTTGTCTTCTAGAGGGTCCATCGCGTTACTTGCACTACTTAGAACGTCGTTAAACTTCGGAAAAATCCAACACTTGGAAATTTCCCGACAGGGGAAAAATTGGGTATTTATATCCGGTCGAACTTTTTAACATATTCTGGAAATTATCCGGAAAAACACAAAAGACGAAATTTGAATTAGGGCCCCGGATTTTACAGTAATTCATATAAAACCCTGCTTGATTTTCTGAATATTTTTAATGTTGAAAAACTCACTGTTTTCAAAAAAGTACAGAGAGCATGGAAATTTTAGACATTCGGGTTCGATCGGACTTCAAAATCCGTCTAGACTTCGCCTAGTGCTCTAGCTTGGCTCTGATACCACTGTAAGGTTCCTAGGCATCCTAATGGAGTGTCACAAGGCATCGAACATGCCAATTTCAAAAATATTGGTGCCGAGAAACCCTAACACGGATCGTGTACTAGATATTTAGGCGAAAACGAAAACCTAGTTAACAACTTAACCAGAAGTGAGAAGCTACAACCTTTGTAGATCCGGATATCCTCCTCCTTAGCTCCTCGTGGTCATTCCCTCGCTGTCCATCATGAAGTTTGAACTCAAGCTTCGTCTTCGTCGGAGAAACGGGCGAGCTAGGTCGTCGGCTTCGTGCCGAAGATGATCTACGTCGAGGCATCACTAGTTCGAGCTCCGACTTCACAAACTTGTGAAACTTGTGAAGTAAACACCCAAAACTACTTGGCAAGAGGTAGAGGGTGAAGAAATAGGAGGTGGGTTCACTTTAGAATTGGATTTTACTCACTAAAACTCAAGTTGCCATTAATGGCATCAAGGTTGCTCACTTGAAGAAGAAGAAGAAGATGATGAAGCTAGTTATGATAACTTAAGTTAAAATGAAAATAAACTCAATATTTATCATAACTTAACTAAGGTTAAGTGTAGAGAATTAACCATGGTGATTAGAGTGGGTTAGGGTTAAGCAAAATGACAAGAATGGTTGCATAAAGTCAAATGTTCATGAAGCATCTCATAAGAAACAAAACTTGCCACCATTATCATTTATACTTATCCAAATGAATAAATGAACAAAAAAATGAATAAATAAATATGCAAAAGCCTAATTATCATAATAACCATGGTTTAATCCTATTCACTTAACCATATGATCAAGTATCATCAAACATGATACAAAAAGTGCACAAAAATATATCACATATATAATGTGCAAATCAAGTGAGAAAAATCCGTTTAAAGTGAACCTATACTAGTTAACGCAAAGTAATATATAAAATATATAATTATACATTAAATCATTAAATCAACACTTGATTCAATGATCCGGTCATGTCGCACATAACCTACTAGTATGCAATGCATCGACTTATCGAATCAATGATTCGATAACTAGGTCATATCTCATATAACCAATCGAAACATTAATCGTGAGAATCAAATACGGTATCACATACACGCATTATTCTCGGTCCCGCACATATCTCATATGCACTCCTATTTCGTTTCGCTTGAACCAGGAAACCTCTGTGTAGGACTCTAAAGACTCGTCAATACGCCGGTAGCAGATGATGATCATATCAAGCACCCACAAGCCGCAAGCGGTCTGCTAAACGTAACGGCCACCCGGGTATTGAGCGATCAGAAGATCGACGAGCTAGCCCGCTCACACTCCTGCGAATCCGACCAGTAACACTTACCGTACAGTCCGGTCTCTTCGTCTGATACGTCGCATATCAAGTCTAGGGGTGGTAAACGTCAGACCCCAATAACCCGATAAGTCGTGCTGATGTGAGGCTCGTAACGGGTCGAGAAACTACTGGTAACACTTACCAGCAAATCTCTGATCAGCCCTGGCCAGGGACTTCCCTGTTACGGCCAATCGAGCACAGCGCAACATCTACCCCCAATACCGGGAGAGACGATGTGACTCGGGACTGTACCCAAAGACCACCGTTTTGCATGCCCTAATGGACGTGGTAAGGTGGAGATCAAAGCACAGTGGGAATCACACAAGACTCTATGACGATCTCGGGTCTACAGACTAACCTGTACAAGTGTCACCTGAGAACTGCCATCTGACGTGAGGTATAATACCATCTGGGAGTTCTCGGCGAGTCCGTCCAGTGTACTCAGTCTCCACTGAGCACCCGTATACCATCTCTGATGTCAAACACCAATGGATATGGGATCATCCATCGCCCATCACATGGGTCGAGAAGCGTATACGCTAGTCTACTCTGGTATATCGATGCCCCGTCTCGATACACCCACGACTAGGGACCTTGAAGGATGTACTTATGGACTACCATGTCCCCACTAGTATGATCTGCATCATAGTCCAGGTAGTCAAGTACAAATCCTAAGGGCTTTACCAACATGTAACTATAAGACAGTATAAAGAGACTAGTTTACATGTTAAGATAAAGTGCAACCAGATAGCATACTATCATGTCGAGCAAGAAAGTCATCTCTATATATGTCCAAGCATCCAATATAATATACATCATCTGTACAATACTGGCCTCTAGGGCACACATACAACTAACATATAAAACTTGAGGGAGTTTTATATAAAAATACTTTTATATACTTTTCAAAATACACCCCAAGTATTTATTATTCGTCTTTAGAGTTATAATGAATGTGAATTTTATATGGTGATATTTCTAATGAAAATATCCTAATTTCATAATAAATGGTATTTATTGGTAATATTGGTTTTGTATGGAATTCATGGTATTTTAGTGTAAAATTGATTCTTGTGATTTTTAGAAAAAGGTGGAATATTTATACCATAAAAAAATAGGTATTTTAATGATAGATATACATATATTTATACAAAAATAATTTTAATATATATTTTATATTCTAAAAATCTCATTTTCTCAAGATGACGTATTTTAAATCTTTCAAGACCGAATGCTCCTTGCGGAGGTCTGAATCTCGCACTACTAAGCCCGAGGATGTGCAATAATCCGCACCATCCCGAACGGGCTCCCCACAATGGGTTGTAGCGGCGCTTTGCAAAGATTGTATAAATACTAAATCCTTTAGAAAACGGTTTTATTAAGTAAATGGTATTTATTTGTAAAGATGTCGATTTCCCGTATTCTATATTCTAGGGTCTCCTAAGTCAACTAGACTGCTCCTAACTGGTCCAAAGCGACAAGTTGTGAAATACCTCAAATCGCCTCTTCACCGCCAATTGTGGCCAGGTAAGTACAAGTGAAGAAAGAAGGGATCCGCTCACGAATAACCGTGAGGCGGGCCTTTTAAAGTTACCTTTCTCACTTGTCTAGCCTAGGCACCACAAAATCGGGTTAGATAAACGACTGAATGCCAACAACCTAGCTCTGTCCTAGTGAATGTGACAGTCTTTAATTGGCTGAGTCTAGATATTTTTTATTAGTTCAAAAGTTATTTATTTATAAAGATGTATCCATACTAAATCTTTTAGAATTGGTTTTTATTAAGTAAAGGGTATTTAAATGAAAATGTTTGTTTTTCCGTATTCTAAGTTCTCGAGGTATCGTGTTATGTTTGCATATGAGTGTGTGAGAAGGTAGGTCGTTACCTTGTGATCTACTTAAAGGTATAGCAAGTTTAATGGAGTTAAATGTATAATTGAAACAACATGGTATTTAAGTGAAAAAAATACGATAAATGGAAATAGCTATCATTTTATGAATTTAAATTTGATCAATATAGTTGATTAGTGTTTAATAGTCAACATGAGAATGTTTAAACATAATTGAGATAACGAGAAGTGAAGTTTATAAGAAAACCGAATCGGAAATCGGATTTGTACCGATTCCATCGGGTTTTGTAATTTCGTATTTTTGGAATAGAAAAGAGAGATAGAAAAGGGACTTACGGGTTTTAGGTCACACAAGAGAGTGAAATGGAAGTAGGGGAATCGCCGATGTGTTGCGTCGTCGCCGGTAGTTCCTAAAATGATCGCCGGAAGTTCGCCGTAGATTTCGCCGGAGCTTCGCCTTTCACTCATTTTCAAAGTACACACGATTCTTGGAATTTTGAAAGAGTAGGCTCAGAATTTTGAGGTGAGAGGGTAGGGGGTAGGGGTGTATTTATAGGGTTAGGCTAGGGTTAGTGTAGATGAAGAGTTAAATTGGAAAAATGTAAAAATAATGTGATAAATTGTAATAAAATGGAGTAAATGGTGTTTAAAGGGTGCTCTGTTACTGGTCTAACAATTTAAAGTATACAGAAGGGTAGGGGAGACCAATAGGCAGCACTTTGCTATTGGGGACTCGGCGGTCCTGCCGAGTCAGGCCGGCCGAGTCAGGCCGCCGGGGTGTGTGTCGTCTTTCCACCTTCTCACTGGTACATTTAACTTTTCATGGGTAGTGGGGTTTTTGGAAGTTAACACGAGTGGACTGTTGGTATTCTAAAAAATTCAAAACAAAATAATATTAAAAATAATGTGGGGAATGGGATTTGAACTCTGGTGGCTTGGTTCAGCAGTGCAAGGTATTACCAATGAGCCACAAGCTCCTACTTTTAATTATGGAGCTATTTAATTACTTAAAGTAGTCACAGGAAATATAAATACCCCAAGTATACATTAATTTTAAAACAAATTTTTGTACACTAAAAAATGGAGTTGTTACATTCTTGTAACTTGAAATTAAAAAGCAAAATAATTACTTATATCTTATGCTCAGGCTAAAATACCCCTTTATGGATTTTGAAAAAATTATTTTGAAAAAATTTGTATAAGAAATTTGGGGTTGTTACACCATAAGAGCTTGGCCAAAGGAGTTGGGATTTACTGATAGGTTGATCAGTAGTTTCCCAGATTGGTCCTGAGCCATATCATCACGAATTATCGAGTTATTAGGGTCTAACGTATACCACCCCCTAGATCCGGTATGCGATACTCTTAGACGAAGAGACCGGACTGTACGAATATTGTCACGGATAGGCTCAGTAGGGATCCGGATGAGTTTGCTCGTCGGCTTTCCTTTTCAACAGGTACCTTGGTAGCCGTTACGTACAGCTAGTGCCGCTGACGTGCTTATGGTTAAACCCACTGCCAGCGTACCGTCGAGTCTTTAGAGTCCCACACAGAGGGTTTCCCTGCTTTTGGCGAAACGATGTAGAGGCCGTATGGTTTTACGGCAGGGTTCGATCATATACGTGTACTTGTGCACGCATGATGTTCGGGCGGATAATACTAGCGGTCTTTAGTTTAAGTCGGATCCTAGTATTATATTGTTGGATTATTTTCGTCTCTTTTGTATTCGTATTTTTCGGAATACGGATACGGGTATGTATAAACGGTGAGGGGTATTCTTGTAATTTGTTACAGTAGTGCTATTAGAAAAAGAAACCTCATTATTTGTTTTAACCATTTAGTTAAATGGTTAATGAGGTGGAGGTTTGAGGTGTTGACTTTTCTTAAGTGAACCATGGCTAATTAGTTAACTCACTTGGTGAATTAAGGATTACTATTGAGGCATGAAAATATCTAGATATTTTTGTGATGGAGACTTTTCTCATCATTATCTAGGCATGCTTGCATTATTAGGAGAGAGATAATTAACCATTCTTCACTTGAGTTTTTTGGGTTTTTTTCATGGTTGCCCTCTACAACTCTTTTATTATCTCCAAGCTCTCTTCTTCTTCTACCTCAAGCCCTTATAGTCTCATGTATTGAGAAACCTAGGGTTCTTGAGACAAAACACTCCATCATCACTCTCTACATCACTTACGTTACTTAGATTAGCAAACCAAGTGACCTAGTTACCTTGGTTTAGAGGAAGGAGCCCAAAGTAGACACTCTCGAGTGGATCATCTTCGACAAAAGGAGCCAACGATCAAGCTCGATCATGGAGGCCACTAGGAGCATGCTAAAGGAGAGGAGTGAAGACCCGAAGGACTCGAGTCTCATGGTATAACTCTATTCATATTAGATAGCTTCTCTTTTTGCTAGTTGGATTTATGGTAGATTCGGTTTAATGTTATTCTAGCGCTAAGTTTTCGTTCGTAGAAAAAAAATTGTTCCGCTTTTGGCCACGGAAGTTGGCCGGGGACCTAGCATAACCTTTCAGTGTTGAGGTGTGTATAGAGGAGTAAGCTGAGAGAGAATCCATTCTCTTTTAAATAAACCAAGAACTCGGCACTTACGTATTCACCACCTCGATCAGATCTAAGTGTCTTGATACTTTTGCATGGTTTTTTTCCACTTTATTCTTATATTTTCGGAAATTCTCAAAGGCCTCGAATTTATGTTTCATCAAGAATACATGTCCATACCTGGAGAAATCATCCGTAAAAGTAGTGAAATAGGAATAACCACTTCTTGCATGTGTAGACATTGGACCACACGTCGCTGTGTATGAGTCCCAAGAGCTCGCTCGCTCTTACCCTCTTTCTAGTGAACGGAGTCTTTATCATCTTTCCTTTGAGACATGATTGACAAGTTGCATAGGACTGGTATTTGAACGGATCCAAATATCTCCCTTTACGTAAGTTCATCAACCATGTTTCATTGATGTGACCTAGTCTACAATGCCACAAGAAAGTCTGATTTAATTCTGGAGACTTTCCTTTAAGTGTGTTCTGGACGTTGAAAACCTGAGCTTGATTTAATATGTATATACCGTTATCTAGTGTACCTGACCTAATCAATGCTTGATTTAGATAGATGTTTACAACATCACTTACAAATGTAAAGTCATAACTTTCTTTAGAAAGTAAAGATACAGAAATGATATTACATGTCAAACTAGGTACACACGAACAGTTACGTAAAATCAAAATCTGCCCACTTGTCAATCCTAGGTGATATTCCCCTACGGATACAGTGTCCACGCTCATTCCGTTAGCAACCCTGAGAGTCATATCACTTGCATTGATAACTCTACGGTTTCTCAAAGCCTGTAATGAATTACCGATATGAGATCCTGATCCGGTATCCAGTACCCAGGAAGTAAAGTTAATTGACAGACAGTTTTCAATCATAAACACACCCGAAGCCGAAGCCATGACATGCATCGAATCCTGGTTACTGGATTTCCAAGCCCTGCAGTCCCTCTGACAATGGCCTTTCCCGTGACAATAGAAACATTCCTCCTTCCGTACTGTTAGCCCCGAAACTTTTTCCCTGCCCTTTCCCTCTACCTTATTGACACCGCCTTTCGGCCTGGTGGAGGCCTTCTTCTTCTCTCCCTTGGCTTTTTCCTTGGATCTATAAGAGGAAGATTCCCCAATAAGCAGAGTGTGTGTCTCCCTGGATTCCTTCAGGATGCCCTCTGAGCTCCTCAATATGTTGAGGAGTTCTGGAAGTATAACTTCCTTCCCTTGAATGTTGAAATTCAAGATAAACTGGGCGTAGGAGGAGGGGAGCGACTGTAGAATCAAGTCAATACATAACCCATTCTCCAATGTGGTCCCAAGGTCCGCGAGCTCTTTAATATAGCTAATCATCGTAAGGACGTGGTCCCCTACAGATGACCCGACAGCCAACCTCGCCTGAAATAATTCCTTCGATGTCTCATATCTTGCGATACGAGATTTCTCTCCATATAAAACTTGGGTATGGAGGAAGATGGAAGCTAAGTCCATCTTCTCGTGCTGCTTCTAGTGTTTATAATCCATTGAGGCTAACACGAGGCACTTGGCTCTCGCACCGTCTTTTTCCCATGTCTGACGGATCTCAAGATTCGCGATGGTGGAATCTGGACCTGGGACGGCGGGGGATTTAGTAGTAAGAAGGTAGCCCAGCTTTTCATAGGTAATGGCCATCTGGACATTCCTTAGCCAATCATAATAGTTTGGCCCAGTCAATTTATTATCTAGCAGTAACCTAAGCCCAGTCATTTTCGTCGCTGCAGTCAAGAGAGAGAGAGGGGAGAAACCCTCAGCATGATGCTCTTGCAAGTTTAGATTGGTTTTTAGTTTATCTAAACAGGATGGATCCCACTGTATCTCGAATCCTTCCTCAAACCATAAAAGAAGAATTAGTCAAGATTAATCTCACTCTTACAATTCTTGCTTAAACTTTCAGCCAGGCTAGTGTTGGTACTTTGAGGGAAGTTTTCCAACGCTTTCGCGAAGTTCCTTAATTACATAACCTCTTTTCCCTGGAGGCAAAGCCCCACTAACACCGTTCTAGACACCTACTTGGTTTATATCATTGATTGTTTAGTGAAAAGATCTTCCGAGGAGTAGCAGATACTCACAGTAGGATCAGGATCCAAATATCATTGTGTGACAACCTTGAAGGAATCCTACCAAAATCATCACACTCCAAATGGTATGCAACACTAGCAAGTTTCAATTTTCTTAGAAACTCCCGATATGGATTTTTGCCCCAAGCTCTTATGACCTTGACGAAGGCCAACATATCATAAGTCACAAGTCAAGTTCTACCCGTCATTGTCCAGGTTAATTTGAACCCACCCGTACATACCCTTGACGAAGGCCAAAATAGTAGTATGACTGTTCCAAACCAACGCATCGATCTATGCTACAGATGAATACCCGGCAGCTACCAATCACTATGCTTTGGCGAAGGTCAAAATACATAGCTTGAATACTACTGAATACCCATCTGAAATGACGGAGGGCTACGAATGGTTGTGAACGTAATGAACTTGATATAATCGAAGGAACCATGATAGATTTTAAAGGAGTGGTTTAGGCTCCGCATTTAAAAGTTGCTTTTTGAAAAAACCGACTGGTTTTTGAAACTGTTCCAACGATTCAGCTTTGATTTGTTTGCTTTACATTAATCAATTAATGCAGTCTCATCATTTACACCTATCATTGCAGAAAGAAACAAAAATACAACGTACGCTTATGCCATCCGCATTCGCCATAGGGTCCCGTCATACACCGTTAGGTTACTTAACTAACGGCAGAGCGGGGGTTGGACTAGTGCGAGTGTAAAACATAAGCAACATCTATTATATAGCATATATATAAATATCCATTCATCTCACGCAATAATAGGCATTCCAGATCACAGATGAACATATTGGATATACTAGGAATTCCGCGTTTCGTTTAAGCCCATAACTAAAGACAGATTCCACGGTCGTGATGAACAGCCAAACCCCACCCTAGACCCCTACGGGTGCGGCAAACTACCCGCCAAATTCCCGAAGTTAAGAAGCCTCCCTCAGTAAAATGAGTAGGCCACTCGGCACTTCAAGAACCCGGTACTTTGTGCACCCCACCTTAGGTCTATCCTAGAAGAAAAAACAGTAAATGAAATAATACAACAGTGGCTACAAACTAACCCCGGATGTGCCCCGCAAAAGAATATTACATCACTTTACAAATTTACATCGAATGAAATAAAGAAAACTCTCTTCTTACATCCCCCAGCTATTCTTCCACGACGATCCAATATTCCATATACACAAACCAACATCATAGATATGTGCAACCCCCAACAAATCGACGTATAGTAATTAGCGGAAGTTTATGAACACATATATCCAAACACAGAAAACCCGATAGCCAAGAACTTTAGAATTTCGATCGAAACATATTTTCTGTGTCTACCCCATAAATAAGAACCACAGAAGAAAACCGAGACAACTCGGCCTTGACTCGGCCGCGGAACCGCCGCGAAATACACCGTTTCGCCGTGCTTCTGCGGTCTTCTTGGAGAGTTACTGGCTCATTTTTCTTGTGTGTTCTTAGAATTCCTTGCTTGTAATTTTAAGGCCTCTGAAATAATTTTTAGACCGGATTTTAAAATCGACAGCAAGCTTGGGTTTTGATGTCATGTTTTCGGGTTTTTCCGACGATCGAAGTTCTAACTGCTTGCTAACTAGCTAGTTAAAGTTTAGAAGGCATTGATATCATTGTAATTCGATGTCGCACACCCCACGGGTTCGCGGGGAGGTGGAATACGCAAAAAATGATTTTTACGGGATTTGCAACACCGACTTGAACTCCAGGATCGATACTAAACCCTAACTAGCTAAACTACAATTAGATTTAACTACTATGAAGAAAGTTATACCTTCTAGTATCAAGTCCTTTGGATCTTCTTATTCTCCTCCTCCTCCTCTTCTTAAGCTCCTCGAAGTGTACGGATCGCGCTTGCTAGGTCGGCCTCCTCAAGTCAAAGAAGATCCACCCGAGAGTCTATAGTTCGAGCTCCAGCCTCAATACCGAGGTAACTAGGGTACTTAGTTCGCTAAAATAGATAGCCTAGAGGATGTAGAGAGTGATGATGGATTAATTTGTCTCAAAATACCCTAGGTTTCTCAACACATGAGACTTTTAGGGTTTGAGGAAGAAGAAGAGAAGCTTGGGGAGATGAAAGTGTGGTGATAATTATTGTGATGAGAATGGCTAAGTGTTGTGAATGAATGAAGCATACAATAATTCACAACCAATGAATCAAGCATGCTTCAATAGTCACTAAAGCATGAGTCACCCCATGAGTCACCAAGTAGCCACGCCTCATTAAATGATAATCCACACCCCATACCTCCACCTAATTAATCATTTAACAAAATGATTTAATCCACAAATGAGGTGTCTTCTTCTAGAAGCACTCTTGCACAATTACAAGAATACCTCTCACCGTATATACATACCCGTATCCGTATTACGAAAAATACGAATACAAAGAGACGAAACTAATCCAATAATCTAATACTAGGATCTGGCTTAAACCAAAGCCACTAGTATTATCCGTCCGAACATGATCCGTGCACAAGTACACGTATATGTTCGAATCTAGTCATAAAACCATACGACCTCTACATCGTTTCGCCCAAAGTAGGGAAACCCTCTGTGTGGGACTTTAAAGACACAACAGTACGTTGGCAGTGGTTTAACCACAAGCACGTCTGTGGTATTAGCTACACGTAACGGCTACCCAGGTATTTGTCGATAAGAAAGATGATGAGCAAACTCATCCGAACTCCTACTGAGCCTATCTATGATAATCTCTGTATATTCCGGTCTGTTCGTCTAAGAGTATCACATATCGGGCCTAGCGGGCGGTAACCGTCAGACCCCTAATAGCGCAATAACTCGTGTCGGAGCAGAGCCTAAAACACCCTGAGAAACTACTGGAGTACCTACCAGTAAATCTCGCTTGCCTTGGCCAGGGACTTTGTGTAATGACCTTCCGAACACAGCGCGATATCAACCCCCAATATCGGGAGAGACGAATCCTATCTAACCGCTACTGCCTCTAAGTGCTTCGGGACTGCACCCAACTACTACCTGTTTGCATAACTCCTTTGAGCCGTGGTAGGGTAGTAATCTAAGAACAGTGGGAACACACTCGAGGTGAAGTGGCGATATCAAGTCAACGGACTAAGCTGTACTCATGTCACCTGAGAACTGCTACCTGACGATAGGTATAGTACCAACCAGCAGTTCCCCATGGGTCCTGTCCAGTGTACTCATAACCTAATGAGCACCTGTATACTATCTCCAGTACGACGTACTAATGGCTGTGGGACATATCATCTCCCCTGCTGGGATGAGAAGCGTATACACAAGTCTACTCTGGAGTATCGATGCCCCGTCTCGATAATCCTACGACTAGAGACCTGTATAAGGATGTGCTTATAGACTACCCAACCCCCACTAGTGTGACTGCCATCACAACGCTGGTAGTCAAGCAAAGATCCTAAGGGCTCTACCAATATGTTGTTAGTTATATGTATGCCCTAGAGGCCATTACTGTACATACGATGTATATTGTAGTGGATGCTTGGACATATATAAGGAGGACTTTCTTGCTCGACATGATAGTATGCTATCTGGTTGCTCTTTATCTTAACATGTACACTTGTTGTCTCTCTATTACATGTTGATAAAACCCTTAGGATGAGTACTTGACTATCAGGATTATGATGCAGATCATACTAGTGGGGCAGAGGTAGTCGGTAAGTACATCCTTCAAATGTTCCTAGTCGTGGGAGTATCGAGACGGGGCATCGATATTCCAGAGTAAACTGGCGTATACGCTTCTTGACCCATATGATGGGCGATAGATGATCCCACATCCATTGTTGTTTGACATCAGAGATGGTATACGGGTGCTCAGCGGAGACTGGGTACACTGAACGGACTCGCCGAGAACTCCTAGATGGTATTATACCTATCGCTAGATAACAGTTCTCTAGTGACACTGGTACAGGTTAGTCTGTCCACCCGAGATCATCATAGAGTCTTGTGTGATTCCCACTGTGCTTTGATTTCCACCTTACCACGTTCAAGAGATCGTGCAAAATGGTGGTTTTTGGGTACAGTCCCGAGTCACATGGAGGCAATGAGCGATAGGAAGGGATTTTGTCTCTCCGGGTATTGGGAGTTGATGTTGCGCTATGCTCGATTGGCCATAATAGGAAATCCCTGGCCAGGGTTGCTGAGATCTTCTGGTAAGTGTTATCAGTAGTTTCTCGAACCGTTATAAGCCTTACATCGGCATGACTTATCAGGGCTATTGGGTTATGACGTTTACAACCCCCAGGCTGAGATATGCGACATATCAGACGAAGAGACCGGACTGTACGGTAGTGTTACTGATTGGATTCGCAGGAGTATGTGCACGCTTGCTTGTTGATCTTCTGATCGCTCAATATCCGGGTGGCCGTTACGTTTAGCAGACCGCTTGCGGCTTGTGGGTGACTGATATGATCACCACCTACTGCCGGCGTATTGACGAGTCTTTAAAGTCCTACACAGAGGTTTCCTGGCTCAGGCGAAACGAAGTAGGAGCACATATGTAATATGTGTGGGACCGAGATTAATGCGCGTATTCTCGCGATATGTGATATCGGTCGGTTATATGTGAAATAACCGGGCTATCGAATCAAGTGTTGATTCGACAAATTGATACATTTAATATTAGTCGGTTGTATGTGATATAGCCAGATTATTAAATCAAGAGTTGATTTAATAATTTAATGTATAATTATATATTTGATATATTAACTTGCATTAACTAATATTAGCTCACTTAAGATTTCTTTTTCTCACTTGTGTACACTTAGTATATATGTGATATATATTAATGTACATCTTTTGTGTCATGCTAGATGCCACATGCTACATGGGTGTATGAGACTCACACCATGCTTGTAATAATGATGGGTTTTATTTATTTAAAGTAAATCAAATTAGTTGGAAATTAGTCACATGGTTGAAACTTGTAGAAGCTTGTGGAACCATTGACCAAGTCCACTAATTTTGTTTTACTTGTAGATATTTATTAACCTAACCATTATTGTTAGCCATAGTTTAGTCTCTACATGAGTTAGTATATGATATTAACTCACCCATGGTTGTTATTCTCACCACTTGATTCATTCTTCATTTGCTTCATTCCATGAGTGCTTTCTTCATCTCTTTCCTCAAGCTTTCTAGCTTCATGAGAGGTGAAGAAAATTAGTGAGAAAATTATTTCTAAAGTGAGAAAAATTCCTACTTCATCAACCTCTTCTATGCTAGCCATTTTAGATTGGGTTATTTCTTCACTAGTTCATCACTTAGTGAAGAGGTAGGTTGAGTTAGTGTATCCTCGACGTAGATCATCTTCGGCCTCGAAGACTTCAAGCAAGCTTGTTCATATCACCTTGTGGAGCCTCACTAGAGTCCGGAAGATCACTACTTGGAGCGAAGGGACTACTACACGGAGCTATTGAAGTGAAGGACCGGTCTACAAAGGTTGTATTTATTGTTCACTTAGATGTAAAGATGTTTACATGCTTGTTCGTCTAATTCTCTAGTTTAGATTCTAGCGTTAGGGTTCTTTAGCGTGCCATTTTTTTTGAAAACGCTATGGTCGATGCCTCCTGAAACCCAGCGGCCATCCTAAGGAACCCAGCAGTGGTATCAGAGCCATGCTAGAGAATTAGACGATGTTTATAGAATTACAAAACCGAAACAACTCCGAAACACCCGATACAAAAACCCAGTTTCTGTCGAAATTTTTAAGGTGTCTAAAAAATTTTTAAGCAACTGCAGAATGTTATATGAGATGTAACATGAAAACCACAGGAAAACGAACCACCTTCGCCGGAAAATGGTCGGCCGTATTGTAACGTTTTAGAAATCGTTATGCGAATTTTTCTGTTTTAGGGTAAAATAGTCGGTATTTTCCGTTTTAACCCGATTTTGATCAAACTTCCGTATAAACTTTTCGGCACCTAGTTTAGCTAAAATAAAGCTAGTGCGCGAGATTTGGGGGTATATGGGATGTTTTGGTTCAAATAAAATTTTTTCCTAATAAAATATTATTTTAAGTGGTAAATTATACACGTAAATTGTGGAAATTACTTCTTATGAGAATCTTTGCTAATCTAATTATAAGAATGAGTTTAGAACCTTCTTTTTTAAATATCTAGATTTTCTTTTGGGCAAAATGATTTAATTTAAAAAAGAAAAGAAAGAAAGGTGGCAAATAGCATTTATTGAAGCATTTATTGTTTTTTTTCTTGAAACATCTTCACAAAATTAACCCCCCCTCCACACTAATGGCCGAGCCTCCCCAATTCTGTCCCAAAAATTTTCCTAGCTCAAATTCTTCATTTCCAAGATCAAAAACTCATCAAAAATCCCAAAATAAATCCACAAATTCTAAAATAATAATTAAACCATCATTTCCCTTCACTAATCTTGCTTGGATCTTCAAGAAAAACATGGTTTTTGGAGGAAAAAGTTGATGAATCTAGTTGCTTTGGGTTGTTCTTGAGGATGTATAATTTCAACTTAAATGTTTAATTGTTGTATTAAAACCATTTAGTTAGTTAATTAAATGGTAATTATAGCTTTAAACTCTTGATTAATTCATTATTCATAATTTTTAAGAAATTCAAGTTAGGGTAAAACTTGATGAAGTGTTAATGTTAATTGAAGTTTATGAAATCTTATTCTAGTGGTAGAAAATGATAATTATTGTTAATTACTACTTGTCTAATTACGGTTTTTGCTTACAAGGTTTTACTAAATCATATTTTGAATTAGAATAAAAATATGGAAGGGGTTTGGATAGCTTAGTTAAGCTATTATATGATGTTTGAAATCGCTAGAATTATTAAATTTCTAGACTTGTGCTAAATTGAGAGAAAATGATATAAGCTGCTTACTAGCTTTTCGGTAAAATTTGGTGTGGGTTTTAAATGAAATTGGAGATGACGTAAATATTAATATCTACGATATTATTGTGTTTGTAAATGCGTATTGGTATTTTTGGGTTTTAATGTAGTAGTTTTCATGTATAGCGACCCTATTTAGGGTTTCGGCTACGTTTTCCGATATTTAGATTATTGGTTTTGAGTTTGGATGTTGTATTTATTCGTTGGATGTTTGTACGTCAATGACAAGGGTAGTTGATTTTTTTGCATGTGTAGGCTATAGGTTATAACCTATGAGCGCACCGTGTGCCGTATTTTGGATTTCGGAATTTGGTGTTAATAGCTTTGCGAATTCGTATTGATTGTAGGTACATTCGCGTGGATTCCGAGACGACGAAGCGCATCGACTACGGCTAAGCGAGGAGTTTATCAGGTGAGTAGATTTATATCTACCGGGGAAGTCCAGTGGATGGCGTATAGCACCCCCGCAAATATTGGATTGAAAGATCATTGATTATTATATCCTGATATGAGATGCGACTGATGTGATTGTATGTTTTACTAGATAATATGATAGAAGTGAACACTAGGGAACATATTGGTTTAGGAGAACATGAAATGATAAGTGAATCATGATAAGTACGATTTCGGAAAAGGACAAGTGTGATGTTCTTTAATTGTGATGTGAGATATTAATGTGATGAACGAGTATACAATGTGATATGATGACTTAGTGTGATATGTCATTATATGGTTTCGAGTCGATACGTGATTGTTGATACCTTTGTAGGTCCCCTGATACGAGATTAACATGGATGTGACCTGAGAGATAGGTATATATTTTTATGGATAATGATTGCATAATGAGTGATAAGCCGTACGAGACTTAGATCCGTACCCCGATGTTGTATAGGTTAATAAAATCCCTATTTGTTAATGCCGCTGTACGTTAGATTACCGTACTCGATGAATTTTACCTATTGATTTATCCATACCCTTGATTAGAGGATGTCGTACGATAGATTGTACCGTACGTGATGTTGTGAGGCTGGATGCCGATTGATAGATCTTGTTGATATGTATACCCCATAACATTTGATTCATTATATGCATCATGCTGCATTCATGCTATTCTCATTGCATTTCTTATACCTGTGCTAGTACACTACACCATTAGCGATGCTGCATATGTTACACTTACACAGATTGCCGGCGCACACACTTCTTCATCGATAATTGCTATGTTACTTACACAGTAGAATTGCTATATCATGCTATGATATACTGCCATGTTCATATCACTATGCTAGGTCGCATGATATATTGACATGTACACCCACATACTTTACTACAGCTACATGTACATCATGCATACACACTGACATGTACACCCACATATCTCGCTACAGTTGCATATACCCCTAGGTGGTATTGCATTGACATGTGATATTGAGACGTTGACTATTGCTCCATTGCACTCATTAAATGCATCATACATACTTGATTACATGTAGATACTTATACCTTGCTACAGTTACATATACACTTCATATGATGCTGCACTTGTTTTCGGAGGATTTGGGAACCGCAAGATATATTTTTAAAGCTGGATTCATTTAAAAGAGTGGTTTTCCCTTTATATGCTCATATTGATGTTTTATGTTGCATATATCAGTTTTATATGGATTTTACGCATAGAGATATGGATTTCATGTGATTTATGGATTTGAGAACCGTGGGGGTATTTTCAAGAAACTATGTATTGTTTGAAAACCCGGTTTCTCTTGATATGATATTTTGATGCGTCCACCATGAGATTTCTCGGTTCTGAGATTTATGATATATACCCGATGCGAGGAGTGTAGTGGGCCGTGTGCGGGTACATGGTGGAGCCCGGTACGGTTCCCCTCAGCAAGATGTTCGTGGTACAAACGATGAGCCTGGAAGGTGGGCAAGTACCTACCAGTGATTGTATTTGGGCTCGGTGGTTATCGTAGGGATACCGACCGGAGTGATGTACGGACATGATGTCAGGGCTAGTCATGGTGACAGCGCCTGAGTTATGAGGATTTATGTGTCGATGCTAGACACGGGTATTCATGATGTTTCGGGTGTCGGTGATAGACACCCAGGTTTCCATGATTGTGATGTGGCATTGATGGACATACATTCTTTAATATCCTCATATTTACATGCATATGCTTTTATGATATTTACATGCAGGAGTTGTTGTGTCAGTGGTTGACACGTGGACGAGATCCACTGCATACATGCATTGATTTTATTGTTGGACGAGATCCACCTGCATACATGCATTGATTCATTGTTGGGTGATATACACTTGCTATTAGGCATTTATATTGTGTTGGCGCATATGCAGATACGGTCACCCTAGATATCATAGTATTACCTTTATGATATAGTTGACCTAGGAATCGTTGTTTATTTCGATTTCTACCTGTTGATGTTTTCTACTCACGAGTTGGCAACTCACCCCTGTTGTGCCACAGTTTTTGCAGGTTGTCCGCTTAGATCAGTAGCGGCATCGTTGGCACACAGCTTGCTTTCGGGTGATTTGTTTTGGTAGGTGGTACATGTTGGATCGTGCCCCTCTCGTACTTGTTATTCATATTGTATCAAGTCACTCCATCAATTCAGAAACTAGAATTTGTATATGTTGCAGACTTAGGAAGACATATAGTTGCGAGACTTGAGCGATAGGTTTTATGTTCGCTTTTGGGGTTGATGTCTTACTTTACTTTATTTCCTTTTGTGGATCTTTGCCGTTGGGCATCGTATACTTGTTATTTATACTAGTGGTGTTGTTTCCGCCGTTGGGCGTGTTTTGCTCCCGTTTGGAATGCTTTCATTATATTCCTTGTTGTACCCGTTTTCGGGGCTAGTTTTTACAAAGGAGGTGCTGCCAAAATTTTTATGAAAACCAAGGAAAAGAGTTAAGTGAAGTTTTAAGGATTTTTACTTAAGTTTCTAAATGTTGTAAATGTTTTCTTTACTTACTTCTATTGTAAGGTTTAGATTTCTGGGTTTTGGCTTACTTAGGTTACGTTACGCCTGTAGACGTTGCGTAATTCAAGTGACGGTCAAGAGCTAATATTTTGTGTCATGACACACATGTAGTAAAAATTCGGCCTGGCCGGTTCTATATGGGAATTTTGGGTTCGTTTTGGTGGGGTGTTCCAGGCTCTGGGTTTTGGTGTTTCAGGTGTTGCTTGTTTTTGCTAAAATTGCATGTGATGTTATCTTTGTGCAAAGGCAATTCGGAGTGTTTCATAGTCGTAATTCTAACATCGTTTCGGGTTTTATAGACGACGTTAAAAAGTTCGAACAGATATCAATAACCCATTTTTTTCCTCGCTGGAAATTTTCCAAGAGTTGGATTTTTCCAAGTTTAAAATCTTCAGAAAATAGTGCAGGTGTTTTCTATGGACCCTCTAGAAGAATGAAACCCTAACTCGATTCTGTGACCGTTGGAACCGCCATCAAACCCTATGGTTTGTGGTAGTTCCGCGGCGCCACAGGTGAGGCAAGGGTTGACCCTTCTACGGTTGGTCTATAGGTGTTGTGGCATGTTCTGGATACTTTTTAAACTACACTCAAGTGTTGAGCTCTTTGGAAAATTTTGGGTGTTTGTTGATTCGATCGAAAAGTTTAACATCATCTAGCTATCTGTTATTGTGATACAATATTTGGAATCCACAAAATTTAGTTTTATGAAAACTAATTTGAATTTTATAAATCTAGCAATTCAGTCTCATTTGATCGGTTGCCACGGGATTTTGATGTGGATCAAAAGTAGCGTACGCGGATACTCGCCGGGTAACCTTACTAGATAGCCACACCCCATAGCCCCGACCAAGTGACTGTAAGAGAACCCCATCGCCAAAAGCATCCGTTCGGGTGCTCGCGGCCGTGGTATTCCGCCTAAGTGCACTTCGTCGACGGCATCGGGGGTACGGCCGTCTACTAAAGTTTCCGACGAGCATTCGATCAGGTTGTCGGGAATCTTGTTAAAGTACCCAACTGGTTGTTGAAAAGTGTTTTCATTATTGAGACTAAAATGCGGGGTTTATAATTGTTAGGCATGTGATGTCTAAGGAATTCATTTGGTTAGGCATGAAATCCAAAGTATGTGATACATTGGGTTTATGATGTCTAAGGTGGTTGCAGATTCCAATTGTTGTAGTTTTTCACTTTCTTTTCTGGGACCGTAAGTGTAATATGTGGTGCATCGCCGGTTTCGTTGGTATATGTCAACGACAATTGGGATACGCATATTTACTTACGTTGATGACATGTGATGTTATGTGTTGTTGTGATATGTTATATTGGATCGCCGTGTTTTAAATAGCCGGGTTTTTTTATGTGAGATGAGAGTTTTTCATTTTCATTCATGTAAAACCTTGTATGTAATTGTAGGGTTCCTAAGCATGACAGCAAGGTTTCGGGTGGCATCATCCATGCCAATTTAAAAAATTTCTATGCTAATTAACCCTAACCTAGAATCTTTAACTAGAGAATCATACGAAAATATTATGTAAACAACTTTACATCTAAGTGAGTAGGGATTACAACCTTTGTAGTCCGGTCCTTCACTTCTATAGCTCCTTGTAGTGGTCCCTTCGCTACGATCAATGAACTCCCGGAGTCTTGAGAGGCTCCACAAGGTGAAGATGCATACTTGCTTGAAGTCTTCAAAGTCGAAGATGATCTGCGTCGAGGAAACACGGACTCAAGATATCACTTCACTAATATGGAATTAGTGAAGCAAACACCCTAAACTAAATGGCTAGTTTAGTATAGGATGATGAAGTAGGAATTTTGCTCACTTTAGAATTTTATTTCTCACTATTTTTCTTTATCTCCTCAAAACCTAGAAAGAGCTTGAAGGAGATGATGAATGAAAAGAGAATGAGAGTGAGGTTAGAAATGCAACCATAGGTGAGATTATGCCATGCACTAACCCTTGTAGAGAATTGACCATGGTTAAGTGATAAGGGTTAGGTTAATAAATATCTTAGGTAAAACAAAATTGGTGGACTAAGTCAATGGCTCTACAAGCTTCTTCAAAGCTCAACCATGACAAATATCCAAGCAATTTTGAATTACTTAAGATAAATAAAAACACACCATTATCATATAGCATGGTGTAAGTCTCATATACCCAAGTTGCATGTATAACCTAGCATGTCACAATAATATATATCACATATATATTATTTATGTAACAAAAGAAAACAATACAATAAACATATATCACATATATGTTAAATGTATCACAAGTGAGAAAAAGAAATACTTAAGTGAGCATATATTAGTTAATGTAATTTAATATATCAAATATATAATTATACATTAAATTATTAAATCAACACTTGATTTAATAATCCGGCTATATCATATATAACCGACTAATATAATATATATCATTTTATCGAATCAACACTTGATCCGATAATCCGGCTATATCACATATAACCGGCCGATATCATATATCGCGAGAATAGAATACGGTATCGCATGCGCGTATTAATCTCGATCCCCCACATATCACATATGTGCTCCTACTCCATTTTTTCTGAGCCAGTAAACCTCTTTGTAGGACTCTAAAGACTCGTCAATACGCCGGCAGTAGGTGATGATCACATCAAGCACCCACAAGCCATCAGCGGTACTAGCTGGATGTAACGGCTACCCGGGTATTGAGCGATCAGAAGATCAACAAGCAAGCCTGCTCATACTCCTGTAAAGCCTGTCAGTAACACTACCGTACAGTCTGGTCTCTTCGTCTGATATGTCGCATATCCAGTCTAGGGGTGGTAAATGTCATACCCCAGTAACCGATAAGTCGTGCCGATGTGAGGCTCATAACGGGTCGAGAAACTACTGATAACACTTACCAGTAGATCTTCATATCAGCCCTGTCCAGGGACTTCCTGTTATAACCAATCGAGCACAGCGCAACATCAACCCCCAATACCGGGAGAGACGAAACCCTTCCTATCGCTCATTGCCTCCATGTGATTCGGGACTGTACCTAAAAGCTACCGTTTTTCACGTTCTATTGAACATGGTAAGGTGGAAATCAAAGCACAGTTGGAATCACACAAGACTCTATGACGATCTCGGGTCTACAGACTAACCTATACCAGTGTCACCAGAGAACTGCTATCTGACGATAGGTATAATACCAACTAGGAATTCTCGGCGAGTCCGTTCAGTGTATCCAGTCTCCACTGAGCACCCGTATACCATCTTTGATGTCAAACACCAATGGATGTAGGATCATCCATCACCCATTGTTAGTTATATGTATGCCCTAGAGGCCATTACTGTACATAGGATGTATATTGTAGTGGATGCTGGGACATATATAGGGAGGACTTTCTTGCTCGACATGATAGTATGCTATCTGGTTGCTCTTTACCTTAACGTGTACACAGATTGTCTCTCAATTACATGTTGGTAAAGCCCTTAGGATATGTACTTGACTACCTGGACTATGATGCGGATCATACTAGTGGGGACATGGTAGTCCATAAGTACATCCTTCAAAGTCCCTAGTCGTGGGTGTATCGAGACGGGGCATCGATATACCAGAGTAGACTAGCGTGTACCTTCTCGACCCATACAGATGGGCGATGGATGATCCCATATCCATTGGTGTTTGACATCAGAGGAGATATACGGGTGCTCAGTAGAGACTGGGTATACTGGACGGACTCGCCGAGAACTCCCAGATGGTATTATACCTCACGTCAGATGGCAGTTCTCTGGTGACACTGGTACAGAGTAGTCTGTTGACCCGAGATCGTCATAGAGTCTTGTATGGTTCCCACTGTGCTTTGATTTCCATCTTACCACGTCCAAGAGGGCGTGCAAAACGGTGGTTTTTGGGTACAGTCCCGAGTCACATGGAGGCAATGAGCGATAGGAGGGGATTCGTCTCTCCCGGTATAGGGGGTTGATGTCGCGCTGTGTTCGATTGGCTATAACAGGAAATCCCTGGCCAGGGTTACTGAGATTTACTGGTAAGTGTTACTAGTAGTTTCTCGAACAGTTATAGACCTCATATCGACACGACTTATCGAGCTAATGGGGTCTGACGTTTACCACCCCTAGGCGAGATATGCGACATATCAGACGATCAGACCGGACTGTACGGTAGTGTTACTGGTCGGATTCACTGGAGTGTGAGCGGGCTTGCTCGTCGATCTTCAGATCGCTCAATACCCGGGTGGCCGTTACGTTTAGCAGACCGCTTGCGGCTTGTGGGTGTTTGATATGATCATCACCTGCTGCCGGCGTATTGACGAGTCTTTAGAGTCCTACACAGAGGTTTCCTGGCTCAAGCGAAACGAAATATGAGCGCATATGAGATATGTGCGGGACCGAGAATAATACGGTATGTGATACTGTATTTGATTCTCGCGATGTGACATTGATCGGTTATATGCGATATAGCCGGGTTATCGGATCAAGTGTTGATTCGATAAGTTGTTACTCATGATACCAGTCGGTTATGTGCGACATGACCGGATCGTTAAATCAAGTGTTGATTTAATGATTTAATGCATAATTGTATATTTGATATATTACTTTGCATTAACTAGTATCGGTTCACTTTAAAATGGATTTTCTCACTCGGGTGTGCGCATTGCATATGCGATATGATTTTGTGCACTTGCTTGTATCATGTTTGATGATGCATGCCTAACTTGGTTAAGTGTAAAGAATGAACCATGGTAATGAATGGGTTAGGGTTTTGATTTTTATTTATTCATTTATCTTTCTTATTTATTCTTTTTGGAAATTAAGAAAGGTAAATGAATGGTTTGTTTTATGTTGAAGTTTCTTGAAACTTTGACTAAGTCTTCTTTCTTGTCTTATACTTAACCCTAACCATTTTAACTAACCTAAGTTAATTCTCTACACTTAACTAGAGTTAAAAGTATGATAAGTATTGTTTTATTTTCTATTTTTAATTCAAGACTTATCATATCTTCTTCTTCTTCTTCCTTTCTTCAAGTGAAGAAACCTTCACTCCATCAATGGTGATTGTTGGAAAAGAGTGAGAAATCCAATTCTAAAGTCTACCCACTTCCTATTTCTTCATCCTCCACCTCTTGCCAAGTAGTAGAGTGTGTTTTCTTCACAAGTTTCTTGACTTGGTGAAGTCGGAGCTTGATTTAGCGATGCCTCGACGTAGATCATCTTCGGCATGGACATCGACGACCTAGCTTGCCCATTCTCCGACGAAGCCGACGCTTGAGCCCGGATTTGATTTGGACAGCGGAGAGGACCTCGTTGCGGAGCTATGGAGGTGGAGCACCGGATCTACAAAGGTTGTATTTCCGTATCTTTTAGTTAATTGTTAACTAGTTAGCTTTTTCGCCTAGTTTTCTAGCCAACGATCCGTAGTCGGGTCTCTCGGCACCTAGAATTTTTGAAATTGGCATGGTTGATGCCTTGTGAGACCTCACTAGTGTGCCTAGGAACCCTACACCCATCATATGGGTCAAGAAGCGTATACGCTAGTCTACTCTGGAGTATCGATGCCCTGTCTCAATACACCCTCGACTAGGAACAATTATAGGATGTAATTGTAGACTACCCCGGCCCCACTAGTATGATCTCTATCATAGTCCTTGTAGTCAAGTACACATCCTAAGGGCTTTATCAACATGTGAGAGCAAGTCAGTATCACAATACAAGTCTACATGTTAAGACAAAGAGCAACCAGATAGCATACTATCATGTCGAGCAAGAAAGTCCTCTTTATATATATCCAAGCATCCACTGTAATATACATCATATGTATAATAATGGCCTCTAGAGCATATACATAACTAACAATCTCCCACTTACACTAAGGCCAGTTGTTGTAGTATCTCATACCCAACATCCCGAAGAGTCTCTCAAATTGTATATGGGGTATGGCCTTCGTGGGTGGATCCGTTGTGTTGTTCTTCGTGTCAACTCTCCTGACCTTGATCTCCCGGCGATCAACTATCTCCCGGATCAGGTGATACCGCCTCAGAATATGCCTGGATTGCTGATGGGACCTGGGTTCCTTGGCCAAAGCCACTGCTCCATTGTTATCACAATACAAAGGTATTGGATGCTCGATGGACGGAACCACTCCAAGTTCAGTTATGAACTTCTTCATCCAGACAGCTTCTTTGGCAGTATCGTTGGCAACGATGTATTCAGCCTCCATCGTCGAGTCTGCCATGGTTTCTTGCTTGGAACTCTTCTAGCATACCGCCCCTCCATTGAGGGTAAAGACAAATCCCGAGACCGACTTAGAGTCGTCCTTATCACTCTGGAAGCTCGAATCGGTAAAGGACTCCACTTGGAGTTCACCGTTACCATACACTAAGAACATCTCTTTAGTCCTTCTCAAGTACTTGAGAATGTTCTTCACAGCTGTCCAGTGACTCTCTCCTGGATCTGCTTGATACCTACTCACTACACTTAGTGAGTATGCTACATCGGGTCTGGTACATAGCATCGCGTACATGATAGAGCCTACTGCCAAAGCATAGGGTATCCCTTGCATGCGAGCTCTCTCCAAATCAGTCTTGGGAGACATCTCTTTGGAGAGAGTGAGTCCTGAGATCATGGGTAAATTCCCACGCTTGGATTCTTCCATACTAAACCTCTTTAGTATGGTGTAAATGTACCTGGATTGGGACAATCCCAATATCCGTTTAGAGCTATCTCTATAGATATTAATCCCCAAGATGTAGGAGGCATCACCTAGATCTTTCATTGAAAATCTATGTGATAAGAAGAGCTTGACCGAGTGCAGCATAGGAACATCATTTCCTATCAAGAGTATGTCATCTGCGTACAATACGAGGAAGACAACCTTACTCTCTGCCACCTTCTTGTATATACAAGGTTCATCTACATTTTTTATGAAGTCAAACTCTTTGACTACCACATCAAAACAAATGTTCCAACTTCGCGATGCCTGCTTTAACCTGTAGATGGATTTAAGCAGCTTGCATACCTTTCCGCTGCTCCCACTGTCTATGAAGCCCTCTGGCTGAGTCATGTACACGCACTCTTCTAAATCACCATTTAGAAAGGCGGTCTTAATATCCATTTGCTAGATTTTGCAGTCATGGTATGCAGCGATGGCAAGTAGGATCCAAATGGACTTAAGCATAGCCACTGGAGAAAAGGTTTCATCATAATCCACACCTGGTCATTGACGAAAACCTTTTGCAACAAGTCTAGCTTTGAAAGTCTCAACTTTTCCATCTACACCAAGTTCCTTCTTAAAGATCCATTTGCCCCCAATGGGTTTTACCCCTTCGGGAGCAACTTCCAAAGTCCATACTTTGTTGGTACACATGGATTCCATCTCAGATCGCATTGCATCCAGCCATTTCACAGAGTCCCCACTCGTGATGGCCTGCTCGAAGCTAGTTGGGTTATCATCTTCTATGATCCAATCCTCGCTCCCACCATCAATGAAAAAACCGTAGTATCTCTCAGGTGGATGAGGAACCCTACTAGATCGGCGGAGAGGCTGGGTTCATTGGGAGCTATCGAATCCTTTGGTTCCACCAAATAGTCAGTTGTAGTCTGTGCTGCTGGAACTTCTTCTAGTTCTACCTCATTGCCACTAATTTCTTTCATAAGAAAACTCTTTTCTAAAAAGGTGGCATGTTGAGAAACAAACACCTTTTGTTCCTCGGAGTGGTAGAAGATATACCCTCGCGAATGTTTGGGATATCCAATAAACTTGCACAGAACAGACCTAGCCTCGAGCTTGTCCGGATTTTGTGTTTTCACATATGCCGAACAACCCCATATCTGAATAAAATTAAGATATGGCCTATTCCCATTACATATCTCATATAGAGTGGTGGGCACTGATTTGGATGGAACTCTATTCAATAGGTATGCAGCTGTCTCAAGCGCATAACCCCAAAAGGAAATAGGCAACTCAGCGGTGCTCATCATAGAGCGCACCATATCTAATAGGGTGCAATTCCTCCGTTCCGATACACCGTTGTGCTGTGGTGTATACGGAGGAGTAAGCTGAGAGAGAATCCCATTCTCTTTTAGATAGTCCAGGAACTCATTGCTCAAGTATTCTCCTCCTCGATCAGATCGAAGGATCTTAATACTTTTACCCGTTTGGTTCTCGACTTCGTGCTTATATTCTTTGAATTTCTCAAAAGCTTCAGACTTGTGTTTCAACAGGAACACATTTCCGTATCTTGAGATATCGTCAATGAATGTAATGAAGTACGAGGAACCATACCTGGCATGTGTAGACATAGGACCGCATACATCACTATGTATCGGTCCCAAGAGTTCCGTAACTCTTTCTCTGTGTCCAGTAAACGGAGTTTTGGTCATCTTGCCTTTGAGACATGACTGGCAAGTGTCGTAAGATGAAAATTCAAACGAATTCAAATATCCATCCTTATGTAACTTAGCTAGTCATGTCGCATTGATATGACCTAGTCTACAATACCACAAGAAGGATTCGTTGATTTCTAAACTCTTCTTCTTGTGTGTGTTTTGTACATTAAGAACTGTGGTTTGATTTAGAACGTATATGATTATTTAAGGAGCCTGATCCAATCAACTTCTGATTCAGGAAGATGTTCATAACATTATCTTGTACTACAAAATTATATCCTTCTTTACTTAATAAAGAAACTGATATAAGATTGTATATTAGGGTCGGTATGTAATAGCATTCGTTTAGAATCAATGTATTACCATTTGCTAATACAAGGTGATATTCGCCAACAGTTTTGGATGCAACATTTGTACCATTCCCTACTCTTACGGAATGATCACCCTCTCCCAGTTTTCTACCTTACTTTAGCCCATGTAACATATTACATATGTGGGATCCCGATCCGGTATCTAATACCCAGGACATAGAGTGAACTGAGAAACAGTTCTCGATAATAAACACACCCGAAGAAGATGCATCAACATTCTTGTTCTTCGTTTGGATAGCATGGGAATCCGGATATTCCCCTATTTCCTGTTCAGTCTTATAAAAATTATAAGAAAGAACGGAACTAACGTTCCCTTGCTCAGTATAACAAGCGGGTTCGGTCAATACATCCATATTATTATCTTGATTAAGGTCTGACATGGTCGCTGCCTGGAGAGAGAGAGAGAGAAGAAAACACTTTAGCGTATGCTCTTGTAAGAATAGATTGGTTATTATCTTATCTAATCAGGATGGCTCCCACTGTTTTTATCAAATCTTCCTTCAAACCCTAAAAGGTAAGACTAGCCGGGATTAATTACACCTTACAAGTTCGCCAATCTTTCAGCCAGACCAGTGTCGGTACTTTGAGGGAGGTTCCCCGTGCTTTCGCATGGACCTAATTAAAATAAACCTCGTTTTCCCAGAGGCATAACCCCGTTAACACCTTTCTAGACACCTACTTGATCGGCTAATTGTGATGTGTAAAACTTTCCCAGGAGTAACTCTTACTCGCAGTGGGTATCGAGATCCAACTATCTCATAGAAGGTATGCAATCTCATTGCAAATTTCAACACTTGAAATTCCCGATAATACTTTTTACCCCTAGCGTCCTATGACCTTGATGGAGGCCAAACTACCCATAAGGCGCTAATCAAGTTCAACCCGTTCATTTCTTGATTGAATTACACCTACCCGCACGACCCTTGACGAAGGCCAAACAACGCCGTACGAATACCCTAATTCAATCGCATCTCATGCTATAGATAAGTACTAATCAGCTACCGTACACTACGCCTTGACGGAGGCCAAACTACCATAGCACGAATACTAAATATTACTTATCTGAAATGACGGAGGGCTACGTCAGGTTTTTATGAAAACCTTTTGCGTAATGAACTTAATATCGTTGTAGAAATAAGTGATTTTGAAAATGAGTGTTTTTTAGGCATTTGCTAGTTTCGGTAAAGAGGTCACTCCCGGTGAAGGGATCTCGGCTCTTTCCTTATCGAATAAGGTGATGGATATTCTATAAGGAATACCGCTATACAAAGCAAAAACTATAGCTACCCTTTTTGAAAATTTGATTCTATAACATCTTTTAGGTTTCTTTTCTGTCATTAATCTCATTAATGAAGTCCCATCAATTATGCTTCCTAAGCATCACAGAAGAAACAAAAATACAACGTATGCTTATGCCATCCGCATTCGCCTCAGTGTCCCGTTATGCACCGTTAAGTTACTTAACTAACGACATAGCGGGGCAGGACTGGCGTGGGTGCAAAATAGAAGCAATGTTTATTATATATCATATATATAATAATAAAGCATTCCTCTCAAACATATAAAGTGATCACATCACAGAATATCGGCAGCAGAAGATCACATATGAAATATTAGATATACTAGAAGGTTCGTGTTTTATTTTAAGCCTGTATAAAACACGGATTCCACGGTCGCAATGAATAGACAAACCCACATCCCTAGACCCCTACGAGAGCGGCAAGCAACCCTACCAATTCTAGAGTTAGGAGACCCGGACTCGACTCCTCGAGATGGTCTCCCACTGGACTCTAGAACCCGGTTACTTGTGCTCCCCACCTTGGGTCTATCCTAATGCGGAAAAATAAATAATATACAACAATGGGGACATCATCCTCAACCCGGAAGTGCCCCAATAAAAGAATATTACATACAATAAATTTTACATGAATGAAAATAAAAACTCTCATCTCACATAAAACCCCCGGCAATTCAAAACACGACGATCCAATATAACATATCACAGCAACACATAACATCACATGTCATCAACGTAAGTAAATATGCGTATCACAATTGTCGTTGACATATAGCAACAAAACCGGCGATACACCACATATTTCACTTACGGTCGCAGAAAAGAAAATGTCAAACTACAACATTTGGAATCCACAATCACCTTAGACATCATAAACCCGAAATATCGCACACTTCGCATTTCATGCCTAACAATATGAATTCCAAATATTGTATCACATTCCAGAAAAATCTAGACGATGTTAAACATTCAGATCGAATCAACAAAAACCCATAATTTCTCAAAGAGCTCAACACTTGAGCATAGTTTAAAAATACTCAATACATGCCACAGTACCTATGGACCAACCGTAAAAGGGTCAACCCTTGCCTCACCTATGGCGCCGCGGAACTACCGCAAACCCTAGGGTTTGGCGGCGGTTCTTACGGTCACAGAATCGAGTTAGGGTTTCGTTCTTCTAGAGGGTCCATCGAATCACTTGCATGATATTTGAATTTTCTTTAACTATGAAAAAATCCAGCTCATGAAAAATTTCCAGCGAGGGTTAAAGTGGGTATTTGATACCCGTTCGAACTTTTTAACACCGTCTAAAATACCCGAAACAAAGATAGAATTACGAATACGAAACACTCTGAATTGCTTTTGTATTAATATAACATCACATGAAAATTTAGCAAAAACAAGCAACACCAGAAATACCAAAACCCAGAGTCTGGAACACTGTAAAAAATTGAACACGGAACGCTGCAACATGGCCGAGCAGACCGGTTTTTCAAGCATTGTAGACGGCCAAATTCCGGCGAGGGGGGTTGAATTTTCTATTGTGTTCATGTTGCATCTCATACAACATTCTGCAGTTGCTTAAAAAAATTTTGACTCTCTGAAAATTTCGACAGAAACTAGGGTTTTGATTCGGGTGTTTCGGAGTTGTTTCGGTTTCGTAATACTACAAACTTTGTGTAATTCTCTAGCTTGGCTCTGATGCTACTGTATGGTTCCTAAGCACGATAGCAAGGTTTTGGGTGGCACCATCCATGCCAATTTAAAAATTTTCCATGTTAATTAACCCTAACCTAGAATCTTTAACTAGAGAATCATACGAAAACAAAATGTAAACAGCTTTACATCTAAGTGAGTAGGGATTACAACCTTTGTACTCCGGTCCTTCACTTCTATAGCTCCTTGTAGTGGTCTTTTCGCTGCGATCAATGAACTCCCGGACTCTTGAGAGGCTCCACAAGGTGAATGATGCATACTTGCTCGAAGTCTTCAAAGTCGAAGATGATCTACGTCGAGGAAACACAGACTCAAACTATCACTTCATTAATATGGAATTAGTGAAGAAAACACCCTAAACTAAATGGCTATTTTAGTAAAGGATGATGAAATAGGAATTTTGCTCACTTTAGAATTTTATTTCTCACTATTTTTCTTTATCTCCTCAAAACCTAGAAAGATCTTGAAAGAGATGAAGGAGATGATGAATGAAAAGAGAATGAGAATGAGGTTAGAAATGTAACCATGGGTGAGTTTATGCCATGCACTAACCCTTGTAGAGAATTGACCATTGCTAAGTGATAAGGGTTAGGTTAATAAATATCCTAGGTAAAACAAAATTGGTGGACTAAGTCAATGGCTCTACAAGCTTCTTCCAAGCTCAACCATGACAAATATCCAAGCAATTTTGAATTACTTAAGATAAATAAAAACACACCATTATCATATAGCATGGTGTAAGTCTCATATACCCAAGTTGCATGTATAACCTAGCATGTCACAATAATATATATCACATATATATTATTTATGTAACAAAAGAAAACAATACAATAAACATATATCACATATATGTTAAATGTATCACAAGTGAGAAAAAGAAATATTTAAGTGAGCATATATTAGTTAATGTAATTTAATATATCAAATATATAATTATACATTAAATTATTAAATCAACACTTGATTTAATAATCCGGCTATATCACATATAACCGACTAATATAATATGTATCATTTTATCGAATCAACACTTGATCCGATAATCCGGCTATATCACATGTAACCGGCCGATATCACATATCGCGAGAATAGAATACGGTATCACATACGCGTATTAATCTCGATCCCGCACATATCACATATATGCTCCTACTCCGTTTTTCCTGAGCCAGTAAACCTCTGTGTAGGACTCTAAAGACTCGTCAATACGCCGGCAGTAGGTGATGATCACATCAAGCACCCACAAGCCGTCAGCGGTACTAGTTGGACGTAACGACTACCCGGGTATTGAGCGATCAGAAGATCAACAAGCAAGCCTACTCATACTCCTGTAAAGCCTGTCAGTAACACTACCGTATAGTCCGGTCTCTTCGTCTGATATGTCGCATATCCAGTCTAGGGGTGGTAAACGTCATACCCCAGTAACCGATAAGTCGTGCCGATGTGAGGCTCATAACGGGTCGAGAAACTACTGATAACACTTACCAGTAGATCTCCATATCAGCCCTGGCCAAAGACTTTCTGTTATAGCCAATCGAGCATAGCGCAACATCAACCCCCAATACCGGGAGAGACGAAACCCCTCATATCGCTCATTGCCTCCATGTGATTCAGGACTGTACCCAAAAGCCACCATTTTGCACGTTCTATTGAATGTAGTAAGGTGGAAATCAAAGAACAGTAGGAATCACACAAGTCTCTATGACGATCTCGGGTCTACAGACTAACCTGTACCAGTGTCATCAGAGAACTGCTATCTAACGATAGGTATAATACCAACTAGGAATTCTCGGCGAGTCCGTTCAGTGTACCCAGTCTCCACTGAGCACCCGTATACCATCTTTGATGTCAAACACTAATGGATGTGGGATCATCCATCGCCCATCATATGGGTCAAGAAGCATATACGCTAGTCTACTCTGGAGTATCGATACCCTGTCTCGATACACCCTCGACTAGGAACAATTATAGGATATACTTGTGGACTACCCCGGCCCCACTAGTATGATCTCCATTATAGTCCTAGTAGTCAAGTACACATCCTAAGGGCTTTATCAATATATGAGAGCAAGTCAGTATCACAATACAAGTCTACATGTTAAGACAAAGAGCAACCAGATAGCATATTATCATGTCGAGCAAGAAAGTCCTCTCTATATATATCCAAGCATCCACTATAATATACATCATATGTACAATAATGGCCTTTAGGGCATATACATAACTAACAGTAATATTCTTTTATTGGGGCACTTCCAGGTTGAGGATGATGTCACTATTGATGTATATTATTTACTTTTCCGTATTAGGATAGACCCAAGGAGGGGAGCACAAGTAACAGGGTTCTAGAGTCCTGTAGGAGACCATCTCGAAGAGTCGAGACCGGGTCTCCTAACTCTAGAATTGGTAGGGTTGTTTGCCGCTCTCGGAAGGGTCTAGGGATGTGGGTTTGGTTATTCATTACGACCGTGGAATCCGTGTTTTTTACTGGCTTAATTTAAAACACGGAATTCCTAGTATATCCAATATTTCATATGTGTTCTTATGCTGCTGATATTCTATGATGTGATCACTTGATATGTTGAGACGAATGCTTATATTATATATATGATATATAATAAATCTTGATGCTTTCGTTTCTTCTGTGATGCTTAGGAAACATAAATTGATGGGACTTCATTAATGAGATTAATGAAATAAAAGAAACTTGAAGATGTTGTAGAATCTTGTTTTCAAAACTAGTAGCTCTAGTTCTTGCTTTGCATAGCGGTATTCCTTTTAGAATATCCAGCACCTTATTCGATAAGGAATGAGCCGAGATCTCTTCACCGGGAGTGACCTCTTTAGCGAAACTAGCAGATGCTACAACCCACTCGGTTTTATCTTTTGATTGTCTTTTTAGTTCCTGCTTTGCATAGTGGTATTTGTGTAATATCCAACACCTCATTCGATGAGGAAAGAGCCGAGATCCCTTCAACGGGAGTGGCCACTTTAGCAAAACTAGCAAAAGCCTCAAAAACACTCCTTTTCAAAATCACTCGATTCTACAACGATATCAAGTTCATTACGCAAAAGGTTTTCTTAAAAACCTGCTTAGCCCTCCGTCATTTCAGATAAGTGCTATTTTAGTATTCGTGCTACGGTAGTTTGGCCTCCGTCAAGGCATAGTGTACGGTAGTTGATTAGTACTTATCTGCAGTATGAGATGCGATTGGATTAGGGTATTCGTACGGCGTTGTTTGGCCTCCGTCAAGGGTCGTGCGGGTGGGTGTAATTCAATCAAGAAATAAACGGGTTGAACTTGACTAGCGCCCTATGGGTAGTTTGGCCTCCGTCAAGGTCATAGGATGCTAAGGGTAAAAACTATTATCGGGAATTTCAAGTGTTGAAATTTGCAATGAGATTGCATATCTTCTATGAGATAGTTGGATCCCTATACCCACTGCGAGTAAGAGTTACTCCTGGGAGAGTTTTACACATTACAATTAGCCGATCAAAGTAGGTGTCTAGAAAGGTGTTAACGGGGTTACGCCCTTGGGAAAACGAGATTTATTTTAATTAGGTCCATTTGAAAGCACGGAGAACCTCCCTTAAAGTACCGACATTGGCCTGGCCGAAAGATTGGCGAACTTGTAGGGTGTAATTAATCCCGGCTAGTCTTACCTTTTAGGGTTTGAAGGAAGATTTAATAAAAATAGTTGGAGTCATCCTGATTAGATAAAATAATAACCAATCTGATCTTGCAAGAGCGCACGCAGAGTGTTTTCTTCTCTCTCTCTCTCTCTCTCTCTCTCTCTCCTGGTAGCGACCATGTCACGCCTTAATCAGGATAATAATATGGATGTTTTGACCGAACCTGCTTATTATACTGTGCTGGGGAACGTTGGTTCCGCTCTATCTTATAATTGTTATAATTCCGAGCAGGAAATAGGGGAATATTCGGATTCCCATACCACCCATTCGAAGAAAAAGCATGTTGATGCGTATTCTTCGGGTGTGTTCGTTATCAAGAATTGTTTCTCAATATCCTCTACGTCTTAGCTATGAGATACCGGATCAGGATCCCACATATGTAATCTGTTACATGGGCTATGAAAGGTAGAGAACTGGGATTGGGTGATATGTCTCTAAGTGTTAGATAATGGTGCAATTGTTGCAGCCAAGTCAGTTGGCAAATATCACCTTGTATTACCAAATGGTAAATACATTGATTCTGAACAAATGTTATTAGATACCGAACCTGATATACAACATCACATCAGTTTCTTTATTAAGTTAAAGAAGGATATAATTTTTTATTGCAGGATAATGTTGAGAAAATTTTCCTGAATCAAGAGTTGATTGGATCAGGCACGTTATGAAATAGCATATGTGTTCTAAATCAAACCACAGTTCAAAGTATATAGAACACGCACGAGATGAGTTGTTCCGAAATGAACGAATCCCTCTTGTAGCATTATAGACTAGGTCATATCAATGCGACACAACTAGCTAAGTTACATAAGGATGAATATTTGAATCCGTTCGAATTTTCATCTTATGATACTTGCCAATCATGTCTCAAAGGTAAAATGACCAACACTCCGTTTACTAGAAACGGAGAAAGAGTTAGTGAACTCTTGGGACAGATACATGATGATGTATATGGTCCTATGTCTACAAATGTCAGGGCTGGTTCCTTTTACTTCATTATATTTACTGACCATCTCTCAAGATTCGGACATATGTTCCTGTTGAAACACAAGTCTGAAACTTTTTGAGAAATTCAACGAATATAAGCTTGAAGTTAAGAAGCAGATGAGTAGAAGTATTAAAGTCCTTCGATGAGATCGGGGAGGCGAATACTTGGGCATGGAGTTCCTAGATTTTCTAAACGGAGAATGATATTCTCTCTCAGCATACTCCTTCATATACACCACAGCACAACGGTGTATCGGGCGAAGGTATCGCACCCTATGAGATATGGCACGCTCTATGATGAGTATTGCTGAGTTTTCTGTTTCCTTTTGGAAGTTATGCACTTAAGAAGCTGCATACCTATTGAATAGGGTTTCAACCAAATCAGTGCCTACCACTCCATATGAGATATGGTATGGGAAGAGACCATCTCTTAAACGAGTTAAGATATGGGGTTGTCCGGCCTATGTTGAAAAGCAAAATCCGGACAAGCTCGAGGCAAGGTCAGTTCTGTAAGTTTGTTGGATATCCTAAACATTTGCAAGGGAATATCTTCTACCACATTGAGGAGCAAAAGGTTTTTTGTTTCTCAGCATGCCACCTTTTTAGAAAAGGAATTTCTTATAAAGAAATTAGTGGTCATGAGGTAAAACTGGAAGGAGTTCCAGCTGGACAAACTAACAGCTGATGATTTGGTGAAACCAAAGAATTCAATAGTCTCCAACGAACCTCAGCCTCTCCACGAATCTGGTAGGGTTCCTCATCCACCTAAGAGATACTACGGTTTTCTCGGTGACGGTGGGAGCGAGGAGTGCATCATGGAAGATGATGACCCAACTAGGTTCAGGCAGGCCATCACGAGTGGGGACTCAGTGAATTGGCCGGATGCTATGCGATCAAACATAGAATCCATGCACACCAACAAAGTATGACTTTGAATGTTGCACCTGAAGGGGTAAAACCCATTGGGACCAAATGGATCTTGAGAAGATTCTTGGTGTAGTTGGAAAAGTTGAGACTTTCAAAGCTAGACTTGTAGTAAAAGGCTATCGTCAATAACCAGGTGTAGTTTATGATGAAACCTTTTCTCCAGTGTCTATGCTTAAGTCCATCAGGATTAAAGCAAGCATCACGGAGTTGGAACATCTGTTTTGATATGGCAGTTGATCAGTCGAAAATATTGCATTCTTAACACATCAATTTCCCTACTCTTTCTAATCATCTAAGGGTGTTTATTGTAAATATAACACGGATTACAAATTCATCTGGAAAATACCAAATACCACGTATTACAGTTATAATCGACACTCTGGAGGGAAATTGTGTGTTTATTACTATACGCATGATATTGTATATCTCAACACATTTTATCGAGATTGTGTGCAGAAAATTCTTCAGGTCAAAGAACCGGAATCGCAAAAGTGCCTATAAAATGCAGCAAGTCAAAGACTTGAAATCTGGCAGCAACCAAGAAATAATTATAAGATTCCATACATCAGAAGAAAACCCTAAGACCAACACCAAACACCCCAGAAGATATAAAGCTGAGATTTCTTCATACGGCCGCGGAACCGCGGCCGATCCGCCGCTGTTCCGCGGCCGACTTGGCTTGTCGGCGTTTGAAAATTCTCCAGAATATTCCATGTAACCGCCTAGCTTCCAGAAGACGCTCTGTAACCGCCTAGCTTCTTCGAGAAGGCCCTGCCTATCAACCAAGCTTATGAAAGAAGCTTAATTTTGGGGGCTATAAAAAGGGATCTAGATCTCAATTTTAGGGGTTCTTAATTAATTACACAATTGAGCCACAATACAATTCAAAATTCAAGTTGAGTGACACAACTTGAGATCCAATCCAAATCCAAAGCAAAATCAAGATCCATTGAGAAGCAAATCAAGCGGGCAATCAAATGGCGTCGTTGCCGAGGATGCGTGCGTAATTTGTTCTTTCTTGCTATTTGAGTTGAAAATTTATTATTCCATCAAATTTTAATTCAAGAATCACTTCAAGTGCTTAACGATT
This sequence comes from Agapanthus africanus, assembly GCA_030015575.1. Lineage (NCBI taxonomy): Eukaryota > Viridiplantae > Streptophyta > Magnoliopsida > Asparagales > Amaryllidaceae > Agapanthus > Agapanthus africanus. The sequence continues at coordinate 300,697,674 of CM057347.1, forward strand.
AGTGTTTGAATTTTTGCGAGGGAATCTGGAATCATTTTAGCAGTGCGATCAAGATTCAGAGAAGATCTACAGATTCCAGAGGAGTACAGGAAGTTACAGGAAAATTTTTGAAACCTATTTCCTCCTTTCCACCGCGGATCTGCAGCGTTTGGATGGTTTTTGCGGCGGTTCCGCCGCCGTTTAGGTGAATCAGAGCCTAAAACTTCTGTGGTATATTCTCTGTTCTCTCCTCTCCTCTCTGATCTTATCCAATAACAATTTTCTGCAGGATTCTTTGCAAAATTCGCAGCGCTTAAAAAAATCTTGTTGCGTTTCTTGAAATTGGTTGTTTTGCATATTTTAATACGGAAATTAAGGGGCAAAGACCAAATTCAGATTAGGTGGGGATTTCATTACCCTTCCTAAGCCCCGAAAATCAAAAAATTAGCATCTGCATCACCCTCATTAACTAAAAAATATCTAGACAGGACTATAAGGACCGTCGCACTCAATTAGGACAGAAGAAGGTCATGGGTAATTTATTGCTTATCCGCATTTCTTTTGTGATGTCTAAGGCAAGTGGTACTAAGGCAAGTGGTTACTTAATTAGGCCCGCTACTTACGTAGTGGAAAACCTCCCACTTACCTGGCACTTACCTGGCCACAGAAGGCATAAAGAGGCAGTAGAGGATTTATCCTGCGATTTGTCTTCTGGAAGTCTAGGAGCGGTCTAGTGACTTGACCTAGGTGACCATTAGATCTAGGGTTGTTTGTGCACTTGTTTGTGATTTTTCAAAATCCGTCTTTTTCAAAAGCAAACACCAAACCAACTTTTCTCTAATTATAACAAACGCTGCCACTTGAACTAAACCGTTTAGTGCAAGCTCGGCTGGACACGGGATTCTAGTGCCCGTCTTGTCTGCGTTTCTCTGATCGACTCCAAAGTCGGTATTTCTTCATTTTCTTTTCCCCACCACCCACCACTACCAAGATGGACGGATATCCATCAAATTTCTTTAACACCACTCTGCCACTGCCCGCAGGTGCACAGAATCCATCCCGCATTTCTCTCCAAGAGAGATGCTACCCTACACGTGTTCCCCTTCCCACCTGTCTTTCCATTCCACCACCCAATGGGGACAATTTCGAAATTAAACCTTAATTCATCAAACTGTTGCCTAAATTTCACGGTCTTGAGTCTGAAGACGCATACGTTTTTATCACCAAATTTGAAAACGTATGCGCAATGATTGGCATGTCACAACTGTCTGTGGATGCTATGCGTTTACGTCTTCTCCCATTCACTTTGTGCTATTTAGCCGAGAAGTGGCTTTATAACACAACCGCACACTCTATTGCCAAATGGGATGAATTTGTTGCAGCATTCCTTAAAAAAATTTATCCCAATCATAAGACCAGCCGTGTTCGGAGCGAAATCTTCCAATTTACCCAACTTCCCAATGAACCATTTTGGAAATGCTTTGAACGGTTCAAGGATCTACTTATCCAATATCCTCATCACGGAATCCCTAGATGGGATCTGTGTCGAATTATCTATGAGGGTATTGATCTCACGACAAAACAGATGCTTGAACCATGTGTCAATGTCAATTCATGTCTAAAGATGATGGTGAAGCTTGGAAATACCTAGAAGATCTTGCCCAAACCACTTTACAATGGGAAAGTGTTAGTCACCCATCGTCTAGGGAAGGTATCAGTCAGCTCAATGTTTCCGTCACAATGAGAGCCGAAATGGCCGCAATACAAAGGAAACTCGACGCTATAGAAAACAAAATCTCTTCATCCTCCCTAAACTAATACACACTTTCCAAAACCTTGTGTGGATGTTGTTCCAACCCTTCACATCTAACGGAAGAATGTCCTTTGAATTCTCTGTTTCAAGGTCATGAACACTCTAATGCTTCATTCCAGCAACGACCTAGAAACGATCCTTCTTCTTCCACATGTAATCAAGGTTGGAGGAATCATCCTGATTTTGCTTGGAACCAACACCAAACTCAAAACACGGTTCCAAGCCAGAATGACTTTCAAAGGGTCCCTCCACAGCAACAGCAACCACCACAACTGAGTCGGCGCCCCTTTCAACCACAAAATTTTCAAAACCCGGCCAACACTTTTGCACTGTATAATAATTCTTTGCAATTGGCCGGAACCGATAATTCCTCTGCACTCGAACGAACCTTGGAGTTGTTCATGAAACACACCATGCAATTGTCGGCTGATATCAAGTCTTCTATTGACACCATAAAGAATGACTCCGCCTCCCACGGTGAGAGTATTAAATCGATAGAAGTACAAATTGCGCAGTTGAATGCCAAAATGAGTTCTAGAAAGAAAGGGAAACTTTCAGCTCAACCACTACCTGATCCTGGACCCTTGCATTATAATGATGTGAGTGCTATTACCACATTTAGATCTGGAAGAGTGTTGAACAATCATGTGGGTGAACATATTGATGTTGATAATGATGAGGAATCAATTGAAACCCCGGCTTCCACTTCTACTCCTTGCCCTATTTCATCTAGTTTACCTTCTTCTTCCGAACCTATTCTTCGTTTTCCCCAAGGCTCGAACCCTCCACCCACTTCATCCTTTCCACCCCCACAAACTTCTCCACAAATGTTGGACCCAACACTTATTGATAAAGCTCCATTTCCAGATAGGTTGAGGCCCAACAAACCTAACGCACAAATGGAGAAGATTGTGGAAATGTTTAAGCAAGTTAACGTAAATATTCCTCTCCTGGATGCTATACAACAAGTTCCAGCTTATGCGAAAATCCTAAAGGACTTGTGCACTAGGAAGAGGAAGACTCAAGTGCCGAAAAAAGTTTTCATGACGAGTAATGTAAGCACAGCTTTTACCCCACAATTACCAAAGAAACGTAAGGACCCTGGCTGTCCTACAATCTCTATTTCTATTGGGGGTAAAAATATGAATCGCGCTTTGCTCGATCTTGGCGCTAGTGTTAACTTGCTTCCATATTCTGTGTATGAGCAATTGGGTATCGGAGAATTAAAACCATCGCAATACACTTTATAGATGGCAGATCGATCTATCACCCGTCCAAGGGGTATGTTAGAGGATGTGTTGATAAAAGTCGGGGAATTTATATTCCCAGTGGACTTTATTGTTATAAATACACAGCCTGTAGCGAACTCACGGAACCAAATTCCGGTGATTCTCGGTCGACCGTTTTTGGCTACTTCCAACGCTGTAATCAACTATCGAAATGGCTCTATGAACCTATCCTTCGGGAATAGGTCAATTGAGCTTAACATTCACAAGTTGGAAAGTCAACCCTCCGAACCTCATGCTCGAGTATGTTCTGTCGAATTAATGGATGTCGACAGCAGCGAATTTGAACAGCTTCACGATACAGATACAGACTTACTTAGTACGTTGTTGTTTGACCCAGCGATGTATTACACACATACGGACCCTTCTTTTGAGTTGTCCAGGTCAACATCTAACGCTGATTATGAACCTGTTCTGGAGTCTGAGTATCATCCCATTCTTTCAAATGAGAATATTCTTTGGGATATCGATGAAAGCTTTGAAGAAATGTTCGCTAATGAACTTGCATTTTTAGCAAACACAGGTGTTGAGATGAATCAACTCCAAAACAAAGAAATTGAACCTCCACCCCTTCTTTTTTACAATCACGAGAATGCGAGTAATCCATCATCATCATCACGGTGTCATCTCTCCAATTTGAGACGCAAATCCATTCCATCACACTACTTATCTCTTCCCCACTTCTTCCTGACTCTCTATAACATGTTCTTCCACCGACCTATGCGTGACACTGATAAAATATTCGAATGGTTGGTGTTGACTATCGGTCTTTGTAAGGCTTTGCATTGACCAGTAACTTTGACCCCCTCTTGTGATTTTAAAAGCTTAACATTGTTTAACTCAAGTTTGGGGGGGTATATTTTTGGCTCTTGAAAATAAAATTTGTACACAAAAATGGTGAGCCATAAATAAGTTTGGGGGAGGATTTTCACGTTCATTTGTTCTTGTCCCCATTAATAACTTTTCCTCCCAAGCTTACAGGTTTTTGAGATTTAACAGATGGCAACAGTGAGGACACTGTTGTAAACAAGTTTGGGGGAGATTTGTGCTTATTTACGCATCATTTTGCATCATACTTTGCATATGCAAAAAACATATATAAAAAAAATATTTAATATTTAATTTTATAATAAAAGATTAGAAAGTGAAAAATTACATTTAAAAGATTGGAAAAATTTAAGAAAACCAAGAAATTTAGATGTTTTCTTAAACGAAACTAGTAATAAGTAGTTATGAGCCGTTGTCCCAAGGGTTAGTAAGATGAAAGAAGTCACTAATCTGAGGATAAAAATAAGTCTGAAAAATAGTTTCTATTCTGGAAGCCAAACGTTTGAATATTGATACCCTACTATACGCACTTACACACGTCTTGAAAATCGGGATAGTAGAGGATACCTTGAAATACTCTTGTCTAAAAGCCAAAGTATGAAGGAAATTATAAATGGAGTATAAAAGATAAAATGGTGTAGAAAAATGAACACTGGTTTTGTAATCACCAAGGCAGCAATAAAAAAAATATAGCAAGGGTGTTTCATCACCTAGTGCCTTAAACCAACTGGTTTGGGAGTCACTGCTAAACCTTAGGTGTTGCAAGACGAGGAAAATACTAATTTCGCCTAATTTGCAAACACATGAGTAATCGGTCGGTTAGTACCTCAAGAAGTATTAATGGTCGCATGAAAAATGTGTGAGCAATTCCATCTAAATATTCATCGATTAAAAAGTACTAAGGTAGATAGACAAAAGTATGATAGCTTGAATTGAATTCTCTGAGTGTAGAGATGTCCTTTACACACACGTAGGAGTATATGAACAATGTTTGGAAGAAAGGTAGGAATGAAGAATAAAGACAATGTTTTATTGAGAGATGATGTGATTTCTAACATATTTTCATGACTATTAAGATAGGGCTCATGACAACCGAAAAGCTAGTATTAGCTGGAAACTCTGATTTTCAAAGTCTTTCTTTTATAATTCTTATCTTTATATGTAACTTTCACAGTCTTCTTTTTATTATAGGATTTTGAGGGTGCAATCCGCTGAAAACCCTCACGAGACAACACTCCTCCTACTAGGGACACCTAGAGGTTTAAAAGCTTGTTGCACGTGCTCAGTGCAATCGTGTTTCCTACGAAAGTGTGCTAGTTAGTTTTTCTTTTTCTTATATTTTCTCCTTCTCTTGAATAAAAGATGTTTGCTCGAGATAATCAAAATTAAGTTTGGGGGAATTTGTTCAGTCGAAAATATTGCATTCTTAACACACCAATTTCCCTACTCTTCGTAATCATCTAAGGGTGTTTATTATAAATATAACACGTATTACAAATTCATCTGGAAAATATCAAATATCATGTGTTATATATATAATCAACATTCTGGAGGGAAATTATGTGTTTATTACTATACGCATGATATTGTATATCTCAACACATTTTATCGAGATTGTGTGCAGAAAATTCTTCAGGTCAAAGAACCGGAATCACAAAAGTGCCGATAAAACGCAGCAAGTCAAAGACTTGAAATCTGGCAGCAACCAAGAAATAATTATAAGATTCCAGACATCAGAAGAAAACCCTAAGACCAACACCAAACACCCCAGAAGATATAAAGCTGAGATTCCTTTATACGGCCGCGGAACCGCGGCCGATCCAGGCCGATCCGCCTGGGATCCGCGGCCGACTTGGCTCGTCAGCGTTCGAAAATTCTCCAGAATATTCCATGTAACCGCCTAGCATCCAGAAAACACTCTGTAACCGCCTAGATTCTTCGAGAAGGCTCTGCCTAACAACCAAGCTTATGAAAGAAGCTTAATTTTGGGGGCTATAAAAGGGGATCTAGATCTCAATTTCGGGGGTTGTGAATTATTTACACAATTGAGCCACAATACAATTTAAAATTCAAGTTTAGTGACACAACTTGAGATCCAATCCAAATCCAAATCCAAACCAAAATCAAGATCCATTGAGAAGCAAATCAAGCAAGCAATCAACGATCCTTCATCATAACGCCGTCGTCATCAAGAGCAAGAGATCCACATCCGATCCACGACTCACGGCGATCGAGCCTCGCAAAGATCGACGACAAATTCCCTTTCTAAAAAGCGATCGAGAGCTAGTCTTGTAACCTCAAATTGAGAGGTGTAATTTGAAGAAAATTTAATGAAGGTGATAAATTGTTAATTCTCGTTTTCATTACATTCTTGCATTATGAAATTTCTCGTTTGTGATTCTTTAATTTCATGATGTGTGAGTGAAATCTCCGCTTGTAAAAGAATCGAGAGAATCAGTAGATCTAATGATGATGAAATTCTTTTGCTAATTTTAAGTCTTATGAGAATTGTGAACTCTAGGAAAAAGAATCTTTGATGACCTAATTTGGAGCAAGATCATGTTCTTGATTATCTCGTTGCAAATTAGGGATCAAATGATTGATGATTTTCTTTGCTAGAGGTTAGATTTGAATAATGATCAATGAAAAGACAAGGGATAGTGAAGGAGAAACCCTAGTTTCTTCAATAAATCCCTAATCTTCATTCATCGTCATCGATCTAGCTACAATCCATCAATAGATAAGATTAGTCATTATTAGTATTCATCATTACTATTAATTTGATCGATTCCTACAAGCTATTCTACACAATCTTGATAACTAAATTGATTTGGACATCTTCTTGATTCTAGATCTATTTTCTTGATGTTTCTTGAAATTAAATATCATTAATCTTGAATCATTTTCTTTTATATTTTCTTTTCGACTCAACTAAAACAAGATCGAACAAGTACACACATCTCAGTGGACGATCCGTATTCATTAACGAAACTATTTCGACACCGTTAATTGATTGCGGTTACAAATTCTTTGGTTGTGATTATATTTTCAAAACACGAACCATACGATCAATCAGCAGTCAAAGAGTTTGACTTCATTAAAAAGGTAGATGAACCTTGTATATACAAGAAGGTTGTAGAGAGTAAGGTTGTCTTCCACGTATTGTACGTAAATGACATACTCTTGATAGGAAATAGTTTCCTATGCTACACTCGGTCAAGCTCCTCTTATCACAAGGATTCTCCATGAAAAATCTGGATGATACCTACTACATCTTGTGGATTATGATCTATGGTGATAGATCTAAGTGGATGTTGGGAGTGTCCCGAATCCAGGTACATTAACACCGTACTAAAGGGGTTTAGTATGGAAGATTCTAAGCGTGGTGGTTCGCCCACTTACACATGAATCACTTTCTCCAAAAAGAAGACTTCCAAGACTGATTTGGAGAGAGCTCGCGTACAAGGGATACCCTATGCTTCGGCGGTAGGCTCTATCATGTATGCGATATTATGTACCAGACCAGATGTAGCTAACTCACTAGGTGTAGTGATAAGGAATCAATCGAATCTTGGGAGAATCACTGGACAGCTGCGTAGGACATTTTTAAGTACTTGAGAAGCACTATAGAAATGCTCTTGGTGTTTGGTAACGGTGAACTCCAGTGGGAGTCCTTCACTAATTCTAGCTCCCAGAGTGGTAAGGTCGACTGAAAGTCAGTTTCGGGCTTTGTCTTTACCCTCAGTGGAGGGACGGTATGTTGGAAGAGTTCCAAGCTAGATACCGTGACAAACTATACGATAAAGGCTGAATACATTACTACCAACGATGCTGCCAAAGTGGGTGTCTGGATATTTCTTGTTCATGAGATGAACATGGTTCCAACCATTGAGCGTCCAATAACTGTTATTTTGACAACAATAGAGTTGTGGTTTTGGCCTAGGAACACCGGTCCCATCAGCAATCCAGACATATTCTGAGGCAAGTATCACCTGATCAGGGAGATGGTTGATCTCCAGAGGATCGAAGTCAGAAGAGTTGACGCGAAAGATAACACAGCGGATCCACTCATAAAGGCCTTTCCCTAGAGAGACTTCTATAGGACGTTGAGTATGAGATACTGCAACAAATGGCCTTAGTGCAAGTAGGAGATTGTTAGTTATATGTATGTCCTAGAAGCCATTACTGTACATACGATGTATATTGTAGTGGATGCTTGAACATATATAAGGAGGACTTTCTTGCTCGACATGATAGTACGCTATCTGGTTGCTCTTAATCTTAACATGTACACTTATTGTCTCTCTATTACATCTTGATAAAGCCCTTAGGATGAGTACTTGACTACCAAGATTATGATGCAGATCATACTAGTGGGGCAGAGGTAGTCGGTAAGTACATCCTTCAAATGTTCCTAGTCATGGGAGTATCGAGACGGGGCATCGATATTCCAGAGTAGACTAGCGTATACGCTTCTTGACCCATATGATGGGTGATGGATGATCCCACATCCATTGGTGTTTGACATCAGAGAAGGTATATGGGTGCTCAGTAGAGACTGGGAACACTGAACGGACTCGCCGAGAACTCCTATATGGTATTATACCTATCGTCAGATAGCAGTTCTCTGGTGACACTGGTACAGGTTAGTCTGTCGACCTGAGATCGTCATAGAGTCTTGTGTGATTCCCACTGTGCTTTGATTTCCACCTTACCACGTTCAAGAGATCATGCAAAACGGTGGTTTTTGGGTACAGTCCCGAGTTAAATGGAGGCAATGAGCGATACGATGGGATTTCGTCTCTCCCGGTATTGGGGGTTGATGTTGCGCTATGCTCGATTGGCTATAACAGGAAATCCCTGGCCATGGTTGCTGAGATCTACTGGTAAGTGTTATCAGTAGTTTCTCGAACCGATATGGGCCTCACATCGGCATGACTTATCAGGGCTATTGGGATCTGACGTTTACCACCCACAGGCTGAGATATGCGATATATCAGACGAAGAGACCGGACTGTACGGTAGTGTTACTGATTGGATTCGTAGGAGTATGAGAACGCTTGCTTGTTGATATTCTGATCGCTCAATACCCGGGAAGCCGTTACGTTTAGCAGACCGCTTGGAGCTTGTGGGTGACTGGTATGATCACCACCAACTGCCAGCGTATTGACGAGTCTTTAGAGTCCTACACAGAGGTTTCCTGGCTCAGGCGAAACGAAGTAGTAGCACATATGTGATATGTGCGGGACCGAGATTAATGCGCGTATATGATACCGCATTCTATTCTCTTAATATATGATATCGGTCGGTTATATGTGATATAACTGGGTTGTCGAATCAAGTGTTGATTCGACAAGTTGATATATTTAATATTAGTCGGTTATATGTGATAGAGCCGGATTATTAAATCAAGAGTTGATTTAATAATTTAATGTATAATTATATATTTGATATATTAACTTGCATTAACTAACATAAGCTCACTTAAGATTTCTTTTTCTCACTTGTGTACACTTAGTATATATGTGATATATATTAATGTACCTCTTTTGTGTCATGCTAGATGCCACATGCTATATGGGTGTATGAGACTCATACCATGCTTGTAATAATGATGGGTTTTATTTATTTAAAGTAAATCAAATTAGTTGGAAATTAGTCACATGGTTGAAGCTTATAGAAGCTTGTGGAACCATTGACCAAATCCACTAATTTTGTTTTACTTGTAGATATTTATTAACCTAACCATTATTGTTAGCCATAGTTTAGTCTCTACATGAGTTAGTATATGATATTAACTCACCCATGGTTACTTTTCTCACCACTGGATTCATTCTTCATGCCACGACCCGAAATGGCACGTGACTGGCACTTGAATCATATGAAGTCTATAGGACCCCATCTAATTGAAGTAAGCCAAGAAATCCCAAAAATCTAAACCATTTAAAGAAAGAAGTGAAGAAAACATATTTTAAAACAAGGGGTTTTTAATAACATAAGCCGAAATATGCATTTTAAAATCTCAAGTCTTTTCTGAAAATTTCGGCAGAGTTTCCTTTGTAAATACTGGCCCCAAACGGGGTACAACATGAATAATATATGCACAATGAAAAAGTTATCCCCAAGCGGGAGCTAGCTCTTCGTCAATTGACGGTCACAACCACGCAAGCAATATAATATACAACGCCGAAGGGCGAGGATCAAAACTGTAGGGTTCCTAGGCACTCTCAAGAGGTCTCACAAGGCATCAACCATGCCAATTTCAAAAATTATGGTGCCGAGAAACCCTAGTGTACGGATCGTTGACTAGATGTCTAGGCGAAAAGCAAACTAGTTAACACTTAACTATAAGAATACGGAAATACAACCTTTGTAGATCCGGTCCTCCACCTCCACGGCTCCGTGACGAAGTATCCTCGCTGTCCAAATCGAAATCCGGGCTCTTGCGTCGGCTTCATCGGAGAAGAAGCGGGCTAGGTCATCGACGACGTGCCGAAGATGATCTACGTCGAAGCATCACTAGATCAAGCTCCACCTTCACCAAGCCATGAAAACTTGTGAAGGAAACACACTCTACTACTTGGCAAGAGGTAGAGGATGAAGAAATAGGAAGTGGGTAGACTTTAGAATTGGATTTCTCACTCTAATTCATCAATCACCATTGATGGAGCATAGCTTTCTTCACTTGAAGAAGATGAAGAAAAAGAAGCTTATTTTTATGATAAGTTAATTGTTTTTAAAAGAAAATCAATACTTATCATATATTGAACCATGGTCAAGTGTAGAGTTTTAATCATGGTTGAAATGAATGGTTAGGGTTAAGCATGAGACAAAAATGGTCACTTGGTCAAATCTTCAAGAAGCTTCAATATGAAACAAAATTAGCCACCATTTTTCTCTTTATGCCTTTTTATTTATTTCCAAAATGAATAAATAGATAAATAAATGAGAAAAGGAAATAAAACCCTAATCATAAGTTTAACCATGATTTAATTCTATACACTTAACCAAGTAAACATGTATCATCAAACATGATACAATCAAGTGCACAAAAGTATATCACATATACAACTTGTGCAAAGCAAGTGAGAAAATCCATTTAAAGTGAACCGATACTAGTTAATGCAAAGTAATATATCAAATATATAATTATGCATTAAATCATTAAATCAACACTTGATTCAATGATCCGGTCATGTCGCACATAACCGACTAGTATTCAATGTATCGGCTTATCGAGTCAATTTTTGATTCGATATCTAGGTTATATCGCATATAACCATTCGATACATTCATCGCGAGAATGGAATACGGTATCACATACACGCATTATTCTCGGTCCCGCACATATCTCATATGCGCTCCTATTTCGTTTCGCTTGAGCCAGGAAACCTCTGTATAGGACTCTAAAGACTCGTCAATACGCCGGCAGCAGGCGATGATCATATCAAACACCCACAAGCCGCAAGCGGTCTACTAAACGTAACGGCCACCCGGGTATTGAGCGATCTGAAGATCGACGAGGAAGCCCGTTCACACTCCAGTGAATCCAACCAGTAACACTACCGTACAGTCCGGTCTGATCGTCTGATATGTCGCATATCTCGCCTAGGGGTGGTAAACGTCAGACCCCAATAGCTCGATAAGTCGTGTCAATATGAGGTCTATAACAATTCGAGAAACTACTGGTAACACTTACCAGTAAATCTCAGCAACCCTGGCCAAGGATTTCCTGTTATAGCCAATCGAACACAGCGCAACATCAACTCCCTATACCGGGAGAGACGAATCCCCTCCTATCGCTCATTGCCTCCATGTGACTCGGGACTGTACCCAAAAACCACCGTTTTGCACGCCCTCTTGGACGTGGTAAGATGGAAATCAAAGCACAGTGGGAACCACACAAGACTCTATGACGATCTCGGGTCAACAGACTACTCTGTACCAGTGTCACCAGAGAACTGCCATCTGACGTGAGGTATAATACCATCTGGGAGTTCTCGGCGAGTCCGTCCAGTGTTCCCAGTCTCCACTGAGCACCCGTATATCATCTCTGATGTTAAACACCAATGGATATGGGATCATCCATCGCCCATCTGTATGGGTCGAGAAGGTATACGCTAGTCTACTCTGGTATATTGATGCCCCGTTTCGATACACCCACGACTAGGGACTTTGAAGGATGTACTTATGGACTACCATGTCCCCACTAGTATGATCCGCATCATAGTCCAGGTAGTCAAGTACAGATCCTAAGGGCTTTACCAACATATAACAGGGAGACAATCAGTGTACACGTTAAGGTAAAGATCAACCAGATAGCATACTATCATGTCGAGCAAGAAAGTCCTCCCTATATATGTCCCAGCATCCACTACAATATACATCCTATGTATAGTAATGGCCTCTAGGGCATACATATAACTAACAATCTCCCACTTGCACTAGGGCCATCTGATAGCAGTGGTTGTAGTATGTCATACTCAACCATCCCATAAAAGTCTCTCTCTGGGAACAGGCCTTTGTGAGTGGATCCGCTGTGTTGTCCTCTGAGTCTACTCTCCTAACCTCGATCTCCCTGGAGATCTACCATCTTCATGATCAGGTGATACTGCCTTAGAATTTGTCTGGATCACTGATGGGACCTGCGTTCCTTGGCATAAGCCACAACTCCATTGTCACACAATGGGAGGAACATAGTTCATCTCATGAACCAATATACACCCAAACAGCCTCTTTGGTAGCATCTTAAGTAGCGATGTATCCAGCCTTTATCGTCTAGTATGCCACGGTGTCTAGCTTGGAACTATTCCATCATACCGTCCCTTTACTGAGGGTAAAGACAATGCCTGCGACTGACATTCAGTCGTCCTTATCACCCTGGAACCCTTCCAGTGATTCTCCCCAGGATCAGTTGATACCATCTTACTACAACTAGTGAGTATCCTAACATCCAATTAGATCTATCTCATAGATGCAAATCCAGGATTTAGGAGGTATCACTTTGATCCTTTATGGAGAATCATTGTGATAAGCGGAGATTGGCCGAGCGTAGTATAAGAAACTCCTTCCCTATCAAGAGTATGTTATCCACGTACTCTACGAGGATCACCACCATACTCCCTACTACCTTTTTGTATATACAAGGTTCATCTACCATTTTGATGATGTCAAACTCTTTGACTACTCTATCAAAACAGATGTTCCAACTCCGCGATGCCTGCTTTATCCTATAAAGCATCTTGCACACGTTTCCGCTGCTCCCACTGTCTACGAAGCCCTCTGGCTGTGTACTTATAGACGCACTCTTCTAAAACATCATTTAGAAAAGCAGTCATGACACCCAACCACCAGATATCGTAGTCATGGTATGTAGCCGTGGCAAGTAGAATCTGGATGGACTTAAGCATAGTTCTTTAGAAAAAGTTTCATCATGATCCAAACCTGGTCAATGATGCAAACCTTTAACAAGTCTAGCTTTGAAAGTCTCAACTTTTCCATCTACACCAAGTAATCTTCTCAAGATATACTTGCTCCTGATGGGGATTTAACCCTTCAGATATAGCAGCCAAAGTCCATACTTTGTTGGTGTATATGGATTCCATCTCAGATCACTAAGCATCCAGCCATTCTTACAGAGTCTTACTCCTGATGGCCAGCTCGAAACTAGTTGGGTCATCATCTTATGATGCAATTCTCGCTCCCACTGTCATAGAGAAACCGAAGTAACTCTTAGGTGGGTGAGGAACTCTACTAGATCGGCGGAGAGGCCGAGGTTCGTTGGTTTCTACTGAATCCTTTGGTTCTTTCAAATCATCAGCTGTAGTTTGTATAGCTGGAACCTTTCCAGTTGTACATAACAAACCTTGCCTCGAGCTTGTCCGGATTTTGCTTTTCAGACATAGGCCGGACAACCCCAAATCTTAACTAACTTAAGAAATGGGCTCTTCCTTTTCCATATCACATATGAAGTGGTAGGCAACTGATTTGATCTGAACCCTATTCAATAGGTATGCAACTTCTCAAGTGCATAACTCCCAAAAGGAAATAGGTAACTCAGCAGTACTCATCATAGAGCACACCATATCATATAGGGTGTATCTGCTCCGCCCCGATATACCATCGTGCTATGGTGTATACGGAGGAGTAATGCTGAGAGAGAATCTCATTCTCCTTTAGAATAGTCCAGGAATTCCATGCTCAAGTATTCTCCTCCTTGATCTCATCAAAGGACATAATACTTATACCCGTATCGGTTCTCTACTTCTAGCTTATATTCTGTGAATATCTCAAAAGGTTCGGACTCATGTTTCAACAGGAACATATGACTGAATCTTGAGAGATTATCAGAGAATGTAATGAAGTAACAAAGAACCGGTCTTGGAATGTGTAGACAGGGGACCTACATACATCAACATGTATCATCCCAAGAGTTTACTAACTCTTTCTCTGTTTTCAGTAAACGGAGCTATGGTCATCTTATATTTGTGACATGACTGGCAAGTTTCATAAGATGTAAATTCAAACAGATTTAAATATGCATCTATTTGGAACTTAGCTTGTCGGGTCGCATTGATATGACCTAGTCTACAATACCTCAAGAAGAATTCGTTCATTTCTGAACTCTTCCTCTTGTGTGTGTTCCGTATACTAAGAACTGTAGTTTGATTTAGAACATTAATGCTTTTAGATAACGTGCCTGAACCGATCAACTTTTGATATAGGAAATGTTCAAAACATTATCCAACAATACAAAATTATATCCTTTCTTTACTAATAAAGAGACTGATATGATTTTGTATATCAGGTTCGGTATCTAACAACATTCGTTCAGAATCAATGTATTGGTAATACAGGGTGACAGTGACCGACAGACTTGGCTGCAACTCTTGCCCCGTTTTCTGCCTCATGAAACTTATCACCCGTTCTCAGTTCTCTACCTTTCTGTAGCCCTATGTAACAGATTACATATCTGGGATCCTGATCTGGTATCACATACCCAGGACGTAAAGGATACTGAGAAACAGTTCTCTGTAATGAACACACCCGAAGATGATGCATCATCATGCACTCTCCTCGTTAGGGCGGCACGGGAATTCTGGTAATCCCCAATTTCCTGCTCTGTCTTATAACAATTATAAGTTGGAGCGGGACCAACGTTCCCCAGCTCAGTATAACAAGCGGGTTCGGTCAAAAATCCGTATTATTATCTTGATTAAGGCGTGATATGGTCGCTACCTGGAGAGAGAGAGAGAAGAAAACACTCAGCGTGCGCTCTTGCAAGAATAGATTGGTTATTATTTTATCTAATCAGGATGGCTCCCACTGCTTTTTATCAAATCTTCCTTCAAACCCTAAAAGGAAAGACTAGCCGGGATTAATTACACACTACAAGTTCGCCAATCTTTCAGCCAGGCCAGTGTCGGTACTTTGAGGGAGGTCCCCCGTGCTTTCGCACGAACCTAATTACTGTAAACCTCGTTTTCCCAGAGGCGTAACCCCGTTGACACCTTTCTAGACACCTACTTGATCGGCTAATTGTAATGTATAAAACTCTCCCAGGAGTAACTCTTACTCGCAGCGGGTATCGGGATCCAACTATCTCATAGAAGGTATGCAATCTCATTGCAAATTTCAACACTTGAAATTCCCGATAATATTTTGCCCCTAACCTCCTATGACCTTGACAAAGGCCAACAAACCATAGGATGCTAGTCAAGTTCAACCCGTCATTTCCTGATTGAATTAAACCCACCCGCACGGCCCTTGACAAAGCCCAACAAGGTCGCACGACTACCCTAACTCAATCTGCATCATATGCATAAGCAGATAAGCACCAGTTAGCTACCGCACACTGCGCCTTGACAAAGGCCAACAAACGCAGCACGAATACTAACTACTACTTATCTGAAATGACGGAGGGCTATGACAGGTTTTTCTGAAAACCTATTGCGTAATGAACTTGATATCGTTGTAAGATCGAATGAATTTTGAAATGGAGTGTTTTTGAGGCTTTTCTAGTTTTGTTAAAGGAGTCACTCCCGGTGAAGGGATCGTCGGTCCTTTCCTCGTCGAATGAGGTGCGGGATATATCATATATATCACTGTGCAAAGCAAAAACTCTTAAAAGCAATCAAAAGACAAACCGAGTGTGTAGCATCTGCCAGTTATTGCTAAAGGAGTCACTCCCGGTGAAGGGATCTCGGTCCTTTCCTCATCGAATAAGGTGCAGGATATATCACATATACCTCTGTGCAAAGCAAGAACTGTAGCTACCTGTTTTATTTTGAAATTCAATTCTACAACATCTTAGGTTTCTTTTATTTCATTAATCTCATTAATGAAGTCCCATCATTTAAGTTAACCTAAACATCACAGATAAATACGACGTACACTTATGCCATCCGCATTCACCTCGATGTCCCCTCATGCACCGTTAGGTTAGGTAACTAACGGCAGAGCGGGGCAGGGCTAGCGCGGGTGTAAAACATAAGTAACGTCTATATAATATATCATATATACTGTATACTGTATCTATCACAGAACATCACATGATCACATCACAGATATCGCAGCAGAAGAATCATATGAAATATTGGATATACTAGGACGTCCGTGTTTTCAATACGAGCCAGTATAAAACACGGATTCCACGGTCGCGATGAATAGCCAAACCCACACCCCTAGACCCCTACGAGAGCGGCAAGCAACCCTACCAATTCTGGAGTTAGGAGACCCGGACTCGACTCCTCGAGTTGGTCTCCCACTGGACTCCAGAACCCGGTTACTTGTGCTCCCCTCCTTGGGTCTATCCTAGTGCGGAAAAGTAAATAATATACAAACGGTGACATCTTCCACAACCTGGAAGTGCCCCAATAAAAGAATATTACATACAAGTTTTTACATGAATGAAAATGAAAAACACCCATCTCATATAAAAAACCCCGGCTATTCAAACACGACGATCCAATATAACATATCCAGCAACACATAACATCACATGTCATCAACGTAACTAAATATGCGCATCCCAATTGTCGTTGACATATAGCAACGAAACCGGCGATATCCCATATTATACTTACGGTCACAGAAAAGAAAGTGTAAAACTACAACAGTTGGAATCCGCAATCTCTTTAGACATCACATGCCTAATCAAATGAATACCTTAGACATCGCATGCCTAACAATTATAAACCCCGCATTTTAGTCTCAAAATCGAAAACACTTTTCAATACCAAGTCGGGCAATTCAACAAGATTCCCGACATCCCGATCGAATGCTCGTCGCAAACTTCAGTAGACAGCTGCACCCCTGATACCGTCGACGAAGTGCACCAAGGCGGAACACCGCTACCGCGAGCACCCGAACGGATGCTTTCGGGGACGGGGTTCTCCTACAGTCACTTGGTCGGGGCTATGGAGTGAGGCTGTCTATTAAGTTTACCCGGCGAGTATCCGCGTACGCTACGTGATTGCGACAGACTTTTGATCACATCAAAATTCCGTGGCAACCGATCAAGTGAGACTAAAGTGCTATGTTTATAACATTCATTCAGTTATCTTATAACTTCTTGTGAATTCCAATTATTGTATCACATTCCAGATAATTAGAAAATGTTAAATTTTCCGATCGAACATTCAAACACCCAAGTTTTCCCGATACAGATCAACACATGAAATAAGTCTAACAACATTCAGTTCGTGCCTCAGTACCAACGGTCCAGCCGTAGAAGGGTCAAGCCAACGCCTCACATGTAGCACGCCGTACTGCCCCAAACCCTAAGGTTCAAAGGGCAGTTCAAGACGGTCACATAATCGAGTTAAGGTTTGTTGTCTTCTAGAGGGTCCATCGCGTTACTTGCACTACTTAGAACGTCGTTAAACTACGGAAAAATCCAACACTTGGAAATTTCCCGACAGGGGAAAAATTGGGTATTTATATCCGGTCGAACTTTTTAACATATTCTAAAATTTATCCGGAAAGCCACATAGACAAAATTTGATACTCCGATTGAAACACCGAATCCCCAAAACAACCCCAGAAAATTCAACTCTTGAAAAAATATTAAAAATTCCCAGAAAAATCACCACTGGAAACTAAGAATTACTGTGCAAAATAATTTAAATACTGTGGCCGTACGGCCGCGGATCCGCCGCATGAGCCTTGCTCATGCCGCGGAACCGCGGTGGGATAGTTGAATTAGGTCCACGAAATTTACAGTAATTCCTAGAAAACCCTGCTTGATTTTCTGCATATTTTTAATACTGAAAAATCCCTGTTTTTAGAAAAAGTACAGAGAGCAAGTTCCGGGTTGGGTTTTCGGTTCGATCGGGTTTCAAATTCCGTCCAGACTTCGCCTAAGGCTCTAGCTAGGCTCTGATACCACTGTAGGGTTCCTAGGCACTCTCAAGAGGTCTCACAAGGCATCAACCATGCCAATTTCAAAAATTATGGTGCCGAGAAACCCTAGTGTATGGATCGTTGGCTAGATGTCTAGGCGAAAAGCAAACTAGTTAACACTTAACTATAAGAATACGGAAATACAACCTTTGTAGATCCGGTCCTCCACCTCCACGGCTCCGTGACGAAGTATCCTCGCTGTCCAAATCGAAATCCGGGCTCTTGCGTCGGCTTCATCGGAGAAGAAGCGGGCTAGGTCATCGACGACGTGCCGAAGATGATCTACTTCGAAGCATCACTAGATCAAGCTCCACCTTCACCAAGCCATGAAAACTTGTGAAGGAAACACACTCTACTACTTGGCAAGAGGTAGAGGATGAAGAAATAGGAAGTGGGTAGACTTTAGAATTGGATTTCTCACTCTAATTCATCAACCACCATTGATGGAGCATAGCTTTCTTCACTTGAAGAAGATGAAGAAGAAGAAGCTTATTTTTATGATAAGTTAATTGTTTTTAAAAGAAAATCAATACTTATCATATATTGAACCATGGTCAAGTGTAGAGATTTAATCATGGTTGAAATGAATGGTTAGGGTTAAGCATGAGACAAAAATGGTCACTTGGTCAAATCTTCAAGAAGCTTCAATATGAAATAAAATTAGCCACCATTTTTCTCTTTATGCCTTTTTATTTATTTCCAAAATGAATAAATAGATAAATAAATGAGAAAAGGAAATAAAACCCTAATCATAATTTTAACCATGATTTAATTCTATACACTTAACCAAGTAAACATGTATCATCAAACATGATACAATCAAGTGCACAAAAGTATATCACATATACAACTTGTGCAAAGCAAGTGAGAAAATCCATTTAAAGTGAACCGATACTAGTTAATGCAAAGTAATATATCAAATATATAATTATGCATTAAATCATTAAATCAACACTTGATTCAATGATCCGGTCATGTCGCACATAACCGACTAGTATTCAATGTATCGGCTTATCGAATCAATTTTTGATTCGATATCTAGATTATATCGCATATAACCATTCGATACATTCATCGCGAGAATGGAATACGGTATCACATACACGCATTATTCTCGGTCCCGCACATATCTCATATGCGCTCCTATTTCGTTTCGCTTGAGCCAGGAAACCTCTGTGTAGGACTCTAAAGACTCGTCAATACGCCGGCAGCAGGCGATGATCATATCAAACACCCACAAGCCGCAAGCGGTCTGCTAAACATAACGGCCACCCGGGTATTGAGCGATCTGAAGATCGACGAGGAAGCCCGTTCACACTCCAGTGAATCCAACCAGTAACACTACCGTACAGTCCGGTCTGATCGTCTGATATGTCGCATATCTCGCCTAGGGGTGGTAAACGTCAGACCCCAATAGCTCGATAAGTCGTGTCGATATGAGGTCTATAACAATTCGAGAAACTACTGGTAACACTTACCAGTAAATCTCAGCAACCCTGGCCAGGGATTTCCTGTTATAGCCAATCGAACACAGCGCAACATCAACTCCCTATACCGGGAGAGACGAATCCCCTCCTATCGCTCATTGCCTCCATGTGACTCGGGACTGTACCTAAAAACCACCGTTTTGCACGCCCTCTTGGATGTGGTAAGATGGAAATCAAAGCACAGTGGGAACCACACAAGACTCTATGACGATCTCGGGTCAACAGACTACTCTGTACCAGTGTCACCAGAGAACTGCCATCTGACGTGAGGTATAACACCATCTGGGAGTTCTCGGCGAGTCCGTCCAGTGTACCCAGTCTCCACTGAGCACCCGTATATCATCTATGATGTCAAACACCAATGGATATGGGATCATCCATCGCCCATCTGTATGGGTCGAGAAGGTATACGCTAGTCTACTCTGGTATATCGATGCCCCGTCTCGATACACCCACGACTAGGGACTTTGAAGGATGTACTTATGGACTACCATGTCCCCACTAGTATGATCCGCATCATAGTCCAGGTAGTCAAGTACAGATCCTAAGGGCTTTACCAACATGTAACAGGGAGACAATCAGTGTACACGTTAAGGTAAAGATCAACCAGATAGCATACTATTATGTCGAGCAAGAAAGTCCTCCCTATATATGTCCCAGCATCCACTACAATATACATCCTATGTATAGTAATGGCCTCTAGGGCATACATATAACTAACAAAAACTCATAAGGAAACTCAAATCAACAAGAAAACCATAATAATACAACGCGCGACTCTAAGGTCGAAAGAATAAACAACTGGTCTTCTAAGTCTGAATAAATATACAAGTCTGGTTGATGGAATTTTACTAGATACAACTGAAAATAAATAAGTACAATGGTGGTCACGATGCAAGTGAACCCACCTACCAAAGCAATCACCCGGAATAAAGTAATGTGTCAACAAAGCCGCCAAGGAAAAACCTGTACGGAAAAACCTGCAAGAAACTGTGGCACAACGGGGGTGGGTTGCCAACTCGTGAGTAGAAAACATCACAGAGCAGAAATCGTATGTATGACTCAATCCTAGGTCAAAACGATCAGTAATATACATCCTCTATATGATAAAGTCTGAAGCATGAAAAGGTGGCAAGGGTAAACATCTATACCAAGTGTAATACCAAGTGCTCGTGTCAGTACTTCAGGTAGCAACATATCATAAAATGAGGTGTGATCAATATAATCATCATGAAATCAGTGTCAACTATATCATGAAGTCCATAAGTATGTGGATATCATCCAACAATATAATCAATGCTTGTATGCATATGGATCTCGTCCACGTGTCAACCAATGACACAAAACATCATGCATGTAAATATCATAAAGCATATGCATGAAAGTATGAGGATATAAATCAACGTGTGTCCTTCCCGACACATCAAAATCATGGAACCTGAGTGTCCAGTATCGACACTCGAAACATCATGAAACCCGTGCCCAGCATCGACACGTAAATCGTTATATATCTCGGGCTTCGTCTGCGGGATCGGCCCGCGGGCTCCGGCAGAACGGGTCGGCCCATATCCATCTCTCGACTCCAGTCGGTATCCTCCGGGTAACCACCAGGTCCAACCAATCACCGGTAGGTAGTGGTCCCTCTGCCAGGCTCACCGTCTACTGCACAACAAATCCGTTCTCGCCCCGGGGTACCATACCGGGTCCACCATGTACCTGCAAATGGAATCATCCGCCTCCTCGAATCGGGTTTCACATATCACACGTCTTAAAACCGAGAAAACGCATGGTGGACGCACTGAAATATCATATCAAGAGAAACCGGGTTTTTAAAACAGTACATACTTTCTTTCGAAATACCCACGGTTCTCAAATCCAAAAATCTCAATTCTTATAATCGTAAAGCATGATGTATGCTACATATAACAGAAATGTAAGCATATCCATATATCATATAACATGGAACAATACTATGCACATATCATGGGAAAACCACTCTTTTAAATGAATCCAGTTTTGAAATATATCCTGCGGTTCCCATTTTCCTCTAAGTCAAATGCAATATCATATAAAGGTGCATGCAACTATAGCAGACAATTCATGCAAGGTATCATATCAAAATGCAGCAATTCTACTGTGTAGTGACATGGCAATTATCGATGATGAAGTGTGTGAGACGGCAGTAAGTGTACGTGAAGCATACGCATCATCGATAATGGTGCTGGTGTCCTGATAGCATGGGTTTCATAATAACCGCAGAGAACACAAATACATGCAATGCGATGCGAATAGTAAGAATATGTGGAAAAATGAATAGATAACGCAGCAAAAGGAAATATGCATTAAATATATGAGTCACACAGTTTTGACGTTTTGAAATAACACGAATCGTGGTGTTTAGAAAAAATAGGGGCTGCGGTGTTTTTAAGAAAATATACGTCTTTTGAAATATCCGTAGTGTCCCTTAGTATGTCTTTAAAATTCTCATGATTCGTTAGTTTTGGAAATAGGTATGACTCGGGTCCAATCTAGCATCTACTAGGTAAACTACAGGTCTAACTAACAAGCCAATCGAAAGGGGTATGGAAACCACCTAAATCTGAGTCGATATATATACATATATATAATAGTCGGTGATTCCGCCTCAATAGTACCATGTACGATACAAGAGTGCGGATCTATCATCATAGTTATCTCGTATGGTAAATCTGTCGTACGGCATCCCAAGTCAGGGTATGGGTCAACTATCACATCTATCGCATCATTTATCTGGTATCCTTATCATCACATCATGAATTAGGGGTACTGATCTATAGTCTAGTACAATCTGATACCATCAACATATATAAATGCGTGTGTATAAAAACACATCGCCTACCGATCCTCTATTACCACATGTCGTATCTCATAATACGATTCAAATCACATCACCGATCTCGTGGCATCATACCCAATCTCATCGACTCATCTCCAAATATCATCCACTATCCTCATTATCCAACTATAGGTGTACGTATATATATAGTCCCATACCTATATGTGTGTGTGTGTGTATACGTGTCCCCATATACGCACAAATAATAATAATAATGCATGCAAGGGTGTGTGTGCGTGTGTGCAAACCTATCCTATGGTTCGTGACTAAGAAAATCAACCACGACTCTATCATCCAAATACACTAACATTTATCCCATGATCTTCTAAGATCCTACTTATTAATCATCCAAAATCACAACACATATGTAAATGTATAACATATCTTACGCTACACTACGAACTGCGGGGGTGCTATACGCCATCCACCCGACTTCCCCCGTAGATATAAATCTACTCACATTGCTCTTCGCTTGCCGTTGCCGACGTCGCCACGCGCTTGCTTATCGTCCCGAAGTCCACATGGGGGTACCTATATGTCACAATGTATCGTATCGCATTAAAATCCAAATCAAAACCAAAACGACACGCTAAAAGCCTATAGGTTAGAACCTACGGACTACGCCTTTCAAACCACCAAACGACCCTCGATATCGTCGTACAAACGTCAAGTGATCGAGGTAAAACACCAATACTAAAATCCAGAATCCAAAATATGAAAAATATAACCCCGAATCAAAACAGCAACTCATGAATTTAGTCCCAGATTTTACCCTAGGTCAAATTAGCCAATTTTGCACATATGGAAGGTCTAGTTTACTAGAGATGGAGCTACAGACGAAGCACGAAGCAAAAAGAGCCAGGTCTGGCCGCAAATTGGGCCAGAAGGAATTTTTCTATGGCCTGGGTAGAAGGTTAGGGGCTAGGGTTTCAGGGGTAGTCTTCTGGTCACCTGCACACATCATTATACTTGCTAAATATTTTCCAGGTCACCCGGGTGTTAGCAGATTCCAATTTCCCTACACAATTCTCACAAAATACAGATATCGAGGATTTCTAAGTTCGCTAATTGGGAATTAAGTCTTTGGTTTAGGTCTTAAATCAATCACTACAAGGGTTTAAGGTCAATCTTAAGCCTCAATTAAACCCTAGGATTCAATTCAAACCCTAATCCTTTTCTTGAATTTTCAAAGTTCACTAAACTACACTAAATGGACTCTAAACTAGTTTAGATGCTTAAGTGAATGAAATACAATACGATTGGTGAAGGGATTACCTCATTTGGCAACTCAAGAAATTTCTTGAGTTGCCCCAAGTCTCCAAAATCCTTGTTTTCTTGGTCCAAAGTGTTGTTAAAGGGCTTGTGCACATTTTTATTGAAAGGGAGATGGAATTTTGAGGAGTTTTTCATGGTGTTTTCGTCACGACCCGAAAGTACGGAACGTGACCGACACTTAAATTACGAAACGTCTAGAGGCATAACGTAATCTAAGCAAGCCGAAGCCCAGAAATTTAAACCTTTCAAAGAAGAAGTAAAGAAAAACATGCAGGAAAAACAAGTTTAAAAGCAACATCAAATTTTCTCAAAAATTCCGGCAGAGTCTCCTTTGTAAAAACTTGCCCCAAACGGGTACAAACAAGAATAATATATATACAAACAATAAAAAGGCATCCCCAAGCGGGAGCTAGCTCTACGCCAACAGGCGGAAACAACCACACCAAGCACAATAATATACAACGCCAAAGGGCGAGGCTCAAAACTCAAAAGAAAACAAATCCACCAGATACCATAATAATACAAGAGTGACTCTAAGGTCGAAATAAATAACTGGTCCTTTAAACTATCAAGTAATACAAGTCTGGTTGATGGAGCTTACTAGATACCAATGAAATAATAAAAGTACAACGGCAGTCCTGATACAAGTGAACCAACCTACCAAGCAAATCACCCTGAATGAAATGATGTGCCAGCAAATTGCCAAGGAAACCTGTACATCGAACCCGTAATAAAATTTGGCACAACGGGGGTGAGTTGCCAACTCGTGAGTAGAAGACATCTGCGAAAAGAAATCGAATGCACGACGTTGTCCTAGGTCATAATAATATACCAATATATCACTAGTCATCTAGTAATTGCAGGGTAATAAACTACGCGTAAGTGCAAATGCTCCGTGCTCGTGTCAGTGCCTCAAATAGTAATATGTCATGTGAATGAGTATGCATGCACCATGAATGTAAAAAAATCAACCCTGAAATCTGGATATATCTGTATAAATAGTCTTTAACTTTCATCATAGTAAAATTTGTATAGAAATCTGAAACATCATCGATGAAATCCATGGAAATCCGTGTCAAGCATCGACACAGAACATGTAAATCTCAGGTCTCAATACCTCATAGTCTCAATATCTCGGGCTCCGTCAGTTCGGATCAGCCCATATCATCAAATCTCACGACAACGGTCGATATCCTCCGGATATCCGCCGCGCCAGACATCACCGGTAGGTAGTCTTCCCCTGCCAAGCTCATCGTCTACAACTCGATCTTCTTGCCCCGGGATACCATACCGGGCCCACCATGTACCCGAGACGGTTCATCCACTCCTCAAATCGGGTCTCGAAATCCAACAGAAAACATGAAATCTCATGGTGGACGACACATACATCACGAGAAAACCGCAACTTATATTTTAAAAAGAGAGGGAGAGAGAGAGAGAAAAGTTTTATATTTATTCTTGCGGTTTTCCCCAAAATCCAGAAATCTCGTAGAAATCCAAAATCCCAAAATCATGAGTAAGTAAATAATAAGTATCCGCATAAGCCCTACAATACTGCATGATAACATGAAAATGTGAATGCATGAAATGTCTAAGTAATAAATGCAATGTCTAGACTAACACCTGAGAGTAATCACAATATTATATTGATCTAGCCTTTAGCTGATTCTACCAATAAAAGATAATATGTTCTAAAGTGTACGTGACATAGCAATTACCGATAATGATGTGTGTGAGCCGGCAAATAAGTGTACGTGGAATATGCGCATCATCGGTAATGGTGCTGGTGTCCTAACAGGCAGAGTTTCATACTGACTAAAGAAACATATGTATGAACATGCAACATGATGATTACGATCTGAATGTAAAGATGGATGTGTATTAACTACTCATTTGTAATATACATGTCTAACTACAACTATATGACTCGAGCCTAAACTAGTATCTATCTAACCCCCTAAGGAACTAAACTAAAGAAACTAGTCGATAAGAAAGAAGAATCCACCTAAGGTCTGAGTCCATATCTCTAATAGTCGGCGATCCAGCCTCAATAGCGTCACGTACGTAGTACGACTTCCTCGAATCAAGAGTGCAGATCAATCTTCACATCTATGCCTCGTATGGTCAAATCCATCGTACGGCATCCCAATATCGGGGTACGGGTCAAGTATCACCTACGTACATCATCATTCGTATAATATCATCATCAAATAATGTCATGATCAAAGGTACTGTACTGTTATCGTATACATCCCAATATCATCAATCATATATCATTGTTTGCGTACATATACATCGTCAATTGTTCCTCAGAAATATCATGACATATATATCATATCGTAATCAGGTCACACATATATCATATCGTAATCAAGTTACGCATATATCATATCGTAACCAAGTCACACATATCTCATATCGTAATCAAATCACAGGTTACATTCCGGGTTCTATTCTAGAGTCTCGTATATCTCAATGCCATCATCACCTATTATCGTTTATGTATACATATCCATTTTCTCATTTCCAACGATCCGCCAACATCATAACACGACTGTATAGCCAAGAGATCACGGCATCAAGCCCAGTTATATTGTCTCATCCCCATGTATCATATAACATCCTTATCTCACATATACTTGTTGTGTATATATATATACCTACACACATTCCTATATATATATATACACATACACATATACACCAAGTCAAGTTTCTGTGTGCGCGTGTGTGTGTCTACCTGAAACCTACGAATCCCTTCCAAGACATTCATCCTCTGGTAAAGTCTTTCTAAATCAGTATAGTCCAATCTAAAGTCATTAATAGGGTCCTACTCACCAAGAATCTAAGGTCATGTCTTACTTCCTAATGACAATAAGTAATATTCCTATTCCACGTTTGCGGGGCTGCTAAACGCCATCCACCCGACTTCCCCCGTAGATATACATCTACTCACCTGGTCCTTGTCTGCCGAAGACGATGTCGCCCTACTCTTCTTCCTCGTCCGAAGTCTACGTGAGGGGTACCTATACGCAAACATATATAATATCGTAAACTGAATCACGGACAAAACCAAAACGACGCACAAAACGCGCATAGGTTAAAACCTATGACCCGCTCATGCAAAAGAACCAAATATCGCTCGATATCGGGTACAAACGCCGATTGATCGAGATAAAACACCAACAAACAACTCGCAATTTCAAAACTCATTATTTATAATATAAAACATGGTTAAAATCATCGAAACCTTAAAAGCGATCAAATCGTCCGATTTCGTAAAAACCTAGAAAACGTCAATTTACCGTTTTACTTCAAAACTTGATGTTTAAATGAAACTAATTGTCATAATATTCATTAAATAACATAACTAGATTATAGAAACCATTACTATATTTTTATCACACTAATTTGTCTTAAATTGAAATTTCTAGTTTGCAATTTTATCCGATTTCAACATCTTTTAAGCAAAAATTCACAATTCCACTACTAGACTTGATTTTGTAAGTCCACGGTAGCGCCCCGGCCGTCTAACAGACGCCAAATACGGAACAAAAACGTTTTATAAACTGGCGCTATCGTGTACCGTAACCCGGATCTGCCATTAAAGCTAAACTAACAAACTACAAAGTGGGTAGAAGAATTATACCGAACGATCCGAGTCCTTCAGTCTTCAACCATCATCCCATGCTTGTTGCGGCTGCTCCGATCTCCTCAATCTCCAGTCTTGTCGTCCAGGTGGCACCACGTCGATGGATCTTTAAATGGGCTCCCGCCTCTGAACCGAGGCAACTCGATCGTCAAATTTGCCAAAAGAGACGACCAAGATGAAGTAGAGAATGAGTAGAACACTTTGTCTCGTTACGTCCAAAGTCATGGACGAACGGTTATAGAAGTTGCTTTTTGGATTGGCTGAAATGAGAAAGAGGCTATCTAATTTTCATGAACCCGAATCTATCATAATCTTTTCTAGTGAACAACAACCATCAGCCAAGAGAGGGGGGAGGCCGGCCACTTATAGGAGAGGAGGGAGGTGAGTGTAGGAGGAGGGAGTGGTGACCACAACCAAAAGATCATGAAAGAAATAATGAGTCACAAATACACCTAGTATGAATGCAATCAATGCATACATTGAACCTTAACCCTTAGTCATCAAGTATTAATTGCTCCATTAATGCACTAATGACTCACTAGCCTTGTCACCCTCTCTAGAACCTTCTAGAACACTGACTCACCTTATCAAGAAAAGATAAATCCGCATTTAACCGAATGTCAAAATACGGCTGATAGAAAACTGGAAACTGGCAACTTCCAAAAGTGATCCTGAAACGAATTTCAGGATAACCCCGTATCAGTATAAACATACCCGCGTTTCTATTACGACCGAATACAAATGCAACTGAGACAAAGATATTATATTTACACAGTATAATACTGGGTTCCGGCTTAAACCAAAGCCTACCAGTATTATCTACCCGAAAAACGACACGTGCGAAAACGCACGTGCTTTTTCCGAACCTTGCCATAAACTCATACGGCCTCTACAATGTTTCGCCCGAACTTGGGAAAGTGTCTGTGGGGGACTATAATGACTCATCAACACACTGGCACTGGGTATAACCCCTAGCACGTCAGAGGTACAAACTGTACGTAACAGTTTGCCTATGTATTGATTGGAAGGGAAGCTGACGAGCGAACTCATCCATAAACCCTACTGAGCCTGACAGTGACAATGTATATACAGTCCGGTCCATTCGTCTAAAGAGTATCGCATATCGAGTCTAGGGGGTGGATAAAGTCAGGCCCCTAATAAAGCGATAAATCGTGTCGGCATGAAGCCCATCACCACCTGAGAAACTACTGATCCAAATCAGTAATTCTCCACTACCTCGGCCGAGGATTCCTAGTGATGGCCACCCGTGCACTGCGCGACATCAACCCCCAATACCGGGAGAGACGAATCCCCGACGATCCGCTCACTTGCCTCCAATGTGGCTCGGGACTGTACCCAACTAAAACCTGTTTGCACAACTCCTTTGAGCGTGGTAGGGTAGTAATCTAAGCACAGTGGGAACTCACATGAGACAAACGACGATCTCAGGTCGATGAACTAACCTGTACACATGTCACCAGGGAATTGCTATCTGACGATATGTATAATACCAACTAGCATGTTCCCGGCGAGTCCTGTCCGGTGTACTCATAACCCAATGAGCACCTGTATACATCTTAGGTGAACCAACTGACACCAGTGGCTTGTGAGACCGGCCACCGCCCCTCGTCGGGGTCTCGACTGTATACACTAGTCTACTCTGGAGTATCGATGCCCTGTCTCGAAACTCCCACGACTAGGGACACTTTAAGGATGTGCTTACAGACCCCAGCTCCCACGTATATGATCGCCATCATACTGCTGGTAGTCAAGCAAGAATCCTATGGGCTCTATCATCATGCAATAGTGAACTAAAGCATATATACGATGATAAAGACAAACCAGATAGCATATTATCATCTCGAGTAAGACTGTCATATCGGTATAGGTCCTGCCTCAATCATTGCAATCACGTACCTGCGATCCAATAATTGACTTTGAGGGCACTATCTCCAACAGATTTTGCATATATTAAAGTGTTAAACCACTCCATGAAACCTTAAGAATGTTCTTAGGCCCTAACTAGATTTTTAATCCTACATTTTAAATGAATTTCAAAAAACTTGTTTAATAAAAATAGCAATTTTGTGAAAATTTGAAAATGAAAGCTAGCAAATTGTGACTAGATTATGTTTCACACTCAAATAACATGTTAATATCCTCATTAACACCATAATCTAATAATAAAAACCTTAATTAGAATTTTACCTCACCACTATATATAATTTATAAAAATCTAGTTTGCAAAATTGTTTAATTTAAACAATTTTGAATGAACAATTTACAATACATCAACCATACTAGATTTTCCATTTCTAAAAATATTAAACCAGTTAATATAACCCCACTTAATTAATAAAAACCCTAACTTGATTTTAGAAACCCTATCTTGAATTTTAAACTTGCAAATAGAATTAATTAAGAAAATCTAAATATGCTAGATTAAAGCATTTAACAACAATTAATCATAGGAATAAAAATTATACCTCCAAAACATAAGATCCAAACATGAAAATATGCTTCCAAAATAATAGTTTCCAACTCCAAAATCCATGCTAAATAAGTTAAAGGAAAATGGTAGAGATTGAATATTGATTTTGAGGTTTATTTTTTGGAATTTTTGTTGAATTTTGATGATTTTTAATGCAAAAATGATGCGGGGATAATTTTGGGGCTGCCCATGGAGGTGAGGAAGGCCAAGGCAATGAGAAAAAGAGATAAAGAAAAATATGTGTGGAGTTGTGTAGAAAGTTCTTCAAAAGATGCATGTTTTATGTCTTTTCAACATTTTCTTTATTTATTAAATTTTCTTTTCTAAGTTAATCCTAGAAAAGTTTAGAACCATGGAAAATTTTGGAAATGAATTTTGCATGATACACACTAGATTCCAATATGTAATGGTTCACTTTTGCTAATTTAACCCATTCAAATTTGTAATTTACACTAATTTAATGTATAAATAAAGCTTATGTTAATATTTAAAATAATTAATTTAGGAAAAATATTTAATTAAACTAAAAATTTATAAGTGACTAAATAAACACCATTTACTAGTAATTACATAATTAAAATAGATCTTTTTAAATTTATAATGAAAAATAATTATGGTTAAGTTTTACGAAAAATACATTTTTATTTTACCGAAAATCAGAATATTCACTTAAAGGATTTTATTTATTTATTTATTTTTAAAACGTTACAATCTTCCCCCCTTTAAGAAATTCGGTCCCCGAATTTATATTAAAACTCCCCCCAATTACTAAAACATTCAGCCAAAACACTCAAATCGTCGGGGCTCCGAAATCATCAATACATAACTAAAATCAACTCCGTCAAGCAAAACGCAATCATCGGAGTTATGGTGAAAATAGAATATCAAAGCCCAATACGAAAACCAACATAATATACATCAAAACTATAACTTATATATAGTGCGTATCGTAGTAAAATCGTCCAAACATCTGAATAAAGAAGCATGCAAAAAAACCCTTTTTAAAATCGTCGTGCAATGCACGTGTCACGGCATAAGTAGCGGACGTTTATTATTATTTTTTTTAAAAATAGCTATACATATATATCTTTTATTTAACATACACGTCCCGCCTGGTTACTAAATGAATTAGAAATGATTATAAAAAAAACCATACTGCTCATAATGAAATCATTCCCAATCACATCATAAAAATATCATATGCGTCCGGTGCGCACTGAAATCGAAACCAAATATAGATGCCACAAATACGCATAGAAACAAAACTGAGTGCAACAGGTATGCACCAAAAACATCTGTCAAGTGCAACAGGCATGCACGACACTAATATCAGGTGCATCTAATCTGCACAAAACCCCGATTTAGTGCATCCGGTGTGCACAAAATCGCATCAAGTGCGCCAAGTGTGCGCAAGAATCTCAATCAAGTGCACATGGTGTACGAAAAACTTACACCGAATATCGAAATCGAAATCACGGAACGAAAAATGCATGAAAACTATGTCGAAGCATACGTCAAAATCATGTGCAACCCATATGCACGAAATCAAATCAATATCTCAAAATGCATAAAACCAAATCGAGTGCACTGGGTATGTACAAAACAACATCAATACAACTGATATATGAAACACGAATAGAGTGTAATGAATGTACACATAGGAAATACCAATCGTAGAACAAAATCCTCAAAATACCAAAATCCAAACAACGGAAATTTGAAATTCAAATCACCAAATCACAATCGTAAACACTATCGTCAATGTGCGCCTTTTCTAATGTCGACTGATTCGGACTCGTCTCCTCATCGCTGTGCTGACTGCGCTGCAAACGGCTATGCTCATATCGAGAGCCTCCCGCGTAATCTATCCCTTCACCTGATATCGGACTACGTTAAACTTTTCGATCGATTCATCAAAATCCCATAATTCCCCAAGAGCTCAACACTCAGGTACAGTTTATAAATATTCAGTACATGCCCCAGCATCTGCGGACCAGCCGTAGAAGGGTAAACCCAAGCCTCACTAATGGCACCGCGGAACTGCCGTAAACCCCGAGGTTCAAAGGCGTTCTCGTGGTCATTATTTCGAGTTAGGGTTTCATTCTTCTAGAGGGTCCATAGAAATACTTGCATGTTCTTTCGAATACCTTAAACTTGGGAAAATGGGTTTCTGACAATCGTTCGAACCCTTTAACTTCGTCTGGACGGCATGTGAATACCCTTCATCCGCACGCTAAACAATGCTTCAATCCTCAAGAATAAACGATACCCTAATGGTTATCGCATTCGAGCCGCAGCTCCCTCTGCCCGTGCGACCGTGGTAACAGAAACCACCATCCGATATCGACGAAGAAAGATCAAAGGAATGAATAGAATACGGTGCAAAGAAATGTACATCATAAGGCTTCTTAAGCAGAGTAGCGTATCGTAAGTATGCCGCGGATCATACCCACGGTACGTCACTCTACCTAAGTCACCCACTCCATCAACCAAGGGTCATCCTAGACTTATACAAAGGTTAAACCTAGCGCTCTGATACCAACTTTATCACGACCCGAAAGTACGGAACGTGACCGGCACTTAAATTACGAAACGTCTAGAGGCATATCGTAATCTAAGCAAGCCGAAGCCCAGAAATCTAAACCTTTCAAAGAAGAAGTAAAGAAAAACATGCAGGAAAAACAAGTTTAAAAGCAACATCAAATTTTCTCAAAAATTCCGACAGAGTCTCCTTTGTAAAAACTTGCCCCAAACGGGTACAAACAAGAATAATATATATACAGACAATAAAATGGCATCCCCAAGCGGGAGCTAGCTCTACGCCAACAGGCGGAAACAACCACACCAAGCACAATAATATACAACGCCAAAGGGCGAGGCTCAAAACTCAAAAGAAAACAAATCCACCAGATACCATAATAATACAAGCGCGACTCTAAGGTCGAAATAAATAACTGGTCCTTTAAACTATCAAGTAATACAAGTCTGGTTGATGGAGCTTACTAGATACCAATGAAATAATAAAAGTACAACGGCAGTCCTGATACAAGTGAACCAACCTACCAAGCAAATCACCCTGAATGAAATGATGTGCCAGCAAATTGCCAAGGAAACCTGTACATCGAACCTGTAATAAAATTTGGCACAACGGGGGTGAGTTGCCAACTCGTGAGTAGAAGACATCTGCGAAAAGAAATCGAATGCACGACATTGTCCTAGGTCATAATAATATACCAATATATCACTAGTCATCTAGTAATTGCAGGGTAATAAACTACGCGTAAGTGTAAATGCTCCGTGCTTGTGTCAGTGCCTCAAATAGTAATATATCATGTGAATGAGTATGCATGCACCATGAATGTAAAAAAATCAACCCTGAAATCTGGATATATCTGTATAAATAGTCTTTAACTTTCATTATAGTAAAATTTGTATAGAAATCTGAAACATCATCGATGAAATCCATGGAAATCCGTGTCAAGCATCGAAACAAAACATGTAAATCTCAAGTCTCAATATCTCATAGTCTCAATATCTCGGGCTCCGTCAGTCTGGATCGGCCCATATCATCAAATCTCACGACAACGGTCGGTATCCTCCGGATATCCGCCGCGCCAGACATCACCGGTAGGTAGTCTTCCCCTGCCAGGCTCATCGTCTACAACTCGATCTTCTTGCCCCGGGGTACCATACCGGGCCCACCATGTACCCGAGACGGTTCATCCACTCCTTCAATCGGGTCTCGAAATCCAACAGAAAACATGAAATCTCATGGTGGACGACACATACATCACGAGAAAACCGCAACTTATATTTTAAAAAGAGAGGGAGAGAGAGAGAGAAAAGTTTTATATTTATGCTTGCGGTTTTCCCCAAAAACCAGAAATCTCGTAGAAATCCAAAATCCCAAAATCATGAGTAAGTAAATAATAATTATCGGCATAAGCCCCATAATTCTGCATGATAACATAAAAATGTGAATGCATGAAATGTCTAAGTAATAAATGCAATGTCTAGACTAATGTCACGCCCTGCTTTCCAGTGTACGGCGAAGTGGACGCGACGAGGCCCGCTACGTATATACTCAGAAGTACATACGCTAAGCGTAACTAAGCAATATAAAGTAAATCACAAGAGACAAATGATAAAGAAATAACAGCAACTTTTATTAATAACATTCTTTGTACAATGCATAAAAAGAAAATACAACTGAAATGAAAAGCGATGCCTGAACAGTGGCATAACAGAAAATGAAAATGCTGGAAAGAACAAGGTACAGTATCTAGAGCTCGGGATCTTCCTGGAACTGCTCCAAATCTCCACCGGTGGGCTCGATCTCAGCTTGGTCCAACGCACCTGACGACATTCAAAGAAGAAAGAGATATAATGTCGTCAGCGAACAGGTCGCTCGGTAAGTCCCAAGATAAAAAAGAATTAGGGAGACAGTGTAAAAGTATTTTCTAAAGTATTATATTGTTGAATACTGTGGAATATTGAGTTAACGCTGTTGTTTGTAGCTTGGTACAGAAGGATGCCAGTGTATACGAGGGGAGTCTCACTTGCCAGAGACTAAGGCACGTGTAGTACAAGGAACCGTTATGCCACGGTACAACAGCAATTAGATTCAGGTTAGGTGTCTTAATCTGACCACCTCGTGCCACCCTTAACACCTTCCATACCAATCTACCCCTTAAACCCCGTAGTGCTTTAACAGTATTGTTGTATTGGAATATGTAAGTTGGATGACTGACCAAAACCATGATATCAGTAAACATGTTGTAACTGTATAATCAGGTAAATGGAATATCAGGATAATGGATGAATATCCATGGTTTGATTCAGTCAAAATGAATATATTGTTAACTGGATTCAGGGATTCATGTATTTAAATTGTGTTGGGATATAAAAGAATATAGATTGACTTGAATCATATTCAAGTCAGAAATAGTCAGACTCTAACCTGAGTCAGACTAAAAGAAAGGTAATTTGAAGTTCAATATTAGTTAGGGCCTTATTGTAATTTGTAAAACTTGAGAGGGGTTTTATGTAAAAAGTACTTTTGTATAGTTTTCAAAATACACCTCAAGTATTTATTATTCGTCTTATAATTATAATGAGTGTGAATTTTATTTGTGTTATTCTAGTGAATATATCCTAATAAAAGTATTAATTGATTTGTTTAAAACTCATAGTATTTTAATGTAAATTTTAATCTTGTAATTTTTAGAAAAAAATGTGGAAACTTTATATTATAATAAAATAGGTGTCTAAATGATAATTATATATATATTAATACATGAATAACTTTTAAATGAATATTTTATTTTACAAAATCTCATTTTTCTTAAATGTCGTATTTTAAACCTTTCGAGACCGAATGCTCCTTGCGGAAGTCTGAATCTCGCACTACTAGCCTGCGGGTGCACGATGAACCATACTATCCCTAACAGGTTCCCCAAAAGTGGGTTGTAGCGGCACTTTGCTTAGGTTTTATAAATACTTTTCATTTAGGGAAACGGTTTTATAAATATAAGGTATTTATTTGTAAAAGAGTATAGTTTTCCGTATTTTAGTTATTAGGGTTTCCTAAGCCAACTAGCCTATTTCTAAGGTCTAAACGATGACTCATTAGAAGCCTCAAATCGCCTCTTCACCGTCAATTGCGGCCAGGTAAGTGCCAGGTAAGTGGGAAGGAACCACAGTCGTGGGCCTAATTAAAAACCACTAGCCTATACACACTTGCCTAGACACCACAAGACAGTTTAGATAAACGATCGATGTCCGTGACCTATCGTGCTTTCATTTTATTTAAAATTTTATACAACTTAAAGCTTTCAAGTAAAGGTTATAAAGAATATGGTATTTTAGTGAAAAGTCCTGTAATGTCGTATTCTATGTTTTGACATTTATCAGTTAGGGTTATATTTGTGTGTGTGTAGAGGTGGGTCATTACCTCGTGACTTGTTTTAAGTTTTGATGACGTTTAGAGGTAAAACATGACATGTTAAAGTTGAAGGTATTAAAGCGCAAGAATACGGTATTTGAAAACGTTATCATTTCATGTGTGAAATTTCATTCAAATTAATTTCTACAAGTTTAGTGATCAAGATAAACATATTTAGGAGTGAGGGAATTAATTAGAACAAGAAAAATAAACTTCGTGGTATTTTTATGAAAAGAATACGGTTTTGCAAAGAAGTTATCATTTCATGTGAGAAAGTTTGTTTAAATTAGTTTATGGGTGATTAATAGTCAACATGAATATGGGTAGGTATTATGTATTAGGTGACAAGTGGAAATTTGCAGAAAACGAATCGGAAATCGGTTTGTTCCGATTTCCGTCGGGTTCCAAAAGGTCGTATTTTTATATTAAAGAAAAGAGAGATAGAAGAGATGGGACTTACGGGTTTGGACAAGCTAAGGAGGCTAAGGAATGTGGTGGTTGTCGATGCGTCGGAAACGTCGTGAAGGTTCTAGTCCGGTCGCCGGAATCCGTCGTTGGTTTCGGCAGCGCTTCGCTTCTCGCTCTTCATACCGAGTTCTCGAGAATTTAGGAGAGTGGACTTAGAGTTGTGAGGTGAAAAGGTAGAGGGTAGGGGTCTTTATATAGGGCTAGGCTAGGGTTAGGGTTAGGATTAAAAAATATTTTAAAAAATATATAATTCATTAAAAATTCATTAAATTTAGACTTAAAAGAGGTTTAATGAGAATTTTGTAACAGTACAGAAAAAATGGAGTATGCAGGGATGAAGACCAAGTCAACACGAAGATTTTTCGTATTGACGACTCGGCCGACCGGCCGAGTCCGGCCGAGTCGCCGGCCGACTCGGCCGAGTCAGGGCCGAGTCGGGTCTCGTTGGACGGGGAATCTTCAGGGGGGGACTTTGGTATACTTTATTTTTTATAAATTGCATTAATTTGTGAGTTATGGCTGTTTGACCGTTTGACTTCCCAAAAAAAATTAAAACAAAATGATATAAAAATTATGTGGGGCATGGGATTCGAACTCTGGTGGCTTGGTTCAGCAGTGCAAGGTATTACCAATGAGCTACAAGCTCCTTCTTGTAATTATTGTAAGGAAATAGATACTTAAATTGTTTCCAGCAACATCAATACTCCAAGTATACATCATATTTAAAGCAAATTTTGGTATACAAAAATTGGAGTTGTTACAATCTACCCTCCTTACAAAAATTTCGTCCTCGAAATTTACAACTTTTATTTGAGGACTAGTTTACAAAAAGGTGCGGGTATCTTGCACGCATTTCATCCTCCCTTTCCCACGTGGATTCTCCTGGAGTGTCTTTCCTCCACATTACCCGGACCAAATTAACTTCCTTGTTCCGAAGTGTCTTCACTTTCCTGTCCAGGATCTCCACAGGTTGTTGCTCACAAGACAAATCGGGCTGTATCGTGAGCTCGGAATGATCAAGTACATGGCTGGGGTCGCTCACATACCTTCTGAGTTGGGATATGTGGAACACGTTATGCACTCCTTCCAATGAGGGTGGGAGCGCTAAACGATATGCCACTTCACCGACTCGTTCGAGTATATCGAACGGTCCAATGTATCTTGGACTCAACTTTCCCCGTCTTCCAAATCCGATCACTCCGCGGTTCGGAGAGATTTTCAGGAATACATGATCTCCTGGCTGGAACTCTAAGTGTCGTCTCTTCGCATCAGCCCAGTGTTTCTGTCTATCTTGGGCTATGCGCATTCTTTCCCTGATAGTACGAACCACATCAACGGTCGCTACTATCATCTCTGGTCCAAGGAGTTCTCTATCTCCGATGTCGTCCTAACTTAATGGTGATCGACACTTCCTTCCATATAAAGATGCAAAAGGTGTCATTCCTATACTTGCTTGGTAGCTGTTGTTGTACGCAAACTCCACAAGATGCAGGTGATCTTCCCACGATCCTTTGAAGTCGAGCATACATGCTCTGAGCATATCTTCCAAGATCTGAATAGCTCGTTCCGACTGTCCATCTGTTTGTGGATGATAAGCCATGCTGAAGTTCAGACTTGTTCCCAAGCTAGCTTGCAGACTCTGCCAAAATTGCGATCGGAACCTGGTGTCACGATCGGAGACAATGCAGACCGGTACTCCATGAAGTCTCACAATTTCCTGTATGAGTTCATGGGTATCAGAGATAGTACATTATGAAGAGTTTTAAATCTAAATTAGATTATTACCTCCATGTACTTCTTCGCTAATGTCTCAGTTGATTGGCCAACTCGAAATGGGATGAAGTGAGCCGACTTTGTGAGTCGATCCACAATGACCCAAATAGCATCGTTACCCTTTGTACTGCGAGGAAGGGCAGTTACAAAGTCCATCGTGATGTGCTGCCACTTCCATTCTGGGATTGGTAACGGTTGAAGTAGTCCAGCTGTCCTGTGATGTTCAGCCTTTACTTGCTGACACACCAAACATTTTGCGACACTTCTGGCTACTTCACGCTTCATTCCATTCCACCAATAATTCTGACGTAGATCTTTGTACATTTTGGTACCTCCAGGATGTACTGAATAGGGAGAGCTGTGAGCTTCTTTCATTAACTCTTTCCGAACAGGACCCTTTGGTACACACAATCTGCTACCGTATCTCAAAGATCCGTCTTCATGGATGATGAAATCTGTTCTGAGTCCATTCTCCACTTGTTCTCTAATCTTTTGCAACTTAGCATCACTGGCTTGAGCTGCTTTGATCTGATTGACAATGGTTGATTGAACTTGTAGATTCATCAAACTTGAAACATCACCTGGCATGACTAGTTCAATCTCCATCTGATGTAGGTCTTGCTGGAGCTTCCACTGTGCGGTGAGATTCATTGCTAATGGTTGGCGACTAAGAGTATCAGGTACTACGTTCACCTTTCCTGGATGATATTGCAAGTTGATGTCAAAGTCCGCCATGAGTTCTAACCATCTTCTCTGCCGCATATTCAACTCCTTCTGAGTAAACACATACTTCAGACTTTTATGATCTGTGTAGATGTTCACTCGTTCACCAAGTAAGTAGTGGCGCCAAATCTTGAGAGCAAAAATGGCGGCTGCCAACTCCAGATCATGCGTCGGATAATTGCGCTCATGAGTCTTCAGTTGTCTTGAAGCATAAGCCACAACCTTACCGTGCTGATGTAGAACACACCCTAATCCCTTACCGGATGCATTACAATGTACTTCGAATCCTCCAGATTGATCTGGTATGACGAGAATAGATGCAGATGTCGGTCTTGACTTGAGTTCTACGAAAGCTTGCTCGCATGCTTCTGACCACACAAATTCTTCATCTTTTCTTGTGAGCTTGGTCAGGGGTGTTGCTGTCTTTGAAAAGCCTTCAATGAATCTTCTGTAATATCCAGCTAAGCCCAAGAAACTCCGAATATCCTTCACTGATTTTGGTGTAGGCCATTCGCTGACTGCTGAAACTTTTGCTGGATCCACAGAAATTCCTTCTCCTGATACGATGTGTCCAAGAAAACCAACTTGTTTTAGCCAAAACTCGCACTTGCTGTATTTGGCATAAAGCTTATGTTATCGAAGAGTTTCCAGGACAATTCGTAGGTGCTCCGCATGTTCTTTCTGGTTCTTAGAATATACCAGGATGTCGTCGATGAAGATGACAACGAACCTGTCTAAATACTCCCGGAAAACTTGGTTCATAAGATTCATGAAGATTGCTGGTGCATTGGTCACTCCAAATGGCATTACTAGAAATTCGTAATGTCCATAGCGAGTTCTGAAAGCTGTTTTGTGAATATCAGCTTCCTTGACCTTCACTTGATGATAGCCTGAACGAAGATCTAGTTTAGAGAAGACGCAAGATCCACTTAGCTGATCGAACAAATCATCGATGCGAGGGAGTGGATACTTATTCTTTATAGTAACTTCGTTCAAGGCCCTATAATCGATGCACATTCTGTATGAACCTTCCTTCTTCTTCACCAATAGTACAGGTGCTCCCCAACTTGAAGTGCTGGGTCGAATCCATCCTTTCGCCAGTAATTCGTCCAACTGTGTTCGAACTTCCTTCAAACCTTCCGGACTTAGTCTATACGGTGCTTTGATCACTGGTTGTGCTCCTGGTACTAAGTCAATACTGAATTCAAGAGCTCAATCAAGAGGCAAACCTGATATATCGTCAGGAAATACATCATCGAACTCTCGAACTACCTCCGGTCTTGATTCTTCCTCTGCCTGAGCTGCTGCAACTACTGCTTCCCTTGGCTTTGCTTTGTAGGCACTTGGTTCCAGTATACGATCTCCACTCTTGAAATAGAAGACCGGATGATCTGGAATCTCAAATACTACCCACCTTTGACGACAATCGATGGTAGCATAAAAGGTTCCAAGCCAGTCCATTCCTAGAACCACATCGAAGTTTGGTATGTCCAGTACCTTGAAGTCAGCATAAAATTCTCGACTGCAGACGACGACTGGACACATGCTGTATCCCATAGTTGCCTTTAGAACACCATTTCCGGAACTGACATTCCAGCTGGATACAAGCGGTGAGACTGGAATCGCATGGGTTCGGACAAACCGTTGCGACATAAAGCAGTGGGATGCTCCAGTATCAAACAGTGCAAGTGCAGGTAGTGAATCTACTAGGATTGTACCTAAGGTATATGGGATAAGTTTTAGGTATAGGGAAAGTGTGTAGATAAACAAGACTAAAAGGTAAGTTTGAGAAAGAAAGTTTACCAGTAATGACTTGGCCAGTGGCCTCAGCTTCTTCAACAGACATCATAAAAGCTTGGCGCTTCGGCACATTCCTCCTGGCCTGAGGAGCATTCCTCGGAACGTTCCTTTGAGCTTGATGGAACTGTCGAGGAGGTGGTGCAGCTTGTGGTCCCCTGGGTGGTGCAGGCAGTGCAAGTCTGGGAGTAGGTGCCTGAAGAGCTGGTCGCTGCTGATAGGTATTTGCTGGCCTGGGTGCAGCAACTGAGTTTTGTCTTTGGGGACAAGATCCAATATCATGAGTGGCTAAACCGCAGACTAAGCAGAGGCGGTTGGTTTGACGGCAGTCCTTCATCATATGTCCAGTTCTCTTGCAGTATGTGCAAAAGGCTGGGCTAGGACAATGAGTTGATACTCCGGTCGCCTTGGCACGAAAGATGGTCTGGACGTGGCTCCACCTGCCATCTGGTTGGCAGGGCATTTGACTCCTGCAGACTGAGGTCTGCCCCTCTCTTTTATTACTGCCTCATAACTGCGGGCAGCTTCTAAGGCTTCCTTATGAGTCAAAAACTTTTCTGTGGCTAGAGCAGCCTTAATCTCTATGTCCAAACCTTGCTGAAAACGACGGGCTCTGATCTCGTCCGTCGGTATCAGGTGTGCCGCGAATCTGTTTAAAGATTGTGTTAGCTGTGTAGTATGTGATATTTAAAAAAATTGAACTATTGTGACATATCTTACCGGCTCAACATAGTGAACTCAGCATCGTATTCATCTACCGATTTGTCCCACATTGATCCTTGTTGTAGATGAATAAACTGCTGCTCCATGGCGAACCTGGCAGTCACAGGGAAATATTTCGCGTCAAACTTCTCGCGAAATGTCTTCCATTCAATCGGTTGTACCAGACGGGTTTCTTCCGCCTTCCACCAATTGCGAGCATTATCCGTGAGCTGTAGCTTCGCTACACGGACCCAAAAGTTATCTGGCACTTGAGCTGCTGCCAGATCGTCTTTGATGCTTTGTGCCCATTCTTTTGCTTCGAGAGGGCTTCCTTTACCCGAAAATTGCTTTGGGTGCAAAGCTCTGAATTGCTTTATTCCCGGTGCATCTGTCTCAGGACGGCTCAATAGTTGTTGCTGTCCTTCGAGAAGACTGCGGATCGCATCAAATAGCATTGTTTGCTCAGTGGGTGGTGCCGGAACAACTGGTGTGAGAGGTAGTGCTGGAGGAGTGTTGTTGACGTTGGTGCTGGTGTTGTTCGGGGAATCCATAACCCTGAAGAAAAATTTGGATTAGGACAGATTCAAATACATGAAATGATAAGATTCAAAGAATAGAAATTTGCAAGATTCAAGGAACATGAATTGTAAAGAATGTTTTAGTTGATGGTTCTTGTGTTATATTGCTTAGGTTGTTCACCCAGACCAGAACTGCATGTCAGGGATTCATACAGCTCTGACCTGCATGGGCCACCAACAAAACCTGTCACGCCCCGCTTCCCATTGTACGGCGAAGTGGACGCGACAAGGCCCGTGATTGGTAGAGATTCTGCGTGTTTAAGTTTAGTTAATTACCGCAATCAAAACGG
This sequence comes from Agapanthus africanus, assembly GCA_030015575.1. Classification (NCBI taxonomy): domain Eukaryota; kingdom Viridiplantae; phylum Streptophyta; class Magnoliopsida; order Asparagales; family Amaryllidaceae; genus Agapanthus; species Agapanthus africanus. The sequence goes on from CM057347.1 coordinate 300,740,038, forward strand.
TTTCGCTTGTAGCTAGCCGGTTGAGTACGGGTCGTCCGCAGGGAGATGGGAATCTTTTTCTATGTGCTTTAACGAGTTAAGTCCAATTTTCCAGATTTGTTGTGATTAACTAAGTGTTAAAATGATATGTAAAGAGAGCTTGTTAGGGTTAGGATTAGGTTAGTTTGAGTTAGGAGTCGCTCACTTCTTTCATTACCACTCTTAATATCGGTGTTACGGTAATCGGCAACAACGGGGATTAGCACGACTAGGAAGGAACTTGCGAGTATAAGCTAGGCTTTCCAACTCTTAAGTTCTTCCTTTTGGTGCTTGTCCGTCCGTTCTTGGCTCTTAGCCATAACCTCCGGTTAATTCAACCACAACCGGTCTCACTACGGAATCACCGCTATCATGTAGGATAGGGTGCCGTAGGGAGCGGATTGTGGTTCAATTAACGGGAGTCGATTTAAGATGTTGGGCAAGGAAAGAGTGAGAGAGATTTCCTTCTCTCAAACTTCCCTTATCCTACCCTAACAAGTATGGAACTACTCACACATCGTAACGAAAAGAAAATAAAACAAAAGAGGAAGATAGAAAGAAGGAGATTAGAAGATAACAACTAGCTATTTGCGACCTCACCTCGGCAAGGATCAAGCGTAAGCGTCATGGTTGTTTAAGGATAAAGGAAAAGAGAAAAGAAAGAAACAACAATAAATAACAACAACTACTTATCAATTAACGATTACAAGCGATTAACATAAAAAGAGCAAGACAAGTATAATAACAAAATGAACTTCTTTATTCATCATTCTTCACTCACAAAAGCTCATTACAAGTTTTTCAATGGAGAAGAGATGAGAAGAGGAAGAAGAACAAGTATTCTAAACCCTAAAAAATACAAGATTAAGCACCCTTGGCTTTGGAAAGTTCTGGACTATTTATAAGCAGGAGGCTGGAAACCTAGGGCAAGAATCGGGCTCCACATAGAATGACCAAACTGACCCTAAAATATTTCACTCTGAAGAGACCGTACGGCCGCGGTTCCGCGGCCTAAGCCTGCTAATGCCGCGGAACCGTGGCCGTTTAGAGGGATCGTGCCTTCATTTTTGGTGGTGTTCCCTGGTTTGCTGTGCCCTTTATTCTGGTATATGTTTTTTCTCAGAATATTTTCACGATTTTTCCAGAATTTCTGTTGATCAAAAGGTGATTGGATATGGATCTTTTTGTCATGATTTTCTTGAGCTCCACGTAGATTTCTTGGATCTTGTGTTTCCATTGAGCCTTGTGCGTGAAAATGACATTGATTTGCCATTTTGTCTCTCAAACTGGTGTGTGGCAACATACGGATAGAGAGCGGAGACCCGTGTTTTATCTGTGGTTGGTAGGAACCCGGATTTTGTCGTGCTTTTCCATGAGTTTCATCGTTTAGAGCCGAGAACCTGTATCCTGCAATTGACTAGCAAACACGGCTCAAGAGTACCTACCGATAAGCAATATGATAAAAATTGGGCGGTATAAAAATGCAAAAATCTGAAATGAACAAATACCCCCAAACTTATCATTTGCTCGTCCCGAGCAAAGCCAATTTATTCACAAAAAATCCTAACCTCACTTTCGCAGGGAACGCGATTGCACTGAGCATGTACAACAAGCCGTTAAACCTCTAGGTGTCCCTAGTAGGAGGAGTGTTGTCTCCTGAGGGTTTTCAGCGGATACTACCCACAAAATCCGGTCAAGCTATTTTTGTAAAATAACTAAGATTCAAAAACCCTAAAGTTTTGTTTCAGAAAATAACAATTCTATGATCCTAAGTCTAGACTATCGAACCCTTATTTTTCACACCTCACTTTTTATTCAACTACAGATTTCATATGTCTTTACGTGCAGTGCAAATAGCGTCGTTAAGTTCCAGAAGGATCGAATAAAGTCATCATGTCACACAATTAAGCCCAGATAAAAATTTTAAAAGGATCACATAAGTTTTATAAAGAGTTAAGCATTTTTCAAGTTTCGTTTTCCAGCAAGGTTTCAACTTCAGAATTTCTATCTTCCTAAACAGAAGACTAGGTCTTATTTTTCACTCCACCTTTTTCTTGTTTTCATTTCATACACACCTCTGTGAACGTGCAATAGTCTTTATCATAGAAAAAAAATTTATAAAAGCCTGTCTTTTATCAAGATTATTCTCACACAAAGAACCGTTAGGAATTTTAACTCGGAGAGAACACTTGCTTGACTTTGTTTTAATCTGGACTTTCTAGGCTTCTTAGCGAGCTTTGGGCCAATGCACCCAAACCAGTTGGCTTTAGGGCATTAGGTGTAGAAACACCCCAGCGGACTTAATTACTCAAGTTACCTAGGTCCAAAAACAAAAGACAGTTTGGCGTGAAAATCATGATGATTCAATACGAACGGAGACATAACCGGCAGTTCAATTATTTTTTTTTTTTTTGGATAAAAGACGTGTTTAGTGGGTTCGGTGTGTAATCATTCCAATCAAGTTTCAGATGGGTTATTTTTCAGACTTAGTTCCAATTAAGGCATCAATAACATTCCTTCATATTCACTTCACTTCATAAACTATTCTTGATATTACTTATTTCAGAACAAACCTATTTGATCCTCAGAAAATCATTTATCCATTTAAAAGTTTTTAGACATAAAAGACTTGTCATCTAATTTCCAAAACTCATGACACGTGTAGTGTGATGTAAAGAAGTATATCAGCTATAGTTAACTTCAAAGGAGAGTTATCTTTCAGGTTTTCAAAATCTAAAAATAAGATTTAGTTATTTTTATTTTATCAAACAAAACCGTCGAAATGTTGAATCATAGTTTTCCCACTAGCTAACTTGACAGAAAAGTTTTTATATTTTTAGAAAATTTTTAGATTTTTATGGATTTTAGTATGCAGATGCAAAATATACATATGAATGCGAAGGTTAGAAATGCGTACCGAGCGTACCCCCAAACTTAAACTGGACAGTGTCCTCACTGTCATTGCATGAAGAGATCATTTGAAGGGTCAAAATTGTCGGTTAGATATACACAAAATTTTTATTTTTATTATTATTATTATTATTTTCTTGTTTATGGTTCTAAGAAAAAGAAAAAAGAATATCCACAAAAATGTACAAAATGGTATATACATACCCCCAAACTTATTTGGAACAGTGTCCACTTGTTCTTGGCTGGATAACCGAAGTTTGGAGGTAGGCAGAGGAAGATTATGCAGGGTAAACCGGCTCCTGTAAGACCAGGAGCTCCTCTGTGGGTTCGGCGCTAAGGTACGGTTTTAGTCGGTGTCCGTTCACTTTGAAAAATGAACCGTCCTTTGGATTCTCCAAATCCACAGCGCCATGCGGATACACATTCCGCACAAAATACGGCCCTTTCCAGCGAGATCTGAGCTTTCCTGGATGGAAGTGTAGTCTGGTGTCGTAAAGCAGTACCTGTTGACCAGGTACGAAAGTTTTGCGCAAAAGGTGTTTATCGTGAAACACCTTCGTTCGATTCTTAACGACAACCGTGTTATCGTAAGCCTCATCCCTAAGCTCGCTTAATTCGTTCAACTGCAGCTTCTGATGGCTGCCCGCATCTTCGAGAGACAGATTCAGCTCCTTTATCGCCCAAAATGCGCGATGTTCAATTTCGACAGGTAGGTGGCAAGCCTTTCCGTACACAAGCCGATAGGGAGACATGCCAAGGTCGGTCTTATAAGCGGTTTGAAATGCCCAAAGGGCATCAGTGAGTTTCAGCGACCAATCCTTACGGTTCTTGGAAACCGTCTTCTCCAGTATCTGCTTGATTTGCCGATTTGAAACTTCGGCCTGCCCGCAGGTTTGGGGGTGGTAGGGCGTAGAGAGCTTATGATTAATGGAATATTTTCGCATCAAGGCTTCGAAAGTCTTGTTGCAGAAATGACTTCCATTGTCGCTAATGATCACTCGGGGGTGCCCAAAACGGGAGAAAATGTTTTCTTTAAGAAACCTAACGACAACCTTGTTGTCGTTAGTCCGGCTGGGCACAGCCTCGACCCACTTAGAGATATAATCAACAACGAGAAGGATGTACAAGTTCCTAAAAGAGCTGGGAAACGGCCCCATGAAATCGATCCCCCAAACATCGAAAATCTCCACAACCAAGATCGGTTGGAGCGGCATCTCGTTCCTCCGGGATATCCGGCCCAAGTGTTGGCACCGGGAGCAAGTCTTGCAATAGTCATGAGCGTCTTTGAAGAGTTGTGGCAAGTAGAAACCACATTGCAAGATCTTCTCAGCTGTCTTTCTGGGGCCAAAATGCCCGCCACATGCTTGATCGTGGCAAAATGACAGCACACTCTTGAATTCCTCGTCAGGGACACACCGACGAATAATCTGGCCGGGACAGAACTTGAACAGATAGGGTTCGTCCCAGTAAAAGTGTTTTACTTGGGATAAGAAGCGAAGTCTGTCCTGACTTGACCATTCAGTCGGTAGTAATCCCGTGGCCAAATAGTTCACAATATCTGCGAACCAGGGTTCGCAAGATACTGTAAGAGCTGTTCATCTGGGAAAACGTCGTTGATCGGAATTGGAAGCGAAGGCGAAGAAGGAAGTCGTGAGAGATGGTCGGCAACTACGTTTTCACATCCTCGTTTGTCCTTAATGACAAGGTCAAACTCTTGAAGCAAGAGGATCCAACGTATTAACCGAGATTTTGCATCTTTCTTCGCAAAAAGATGGCGCAGAGCAGAATGGTCAGTATAGACAATGACTGGAGAGCCGATGAGGTAGGGCCTGAACTTTTCTAAAGCAAATACAACAGCCAAGAATTCCTTCTCAGTTGTTGTATAATTGAGTTGGGCGTCGTTCAGGGTTCGGCTCGCATAATAGATTACGTGTGGCATCTTGTTGATGTGTTGTCTAAGGACAGCACCAATGGCAAAGTCGGATGCATCGCACATAATCTCAAATAGGTGCGTCCAGTCAGGTGAAGAAAGAACGGGAGCAGAAGTGAGTGAGCTTTTTAGTGACTCGAACGCAGTCACACAGCTCGAGTTGAAGTCGAATGGCGTGTCCTTGGCCAGCAAAAGAGTCAAGGGCCTAGCAATCTTGCTAAAGTCCTTGATGAACCGTCTATAGAAACCGGCATGGCCAAGGAAGGCTCGGATATCTCTGACGCATCGGGAAGGAGGGAGATTGGAAATGACCTCAATCTTCGCTTTATCAACCTCTATGCCATTTTGCGAGATGATATGTCCTAAGACAATACCTTCGCGCACCATGAAGTGGCACTTCTCCCAATTCAAAGTGAGATTCTTGTCCTTACATCGGGTAAGGACAGCGTCAAGATGCAGCAAACACTCGTTGAAGGAATCGCCGAAGATGGAGAAATCATCCATGAAGATCTCCAGAAATTTTTCCACCATGTCTGAGAAAATTCCCATCATATACCGCTGGAAGGTAGCGGGCGCATTGCATAACCCAAAGGGCATGCGACGATATGCAAACGTGCCGAAAGGACAAGTGAAAGTGGTCTTGTCCTGGTCTTTTTCGGCGATGGGAATTTGATTATAGCCAGAGTATCCATCAAGAAAGCAGTAGTACTCGTGTCCGGCCAATCATTCAAGCATTTGGTCAATGAAAGGTAGCGGAAAGTGGTCCTTCCACGTTGCGGCGTTGAGTTTTCTGTAATCGATGCATACTCGCCACCCAGTTTGGGTGCGAGTAGGGATTAACTCGTTCACCTCGTTAGTGATGACCGTTATATCTGATTTCTTGGGGACAACGTGAATGGGGCTAACCCACTGGCTATCAGAGATAGGGTAAATGATACCACTATCTAGACATTTTACGATCTCCTTCTTCACAGCCTCTTTCATGACTGGATTGAGACGTCTTTGTGGATCCCGGGCTGGTTTGGCATCATCCATCAGATGAATGTGATGTTCAACGATCAGGGGACTAATCCCCTTGATGTCCGCCATGGACCAGCCAAAAGCTTGCCTGTTGCTGTGCAAGACCGCGAGAAGGGCCTTCTCTTGCTCTGGAGCTAGAGAAGCCGAGATGATGACAGGGAGGGTCTCGTTCTCACCTAAGTAAGCATACTTAAGGTGAGACGGCAAAGGCTTGAGTTCGAGCGTCGGAGGTGAAACGATTGAAGGCAAGATTGGTGCAGAGGTCTCGAACTCAAAGGACTCCAGCAAAGGTTCAAAACGAGTGTAAGCGACCGAGTCGGATGGTTCAGGTAACTCATCCGGAAATTCGAAGGATTCAAACTCGGGTTGCGAGCGGCTAAGATCGTTCAAGAACGTGAAACACTCGTAGTCGTTGTCGGGCACAGAAACAGCAGCAGGTTCGAGGAGGAACGCACTAGTGGCGTTAAGGTTAGCATGATCGAACAGAAACTCTTCGAATTCACACTCTTCAGGGGTGATCTCCTGGATCGAGCAGACGTCCAGTATATGAGCATTAGGTTGGGAGGGCTGTTTCCCCAACCTAAAAATGTTGAGTTCAATTGTCATGTTTCCAAAAGAGAGGTTCATCGAACCATTGCGACAATTGATCACAGCATTTGAGGTTGCAAGGAATGGGCGACCAAGTATCACCGGAATTTGATTCCGGGGGTTAGCTACAGGCTGTGTGTCTAATACAATGAAGTCAACGGGGAATATGAAGTCCTCGACTTTGATTAACACATCCTCTAGCTCACCCCTAGGATGGGTGATTGATCGATCGGCCATTTGGAGAGTACAGTGTGTGGGTTTCAGCTCTCCTACGCCTAATTGCTCGTATACTGAGTACGGAAGCAGGTTAACACTGGCACCAAGATCTAATAGTGCGCGTTTGATGTTCTTATCCCCAATGGTAATAGAAATCGTAGGACAGCCAGGATCCTTCCGTTTTTGTGGTAAAGATTGGGTAAGAGCATCACTCACAGCACTAGCCAAGAAAACTTTCTTTGGTACCTGAGACTTCCTCTTTTTCGTGCACAAGTCCTTTAAGATTTTCGTGTAGGATGGGACTTGTTGGACGGCATCTAAAAGAGGAATGTTAATGTTAACCTGCTTAAATAACTCCAGAATCTTCTCCATTTGAGGATTTTGTTTATTAGACCTCAACCGGTTTGGAAATGGGACGTTTTTAAAATTGGTTGAGTCTAATGCTTGTGGAGGAGATTGTGGAGTTGGAACGGATCCTAGAACAGGTGTTTTCGTGGAGTGAGAAGTGTGTCCGTTCAGAGTAGAAGAAGAAGAAGAAGGAGAGCCTTTTGAAGAATGGAGAATAGGCTCAGAAGACGAAGAAGCAGGAGAAGAAGAAGAAGAAGAAGCGGCCGGGGTGTCATCGTTGATCCGTGTGCCAATGTTGTTTTGCAGCATCCTTCCCGATCTCAATGTGGTCACGGCACTCACATTATGGTTCTGTTGTTCAAGAGCAACATGTACATTCTGTGGGTGACCGGGATTTAGGAGTGGCTGGGACGGGAGCTTCCCCTTCTCTCGCTCGCTTAAGGCCGCATTCAGTTGTGCAATCTGGGCCTCGATGGTCTTGATGCTTTGCCCGTGAGCGGCAGTGTGTTGCACTAAGGACTGAATGGAAGACTGGATGTTGGCGGTGGATTGTGTCGATTGTTTAACGAACGCCTCCAGACTTCGTTCGAGCGAGGAAACCTTATCGTTGGTTGACGGAACAAAATTGTTTGGTGGAAAAGAATTGTTGGGTGCAAAGTTGTTCGTCTGATTTTGAAAAGGTTAGGGTTGGAAGGGCTGCTGAAATTGAGTTTGTTGTTGCGCTTGTTGTTGCGGCGGAGGGGGCCTTTGGAAATTGTTGCCTTGGAATTGATTCTGATTCTGATTCCAGGCGAAATTGGGGTGGTTCCTCCAACTGGGATTGTAAGTGGAAGAGTATGGATCATTCCTCGGTCTTTGCTGAAATGCAGCATTAACCTGATCCTGTCCTTGCGATGGTGGATTGTAAGGACACTCTTCGGTTAAGTGAGAAGGATCGGAACAACAAGCGCAAATGGTACGAAGGGGAAGAACAGGGGCAGGAGTAGAGAATTTGCTCTCTATTGCTTCAAGCTTTCTCGTTATTGCAGCCATTTCAGCTTTCATCGCAATAGAGACATCAAGTTGGTGAATTCCTACCCTAGACTGACCGGTAGAAGTGGAGGTAGAAGAAGAAGAAGTCGGTCTGGTGCTCTCCCATTGTAGCGTTTGCTCCGCAAGGTCGTCAAAGAATTGCCACGCTTCCTCGTCAGATTTCGATAGGAAGTGGCCCTGACAGATGGTTTCCAACAACTGCTTCGTTGCTGGGTTCAGACCCTCGTATAAGGTTTAGCAAAGTTGCCATTTCTCAATACCGTGGTGAGGGCACTGAACAAGAAGGTCTTTGTACCGGTCAAAGCACTTCCAGAAGGGTTCAGAAGGAAGCTGAGAGAATTGGTTGATTTCATTTCGGATCCTTGCGGTTTTATGATTCGGATAAAATTTCTTTAGAAACGCTTTTACAAACTCGTCCCAACTGGTTATGGAATGGGAAGCGGTGCTATACAGCCATTTTTCAGCAAGATCGCATAAAGTGAACGGAATGACCCGTAGACGTATAGCATCTTCCGACAGCTGGGTGGTTTTCATCATGGCACAAACGTTTTGAAATTTATTGATGAAGATATAGGCATCTTCAGATTCAAGCCCATGAAATCGTGGAAGCATGTTGATGAAGTTGGGCTTAATTTCAAAATTATCCCCATTGGCCGGTAGAAGAGAAAGGCAGGTGGGAAGTACAGAATGGGTGGGATAGAAACGATCCTGGAGCGCGATTCGCTGTGGCGCTACAACAGGCGGTGGTGGTGGGTTATTGGTCTCCGTAGGAGGTGGAACCAATCCAGGGGTAGTCAAAGAGATGTTCGGATTAAATCCTGACATCGCGGAAGAAGAGGTTGGTGATGGTGAAGGTGAAGATGTATGAACAGAATTCCGGTCAACGTCGGAGTTGGCCGGCAAAGGTAAGGGTGAAAGAGGAGTGGACGGAGTTTCGACGTCTAAGTCGATCGCGTAGTCGGTAGCGACTAACGTAACGCGGACTAGACGGGCACTAGTATCCCGAGTCCAAGCGGACATACACTAAACGAGTTTAGTATAGTCAAAGCGGAGAAGGTGAGGGTAAGAAAATGTCAATGGAGAAATACGATGGGTGGTGGGTGAAAAATGGATTTGGCGACAAAGGGCAAGTTTTTATAAAAGTTTTTGATTTTTTTTCCTTTTTTTTTTATTTTATTTTTAGAAAGAGATTTACAGAAATATGTACGGACTTACGGCTTTAAGCAATCACAAACAAGACATGCACAATCATACCTAGATCTAGGGTCACCTAGGTCTGCTAGACAGCTCCTAACTGTTCCAGAGGGCTAGAAATAGGACCTCAAACCGCCTCTTCTCCGTCTAATGCGGCCAGATAAGTGCCAGGTAAGTGGGAGGTTGTCCAACGCTTTCGCGAAATTCCTTAATTAAATAACCACTTGCCTTCGACACACTTGCCTAGACACCGCAAAAGTCAGATAGGATAAACGGCCGATGCCTGTAACTAGTCCTCTGTCCTATTGAGCGCGAAGTCCTTAGGGCTGAGTCTAGTATTTTTTAATTAATAATGGTCAATGCATATGCTTTTTTGTGATTTCTGGGGTCCTGGGAAGGGTGATGAAATCCCCACCCAATCTGAATTGGTTTCAAGCCCCTTAAGTCCGTATTAATGAATGCAAAGCTGTAACAAATCAACTGCAAACAATTTTTATTTTTAGCGCGGCGCAAAGAATCCTGCACAAGAACAGTTTATTGGAAGGGGGAAGAGAATTTGCGCAAAGAATGCTGCAGAAAACACAGTTTATTGGAGTCCAGAGGAGTGGGGAGGAGAAAAGGAGGACTTACAGAAATTTTGGCAGCCCGAAGGCACCAAACGGCCGCGGTTCCGCGGCCTAAGCCTCCTTATGCCGCGGTTCCGCGGCGGTTTGTTGGTGTTGGGCTGCGGAATTTTTGGGTGTGCTCTGTTGGGTGTCCTCTGCTTGTCTGGATGTGCTAAATTTTGACTTGCTTACTGTATCTGCTCCAGATTTTTACAGTAGACCGTTTGCTTCGTTTTGATCCGTTGCGGTGTAGCCGCGAAATGTGGGTCTATCTTCCCACGTCTTTGGCACTGAACTCGAACTCCGTATTATCCTGCACACTTGCACAAAAACTAACCAAAAATAACAAGATGATTTTTCTTTACAAAGTATTTTTTTCTGTTTTGTTTTTTGGTTATATTTATATTCACAAGTTAACCCGAAATTACACAAAGAAATAAACTACCGTCTCCCCGGCAACGGCGCCATTTGATTGGTAGAGATTCTGCGTGTTTAAGTTTAGTTAATTACCGCAATCAAAACGGTTTCGCTTGTAGCTAGCCGGTTGAGTACGGGTCGTCCGCAGGGAGATGGGAATCTTTTTCTATGTGCTTTAACGAGTTAAGTCCAATTTTCCAGATTTGTTGTGATTAACTAAGTGTTAAAATGATATGTAAAGAGAGCTTGTTAGGGTTAGGATTAGGTTAGTTTGAGTTAGGAGTCGCTCACTTCTTTCATTACCACTCTTAATATCGGTGTTACGGTAATCGGCAACAACGGGGATTAGCACGACTAGGAAGGAACTTGCGAGTATAAGCTAGGCTTTCCAACTCTTAAGTTCTTCCTTTTGGTGCTTGTCCGTCCGTTCTTGGCTCTTAGCCATAACCTCCGGTTAATTCAACCACAACCGGTCTCACTACGGAATCACCGCTATCATGTAGGATAGGGTGCCGTAGGGAGCGGATTGTGGTTCAATTAACGGGAGTCGATTTAAGATGTTGGGCAAGGAAAGAGTGAGAGAGATTTCCTTCTCTCAAACTTCCCTTATCCTACCCTAACAAGTATGGAACTACTCACACATCGTAACGAAAAGAAAATAAAACAAAAGAGGAAGATAGAAAGAAGGAGATTAGAAGATAACAACTAGCTATTTGCGACCTCACCTCGGCAAGGATCAAGCGTAAGCGTCATGGTTGTTTAAGGATAAAGGAAAAGAGAAAAGAAAGAAACAACAATAAATAACAACAACTACTTATCAATTAACGATTACAAGCGATTAACATAAAAAGAGCAAGACAAGTATAATAACAAAATGAACTTCTTTATTCATCATTCTTCACTCACAAAAGCTCACTACAAGGTTTTCAATGGAGAAGAGATGAGAAGAGGAAGAAGAACAAGTATTATAAACCCTAAAAAATACAAGATTAAGCACCCTTGGCTTTGGTAAGTTCTGGACTATTTATAGGCAGGAGGCTGGAAACCTAGGGCAAGAATCGGGCTCCACATAGAATGACCAAACTGACCCTAAAATATTTCACTCTGAAGAGACCGTACGGCCGCGGTTCCGCGGCCTAAGCCTGCTAATGCCGCGGAACCGCGGCCGTTTAGAGGGATCGTGCCTTCATTTTTGGTGGTGTTCCCTGGTTTGCTGTGCCCTTTATTCTGGTATATGTTTTTTCTCAGAATATTTTCACGATTTTTCCAGAATTTCTGTTGATCAAAAGGTGATTGGATATGGATCTTTTTGTCATGATTTTCTTGAGCTCCGCGTAGATTTCTTGGATCTTGTGTTGCCATTGAGCCTTGTGCGTGAAAATGACATTGATTTTCCATTTTGTCTCTCAAACTGGTGTGTGGCAACATACGGATAGAGAGCGGAGACCCGTGTTTTATCTGTGGTTGGCAGGAACCCGGATTTTGTCGTGCTTTTCCATGAGTTTCATCGTTTAGAGTCGAGAACCTGTATCCTGCAATTGACTAGCAAACACGGCTCAAGAGTACCTACCGATAAGCAATATGATAAAAATTGGGCGGTATAAAAATGCAAAAATCTGATATGAACAGCCCGCTACGTATATACTCAGAAGTACATACGCTAAGCGTAACTAAGCAATATAAAGTAAATCACAAGGGACAAATGATAAAGAAATAACAGCAACTTTTATTAATAACATTCTTTGTACAATGCATAAAAAGAAAATACAACTGAAATGAAAAGCGATGCCTAAACAGTGGCATAACAGAAAATGAAAATGCTGGAAAGAACAAGGTACAGTATCTAGAGCTCGGGATCTTCCTGGAACTGCTCCAAATCTTCACCGGTGGGCTCGATCTCAGCTTAGTCCAACGCACCTGACGACATTCAAAGAAGAAAGAGATAGAATGTCGTCAGCGAACAGGTCGCTCGGTAAGTCCCAAGATAAATAAGAATTAGGGAGACAGTGTAAAAGTATTTTATAAAGTATTATATTGTTGAATACTGTGGAATATTGAGTTAACGCTGTTGTTTGTAGCTTGGTACAGAAGGATGCCAGTGTATACGAGGGGAGTCTCACTTGCCAGAGACTAAGGCACGTGTAGTACAAGGAACCGTTATGCCACGGTACAACAGCAATAGGATTCAGGTTAGGTGTCTTAATCTGACCACCTAGTGCCACCCTTAACACCTTCCATACCAATCTACCCCTTAAACCCCGTAGTGCTTTAACAGTATTGTTGTATTGGAATATGTAAGTTGGATGACTGACCAAAACCATGATATCAGTAAACATGTTGTAACTGTATAATCAGGTAAATGGAATATCAGGATAATGGATGAATATCCATGGTTTGATTCAGTCAAAATGAATATATTGTTAACTGGATTCAGGGATTCATGTATTTAAATTGTGTTGGGATATAAAAGAATATAGATTGACTTGAATCATATTCAAGTCAGAAATAGTCAGACTCTAACCCGAGTCAGACTAAAAGATTGAAGTTCAATATGAGTTAGAGGTCTTATTGTAATTTGTAAAACTTGAGAGGGGTTTTATGTAAAAAGTACTTTTGTATAGTTTTCAAAATACACCTCAAATATTTATTATTCGTCTTATAATTATAATGAGTGTGAATTTTATTTGTGTTATTCTAGTGAATATATCCTAATAAAAGTATTAAATGATTTGTTTAAAACTCATGGTATTTTAATGTAAATTTTAATCTTGTAATTTTTAGTAAAAAATGTGGAAACTTTATATTATAATAAAATAGGTGTCTAAATGATAATTATATATATATTAATACATGAATAACTTTTAAATGAATATTTTATTTTACAAAATCTCATTTTTCTTAAATGTCGTATTTTAAACCTTTCGAGACCGAATGCTCCTTGCGGAGGTCTGAATCTCGCACTACTAGCCTGCGGGTGCACGATGAACCGTACTATCCCTAACAGGTTCCCCAAAAATGGGTTGTAGCGGCACTTTGCTTAGCTTTTATAAATACTTTTCATTTAGGGAAACGGTTTTATAAATATAAGGTATTTATTTGTAAAAGAGTATAGTTTTCCGTATTTTAGTTATTAGGGTTTTCTAAGCCAACTAGCCTATTTCTAAGGTCAAAACGATGAGTCATTAGAAGCCTCAAATCGCCTCTTCACCGTCAATTGCGGCCAGGTAAGTGCCAGGTAAGTGGGAAGGAACCACAGTCGTGGGCCTAATTAAAAACCACTAGCCTAGACACACTTGCCTAGACACCACAAGACAGTTTAGATAAACGATCGATGTCCGTGACCTATCGTGCTTTCATTTTATTTAAAATTTTATACAACTTAAAGCTTTCAAGTAAAGGTTATAAAGAATATGGTATTTTAGTGAAAAGTCCTGTAATGTCGTATTCTATGTTTTGACATTTATCAGTTAGGGTTATATTTGTGTGTGTGTAGAGGTAGGTCATTACCTCGTGACTTGTTTTAAGTTTTGATGACGTTTAGAGGTAAAACATGACATGTTAAAGTTGAAGGTATTAAAGCGCAAGAATACGGTATTTGAAAACGTTATCATTTCATGTGTGAAATTTCATTCAAATTGATTTCTACAAGTTTAGTGATCAAGTTAAACATATTTAGGAGTGAGGGAATTAATTAGAACAAGAAAAATAAACTTCGTGGTATTTTTATGAAAAGAATACGGTTTTGCAAAGAAGTTATCATTTCATGTGAGAAAGTTTGTTTAAATTAGTTTATGGGTGATTAATAGTCAACATGAATATGGGTAAGTATTATGTATTAGGTGACAAGTGGAAATTTGCAGAAAACGAATGGGAAATCGGTTTGTTCCGATTTCCGTCGGGTTCCAAAAAGTCGTATTTTTATATTAAAGAAAAGAGAGATAGAAGAGATGGGACTTACGGGTTTGGACAAGCTAAGGAGGCTAAGGAATGTGGTGGTTGTCGATGCGTCGGAAACGTCGTGAAGGTTCTAGTCCGGTCGCCGGAATCCGTCGTTGGTTTCGGCAGCGCTTCGCTTCTCACTCTTCTTACCGAGTTCTCGAGAATTTGGGAGAGTGGACTTAGAGTTGTGAGGTGAAAAGGTAGAGGGTAGGGGTCTTTATATAGGGCTAGGCTAGGGTTAGGGTTAGGATTAAAAAATATTTTAAAATATATATAATTCATTAAAAATTCATTAAATTTGGACTTAAAAGAGGTTTAATGAGAATTTTGTAACAGTACAGAGAAAATGGAGTATGCAGGGATGAAGACCAAGTCAACACGAAGATTTTTCGTGTTGACGACTCGGCCGACCGGCCGAGTCCGGCCGGCGGCGCCGGCCGATTCGGCCGAGTCGCCGGCCGACTCGGCCGAGTCAGGGCCGAGTCGGGTCTCGTTGGACGGGGAATCTTCAGGGGGGAACTTTGGTATACTTTATTTTTTATAAATTGCATTAATTTGTGAGTTATGGCTGTTTGACCGTTTGACTTCCCAAAAAAATTAAAACAAAATGATATAAAAATTATGTGGGGCATGGGATTCGAACTCTGGTGGCTTGGTTCAGCAGTGCAAGGTATTACCAATGAGCTACAAGCTCCTTCTTGTAATTATTGTAAGGAAATAGATACTTAAATTGTTTCCAGCAATATCAATACTCCAAGTATACATCATATTTAAAGAAAATTTTGGTATACAAAAATTGGAGTTGTTACAACTAACACCTGAGAGTAATCAAAATATTATATTGATCTAGCCTTTAGCTGATTCTATCAATAAAAGATAATATGTTCTAAAGTGTACGTGACATAGCAATTACCGATGATGATGTGTGTGAGCCGGCAAATAAGTGTACGTGGAATATGCGCATCATCGGTAATGGTGCTGGTGTCCTAACAGGCAGAGTTTCATACTGACTAAAGAAACATATGTATGAACATGCAACATGATGATTACGATCTGAATGTAAAGATGGATGCATATTAACCACTCATTTGTAATATACATGTCTAACTACAACTATATGACTCGAGCCTAAACTAGTATCTATCTAACCCCCTAAGGAACTAAACTAAAGAAACTAGTCGATAAGAAATAAGAATCCACCTAAGGTCTGAGTCCATATCTCTAATAGTCGGCGATCCAGCCTCAATAGCGTCACGTACGTAGTACGACTTCCTCGAATCAAGAGTGCGGATCAATCTTCACATCTATGCCTCGTACGGTCAAATCCATCGTACGGCATCCTAATATCGGGGTACGGGTCAAGTATCACCTACGTACATCATCATTCGTATAATACATCATCAAATAATGTCATGATCAAAGGTACTGTACTGTAATCGCATATATCCCAATATCATCAATCATATATCATTGTCTGCGTACATATACATCGTCAATTGTTCCTCAGAAATATCATGACATATATATTATATCGTAATCAGGTCACACATATATCATATCGTAATCAAATTACGCATATATCATATCGTAACCAAGTCACACATATCTCATATCGTAATCAAGTCACAGGTTACAGTCCGGGTTCTATTCTAGAGTCTCGTATATCTCAATGTCATCATCACCTATTATCGTTTATGTATACATATCCATTTTTTTATTTCCAACGATCCGCTAACATCATAAAACGACTGTATAGCAAAGAGATCACGGCATCAAGCCCAGTTATATTGTCTCATCCCCATGTATCATATAACATCCTTATCTCACATATACATGTTGTGTGTATATATATACCTACACACATTCCTATATATATATATATATATATATATATATATATATATATATATATACACATACACATATACACCAAGTCAAGTTTCTGTGTGCGTGTGTGTGTGTCTACCTGAAACCTACGAATCCCTTCCAAGACATTCATCCTCTGGTAAAGTCTTTCTAAATCAGTATAGTCCAACCTAAAGTCATTAATAGGGTCCTACTCACCAAGAATCTAAGATCACGTCTGACTTCCTAATGACAATAAGTAATATTCCTATTCCACGTTTGCGGGGGTGCTAAACGCCATCCACCCGACTTCCCCCGTAAATATACATCTACTCACCTGGTCCTTGTCTGCCGAAGACGATGTCGCCCTCCTCTTCTTCCTCGTCCGAAGTCCATGTGAGGGGTACCTATACGCAAACATATATAATATCGTAAACTGAATCACGGACAAAACCAAAACGACGCACGAAACGCGCATAGGTTAAAACCTATGACCCGCTCATGCAAAAGAACCAAATATCGCTCGATATCGGCATACAAATGCCGATTGATCAAGATAAAACACCAACAAACAACTCACAATTTCAGAACTCGTTATTTATAATATAAAACATGGTTAAAATCATCGAAACCTTAAAATCGATCAAATCGTCTGATTTCGTAAAAACCTAGAAAACGTCAATTTACCGTTTTACTTCAAAACTTGATGTTTAAATGAAACTAATGGTCATAATATTCATTAAATTACATAACTAGATTATAGAAACCATTACTATATTTTTATCACACTAATTTGTCTTAAATTGAAATTTATAGTTTGCAATTTTATCCGATTTCAACATCTTTTAAGCAAAAATTCACAATTCCACTACAAGACTTGATTTTGCATATATTAAAGTGTTAAACCACTCCATGAAGCCTTAAGGATGTGCTTAAGCCCTAACTAGATTTTTAATCCTACATTTTAAATGAATTTCAAAAAACTTGTTTAATAAAAATAGCAATTTTGTGAAAATTTGAAAATGAAAGCTAGCAAATTGTGACTAGATTATGTTTCACACTCAAATAACATGTTAATCTCCTCATTAACACCATAATCTAATAATAAAAACCTTAATTAGAATTTTACCTCACCACTATATATAATTTATAAAAATCTAGTTTGCAAAATTGTTTAATTTAAACAATTTTGAATGAACAATTTACAATACATCAACCATACTAGATTTTATATTTTTAAAATATTAAACTAGTTAATATAACCCCACTTAATTAATAAAAACCCTAACTTGATTTTAGAAACCCTATCTTGAATTTTAAACTTGCAAATAGAATTAATTAAGAAAATCTAAATATGCTAGATTAAAGCATTTAACAACAATTAATCATAGGAATAAAAATTATACCTCCAAAACATGAGATCCAAACATGAAAATATGCTTCCAAAATAATGGTTTCCAACTCCAAAATCCATGCTAAATAGGTCAAAGGAAAATGGTAGAGATTGAATATTGATTTTGAGGTTTATTTTTTGGAATTTTTGTTGAATTTTGATGATTTTTAATGCAAAAATGATGGGGGGAAAATTTTGGGGCTGCCCATGGAGGTGAGGCTAGCCAAGGCAATGAGAAAAATAGATAAAGAAAAATATGTGAGGAGTTGTGTAGAAAGTTCTTCAAAAGATGCATGTTTTATGTCTTTTCAACATTTTCTTTGTTTATTAAATTTTATTTTCTAAGTTAATCCTAGAAAAGTCTAGAACCATGGAAAATTTTGGAAATGAATTTTGCATGATACACACTAGATTCCAATATGTAATGGTTCACTTTTGCTAATTTAACCCATTCAAATTTGTAATTTACACTAATTTAATGTATAAATAAAGCTTATGTTAATATTTAAAATAATTAATTTAGGAAAAATATTTAATTAAACTAAAAATTTATAAGTGACTAAATAAACACCATTTACTAGTAATTACATAATTAAAATAGATCTTTTTAAATTTATAATGAAAAATAATTATGGTTAAGTTTTACGAAAAATACATTTTTATTTTACCGAAAATCAGAAAATTCACTTAAAGGATTTTATTTATTTATTTATTTATTTATTTATTTTTAAAACGTTACGGTTTTGAGGAGGTGGAGAGGGGATGAAGGAGAGGGCGGCAGCCTTGAGAGGAGGGAGAGGAGAGATGATAAAGATGATGAATGATTTACAAGCGCCCTTGGTCAAAGAAGACCCCTCACACTCTCTCTCATGCCCATAACCCCATTTCTATATTCATTTTCCTTTTCTTTTCTTTTCTTGGTTATCTTTTCTCTTCTCATTTCATTTAAACCAAAACATGCTTAAAAATGAAGAAATGCCATGCTAGGAAAAATGTAAAAATGCCAAAAATGACATGTGCATGTCATATGCACAAAACAAGCTTAATGCGCAATTAGCGATATTTAATTGCAATTAGCGATATTTAATCACGATTAGCATTAAAATAGTGTATAATAAATCATAAAAACTTATAATTTGCATAAATCACATAAAGCACCCTCATTTCAGTAATTTCCATAATTTTTCCAAAATTTTTTTTCTCAATTTATCGGTATTTAATTATACAGTCTTATTAAAATATTCAATATAATATTATTTAATTATAAAAATTCCCAAAAATAATATTTTATTTTTCTGAAATGTTACACTTCACTTGCTTCATTCCATGAGAGCTTTCTTCATCTCTTTCCTCGAGCTTTCTAGCTTCATGAGAAGTGAAGAAAATTAGTGAGAAAATTATTTCTAAAGTGAGCAAAATTCATACTTCATCAATCTCTTCTCTACTAGCCATTTAGATTGGGTTGTTTCTTCACTGGTTTATCACTTAGTGAAGAGGTAGCTTGAGTTGGTGTCTCCTCGACGTCGATCATCTTCTGCCTCGAAGACTTCAAGAAAGCTTGTTCATATCACCTTGTGGAGCCTTACTAGAGTCCGGGAGATCACTACTTGGAGCGAAGGGACTACTACACGGAGCTATTGAAGTGAAGGACCGGTCTACAAAGGTTGTATTTCTTGTTCACTTAGATGTAAATATGTTTACATGCCTGTTCGTCTAATTCTCTAGTTTAGATTCTAGCATTATGGTTCTTTAGCGCGCCAATTTTTTTGAAAACGGCATGGTCGATACCTCCCGAAACCCAGCGGCCACCCTAGGGAACCCAGCATATGTATAAGCGATATGCTAAAAGAAACACATGCGCATATTGAGGTAGAATCAAACCAAGTAGCATACTACCATTTTGAGCAAAACTGTTAATATATCTGTGTATATCCGAAGCTTCCAAAATGTAATATACAAACCAGTATGATACAATAATGGTCTCTACGGCATATAACACTAACAATATACTCACCGTATATATATACCCGTATTCGTATCAAAATACGAACACCAAAGAGAAAGAAAAATACAATAAACATATAACTAGAATATATATATATATTTATATATATATATAATATATATATATGTAAATTATTAAATCAAAATCTGATTTAATAATCCGGCTTAATCCTAAGCCGGCTGGTATTATCAACCGTCCGATTAAATTTCGTTTAGCCTGTACACGTATTTAATCGGACCCATGCACGTATCAAAATACGGCCTCTACATCATATTGCCTGAACCGAGAAAACCCTCTATGTGGGACTTTAAGAACTCGACAATACGCTGGCAGTGAGTTACTGGGTAAATCCATAATCACAAGCACGTCAGCGACACTAGCTGTACGTAATAGCTACCAGGTATATTCCGAAAGGGAGGTCGATAATCAAGTCTGTCCGTACCCTACTGAGACTGAATGTTACAATCTTCATACAGTCCGGTCTTTGTAGTTTCATCACCTACAAAGAAACTACTGAACTCCTATCAGTAAATCTCATCCACCCCGGTCAGGGATTTATAGTGATGACCAACCGAACACAGCACGACATCGACTCATAATTCAGGAGATACGAATCCCTGACAATCACTCACTGCCTCTATGTGGTTCGGGACTGTACCCAACTAAAACTTATTTGCCCAAGTCCTTTGAGTCGTGGTAGGGTAGTAATCAAAGTACAGTAAGAACTCACACGAGACAAATGACGATCTCAGGTCAAAAGACCAACCTTTACTCATGTTTGATAGGTATAATACTGTTGGCTATAGTGCCCTCAAGTCAATTATTGGATCGCATGCACGTGATTGCAATGATTGAGGGAGGACCTATACCGGTAGAACAGTCTTACTCGAGATAATAGTATGCTATCTGGTTTGTATTTATCATCGTGTACATGCTTTAGGTGACATTACAGATCACTATTACATGTTGATAGAGCCCATAGGATTCTTGCTTGACTACCAGCAGTATGATGGCGATCATATAGGTGAGAGCTGGGTGGTCTATAAGCACATCCTTAAAATGTCCCTAATCGTGGGAGTTTCGAGACTGGGCATCGATATTCCAAGAGTAGACTAGTGTATGCTGATCGAGACCCCGACGGGGGGCGGTGGCCGGTCTTACAAGCCATTGGTGTCAGTTGGTTCACCTAAGATGTATACAGGTGCTCATTGGGTTATAAATACACCGGACGGACTCGCCGGGAACATGCTAGTTGGTATTATACCTATTTTCAGATGGCAGTTCCCTGGTGATATGTGTACAGGTTAGTTTATCGACCTGAGATCGTCATTTGTCTCGTGTGAGTTCCCACTGTGCTTTGATTACTACCCTACCACGGCTCAAACGAGTCATGCAAACAGGTTTTAGTTGGGTACAGTCCTGAGCCATATGTAGGTAGTGAGCGGATCGTCAGGGGATTCGTCTCTTCCGGTATTGGGGGTTGATGTCGCGGTGTGCACGGGTGGCCATCACCAGAAATCCTTGGCTAAGGTGGTCGAGAATTACTGATCTAGGATCGGTAGTTTCTCAGATGGTGATAGGTTTCATGCCGACACTAAATGTCGCGTTATTAGGGGTCTGACTTTATCCACCCCCTAGACTCGATATGCGATACTCATAGACGAACGGGCCCATCCTGAAACCCCAACTGAGCCTAATAGTGACAATATCCGTACAGTCTGTCGAACGCTCGTCCTGCGATATCAAATGTACAAATGAAACTAAACTGTACAAACATTGCACCCAAGCTATCCACCACGACACTGCATGTTTGTATATTATTTATTTGGGGCACGACCAGGTTGAGGTCGATGTTACCATTGTACATCATATTTTCGTTCTTTTCTGGTGTGATTAATTGAGACTGTACGGATATTGTCACTGTCAGGCTCAGTAAGGGTTTCAGGATGAGTTTGCTCGCCGGCCTCCCTTTCGCTCAATACCTGGGTAGCCGTTACGTACAGCTAGTGCCACTGACGTGCTTGTTGTTAAACCCACTGCCAGCATATTGACGAGTCTTTATAGTCCCACACAGAGGGTTTTCCTGCTTCGGGCGAAACGTTGTAGAGGCCGTATAGTTTTATGGCAGGGTTCGAACATATACGTGCACTTGTGCACGGATCATGATCGGACGGATAATACTAGTGGGCTTTGGTTTAAGCCGGATCCTACTATTATATTGTTTGATTATTTTCGTCTCGTTGTATTCGTATTCAGTCGGAATACGGATGCAGGTATGTATATACGGTTGAGGGGTATTCTTATAATTCGTTACAAGATTACTTTAGATAATGCCATTTCTTTTTTATAAACATATTTGGTTTAAATGTTTAATGGTGGAAAGTGTGAGTGCAAGTTTTGGCATGGGTTCATGCATGTGCACTTGTGACTCATGGTGATGAGTCATGGTGGCTTGATGGTTTTTGTTTTGGCTAAGATATTTTGTAGTGAGTTTTGTGAGATATTTTAGTGAGGATGCAGATCTTTTTTTCTAGTGGCTTTTTCTTTAGTTGCAAAACTCCTCACAACAAATAGCTCACAACAATAACAAGCCATTTCTTCACTTGCTCTTTTCTTTGAGCTCACACTCTCTCCATGGCATCTTCTTCTACCTCCACCCTATATGTCTCATGTGTTGAGAAACCTAGGGTGTATTGAGACAATCTAATCATAAACACTCTCTACTTCATCTTGGCTATCTAGGTTAGCAAACTAGATACTCGAGTTGCTTCGGTTTTGAGGTTGGAGCCCGTATTACAAACTCTCGACGTGGATCGTCTTCAATGGGGGGAGACCGGAGATCAAACTGTAAGTCCACGGTAGCGCCCCGGCCGTCTAACAGACGCCAAATGCGGAACAAAAACTTTTAACGAAACTGGCGCTATCGTGTACCGTAACCCGGATCTGCCATTAAAGCTAAACTAACAAACTACAAAGGGGTAGAAACGTTATACCGAATGATCCGAGTCCTTCAGTCTTTAACCATCATCCCACGCTTTGTTGCGGTTGCTCCGATCTCCTCGATATCCAATCTTGTCGTCTGGGTGGCACCACGTCGACGGATCTTTAAACGGGCTCCCGCCTCTGAACCGAGGCAACTCGATCGTCAAGTTTGCTAAAAGAGACGACCAAGATGAAGTAGAGAATGAGTAGAACACTTTGTCTCGTTATGTCCAGGGTCACGGACGAACGGTTATGGAAGTTTCCTTTTGGATCGGGTGAAATGAGAAAGAGGCTATCTATTTTTCATGAACCCGAATCTATCATAATCTTTTTCTAGTGAACAATAACCATGATCTATGAGAGGGGGGAGGCCGGCCACTTATAGAGGGGAGGGGGTGAGTGTAGGAGCAAGGTGGGTGAGAATAAGAATGAAGCTTATCATGACACATAGAATGAATACAATTAAAGCAAGTGATGAATCATTAAGCTTAGTCACCAAAACATTAATGGAACAATTAATGCAACCATGAGTCACTAATCCTAGTCATCATCTAGAAACTTCTAGATGCATGACTCACCTCATGACTCACCCTCCAGAAGAAAAAATAAATCCGTATTTAACCGAATGTCAAAATACGGCTGATAGAAAACTGAAAACTGGCAACTTCCAAAAGTGATCCTGAAACGAATTTCAGGATAACCCCGTATCAGTATAAACATACCCGCATTTGTATTACGACCGAATACAAATGCATCTGAGACAAAGATATTATATCTACACAGTATAATACTGGGTTCCGGCTTAAACCAAAACCTACCAGTATTATCTGCCCGAAAAATGACACGTGCGAAAACGCACGTGCTTTTTCCGAACCTTGCCATAAACCCATACGGCCTCTACAACGTTTCGCCCGAACTTGGGAAAGTATCTGTGGGGGACTCTAATGACTCATCAATACACTGGCACTGGGTATAACCATTAGCACGTCAGAGGTACAAGCTGCACGTAACGTTTTGCCTATGCATTGATTGTAAGGGAAGTTGACGAGCGAACTCATCTATAAACCCTACTGAGCCTGACAGTAACAATGTATATACAGTCCGGTCCATTCGTCTAAAGAGTATCGCACATCGAGTCTAGGGGGTGGATAAAGTCAGACCCCTAACAACGCGATAAATCGTGTCGGCATGAAGCCCATCACCACCTGAGAAACTACTGATCCAAATCAGTAATTCTCCACTACCTCGGCCGATGGTTTCTAGTGATGGCCACCCGTGCACTGTGCGACATCAACCTCCAATACCGGGAGAGACGAATCCCCGAGATCCGCTCACTTGCCTCCAATGTGGCTCGGGACTGTACCCAACTAAAACCTGTTTGCACAACTCCTTTGAGCGTGGTAGGGTAGTAATCTAAGCACAGTAGGAACTCACATGAGACAAACGACGATCTCAGGTCGATGAACTAACCTGTACACATGTCACCAGGGAATTGCTATCTGACGATATGTATAATACCAGCTAGCAGATTCCCGGCGAGTCCTGTCCGGTGTACTCATAACCCAATGAGCACCTGTATACATCTTAGGTGAACCAACTGACACCAATAGCTTGTGAGACCAGCCATCGCCCCTCGTCGGGGTCTCGACTGTATACACTAGTCTACTCAGGAGTATCGATGCCCTGTCTCGAAAACTCCCACGACTAGGGACACTTTAAGGATGTGTTTATAGACCCCAGCTCCCACGTATATGATCACCATCATACTGCTGGCTGTCAAGCAGAATCCTATGGGCTCTATCAATCATGCAATAGCATGTATACGATGATAAAGACAAACCAGATAGCATACTATCATCTCGAGCAAGACTGTCATATCGGTATAGGTCCTGCCTCAATCATTGCAATCACGTACCTGTGATCCAATAATTGACTTTGAAGGCACTATCTCCAACAATCTCCCACT
The DNA here is from genome assembly GCA_030015575.1 of Agapanthus africanus. Classification (NCBI taxonomy): domain Eukaryota; kingdom Viridiplantae; phylum Streptophyta; class Magnoliopsida; order Asparagales; family Amaryllidaceae; genus Agapanthus; species Agapanthus africanus. The sequence continues at coordinate 300,764,446 of CM057347.1, forward strand.
TGCACTTAAGGATAATTATTGCGATGTCGCATACTCACAGCCCGTGTGATACCGAACATCCAACTCCTCTACTAATCAGTTTCACAAAGCTAGTTTGTAAAACTCTTGTGTTCGAGAAATAGCCTTAGTGAGTGGATCCGCCCTGATGTTTCTTTCTATGTCTCTCTTAATCTCAAGTTCGCGGAGAAAGCCATCTCCCGAATCGAGTAATACCTGTCTTAGAATATGTCTGGATATCTGATAGGACATAGTTCATAAATGAACTCCAAATCCAAACTTCTTAGACTGTATCGATAACTGAACTTAATCAGTATTCAGCACCATGCCTCCCACAGTATCCTCTTGGACCACCTGTCCATAATATTGTCCCTCGTCAGAGGGAAAACTATTACTCTGACAATCACTCTGTCATCCATGTCACCTTGGAAGCCTGGAATGATAACCGTCTCCCGAAGGAGGCTGCCGTCATCAAATCCGTAGAACAAGCACTTGTGTTCTATAACTGCTTCCTTATGTTTCTTCAGGATTGGATTAATATAAACTTATCGCATCTAGTGCAAAAACAACATCTGGTGTGGCACTTGACATCTCATGATTGACTCAATTGTCTAAGAAAGTGATCTGCCAATCATGCACTTCCCTCTCTCCTTTAGTCTCTAAGACACTTTTAGAGAGGGTGACTCCATCACCTGCAGGTACACCACCATGCCAGGAGTCATCTATTCTAAATACCATTAGAATACCGTCAAAGTACCCACATTGGGAAACTACCCAAATCTAGATCTAAAGTCATAGATCTAGTAACCAGAATGTCTAATATTATATTCATATCATTTCTGGAGAAACAACTGTGTGACGACCAAAGTACAGCCGATCGTAGTATAGGAATTTTACTTCCTACTCTGTGTATGTCATCCAAATACCAGGACATCACACCTTACTATCTTCTCAACAGATCCATCCCCTATTCTGATGAAGTCAAAGCCATGACTGTCTCATCAAAATTAGATGATCTATCTCCGCTATAACTGCTGAAGTCTATAAATAGACATAAGCTACTTGTCCACTATACTTCCGCTGCTCCCACTGACTACGATAACCCTCTAGCAGAATAATATCTACGTACACTTCTAAAGCATGTTTAGAACGACGTTATACTTATCCTCTTGTCGGGTTTCATTGTCTGGAACAACAGTAGTGTCAAGGCTGGGTAAACAAGAACCTCCCTGTCACCGTCCTTGAGGCTGCCGGAGTACCTCTCGGGTGTCTGAGGTTACCCACCATATCTGCGGAGTGGCTAATGGAATGTCAAACCTGATTGAATATATAGGTCCTATTAAATTTTCCGTAATCGTTTGTGGTTCTGGGATCACTTCCAGTTCTACCATACTCCCACTACTGTTTTTTGAAAAAAAAATTCATTTTACTAAAACTGTGGCGAGTCAAGAACAATATCACTATTAATCTTCCAGATGATAGAAATGTCAACCCTCGTCAAAGCCAGGGTCAACCCATAAACAGCCATTACAGAAACGTGCCTTGATTTATCCAGTGTCTGGTTTTAAGCATAAGCTGGACAATTCCCCGTATCTTAACATCGTTAAGATATGAACCATTCTATATACAATATAGAAATAGAGGCACTAATTTAATTGGAACCAGATTCAAACCATGCAGCTGTCTCCAGTGCATATCAACTTAATGGAGAGAGGCTAATCAGCATTACTCAACTTAGGAATACATCCATTTATGAGTAACCTGAAAGAGAAACAAGTTTCTCAAAACCATTACTATTATCTGAATACCAATCACAAGAATCTACATCTTCAATCTCTTTGAAGAATCCCGATACTTGTAATACCTGGTTCTCTACTTTATTCTTATACCTATAACTTCTCAAAACTTAGACATTGTATTTCTACGAAACACTTATCTAAAAACTAGAGAAGTCATAAGTAAACAGAACATAGTACGAGGACCTACCCCTTTGTCCTGACGGACACTGGACAACATACAATACTCTGTATAAGTCCGCTGAGTTTATTAACTCAAAAACCTGTGCATCGTAGGTTGAAAACTGTACCCAGGCGATTTCCTCAAATATCACCAATTACAACGAATTCCGATATAATGAAGATGATCTCCTAATTCCCAATAACTTACTCCCACTCATCATCTGTAAAACCATACAGATATGAGAATGAAACCTGGTAAATACATACCCTGGAGTAAGTATGTAATCGGGAAATCAGTTTACAATTAACAATGCACAGTGAAACTGAAACATGAAAATGTTTCGCAGGGGTATTCTGGTATTCTTAGTAATGCCTCTTCCATAATCTTATTCATGACTGTAACCGTATACTTCTTTGCCATCTCTCCAAATCCCTTTATTTTTCTTTAGTCGTTACCTTCTGTACACCTTCGTTAGGCTAAATGGTTTTCTTCCTTCCCTACCGTTCGGCACCAGCCTATGGTTTGGAAGAAGACTATCCAGTAAGCATAATAGGTGTACCCTCCTCAACCCAGGAGTACTCGTATCTTGAGAGAAGGTGATGATAAAAGACAACTGAATAATAACTTATTCTTTTAAAGGTGAAATAGGAGTGGCGATGAAGTACGCGGTTTGGTCGTGAATGATAACAGTCGCAATTTACTTTGCCCTCTTTCTAATCCCTTTATCTTGTCTTTATATATTGCCTTCTGCAACCCTACTTAGGCTAATTGGTTTTCTTCATTCCCTACCTTTCGGCACCTGCCTATGGTTTGGAATAAGACTATCCAATAAGCATAATAGGTGTACTCTCCTAAACCAAGGAGCTCTCGCAACCTGAGAGAAGGTGATAATAAAAGACAACTGAATAAACTAATTCTATTTCTCCTGAACCTAGATCCATCCTCGAAGAAGTCCCTTCGAGTTCGTATATAACCATACGATGGATCTATCCAATGGAAGTGGATATCCATAGTAATGCGGGGTGTTCTGAGAAATACAAAGGGTAAAAGAAGGAGCGGCAATGATTTATACAACTCGGACAATCCAAAAGCCAGTATTTTAAGAAGGTTCGGTCAACTTTGGTCACTAAGTCATAGTCTAGGGTCGGTCAAAGGTCGCTGCCAAAGAGAGAGAGAAAAGAAACACTCTGCGTGCACTCTAACCTACATCAGAATGGTTATCACTTTATCTAATCAGGAAACCTCCCACTGTAATCTCAAATTCTCCTTCAAACCTGAAAGAAGAATTAGTCAGGATCACCCGAAGAGTAAACCAACTCATCAGTGGGAACCGGGATCCAACTATCATCGCATGATAACTTGATGGAAGCCACTCAAGTTATCACATTCCAGAAGGTATGCGCATATCTGGCAAGTTTGCTTTATGTTTGAAACTCCCGATGTGATTTTTGCCTCATGCTCTTATGACCTTGACTTTAGTCAACAAATCATAAGTCACATGTCAAGTTCTACCCGTCATTGTCCAGGTTGATTTGAACCCACCCGTACATACCCTTGACTTTAGTCAACAAGGTAATACGACTGTCCCAAACCAACACATCTATCAATGCAACATACGAATACCCAGCAACTACCAAACGCTATGCCTTGACTTTAGTCAACAAACATAGCTTGAATACTACTGACCACCCATAAGAAATGACGGAGGGCTACGGCTGGTTTTTGGCGAAAAACCTTTAACGTAATGAACTTGATATCGCTGAAGGAACCTGATAGCTTTTTATAAAATATAGTGACGAAAACGTTTTGCTAAAGAGGTCACTCCCGGTGAAGGGATCTCGGCTCTTTCCTCATTGAATGAGGTGCAGGATATTCCATCTGAATACCGCGATGCAAAGCAACTTGTAATCGACTATATTAAAGTTACTACCCTGACGTAAACTTCTGCCCAAGGGGTTTTTCCTGGTGAAGGGATATCAGCCCTTGCCTCGTCGAATGAGGTGCAGGATATTCCAACTGAATATCACTATGCAAAACAAAAGGAAATATCTTTGTAATAACACCTTTTTAAAATTTGTTCCAACAACATCAAATTTAGGTTTGTTTTATCCTTGCATTGATAAGAATCAATGCAGTCCCATCATTCAATCACACCAGAAAAGAACGAAAATAAAATGTACGTATATGCCATCCGCATTCGCCACTGGGTCCCGTCATCACCCGTTAGGTTACTTAACTAACGACAGAGCAGGGGCTGGACTAGCACTGGTGTAAAACATATACAACATCTAATAGTATATATACCAATATACAATAATCGCTCCAGGCGTGATAATATGCAACATTACAGAAAAGTAATAAGCATCACAGAACAAAACAGATAATCTGGGATCCCCGGGTTTCACAGAGCCGCTGCTGAAACCTGACGTTCCCCTGGTCGTGTGGATAGCCTGTGCAATGAAACCTAGACCCCTACGGGTGCGGCAAGTTACCCGCCAAAACCTGAAGCGAGGTGGTCCCCACAGCATAGTGAATGGAACACCCGGCACTTCACGGAATCCGGTAAATTGAGCACCCCTCCTTGGGTCAACCTGTACCCCCTACGAGTGCGGCGAATAGTCTGCCAATTCTAGAGTGAGGTCCCTCTGCCTCTCAAAGCCATGAGATACGGACCCGTTGCCCTCCAGAACCCGGCTATCCGTGCACTCCTTCGCGGGATAAACCTAGTACAGAAATGAAAAATATGTACAACGGGTACATCGACCTCGACCCAGTCGTGCCCCAAAAGAATATTATACAACAAGCAGAGACGGCAGCCACATGTTGGACGCTCGCCCCGCAATATCAAATGTACAAATAAATAAAAACTGCACTATCATTACACACTGCTATCCACCATGACATATCCGCAACATCACAGCACAACACAGAACATCAACGCGAATGTCACGTTCGCAAACCCGTCTAAAAGAATTATAGCAATCAGACGCGGTTTACCGATCAAATGACATTCCCGGTCGGAGATATAATGTAAATACTACAAACTAACAAGTTTAAAATTTCGATCGACTAAATATCACGAAGTGGGCCCCACGAACAACTGGTGTACAATAATAAAACACTGGGCCCAAAAGAATATACCAGAAACCACAAATTCCACCCAAGAAGCCACTGTGCAAATTTGGAGCCATGATCTCACACAATGGCCGCGGATGCGCGGTCAAACCATAGGTTTGACCGCGATTCCGCGGAGATCGTATCGAATCACGTGCCCAAATTTGTACGGTGTTCTTAGAAAACCCTGCTGAATATTCTGTGATGTGTAGAATTATTTTTAGACACTGTTTAAAATCAACAGAAACTCGGTGGCCTGAAAAATGTAGTTTTGCGAAATCCGTTCGATCGATCTTTTAAACGTGTTAGCACAAGTTAGTATAGCTTAATGGTGAGGCTCTGATACTACTGTAAGTCCACGGTAGCGCCCCGGCCGTCTAACAGACGCCAAATGCGGAACAAAAACTTTTAACAAAACTGGCGCTATCGTATACCGTAACCCGGATCTGCCATTAAAGCTAAACTAACAAACTACAAAGGGGTAGAAACGTTATACCGAATGATCCGAGTCCTTCAGTCTTTAACCATCATCCCACGCTTTGTTGCGGTTGCTCCGATCTCCTCGATATCCAATCTTGTCGTCTGGGTGGCACCACGTCGACGGATCTTTAAACGGGCTCCCGCCTCTGAACCGAGGCAACTCGATCGTCAAGTTTGCTAAAAGAGACGACCAAGATGAAGTAGAGAATGAGTAGAACACTTTGTCTCGTTATGTCCAGGGTCACGGACGAACGGTTATGGAAGTTGCCTTTTGGATCGGGTGAAATGAGAAAGAGGATATCTATTTTTCGTGAACCCGAATCTATCATAATCTTTTTCTAGTGAACAATAACCATGATCTATGAGAGGGGGGAGGCCGGCCACTTATAGAGGGGAGGGGGTGAGTGTAGGAGCAAGGTGGGTGAGAATAAGAATGAAGCTTATCATGACACATAGTATGAATACAATTAAAGCAAGTGATGAATCATTAAGCTTAGTCACCAAAACATTAATGGAACAATTAATGCAACCATGAGTCACTAATCCTAGTCATCATCTAGAAACTTCTAGATGCATGACTCACCTCATGACTCACCCTCCAGAAGAAAAGATAAATCCGTATTTAACCGAATATCAAAATACGGCTGATAGAAAACTGGAAACTGGCAACTTCCAAAAGTGATCCTGAAACGAATTTCAGGATAACCCCGTATCAGTATAAACATACCCGCATTTGTATTACGACCGAATACAAATGCATCTGAGACAAAGATATTATATCTACACAGTATAATACTGGGTTCCGGCTTAAACCAAAGCCTACCAGTATTATCTGCCCGAAAAATGACACGTGCGAAAACGCACGTGCTTTTTCCGAACATTGCCATAAACCCATACGGCCTCTACAACGTTTCGCCCGAACTTGGGAAAGTGTCTGTGGGGGACTCTAATGACTCATCAATACACTGGCACTGGGTATAACCACTAGCACATCAGAGGTACAAGCTGCACGTAACGTTTTGCCTATGCATTGATTGTAAGGGAAGCTGACGAGCGAACTCATCTATAAACCCTACTGAGCCTGACAGTGACAATGTATATACAGTCCGGTCCATTCGTCTAAAGAGTATCGCATATCGATTCTAGGAGGTGGATAAAGTCAGACCCCTAACAACGCGATAAATCGTGTCGGCATGAAGCCCATCACCACCTGAGAAACTACTGATCCAAATCAGTAATTCTCCACTATCTCGGCCGAGGGTTTCTAGTGATGGCCACCCGTGCACTGTGCGACATCAACCCCCAATACCGGGAGAGACGAATCCCCGAGATCCGCTCACTTGCCTCCAATGTGGCTCGGGACTGTACCCAACTAAAACCTGTTTGCACAACTCCATTGAGCGTAGTAGGGTAGTAATCTAAGCACAGTGGGAACTCACATGAGACAAACGACGATCTCAGGTCGATGAACTAACCTGTACACATGTCACCAGGAAATTGCTATCTGACGATATGTAAAATACCAGCTAGCAGATTCCCGGCGAGTCCTGTCCGGTGTACTCATAACCCAATGAGCACCTGTATACATCTTAGGTGAACCAACTGACACCAATGGCTTGTGAGACCAGCCATCGCCCCTCGTCGGGGTCTCGACTGTATACACTAGTCTACTCTGGAGTATCGATGCGCTGTCTCGAAAACTCCCACGACTAGGGACACTTTAAGGATGTGCTTATAGACCCCAGCTCCCACGTATATGATCACCATCATACTGCTGGCTGTCAAGCAGAATCCTATGGGCTCTATCAATCATGCAATAGCATGTATACGATGATAAAGACAAACCAGATAGCATACTATCATCTCGAGCAAGACTGTCATATCGGTATAAGTCATGCCTCAATCATTGCAATCACGTACCTGCGATCCAATAATTGACTTTGAGGGCACTATCTCCAACACAAACATGATCGATGAGCCGCGAGGAGCTTGGGGTAGAGGTTGAAGACCGAAAGACTCGGATCGTTTGGTATAACCTCTCTAAACTCATTTGCATACCACTAATGTAGGGTTAATGGTACGATCCGGGAATCGGGTTCCGTTAGCACCGGGTTTTTTAAAATTTTGTTCCGCATTTGGCCACGGATTGATGGCCGGGGCGCTGGCATAATATCATAGCACAGTGGGAACTCACATGAGACAAATGACTATCTCAGGTCGATGGGCTAACCTGTACACATGTCACCAGGGAACTGCCATCAATGCAAGGAAAACAGACCTATTCGATATTGTTGAACAATTTTCAAAAGCTGTTATTACAAGGATGTTTTCTTTTGTTTTGCAAAGCGGTATTCGGTTATGAATATCCAGCACCTCATTCGACGAGGCAAGAGCCGAGATCCCTTCACCGGGAGTGATCTCTTGGGCAGAAGTTTGCGTCGGTGTAATAACTTCACTATAGTCGATTACTTTTTTGCTTTGCATCATGGTATTCAGTTAGAATATCCTGCACCTCATTCCACGAGGAAAGAGCCGAGATCCCTTCACCGGGAATGACCTCCTTAGCAAATGTTTTTGCCACTATATATTTGTAAAAAGCTATCCGGATCCTTCAACGATTTCAAGTTCATTACGTTAAAGGTTTTTCGCCAAAAACCATTCGTAGCCCTCCGTCATTTCAGACGGGTAGCACTTAGTATTCATACTATGTTTATTGGCCTTCGTCATGGCATAGTGTATGGTAGCTATTTGTTACTTTTCTGTTGAATAAATAGATGCGTTGGTTTGGGACAGTCGTACTACTATGTTGGCCTTCGTTAAGGGTATGTACGGGTGGGTTCAAATTCACCTGGACAATGACGGGTAGAACTTGACATGTGACTTATGATATGTTGGCCTTCGTTGAGGTCATAAGAGCATGGGGTAAAAATCACATCGGGAGTTTCAAATATACAGGAAACTTGCCAGGCATGCGCATACCTTCTGGAGTAACTTGAGTGGATTCCATCAAGTTACCATGCGATGATAGTTGGATCCCGATTCCCACTGATGAGTTGGTTTACTCCTCGGGTGATTTTAGATGATACCGACTAATTCTTCTTTCAGGTTGGAGGAGAATTTGAGGATATAGTGGGAGACATGCTGATTAGATAAAGTGATTAACCATTCTGATCTAGATTAGAGTGCACGCTGAGTGTTTCTTTTCTCTCTCTCTTTGGCAGCGACCATGTCCCGACCCTAGACTAGAACTCATAAACCAAGTTAACCGAACCTTCTTAAAATACATTGGCTTTTGGGTTGTCATAGTCGCATAAATCATTGTCGCTCCTATATTACCGTTTGCATTTCTCCGGAACATTCCGTATCACTACGAAGATCCACATTTATTGGATATGACCATCGTATAGTTACATACGAACTCGAAGAAACTTGTTTCAGATTCGAGAATAGTTTCCGGTTCTGGAGGAATTGAATAGGACTATTGTCACGACCTGTAATTTAGCACATGACCGGCACTTAAATTACGCAACGTCTAAAGGCGTGACGTAAATCAAGTAAACCGAAGCCCAGAAAATCTAAACCTTTTTGCGAAAAATAGTGGGGGTGCAGTTTTGAAATAAAGGTATAAATGAATACTATTTTGTCTTTTAAAAATTTGGGCAGCACCTCCCTTGTATATTTTGATCTAAAAACATATACACAACAATAAATAGGCATCCCCAAGCGGGAGCTAGCTCTTCGCCAACTGGCAGAATCACAACCATGCAATAACATATATACGATGCCCAACGGCGAAGATCAACCCAGAAAGAACAAATAAAGAGGCAAGACATCAAAACTCAAGAAAGCGATCATAAACCCATCGCTCTAAGTCTCGCACAATACCCAAGTCTGACTAGGTCTACCAATATACAATTCTAGTCTCTGATTTGATTTGATCTGATGTGCTGGAGTTATCTAGATACAAAGAATATAACAGTACGAGAGAGGGCACGATCCAACATGTGGCCCACCTACCAAAGCAAACACCCTGGATGAAGCTGTGTGCCAGCAATACCGCAACTGATCCCAAGCGGTCAAACCTGCAAGAACTGTGGCACAACGGGGGTGAGTTGCCAACTCGTGAGTAGAAAACATCAGCAAGTAGAAATCGAATAAAACAACGATTTCCTAGGTCACTATATCCTGAAGGTGATACTATGATATCTAGGGTGACCAAATACGCATATATGTCAACAATCGAGTCAATGCAATGACATATATCAATAAACATCTAACATCATATGCTTGTATGCATGTGGATATCATCCACGTGTCCATCAATGACACAAACAATATCATAGAACCTGAGTGTCCCACACCGACACTCGAACATCATGAAAACATAAGCCTGTATATATATATGAGGATATCAACCACGTGTGTCTATCAATGGCGCATCAAAATCATGGAACCTGAGTGTCCAACACCGACACTCGAAACATCATGAAAACCCATGTCCAGCATCGACACATAAATCCTCATATCTCAGGCGCCGTATACTCATATCGGCCCTCATATCTATCTCATCTCAGGCGCCGCATCCTCAGATCGGTCATCATATCCATCTCATATCATAACTCCAAATGGTATCCTCCGGATATCCGCCGAGCTCTATATAATCACCGGTAGGTAGTGCTCTCCTGCCAGGCTAACCGCCTAACAATACGAATCTTCTTGTCCCGGGGTACCTCACCGGGTCCACCATCTACCCGCAGACGGTGCCTACCGCTCCTTGAATCGGGTATACTCACTGCTCAGAACTGAGAAAATTCATGGTGGACACTTCGAAATATCATATCAAGAGAAACCGCATTTTTAAAACAATACACAATTTCCTTTGAAATTAAACTGCGGTTCTCAAATCCAGAGATCTCATAAAAACAGCATCTCAATGCATATAATCATAAAGTGCGATGTATGCAACATAGAGTAGTAATATGAGCATATCGGGTATATTATGCAAGCATATATAACCACAAGGTACGATGTATGCAACATAGAGTAGTAATATGAGCATATTGGGTATATCATGCAAGCATGTCAAGTGATAGTACTGAACAATGAATGAACTTTTACTTTTAAGATTAATATCATGATAGGGTAGTTCTCTTGTGTAAATGGCACGACAATTCTACTGTATAGTGACATGGCAATTCTGCTGTATAAGTGATATGGCAATTCTACTGTATAAGTGGCATGGCAATTACCGATAAAGAATGTGTGTAAGCCGGCAATCTGTATATGTGTAACATGCGCATCAACGGTAATTGTGCAGGTGTACTAGCAAATGATATCATATAGCATTAAATACCGGCACGTGGTATGTACATCACGATGGGTAATATCCTACACAACATGAACGATAAATGGTGTATCTATCTACACAAGAATCATACGGTCACTTTTAAACGGTACACATCGTCGTTTTGAAAATAGGTATGGTTCAGGTGGAAATCTTTATATCGGCGATCCCGCCTCATAACATCCGATATGACAATAAGCATCGATCATCATCCTTAAATCTCTAACGTGGATCAATCATCTGGTACATCTCATCACATACGGTAATCCATCGTATGCGGTCATCAAACAGAATAGGGAATCTATCGACCTATACAATAATGAGGGTACGAATCTAAAGTCTCGTATGGAATATTACTCATTATACTCATAAATATATATATACACACACACATATATCTCAAATCACATTTGTATAAACGGCATATCTTATTAATTTCACAACACCTCTATCTCAATCTCATATCGTGTTTATCGATCTCGATCTCATATCATACCATCATCAACTCATACTTGTTCTCTTTCAATTCGTACCTATCATGATTCACTTCCCATTTCATATTCTCAATCAAATATATCCATTAACGTCAACTTTATCATAATTATAATTTAAAACACAATCTTCCATATCAATGGTTGCGGGGGTGCTATACGCCATCCACCCGACTTCCCCCGTAGATATAAATCTACTCACCTGCTAAACTCCTCGTTTAACTGAAGTCGATGTGCTTCGTCGTCTCGTAAGTCCGCGCGAAGGTACCTACAATCAATACACAATCGCAATACTATTAAAATCAAGTCCGAAAACCGATACGGCACACAGATTGCTTATAGGTTAGAACCTATAGCTTACGCATACAAAACAACCAAACAACCCTCATCGTTGACATGCAAACGTCCAACGACGGAATCAAATCCAAATACGAAAACCACGAATTCACATATCGGAAAACATTAGCCCAAGCACTCGCAAACAAACTCCCAGATTTTGGCTCAGGTAAATAGGAACTAAACAAGCAAGTACAGGGGATAGGTTATAGGGTAAGGGAGCTACAGGCAAAACCACAACACCAAGGGAGATAGGGGATCCGGCGACATCAAGCTAAAATCCGGCCTCTCCGGCCATAGTGTGGTGGAATCTGTTCGTATTTTGGTGGTGGTCTTCTGGTGGTCTATCTAGATTAGTGGACTTGCTTGATTTTCTTAAAAATATCCCATATTGCTCCATATACCCTGTAGGCTAACAAACTCTACAAAACCGACATGAAACAATTTCTAAGTTCGTGTATCGGATTCTAAACTCATTTATAGGCTAGTAAATCAATCTCTAAAGTCTTGTAAATACTCACTACACTTCAATTAACCACTTAACAGCAACTTGGAATTTTCTAAGATCACATATCCTAATTATATCGATTTCTAGCTAAACTAGGATATTTAAACATAAACCCTAATCTAAAGTGAAGAGATTACCTCATTTGCAACTAAAGAAAATTCTTGAGTTGCCCAAATTCTTGAAAATCCAAACTTGAATGGTTCAAAGGGTTTAGAATAAGCTTGTGCATGTTTTTAATGAAGGTGGCATAAAGTTTTGGAAAGTGTTTGGAGATGAGGTATGGAGGTAGTGAGGGAATGAAGGAGATGAAGAAAATCATAAAGAAAACAATGGGATTGAAGAATGGGGCAGCCAAGTCTCACTCTCCCTCTCTTATCCTCACTCTCCTAACAAATATCTCTTTTGTTTTATCTCATTTTTTAACCATGGCATCTAATTATATTCCTTTCACACTCAAAACTCTTTCTCTCTTTTCATTTTCCCTTATCATTATTTCACTAACTCTCAAAACTCACAAGTCATAAACAAAATAACAATGAATAACATGCACATGACATGGGGCACTAGCCATGAAAAAAATGTAAAAATACGGATTTGGCCAAAAATCCGATAAATATCATTATGATAAATAAATCATTTTAATCCCCGATTATTTTCCAAATATTGGTATATACTTATACCATTTTACGAAAAACCCCTATTCGCAAATCGAATAGTTTTCGCGAAATATATTATTTTAATATTAAATTTCCAAAACTAATATTTTATATTTCTGAAATGTTACAGTCTTCCCCCCTTAAAGAAATTCGATCCCCGAATTTAAAATTTAACTCCCCAAATATTAAAACATTTCAATAATCAGCTCAAATCAATGGGGCTCCGAAATCACGGAAGATACTGAAATACCACAGCGCATCCTGTGCGCCTGAAAACGAGTACGAAACTCAAAATCAAACTCCGTCAAACATCACGCAATCACTGGAGTTATAAAGGAAATACGAATATCGAATTCCACTACTGGAATCCAAATGCACTATTGTCAAATCATAATACGTATATAGCACACATCTTTGTAAAACCATTTTAAAACCTGAATAACTCATGCCAAATCTTTTCCAAATCTCCGTGCTATGCGTAGCTCACGGCACAAGTGGCGGACGATCATTTGTAAAGTAGTAAATGTATACCTATATATGTTTTGCTCAAATTATACGTCCCGCCTTTTTGAAATATCCCAGAAGGTTCTCTTTGTAAAATTTCGTGTCACTCGCGGACACGTAAGAAATAGCGAGACTATAGCTCCTTTTTGAAAACCTTTGGTAACTTTTCATGCATGCAAAAGTACTCAGGCACTGTCCTCAGACCAGCCCTGCTCGGCTACCATACAATATAGTATTCATCATCAAAACGCAATACTCATAATAAAATCAGCCTCAAAAGGCGTATCCAACATCACATGCGTCTGGTGCGCATGGAAAACCGAATCCAATACAAGTTTCACAATATGCACAAAAGAAAAACTAAGTGCAACAGGTATGAACGAAAGCATTTGTCCAGTGCAACGGATGTGTATGACAACAACATCAAATGCATTTATAGGACACGAAAGCATTTGTCCAGTGCAACGGATGTGCACGACAATCTCAACCCAGTGCAAATAACATGCACGAAAGAAAATCCCAATCAAGTGCATCCAACATGCACGAATAAAAATCTAAATCGAGTGCACCCAGTGTGCACAAAATCTTATATCATACGCCCAATGTGCGTGAAAATCCAAATCAAGTGTGTCTGGTCCATATAAAACATCCAGTGCAATAGTATGCATGATAACAAACATCAAGTGCAGACGAGCACGAAAACATAAATCTGGTGCAACTAATGCACGAAAACTCATCAATATCTCAAATGCTCACAAAACAACACCGAGTATACCAAGGTGTACAGAATCATAAACGTGTGCAACTGTGTGCACAAAATCCATCCCAATGCACTGCAAGCACATATAAGCTATACCGAGTGCATAAGTAAAGGCAAATGCATATAACATCCACGAAATCAAATCGACGGTATCGAATCCACGAAACCATAAATACGTGCTACGAAGGCACAAATCGATACCAAGTGCAATAGATATGCACAAATCATAAACCATTGTAGCGGTGTATATAACATAATTCAAGTGCAATAACTGTGCACAAAATATAAATCTCCAATAGGTGCAGCCATGGTGCATAAAAACATAAATCACGAAACCTAATCTTCGAAACTCAAATCCAAGCGATAGAAGCGTGATACTCGGATCTGAAAGGTTACGCTAGTGCCCCGGCCAACTACCATGACCAAATGCGGAATAAATTTTTTTTCTAACGATTAGAAAATGGCACTAGAATAACTTTTAACCCGGATCTTACCATAAACCTAACTAGCTAAATAAAGAGAGCTATCTACTATGATGAAGAAATCTCACCACACGAACAAAGTCCTTCGGTCTTCTTTCTTCATCTTTAGCTCCAAGTGGCCACCTTGAACATGCTTGATCTACTTTTCCCGCTCCAACGGTTCTCCGGGATCGAGCTTGTTCTCCGGTCCTCTTTTGTCGTAGATGATCCACCTGAGGGATATGATCCATGGCTCTAGCTACTCACAATATGTCAAGTGGAGCAACTAGAGAACTTGGGTTGCTAAACCAAGTAGTTTAGAATGTAGTGTGAAGATCTAAGTGTTTGCTATCTCTTTCTTGCCTCTTCACTTGTTTCTCAACTCATTAGAAGGGTAGTGAAGAGGAAGATGATGAAGGTGGGGGAAACTCAAGAGGAGGGAGGAGATGAAGAGAAATGGGAGCTCAAGAAAATAATGAAGCATCCATAAGAGAGAAAATCCACACAAAGGTTTTGTGTATGAATTTCTTGAATAAACAATCAACAACCATACTTCAATAGTAACTCCAAATGAATTAAAAATTCATTTGTTAAATATTGAAGCATGGTTATTACCATTCCTCCCATACCTCACACTTTACACCTCATTTTTCATTTATCAAATAAATGGAAAAAGCATAATGAGGTGGCCACCTTCTAGAAGGTAATCTATAATAAATACGGATTACAGTCTGCTGTATATACATACCTGCATTCGGATAAAAACACGAATGCCCAAAGAGATAGGATAATACGAAGAACGTAATACTAGAATATACATATCGAAATACATATATGTAAACTATTAAATCAATACCTAATTTAATAATCCGGCTCAAACCCGAGCCGGCTAGTATTATCAACTGTCCGATCGAAAGTCCGAGTACAAAGTACATCAATCGATCGAGACCCTGCACGTATCCAATACGGCTACTACATCATTTCGCCTGAACCAGGAAAACCCTCTGTGTGGGACTCTAAAGACTCGACAGTACGCCGGCAGTGAGTTACTGGATAAATCCATAACCACAAGCACGTCAGCGGCACTAGCTGTACGTAACGGCTATCCGGGTACCTGTCGAAAAGGAAGGCCGACGAGCAAACTCATCCGGATCCCTACTGAGTCTATCTATGACATTCTCCGTATAGTCCAGTCTCTTCGTCTGAGAGCGTCGCATACCGGGTCTAGGGGGTGGTAAATGTCAAACCCTGATAACCTGGTAATTCGTGCTGATGCGGCACAGGACCAATCCAGGAAACTACTGATCAGCCTATCAGTAAATCTCAACTGCCTTGGCCAAGGTCTTATGGTCCTGACCAATCAAACACAGTGCGATATCGACTCCCTATACCGGGAGAGATGAATCCCCGACAATCGTTCACTGCCTCCATATGGCTCGGGACTGTACCCAACCAAAACCAAAACCTGTTTACACGACTCGGTAGAGCCGTGGTAGGGTAGTGATCAAAGCACAGTAGGAACTCACACGAGATAAATGCCGATCTCAAGTCTAAAGACTAACCTGTACTCATATCACCTGAGAACTTCCACCTGACGATAGGTATAGTACCATCTGGAAGTTCTCAGCGAGTCCGTCCAGTGTACTCACCCCCAGTGAGCACCTATATACGATATTAGGTCTAAAAACCAATGGTTGTGGGACCAAACCATCGCCCCTCGTCAGGGTCTAGAAACGTATACACTAATCTACTCTGGAATATCGATGCCCAGTCTCGATACTCCCACGACTAGGGACCATTTAAGGATGTGCGTACCGACTACCCAGCTCGATCAGGAAATGAGACCCCGTATTCAGCCATATAAAATGATATGCCGCGTTGCGAACGCTCTCCACTGTAGCAGTCGGATCAATGAGAAACGATTCAAGGGGAACGCCTTTATAACCAGATTGTTGAGCAAAGCGATGCGGGTTATATCTCATGAACAACACCGAGGCATTTTGCTTGAATACAAGGAAACCCGGCCTGATAGAATACAAATGCACAATCTCCCGGGCCCTCAAAGCTGAGGCTCCATCCTTGAAGACATCTGTTTTGAGGGCCGAAAGGTAGGGAAAGAAGAAAACCAGTTAGCATAAGTGCGGTATAGAAGGTAAGATATAGAAACCATGTCATGCCCCGCTTCCCAAAATACGGAATACGAGGGGTTGACAAGGCCAGCCATGCTCCTACGGTCAAGGAAATATCCTGCCGTAGTCACACTTCGGCTTCTAGCATTACGTGGTAATCAGTAATCAATGCACAGGTAATGAGAAATGCAGTCACTAAATCAAAACATATACAAAAACTAACCAGATAAAGATCAAGGAAGTATAGCGCTGAGTCGTTCATCTAGATAACTGCAATGTCCTCGAGGTACGTCAGGTCCTGGTCCAAGCTAAATCCACTTATCACTCTAAGCATGCATACTCAGGTCGTCAGAGCGACACAATAGCAATAAATAGAAATACATATGTAACATGTGTAATAATGATGAATATGAAACAGTAAGCATGAAGTGATGATATGATCATGAAGGAGCCAGTACAGGCAAACAATAAAGCAGGTAAACAGTATGGCAGGTATATCGAATCAGTAATCAATGCATGTCACTAAACCTATCAGTCTCTAAGTCTCACTATCCAGGTCGCTAAACCTATCATCAGTCTAAGTGTGAGAGTCAACCACTCGTGAGTATCCCCCACCCAAGGGTAGGGCCCTAGGGGCAAGGGAGCACGGGCCCGAGTCGCTCGCTAATAATCAGTAATATCACCCATATAACTCCCAGAATCGTTGTGTATGCCGGCAATGGGACTCCTGAGCTTCCGTTGAACTCATACTCAAACTACCCTACACCCCGTGGTTTACATCAAACCCCGACCATAAACCCAAATACTAGTCGGTCCATGACAAGTCTACGCGAGAACTGGAGACGGGATCTCTATCAAGCATGTCCCGACTGGTACCCAAGACAAATAGACAGTGTTTGGTGCCTTACCTATGACACTAATATAAGTGCTCCATAACCATCCCATTCCAGTTATAGTTACACTTATATATGTCCCATAGATGTTGATAATGCAATAAATCAATAGGGTCCGCTGATTGTGTACAAGTACGTGTCACTTCGCTTATCCATTCATGCTTTAACACTAACGTACTTGCCACAATCAAAACACTAATACCTATCACTGGGTAATGTACACGATCACTAAGTTACGAATGTAATGACATCTACATGATATGATGAGAATACAATAATTACGATATGAATAAAAATACCAGCAACCAGTGTCCTACCACTTGCATAATTTACTATAAATCATGCGTTCAGAATTAAGCAAAACAATGTAAAAAGTGTAAGTAGTATGTTTAATCATCTATCCGTAAAAATTGGTTTCGCGTCAATCGGGTTTCAGGTTCGCTAGATATGGCCATTTCAATTTAAGTGTTCACTGCTGGAAATCCGGTTTCAGAAATGGAAGTCTGTTTCGTAACACGCTTTACTCCCAGTTGGGATCATAATTAGGCGACGCTATAGTTGAAAAATATGTAGGGTTATCAGTTAGGTTTCCAATGCAATATGCGGATCAGTAATATCCATGGTTTATTGGAAGTTATGCATTGTACAATGAAGGGGTATACGTTCTGTCCCTGTTTGGGACTGCTATATGTTCTGTTGATTTAAAATGTAATTTAAATAGTAAACGACAGTAAAAATGAATGAAACCACTTTCAGTGGTTTTCTAACATATTTATATTCGCTAAGGTATAGGGTTCCACAGTACAACATTTTCACACAGCAGAGTGAAAGCATTACAAAACAAGAATCGACAGCCAGAGCTTCTCTGGACTGCAGTCCAGAGCCGCACTCCGAACCAGTTTTTGTCACCTTTTTAGCATAGAAACAGATTAAAACTATTATAGGATTCTAGGTCGTCGAGTCGGCTTCGATATGAGCCCTCGAACGTAACATTTCGATTTATAATCAATTAACTGTGATTTTTACGGGTTTCAGGTACAATAAATTTCAATTTTGACAGGTCTAAAAGGGAAAGACATGTCACGTTGTTAAAAACCGTATTTTCAAGCCAAATCATAACCCAGCATTTGTTATCACACGGGCCATCAGTCTTGATTAGTTTCCGTCAATTTAAAGGGGGTTCTGACATAAAGTTTAGTATCAAATACTTATAATAATATTGAATCGTAATTGAAATGATTATATATATATATATATATATATATAGCATGAAGCAAGTATGTAATACTTGCCTGACGACGACGATCGGTGATATGACAGCAGCGGATGGCCCAGTGGTGAACCACGGCTACGGCAGCAGCAACGGCGCGTTCACGACTCGAGCACGACAAGAGTTGGCCTCGGTGGAGCTTGATTTTTGGACTCGATGGCTCGGTGGGTGCGACGGACGTGCGCTGGCGTTACGACGGCTGCTGCGTCGACTGCGGCGATGGGCACAATGACGGCGGCAATGGCTTGGACGGTGATGCTGGTGGCTAGAATAGCGGCGATTACGACAAATGTAAGTGTTCGACGAAATGCCAGGGGCTCGACTTGTCTCAAAGGCTGGGATCTTGGCGCTGGTGTAACGGTGGTGACGGTGATGGGTAGTTGGTGATGGTGTCGTGTTGAGGTGGCCGGCAGTGAGCTCAGGGATGAGCCGGTCATGTTCAAGGGAGTTGATGGAGATTGCAGAGGAGCTTTTGGCGGTGTTGTCGAAGTGTTAGGGGCTGTTGCGGTGACGTCGGGTTTCCTTCAGGCGATGGGTCGGTGGGTGCGGGCGTCGGGTGATGGCGGTGGTTGTTGAAAGGAGATCGGTGAGAGAGGGGGAGGAAGTTGATGCACGAGGAGGAGCTTGCCGAGGTGATGGGGTCGTCCGGAGGGTTGTAGTGGTGGGTGTGCAGGGAAGGAGCTCGGGGGGGTGATTGCAGGGGAATGGAGGAAGGCGAGGTGATGTCGAAGACGGTGGAGGCGAGCGGCGACAAGGGCAGAGATCGGGCGATGAGGCGGGTTGGGGGTGCCGTCGATGGTGAGGGGAGGCTCGGCGTAGGGGTATGCAGGCGAGGGGCTATGGTTGGTGGTTGGATTTGAGGGTGAGGTGTGAAGCGGAGCTCTGACGGTGGGTTAATAGTGGGGTGCTTGGCGGGTTCGTCGGCGGCAGTAAGGGAGATGGGTTTTAGATAGAAGGAGGTGAGGGAGCTCGGTTTGTATGAGCGAGAGGGGGAGACTAGGTCAAGGGAGTGGGTGAGCGCGCGCGTGAGGTCATGGGCCGAGGAGTGGGGACATGGTCACGACGAGGAGGGGGCGTGGGAATGAGCGCGACGTGGGAAGAAGGAAAAGAAGCGGGAAAGGAGAGGGAGTGGGGAAGAAGAACGGGTCGGGTATGGAGGCATGGGTCGGGTCGGTTCATGGGCAAGGGCTAGGATTAGGGCTTTGGGCCGAGATTGGATTTTCTTTTGGGCTGAGGAAAAATAAAAGATAGATAGAGAGGGAGTGGGCTGGGCTCGGGAGAAATAAAAGGGAATGGGAAATAAAAAGGAGATAGACAATAAGGTTTGGGTTTGGGGTTTTAAAATAAATAAAATAATTATAAATATAAATAAATAAATTTTGTAAGTAACACTTTATAAAATACGGATATTGGTGTACAAAAAGAACTGGGTATTACAAACATATAAAGGGATTGAAGTGAGGGCAAAGAAAATTGCGACTACTGTCATGATTCTGGATAAGGAAAATGCATTACTAGGAATACTCGGCCACCCCCTTGAAGCATTTATGTTTCAGAATTTCTGTGTACTTGTAAATGAAAACTGTTTTCCCAATTAATTCTGACTCCACGGTATGTATTTATCGGATTTGGATTTCGCATATGTATGTCGTTACAGATGCTAGGTAGGAGTGGAATATTGGGAAATGAGCGATTTGATCCTCAATATCGGAATTTGTTGTAATTGGTGATATTGGATTGAATCTCCTGGCTTTGCCTAACGACAAAATATTTGGTTTCGAATCATCGTTGTTATACACCAATTTTTAAAATGAAATATCTGTATCTTTATTTTATAAAGTGATATATAAATTTTGAAAATTGTATTCCATACATTTACCTTTATCAGTTGAGGATAAAGTAAGGTGCATTGAATAACGGTGTAAGACATTCTCGACCAAAATACAGCTTTCAACCTACAAAACACGAGATTTGAGTTAGTATACTCTTAGGACTTATACATAAAAATGTAAGTTGTCCAGTGTCCTTCGAGACAAGGGGTTGGTACTATTACTTTATTCAGATTTATCTATGAGTTCTCTAGTTTTAGACACGCATTCGTTATAATGCAAGGTCCAAAATTTTGAGAAGTTTATATGTATAAAAATAAAGTAGAGAACCATATGTTGGAAATATCAAGATTTTTCGAAGTGATCGAAGATATAGATATTTATGCTAGGTATTCCATCATAGTAATATTGAGGACTTGATTCTCTCTCAGGTTCTTCATCCGCAAGTCCACTCCTTGATGAGTAATGATGTATTGGCCTTTTTCCATTTAGGTGATATGCACTGGAAACAACTGCATGATATTTGAATCCAATTCCATCTAAATTAGTGCATTTGATTCTATATAGACATAAATTGGTTGCATATCTTGAGCTTATTAAGATATGGAGTTATCCGGTTTCTGTTTAAAAGCAGAATCTGAACAAACTTAAGGCACGCTTCGGTAATGGCTGTTTGTGGATTATCCCAAGCATTCGCTAGGGTTTTGTTTCTACCATTTTCAAGATCAATAGTTACATTGTTCTTGACTCGCCGCCTTTTTATAAAAGGAATCTTTTTGCAAAAGAAACTATTGGGAATATGATAAAACTGGAAGTGATTCCAGACCCACAAACGGTTACCGAAAATTTAGTAGAACCTAAGAATTCAATTAGACTTACAATCCATTAGCCACTCCGCAGATTTTAGTAGATGATCTCAGCCACCCGAGAAATATTTCAGTTTTCTTGGAGATGATGGCAGGGAGGTCGGAATCATGGTTATGATGGCCCTACTAGTTATCTGTAGGCCATAAGAAGTGGTAAGTTTCAGGTGAACAGATGCTTTATATCTAAATTGGACTCCACGCGCTTCAGCAAAAATTGGATTTTGGACTTTGTTGGGTGCTCCTGAAGGGGTAAAACCCATTAGGAGCAAGTAGATCTTTCGAGATCTATGCAGGTGGAAAGGTATTAACCTAATAAAGCTAAACTTGTTGTAAATATTTTCATCAAATACCCATTGTGGATTGTGATAATACTTTTACTTCAGTGTCTATGCTGAAGTCCATACGGATATAACTTGGCACTGCTGTTGTTCTAGACTATGATATCTAGCAAGAGGATGACTATACTGTCTTTTCAAATGGAAATTTGGAAGTGCACATGTATATGACTCTACCAGAGGGTTATCGTAGTCAGTGGGAGCAACGGAAGGTGTGCAAGTTGCATATATCTATTCGTAGACTAAAGCATGGATAGAGGAGACGGATCATCTGTTTTGCTGTGACAGTTGCTGGATATGTATGCCCCAGAGGCCTGTATTTATAGAATGCTAGGGATATGTATGTACAGGACAATCTTGCTCGGTTGTATATAGTATATTATTTGAGTTGTCTTTATCTTGATATGTGTTTTTTTTCATTTGATGCTTTATATTGCTTGCACATATTGATAAAGACTCGATACAGTAGTATACTATTATGGTTTGATTTTATCTTAACATGTGCATATGTTATACTTGATATAACATATGGAGGTTACATGTTGATAAAGCCCGTATGATTGTGCTTGACTACCAGTGGTATGATGGCGATCATACTTGTGGGAGCTGGGTAGTCCATAAGCACATCCTTAAAGGTCCCAAGTCGCAGGAGTATCAAGATCGGACATCGATACTCCAGAGTAGATATGTGTATACGTTTCTATACCCCGACAAAGGGCGATGGTTGGTCCCACAACCATTGGTGTGATCGCCTAATATTGTATACAGGTGCTCACTGGGGGTGAGTACACTGGACGAACTCGCCCAGAACCTTCAGATGGTATTATACCTATTGTCAGATAGTGGTTCTCAGGTGACATGAGTACAGATTAGTCTTAGGACCCGAGGTCATCATTTGTCTCGTATGAGTTCCCACTGTGCTTTGATCACTACCCTATCATGGCTCTACTAAGTCGTGCAAACAGGTTTTGGTTGGGTACGGTCCCGAGCTATATGGAGGCAGTGAGTGATTTTCAGGGATTTGTATCTCTCGGTATTGGGAGTCGATATCGTACTGTGTCCGGTTGGCCAGAACCATAAGATCTTGGCCAAGACAGTTGAGAACTACTGATGTTTAGATCAGTAGTTTCTCGGATTGGTCCTGAGCCAAATCGACACGGCTTATCGGGGCAGTAGGGTTCTGACGTTTACCACCCCCTAGACCCGGCATGTGATATTCTTAGACGAAAAGACCGAACTGTACGAATATTGTCACAGATAGGCTCAGTATGGATCCGGATGAGCTTGCCCGTCAGCCTTGTTTTCGACAGGTGCCTGGGTAGCCGTTACGTACAGCTGGTGCCGCTAACGTGCTTGTGGTTAAATCCACTGTCAGCATACTGTCGAGTCTTTAGAGTCCCACACAGAGGGTTTCTCTGATTTAGGCGAAATGATATGGTGGCCGTATGTTTATACATGCAAGGTTTCGATCGAATGATAATACTAGCCGGCTTAGGATTAAGCCGGATTATTAAATCAGGTATTGATTTGATGATTTACATATACACATTTCGATGTGCATATTCTAGTGCCATCTAGGTTTTCGATCGAGCAGGGTTCCGATCGAATAATAATACTGTCCGGCTTAGGATTAAGCCGGATTATTAAATTCGGTATTGATTTAATAATTTACGTGTACATATTTCGATATGTATATTCTAATGTTATCCAGATTTTCGATCGGACGGTTGGTAATACTGGCTGGCTTAGGATTAAGCCGGTTCATTAATTCAAATATTGATTTAGTGCTAGTATTATTTTAGTGGTATTATTCTATCTCTTCGGTATTCGTATTTTGGTATGAATACGGATATATATATATGGTAGAAAGTATTTTGTATTTATACAAAATACCTTCTAGAAGATGACACATCATCTTGTATTTTTTCTATTTTGTTGAAAATAGAAAATGAGGTGGAAAGGGGAGGCATGGCATGAAGCATGGCTTGGTTATTTATTGCAAATATTATTGAAGTATGGTTGGTTTTTTAATGAAAAGAAAATAATTCATAAAAGAAAAACCTTAGCCATTCTCATGATCATTCTTGACTTGCTTTTCTCTCTCATCTTTGAGAGCTCTCACATTCTCTTCCTCTTGAGTTCATCTTCAACTCAAAACCCTACTATTCTCATGTGTTGAGAGACAAGGGTTTTGAGGTAGAAAATTACCACTAAACATCACCACATCAACTAAGCAAGCTTGATTAGCAAACTAGTTTGCCTAGTTTACTTCTTTTTAAAGGTATGAGCTTGAATCAAGAACCTTCAGGTAAATCATCTAGGACCGAGAAGACCGGCCATCAAGATCACTTAAGGAATTTAAGAAGAGGAGTAAAGACCCGAAGGACATGAGTTTCTAGATATAACTCTTTATCACAGTAGCTAGATCTCTTTAGCTAGCTAGTTTCGGTGTATGGTTAGATTCTAGGATGTGTTTTCTAGCGCCGGATTTTTAAAAGTCAAAGTTTTTCGTTCCGCAACGGTCACGGTAGACGGCCAGGGCGCTAGAAAACTCAACATGGTATCAGAGCCGGTCCATAAACCTTAACTAGCTAATTTGCACTAATTTAGAACTTCAATCGACAAAATTATCCGAATCGCGTTTCCAAAAACCTTACTCGTTGTTCGAATTTTAAAGTTGTTCCAAAAAAAATTTTCAAACATATTAAAATTATGAGCAGGTTTTTGTAGAGCAAAGAAAAAAATTTGAGCACTTAATCACCAAATTGGACCACTAATCCGCGGCCAAATAGGTCATTTGGCCACGGATCCGTGGCCCAATTGTGGCTACTATGCTCCAAACTTTTTCAGGGGTTCACGTTCATGGAAATGTGATTTTTGGTACATTTGGTTTTTACCCAAATTTGTTTGTATACTGGTTTGTACATAGGGGTAAATGCGGAAAGTTTTGATCGATCGAAATTCTAAATTTTTTATTTTCAGTGTATTTGTTTCTGCGACCGTGAATATCATTGAGCGGTATAATCCGACCGATTGCTATATATACAATCAGACGGGTTTACGAACATGATATTCACGTTGATATTCTGTGTTGCACTGATATTGTGGATGGATTGTCGTGGTGGATAGCCTATAGTGCAATGGTAGTTATACAGTTCAGATTCATTTGTATATTCATTGTTGCGGACGAGCGTCCGACATGTGGATTGTCGTTTCTACCAGTTTGTATATTCTTTTATTGGGGCACGACCGGGTTGAGGTCGATGTCACCGTTGTATATATATTTTTCTTTTGTGTACTAGGATTACCCCGCGGAGGAGTTCTCGAATAGCCGGTGTCTAGAGGGCAACGGGCCCGCATCTCATGGCGTTGAGACGGAAGGGGCCTTACTCTAGAATTGGCGGGCTGTTCGCCGCACTCGTAGGGTGTATAAGATGGCCCATGAAGGGGTGCTCAAGTTATCGGATTCCGTGAAATACTGGGTGGCCTATTCACTTTATTGATTGGGGTTGCCTCACTTCCGGGATCAGCAGGTAACTTGCCGTGCTCGTTGGGGTCTAGGCTTTTAATTACATAGGCTATCCACACGACCGGGAACGTCGGGTCTCATTTGCGGCTAAAATGAAACCCGAGGCTCCATGATTATCCGCTATTCTATGTTGCATATTGCAGTTATGTGATGTTGCTTATATCATGCCTGGGACGAATGATTATATATATATTTATATATACTAGTAGATGTTGTATATGTTTTGCATCCGCGCTAGTCCTGCCCCTGTTGTGCCGGTAGTTAAGTAGCCTAACGGTGCATGACAGGGCCCCGTGGCGAATGCGGATGGCATATATGTACATTTTATTTTCATTCTTTTCTGGTGTGATAGGAATTAATTGATGGGACCGCATTAATTTTGATTAACGCAAGAAAAAGAAACCTAAAAGATGTTGTTGGAACAAATTTCGAAAAACTATAGTCATACTCTTTCGCTTTGCATAGTGGTATCGGTTAGGAATATCCAGCACCTCATTCGAGGAGGAAAGAGCCTAGATCCTTTTACAGGGAATGACCTCTTGAGCAAAGTTTATGTTACTATAGATTACTCGGTTTTCTTCAAAACCACTAGTTTTCAAAAGCGAAGCCTAAACGACTCCTTTCCAAAACTACACGGTTCCTTTAACGATATGAAGTTCTTTACGTTAAAGGGTTTTCCGCCAAAAACCCAGCCGTAGCCCTCCGTCATTTCTTACAAGTGTTACTTAGTATTCGTGCTGCATATGTTGACTGTGTCAAGGCGTAGTGTACGGTAGCTAAGAAGTACTTATTTATAGCATATGATGTGATTGGTTAGGACAGTCGTATAACTATTTTGACTGTGTCAAGGGTCATGCGGGTGGGTCTAATACAATCTAGGACAATGACGAGTTTGTAGGGTTCCTAGGCATCCTAATGAGGTCTCACAAGGTATCAACCATGCCAATTTCAAAAAATCTAGGTGCCGAGAAACCCTAATACGGATCGTTGGCTAAAGTTTAGGCGAAACTAGAAACTAGTTAACACTTAACTAAAAGAATACGGAAATACAACCTTTGTAGATCCGGTGCTCCACCTCCATAGCTCCGCAACGAAGTCCCCTCGCTGTCCAAATGAATTCCCGGGCTCTAGCGTCGGCTTCATCAGAGAAATGGCGAGCTAGGTCGTCGATGTCCATGCCGAAGATGATCTACGTCGAAGCATCGCAAGATCAAGCTCTCACTTCACCAAGTCATGAAACTTGTGAAGAAAACACACTCTACTACTTGGCAAGAGGTAGAGGATGAAGAAATAGGAAGTGGGTAGACTTTAGATTTGGATTTCTCACACTTTTCATCAATCCACCATTGATGAAGAGAAGCTTTCTTCATTGAAGAAGATGAAGAAGAAGATAAAGATCTATTATGATAAGTTAATTAAAAAGAAAAGAAAAAGGAAACTTATCATAATAATAACCATGATTAGGTGTAGAGAATAGACCATGGTTAATTGCAAGGGTTAGGGTTAAGCAAGAGACAAAATGGTCACAAGTCAAAGCTTCATGAAGCTTCAAAGAAAGAAACAAAATTTGCAACCATTTCATTTCTAATCTTTTCCAAATAAACAAATAAATAAATGATTAAGAAAAAGAAAACCCTAATACTCAATTTAACCATGGTTTAATCTTTACACTCAACCAAGTTAACATGTATCATCAAACATGATACAATCATTTGCACAAAAAGTATATCACATATACAACTTGTACAATGCAAGTGAGAAAATCCAATTAAAGTGAACCGATACTAGTTAATGCAAAGTAATATATCAAATATATAATTATGCATTAAATCATTAAATCAACACTTGATTCAAGGATCCGGTCATGTCGCACATAACCGACTAGTATCCTATGTATCGGCTTATCGAATCAATCCTTGATTCGATAACTAGGTTATATCGCATATAACCAATCGATACATCCATCGCGAGAATAGAATACGGTATCACATACACGCATTATTCTCGGTCCCGCACATATCTCATATGCGCTCCTATTTCGTTTCGCTTGAGCCAGGAAACCTCTGTGTAGGACTCTAAAGACTCGTCAATACGCCGGCAGCAGGTGATGATCATATCAAACACCCACAAGCCGCAAGCGGTCTGCTAAACGTAACGGCCACCCGGGTATTGAGCGATCTGAAGATCGACGAGCAAGCCCGCTCACACTCCAGTGAATCCAACCAGTAACACTACCGTACAGTCCGGTCCGGTCGTCTGATATGTCGCATATCTTGCCTAGGGGTGGTAAACGTCAGACCCCAATAGCTCGATAAGTCGTGTCGATATGAGGTCTATAACAATTCGAGAAACTACTGGTAACACTTACCAGTAAATCTCAGCAACCCTGGCCAGGGATTTCCTGTTATAGCCAATCGAACACAGCGCAACATCAACCCCCTATACCGGGAGAGACGAATCCCCTCCTATCGCTCATTGCCTCCATGTGACTCAGGACTGTACCCAAAAACCACCGTTTTGCACGCCCTCTTGGACGTGGTAAGATGGAAATCAAAGCACAGTGGGAACCACACAAGACTCTATGACGATCTCGGGTCAACAGACTACTCTGTACCAATGTCACCAGAGAACTGCCATCTGACGTGAGGTATAATACCATCTGGGAGTTCTCGGCGAGTCCGTCCAGTGTACCCAGTCTCTATTGAGCACCCGTATATCATCTCCGATGTCAAACACCAATGGATATGGGATCATCCATCGCCCATCTGTATGGGTCGAGAAGGTATACGCTAGTCTACTCTGGTATATCGATGCCCCATCTCGATACACCCACGACTAGGGACTTTCAAGGATGTACTTATGGACTACCATGTCCCCACTAGTATGATCCGCATCATAGTCCAGGTAGTCAAGCACACATCCTAAGGGCTTTACCAACATGTAACAGAGAGACAATCAGTGTACACGTTAAGGTAAAGAGCAACCAGATAGCATACTATCATGTCGAGCAAGAAAGTCCTCCCTATATATGTCCCAGCATCCACTACAATATACATCCAATGTACAGTAATGGCCTCTAGGGCATACATATAACTAACAATCTCCCACTTGCACTAGGGCCATCTGTAGCAGTGGTTGTAGTATCTCATACTCAACCATCTCATAAAAGTCTCTCTTTGGGAACAGGCCTTTGTGAGTGGATCCGCTGTGTTGTCCTCTGAGTCTACTCTCCAAACCTCGATCACCCTGGAGATCAACCATCTCCATGATCAGGTGATACTGCCTTAGAATAAGTCTGGATCACTGATGGGACCGGCGTTCCTCGGCATGAGCCACAACTCCATTGTCTCACAATGGTAGGAACCTAGTTCATCTCATGAACCAATATACACCCAAACAGCCTCTTTGGTAGCATCTTTAGTAGCGATGTATCCTGCCTTTATCGTCTAGTATGTCACGGTGTCTAGCTTGGAACTCTTCCAGCATACCGTCCCTTTACTGAGGGTAAGACATTGCCTGTGACTGACATTCAGTCGTCTTTATCACCCTAGAACCATTCCAGTGATTCTCCCCAGGGTCGATTGATACCATCTCACTACAACTAGTGAGTATCCTAACATCCATTTAGATCTATCTCATAGATCCAAAATCCAGGATTTAGGAGGTATCACTTTGATCCTATATGGAGAATTATGGTGATAAGCGGAGATTGATCGAGCGTAGCATAGGAAACTCTTTCCCTATCAAGAGTATGTCATCCACGTACTCTACGAGGATCATCACCATACTCCCTACTACCTTTTTGTATATACAAGGTTCATCTACCATTCTGATGATGTCAACTTCTTTGACTAATCCATCAAAACAGATGTTCCAACTCCGCGATGTCTGCTTTATCCTATAAAGCATCTTGCACACGTTTCCGCTGCTCCCACTGTCTACGAAGCCCTCTGGCTGTGTACTTATAGACGCTCTCTTCTAAAACATCATTTTAGAAAAGCAGTCATGGCACCCAACCACCAGATATCGTAGTCATGGTATGCAGCCGTGGCAAGTAGGATCTGGATGGACTTAAGCATAGCCACTTGAAAAAGTTTCATCATTATCCACGCCTGGTCGATGACGAAAAGCTTTAACAAGTCTAGCTTTGAAAGTCTCAACTTTTCCATCTACACCAAGTAATCTTCTCAAGATTTACTTGCTCCTGATGGGGATTTAACCCTTCGGATATTGCAACTAAAGTCCATACTTTGTTGGTGTATAAGGATTCCATCTCAGATCACTAAGCATCCAGCCATTCTTATAGAGTCTTACTCCTGATGGCCAGCTCGAAACTAGTTGGGTCATCATCTCATGATGCAATCCTCGCTCCTACTGTCATAGAGAAACCAAAATATCTCTCAGGTGGGCGAGAAACCCTACTAGATCGGCGGAGAGGCTAAGGTTCGTTGGTAACTATTGAATCCTTTGGTTCTGTCAAATCATCAGCTGCGGTTTTGTATAGCTGGAACCCTTCCAGTTCTACATAACAGATCTTGCCTCAAGCTTGTCCGGATTTTGCTTTTAGACATAGGCCGGTCAACCCCAAATCTTAACTAACTTAAGATATGGGCTTTTCCCTTTCCATATCATATATGAAGTGGTAGGCAACTGATTTGATTGGAACCCTATTCAATAGGTATGCAGCTTCTCAAGTGCATAACTCCCAAAAGGAAATAGGTAACTCAGTAGTACTCATCATAGAGCACACCTTATATAGGGTGTTATTGCTCCGCCCCGATATACCATCGTGCTATGGTGTATTCGGAGGAGTAATGCTGAGAGAGAATCTCATTCTCCTTTAGAATAATCCAGGATTTCCGTGCTTAAGTATTCTCCTCCTTGATCTCATCATAGGACATAATACTTATACCCGTATTGGTTCTCTACTTCTAACTTATATTCTGTGAATATCTCAAAAGGTTCGGACTTGTGTTTCAACAGGAACATATGTCTGAATCTTGAGAGATTATCAGAGAATGTAATGAAGTAAAAAGAACCGGTCTTGGCATTTGTAGACAGGGGACCTACATACATCATCGTGTATCATCCCAAGAGTTTACTAACTCTTTCTCTGTTTTCAGTAAACGGAGCTGTGGTCATCTTATCTTTGTGACATGACTGGCGAGTTTCACAAGATGCAAATTCAAACTAATTTAAATATGCATCTTTATGTAACTCTAGCTAGTCGGGTCGCATTGATATGACCTAGTCTACAATGCCTCAAGTAGGATTCGTTCATTTCTGAACTCTTCCTCTTGTGTGTGTTCCGTATACTAAAGAACTGTAGTTTGATTTAGAACATCAATGCTTTTAGATAACGTGCCTGAACCGATCAACTTTTGATATAGGAAATGTTCAAAACATTATCCAACAATACAAAATTTTATCATTTCTTTACTGATAAAGAGACTGATATGATTTTGTATATCAGGTTCGGTATCTAATAACATTCGTTCAGAATCAATGTATCGGTAATACAGGGTGACAGTGACCAACAGACTTGGCTGCAACACTTGCCCCGTTTTCTGTCTCATGAAACTTATCACCCGTTCTCAGTTCTCTACCTTTCTGTAGCCCTATGTAACAGATTACATATCTAGGATCCTGATCCGGTATCATATACCCAGGACGTAAAGGATACTGAGAAACAGTTCTGTATAAAGAACACACCCGAAGATGATGCATCAGCATGCACTCTCTTCGTTTGGGCGGCACGGGAATTCTGGTAATCCCCAATTTCCTGCTCTGTCTTATAACAATTATAAGGTGGAGCGGAACCAACGTTCCCCAGCTCAGTATAACAAGCGGGTTCGGTCAATATTCCGTATTATTATCTTGATTAAGGCGTGATATGGTCGCTACCTGGAGAGAGAGAGAAGAAAACACTCAGCGTGCGCTCTAGCAAGAATAGATTGGTTTTATTTTATCTAATCAGGATGGCTCCCACTGCTTTTTATCAAATCTTCCTTCAAACCCTAAAAGGAAAGACTAGCCGGGATTAATTACACACTACAAGTTCGCCAATCTTTCAGCCAGGCCAGTGTCGGTACTTTGAGGGAGGTCCCCCGTGCTTTCGCACGAACCTAATTAATGTAAACCTCGTTTTCCCAGAGGCGTAGCTTCGTTAACACCTTTCTAAACACCTACTTGATCGGCTAATTGTAATGTATAAAACTCTCCCAGGAGTAACAATTACTCGCAGCGAGTATCGGGATCCAACTATCTCATAGAAGGTATGCAATCTCATTGCAAATTTCAACACTTGAAATTCCCGATAATATTTTGCCCCTAGCAGCTATATGACCTTAACATAGTCAACAAATCATAAGTGCTAGTCAAGTTCAACCCGTCATTTCCCGATTGAATTAAACCCACCCGCACGACCCTTAACATAATCAACAAAGTCGCACGACTACCCTAATCCAATCACATCATATGCTTATGCAGATAAGCACTAATTAGCTACCGCACACTACGCCTTAACATAGTCAAGAAACGTAGCACGAATACTAACTAGTACTTATCTGAAATGACGGAGGGCTACGACAGGTTTTTCTGAAAACCTATTGCGTAATGAACTTGATATCGTTGTAGAATCAAATGATTTTAAAATGGAGTGCTTTTGAGGCTTTTCTAGTTTTACTAAAGGAGTCACTCCCGGTGAAGGGATCGTCGGTCCTTTCCTCGTCGAATGAGGTGCGGGATATATCATATATATCACTGTGCAAAGCAAAAACTCTTAAAAGCAATCAAAAGACAAACCGAGTATGTAGCATCTGCCAGTTATTGCTAAAGGAGTCACTCCCGGTGAAGGGATCTCGGTCCTTTCCTTATCGAATAAGGTGCAGGATATATCATATATACCGCTGTGCAAAGCAAGAACTGTAGCTACCTGTTTTATTTTGAAATTCGATTCTACAACATCTTAGGTTTCTTTTATTTCATTAATCACATTAATGAAGTCCCATCATTTAAGTACCTAAACATCACAGATAAATACGACGTATACTTATGCCATCCGCATTCGCCTCGATGTCCCCTCGTGCACCGTTAGGTTAGGTAACTAACGGCAGAGCGGGGCAGGGCTAGCGCGGGTGAAAAACATAAGTAACGCCTATATAATATATCATATATACTATATACTGTATCCATCACAGAACATCACATGATCACATCACAGATATCGCAGCAGAAGAAACATATGAAATATTGGATATACTAGGACGTCCGTGTTTTCAATACGAGCCAATATAAAACACGGATTCCACGGTCGTGATGAATAGCCAAACCCACACCCCTAGACCCCTACGAGAGCGGTAAGCAACCCTACCAATTCTAGAGTTAGGAGACCCGGACTCGACTCCTCGAGTTGGTCTCCCACTGGACCCCAGAACCCGGTTACCTGTGCTCTCCTCCTTGGGTCTATCCTAGTGCGGAAAAGTAAATAATATACAAACGGTGACAACTTCCGCAACCTGGAAGCGCCCCAAATAAAAGAATATTACATACAAGTTTTTACATGAATGAAAATGAAAAACACTCATCTCACATAAAAAAACCCGGCTATTCAAACACGACGATCCAATATAACATATCCAGCAACACATAACATCACATGTCATCAACGTAAGTAAATATGCGCATCCCAATTGTCGTTGACATATAGCAACGAAACCGGCGATATCACATATTACACTTACGGTCACAGAAAAGAAAGTGTAAAACTACAACAGTTGGAATCCGCAACCTCCTCAGACATCGCATGCCTGACCAAATGAATTTCTTAGACATCGCATGCCTAACAATTATAAACCCCGCATTTTAGTCTCTTTATCGAAAACACTTTTCAATACCAAGTCGGGCAATTCAACAGGATTTCCGACATTTTGATCGAATGCTCGTCGCAAACTTTAGTAGGAGGCCGCACCCCCGATACCGTCGACGAAGTGCACCAAGGCGGAACACCGCTACCAGGAGCACCCGAACAGATGCTTTCGGCGACGGGGTTCTCCTACAGTCACTTGGTCGGGGCTATGGGGTGAGGCTGTCTATTAAGTTTACCCGGCGAGTATCCGCGTACGCTACGTGATTGCGACGGACTTTTGATCACATCAAAATTCCGTGGCAACCGATCAAGTGAGACTAAATTGCTAGATTTACAACATTCATTCAGTTATCTCATAACATATTGTGAATTCCAATTATTGTATCCCATTCCGGATAATTAGAAAATGTTAAACTTTCCGATCAAACAGTTGAACACCCAAGTTTTCCCGATACAGCTCAACACATGAAATAAGTCTAACAACATTCCGTTCGTGCCTCAGTACCAACGGTCCAACCGTAGAAGGGTCAAGCCAACGCCTCACATGTGGCACGCCGTACTGCCCCAAACCCTAAGGTTCAAAGGGCAGTTCAAGACGGTCACATAATCGAGTTAAGGTTTGTTGTCTTCTAGAGGGACCATCGCGTTACTTGCACTACTTAGAACGTCGTTAAACTTCGGAAAAATCCAACACTTGGAAATTTCCCGACAGGGGAAAAATTGGGTATTTATATCCGGTCGAACTTTTTAACATATTCTGAAATTATCCGGAAAGCCACATAGACAAAATCTGATACTCCAATCGAAACACCGAATCCCCAAAACAACCCAGAAAATTCAACTCTGGAAAAAATATTAAAAAATTCCCAGAAAAACCAGCACATAAAACTAAGAATTACTGTGCAGAACTAGACGCACAAAACGAAAAAATAGCCGCGGAACCGCCGCACAAGCCAGCTTGTGCCGCGGTTCCGCCGCGCTACAGTGGAATTATGGACACGTGTTGCACAGTTATTCTTAGGATTCCCTGCTGATTTTTCTGCATATTTTTATTTTCGAAAAATCCTAGATTTTAGAAAAAGGACAGAGAGCATTTTCCGGGTCGGGTTTTCGGTTCGTTCGGACTTCAAATTCCGTCTAGACTTCGCCTAAGGCTCTAGCTAGGCTCTGATACCACTGTAGGGTTCCTAGGCATCCTAATGAGGTCTCACAAGGCATCAACCATGCCAATTTCAAAAAATCTAGGTGCCGAGAAATCCTAATACGGATCGTTGGCTAAAGTTTAGGCGAAACTAGAAACTAGTTAACACTTAACTAAAAGAATACGGAAATACAGCCTTTGTAGATCCGGTGCTCCACCTCCATAGCTCCACAACGAAGTCCCCTCGCTGTCCAAATGAATTCCCGGGCTCTAGCGTCGGCTTCATCGGAGAAATGGCGAGCTAGGTCGTCGATGTCCATGCCGAAGATGATCTACGTCGAAGCATCGCAAGATCAAGCTCTCACTTCACCAAGTCATGAAACTTGTGAAGAAAACACACTCTACTACTTAGCAAGAGGTAGAGGATGAAGAAATAGGAAGTGGGTAGACTTTAGATTTGGATTTCTCACACTTTTCATCAATCCACCATTGATGAAGAGAAGCTTTCTTCATTGAAGAAGATGAAGAAGAAGATAAAGATCTATTATGATAAGTTAATTAAAAAGAAAAGAAAAAGGAAACTTATCATAATAATAACCATGATTAGGTGTAGAGAATAGACCATGGTTAATTGCAAGGGTTAGGGTTAAGCAAGAGACAAAATGGTCACAAAGTCAAAGCTTCATGAAGCTTCAAAGAAAGAAACAAAATTTGCAACCATTTCATTTCTAATCTTTTCCAAATAAACAAATAAATAAATGATTAAGAAAAAGAAAACCCTAATACTCAATTTAACCATGGTTTAATCTTTACACTCAACCAAGTTAACATGTATCATCAAACATGATACAATCATTTGCACAAAAAGTATATCACATATACAACTTGTACAATGCAAGTGAGAAAATCCAATTAAAGTGAACCGATACTAGTTAATGCAAAGTAATATATCAAATATATAATTATGCATTAAATCATTAAATCAACACTTGATTCAATGATCCGGTCATGTCGCACATAACCGACTAGTATCCTATGTATCGGCTTATCGAATCAATCCTTGATTCGATAACTAGGTTATATCGCATATAACCAATCGATACATCCATCGCGAGAATAGAATACGGTATCACATACACGCATTATTCTCGGTCCCGCACATATCTCATATGCGCTCCTATTTCGTTTCGCTTGAGCCAGGAAACCTCTGTGTAGGACTCTAAACACTCGTCAATACGCCGGCAGCAGGTGATGATCATATCAAACACCCACAAGCCGCAAGCGGTCTGCTAAACGTAACGGCCACCCGGGTATTGAGCGATCTGAAGATCGACGAGCAAGCCCGCTCACACTCCAGTGAATCCAACCAGTAACACTACCGTACAGTCCGGTCTGGTCGTCTGATATGTCGCATATCTTGCCTAGGGGCGGTAAACGTCAGACCCCAATAGCTCGATAAGTCGTGTCAATATGAGGTCTATAACAATTCGAGAAACTACTGGTAACACTTACCAGTAAATCTCAGCAACCCTGGCCAGGGATTTCTGTAGGGTTCCTAGGCACACAGTAGAGGTCTCACAAGGCATCAACCATGCCATTTTACAAAAATATGGTGCCGAGAAACCCTAGTTAACGGATCGTTTACTAGATGTTTAGGCGAAACGGAAAACTAGTTAACTATTTAACTATAGGCTAGATGCTACAACCTTTGTAGATCCGGATTTCCACCTCCTTAGCTCCACGTGGTCTTCCCCTCGCTGTCCATCACGAACCTCGGACTCTCGCGACGGCTTCATCGGAGAAGTGAGCGGAATAATTCGTCGGCTTCATGTCAAAGACGATCTACGTCGAGGTTGCACTAGTTCAAGCTCCGACTTCACCAAGTAGTGAAACTTGTGAAGAAAACACCCAAAACCACTTGGCAAGAGGTAGAGGATGAAGAAATAGGAGGTGGGTTCACTTTAGATTTGGATTTCTCTCACTAAATCTCAAGTTGCCATTGATGTAGCAAGCTTGAAGAAGAAGAAGAAGAAGATGGTTATGATAAGTTCTATCTTAAAAGAAATAGAAAATCAATACTTATCATAACTTAAACTAGGGTTAAGTGTAGAGAATAAACCATGGTCATTTGAGTGGGTTAGGGTTAAGCATGAAGACAAGAATGGTTAGCAAAGTCAAAGCTTCATGAAGCTTCAACATAAAACAAATAAAGCCACCATTCTTATCTTAAACTTATCCAAATAAATGAATAAACAAATAAATGAATAACTAAATATGCAAAACCCTAATTATCATAATAACCATGGTTTAATTCTATTCACTTAACCATATGATCAAGTATCATCAAACATGATACAAAAAAGTGCACAAAAGTATATCACATATACAATGTGCAATCCAAGTGAGAAAAATCCGTTTAAAGTGAACCAATACTAGTTAATGCAAAGTAATATATCAAATATATAATTATACATTAAATCATTAAATCAACACTTGATTCAATGATCCGGTCATGTCGCACATGACCGACTAGTATTCAATGTATCGGCTTATCGAATCGATCTTCGATTCGATAACTAGGTTATATCGAATATAACCATTTGATACATATATCGCGAGAATGGAATACGGTATCACATACACGCATTATTCTCGGTCCTGCACATATCTCATATGCGCTCCTATTTCGTTTCGCTTGAGCCAGGAAACCTCTGTGTAGGACTCTAAAGACTCGTCAATACGCCGGTAGCAGATGATGATCATATCAAGCATCCACAAGCCGCAAGCGGTCTGCTAAACGTAACGGCCACCCGGGTATTGAGCGATCAGAAGATCGACGAGCTAGCCCGCTCACACTCCTGCGAATCCGACCAGTAACACTTACCATACAGTCCGGTCTCTTCGTCTGATATGTCGCATATCAAGTCTAGGGGTGGTAAACGTCAGACCCCAATAACCCGATAAGTCGTGCCGATGTGAGGCTCGTAACGGGTCGAGAAACTACTGGTAACACTTACCAGCAAATCTCTGATCAGCCCTGGCCAGGGACTTCCCTGTTACGGCCAATCGAGCACAGCGCAACATCAACCCCCAATACCGGGAGAGACGAAACCCCTCCTATCGCTCATTGCCTCCATGTGACACGGGACTGTACCCAAAGACCACCGTTTTGCACGCCCTCATGGACATGGTAAGGTGGAGATCAAAGCACAGTGGGAATCACACAAGACTCTATGACGATCTCGGGTCTACAGACTAACCTGTACAAGTGTCACATGAGAACTGCCATCTGACGTGAGGTATAATACCATCTGGGAGTTCTCGGTGAGTCCGTCCAGTGTACCCAGTCTCCACTGAGCACCCGTATACCATCTCTGATGTCAAACACCAATGGATATGGGATCATCCATCGCCCATCTCATGGGTCGAGAAGCGTATACGCTAGTCTACTCTGGTATATCGATGCCCCGTCTCGATACACCCACGACTAGGGACCTTGAAGGATGTACTTATGGACTACCATGTCCCCACTAGTATGATCTGCATCATAGTCCAGGTAGTCAAGTACACATCCTAAGGGCTTTACCAACATGTAACTACAAGACAGTATAAAGAGACTAGTGTACATGTTAAGATAAAGAGTAACCAGATAGCATACTATCATATCGAGCAAGAAAGTCATCTCTATATATGTCCAAGCATCCAATATAATATACAACATCTGTACAATACTGGCCTCTAGGGCATACATACAACTAACAATCTCCCACTTGCACTAGGGCCAGCT
This sequence comes from Agapanthus africanus, assembly GCA_030015575.1. Taxonomy (NCBI): domain Eukaryota; kingdom Viridiplantae; phylum Streptophyta; class Magnoliopsida; order Asparagales; family Amaryllidaceae; genus Agapanthus; species Agapanthus africanus. Next base: position 300,802,702 of record CM057347.1, read on the forward strand.
GCTGTAGTATCGCATACCGAGCATCCCGAAGAGTCTCTCAAACTGTGTCTGGGGAATGGCCTTCGTGAGTAGATCCGCCGTGTTGTTCTTCGTGTCTACCCTCCTGACCTCGATCTCCCGGCGATCAACTATCTCCCGGATCAGGTGATACCGCCTCAGAATATGCCTGGATCGCTGATGGGACCTGGGTTCCTTGGCCAAAGCCACCGCTCCATTGTTATCGCAATACAAAGGTATTGGATGCTCAATGGATGGAACCACTCCAAGTTCAGTAATGAACTTCTTGATCCAGACAGCCTCTTTGGCAGCATCGTTGGCAGCGATGTATTCAGCCTCCATCGTCGAGTCTGCCACGGTTTCCTGCTTGGAACTCTTCCAGCTAACCGCCCCTCCGTAAAGGGTAAAGACAAAGCCCGACTGCGACTTAGAGTCGTCCTTATCACTCTGGAAGCTCGAATCGGTAAAGGACTCCACTTGGAGTTCTCCGTTACCATACACCAAGAACATATCTCTAGTCCTTCGCAAGTACTTGAGAATGCTCTTCACAGCTGTCCAGTGACTCTCTCCAGGATCAGCTTGATACCTGCTCACTACACTTAGTGAGTATGCTACATCGGGTCTGGTACATAGCATCGCATACATGATAGAGCCTACTGCCGAAGCATAGGGTACCCCTTGCATGCAAGCTCTCTCCAAATCAGTCTTGGGAGACATCTCTTTGGAGAGAGTGACTCCAGAGATCGTGGGCAAGTTCCCACGCTTGGACTCTTCCATACTAAACCTCTTTAGTATGGTGTCAATGTACCTGGATTGGGACAATCCCAAAATCCGTTTGGATCTATCTCTATAGATCCTAATTCCCAATATGCAGGAGGCATCACCAAGATCTTTCATTGAGAATCTTTGTGATAAGAAGAGCTTGACCACTTGCAGCATAGGAATATCATTTCCTATCAAGAGTATGTCGTCCACGTACAATACGAGGAAGACAACCTTACTCTCTGCCACCTTCTTGTAGATACAAGGTTCATCTGGATTTTTGACGAAATCAAACTCTTTGATAACGACGTCAAAGCAGATGTTCCAACTCCGCGATGCTTGCTTTAATCCATAAATGGATTTAAGCAGCTTGCACACCTTCCCGCTGCTCCCACTGTCTACGAAGCCCTCTGGCTGAGTCATGTACACGCACTCTTCTAAATCACCATTTAGAAAGGCGGTCTTAACATCCATTTGCAAGATTTCGTAGTCATGATATGCAGCGATGGCAAGCATGATTCGGATGGATTTAAGCATAGCCACTGGAGAAAAGGTTTCGTCATAGTCCACACCTGGTCTTTGACGAAAACCCTTTGCTACAAGTCTAGCTTTGAAAGTCTCCACTTTCCCATCTACACCAAGTTTCTTCTTGAAGATCCACTTGCTCCCAATGGGTTTTACCCCTTCAGGAGCAACTTCCAAAGTCCATACTTTATTGGTGTACATGGATTCCATCTCGGACCGCATAGCATCCAGCCATTTCACTGAGTCCCCACTCGTGATGGCCTGCTCGAAGCTAGTTGGGTCATCATCCTCCATGATGCAATCCTCGCTTCCACCATCAATGAGAAAACCGTAGTATCTCTCAGGTGGACGAGAAACCCTACCAGATCGGCGGAGAGGCTGAGGTTCGTCGGGTACTACCGAATCTTCTGGTTCCACTAAATCTTCAGTTATAGTTTGTGTTTCTGGAACTTCTTCCAGTTCTACCTCAGAGCCACTAATTTCTTTTGCAAGAAATTCCTTTTCTAAAAAGGTGGCATGTTGAGCAATAAACACTTTTTGTTGTTCACTGTGGTAGAAGAGATATCCATTTGAATGTTTAGGATATCCCACAAACTTACATAGAACTGACCGTGCCTCGAGTTTATCTGGATTTTGCCTTTTGACATAGGCCAGACAACCCCATATCTTAACTCGTTTAAGACATGGTCTCTTCCCACTCCATATCTCATATGGTGTGGTAGGTACAGATTTAGTTGGAACTTGATTCAATAGGTATGCCGCTGACTCAAGCGCATACCCCCAGAAGGAAATAGGTAACTCAGCTGTACTCATCATAGAGCGCACCATATCTAATAGGGTGCGATTCCTCCGCTCCGATACACCGTTGTGCTGTGGAGTATAAGGAGGAGTAAGCTGAGAGAGAATCCCATTCTCTTTTAGGAAGTCCAGGAATTCATTGCTCAAGTATTCACCTCCTCGATCAGATCGAAGGATTTTAATACTTTTTCCGGTTTGTTTCTCGACTTCTTGTTTATATTCTCTGAATTTCTCAAAAGCTTCAGACTTGTGTCTTATCAAGTACACATGTCCGTATCTTGAGAGATCGTCAGTGAATGTAATGAAGTACGAAGAACCATCCCTGGCATGTGTAGACATGGGACCGCATATATCACTATGTATTAGTCCTAAGAGTTCGGTAGCTCTTTCTCCGTGTCCTGTAAACGGAGTTTTGGTCATCTTGCCTTTGAGACATGACTGGCAAGTGTCATAAGATGAAAATTCAAACGGATTTAAATATCCATCTTTATGCAACTTAGCTAGTCGTGTCACATTGATGTGACCCAGTCTACAATGCCACAAGAAGGATTCGTTCAGTTCTGAACTCTTCCTCTTGTGTGTGTTTGTTATGCTCAGAACTGTTGATTGATTTAGAACATAAATGCCATTGCACAACGTGCCTGATCCAACCAACTTTTGGTTACGGAAAATGTTCATAACATTATCCTGTAATACAAAATTATATCCTTCTTTGCTTAATAAAGAAACCGATATAATGTTGCATATCAGGTTCGGCATGTAATAGCATTCGTTCAGAACCAATGTATTACCAGTTGGTAATACAAGGTGATATTCCCCGACAGTCTTAGCTGCAACAATTGCACCATTTCCAACTCTGATGTCTTTATCACCTTCCCCAAGTTCTCTACCTTTCCTGAGCCCATGTAACTGATTACATTTATGGGATCCTGACCCGGTATCTAATACCCAGGACGTAGAGCAAATGGAGAAACAGTTCTCAGTAACGAACACACCCGAAGAAAATGCATCATCATGTACTTTCTTCAATCGGGTGGCATGGGAATCCTGGTATTCCCCTATATCCTGTTCATTCCTATAACTCTTATAAGAAAGAACGGAACCAACGTTCCCCAGCACAGTATAACATGCGGGTTCGGTCAATACATCCATATTATTATCTTGATTAAGGCATGAACTGGTCGCTACCTGAAGAGAGAGAGAAGAAAACACTTTAGCGTATGCTCGTGCAAGATCAGATTGGTTATTATCTTATCTAATCAGGATGGCTCCCACTGCTTTTTATCAAATCTTCCTTCAAACCCTAAAAGGAAAGACTAGCCGGGATTAATTACACACTACAGGTTCGCCAATCTTTCAGCCAGGTCAGTGTCGGTACATTGAGGGAGGTCCCCCGTGCTTTCGCACGAACCTAATTAATGTAAACCTCGTTTTCCCAGAGGCGTAACCCCGTTGACACCTTTCTAGACACCTACTTGATCGGCTAATTGCACTGTGTAAAACTCTCCCAGGAGTAACTCTTACTCGCAGCGGGTATCGGGATCCAACTATCTCATAGAAGGTATGCAATCTCATTGCAAATTTCAACACTTGAAATTCCCGATAATATTTTGCCCCTAGTGTGCCATGACCTTGACAGAGGTCAACAAATCATAGTGCACTAGTCAAGTTCAACCCGTCATTTCTTGATTGAATCAAACCCACTCGCACGACCTTTGACAGAGGTCAACAAGGTCGTACGACTACCCTAATCCAATCACATCACATGCTTTGCAGATAACTACTAGTTAGCTACCGCACACTACGCCTTGACAGAGGTCAACAAACGCAGCACGAATACTAAATAGTCTTTATCTGAAATGACGGAGGGCTACGACAGGTTTTTCTGAAAACCTATTGCGTAATGAACTTGATATCGTTGTAGAATCAAATGAAGATTTTGAAATGGAGTGATTTTGAGGCTTTTCTAGTTTTGCTAAAGGAGTCACTCCCGGCGAAGGGATCTCGGTCCTTTCCTCGTCGAATGAGGTGCGGGATATATCATATATATCGCTGTGCAAAGCAAAAACTCTTAAAAGCAATCAAAGCCAAACCGAGTGTGTAGCATCTGCCAGTTACTGCTAAAGGAGTCACTCCCGGTGAAGGGATCTCGGTCCTTTCCTCATCGAATAAGGTGCAGGGTATATCATATATACCGCTATGCAAAGCAAGAACTGTAGCTACCTGTTTTATTTTAAAATCTGATTCTACAACATCTTAGGTTTCTTATCTTTCATTAATCACATTAATGAAGTCCCATCATTTAAATACCTAAACATCACAGATAGATATGACGTACACTTATGCCATCCGCATTCGCCTCGATATCCCCTCGTGCACCGTTAGGTTAGGTAACTAACGACAGAGCAGGGCAGGGCTAGCGCGGGTGTAAAACATAAGTAACGTCTATATAATATATCATATATACTATATACTATATCCATCACAGAGTCACAACACAGATATCGCAGCAGAATAAACATATAAAATATTGGATATACTAGGACGTCCGTGTTTTCAATACCAGCCAGTATAAAACACGGATTCCACGGTCGTGATGAATAGCCAATCCCACTCCCCTAGACCCCTACGAGAGCGGCAAGCAACCCTGCCAATTCTAGGGTTAGGAGACCCGGACTCGACTCCTCGAGTTGGTCTCCCACTGGACCCCAGAACCCGGTTACTTGTGCTCCCTTCCTTGGGTCTATCCTAATGCGGAAAGTAAATAATATACAAAAGGTGACAACTTCCGCTACCTGGAAGTGCCCCAAATAAAAGAATATTACATACAAGTTTTTACATGAATGAAAATGAAAAACACTCATCTCACATAAAAAACCCCGGCTATTCAAACACGACGATCCAATATAACATATCCAGCAACACATAATATCACATGTCATCAACGTAAGTAAGTATGCATACCCCAATTGTCGTTGACGTATAGCAACGAAACCGGCGATATGAACATACTACACTTACGGTCACAGAAAAGAAAGTGTAAAACTACAACAATTGGAATCCGCAACTGCTTTAGACATCACATGCCTAATCAGATATAAATCCCGCATTTTAGTCTCATTATCGAAAACTCTTTTCAATATCATATGGGACTAAATTGCTAGATTTATAACATTCATTCAGTTATCTCATAACTACTTGTGAATTCCAATTATTGTATCACATTCCAGATAAACAGAAAATGTTAAACTTTCCGATCGAACAGTCGAATACCCAAGTTTTCCGATACAGCTCAACACATGAAATAAGTCTAACAACATTCAGTTCATGCCTCAGTACCGACGGTCCAGCCGTAGAAGGGTCAAGCCAACGCCTCACATGTGGCACGCCGTACTGCCCCAAACCCGAAGGTTCAAAGGGCAGTTCAAGACGGTCACATAATCGAGTTAAGGTTTGTTGTCTTCTAGAGGGTCCATCGCGTTACTTGCACTACTTAGAACGTCGTTAAACTACGGAAAAATCCAACACTTGGAAATTTCCCGACAGGGGAAAAATTGGGTATTTATATCCGGTCGAACTTTTTAACATATTCTGGAAATTATCCGGAAATACACAAAGACGAAATTTTGATACCCCGATCGAAACACCGAATCCCCAAAGCAACCAAAAAAAATTCAACTCTTGAATAATCATTAAAAACACACAGGAAAATCAACACTGGAAATTAAGGATTACTGTGTAAAATTCTTTAAATAATTAGTCCGTACGGCCGCGGATCCGCCGCATGAGCAATGCTCATGCCGTGGATCCGCGCTTGAACAGTGGAATTACACTCACGAATTTCACAGTAAACCTTATAATTTCCTGCTTATTTTTCTGCATATTTTTAATATTGAAAAATCCCACTTTTTGGGAAAAATCCCACTTTTTGGAAAAAGTCCAGAGAGCAAGATAAGTTTAGGGTTTCGGGTTCGTTCGGGCTTCAAATCGCGTCTAGACTTCGCCTAAGGCTCTAGCTAGGCTCTGATACCACTGTAGGGTTCCTAGGCACACAGTAGAGGTCTCACAAGGCATCAACCATGCCATTTTACAAAAATATGGTGCCGAGAAACCCTAGTTAACGGATCGTTTACTAGATGTTTAGGCGAAACGGAAAACTAGTTAACTATTTAACTATAGGTTAGATGCTACAACCTTTGTAGATCCGGATTTCCACCTCCTTAGCTCCACGTGGTCTTCCCCTCGCTGTCCATCACGAACCTCGGACTCTCGCGACGGCTTCATCGGAGAAGTGAGCGGAATAGTTCGTCGGCTTCGTGTCAAAGACGATCTACGTCGAGGTTGCACTAGTTCAAGCTCCGACTTCACCAAGTAGTGAAACTTGTGAATAAAACACCCAAAATCACTTGGCAAGAGGTAGAGGATGAAGAAATAGGAGGTGGGTTCACTTTAGATTTGGATTTCTCTCACTAAATCTCAAGTTGCCATTGATGTAGCAAGCTTGAAGAAGAAGAAGAAGATGGTTATGATAAGTTCTATCTTAAAAGAAATAGAAAATCAATACTTATCATAACTTAAACTAGGGTTAAGTGTAGAGAATAAACCATGGTCATTTGAGTGGGTTAGGGTTAAGCATGAAGACAAGAATGGTTAGCAAAGTCAAAGCTTCATGAAGCTTCAACATAAAACAAATAAAGCCACCATTCTTATCTTAAACTTATCCAAATAAATGAATAAACAAATAAATGAATAACTAACTATGCAAAACCCTAATTATCATAATAACCATGGTTTAATTCTATTCACTTAACCATATGATCAAGTATCATCAAACATGATACAAAAAAGTGCACAAAAGTATATCACATATACAATGTGCAATCCAAGTGAGAAAAATCCGTTTAAAGTGAACCAATACTAGTTAATGCAAAGTAATATATCAAATATATAATTATACATTAAATCATTAAATCAACACTTGATTCAATGATCCGGTCATGTCGCACATGACCGACTAGTATTCAATGTATCGGCTTATCGAATCGATCTTCGATTCGATAACTAGGTTATATCGAATATAACCATTTGATACATATATCGCGAGAATGGAATACGGTATCACATACACGCATTATTCTCGGTCCTGCACATATCTCATATGCGCTCCTATTTCGTTTCGCTTGAGCCAGGAAACCTCTGTGTAGGATTCTAAAGACTCGTCAATACGCCGGTAGCAGATGATGATCATATCAAGCATCCACAAGCCGCAAGCGGTCTGCTAAACGTAACGGCCACCCGGGTATTGAGCGATCAGAAGATCAACGAGCTAGCCCGCTCACACTCCTGCGAATCCGACCAGTAACACTTACCATACAGTCCGGTCTCTTCGTCTGATATGTCGCATATCAAGTCTAGGGGTGGTAAACGTCAGACCCCAATAACCCGATAAGTCGTGCCGATGTGAGGCTCGTAACGGGTCAAGAAACTACTGGTAACACTTACCAGCAAATCTCTGATCAGCCCTGGCCAGGGACTTCCCTGTTACGGCCAATCGAGCACAGCGCAACATCAACCCCCAATACCGGGAGAGACGAAACCCCTCCTATCGCTCATTGCCTCCATGTGACTCGGGACTGTACCCAAAGACCACCGTTTTGCACGCCCTCATGGACGTGGTAAGGTGGAGATCAAAGCACAGTGGGAATCACACAAGACTCTATGACGATCTCGGGTCTACAGACTAACCTGTACAAGTGTCACGTGAGAACTGCCATCTGACGTGAGGTATAATACCATCTGGGAGTTCTCGGCGAGTCCGTCCAGTGTACCCAGTCTCCACTGAGCACCCGTATACCATCTCTGATGTCAAACACCAATGGATATGGGATCATCCATCGCCCATCTCATGGGTCGAGAAGCGTATACGCTAGTCTACTCTGGTATATCGATGCCCCGTCTCGATACACCCACGACTAGGGACCTTGAAGGATGTACTTATGGACTACCATGTCCCCACTAGTATGATCTGCATCATAGTCCAGGTAGTCAAGTACACATCCTAAGGGCTTTACCAACATGTAACTACAAGACAGTATAAAGAGACTAGTGTACATGTTAAGATAAAGAGTAACCAGATAGCATATTATCATATCGAGCAAGAAAGTCATCTCTATATATGTCCAAGCATCCAATATAATATACAACATCTGTACAATACTGGCCTCTAGGGCATACATACAACTAACAATTTCCTGTTATAGCCAATCGAACACAGCGCAACATCAACCCCCTATACCGGGAGAGACGAATCCCCTCCTATCGCTCATTGCCTCCATGTGACTCGGGACTGTACCCAAAAACCACCGTTTTGCACGCCCTCTTGGACGTGGTAAGATGGAAATCAAAGCACAGTGGGAACCACACAAGACTCTATGACGATCTCGGGTCAACAGACTACTCTGTACCAGTGTCACCAGAGAACTGCCATCTGACGTGAGGTATAATACCATCTGGGAGTTCTCGGCGAGTCCGTCCAGTGTACCCAGTCTCTACTGAGCACCCGTATATCATCTCCGATGTCAAACACCAATGGATATGGGATCATCCATCGCCCATCTGTATGGGTTGAGAAGGTATACGCTAGTTTACTCTGGTATATCGATGCCCCATCTCGATACACCCACGACTAGGGACTTTCAAGGATGTACTTATGGACTACCATGTCCCCACTAGTATGATCCGCATCATAGTCCAGGTAGTCAAGCACACATCCTAAGGGCTTTACCAACATGTAACAGAGAGACAATCAGTGTACACGTTAAGGTAAAGAGCAACCAGATAGCATACTATCATGTCGAGCAAGAAAGTCCTCCCTATATATGTCCCAGCATCCACTACAATATACATCCAATGTACAGTAATGGCCTCTAGGGCATACATATAACTAACAGAGTTGAACTTGACTAGCGACTTATGACATATTGGCTGTGTCAAGGTCATAAGCCGTTAGGGGCAAAAACCACATCGGGAGTTTCAAATATACAGAAAACTTGCTAGTGTTGCATACCTTCTGGAGTGTGCTAACTAGAGTGGCTTCCATCTAGCTTATCATGCGATGATAGTTGGATCCTGATCCCACTGATGAGCAGGATTACTCTTAGGGAATATTTCTCGCTTCACAATTAGCTAATCTATTAGGTGTCTAGAAAAGTGTTAACGGGGTACGCTTCTGTGGAAACGAGGTTTATTTTAATTAGGTCCGTGCGAGAGCACGAGGAACCTCCTTTGGAGTACTAACACTCACCTGGATAAACGGTTAGCGAATTTTTAAGGTGCGAATGATCCCGATTAGTTTTCCTTTTAAAGGTTTGAAGGAAAATTCGAGGAAACGGTGGGAGCCATCCTGATTAGATAAACTAATAACCTATTTGATCTTGCAAGAGCGCACACTGAGTGTTTCTTTTCTTTCTTTCCAGGTAGCAACCATTTCACGCCCTAATCAAGATAATAAAATGTTTGACTTGACCGAACCAACTTATTACACAGGGCTGGGGAATGTCGGTTCGGCTCTAACTTGTCATGACTATGAGTAAGGGAAGGAGGATTGTAAGGAATTCCAGATAACCCTATTGAAGGAGAAGCATTCTGATGCGTCTTCTTCGGGTGTATTTGTTATTGAAAAGTGTTTTTCAGTCAACCTTACCTTTTGGGTACTAGATACCGGGTCAGGATCTCATATCTGTAATTTATTACAATGACTGAGAAAAAGTAGAATGGTTGGACCGGATGATATGTCTCTCAGAGTGGGGAACGGAGCACAAGTTGATGCTACCGCCGTCAGTGAATATCACCTAGTATTGCCAAGCGGCAATACTATGATTTTGAACAATTGTTACTATGTACCTTCCATGCTCCGCAACATCATATCAGTTTTTTTACTTGATAAAGATGGATATAACTTTGTTCTAGATAAAAATATCATGAATATTTACCTTAATCAGGTATTGGTTGCAGAAGGTACGCTTTGCAGTGGTATCTATGCTCTTAATCAAAACACAGTTTTCAATGTACAAAACACATGCAAGAGTAAGATTTCAAATACGAACGAAGCCTGCTTGTGGCATTGCAGACTTGGTCATATCAATGAGAAAAGACTAAGTAAGTTACATAAGGATAGATATCTGAATCTATTCGAATTTTCATTCTATGAAACTTGTCAATCTTGTCTCAAAGGAAAGATGACCAAATCTCCATTCACCAGACACGGAGAAAGGGCTACAGAGCTTTTGGGACTTATACACAGTGATGTATGTGGTCCGATGTCTGTACATGCGAGGGGTGGATTCTCGTACTTCATTACATTCACCGATGATCTCTCTAGATTCAGATATGTATTTCTCATAAAACACAAATTTGAAGCTTTTGAGAAGTTCAAAAAATATATAAGCAAAGTAGAGAACCAGACAAGAAAAGGTATTAAGATCCTTCAATTTGATCGAGGAGGGGAGTACTTGAGTATGGAATTCCTCGACTACTTAAAAGAGAATGGAATTCTCTCTCAGTTTACTCCTCTGTATACACCATATCACAACAGTGTATCGAAGCGAAGGAATCGTACCCTACTGGATATGGTTCACTCCATGATGAGTAATGTCGAGTTCCCTTTTTTATTCTGGGGATATGCGCTTAAGACAACAGCATATCTGTTGAATCAAGTTCCATCTAAATTCGTGCCTAAAACTCCATATGAAATATGGAGTGGTAAGAGTTTGTATCTTAAACGTGTTAAGATATGGGGTTGTCCTGCTTATGTTAAGAAGCAAAACCTAGATAAACTCGAGGCACGATTAGTTTTGTGTAAGTTTGTAGGATATCCAAAATATTTGAATGGATATCTTATCTACCATGCAGAGGAACAGAGGATTATTGTTTCTCGGAACGCCAAATTTTTAGAATGGCAGTTTCTTGCAAAAGAAACTAGTGGGAGCACGGTAGAACTGAATGAAATTCCAGAAACACAAACTATAACTGAAGATTTGATAGAACCAGAAGATTCAATAATTCCGGACGAACCTCAGCCACTCCGCAAATCTAGTAGGATTTCTTGTCCGCCCGAGAGATACTACGGTTTTCTTATAGATGGGGATTGAAAGGATTGCATCTTGGAAGAAAATGATCCTACTAGTTATAAGCAGGCCATTAACAGTAAGGACTCTGTAAAATGGCTTGATGCTATGAAATCCGAAATGGAGTCTATGTACACCAACAAAGTTTAGACTTTGGATATTGCTCCTCCTAGGGTAAAACCCGTTGGATGCAAGTGGATCTTCAAAAAGAAGATTGGAGCAGATAGATAGGTGGAAACCTATAAGGCTAGACTTGTTGCAAAAGGTTTTCGTCAAAGACCAGCTTGGACTATGATGAAACCTTTTCTTCAGTAGCTATGCTGAAATCCATTCGGATCCTATTTTCTATTGCTGCCACCATAACTACGATATCTGGCAGATGGACGTAAAAACGTCCTTTCTAAATGGATGTTTAGAAGAGTGCGTCTATATGGATCATCTGAAAGGATTCGTAGACAGTGGGAGCAGCAGGAATGTATGCAAGCTGCTTAAATCCATTTATGGATTAGAACAGGCGTCGCGGAGCTGGAACATCTGTTTTGATGAGACAGTCAAGGAATTTGACTTCATCAAAAATGAGGATGAGCCTTGTATCTATAAGAAAATTATAGGGAGAACTGTTGTGTTCCTCGTCCTGTACGTGGATGACATTCTCTTGATAGGAAATGACATTCCTATGCTGCAATCGGTCAAGCTGTTTTTGTCACAAAATTTCTCCATAAAGGACCTAGGTGATGCCTCCTACATTCTGGGGATTAAAATCTATAGAGATAAATCCAAGAGATTGTTGGGGCTTTCACGGTCCAGGTACATAGAGACCATACTAAAGAGATTTAGTATGGTAGATTCCAAGCACTTTAATATACCCGCATTGCACGGAATCACCCTCTCTAAAGGGATGTCTCCCGAGACTAATGAGGAGAGGGTTCGCATGAGCCCTATACCCTACGTTTCGGCGGTAGGATCTATAATATATGAGATACTGTGTATCAGACCAGATGTAGCATATGTGCTTAACGTGGTGAGCCGGTATCAGTCAAACCCGGGTGAGAATCATTGGACAGCTGTAAAGAACATTCTCAAGTATCTGAGAAGTACTAAGGAAGTATTCTTGGTATACGGTAATTGTAACATTTTAGAAAAATAAAATATTATTTTTAGGAATTTAAATAATTAAAATAATAAATATTATGAATATTTTAATGTGTGGAGATGGTTTTAAATGCTGTAGTATAATTAAATACCGATAAATTGGGAAATGTTTGGAAAATTACCTTGAATGTTGATTTTTAAAGAATTGTGAGATTTAGACATTTTATGAATTATTATATAATTTATTATATACAAGTTTATTCCTAAACTTGATTAATAATCACTAATTTGGCATTAAGCTTGATTATGCACATGAATTTAAAAAAACACTTGTTACATTTTTATGAAACTTGATTTCAAGTCTTCTTTGTACATGGTTTCATTTTGGTTTTACAATTGTTTTCTAAAGTAGAACCATTGGAAAAGAAAAAGATAAAAGAAGGAAAAGAAAAGAAAAGAAAAGGGAATAGATTAAACAATTGGGTATGGGCAAGAGAGAGAGAGAGAGAGAGGTGAGGGGTCAATTGACCATGGCTCATTGTTCCCCCTTCATTATTTCCTTCATCACTTTCCCCCACTTCCTCTTATGGCTGCCCTCTCACTCCCCCCTCCTCTACCTCCTCACAACACACACTAAAACACGTCAAAACATCATCATCCTTTCATTATAAGTGTGCACAAGCTCACTACAAGCATTTTGGACCAAGAAAGCTAGGATTTTGAGCACTTGGGGCAACTCAAGAAATTTCTTGAGTTGCCAAATGAGGCAATTCCTTCACACTTAGTATAGTATTTCATTCACTTAAGCATCCATACATGTTTAGAGTTTGTTTAGTGAGGTTTAGTGAACTTAGAAAATTCCTAGATGAGGTTTTGTGGAATTCTTGACTTGTGATGATGCATGTGAGTGTGTTAGTGACTACAAACCCCCTTCTTGTGTTAAAACTTGGACTAAATCAGAGACTAAGACCCCAAGTCATGAACTTAGAAATCCCCAACGTCGGATTTGTGTATGAATTTTGGTGTAGTTTTCTGATCTGCTCTCACCCGTAGGCCCACATTGAGTCGTGCAGACAACCTAGAAGCTACCCTAGAGCCTCGAGACCCTAACTCCCATCCATGGCCACAAATTTATTCCTTCTGGCCGCAAATTGCGTCCAGGGTAGGGGTGTTGGGATTCGTGTTTGGTCCATGGCTTTATCTTTAGTAAACTAGACCCTCCACATGTGCAAAATTGGATAATTCAACCTAGGGTAAAATATGGAGGTGTTTTCTTGAGTTGCTGCTTTGTTTTGCGACTTTGTTTTAACTTGAGTTTTGGTATTTGGGTTTTAACTCGATGGTTTGACGTTTGTACATCGACATCGAGGATTTGTTGGGCCTTTCTTGCATGCGTAGACCATAGGTTTAACCTATGTACGATTCATGTGTCGTTTTGGTTTTGAATTGGATTTTAATGCGGCACGATATGTTATGATATGTAGGTACCTCCGCATGAACTTCAGGACGACAAGCAAGAGTGTGGCGACATCGAATTCGGCAAGCAAGGATCAGGTGAGTAGATATATATCTACGGAGGAAGTCGGGTGGATGGCGTATAGCACCCCCGCAGTTTCATAGTGTATTGTGAGACTAATGATTATCAAGGTAGGTTTTAGGTGTTCAAGGGTTAGTTTTAGTGTAATTAGAAGTAACTTAGTTTAGCTTCTTAGTCGCGAAACCCTAGAGTAAAGATTTGCACACATGCGCGCACACACGCATACATTTGATTTACTTGTGCGTATATGGGGATATATATATATATATATATATATATATATACATATATGTATGTGAGTATGTATATATATATATATGTATGTATGTATGTATGTATGTATACATATACATGGATGGTGAGGATAGCATATGGTACTTGGAGATGAGTCGATGTGATTAGGCATGATGCCACGAGATCGGTGATGTGACTTGGTTCGTATTATGAGATACGACATGATATTAGCGGATATTTAGGCGATGTGTTTTCATACACACGCATATATATATATATATATATATATATATATATATATGTTGATGGTATCGGAATGTACTAGAATTTATATCAGTACCCCTAATTCAGGATATGATGATAAGGATACCAGAGGAATAATGAGATAAATGTGATATTCGACCCGTACCCAGATTTGGGATGCCGTACGAGATATAATTATGATGATAGATCCACACTCTTAACTCGAGGATGTCATATTATATATTGTATCGTACGTAACATTATTGAGGCGGGGTCACCGACTACTAGATATATATCGACTCAGACTTAGGTGGTTTTCCTTACCCTTCGACTAGTCTTTTAGCTTGTCCTGTAGTTTACTTAGTATATGTTAGACTAGGCTCGAGTCATACTTAGTTCTAAAACTAACGAATCATGAGTATTTTAAAGATAGTCCAAGGGATGCTACGGATATTTCAAAGGACGTACCTTTTCTTAAAAACACCGTAGCCCCTATTTTCTAAACACCACGATTCGTGCTATTTCAAATGCCAAAACTGTATAACTCGTTTATATAAATGTATATTCTTATATGTTGCGTTATTATTCATGTTCCGTATATTCTTTCTATTCGCATCGCATTGCATGCTTATTTGTGTTTTCTTTAGTTATTATAAATCATGCTGTCAGAACACCAGCACCATTACCGATGATGCGTATGCTCCACGTACACCTACTCGCCGGCTCACACACATCATCATCGGTAATTTTCATGTCACGTGCACATTAGAAAACACTACTTCATTAGTATATCTTGCTAGCTGATAGTTCCAATATGTTATTGCTTTTATATGCTAGTTTAATTATTGCATTCCATGCTTGATATCAGATGCATTCATATATTCATGTGTCATGCAATATTATGGAGTTTTATGCCGGTAATGCACTGTTATTTACTCTTGAGATTGGGATTTCGGATTTCCATGAGATTCTGGATTTGGAGAAACCGCAAAGATTTTATAAACTTATTATCATTTTAAAGATAGAAAATTGCGGTTTTCTCATGATATGATTTGAGAGGTGTCCACCATGAGTTTTCTCGGCTCTTGAGCGATATCATACACCTGATTCGAGAAAGAGGAACCGTCTGTGGGTGCATGGTGGACCCGGCGCGGTACCCCAGGACAAGATGGTCGCAGATAATGGCGTTGAGCCTGGCAGGGGAGCACTACCGACCGATTATTGTGACGCGGCGGATATCCGAAGGATACCGACGTAGTCTTGAGATTTGATGATATAGGCCAGTCCGGATTACCGGAGCCTGAGGTATCGAGATTTGATGATACGGGCCAGTCTGGATTGCCGGAGCCCGAGATATTGAGATAGCGAGATATATATTTTGTGTCGATGCTAGACACTGATTCTCTATTGATTTCATTGATGATACTTCGATTTTATACAGAAATCTCACTGAGATAAGAAAACAGTTTTCTCATTTAGATGTATTCTGTTTTCATGCATTCATACATCATATATATGATATGTTTCTACCTGAGGCACTGACACGAGCACTTGGTATTACACTTATGTATAGATGTTTACCTTTTCCATTATTATATGCTTCAGGCTATATTATTTGAGGATATTACTATCGTATGAACTAGGATAGAGTCATACATGTGATTTCTGCTCGGTGATGTTTTCTACTCACGAGTTGGCAATTCACCCCCGTTGTGCCACAGTTTCTTGCAGGTTTTGCCGTACAGATTTCCTTGGCGGCTTTACTGGTACACTGCTCTTTTCGGGTGATTGCTTTGGTAGGTAGGTTCACTTGCATCGTGACCACCATTGTATTTATTTATTCGGTTGTATGTAGTAAACTCCATCAACCAGACTTGTATTAATTTATAGACTTAGTAGACCAGTGTATATTCTTTCGACCTTAGAGTCGCGCTTGTATTATTATGGTTTTCTTGATGATATTGGTTTTCTTCTGAGTTTTGATCCTCGCCCTTCGGCGTTGTATATTATATTGCTTGCGTGGTTGTGTCCGCCAATTGGCGAAGAGCTAGCTCCCGCTTGGGGATGCCTTTATATATATTTCATGTTTGTACCCGTTTGGGGCCAGTATTTACAAAGAAGACTCTGCCGAAATTTTTGGGAAAATATGACGTTGCTTTTAAATGTTTAATGTGACTTAATTATGAAAACCACTTGTTTTAAACCAGTTTTCTTCGCTTCTTCCTTAAAATGGTTTAAATTTCTGAGCTTTTGGCTTATTTGAATTAGGTGGCGTCCTATAGACTTCACATGATTCAAGTGTCAGTCACGTGCTATTTCGGGTCATGACAAAGTTGGTATCAGAGTGCTAGGTTTAACCTTGGTTCGAGTCTATGTTTGACTATGCGGAGTCTAGGGCGTATATTTATTCGGAACCTAGGCTTGACCTTACCGAACTTAGACTTGGTCGAGAGGGTATTAGACCCGAACTTTCGTCGCGTAGGTTGACCTTGGTTGATAGAGTGGGTGACTTAAGTAGAGTGACGTACCGTGTGTATGTTATGCCGCATACTTATGATACGCTACTCTGCTTAAGAAGCCTTAGGATGTACATTTCCTTGCACAATATTATATTCATTCCTATGATCTATCCTCATCGATATCGGTTTATGGTTTTTGCTACCACGATTACACAAGCAGAGAGAGCTGCAGCTAGAGTTGCGGTCAGCATGAGCTCGTTTTGGACGAGGACTGACCAGGCCGTAATTCCGGTGACACACGATTGCATAGATATGTCGCTTTACTGTGTTTTCGCGCCATGAGCGTTTAATGGATTGCTTTTACAAAATTTCTCGAACGTGCAGATCAGCACCAGAGGATTGGGCTACTGCTAGAGGCCAGCCAGAATGTGATGACCGTCAATGCATCGATTATTCTTGATGATTGAGGCACTGTTCAGCTTGCGGACGAATGATTCAGTTGTTGCTGCAGTTGACGAGATATCGCCCCAGATGTTTGAAGCTAATGCAGCACGAGTTGTACTTAGAGATATGGTAGAAGATCGCTAGTCACCCAAGGAGGAAAGACTAGGACATGTGGTTCGTTGCATACCCTGATGCGAGTTCATCAGATTGATTGATTCCAGCTAGAGAAGACTTCACGCAGGTACATTGAGAGTCGATAGAAAACGATCGAATGTCAGAAACCCATTTTTCCAAGTTTAAGGTATTCGGAAAAACATGCAAGTAATTCTGTGGACCCTCTAGAAGAATGAAACCCTAACTCGATATAATGACCATGGGAACACCTTTGAACCTTAGGGTTTGCAGCAGTTCCGCGGTGCCATTAATGAGGCTTGGGTTTGCCCTTCTTCGGTTGGTCCATATATACTGTGGCATGTACTGGATATTATTAAACTGTACTCAAGAGTTGAGCTCTTGGGGAATTATGGGACTTTGATAAATCGATCGAAAGTTTGACGTCGTTCGGATATCATGTGATGGGATACATTACTTGGGAGACTCAATATATGAGTATAGCCGTTGGAGCGCAGTCCATACAGCCACGAAGAGACGAGTCCGAATCGGTCGACATTAGAGAAAAGTGGAGTAAGAGGTTCGTACGTGATCTTGATGAGATGACGTTCCACTCCGCTGACATCAGAGATGTAATACGCATGCAGAGGCGTTGTATATGGATATATCTTCCAGAAGGAGTCGTGATGAGTACGCAGCCGTTCCGGAACAAGAAATAGATTTAGTAAAGGGTGATAACTTCCGGGCAGTTCGGCAGAAACGAGATTTGGGGAAGACTTCGACAGAACCTTTCTGGAATACTATATGAGAAGACTTGGACCCAGGATCGATCATATTACGCACACCCAGTAGGCCAGAGTTCGGTATCGTCGACGAGACATGTTATGAGTGACCATGTCAGTTGGCCAGAGATCTTTAGAGGATGTGCCAGAGCGGAACTGTTTCCATCATCATTCCATATTGGGCGATTTATTTGCATGGTTGAGATTTTGTGCACCGCAGTTGCACTCAGTTTCGATTTGATAACATTCGAGATGTTGATTTTGATTTCATGCCTATGGTATGCATGTGATTTGACTTGTGCTTTCGGCATAGTTTTCATGCACCTTTAGTATTTTGATTCTATTTTGTGCACGCTGATGCACATGGTTGTGAGATTATATACCACGGTATACCTGATTTGGATTGAGATTTGTTGTATACCGTCGATTTCGATTGTGATATTCGATATTGTTTTCGTACACCTTATGCACTTGAGTTGGATTTTGCGCATACTTGACGCGCTTGATGCGATTTTGGTGCACACCAGATGCACTAAATCGGGATTCTTCGCGCATATCAGATGCACCTGATATTGTTGTCAGGCACACCGTTGCCTTTGACAGGTATTTTCGTGCACACCCGTTGCATTTAGATTTTGTTTCTGTGCACATGTATGGAACATTCATGGATTTCGATTTCCGTGTGCCCCAGACGCACGTGGCATTCTTATACACATTTTGAGTACGATTTCTCTTGAGCAGTATGTTTTATGATATTTACTATTTGGTATAGTGGCTGAGCAGGACTAGTCAGAGGACATTACCTGAATATGTTTTTGCATGCATTGATGGTTGCCGAAGAGATTTCCAAAAAGGAGTTATAGTCTCATTATTTACCTACGTGTCCGAGATGACACGAAACACTTAACAAAGGAAACCCTTCTAAATTATTTTTCAAAAACGGCGGGACGTGTATGTTAAACAAAGGGTGTATAAATAAATATATATATATATATAGTTATTTTCTTACAATAGACGTCCGCCACTGTGCCGTGATACGCGCATCGCATAGCGACTTGAAAAGGTTTGGCATGCATTTCTTCAGATGTTTTGACGAATTTACAACGATGTGTACATGTATAGTTTTGATGTATATCATGTTGGTTTTCGTATTAGATTTCGACATTGGTGTCTTCACCATAACTCCGATGATTGCGGGATACTTGACGGAGTTTTGATTTTGGTTTATATACTCGTTCTTCATGCGCACGCATTGCGCTACGATGTGTTTTTATATATTTATGAATTTAGAGCCCCGACGACTTGATCTTTTTACTGAAATGTTTTAGTATTTAAGGGGTTTAAATTTAAATTCGGGGACCGAATTTATTTAAGGGGGAAGACTGTAACATTTCAGAAAAATAAAATATTATTTTGGGGAATTTAAATAATTAAAATAATAAATATTACGAATATTTTAATGTGTGGAGATGGTTTTAAATGCTGTGGTATAATTAAATACCGATAAATTGGGAAATGTTTGGAAAATTACCTTGAATGTTGATTTTTAATGAATTGTGAGATTTAGACATTTTATGAATTATTATATAATTTATTATATACAAGTTTATTCCTAAACTTGATTAATAATCACTAATTTGGCATTAAACTTGATTATGCACATGACTTCAAAAAAACACTTGTTACATTTTTATGAAACTTGATTTCAAGTCTTCTTTGTGCATGGTTTCATTTGGGTTTTACAATTGTTTTCTAAAGTAGAACCATGGGAAAAGAAAACGATAAATGAAGGAAAAGAAAAGAAAAGAAAAGAAAAGGGAATAGATTAAACAATTGGGTATGGGAAAGAGAGAGAGAGAGGTGAGGGGTCAATTGACCATGGCTCATTGTTCCCCCTTCATTATTTCCTTCATCATTTTCCCCCACTTCCTCTCATGGCTGCCCTCTCACTCCCCCTCCTCTACCTCCTCACAACACACCCTAAAACACATCAAAACATCATCTTCTTTTCATTAAAAGTGTGCACAAGCTCACTACAAGTATTTTGGATCAAGAAAGCTAGGATTTTGAGCACTTGGGGCAACTCAAGAAATTTCTTGAGTTGCCAAATGAGGTAATTCCTTCACACTTAGTATAGTCTTTCATTCACTTAAGCATCCATACATGTTTAGAGTTTGTTTAGTGAACTTTAGTGAACTTAGAAAATTCCTAGATGAGGTTTTGTGGAATTCTTGACTTGTGGTGATGCATGTGAGTGTGTTAGTGACTACAAACCCCCTTCTTGTGTTAAAACTTGGACTAAATCAGAGACTACGACCCCAAGTCATGAACTTAGAAATCCCCGACGTCGGATTTGTGTAGGATTTTTGGTGTAGTTTTGTGATCCGCTCTCACCCGGAGGCCCTGAAAATTATTTAGCAATCACAGTGAGTCGTGCAGGCAACCTAGAAGCTACCCTAGAGCCCCGAGACCCTAACTCCCATCCATGGCCGCAAATTTATTCCTTCTGGCCGCAAATTGCGGCCAGGGTAGGGGTGTTGGGATTCGTGTTTGGTCCATGGCTTTATCTTCAGTAAACTAGACCCTCCACATGTGCAAAATTGGCTAATTCAACCTAGGGTAAAATCTGGAAGTGTTTTCTTGAGTTTCTGCTTTGTTTTACGACTTCATTTTAGCTTGAGTTTTGGTATTTGGGTTTTAACTTGATGGTTTGACGTTTGTACATCGACATCGAGGATTTGTTGGGCCTTTCTTGCATGCGTAGACCATAGGTTTTAACATATGTACGATTCGTGTGTCATTTTGGTTTTGAATTGGATTTTAATGCGGTACGATATGTTATGATATGTAGGTACCTCCGCATGAACTTCGGGACGACAAGCAAGAGCGTGGCGACATCGACTTCGGCAAGTAAGGATCAGGTGAGTAGATATATATCTACGGGGGAAGTCGGGTGGATGGCGTATAGCACCTCCGCAGTTTCGTAGTGTAGTATACGAATACGTATATATATATGTGTGTGCGTGTGTGTGTGTGTTGTGAGACTAATGATTATCAAGGTAGGTTTTAGGTGTTCATGGGTTAGTTTTAATGTAATTAGAAGTAACTTAGTTTAGCTTCTTAATCGTGAAACTCTAGAGTAAAGATTTGCACACACGCGCACACACACGCATACATTTGATTTACTTGTGCGTATATGGGGATACACACACACACACATGTATGTGAGTATGTATATATATATATATATATATATATATATATATATATGTTTACATATACATGGATGATGAGGATAGCATGTGGTACTTGGAGATGAGTCGATGTGATTGGGCATGATGTCACGAGATCGGTGATGTGACTTGGTTCGTATTATGAGATACGATATGATATTAGCGGATCTTTAGGCGAAGTGTTTTCATACACACGCATATATATATATATGTATATATGTTGATAGTATCGAAATGTACTAGAATTTATATCAGTACCCCTAATTCAGGATATGATGATAAGGATACCAGAGGAATAATGAGATAAATGTGATATTCGACCCGTACCCAGATTTGGGATGCCGTACGATGGATTTACCGTACGAGATATAATTATGATGATAGATCCACACTCTTGACTCGAGGATGTCATATTATATATTGTATCGTACGTGACACTATTGAGGCAGGATCACCGACTACTAGATATATATCGACTCAGACTTAGGTGGTTTTCCTTACCCTTCGACTAGTCTCTTAGCTTGTCCTGTAGTTTACTTAGTAGATGTTAGACTGGGCTTGAATCATACTTATTTCCAAAACTAACGAATCGTGAGTATTTTAAAGACAGGCCAAGAGATGTTATGGATATTTCAAAGGACGTACCTTTTCTTAAAAACACTGTAGCCCCTTTTTTTCTAAACACCACGATACGTGATATTTCAAATGCCAAAACTATATGACTCGTTTATATAAATGTATATTCTTATATGTTGCGTTATTATTCATGTTCCGTATATTCTTTCTATTCGCATCGCATTGCATGCTTATTTGTGTTTTCTTTAGTTATTATAAATCATGCTGTTAGGACACCAGCAACATTACCGATGATGCGTATGCTCCACGTACATCTGCTCGCCGGCTCACACACATCATCATCGATAATTTTCATGTCACGTGCACATTAGAAAACACTACTTCATTAGTATAGCTTGCTAGCTGATAGTTCCAATATGTTATTGCTTTTATATACTAGTTTAATTATTGCATTCTTTGCTTGATATCAGATGCATTCATATATTCATGTGTCATGCAATATTATGGAGTTTTATGCCGGTAATGCACTGTTATTTACTCTTGAGATTGGGATTTCGGATTTCCATGAGATTCTGGATTTGGAGAAACCGCAAGGATTTTATAAACTTATTATCATTTTAAAGATAGAAAATTGCGGTTATCTCATGATATGATTTGAGAGGTGTCCATCATGAGTTTTCTCGGCTCTTGAGCGATATCATACACCCGATTCGAGGAGGAGAAGGAACCGTCTGCGGGTGCATGGTGGACCCGGTGCGATACCCCGGGGCAAGATGGTCGCAGATGATGGCGTTGAGCCTGGAAGAGGAGCACTACTGACCGGTTATTGTCACGCGGCGGATATCCGGAGGATACCGACGTAGTCTTGAGATTTGATGATATAGGTTAGTCCAGATTGCTGGAGCCTGAGGTATTGAGATTTGATGATACGGGCCAGTCCGGATTGCCGGAGCCCGAGATATTGAGATAGCGAGATATATATTTTGTGTCGATGCTAGACACTGATTCTCGTTTGATGATACTTCGATTTTATACAGAAATCTCACTGAGATAAGAAAATAGTTTTCTTATTTAGATGTATTCTGTTTTCATGCATTCATACATCATATATATGATATGTTGCTACCTGAGACACTGACACGAGCACTTAGTATTATACTTATGTATAGATGTTTACCCTTGCCATTATTATATGCCTCGGGCCATATTATTTGAGGATATTACTATCGTATGACCTAGGATAGAGTCATACATGCGATTTCTGCTCGGTGATGTTTTCTACTCACGAGTTGGCAACTCACCCCCGTTGTGCCACAGTTTCTTGCAGGTTTTGCCTTACGGGTTTCCTTGGCGGCTTTGCTGGTACATTGCTCTTTCAGGGTGATTGCTTTGGTAAGTGGGTTCACTTGCATCGTGACCACCATTGTATTTATTTATTCAGTTGTATCTAGTAAACTCCATCAACCATACTTGTATTAATTTATAGACTTAGAAGACCAGTGTATATTCTTTCGACCTTAGAGTCGCGCTTGTATTATTATGGTTTTCTGGATGATATTGGTTTTCTTCTGAGTTTTGATCCTCGCCCTTCGGCGTTGTATATTATATTGCTTGCGTTGTTGTGTTCGCCAATTAGCGAAGAGCTAGCTCCCGCTTGGGGATGCCTTTATATATATTTCATGTTTGTACCCGTTTGGGGCCAGTATTTACAAAGGAGACTCTGCCGAAATTTTCGGGAAAATATGACGTTGCTTTTAAATGTTTAATGCCACTTAATTATTAAAACCACTTGTTTTAAACCAGTTTTCTTCACTTCTTCCTTAAAATGGTTTAGATTTCTGTGCTTTTGGCTTACTTGAATTAGGTAGGGACCTATAGACTTCACATGATTCAAGTGCCAGTCACATGCTATTTCGGGTCATGACAATAATGGAGACCTTAAGGTCAAGTCATTTACCGACTCAAGCTTCCAGCGTGACAAGGATGACAGCAAGTTTGTCTCGGATTTTGTGTTTACCCTCAATGGAGGGGCGGTGTGTTGGAAGAGCTCCAAACAGGACACCGTCGCAGACTCGACGATGGAGGCTGAATAGATTGCTGCAAACGATGCCGCAAAAGAAGAGGTCTGGATGAAGAAGTTCATTACTGAACTTGAGGTGGTTCCGTCCATTGTTGATCCGATACCTTTGTATTGCGATAACAGTGGGGCTATAGTTTTAGCGAAGGAACCACGGTCCCATCAGAAATCCAGACACATCTTGAGGCGGTATCACCTGATCAGGGAGATCGTAGATCGCCGGGAGATCGAGGTCCGGAGAGTAGATACGAAAGACAACACGGCGGATCCATTTACCAAGGCCCTCCCTCAAGCGCAATTCGAGTGACTTTTTGAGATGTTGGGTATGTGGAACGTCAACAACTGGCCTTAGAGCAGACGTTGGGTATTCGGTACACCAATTACAGGCCTTAGTGCAAGTGGGAGATTGTTGGATATGTATGCCTTACAGGCCTGTATTGTATACGATGCTAGGGATATGTATGTACAGGACAATCTTGCTCAGTTGTATATAGTATATTATTTGAGTTGTTTTTATCTTGATATGTGTGTTTCTTTCTATTAATGCTTTATATTGTTTGCACATATTGATAAAGACTCGATACAGTAATATATTATTATGGTTTGTGTCACGCCCCGCTTTCCAGTATACGGGCAAAGGACGCGACGAGACCGTTACGTATTTACTCTGAAGTAAACACGCTAAGCGTATCTAAGCAATATAAATAATATACACAAGAGAAAAAGATAATAGATATAACTGAACAACAACTTTATTTATTAACATTCTTTTTACAAAACATCTGAAAAGTAAATACATGGAATGGAAAACATTGCCTAAACAGTGGCATAACAAAAATGAAAAAATACAGAATATAAATGTGTACAAGTAACTAGAGCTCTGGGTCGAAGGCTAGCTGATCCAAGTCCTCACTGGTGGGCTCGATCTCCAGTGAGTCCGAATCACCTGACGACATTCCAAAGAAGAAGAAAGAGAATGTCGTCAGCGAACAAATCGCTCGGTAAGTCCCATAAATAGACAAGAATGGAATAGACAGAATATAGAGTATATTGTTATAATGTTGTATTTAATGTTAACGCTGTTGTTTGTAGCTTGGTACAGTAGAGGCCAGTGTATACGAGAGGAGTCTCACTAGACCAGAGACTACGGTATACGGAGCACAAGGAACCATTCAGCCACGGTACAACGGCAATTGAATTCAGGTTAGGTGTCTTTATGGTTGATGTCTTGTGCCACTTTTAACACCTTCCATACCAGTCTACCCCTTATAAACCCCGCGATATCTTGATTGTATTGTTTGTATTTTTTGAATTGTATATTGTATATAGATGGATGACTTGCCGAAACCATGATATCAGTAATGGAACGGATATAATGGATGGACATGTAGATGGAATATGTCCATGGTTCGGTTCAGTCAATATAGGTTGATTAGATTGAATATATATAGATTCATATTGAATTGTAGTTTATACTTGAATCATATTCAAGTTGGATTTATTATATCGAGACTCAGTCTGAGTCAGATAATTAGAAAAGAAATTGAATCTTGAATTATGTTTTGGTGCTATCGGTAACTGTTGCACATGGACGGCAGAATTTGTGTCTTTTTCAAAGACAATTACCGTGTTGATAACACCGTTTGTTAAGTTGTCTACCTTAAATAGGCAAGCACCCATATCTCCGGCTCCCTGAGGCTCAAGAGACTGGTCCCGCTTAAACCTATGTTTACTAGGGTCCTTATTGTAATTTAGTATAACTTGAAGGGTTTTATGTAAAATAGTTTTGTTATATTTTCAAAATACACCTCACGTATTTTATTATTATCTTTAGAGTTTTCATAGATGTTTCTTTTATCAACGTGAAATTTCTAGTGAATAAAACCTAATTTCATAATATATGGTATTTATTTGTAATATTGAAATTGTATGGTATTTTCTTGTAAATGAGACGTTTTTCTTGAATTTTGGAAATGTGGAATATTATAAATATTAAAAATAGATATTTTGATATTAATTACATATATATTTATTTATTAAAAATATAGGTTTTATTTATAATAGAAATCACATTTTCTAAAGAAAATTGTATTTTAAATCTTTCGAGATCGTATACTCCTTGCGGAGGTCTGCATCTCACTCTACTAGGCCCGAGGATGTGCGATAATCCACACCATACCGAACGGGTTCCCCAAAATGGGTTGTAGAGACGCAATTGCAAAGATTTGTTAAAATACACTTCTTGTAGAAAAATGTTTTATAAGTTGAAGGTAGTTATATGTAAGTCGTGTTTTCCTAAATCTATGTTCCCAAATTCCATCGTGTTATGTTAGATATGTGTGTTGTGAGGATGTAGGTCATTACCTCTTGAGTTATCTAAAGGTATAAAGGTATTATAGAGTTTATGTCGGAAACTAAAGTTTATGGTATTTTAATGTAAAATTGCGATAAAAGATGCATATAACAATCTTTTGTGATGAACTTGTTAAAGATGTTTATTAATGTTTAATGAAAAATATATGATGATATGAAGGTATCTTGATTAAGAAAAACTGTAGTTTTTAAAGAAAACCGAATCGGAAGTCGGACTAACTCCGCTTCCGTCGGGTTTTAGTTTTGAATGTTTTTATAATAGAGAAAAGAAGGAGAAGTAAGGACTTACTGGTTATTTGACTAGAAGAGAGAAGGAAGAAGTGGTGGGAGGTGCCGGTGCGTCGTTTCGTCCTCGGATTGCCGTTGGAGATTGCCGTTGGAAGTTCGTCGGAGGTTCGCCCTTTTGCTAACTCCACTTGCACACAAAAGACTTGGGAATTTTCTTGAGAGTTTGGGCAGGGATTTGTGAGTGAGGGGGGTGATTTAAGGGTGGTATTTATAGGAAAAATTAGGGTTAGGGTGTGATAAAAAATGCATTTAAATTTGCATTAAAAAGGATTAAAATGGGGTATTTTAATTCTCGGGTTAATTGCAAAGAATTTAAACAGTGTAGGGGGAGTGGGGTAGGCCAAAGGGTGCAGGTGGTTAAAGAAAATTAGGGTTCGGACCGAGTTGGACCGGCGGCGTCGGCCGAGTCAACGAGTTCGCCGGCCCGAGTCGGGCGAGTCGGGGCTCGTCTTGATGCCACGTGTCCCTGACGCTTGGTTTAGCCTCGTGGACACGTTTGTTTATTATGTAACTTACCCTATTACGTGTAGTGCACATGTAGACTCTTGGGCTTTTAAAAAATTAAAAGAAATTAAAATAAAAAGATAATGTGGCTGATGGGATTTGAACTCTGGTGCTTTGGTTCAGCAGTGCAAGGTCTTACCAATGAGCTACAAGCTCCTTCTTCCTGTTCAAAAGCAAAACAAATTTATAACTTGTTCTCAGGCTCAATTACCCCTTTCTGTATTTTTGAAAAATTTGTACAGAAAGTTAGGGTTGTTACATTCTACCCTCCTTATAAAAATTTCGTCCTCGAAATTTTTAAAAGGAAAATGTAACGGATATAAGGAAAGTTTGGTGATAGAACTATTGGTAGTGTATGGAAAAATATGTGAGAGAACGAAAGAATGCGAGAGATTTGAAAAGAGTTGAGGAAATTACCAGGTTTACCTTGGTCTACGGCCTCTGCTTCTTCGGCCGCTAAAAGGAAAGCCTGAGTAGCCGTTACGTACTGCCAGTGCCGCTAACGTGCTTGTGGTTAAACTCACTGCCAGCATACCATCGAGTCTTTAGAGTCCCACACAGAGGGTTTCTCTGATTCAGGTAAAACGATGTGGTGGCCGTATATTTATACGTGCAGGGCTTCGACCGAATAATAATACTAGCCAGCTTAGGATTAAGCCGGATTATTAAATCAGGTATTGATTTGATGATTTACATATACACATTTCGATGTGTATATTCTAGTGTCATCTATGTTTTCGATCGAGCGGGGTTCCGATTGAATGATAATACTAGCCGGCTTAGGATTAAGCCGGATTATTAAATTAGGTATTGATTTAATAATTTACGTATACATAGTTCGATATGTATATTCTAGTGTTATCCAGATTTTCGATCGGACGGTTGGTAATACTGGCGGGCTTAGGATTAAGCCGGTTCATTAATTCGGATTCAAGAGGTGTCCCCCGCCTACTTAACATGACACTTGGCATGGCACTTTGTTCCGTGTGGCACTTTGCTCCGTGAGCAAGAAACGGGTCCCGACATTCTCCCCACCTTTGAACAACGGTTCGTCCTCGAACCACAGACCTACTATTGAGGGACCAGCTTTGATACCATTCTGTCACGCCCCACCTCCAATACAGAGAGTATTGTCCGTTCTGGCCGAAGCCGCACGGTTTTGTCCTTCGGGGAGAACCGGACCCAACCAGGGGCCACTTCCCAGGAGGTCACCCATCCCAAGACTTCCCTGGCCCGAGCACGCTTAACTATGGAGTTCTCAAGCTCCTGTAGCTCCGGTTCACTTAAAAGGCACCTCTGTATCGAAGAGTGGTATCATTCCATTTATAGTACAGATCTGCCCCCTTTCGAAATGTATTCGGAAGAGTCCTCATTGTTCTACAGTGGGTCCCACGGACTCAAGAGGTGTCCCCCACGGATTCAAGAGGTGTCCACCGCCCACTTAACACGACACTTGGCGTGGCACTTTGTTCCGTGTCGCACTTTGCTCCGTGAGCAAGAACCGGGTCCCGATAGATATTGATTTAATAACTGTATTATTTTAATGGTATTATTCTATCTCTTGGGTATTCGTATTTTGGTACGAATACGGGTATGTATATACGGTAGAAAGTATTTTGTATTTATACAAAATACCTTCTAGAAGATGACACCTCATCTTGTACTTTTTCTATTTTGTTGAAAATAGAAAATGAGGTGGAAAGGGAAGGCATGGCATGAAGTATGACCTGACTATTTATTGCAAATACTATTGAAGTATGGTTGGTTTTTTAATGAAAAGAAAATACTTCATAAAAGAAAAACCTTAGCCATTCTCATGCTCGTTCATGACTTGCTTTTCTCTCTCATTTTTTAGAGCTCTCTCATTCTCTTCCTCTTGAGTTCATCTTTAACTCAAAACCCTACCATTCTCATGTGTTAAGAGACAAGGGTTTTGAGGTAGAAAATTACCACAAAACGTCACCACATCAACTAAGCAAGTTAGATTAGCAAACTAGTTTACCTAGTTTACTTCTTTTTAGAGGTAGGGTCTTGAATCAAGAACCTTCAGGTGGATCATCTAGGACCGAGAAGACCGGCCATCAAGTTTGATCAAGATCACCTAAGGAGCTTAAGAAGAGGAGTAAAGATCCGAAGGACACGAGTCTCTAGGTATAACTCCTTATCACAGTAGCTAGATATCTTTAGCTAGCTAGTTTCGGTGTATGGTTAGGTTCTAGGATGTGTTTTTTAGCGCCAGATTTTTAAAAGTCAAAGTTTTTCGTTCTACAACGGCCGCGGTAGACGACCAGAGCGCTAGGAAACTCAACAACAGTCAAGGTGATTGATTTCATCAAAACAATAGATGAACCTAGTAAGAAGGGTGTAGGGAGTATTGTCCTGGGTTTTGGATGGCATACTCTAGATAGGAAGTGATATTCCTATACTACAATCGGTCAAACTTTGATAGTCACATATTGTTTTCTTCACGTTAGATATAAATAATATATCAGGGATTCAGGTGACTAGATCTATGGTTTTAGATCTAGATTTGGGAAGTTTCCCAATCGAGTACTTAGACTGCATTCTAAAAGTATTTTAGAATGGATGACTCCTGGCGTGGTGATGTACGTATCCGCAGGTGATGGGGTCACCCTCTTTAAAGAGATGTCTTCTAGACTGATGAGGAAAGGGACTGGCATGAATGACATATCATTTGCTTAGGCAATTGTGTCAATCATGCAATGTCTTGTACAAAACCAGATATTGCTTATACACTTGCTGTAGTAAACAGATATTAATCCAATCCTGGAGAAACAAAGGGATGCAGTTATGAACATTAGAGGATGTTCTTGGTATATGATAACGGCAGCCTCCTCCGGGAGGCGGTTATCGGTTTAGGCTTCCAAGGTGACCTGGATAACAGAGATGCTGTCAGAGTTTTGAATTTTGCCTCTTCTGAGGATCAGTATATTAGATGGTGTTCCAATAGGGATACTGAGGTAAGCATGGTTCAGGATGCTGGTTATGACTCAACAGAGGAAACAACCCAAGAAGTTTGTTAGATAAACTTGTTCATTTATGAACTTGGTCCCATCAAGTAGACAAATTTTTGAGGCGGGGTATCGTTCAATTCGGGAGATTGTTCATCTCTGCGAAGTTGAGATATAGAAAGAGGAAGTTGGAACATTGTAGCGGATCCACTCATTAAGGCTATTTCTCGAACACAGATATTCCTCAAACGAGCTTTGAGAAACCGATTAGTAGAGAAATTGGGTATTCGATAGCATATGAGATATGGGTATGCGATACCGCAATAATTAGCCTTAAGTGCAAGTGGGAAATTGTTGGATATAGTGCCCTTAAGGCAATTATTGTAATTGCAGGCATGCAATTATGATAATTGAGGGAAGACCTATACAGGTAGAACAATCTTACTCGAAAATGATAGTATGCTATCTGGTTTGCCTTTATCATTGATGTGTACACGTTTTACTTGATATTATGCGTTGCTAATACATAATGATGAAGCCCGTAAGATTCTTACTTGACCACCAGCATTATGATGGCGATCATATATGTGAGAGCTGGGTAGTCCATAAGCACATCCTTAAATGTCCTTAGTCGTGGGAGTATCGAGACTGGGCATTGATATTCAAGAGTAGACTAGTGTATATGTTTCGAGACCCCGACGAAGGGCGGTGGCCGGTCTCGCAAGCCATTGGTGTTATGTCACCTAAGATAGTATACATGTGCTCACTGGAGGTGAGTACTGTAACAACCGAGTCCAGTTCTACAAATTTCAGTTACCGTATGAATGGTGTGTGGTATTTATTTCGTTGATCTTACTTGGCTGTGCTTATTGTAATGTACCCGACAATTCAAATTCTTGCATATAACAATTTAAGTCTTTTCAAATAAATTCAAAATACTTGTCATGGCCTGCCCGGCATCCCTAACCCAGTGATAGCATCCTTACATCGTGTTCTCATCCCGTTTAGTGAAACGGACGTGTTTGGACGGCTACGCGCACGTACGTGCGTCCGTTCTTGGGGGTATGCTTTTAAATTATAAAATCCTTCATTTTAATTTTTGGAACCTGCCTATAATTTTCTTATTTCAAATTCAAATTTTTGGACCCGACCCGGACGCAATTCTGAAATATTTTACATTTGCGCCAAATCCTAATTTCTAATATTTTTTAAACCGACGAATATAAAATCCAACCCCAGAAAATATTTTCCATTCCTTTTAAAATCTTTTCACAATTTTTTCCTAACTCCCAGCCTATCACCTTTCGTTTTAACCCCCCTGGGCCCCACGCGTTTTCTTCCTCTCTCTCTTTCTCTCTGGCGCTAACGGCCAAGATTCTCTCTCCTCTCCACTTTCTCTCTCTTCTCGATCTCTCACTTCCTCTCTATCTCTCTCCTCTCGCAATCTTTCTCTCTCTCCCCGCGTTCTCTCTCTCTTTCTCTCTCTCCCCTTTATATATTTGTTCTCCTTCCTCAATTTCTTTTTAAACAGAACCCACCTTCGTAAACCCTAGCCGCCTTCCTCCTCTCGCCGTGGCCCTCGCGACGACGCCATCACCACCGTTCCACGCCGCTGCTCGCCCACGTCGCTTCCACCTCATCTCCTTCCTCCTTCCTCCTCTCCCCAAGCACCCTGCACGAGCACCGCGCACCTACCTGCACGCCGCTGCACGTCGTGGGATCGCCGCCGGCGATCTTGATCCGTTCCCTGGCCTCGCGCACCCTCCTCTGTGAGCATAGCCTCCCTCTCCTCTTCTTCTTTCTTCTTCTTTCCTCCCTCTTCTCTTTTCTTATTCTTTGTGATCTGTAGATTGGTCGCTGTCACTGTAGGCTGTCCGCCGGAGCTCCGTCGACGCAGTCGACGATCTCAACCCCTATACAGATTATCGTGAGCACCCTCTTCTCCATCCTCCTTCCCTTCTTTCTTCTTATTTTCTCTTTTCCATGCATTCTTGATTTTGTGTGTGTTCACTGTTTTTGTGTTGGCCGGAATCCGACCGTGCCGACAACGTTTCTCGACGATCCAGCAAGGAACCCTGACCTGTGTGGCTCCACTGTTCGTCGTTTGGGTTCATTCCGTGCACCGTGCGCGCGTCGCGACTTTTCCCCACCGACGCGTAACGTTCCGTTTTCCGTTTCGCGACCCGTCGAGGCAAGTGAAACTTGCTACATGCTATTTTAAACTATTCATATGCTAAATTAATTATTTCCTGTTAAATCCTTAATTAGAATTGATAGAAATGGATTTCAAGTTAACCGTATAAAGTTCCGTTATACATTTTATGATTCCGCATGTGAAACTTAAGCTTGCATCTGATTATTTATATCTAACAATCACCTGTACATGATAGATCACATTTGTTTACTGCTATGGTACTTTTTTTTATCCAGTTAGCCTATCAGACATTCATGTGCAACTTTAACCGGTCTAATTACAACTGCATTCATTAAACAGATTATACATGTCGTCGCATCCTTGGGACACTCAATATTTATTAACCTATTTCCAGCAGTTACATCTATCATTCTGTATTCACATTATGTCGACACTGTCTGTTGAACACAATTGATAACTGTACAACTAAATAAACAAATTTGCTTTATTGCTTAACTCATTGATTAGATCATGTTGTTGATAACCATGCTTGATTATTTAACTGATTATGAGCACACCCATGATATCGTTTACACCTTGACATGACTTGCTACATACATATTGATTGACCCGACATGGTACCGTACACTACTTGACTTGACTTGGTGTACCATGACTTGACCCGTTACCTGATCTTGTGTCTAATGCCATCAAACCTGACATGCAGTCCTCACGGACCGTTCCTGTTGTCTATCCAGACAAACCTGCTTACCCGATCCTGTGTTGGCATTAGTTCTTGATTACTGAATACCTGACTTGACATACACATATAACTTGGGGGTATGGGGAAATCAATGGTGAAACCTGACTTGTAACTCAACAGTTCGATACTTGTTCTGGTCAGCTTTAGAGGCTAGGCCAGCCTTGGGATGATGCTGCTGACATCATTCATCTGTACATATTCATGTTTTAGTGCCTAGCGGCATGTCTCGGTTTCAGCCCGAGAATCTGGACCGTGGTCCCGGGTATGCACGGGATATTACATCGATGATTCATCAATTTGATTTCAAAGACTTTAGAACAGAAAACCTGGTAGAACGGTTTAGTTTACTCAATGCACACTACCCTGCACTGCCCTGACTTACATTACTGTTACACCTGCTTTTCATTCATGTTTATATTTGCATTGCCTGTTACCCTGTTTATATTTTTACTTAATGACACGACGCGCTGACGTCTGGGTTTTGCATGGCCTAGATTCTGTACCGCTGCTGCAGTCCGAGCAGGAGTACTTCAGCCAGCAGGCTGAGCTCTGAGGTGTCGGTAGTAGTTAGTTCTTTTATTTCCTGCATTTTATTCCTGATGTGAGCCCGCATTATGGGACATACATTCCAGTTATTTTGTATTGGATCTTTTGCTTCCGCATTTTTATTATTCTTGACTCATGTTTGTTGGAGATAGTGCCCTCAGAGTCAATTATTAGGTCACAGGTACGTGATTGTAATGATTGAGGGAGGACCTATCCCGGTAGGACAGTCTTACTCGAGATGATAGTATGCTATCTGGTTTACCTTTATCATCGTGTACTGTTTTAGGTGACCTGACACGTCGCTATTACACGTTGATAGAGCCCCTAGGATTCTTGCTTGACCACCAGCAGTATGAGGGCGATCATATAAGTGGGAGCTGGGGGTCTACAAGCATATCCTTAAAAGGTCCCTAGTCGTGGGAGTTTCGAGACCGGGCATCGATACTCCATTAGTAGACTAGTGTATACAGTCAAGACCCCGACGAGGGGCGGTGGCCGGTCTCACAAGCCACTGGTGTCAGTTGGATCACCTAAGATGTATACAGGTGCTCATTGGGTTATGAGTACACCGGACAGGACTCGCCGGGAACCTGCTAGTTGGTCATATACCAGACGTCAGATGGCAGTTCCCTGGTGACATGTGTGCAGGTTAGTTCATCGACCTGGGGATCGTCATTTGTCTCGTGTGAGTTCCCACTGTACTTTGATTACTACCCTACCACGGCTCAAAGGAGTCGTGCAAACAGGTTTTAGTTGGGTACAGTCCCGAGCCACATGGAGGCAGTGAGCGTATCTTCAGGGGTTCGTCTCTCCCGGTATTGGGGGTGAGGTCGTGCTGTGTCTAGGAGAGCCATTACACAAAGTCCTTGGCCAAGGCAAGGAGATTTACTGGTAGGTATTCCAGTAGTATCTCAGGGTGTTCTGGGCTACACTCCGACACGACTTGTACCGCTTTTGGGGGTCTGACTTTTACCAACCCCCTAGGCCCGCCATGCGATACTCATAGACGAACGGACCGGACTGCACGGATATTGTCACTGACAGGCTCAGTTGGGTGTCGGGGTGAGCTTCCTCATCGACGTCCCTTTTGGTCAATAGCTGGTGGCCCGTCACGTATTGGCATATACCTCTGACGTGCTAGTGGTTAAATCCACAGCCATAGTATTGACGAGTCTTTAGAGTCCACCACATTTACAGTTACTCAAGCTTTCGGGCGAAAGGTTGTAGAGGCCGTATGGAGATATGGCAAGGTCCGATCAGATACGTGCGGTATTGCACGGATCAGGATCGGACAGTTTGTACTATAGGCCGTATGGTTATATGGCAGGGTTCGATCAGATACGTGCGGTATTGCACGGATCAGGATCGAACAGATATTACTAGCCGGCTTTGGTATAAGCCGGATCCTAGTATAGTACTGTGTAGATTTTGTCTCATTGCATTTGTATTTCGGTCGAAATACAGATGCGGGTGTGTATGCACAGTATCGGGGTTTTCCTGTAATTTATTACGGGAACAGTTTTTGGAGTTGCCAGTTTGTTTTCCGTTTCGGCCAATTTTCCATTGTTCCGTTCATTGGCCGAAGATTGGTGGAGGAGGGCTTATTTGCATTGTTGCAAATAAGTATTTGTGGAGGGGTTCTTTGCATCTTGTTGCATCATGATGGCTTTCATGATGTGCACCATCCTTTGACTTGATTTCTTCATGATGGCATGACTTTTTGAGTCATCATGGTTCATGATGGTTGGACTTTGTGAGGTGATGATGGTGGTGTTGAGTGTTGAGTTTACCTTGCTATCATTTCTTTTGTATGATAGCTTTCCTCTCTCTCTCTTTTTGGTATTAGATGAGAATGGCTTCCTCTTTTGTTACACACACTTGACTCTCTCACTCTCATTCTCTCCTCCCCCTCTAGTTATGGCCGGCCAAGCTTGGAGGAGGGGTTGCCCATTTTTGTAGTGGGGATTTTTGCTCTCTTGATGTTAGAAAAATCCCCAAGTTCCTCCACATTGTTCTTGTATCATCCCTCCACCTAAAATGGCATCTCCATGAACCCCAAAGTGAGACTTGAGGACTACATATTCTACAGCGAACCTTGGGCACGTCGAGTAGCCGGCTTCGTGCCCGAGTTGCCTCGGCATTGAGGTGGGAGCCCGTAAACATAGTTGGCGATGTGGTGCACTTCCGGCGACGAGGAGGAGACGGGACTTTTCCGCAGGAGATCAGGACCATGACGAGAAGACCGGAGGACTTGGATCGTCGGTATATCTCTATTCCCTTTCTTGTAGTTAGCTTAGACTAGTTAATGGTAACGATCCGGGTGATAGTGCGCGGTGGTGCCGGTTTGCTAAGTCCGCAAATTTTAAGTTATTCACCGCTTCCGCATTCCGGCGTCGGATTGACGGCCGGGGCGCCGCCGTGCACTTACAGTGGTATCAGAGCCTCGCCATTAACTTCGTCTAGCTTCGTTTGATGTGTTTTGCGGTTCCGATCGACCAAAATTCCAAAAACTCATTTTTACCTCACATCAGTTTTCTGTTAAGAATTTTTGGTGTCTAAAAATTTTTCTGGTGGTCTCAGTATAATGTGCAGGAGATTCTAAGAACTCTGGGAAAATTCGACACTCTGATCTCTCACACAGAGCGCGGATCCGCGGCCTCACCCTTCTATTGGGCCGCTGTTCCGCCGCAGTCTTGAGAGTTCAGTGGGCCATCTTTTTCCAGTGGGCTTCAGGGGTGTAATTAGGGGTTTTGGAATATTAAAATTGGGCCAATTATTTCTGTGAGTGCTACAGTATTGCTTGGGGGCCCACTTGTTAATTTTTGGTCAATCGGAAAATTTTAAACACATTTTTCACAGTATTTACATTATATCTGCGACCGTGAATGTCACTCGATCGGTAAATCCGGTCTAACTGCTATAGCCCGGTTAGACGGATTTGCGAACGTGACTTTCACGTTGATGTTCTATGTATTTGCTGTGTTGTTGCGGATCGGTCGTGGGGGATAGCCTGGATGCAATGCTAGTACAGTTGTGGTTGTATTATGTACATTTGATATTGCGGGGCGAGCGTCCGACATGTGGACTGCCGTCACTGCCTGTTTGTATTATTATTTTGGGGCACGACCTGGTTGCGGTCGATGTACCCGTTGTATGTATATTTTACTTTCTGTACTAGGATTGCCCCGCGGAGGGGTGCACGGATAGCCGGGTTCTGGAGGGCAACAAGCCCGCATCTCATGGCATTGAGACGGAGGGGGCTTCACTCTAGAATTGGCGGGCTATTCGCCGCACTCGTAGGGGGTACAGGTTTGACCCAGGAGGGGTGCCCAAGTTACCGGATTCCGTGAAGTGCTGGGTGGTCCATTCACGGTGCTGAAGGGGGCTGCCTCGCTTCAGGTTTTGGCGGGTGACTTGCCGCGCCCGTAGGGGTCTAGGATTCTCATTGCACAGGCTATCCACACGACCAGGGGAACGTCGGGTTTCAGTAGTGGCTCTGTGAAACCCGGGGTTCCCAGATATCTGTATTGTTTCTGTGATGCTGTTCATTCTTTGTGATGTTGCATTTTATTCACGCCTTGAGCGAAATATAATATATTGGTATATATATTAGTAGATGTTGTATATGTTTTACATCCGCGCTAGTCCAGTCCCCGCTCTGTCGTTAGTTAGCTAACCTAACGGGTAATGACGGGACCCAGTGGCGAATGCGGATGGCATATACGTACATCAGTATATTTTCGTTCTTTTTGGTGTGATCAATTGATGGGACTGCATTGATTCGGATCAATGCAAAGTTTAAAAACAAACCTAATCTGATGTTGTTGGAACACTTTTCAAAAAGCTGTTATTGCAAGGACGTTCACTTTTGTTTTGCATCGTGATATTCAGTTGGAATATCCTGCTCCTCAGTCGACGAGGCAAGGGCCGAGATCCCTTCACCGGGAGTGACCCCTTGGACAAAAGTTTGCGTCAGAGCAATAACTTCACTATAGCCGATCACTTTTGCTTTGCATCGCGGTATTCATTTGGAATATCCTGCACCCCATTCTACGGGGAAAGAGCCGAGATCCCTTCACCGGGAGTGACCTCTTTAGCAACGGTTTTCGTCACTATATTTTTAAAAGCTATCCGTTCCTTCGACGATATCAAGTTCTTTACGTTAAAGGTTTTCGCCAGAAACCATTCGTAGCCCTCCGTCGTTTCATATGGGTGGTCAATAGTATTCAAGCTGTGTATGTTGGCCAAAGTCAAGGCACAGTGATTGGTAGCTATTGGGGTATTCATATGCAGCATAGATAGATGCGTTGGTTTGGGACAGTCGTGCTGCCATTTTGGCCAAAGTCAAGGGTATGTACGGGTGGATTCAAATTAACCTGGAGAATGACGGGTAGAACTTGACATGTGACTTATGATATGTTGGCCAAAGTCAAGGTCATAAGAGCATGGGGCAGAAATCACATCGGGAGTTTCAAAAGAACTGAAACTTGCCAGATATGCGCATACCTTCTGGAGTGTGATACCGTGAGCGGATTCCGTCACGTTATCATGCGATGAGAGTTGGATCCCGATTCCTACTGATGAGTTGGTTTACTCCTCGGGTGACCCCGACTAATTCTTCTTTCAGGTTTGGAGGAGAATTTGAGGTACAGTGGGAGGTTTCCAGATTAGATAAATTGGTGACCATTCTGATCTAGGTTAGAGTGCACGCTGAGTGTTTCTTTTCTCTCTCTCTTTGGCAGCGACCATTGACCCGACCCTAAGACTTTGACTCAGTGACCAAGTTGACCGAACCTTCTAAACACTGGCTTTTGGATTGTCAGAGTTGCAGACCTCATTGCCACTCCTACTTTTACCCTTTTCTCCGGGACACCCCGTATTGCTACGAACGTCCACTTCCATTGGACAAAACCATCGTATGGTTAGATACGAACTCGACAGATTTATTCGAGGATGGTTTCCGGTTCTGGAGAAAACGGATAGGATTATTCAGTTGTCTTTTCCTTTTACCCTCTCTCAGGTTACGAGTACTCCTTGGTTTAGGGGTAGCACACCTATTACGCAAATTGGATCGTCTTCTTCCAAACCATAGGCAGGTGCCGACCGGTAGGGAATGAAGAAAACCAATTAGCATAACGATGGTGTGCAGAAGGTATTAAGTTCAGACAAAGTAAGGGATTAGTAGGAGGGCAAAGTAAATTGCAACAGATATTCACGACCAAACCAAGTATCTCTTCGCCAATCCTAACATCACCTTTGTATTTCTCCAGGACACTCCGTATCACTACGAAGATCCACAGTTTATTTGGATATTCCATCGTATGGTTATATACGAACTCGAAAGGAACTTGTTCCAGTTCGGGGATGGATCCTGGTTCAGGAGAAATAGGAATAAAGTACATTCAGGTGTCTTTTATCTTCACCTTCTCTCGTGTTGCGAGTGTTCCTAGGATTGGGACAGTACACCCAATATGCTTATTGGATAGTCTTCTTCCAAACCATAGGCTGGTGCCGAACGGTAGGGAAGGAAGAAAACCATTTGGCCTAAAGGGGTGTGCAGAAGGTAAAGACTAAAGACATATGAAGGGATTTGGAGAGGTGACAAAGAACTATACGGTTACAGTCGTGAATCTGGAAGAGGCATTACTAGGAATACCAGGATACCCCATCGAAACATTTCAATGTTTCAGTTTCACTGTGTACTGTTAATAGAAAACTGATTTCCCGATTAGATACTTACTCCAGGGTATGTATTTACCAGATACGATTCTCACATCTGTATGGTTTTACAGATGATGAGTGGGAGTAAGTTATTGGGAATTGGGTGATTATCCTCATTATATCGGGATTCGTTGTAATCGGTGATATTTGAGGAAATCACCTGGGTTGTTTGCCGGTCGGCAAATATTTGGTTTTGAATATCCGCTGTTATGCACCAATTTCAAATTGATATATCTGTACGTCTATTTTCATAGAGTGAGATATACCTTTTGATATTATATCGATGACATTTACCTATATCAGTGGATGGTTAGGTAAGGAGCATTAAACAGCGGTGTAATTCTTCTTAACCATAAGTACAGTTTTCAACCTACGACACACAGTGAATGAGTTATCAGACTCAAGGGACTTATACAGAGTATTGTATGTTGTCCAGGGTCCATCAGGACAGAGGGGTTGGTCCTCGTACTACATTCAGTTTACTTATGACTTCTCTAGTTTTTAGACAGGTGTTTCGTGGAAACACAGGGTCCGAATTTGGAGAAGTTATTGGTATTTGAATAGAGTGGAGAACCAGGTATAGCAAGTATCGGGATTCTTCAAAGAGATCGAAGATGTAGATACTTGTGTATGGTATTCAGTTGATAGTAATGATAAAGAGATCTTGCTTCTCTTTCAGGTTACTCATAATTGGAAGTATTCCTAAGTTGAGTAACGCTGATCGGCCTCCTTCCATTTAGTTGACATGCGCTGGGGACAGCTGCATGATTTGAATCTGGTTCAATTAAATCAGTGCCTCTGTTTTCTATATTGGATATAGAACAGTTCATATCTTAACGATGTTAAGGTACGGGGAGTTGTCCGGTTTATGATTAAAACCAGACACTGGACAACTCAAGGCACGTTTCTGTAATGGCTGTTTGTGGGTTGACCCAGGCTATGACGCGGGTTGACTTTCTACCATCTGGAAGATCAATAGCAATATTGTTCTTGACTCGCCACAGTTTTAAATTAAAAATGGATTTTTTCAGGAAAACAGTAGTGGGAGTATGGTAGAACTGGAAGTGATTCCAGAACCACAAACGATTACTGAAGATTTGATAAGGAACCTAAAGATTCAATCTGGATTGACATTCCATTGGCCACTCCGCAGATAAGGTGGGTAACTTCAGGCACCCGAGAGGCACTACGGTGGCCTCAAGGACGGTGACAGGGAAGTTCTTGTTTACCCACAATTGCCATTGCTGTTGTTCCAGGTTACGAGACCCGGCGGGAGGATGAATATAGCGTCGTTCTAAAACTAGTTTTAGAAGTGTACGTGTATATGACTCTGCCAGAGGGTTGTCGTAGTCAGTGGGAGCAGCGGAAGCATTGGTGGATAGGTAGCTTATGTCTATTTATAGACTAAAGCAGATGTAGCGGAGATAGATCATCTATTTCTGACGTGACAGTCATGGGTTTGACTTCATCAGAATAGGGGATGGATCTGTTGAGAAGGTAGTAGGGTGTGATGTCCTGGTATCTGGATAACATACACAGAATAGGAAAAGAAACTCCTATACTACAATCGGTTATACTTTGGTCGTCACACAGTGGTTTCTCCACAAAGGAAATGGATTTTATATCTGACATACTGGTTACTAGATCTATGGTCTTAGATCTAGATTTGGGTGGTTTCCCAATCAGGGTACTTGACAGCATTCTAAGAGTATTTAGGATGGACGACTCCTGGCACGGTAGTGTACCTGCAGGTAATGGAGTCACCCTCTCCAAAGGTGTCTTACAGACTAAAGGGGAGAGGGACGGACATGATTGGCAGATCACTTGCTCAGGCAATTGAGTCAATCGTGAGATGTCAAGTACCACACCAGATGTTGTTCTTGCACTAGATGCAATAAGTTGACATTAATCCAATCCTGGAGAAACAGTCGGAAGCAGTTTTAGAACATAAGTGGATGTTCTAGGGATATGATAACGACAGCCTCATTCAGGAGACAGTTATCATACCAGGCTTCCAAGGTGACATGGACGACAAGGAGGTTGTTAGAGTTATAGTTTTTCCTTCTGATGAGGGGCAGTATTTTGGACAGGTGGTCCAAGGCAATACTGAGGGAGGCATGGCGCGCAGGATACTGATTAAGTTCTGTTGACGATACAGTCTAAGAAGTTTGGATTTGGAGTTCAATTATGAGCTATGTCCCATCAGACATCCAGACACATTCTAAGACAGGTATTGCTCATTTCGGGAGATGGGTTTCTCCGCGAACTTGAGATATAGAGAGACATAGAAAGAAACAACTGAGCGGATCCACTCACTAAGGCTATTCCTCGAACGCAATAGTTCCGCAAACGAGCTTTGTGAGACTGACTAGTAGAGGAGTTGGATGTTCGGTATCACACGGGCTGTGAGTATGCGACATCGCAATAATTAGCCTTGAGTGCAAGTGGGAGATTGTTGGAGATAGTGCCCTCAGAGTCAATTATTAGGTCACAGGTACGTGATTGTAATGATTGAGGGAGGACCTATCCCGGTAGGACAGTCTTACTCGAGATGATAGTATGCTATCTGGTTTACCTTTATCATCGTGTACTGTTTTAGGTGACCTGACACGTCGCTATTACACGTTGATAGAGCCCCTAGGATTCTTGCTTGACCACCAGCAGTATGAGGGCGATCATATAAGTGGGAGCTGGGGGTCTACAAGCATATCCTTAAAAGGTCCCTAGTCGTGGGAGTTTCGAGACCGGGCATCGATACTCCATTAGTAGACTAGTGTATACAGTCAAGACCCCGACGAGGGGCGGTGGCCGGTCTCACAAGCCACTGGTGTCAGTTGGATCACCTAAGATGTATACAGGTGCTCATTGGGTTATGAGTACACCGGACAGGACTCGCCGGGAACCTGCTAGTTGGTCATATACCAGACGTCAGATGGCAGTTCCCTGGTGACATGTGTGCAGGTTAGTTCATCGACCTGGGGATCGTCATTTGTCTCGTGTGAGTTCCCACTGTACTTTGATTACTACCCTACCACGGCTCAAAGGAGTCGTGCAAACAGGTTTTAGTTGGGTACAGTCCCGAGCCACATGGAGGCAGTGAGCGTATCTTCAGGGGTTCGTCTCTCCCGGTATTGGGGGTGAGGTCGTGCTGTGTCTAGGAGAGCCATTACACAAAGTCCTTGGCCAAGGCAAGGAGATTTACTGGTAGGTATTCCAGTAGTATCTCAGGGTGTTCTGGGCTACACTCCGACACGACTTGTACCGCTTTTAGGGGTCTGACTTTTACCAACCCCCTAGGCCCGCCATGCGATACTCATAGACGAACGGACCGGACTGCACGGATATTGTCACTGACAGGCTCAGTTGGGTGTCGGGGTGAGCTTCCTCATCGACGTCCCTTTTGGTCAATAGCTGGTGGCCCGTCACGTATTGGCATATACCTCTGACGTGCTAGTGGTTAAATCCACAGCCATAGTATTGACGAGTCTTTAGAGTCCACCACATTTACAGTTACTCAAGCTTTCGGGCGAAAGGTTGTAGAGGCCGTATGGAGATATGGCAAGGTCCGATCAGATACGTGCGGTATTGCACGGATCAGGATCGGACAGTTTGTACTATAGGCCGTATGGTTATATGGCAGGGTTCGATCAGATACGTGCGGTATTGCACGGATCAGGATCGAACAGATATTACTAGCCGGCTTTGGTATAAGCCGGATCCTAGTATAGTACTGTGTAGATTTTGTCTCATTGCATTTGTATTTCGGTCGAAATACAGATGCGGGTGTGTATGCACAGTATCGGGGTTTTCCTGTAATTTATTACGGGAACAGTTTTTGGAGTTGCCAGTTTGTTTTCCGTTTCGGCCAATTTTCCATTGTTCCGTTCATTGGCCGAAGATTGGTGGAGGAGGGCTTATTTGCATTGTTGCAAATAAGTATTTGTGGAGGGGTTCTTTGCATCTTGTTGCATCATGATGGCTTTCATGATGTGCACCATCCTTTGACTTGATTTCTTCATGATGGCATGACTTTTTGAGTCATCATGGTTCATGATGGTTGGACTTTGTGAGGTGATGATGGTGGTGTTGAGTGTTGAGTTTACCTTGCTATCATTTCTTTTGTATGATAGCTTTCCTCTCTCTCTCTTTTTGGTATTAGATGAGAATGGCTTCCTCTTTTGTTACACACACTTGACTCTCTCACTCTCATTCTCTCCTCCCCCTCTAGTTATGGCCGGCCAAGCTTGGAGGAGGGGTTGCCCATTTTTGTAGTGGGGATTTTTGCTCTCTTGATGTTAGAAAAATCCCCAAGTTCCTCCACATTGTTCTTGTATCATCCCTCCACCTAAAATGGCATCTCCATGAACCCCAAAGTGAGACTTGAGGACTACATATTCTACAGCGAACCTTGGGCACGTCGAGTAGCCGGCTTCGTGCCCGAGTTGCCTCGGCATTGAGGTGGGAGCCCGTAAACATAGTTGGCGATGTGGTGCACTTCCGGCGACGAGGAGGAGACGGGACTTTTCCGCAGGAGATCAGGACCATGACGAGAAGACCGGAGGACTTGGATCGTCGGTATATCTCTATTCCCTTTCTTGTAGTTAGCTTAGACTAGTTAATGGTAACGATCCGGGTGATAGTGCGCGGTGGTGCCGGTTTGCTAAGTCCGCAAATTTTAAGTTATTCACCGCTTCCGCATTCCGGCGTCGGATTGACGGCCGGGGCGCCGCCGTGCACTTACAATGTTATCTTGGCTTATGGACATGTTTTAGATAGTTTTATTTTGTTCTTGATATCTCTACAGCCGTAATGTGACTGTCGATGGATTCTTCCTACCCACAGGTAGCATGGTTGGCTATGTCACGTGCCCATTTTAGCGTACTCTGGGAAGCGGAGCATGACATGGTTCTTTTGGTATCAGAGACATAGGTTAGCCGGGTTGATTATTTTGTAGTTGGGTATTGTACCCAATACACGAATCAGAATACCCGTGTTTAGGAAACATGTCCTGCCACCTTGCCATTTTACCGTTCTTGAATCAAGTCCTTCCTGGTTATATCTTTTACGATGTGCAAACTTCCTTTGCATATCGACTCGAAACCTGATTCCTTGTTATCTCTAGGACTTAGGCGACTTGGGTGGAGTTATGTAATTGTGGCTATGATACCGCGGCATAGTTACAATGCGGCACTTTATTTAAGTAACTTGGAATTCTAGCCTTGATCCATATTGTAAATTTGTTATCATGCTAATCTTGGGTGTTTTGATTTCAGGAGTA
This sequence comes from Agapanthus africanus, assembly GCA_030015575.1. Lineage (NCBI taxonomy): Eukaryota > Viridiplantae > Streptophyta > Magnoliopsida > Asparagales > Amaryllidaceae > Agapanthus > Agapanthus africanus. The sequence continues at coordinate 300,847,276 of CM057347.1, forward strand.
TGGCAGGCAAGAATCTGAAGACGTACCAAAGGCGTGTTGACGAAGCCGCCATGCTTGGAGTAATTCGGGGAATGCTGGAGAATCAAAAGAGGCAGACCGAGCTGATCCAGCAGCAAGCTGAATCGTTTCAGGAAGGTTTGCAGACCGTTCAGCAGTCTGCGAACAATGTTGGAGCTAAACCAGTTGATCGTGTGGGGACCGTAGCAGACTTCCGACGTTTGGGTCCGTCGGTATTTACCGGTTTGGAGGAGCCGTTGCCAGCAGAGCAGTGGCTAGTTGACACGGAGAACTTACTTATTACGGCACAAATTCCAGATGATAAAAGAGTTGATGTGGTGCGTATTCAGTTAGTGGATTACGCCCGTGAATGGTGTCTTGTGGAGGAGACCCGATTGACCAAGCTGATCAAGTGGACGGATTTTTCGAAGAGTTTCCTGGAGAAGTTCTTCCCGCGGACTGCACGGGAGGAAATGGAAGAGAAGTTCATCGGTCTGAAGCAGAATGGAGCACCCATAGATGTGCATGCAGCATAATGGACACGGCTTAGTAGATTCGCTGGACCTTTAATTGCCAACGATGCAGACAGGGCAAGGAGGTTTATGCGCATCTTGGATGTAGACATCCAGAGGCAGATTGTCTCCCTGGGTTTGACCACTTTCTCACAGGTACTTACGGCAGCCCGAGAACAGCAGAGCCTATCTGGGAAGAATGGTAGTTTGCAGCAGACAGCAGTTGCGGTAAGGAAGCCGGCATTTGTACCAAACCGAGCTCATGGTCGCAGAGGTATTCCAGTGGACCGTCGTGGCGTAGCACCAATGAAGAAGCATGCTATAGTTGACCAGAGAAAGAGCGTGACTTGTAACTACTGCAATTTACCTGGCCACGTGCAAAAGAATTATCGAAGGAGGCAAGGACTCTGTTTAGTTTGTGGAGCGGCAGATCACACAGTTAACTCATGTCCGTCGAAGCTTCGTACGAAGGATGATATTCAGAAGCCTCCGCAGAAATCGTTCCAGGGACAGAACGAGAGAAGATATTAGAAAAACTACAAACCCTATAGGCTGACGCCACAGATTCCACCCCCTAAAACCATATTTGGATTGTGCCTCAACTATATCAACTGTACTTGAACTGTTAGATAATCATAGTCAATAATAACCTCACTGTTCACATCGCTATTTCAAAACCGTACATAAGACCTCAGCTTCATACGGCTCCTCTATGGCCACAAATAAACGGTAAAGACTTATTCTATTCGGTATTATCGCCATTTTTGGATGGTAAATAGAATAAATAGTCCAAAATTAGACCAATGCAATTCCGTCTGCTGGAATAAAAAGCGCTTCTGAATTGATCTTATCCATTAGAATTTCAATTTATCTTTGTTCGGTAATAACTTAATCCTTCGATAAAATACTCGTTATATCAATAAATATGTTCTATCAATAAATATAAAGAAAGAATTTTGAATTCATTCAAAATTCATGATATACTCAAGGACCTAATCAGGCTCGAGCTTTTACCTTGACGGCTGAGGAAGCTAAGGCGTCAGGAGAAGTTGTTTCAGGTACTCTACTCGTTCATGGTTTTCCCGCATTAGCGTTATTTGATTCTGGTGCATCCCATTGTTTTATGTCGTCCAAGTTTTTAGCTACACACTCGATTACCTGCACGACCCTGTCTAGTTTCTGGGACATACACACTGGGAATGGGAAAATCATATCTAGTAGGGAATGTAAAGATTGTACAGTTGTTGTTGGCGGACCGGAGCTTTTTGCAGATTTCTTAGTAATCGATACGGGCAGCTACGAAGTCGTCTTGGGAATGGATTTTCTTGGCACTTTCCACGCTCACATTGATTGTAGGGCAAAGAAAGTAATTTTCCAGATTCCCGGACATCCCAAGTTTACCTTCACTAGAGGAAGCAGTTCTGTCGGGCCAGTCGAGTTTAGGGCTAGGCCGACAAATAATATTCTTGCATCAATGGAGGTTGATAAAAGTGGTGAGCCAGCTATTGTTCGTGATTTTATGGACGTGTTTGAAGACATATCGGGATTACCGCCGAAGCGAGACGTGGAGTTCGCAATTGATCTTATTCCTGGTGCAGCGCCAGTATCTAAAGCGTATTACCCAATGGCACCAGTGGAGTTGGAAGAAGTCAAGAAACAGGTTGTGGAACTGCTTGAGAAGGGTTGGATTCGAAGCAGTAACTCGTCTTGGGGAGCTCCAGTTCTTCTAGTTAAGAAGAAAGATGGCACGAGAAGGATGTGCATCGACTATCGAGAATTAAACCGGGTGACTATTAAGAACAAGTACCCGATCCCTCGCATTGGTGAACTTTTGAGCAGCTTAGTGGCGCGAGGGTATTCTCGAAGCTGGATTTGCGATCCGGATATCATCAGGTCCGAGTGAAAGCAGAAGATATCTGCAAGACGGCGTTCTGAACTCGGTATGGACATTACGAGTACTTAGTGATGCCCTTCGGAGTAACGAATGCACCGGCGATATTCATGGACTTGATGAACCGAATCTTTTCACCATTCTTGGACTAGTTTATTATGGTGTTCATTGACGATATTCTGGTTTACTCGAAGAGTTTTGAAGAGTATGCTGAGCATTTGAAGATCGCACTGCAGACGTTGAGACAAGAGAAGTTATATGCGAAGATGAGCAAGTGCGAGTTTTGGCTGGAAGAAGTAAAGTTTTTGGGGCATGTTGTGTCTGGTGATGGAATCGCCGTCGATCCCGAAAAGATTGCAGCAGTTCATGATTGGCCGATTCCAAAGAATGTTGCGGAGATAAGAAGCTTTCTTGGACTCGCCGGATATTACAGAAGATTTGTGGAGAACTTTGCTCGTCTGGCGGAGCCGTTGACCAAGCTTACGCTCAAAGAGGTACCTTTTGTGTGGATGGATAGATGTGCGTCAGCTTTTGAGATGTTGAAGCAGAAATTAATAACCGTCCCTATTCTGACCGTGCCAGACAATTCCGGAGGATTGGTGATTCACAGCGACGCATCTGGGAAAGGATTGGGATGTGTTTTGATGCAACACGGGAAGGTTGTAGCGTACGCATCAAGACAACTGAAGACCCACGGGAAGAATTACCCAACTCACGACTTGAAGCTTGCGGCTGTGATTTTCGCTTTGAAGATTTGGAGACATTACCTTTTGGGCGAAAGGGTCGAAGTTTTTACTGATCATAAGAGCTTGAAGTATGGGTTCACGCAGAAGGAACTTAATATGAGGCAGCGTAGATGGTTAGAGCTGATGGCTGACTACGATCTTGATCTCAAGTACCATCCGGGAAAGGTTAATGTCGTACCGGATGCGCTCAGTCGGTTACCAGCAATTCAGATGTTGACTACGCAGAAGGAACTCGTGGAAGACTTCCGAAGATTTGATTTAGAGGTTGTGCTACCGCATTCTTCGGGACAGTTGATGCAGCTACAAGTACATTCGTCGTTGATCGAGAATATTAAAGCAGCGCAATCGCAGGATCCTGTAGGGTTCCTAGGCACACTAATTAGGTCTCACAAGGCATCAACCATGCTAATTTCAAAAATTTCCGGTGCCGAGAAACCCTAATGCTAGATCGTTAACTAGAGATTAGGCGAAACATGCAAATAGTAAACAACTTTACTAAGAAGTGAACGGAAATACAACCTTTGTAGATCCGGTCCTCCACCACCATAGCTCCATGATGAAGTCCCCTCGCTGCGATCATCGGATCCCGGGCTCTAGCGTCGGCTTCATCGGAGAAATGGGCGGGCTAGGTCGTCGACTTCGATGCCGAAGATGATCTACGTCGAGGCAACACAAGATCAAGCTCCAACTTCACCAAGCCATGAAACTTGTGAAGAAAACACCCTATACTACTTGGAAAGTGGTAGAGGATGAAGAAATAGAAAGTGGGTTCACTTTAGAATTGGATTTCTCACTCTTTTTCTCATGTTGCCATTGATGGTAGCAAGCTTTTCTTCATTGTTGAAGAAGAAGAAGAAGAAAAGAATTATGATAAGAAATAAAAAAAATTATCTTATCATATAGCAACCATAGTTAGGTGTAGAGAATAAACTAAGGTTAGGTTTAATGGTTAGGTTAAGGCTAAGAGACAAAATGGTCAAAGCTTCAAAGCTTCATGAAGTTTCATGAAAGAAACAAAAACTAGCCACCATTTTATTCTTGCCTTAAAATGAATTAATAAAAATAAATAGATAAGTAAATCAAAACCCTAACCATTAAGATAACCATGGTTTAATCATACACACTCAAGTTTGCATGTATCATCAAACATGATACAATCTTGTGCACAAAAGTATATCACATATACAACTTGTGTACATCAAGTGAGAAAATCCATCTAAAATGAACCAATACTAGTTAATGTAAAGTAATATATCAAATATATAATTATACATTAAATCATTAAATCAATACTTGATTTAACGATCCGGTCATATCGCATATGACCGACTAATATCCAATGTATCGATTTATCGAATCAATCCTCGATTCGATAACTAGGTTATATCGCATACAACCAATCGATACATTCATCGTGAGAATAGAATACGGTATCACATACATGCATTATTCTCGGTCCCGCACATATCTCATATGCGCTCCTATTTCGTTTCGCTTGAGCCAGGAAACCTCTGTGTAGGACTCTAAAGACTCGTCAATACGCCGGCAGCAGGTGATGATCATATCAAACACCCACAAGCCGCAAGCGGTCTGCTAAACGTAACGGCCACCCGGGTATTGAGCGATCAGAAGATCAACGAGCAAGCCCGCTCACACTCCTGTGAATCCAACCAGTAACACTTACCGTACAGTCCGGTCTGTTCGTCTGATATGTCGCATATCTCGCCTAGGGGTGGTAAACGTCAGATCCCAGTAGCTCGATAAGTCGTGTCGATATGAGGTCTATAACAGTTCGAGAAACTACTGGTAACACTTACCAGTAAATCTCAGCAACCCTGGCCAGGGATTTCCGGTTATAGCCAATCAAACACAGCGCAACATCAACCCCCTATACCGGGAGAGACGAATCCCCTCCTATCGCTCATTGCCTCCATGTGATTTGGGACTGTACCCAAAAACCACCATTTTGCACGCCCTCTTGGACGTGGTAAGGTGGAAATCAAAGCACAGTGGGAATCACACAAGACTCTATGACGATCTCGGGTCAACAGACTAACCTGTACCAGTGTCACCAGAGAACTGCCATCTGACGTAAGGTATAATACCATCTGGGAGTTCTCGGCGAGTCCGTCCAGTGTACCCAGTCTCCACCGAGCACCCGTATATCATCTCTGATGTCAAACACCAATGGATATGGGATCATCCATCGCCCATCTGTATGGGTCGAGAAGGTATACGCTAGTCTACTTTGGTATATCGATGCCCCGTCTCGATACACCCACGACTAGGGACCTTGAAGGATGTACTTATGGACTACCATGTCCCCACTAGTATGATCCGCATCATAGTCCAGGTAGTCAAGTACACATCCTAAGGGCTTTACCAACATGTAACAGAGAGACAATCAGTGTACACGTTATGGTAAAGAGCAACCAGATAGCATACTATCATGTCGAGCAAGAAAGTCCTCCCTATATATGTCCAAGCATCCACTACAATATACATCCTATGTATAGTAATGGCCTCTAGGGCATACATATAACTAACAGATCCTAGATTGCAAAAGTTTCGAGAACAGGTTGTAGCCGGACTACGAACAGATTTATTGATCCATGAAGATGGTTCGTTGAGATATGGTAGCCGTTTGTGTGTGCCGAAGGGAGATATTCGTGAAGAACTTATGAAGGAGGCACACAGTTCAGCTTATTCCGTACATCCAGGAGGTACGAAGATGTACCGAGACTTACGACAGCAGTTCTGGTGGGAAGGTATGAAGCGGGAGATCGCTCGTTTTGTGGCAAAGTGCTTGGTGTGTCGGCAAGTTAAGGCTGAACATCAAAGGGTTGCTGGTTTATTGCAACCACTTCCGATTCCTCAGTGGAAGTGAGAACATATAACCATGGATTTCGTGACGGCTCTACCGCGGAGTCCAAAAGGCAACAATGCGGTATGGGTGATTGTTGATCGATTGACCAAGGCAGCTCATTTTATCCCTTTTCGGGTTGGTCAATCAACGGAGACTTTGGCAGAGCGATAGATGCAGGAGATTGTGAGATTGCATGGAGTACCGGTGAGCATCGTGTCCGATCGGGACACTCGGTTCTTATCACACTTCTGGAGGAGTTTACAGGAAAGTTTGGGGACTCAATTGAAGTTTAGCACAGCTTATCATCCTCAAACTGATGGTCAGTCAGAGAGAACGATCCAAACTCTTGAAGATATGTTGAGAGCATGCATGTTGGACTTCAAGGGTTCTTGGGAGGATCATCTACATTTGGTAGAGTTTTCTTACAACAACAGTTTCCAGGCAACTATTCAGATGGCTCCATTCGAAGCTTTGTATGGTCGCAAGTGTCGTTCACCTGTTTGTTGGGACGATGTCGGTGAACGAAGATTGTTGGGGCCAGATTTGGTTGTGCAGACAGTTGAGAAAGTTAACGCTATTCGGAGTCATATGAAAGCAGCACAATACCAACAGAAGAGTTGGGCAGATACGTTGAGAAGACCTCTAGAGTTCGCCGTGGGTGATTTGGTATTCTTGAAGATATCACCAACTAGAGGGGTGATTCGTTTTGGAAGTCGAGGAAAGCTCAGTCCTCGATTCGTTGGACCCTTTGAGATCTTGGAGCGTGTTGATGAGATAGCGTATCGTTTGGCGTTACCACAGTCCTTGGCGAATGTGCACGATATGTTTCACGTATCTCAACTCCGTAAGTATGTTCGAGATGAAACACATGTATTGGATCATTCGGAGCTGACAGTACAAGAAGACTTGACTTTTGAGGAGCGACCGGTTGAAATTGTGGATCGAAGGGAAAAGGTTCTTAAGAACAGGGTTATCCCTCTTGTACTTATTTCTTGGGGTAATCGATCGCATGGAGAGTCCACTGGGAACATGAAGATGAAATCCGGCAGAAGTTTCCTCATCTCTTCTTATAGTTTGTTTTCGTCTATCTTTATGTTCTTGAAATTTCGAGAACGAAATTCTTTTATAGTTGGGTATAATATAACAACCGAGTCCAGTTCTACAAATTTCAGTTACCGTATGAATGGTGTGTGGTATTTATTCCGTTGATCTTACTTGGCTGTGTTTATTGTAATGTACCCGACAATTCAAATTCTTGCATATAACAATTTAAGTCTTTTCAAATAAATTCAAAATACTTGTCATGGCCTGCTCGGCATCCCTAACCCAGTGGCAGCATCCTTACATCGTGTTCTCGTCCCGTTCAGTGAAACGGACGTGTTTGGACGGCTACGCGCACGTACGTGCATCCGTTCTTGGGGGTATGCTTTTAAATTATAAAATCCTTCATTTTAATTTTTGGAACCTGCCTATAATTTTCTTATTTCAAATTCAAATTTTTGGACCCGACCCGGACGCAATTCTGAAATATTTTACATTTGCGCCAAATCCTAATTTCTAATATTTTTTAAACCGACGAATATAAAATCCAACCCCAGAAAATATTTTCCATTCCTTTTAAAATCTTTTCACAATTTTTTCCTAACTCCCAGCCTATCACCTTTCGTTTTAACCCCCCTGGGCCCCACGCGTTTTCTTCCTCTCTCTCTTTCTCTCTGGCGCTAACGGCCAAGATTCTCTCCCCTCTCCACTCTCTCTCTCCTCACGATCTCTCACTTCCTCTCTATCTCTCTCCTCTTCTCTCTCCTCTCGCAATCTTTCTCTCTCTCCCCGCGTTCTCTCTCTCTCTCTCTCCCCTTTATATATTTGTTCTCCTTCCTCAATTTCTTTTTAAACAGAACCCACCTTCGTAAACCCTAGCCGCCTTCCTCCTCTCGCCGTGGCCCTCGCGACGACGCCATCACCACCGTTCCATGCCGCTGCTCGCCCACGTCGCTTCCACCTCATCTCCTTCCTCATTCCTCCTCTCCCCAAGCACCCTGCACGAGCACCGCGCACCTACCTGCACGCCGCTGCACGTCGTGGGATCGCCGCCGGCGATCTTGATCCGTTCCCTGGCCTCGCGCACCCTCCTCTGTGAGCATAGCCTCCCTCTCCTCTTCTTCTTTCTTCTTCTTTCCTCCCTCTTCTCTTTTCTTATTCTTTGTGATCTGTAGATTGGTCGCTGTCACTGTAGGCTGTCCGCCGGAGCTCCGTCGACGCAGTCGACGATCTCAACCCCTATACAGATTATCGTGAGCACCCTCTTCTCCATCCTCCTTCCCTTCTTTCTTCTTATTTTCTCTTTTCCATGCATTCTTGATTTTGTGTGTGTTCACTGTTTTTGTGTTGGCTGGAATCCGACCGTGCCGACAACGTTTCCCGACGATCCAGCAAGGAACCCTGACCTGTGTGGCTCCACTGTTCGTCGTTTGGGTTCATTCCATGCACCGTGTGCGCGTCGCGACTTTTCCCCGCCAACGCGTAACGTTCCGTTTTCCGTTTCGCGACCCGTCGAGGTAAGTGAAACTTGCTACATGCTATTTTAAACTATTCATATGCTAAATTAATTATTTCCTGTTAAATCCCTAATTAGAATTGATAGAAATGGATTTCAAGTTAACCGTATAAAGTTCCGTTATACATTTTATGATTCCGCACGTGAAACTTAAGCTTGCATCTGATTATTTATATCTAACAATCACATGTACATGATAGATCACATTTGTTTACTGCTATGGTACTTTTTTTTATCCAGTTAGCCTATCAGACATTCATGTGCAACTTTAACCGGTCTAATTACAACTGCATTCATTAAACAGATTATACATGTCGTCGCATCCTTGGGACACTCAATATTTATTAACCTATTTCCAGCAGTTACATCTATCATTCTGTATTCACATTATGCCGACACTGTCTGTTGAACACAATTGATAACTGTACAACTAAATAAACAAATCTGCTTTATTGCTTAACTCATTGATTAGATCATGTTGTTGATAACCATGCTTGATTATTTAACTGATTATAAGCACACCCATGATATCGTTTACACCTTGACATGACTTGCTACATACATATTGATTGACCCGACATGGTACCGTACACTACTTGACTTGACCTGGTGTACCATGACTTGACCCGTTACCTGATCTTGTGTCTAATGCCATCAAACCTGACATGCAGTCCTCACGGACCGTTCCTGTTGTCTATCCAGACAAACCTGCTTACCCGATCCTGTGTTGGCATTAGTTCTTGATTACTGAATACCTGACTTGACATACACATATAACTTGAGGGTATGGGGAAATCAATGGTGAAACCTGACTTGTAACTCAACAGTTCGATACTTGTTCTGGTCAGCTTTAGAGGCTAGGCCAGCCTTGGGATGCTGCTGCTGACATCATTCATCTGTACATATTCCTGTTTTAGTGCCTAGCGGCATGTCTCGGTTTCAGCCCAAGAATCTGGACCGTGGTCCCGGGTATGCACGGGATATTACATCGATAATTCATCAATTTGATTTCAAAGATTTTAGAACAGAAAACCTGATAGAACAGTTTAGTTTACTCAATGCACACTACCCTGCACTGCCCTGACTTACATTACTGTTACACCTGCTTTTCATTCATGTTTATATTTGCATTGCCTGTTACCCTGTTTATATTTTTACTTAATGACACGACGCGCTGACGTCTGGGTTTTGCATGGCCCAGATTCTGTACCGCTGCTGCAGTCCGAGCAGGAGTACTTCTGCCAGCAGGCTGAGCTGTGAGGTGTCAGCAGTAGTTAGTTCTTTTATTTCCTGCATTTTATTCCTGATGTGAGCCCGCATTATGGGACATACATTCCAGTTATTTTATATTGGATCTTTTGCTTCCGCATTTTTATTATTCTTGACTCATGTTATCTTGGCTTATGGACATATTTTAGATAGTTTTATTTTGTTCTTGATATCTCTACAGCCGTAATGTGACTGTGGATGGATACTTCCTACCCACAGGTAGCATGGTTGGCTATGTCACGTGCTCATTTTAGCGTACTCTGGGAAGCGGGGCGTGACAAGTACACTGGACGGACTCGTCGAGAACTTCTAGATGATGTTGTATCTATCGTCAGATGGAAGTTCTCGAGTGACATTAGTACAGGTTAGTCTTTTGACCTGAGATTGTCATTTGTCTCGTGTGAGTTCCCACTGTATTTTGATCACTGCCCTACCATGGATCAAAGGAGTCGTGCAAACAATTTTTAGTAGGGTACAGTCCCGAGCCACATGGAGGCAGTGAGCGATTGTCGGGGATTCGTCTCTCTTGGTATTAGAAGTCGATATCGTGCTGTGTTCGGTAAGCTATCAGCTTAAATCCGTGGCCACGGTAGATGAGATTTTCTGATATGAGTTCAGTAGTTTTTCGATTGGTGATGAGCTTGACTCCGACACGACTTATCGGGTTATTAAGGGTCTAACGTTTCCACCCCTAGACCCAGTATGCGATACTCTCAGACGAAGAGACCGGACTGTACGGAGATTGTCACATTCAGGCTCAGTAGGGTTCGGACGGACTTGATTGTCGACTTCCCTTTCGACAGATACCTTGGTAGCCATTACCTACAGCTAGGGACGCTGACGTGCTTGTGATTTTTGGATTTATCCAGTAAATCACTGCCAGCGTGTTGTCGAGTCCCACACAGAGAATTTTCCCCGTTCAGGCGATATGATGCAAATGACGTATGTTAGTGCATAAAGTGTGTCCGATTAAATACGTGTACAGGCTACATGGATTTTAATCGGACGGTTGATAATACTAGCGGCTTAGGATTAAACCGGATTATTAAATCAGGTTCAAATTTAATATATATATATATATATATATATATATATATATATATATATATATTAATATGTATATTCTAGTATTATTGTTCACTATTCATTTTCTCTCTCTTGGCTATTCGTATTTTTGTATGAATACGCGTATATATATTTCGATACGTATACCGGGTTGTATTCCGTATTTATATGGAGTTTGTTCTGGAAGATGGACACTTCATTTGTTGACTTTTCTTTTATACAAAATCAAAAATGAGGTGGAGGATGAGTTGTAAAGAAGTATGGTGTAGAGATGTATGGCTTGATTTTTATATGATATATTTCATTTGGATACACTATTCTTTCAAGGTTGCAAAAAATCAAGCCATTCTTTTTCCATGCTTGTTAGTTTTTCCTTCACAAAATACTTAGCCATTTTCCATGACTTCTTCTTCTTCACCCTTCACTCCTTCTAGGTAGTTCACTTGAGCTTAAAAAAAGAGAGAAAAAGATAGTAAGAATATTCCTACATCCCCACTCTCCGTTCGTAACGAACTTGGAGCGTCGGTCGCTTCACTAGGTGAAGCCAAAACTTGGATCGGTTTCCCTCATGTGGATCATCTTCGGAAAGGGTGGTCGCCATTCAAGCTCGATCCGGATAACATACACGGAATATGGAAGGGTCTTCCACAATTGGATGGACACGCGTCAAAGGTAGTATTCTGTATCTTTGCATGCTTGGTTTGCTAGTTTAGGCGTTTGAATCGATTCTGGCTTCGGGGTTCTTTCGTGTTAGTTTAAAATTTTTGTTCGCCATTCGCGCTTCCGCTGCACCGCAAGCACTGAGAAACCATACACCGCATACAATTGATAGAGCTCCCAAGTAAAATAAATGGGGCGCACTTGCCAAGTGCGTCCCATTCATTTTACTTGGGAGTCCTCTGTAAAATCTATGGGGCGCACTTTCGAAGTGCGCCCCATATATTTGAGAGGGCATATTCATAGTAAATTCTTTAAAGAAAAAAACGCTCAGCGTCAGAGCCGAGCTGATGCTGATGTGACGCCTACATGGCCAAAAGTGGTCTAAATTTGTAATAATATTTTAAAGTGGCCTATTTTTAATATTATTTTATAAAATAAGCCTATTTAAAAAAATTCTCCTGTTAGAAAATCAAAACCCAAAAAAGCCTCAAGGATATTCCAAACCCATCCAAAAGCCCCGTTCTCCCCTGTTCGCGATTTCTCATCTTTCATCCTCTTCCTCTTCTTGCTTTGGTAATGGCGTTAAGGGCATCCTCTCCTCACTTATTCAACTTGGCCTCAAGGGCCTTCTCCTCTCCGTTGAGAGCAAAGAGGATCGCCATTAGAGTCTTCTGCTGCTCCTCCTCCTCCGCCGTCACCAGCGGCGCTTCCACCACCACTGACCGCCGCCGCAGATCTTCGTCCAATTCCTCTTCCACCTCCGACCGAGAATCAATTCGCACCATCCGTCTGAAAAAGGTCCAGCCTTTTGTCCCACGTATCTCTGTTTGATCAAATTTAATTTAGAGCCAAAATGCCCTGATCGAAATTAACATCAAATCATATTTTACTTGCAATTAGATTTTTAATAGCAAAACGGAAGGTGGAATAGACTGGGCTTTTATGTAAATGCATGAATTTGGTGTAGACTTGAATTCCATACGCATATATGAGGGGCACCAGGGGGTTTGTAGAAAAGCTCTAGGCACATGTGTAATTGGGAAAAAAAGGTTATGCGGTTATTTCATTTATTTGAATAGAATAGACTTGTAGGTACTCCGAAAAATATTTAACTTTCTGCTGAAATTGCAGCGAAGGATATTTTAGAGCAAGAGTGTAGATATAATTGGTAAGCAAATGATTATAAGTTTTCCTATTGGTAGGAGAATTTCCTGATGAATGACATCTGGAGAAGTGATATTGCGCAGAAAACTTGATGCAAAACATGGATATATGGTAGTGCGACCATCTAAAACATAGAGATACTAAGGGAAGAAAGAGATGGATAAGGGGTTGGGTGGCTATGAAATTCATGGTAAAATTCGACTCTTTGTATGCATAGGTAGGAAATATTGAGATGCAAGTATCTAAAGCAAGGTTATGGGATGTGGTATGCGCCACTATGCGGTAGAGTGGTGCATACTGCATATGCAATATATGCGGCACATACGCAGTTGCATATGCGACAGGGCTATTTAAATAAGAAAATATAGGAAATAAGAAAATGAATGGGAATAAAGAAAGATTTTGATAAGAAAAAAATTTATTAAGGAAGCTTCACAACTTTATTGTCTATATCCTATACAAATAAAAATTGAGATATATGGAAAAATCATATTAAACATCAAAAGAGGAGAGTAGTAAGAAAAAGAAGATGAAAGAAGTTACTAAAGAAATGAGAGATTATTGTTTGTATAATAGGTCAACTGCAGTATTTATTCGAGATGGACAACATTTCAATCTTCTTCCATAAAACAATGCTCTCATAGGCATTTTTAGATTTGAAAATGAGATTATGCTAGAATAAAGCGCCATGCGGCTCAATTCTATGCGCTATGGGACGCACATTGCATATGCGGGCACATATGCACCGTTTAAAATGCATTTTATAACAGTGATCTAAAGCATGAACACGGTACATGAATATGGCACTCAATGACACAAAGACGCTATGGTGATAGTAGTCCCTAGATAGTAGGATACAAGAATGAATATTACGACAAGTTTTCATATAATTTTATAAAAAGTAAATAAAATTTTGACTACCAAAGTGTACCATATATAACAATTATAACTTATAAGTAAAATAAAATAAAAAACCAGGAGAACTTGCATTATCGGACTTGCATCATTGGACACCACTTTTGCCACATGAGAGATCCTCATCCTCCTAATTGAAAAACATCAATAGCACCATAAATATAAATATTGTTCAATAAAAGAGACACCTAATCATAATTATACGATAGCCTGGAGAACTATACGACGTGCTCGCACATGTCAAGACAAGTCTCGTTGTCTGATACATGTCAAAAGGATATGGGGGTGGTATGGACTACGGAGTGTTTTGCATGATAAATTAATAATGTGTACTTATATTCTAATTCAAGCAGTGTATGAACCTGATTGATGTGGGAACATTATACCTTGTCTATACACTCAATTATCAAAATCTATCTACAAGCTTGTGGATCTCACTGTTGATGGGTGAAATCTGACTACATCCACATATGCATAGTTTTGTTATTGTCTTCATTCAACAAAATATTAAGTAACATCCAGAACTTCTATTGGAGAAGATTTGTCATGTACAATGTGATCCTATCTTTCTTTATACAACTCATGGTTGCAAATGTGTTGAGTTTATTATGAAGTACAGAATATAATGTTATTTAGTACCTTCAGGAAATATTAATGAAAAAGAAGGGTTAACTTGAAGAAGAAATCCCGACATGAAAGTTTAAATTCATAATTGTTCTCAAGAGATGCGTGGACTTCTATAGTTAAACTCATGTTTTTTTGCAAGAACAAATTAATTTTATCAGGATCTTTTTTCAGAAATCTATTTAGCTTATTATAATGTGATGCATCATACATTTGTGGTGTATGCCGTCGTGTCTTTATTTATTGTCGGATGTTGTGTTTTATGTAGTTGTCTTTTAAGTCTTTTGACATTACAACGAGGAATAGCGTTTTGGATCTTGTAATTAGCATGATACCGTGTAACTGTGTCAATTGTTTTTTAGGGATGTAGTGGTTATTAATTGTCTATATGGCGGTGCTATGCAGTCATCCTGACTAATAACAACAATTACCAAAACCATGTTAACTCTTAGGGCTGCAATTCCTTATTCTCCATCTTGCTCAACGAAGGGCCCCATCCTTCTCTGTTCAGTAACTAAACATCAGATTGTTTGTACCACCTCCGTTAATTTTTGCCAACCGCTAGTTCAGATGTCTCCTTTGGCTATAATCTCGTTACTCGTAAATGGTGCTCTCATCCATCTCCATAATAATACACCTAAACTGGCTTAAATGACTTTTCTCATCACTACTGGAACTACCTTTATCTTTTTCTCTATGCACTCGTTTTTCTCCTCTCTTTTGGCTTGTTTCTTATTTTTTGATATCTTTCTTATTTGCCAAATATCCCGACACATCAAGAAAGGTCGCAATCTTATAATCCCTCCCTCTTCAACTCCATGGTATCACACAATCATTTTGTACTTCAGAATCACTTCTCTACATTACCCTCTTAAACTCACTATCATGATGAGAATCATGAGACAAGTTCGTCATCACCACCACCACCACCACCACCAAATTACAATCACTCTTTCAGAGTTCTTTTATGTAGTATGACTTATTTACCCTCTAGATTCTTAGTTTTTTTGGTCTCCCTCCATTCATTGCTCCATTCATCTATGCTTTTATGCTTCAACACATCTTTGTTCTGTTGCATCTGAATACAATTCCTGATTCACCAGGTTTTATCCAAATTTGGTAACTTATCTTCCTTGTATAATATGATATGGATGGAGATATAACCATTATACCCACCATCCATTAGTACCTATACTAGCATTTATTTAATTAAAGTTTGGATAAAGACTTGTAATTGATATCATTGAAGAATGTACTTGAATATGATTTTTATGCCATATTTATTTTAAAGGGTAAACTACACTAAAATACCTCAACTATCATGGGTTGTATCCAAAATACTTTAAAGTTTTTTTTATTACAGTTAAATACCTTAAGCTATGGTTTTGAAGGGAAATTTTTTCACTAAAATATCCTCAAAAGTTGCACTTAAGTTTTTTACTGTACTAAAAGAACTTTAAGGTATTTTTGTGAAAAAACATGATACTTTAGGGTAGTTTAGTGTAATTTACCCTATTTTAAATTGTTACTCAAATGTATTTCACTCTTTACATAATTTTCTTCTACTATATTTTACTTGTGTTGTTAATTTTTGAAAGTTAGCTAGTATCCAAATCTTATCGACAGTTCCTTTTTTCTCCCAGTTTTTCTCAAATAGGGTCAGGTTGGCATTGAGCCTCAATGAATTGGTAAAATTCTTGACAAGGCCAAATGTGAGCAAGGCATGGGCTATCCATTGACGAGAAAATCTGGCGATGAAATTTAAAAAACAATTTTGGAGCAAGACATGGTGTATCCATTAACCTAAAAAACCTTGCCATGAAACCTAAAAAGCAATTTTGCTCATCAGTTGACGTATGCTCTTTTGTTATGTGGTTTAAATTCGTACTAGCAGGGTCCTAGACTAGGAACTCTAGAAATAACAATCGTACGATAATTTGCTATATGGAAAGATTCATCTCTGATGTACAATGCAGACTGACTGAACATCCAAGTGGAATCACAAAAGATTATTAGTCTCTGATTGCCTGAAAATTACGAGCTATAAAAAACAATATTTATATTTTCCTTGTGAGAATATTTTTTTTTCAGGTGGAAGAACTAAGGAGCAAAGGCCATGATCCTTATGCATATAAGTGGGATAAAAGTCATACTGCAAATCAGCTCCAAGATATTTATCGTCATTTGGGAAACGGCGAGGAGCGTAAGGAGGATTCTGTGTCAATTGCAGGACGAATCATTGCTCGAAGAGCATTTGGTAAACTTGCTTTCTTGACTTTGAGAGACGATTCAGGAACAATTCAGGTTTGTCTCTAATTTACACCAATATAACTTTTCTTAAACATCTCAGTGTCTACATTCCCGTGAGTTTGCTATTAGCCACTTTGGAGAACATAAAGTCATTTGCATATTTTATTGCAAGTTCACAATGACTATTGTACTAACAATATCCTGAATTGACCGAATAATTTTTATAGTGATAGAAATCGTGCACAATTACCATTTTCAATTGTTTTTCTAAAGAGGAAACGGGGCCTGCATGGACACTGCTGGCCCATAATTGCATGTTAGGAATATGTATGCCCTAGAGACCATTATTGTATATTATAGTGGATGCCTGGATATATATATAGAAGACTTTCTTACTCAACATGATGGTATGCTATTTGGTTACTCTTTATCATAACATGTACATTTGCTCGAGTTTACTATTTCACTGATACATGTTGATAAAGCCCTTAGGATTTTCTTGACTACCAAGACTATGATGTAGATCATACTAGTGGGGCTTGTATAGTCTACAAGTACATTCTTGAAGTGTTATTAGTCGAGAGAGTATTGAGACAGAGCATCGATATTTCAGAGCAGACTAGTGTATACGTTTCGTGACCCTATATGGGGCGATAGTTGATCCCACAACCATTGGTGTTTAACATCAAAGATTGTACACATGCGCTCATTGGAGAATGAGTACACAGAACGGACACGCCGAGAACTCCTAGATGATATCATACCTATCGTCAGATAGCAGTTCTCTGGTGACACTTGCAGAGGTTAGTCTGTAC
The DNA here is from genome assembly GCA_030015575.1 of Agapanthus africanus. Lineage (NCBI taxonomy): Eukaryota > Viridiplantae > Streptophyta > Magnoliopsida > Asparagales > Amaryllidaceae > Agapanthus > Agapanthus africanus. The sequence continues at coordinate 300,864,607 of CM057347.1, forward strand.
ACCTGAGATCGTCATAATGTCTTGTGTGGTTTCCACTGTGCTTTGATTTCCTTCTTACCACGGTCCTATTGAGTCGTGCAAACAGGTGGTTTTTGGGTATAGTCCCGCGTCACATGGAGGTGGTGAGCGATAAGAGGGGTTTCATTATCCCGGTATTGTGAGTTGATGTTGCGCTATGCTCGATTGGTTATAACAGTAAGTCCCTGGTCAGGGCTGAAGAGATTTACTGATAAGTGTTATCGGTAGTTTCTTGATTTGTTATAGGCCACATATCGGTATGACTTATCAAGTTATTGGGGTCTAACGATTCCACCTCCAGACTCGATATACGACATATCAGATGAAGAGACTGGACTGTACGGTAAGTGTTGCTTATAGGCTCTACGGGAGTTTGGACAAATTTACTTGTTGATCTTCTATTCGTTAAATACCTGGGTAGTCGTTACGTCTAGTTAGTACCGTTGACGGCTTGTAAGTCTTTCATGTGATCATTACCTACTGCTAGCGTATTGGCGGGTCTTTAAAATCCTACATAGAGGTTTCTTAGCTCAAGCAAAATGAAGTAGGGTATGTATAGAGATATGTGCAGGAGCTTGATTAAATACGTGTATATGATACCATATTCTAATCTAGTGTTATATGATATTAGCCGGGTTATATACGATATAACCGGATTATTGAATTAAGTGTCGATTTAATAATTTGATATATATATATATATTAACTAATATAATGCTCATTTTAATGTTTTCTTCTCTTTATATATTATTTATATTTGATATAAATAACATATAAATTCTTGTGTCATGGTTGATAACACACCATAGATGGCTATATGAGAATCACATTGGAGTTTAGATAAATAGATAATGATTTACTTAATTGAATTTATAAAAGAAAGAATGAGTCATTTACCTTGGAACATGCTAGGTTGCATGACTCATTTCTATCTTTGTTTTATTCATATAAGTTCATTTCTTATTCTAATCTTATCCTCAAGGTTCATTCTTATCTTCAAGTTCATCTTCTTCAACTCCTTTCTTTGGTTTTTTATTTTGAGGAAAAAGAAAAAGAAAAGAAGAATTTTTAGTGAGCAAAATCCCTACTTCATCATCCTAGACTAGACTAGCAAACTAGTTTAGGTTGTTTATTTCACTAATACTTTGATTAGTGAAGAGTGAGCTTGAGTGAGAGTTGCTTCAAGGTGGATCATCATCGACGAAGAAGACATCGAGAAAGCTCGTTCCTTTCTTCAAGTGGAGGCCTACAAAGAGTTCTGGGGACTTTTACTTGGAGTTTTTGAAGTGAAGGACTAGACTACAAAGGTTGTAGCCGCTCTTCACGTAGTTAGATTTCCTTTTTGCTAACTTAGAAACCCAAATTCTCAAGTTCGATCTTATTTGTAGACTTAGCCCTTTAGATTTTTTAAAAATTGCTTGCTTGCTCTTCTTAAAACCCTAGTAGAGATGGTACGACTTACTTTCATTGCAGTGTCCAGACCGCAGGCCCTATTGGGCCTAGATGCTTTTTTACACATAGCCCCCGGGCCCCATGGGGCCTGCAGTCTGGACATTGTAGTTGCATGCAGTGTCCCTGGGGGTCCCTTATAGCCTTTTCTAAATCTTATGTTTGAATTGGCACTCGAGAGCTACAATTCTGCTCGTTATAATAAACTTTAAGTTTGAATTGCCAGTGCCGCTTCAATTCTGTGGTTCCTCTGTAATGTACTAGACTGTACGGAATTATGAATCTACTTGCTATCATTATCATGCCTTTTTTTTTCTTTCTTTTTGATGCTAAAGAGAGGGGAAGAGAGCACCATAAAGATTGTCCAGTCACTTCTTCGTTGCAGTTTTTTTGGCCTGTGGTATTGCGGAATTAAATCCTGAATAGTATCCTGTAGACATGTTTTAACAACACACAAGTATAATTCTTGCTGAGATGTTTCCCGGACCAATTTTCTTATAATGGCTTTATTTGAAGGACTGAGGAAGATAGCAACTGTTAATGTAGTAAATCAGTAATCTCATTCCACTATCAGTATAAGCATACGTGTGACAAATATGCTCACCTCTGCATGCTGACAGTTTGATGAATGTTTTTAATGAGATGGGTGATATGAGATCAAATAATATAATGGTAGGCTATGAAGTAGAAGATACAATGAATAACTTGAATACATTTCGAACAAGCATACATAAGTAAATCCTTCATTTCCTCTTGCACTACTGTCTATGACATCCATGTCAGACTTAAATCAGTTAAACTAGATCTAGAATATCACTGGCCAGCAAACTGTAAGGGGCTGTTTTGTCTGCGTCAAAAAAGAAATGCAACATTTGTTGCAAATAAAAATCCTCAAACTTGTTGTTTAGGCATTTTCAAATTTGTAGTTTGATTTTAACCTTTTGTGATTGGTTGAACCAAAGAAAAAAGAAGAATAAGAAATGCAACATCTGTTGCAAATTTTCCTATGGCAAGCTTATGTGGCACCCCTAATAATTACCATGATCTAATTTCCCAAAGTCTCAAGTCGAATCTTTGTTGCAGCCAAGATGATTGCAACAAATGTTGCAAGAAGCTGTTGCATTTTTGCAACTCCATTGAATTCTAAGTTTAAGTCGCTGCTAAACAAATGTGGAAATAGAGTTCTTTTTTGCAATTAATGCTGCATGCAACTCCATCTACATGCAACGAAGGAAACCCAAAGTTTGGTAAGTTGGAGAAAACTTCCATCACCCCCCCCCCAAATGAATATTACCCTGTAACCACACACACACACACACACCCACACACACCCACCCTATATAAGTATTTAGAAGATTGTGTGACCATTGCGTAATTTTATTTCTTTCATTTGACTGCGCTGTATCATGAGAATGATAACCTTGAGGACTATATAAATTATAAAATGTTATGTAAATGTTGTATTTTAATTTCATTTGTTTGTTTGTAGTTGTATTGTGAGAAGGAAAACCTTGGGGATCAATTTGAGCAGTTGAAGACATATGTTGATATTGGTGATATTGTGGGGGCACGCGGTTCTATAAAGAAGACCGAGAAAGGTTTATAATTTATCCTCTATATTTCTGTACTGTTCTTTTGATCGTTGAAACTGTTAGTTTATGCTTTCAGTATAAGTATTTGGCTTGATGAAATCTACTTTGGATGAGAAGATCTGTTTTACACATTAGTATAGTATGCTTTTGCTGCTTTACATAGTTGACCTACCATTTCAATAAATAAATATGCTACATGGCTGACATATATGTTATGTCCTTGAAATTCTCTCTTATATAAAATTTAACTTATAGTTGGTTTGATTTTTTTTTTCAGGGGAGATATCTGTTAATGTAATGCTTCTTGAAGTCCTCACAAAATCTCTACTGCCTCTACCAGATAAATATCATGGCTTAACTGATGTCGATAAGCGTTACCGTCAGAGGTTAGTTAACAAGAAAATATTCATATTGACCTCGCTTTATCTCCCATCACTCCATGCATGTAACATTTCATAGACATGACGCTGCTTGCTTTTTTGAACATACTATCATGTTTAAGAAAGCCAATAATCACTTCATTAATTTAATTTACTTTGACAGTCCAATCTCTCTCTCTCTCTCTCTCTCACTCACACACACACACACACTGTCTCTCTCTCTCTGTTTGTCTGCATGCGTGTGTATGTATCGGTCTTACTGCTATTTCTCTTTTTCTTCTTAGTACATGTACATAAATTTTGATGAGTTTTCCAAATATACGTAAGTTCTAAATCTGTATGATGTACAGTATTTTAAAACCCATGAAGGACCAGCCAAAAAGTTGGGAATTCATGAATGGACAGGCAAAAAGTTGGGATGCTTCTAAGGCATTAATATCTCGTATTCACAAGAACTAGTCCTCTAGGTTTATATGTTTACCCAAGTGCCCCATGATGGGCCCTAAACACATGGACATTGAAAAGAGGAAAAAGAAGGGGAAAAATCACCACACCACTTCCACTGCCCCAAGAAGCAAGAGACAACATTTAAGCTTTTCTGATTGGGCAGATTCAGATGTTACAGATCTACATAAATATTGTTGATTTCAATTTTACATGTTATATCATAAAGGGGCCAATCCGTTGAGGCCATGCTCATTTTTTAATATGAGGCCAACTCATCAAATACACACCCCACTGTGTTTCTCAACGATCCTTACCGGTCATCGTGATTTACATAATGGAGATAGGTTATGTATCAAAATTTCATGAGATTGGAAGCTATCAAACACATCCATCAAGTAAATTAAATATTAACGGCTTTTCGGTACATGAATAATGCGAGCACTTGATGGTTTGTTAGGGTCTCAAGATCTCATGAATTTTGATACATAACCTATCTAAATCATGTCGATCATGAAGAGCGGTGCCAATTGATGAAAAACACACGGCCAATTGTCAAAGTTATAAATATCGGATATTGGTATTGTATTGGCCCAAAGATTTTCCATATTGGACAGTGGATATTGTGATATGCCGGATGGTATTTTCGAAATATCGGACAACAGAGTTTTATATTATAAATAACATAAATATAATTTAATATATAAAGTCGGTATTCTTAAATGAGTTTCATTAGGAATCACCATCTCTCCATACTCCCAACACGGATTAGTACCTTTTTTCTTTGGCTTACTAGAAGATTCGGATGACATTTATGATATACAAATAAAATTAACAAATACCAATTAAATTCTATATAATTAAATATTTTTAACATAGCAAAAATTTGGGCGGGAAAAAATTGAGGGCTGAAATTGACCCTGTGTTTAGGCATCAATTTCAGAAATACTCACATAAAAAAAGAGAAAGATGGGGGGAGGAGTGCGGTCAATTTCAGGAATACTCAGGTTCAACAAAAAAGTATACTCAGATTCAACAAAAAAGTAACAGACATAGATGAGAGCAGAGAAAGAGAGATAGATAGAGAGATGTGTGTGAGAGAGATAGAGAGGGCTTGATCGAGAGCGGTCAATCGTTGAGCTTCCGAGACACGAGTTCGAGAGATATAGGGTTTGTGAATTTCAAATGAGAGATAGAAATAGAGAGAAAGCGAGATCTTACTTTGATATGCTATCTTTTTCTTTATTTTGACGGGCATGGGTTAATTCAAAATAAATCGGCCTGCTAGAATACTACCTTAAACCTAATAAACCAAAAATGTGTTCTTGAGAAAATATCGTGATATATCGACATATATGATATTTTTGATATATCGGTTGATATTTAGATACATTGATCGATATTTTCTAAAAATCGTAAAACGATATAATTTTAAAATCGTAGTGTTTCTTCTCAAAAATTGATTTATCGACGATATCTCGCCGATATTTAAAACACTACCAAGTTGACTTCATATTAAAAAATGAGTCCTGATCTCAATGCATCAGCTTCTTTTTAATAAATATTGATTTGGAGGTTTCCTTTCTTCGGTTCTTATAAGTTTTGATGAATGCTGTTGATATTCCGCCTTTCTTTCTCAAGCATCCTTATTTTTCTTCCTACCATTCTGTTTTATTGATTGCTACATCTTATTCCTATTTTCTAAGTTAATTTGTTTTTCTCCTCATTCTATTCATCAAAAGTAGGCTCATGACCCTTCTTAAGGCCTTTTATGATTTTTGATGTACATTGCACACACATTTAAACTTTTACGTTATTCTCCATTTTATTTTCGCACTTTGTACTTCCTCCAAGGTACTTGTTCTTCACTTTATTCTTCTTAGTTAAATGATTATTTTGTCTCCGTAAGTGTTTGCATAGTAGGTTTGTCGTTTCCTAAGCATTACCTTGATGTTTGTTTTCACTTGCCAAACCAAACCGAATCATCTAGTACTTGAAGATACTTTGTTTCTTTTTCTATTGTAAGTTTTCTCCATATAGAAGTTGAAGAATTTCATACTAAAAACCATACAAAAATGCATCATGTCATTATTTGAAAATGACCCATGGATTTAGATCAAGTTCATTATTGAATATCTATCATTTGCGAGGTCTTTGTGCATGTGTTTGTAAGTTAATGAAACATTATGTTTTCCTTAAGGTGTCATTCCCTAGGGTCCCTTGTATATGAGTCAGAATGTCATGCTATTATATGGTGTCCAAATGAGAATTCTGAGATTGAATGATCTATTCTATTAGATATAAGATACATGAACTTAGACCTAAAACATTATAATCGACCTAAAATAAAGACGTTTTGACCTTAACTCTTAAATTTAAATAAAAACACGATCTAACTCTTAGATCTAATAAGGTATGTGTGTGTGCATATATATATATATAGAGAGAGAGAGAGAGAGAGAATAATGGAGGAAATGTGCCATAGGAGGGAATTTCCTCCTATGGCGTCGAAAAAATACACCCTCCACGATTTTTTTTGGCGATCGACATCCACTATCTTTATCATGTAAGATGTGGATACACCAAATTCATGTGATTCCATTACTTTTTCACTGTTGATTTAGTGGGTGCAAAATTAACGGTTTACTGACAATAAAACATTTTACATTGCTAATTCAATGGTGGCGGTGGAATCACATGAAGTTTGGTGCATCCACATCTTACATGATAAAGATGATGATGGGTGCCGATCGTCGAAAAAAATCGTGGTGAATATATATTTTTGACGCCACCTAACAAAAAACCCTTTTGGGGCCTTTTTTCTTCATTATTCTCATATATATATATATAGAATAATGGAGGAAAGAGGCCATAGGAGGGAATTTCCTTCTATGGCGTCGAAAAAATACACTCTCATTTTTTCCAACGACCGGCATCCATCATCTTCATCGTTATCTAAAATGCGGATACACCAAATTTCATGTGATTCTACAACTTTTTCACTGTTGATTTAGTGAGTTCAAAATTAACGGTTTACCGACAACATAACCTTTTACATTGTTAAATCAACGGTGAAAAAGTTTTAGAATCACATGAAATTTGGTGTATCCACATCTTAAGATCATAACGATGAAGATGATGGGTGCCGATCGTCGGAAACAATGAGGGAGGGTATACTTTTTCAACGATACAGGAGAAAATTCCGTCCTATGGCATCTTTCCTCCATTATTCTCATATATATATATATATATGGAAAATAATGAACAATGTAGAGAGCAACCTGTGCTCTGATACTATTATTGCTAACAGATGAGCATTTATGGATCTATATAACAAATCAATTTTTCTTCTAAAATTTATCATTTCATGATAAAAAAAAACTCTTGCATTAGGTTGCCAACGTTATAACTCTGATTGTCTAGATCCGATCTAGGCGTGAACTTCCTCCCGATCTGATCAAGATTGAGTTTCTATCTCTTGTAACCTAAATGCTTAGTGTATTGTAGCAAGATATAGAGAAGAGGAGAGAAGAGTAGAGAAGAGATTAGAAAATTAGAATTAATTCTTTTTTCTTTCTTCCTATATCTTTATTTATAGTAACAACTATTGGTTATGCGAATCATATTTACATATATCTTCTCAACTGATTTGAGATTAAATATTCAACCATATGATATTATAATCTTTTATCAGATAGAAGATCTTAGGTTAAAATTAATTAGGTCTAACCTAATAAACCGCAAACCAATAAAATATTAATTATCATATAAGTTGCTACATTTTCAAGCCATCTCTAGAGGCTGAATTAGGACCTAATCAATTATTTAGTCAAATCCATCTTATGGTCAATTCAATAATCAATAAGGTATAGTCAGTGTAGATTAATTTGACTCTTTTATGTAACTATAATCATCCATCCACATTCTAACACTCGACATTGAACTTTAGGATAAATAGCACTCTTTAACCCATAGTCAATATCTAACCCCTTATTAAATAAATAATTGGACTCAAACAAATTTAAGTTGTAATAATACCTGGTCAGGAATTTTAATCCATGCTAATTAATCAATTATCTTTTATTGAGTGTTCATCTATACTCGGTGTGTGGATTCCTTATTGAGAATTCATAAGGTTTCGATAATATTTGACTACATTCAATTCACCATTTTAACAGTTCGATAATTCTACTGTTTTGCATTGGTTAGTCAAAATGTATCCATTCATCACGAAACCTACCATGAATCTTTTAGGTCAGAGGATAAAATACATTATATATAAATCTTGTCCTTAACAATGTCATTGTTTCTTGTGACAAATATTCATAGTCAGCCCGTCAATACATTTTTGACGCACTAATATTGCGAGATTCACGATAGTGTTAAAACACACTGCATACATATAACAACTATACTTATTAAACTCTCCCAAGTTTAATTTAGTTGTGACAATATTTAAGGCGTAATGATATTAAATATCCGATCTCCGCAATTTCATCTTAATGATTGCTAGATAATTATACAATACATCTCATGGATTTTGATATCTCATACCTAATTAATTATCTCATAATTAATTCAATAAATAAACCAACTATTGTGCACCATAAATAAAAATGATTTTTATTGATAGTCACCAAAATAAAATGTATCGCATACAGTTTTATTATCATGGTTATATTTGGACATAAAAACCAACAAATGTGTGTGTATGTTGTCCGTGCGTATATGTATGTGTGTGTATAGAGAGATACCTATATACATACATCTATATATGGGAAAGGCTAATTTATTCCCCAAGTGTAATTAAGTTACACCCTACGTAAACTGACCCATGACACGATTTTTTCCACGATCGGCACCGTCCATCTTGATCTCCATCATTTAAAGCATAGATACATGAAGTTTCATGTGAATTGAATACTGTTGATAAATCAATCTTGGATTATAAAATCTTATTGTTGGAAAACCGTTTATTTTGCAACCAACCGATGGATAAACAATAAATTTTCAAATCACATGAAACTTGGTATAATCATACTTCAGATGATGGAGATCTAGATGAACGGAGCCGATCGTGGAAAATAAATTTTTTATTTGGTTATTTTACATAGGGTGTAACCAACTTAGTTATACTTATGGAGTAAATTAGCCTTTCCCTTTATATATATACACACACATACACACACATATACATACATATATGTACACAAATATACATACATACGTAGAAACACGCATACACATACATATACATATATACATTGATTGTTTGCAACTATTTACAACATGGCTTAGAATATCTTATATAGCATTTCCTCTGTCATATACATACATTCATGCATATACATATACATGTACATATGCATGCATACATACATATATACATTTGTACTAATATACATATATTCATATTTCCCATATGCTTGGGATAAAAGGCTAGTTATACATATATTCATATTTACACACACACACGCATACATATGTATATACAAATGTTAAATATGGAAAAATCATGGCTGCTTTTTTTCTTTTTACGGCTATTTTGAATGCCTTATTTGAAGAAATCTTTAATTTATTTATAGGTCAAATTTGAAATTATATGTTTCCTCTCGTAAGATATTTTATTTCCTAACCCATACGCTCATTCATACGCAGAGACGTGCGCGCGCACATATATATCCACACACATACATATATGCTAAATGACTCAAAATACCCATAGTTTGCTTACCTTAGCATATAAATACCTAATTTTATTTTTTTTGATTTTTAAATAGCCAAAGTTTTCAGAGCTTGGCACTTTGCTACCTGTTGTTAACTTAGGGTTAGAATATTCTTTTTTGATTCCTACATATGAATCACATGCCTTTTTATTGACATTTTTGCCCTTGGCAAATGAAAATGAATAAAAGGTCACTCTTTTGCTCGTTTTATCGACTCTTTTGCCCTTCAAGCCTTAGCCCCTTTCTTCACTTCTCAAATTCCTTAAGCCCTAGTCCCTTATCTTCATTAATGGCTTTTCCTAAAGCTTCCTCATCAAATTCTTCAAACACTTCCTCCTATAAAAGCTATGAGATCACGTTCAATTTTTATTGTTAGGGTTAGAATAAATTGAAAATTGTGAAAAGGTTGATGGAGAGATCAATGAACTCACCTCCACAACGACAATGCTCAATTTTAAATGTGATAATCTCGCTCAAATCTAAGGTTAGGGTAAGGGAAAATGAAAACAGGGGAAAGATTGAGGGAGAGACGAGGGTGAGAGAAATAATTTTTTTAACCCTAGTCAACAAAATCAATAGAGCAGTGAGGACAAGGGTAAAACGATCATTTCCCACCAACCGTTAACGTTGTAAAATAGCAAAGTGCTACAACAAAACATTGGGTATTTATGCGCCAAAGATAAACATTGGGTATTTATGTGCTAAGGTAAGCAAACTTTAGGTATTTTTGAGCTATTTAGCCTATACATTTACATCTATACATACATATATCTACACATATATACATATGTATTGATGTACATATATAAATATATAGACACATATATACATCAATGTTTTAAAAGCGGAAAAGAAAAGCGGAGCGGTCGAGGAGCCAAACAGTTTAAGCACTTAAGCGCCCGTTCAGGCTGATCAGAAATCAGAAAAGTGATGTTTCATCAATTTTCTTTTTCTTGTCAATAAATATTGATTCTCATTAGGTTCTAACTATTTTTATGTTCCTTTTGTATTAGCAAATGCCTAAATTCAATCTAAAATTTGACAAATTTGCTCAGACAATATATTATTTGCTAAAATATGCTCAAATAATTCAATGAAAAATTGAAATTTTCTTAGAATTTATTAACTTATAATGTTTATAAGCTTTTTAATGCCCAGCATCAAGCATCATAGCTCAAATCAGTAAAATAATTTAACAAATTAATTTTAAAAATACTTAAAAGATCGTAGCCCGAAACCAAGCAGAGTCAAAATCGAATTGGAATTTCAAGATCGAAATTCAAAAACTACTCGAAATCGAAATAGAAAACTTTAGAATTGCTCGACATCCATACGGATCTCGATTTGTTGAAGTTGATATACCCAAAATTTTGGAGTTTTGAAGCCCAAATATTGAAATATCTCAAAGTCGAGCAACTCGATAGCCCTAGTCCCTATCGACTCGAGTATGAAGGAGAGAAACGCGGAAAAGGAGAAAAAGGAAAAATGGAATGTTGTATTAATTGTTATTTATGCTATTCTTACTTCAATAACAATACATATATACCCATTATAACACTTATGAGGTATGTCTATCAATAAAAATAGATTATGCAATATTAGCCACTTAAGCGTGATAAAGTAGAGCGGCGAAACCTGCTCGGCCGCTTAAGCAGCCTCTTAAGCGTTTAAGCGACCGCTTTTTAAAACACTGATATACATATATACACATGGGAGGCTAATTTACTCCATATGTGCAATGTTCTAAATTTCAGATGTTGGTGTTTTGTGTCGGCCTGAAGATTATGATGTCGAATATCAGATATCGTGAAATGGCGGGTGGTATTATCAAATATCCGGTTCTATATTTTTATAATGTAAACGCCATTTATATAACCTTTAAAAAAAATATTAACTTATTTAGATTTTTAGTTATATTAAATTTATATCTTTCTCAATAACTCAGTGTAGAGCGGTCGTCAATTAAGCGAACAGTTCTAAGTTTGAATCCTACGAGGGAGATGAAACGAGCTTCCTGTAAAGTAAGTTGGTCCAAATAGACCGAGTTATCTACAAAGCCCAAAACCTTAAAAAGGAAAGTATTCTCGAATTTTTTTCCATAATGGTAAACGTTGCTCTAAATGCCGACAACCTGACCGAAATAACGAAATGTCGGCCGAAATTTATCAAATATCGTTACCCGAATTTTTTTGCATGTCTGTCGTTTTCTTCCCAAAACTGACATTTCAGCGATATCGGCCGACATTTAGAACACTGCCTAGGTGTCACTAAGCTAGTTACACCATACATAAAAATAACATGACAAATTATTTTTTCGGATGATCATCACCGTTCATCTTGATCTTCATATTTAATGGGTAAACAAAATTTCATATGATTTGGACCCTTTTGTCCATTGATCTAGGTTTGTAAAATGTTATGTTGTCAGAAAACCGTTCATTTTGGTACCGTCCGATGCATAGGTAAAAATTGTCCAAAGACATTAAATTTGGTATGCACATATGAAAACATGGAGATCAAGATGGACGTGCTGACAATCATGCGAACAAAATTCCATTATGTTGTTTTTGCATAGGGTATAACTAACTTAGTTACACCTAAGAAGTAAATTAGCCGCGCCCACATACACATCTATATATCAGCGCACACATTCATACATATACATACATTATACATACATTCACATGCATATAATACACGCACTTTCGCGCACATAAACACACACACGTACACACATATTTAGACTAGGACCCTATTGCATGATTTGGAAACAAATTTTACCTATTATTTAACCATTGGATTTGTTTTGTGATATGTGCGAGCAACCTATGATTAATGAGAATATAAATGCTCTCTTCATAATTGCTAGCACACATCCCAAAGCAACTCTAATTGGTGAAAAGTAGGCTGGATTAGTCCAAATCCTATCTATAGGATCCTAATACACACACGCATACATACATAAAAACAATACATAGATGGACAACAGTGTAATTTGGTAGGTTCTGACTAAGTTGAAGTTCGTTCCTAGGGAACAATAAAGCCTTCATATATGTCCGTGAGCAATTATGTATATATGTGAGTCTAAGTGCTTTCCTAATTGCAGCTGTATCTTTTTGCATAGGTATGTTGACATGATTGCAAATCCAGAGGTTGCTGATGTATTCCGAATAAGAGCTAAGGTGCCAAAAATATAATATGTTCATCTATATTAGCTGAAGCATCATTTTATGTAGAAGCACTTCATTTTTTTTTTAATCAGAGAAGATTAATCTCACAGAATTTGCATGTCGATTGCATAAGACCACGGCTGCTACAGCTGCTGCTGTAGTTTCTGAGAAATTAGGAATACATGGCTACACTCTTTGATTGTTCAGATAGTAGTTATAGCAACTGCCATTGCAAATGATCGATTGTGGACACAGCAATAATTCATTAGTGAAACTTCACATGTGTACGTAAGCCTTCGATCTTCTTTCTTATAGTTTAAAGCCTAGCATGAAATTATGCACTTGTTTAAAGCCAAAATGGTCTTTCCCATAATCAGATGGGCACTTTCTGCGCTGCAATGCTTATTATTCAATGTGGAGGGAATGCATTCTTGAATTATAAAAAAGTCCACTGCATAGAAATCCCAAGATAGAACCTACTTTTTGCTGGTACAATTTGGCTGTTAGCCCCACATTGTTATTTTGACAGAAAGTGGTCATGGAAATGGTGCTTTTTATGACTATTTTTTTGCTGCAAATTCCGCTGTGTTAAGTCAATTGTTTTGTAATTGTCATCACTGATTAAAAAGATTTTGCACACTTTCATCTTCTATCATCTTCGTTTTTCCGTTCATGTTCACCCTCTGAAACCAGTGCAAACCTCCCTAATTTATTAATTTATTCTTAGCCTTCAAAACCTCTATAACCCGTCAGAAAACTTCTGTCCCAACAAAATCTCTCTTGTTTCTCGCTTGTCCCATAGTTTATCATACTTCGAATGTTTCCTTTATGGCGTTTATATGTTGAATTTACATCTAAGCACTTAGGAGCCACTCCAGAGGACTTGTCCCTTCTATCACTGACTTTATCGCTGACTTCGATATGGGAAATCATATTGAGATGCAATTACTATATTCCTAATCCATTTGAGTTTTGCTTGATTTGAAGAAAATTCCTCTATAGCCTAAGCATATTTGTACCTATACATTAAAATGAAGGATATATACAAAGATGTTCAAACTATCATGGAATTAAGCTTATGATGGATACAACGAAAAGAAATAGCCGCATCTTAAACATAAATTTGATTTCATGTAAAGAAGGCAACCATATAAAATATTTATCAGTTGAGACCATAGTTAAAGTCGTATTATTCATGATTTGAGTCGTATGATTTGATATGATACAGAGGGATTCCAATACATATCGTAGGGTTTATTGAATTAGTATTTTATGATTTACGAGCCGAATCCTACGATTCGATAAGAAAAATACAATTTACGATTCAATGCAATACATAATGGGTTAGATATGCTCTTAGGTATTGGTTAATGGGCAAAACACATTATAAACCCACTCAAAAGCCAATATACATCAAACCAAATATAAAAAAAGGCTTAATTCCAAAAAACTACCAAATATGTTAGCTAAACTATGAGAAACTACCAAATTCTTTCAAAATACACAAGAAACTACCATAAAAACCTTCAAAATTTCAATAAACTACCACAAACTTTCAAAATTACCAGAAACTACCTCACCCAACAGTGTCACATAATCGCCGTTAATGACACCTCACCTTCACGTCATCAATCAATACCACATCATAATTTTTTCAAAATTTTCCAAAAATACCCTTCTCTCTTCCTAACCTAGCCTTAGAACTAACCCTCATCCCAATTCTAGCCTCGCTGCCTGCGACCTCAATTTTCCTCCCCCACTCCACCTTACCGCCGACGATCTGCTGCTCTTCCCTCGATCTGCATTCCTTCTCGATCCATCCCCCTCGTCCACCTTCAGCCCCCCTCGCCGGTGAGGAGCGGCTTCCATGCTCTCGTCCTCCACTTTGATCTAGCCCCTCCAGCCTCCGACCACCTCCTCCAGCTCGGACCACCTCCTCCGTCGCCTCCTCACGAGGACACTCACCTCCTTCGTCGCCTCCTCCAGCCCCAACCATCTCCGGCGTCTCCTCCATTCTAGGGTTAGGGTTAGGGTTAGGGATAGGAATATGATTTAATTCATTAAAAGGGCAAAATGGTCATTTTAACAAACTTTTTGGTAGTTTCTCGCAATTTAGAAGTATTTGGTAGTCGTGAATTGGGAAAAGTATTTGGTACTTTATTGGAAAGCTTTAAAAAAACAAAACAAAACTAAAGACAATATTTTTATATGCATATATGATGAATGATAATTTAAGATTTATCGTAAATATATATTTATAAAATTGATAAAATAAATGTAAAGAGTGTTCGATGTTGACTAGACTAATATATTTAATATGTATGTAGAGATATCCAATATTATACCCGATATCGATATCCAATTTGCCTGATATCGAGATCCGATATGAACCCATATCGTCACGATATCGTCCGATATCCGCGATCCGACATAAGAAACACTCTTCCAATATGAATCCGATATCCGATATATGATACATTGACTAAACATTATATTTCTTATAATATATTGTTCTATATTTTACTAATTTAATATATTTATAAACTATATAGTTATATCTAAGTGCTTAGCTATTGCACTAGTAAATACGATATCTTACGATATATGATACGATACAAAGGGAAAATGATATATGATCCATATATGATTAACGGATATCAGCAGATGTTTTTCATTTGATTTAGAAAAAAGGTTAAGTCGATGGGTTCGAGAGAACACACAATTATTTAATAGAAATGCTAGAGTAAGGTTGTAAAAAGTGCTAGACGGAACTGAGCGGTTGGGATGTTGCCTAGCCGCCGCTTAAGCGGGTCTAGGAGGTTTTTTTATTTTAGTTAATATATTTAGTATACACACACACACGATAGAATAAATCATAGAAAAATTTTATTTAGTCAAAAATCAGTAGTAAAAATGATTAACTATTGAAAATCGGCAATATATTAACATTTTAGCAGCTAAAACAACAATTTATTGATATTACAGCAGTAAAAATCGGTAATATATGGATATTTCAGGTTTACATAGTAAAATTCAACAATATTTTGACATATTAGCGGTAAAAACATCAAATATATTGACAGTTCAGCAGAGAAAACAACATATTAGAATTTCAGTAATAGAAACAGAAATATATTGATAATCAAGTATGCTAACATGTAATATATTGATGTTTTAACAATAAAAGTTAGCAACAAATATATTTTAAGCATTATTTCTGAATCAAAAATTATTCAGAATAGGGGACAATTTCTAATTGAATTTCCAACATGTAGATTACATATGCTGTGAGATTGAAAAGCACACAACCGAAGTGCGACACTTAAGAAGACAAAGTAATTCGACGTCGGTGAGAAATTGCTTAGAGACGAGTTGATGAGATGAGAGGGACGAGTTAATGAAAGGAGAGCGAGAAGATTCCATGTCGGCGGTGCCATCACGCCATGGAACGAGCGGCGGAAAGATTTGCGAGAGGTCAAGAGTAGCAGAGTGATGAGCGAGAGAGACCGAGAGCGGTAGAGAAAAGCTTCAGGGTTTTATACCGTGTAAATTGGGATGAATATTTCATTTCTTAATATTTATTATGGGTTTGGGCTAGGAATGATTTGAAAAGAGAACAAATCCGACTCATGATACTTTAAAATGACTTTAACTTATCTTTTATTAAGTGGGTTGGACCTGCTTAGGTGCTTGCTTAAGCGGGATAAGCCGTTTAAATGCTTAAACTGATTAATTGAGCTGTTTAAGGCTAAAGCTGAGCGACTTTGCACCACTTCCATCTAGACGGCCTCCTAGACCGCTTTTTAGAACACTGTGTTAGAGCAATTAAAAATCTATATGGAGTAATTACTACAATGAGAATGAAGGAAGGAGAGGAGCATTCCTTATCATTATAGGATTATTTCAAAAGGTCAACATTAATAAGTTATGTTGTTTAACTAGACATATTGGCGATGATGTCTCATTTTGCATGTTGGTAAAGGATTCAGTTTATTTGGTTGAGGGAAAAAGATAAATTTTCAAAGTTGATAGGCAAAATAGCATAAGAAAATCAGAATACGCGGATTATAATTTTAATAAAATTCGTGAGAAGAAATGAGCTTACAATGGAAATTCAGAGCAAAAGATATCAAGTGATTGTTATTATCACTTAGGACCCATCATTTACGATAATGGAAAGATTGATGAGGACGTGGTTTGAAAAAGCAAAGATAATGGTTAAAGTAAGTAATGTTCATAGAGTATTATATGATCATAGAATATCTATAAATTCGAAAGAATTTTATAGAGAAAACTATTGACTAGTATTGTTTTATGGTCCATATGTTTGTATGAAACATACCCAAAAATGAATATAGCTAAAGTTGAAAAGCAAGATAGATGACTAGAACGCTGTGAGTTATATTATAAAAAGACGAATGTCTTTTTAAGAGAAGATAAATTGAGAGAGAATCGAGTGCAATAGTTAGCACATGTGCATGATTTAGTTAGAATGACAGAATTATAGTTAATGGAAGAACATTGACTTAATAGGGTAAATGAAGTTAGATACAGGGGCGGACCTACATTAGGGGTTGAAGAGTACGTGCCCCCTCTCAAGTTTTACCAAAAAGACTCCAAGTATTGAGCCATATTCTAAACCCACAGCATTCTAATCTCGTAAAACAAAAAAAACCCTTAATGCTCCTTGCTATTAACCTTTTGCCACACCCCACCTGGCTTCCATTTGACCCATTATACTAACTAGTATTTTTGCACGTGAGATACACGTGTGTTTTGAAATAATATTTTACTATGAAAATCTTCATTATCCTAACTAAACGTCTCTAAAAATATCTTAACAAAAAACCTTATAAAATTATTCCAAATCTTATTGTCTATTTATTTATAATACTAATATATATCCATGTATTTCGCTTGTGCAAATATACAACAATGTGGACCATCTGAGAATTAAGGATAATTCTTTATTTTTCAAGTATATAATTTCAATTAATGTGAGAGCGTCACACAACCCTCCTTCCTCTTTGTATTATAATAGTGGAGGTAAAATAAAAGATTTTTTAGATAGCACATCACATGAGCTTTTTTATTTTGAAAATATTCATAGTATGGTTTAATATTGCATCCACAAGTTCTTTTTTATTTTTAGTAAACACCCTCTGATCAATCAGTATTTAATTTCACATCTAAATTCAAATGTTATTTTGAAAGACACCCTCTAATCCAATTATTTTCCAAGGAGAAATCATGAAAATGTGAAGCTAAAAAACTTATAACTTGATATTAAAAAAGCATGAATTGCTATAGATATATTAAAAGGCTAAGTTTGAAGTAAAAAAGAGGAAGTCTGAAAAAGTTAGAAGATTTAAGGATGCTTCTGTTACATATAAAGAAGAATTTAGGGTGAACTATAGAAAAGCCCTAACAAACATTTCTGGATCTCAATGAAACATAATCTCTTTTCTCATTCTTTTCTTTATCTTTGTTCAACCATCGCCGCTAGTAGTCGAGACTTGAAGATTGCTACCGATTTTTTGGTTAACTTGGTTTAAAATTTCATCTCAAAGCCTCAAGTTTGTATTATGGTCGTTCAATGTTATTTACCTTGACTTTTTATTGGATCTTGATACCAATTGTGCCCCCTCTAGATAAAATTCTTATGTCCGCCGCTGCTAGGATGGAGGCAAATGAAAATGACATGATAACATTTAATTAATTATGGAGAGTCCTGTTCCTAGAGGAAATATGATTAATGTGATTGATCCCAGAAGTTGTGGTCAAATATTTATAGTTATTCTTCTCTCCTGACAGTTATCATACAATCTTCCGTCTTTCAGACAATATAGTTAAGTTATATTTTCATTAGTGACTCAAGCCTCGGATTTTTGTTAGATCATATTTTGTTACACTTTTAATTCATTGCAGATGGTGTATGCCAAATATTTTTTGTAACTAGATTGTAAAAGCAAAGATGATGTGGTGTTGAAACGCAGTTGAATAATATTAGATGGAATCCCATTATGCGGCATTCAGGATTTTGAGATTTTTTCCCTAAGGGCCCAAGCCATATCTTTTTTCTTGTTATTTAGGCTCATCTACAAAACCTTCTCTATGAGTATATATGAAATTAGTTTTCTATATTTTCTGCTTAATAATACATTATTGCCTTGTTCTTAGAATTCTAAAGGAAAAATTGTTCTATTCATTTAAAAATTATCTCTTCCTTTTTTACATGATACCAATATATAAACATCGAAACAGCTAACATTAATCTTTTGTGCAAAAATCACCTTCTTCCGTTTTTGAATTTTTAATTGTTGGCAAGACAACAATTTTCATTTGTGACTGCAGATTGTGTCAGAGATCCGCAAATCAATGGAGTTATTCGGTTTTATCGAGGTTGAAACTCCTGTTTTACAGGTATGCTCCTTTGCATTGTTATATATTTTATGTTCCACAATACTTTTCTGTACTTGTTATATGTGGTAATATGTGATGCATGCTATTCTATTAATTTTTGTACAAAGCTGAAATTTGTGCTCAGATGAAATGATACTTGATTGCATCTGAACCAAGTACGTTTAACTGATAGACTCAAAAAGAGGAAGAAAGAATATTGAATACAGAATAAAGAAGAATGAAGAAGTAAAAAGGAAAAAAGAAAGAAGAAAGTGTAAAAAAAAAGGATATTAGAGAAAACAACTCTAAGCGAGGAGAGGGGATCTCTCATTTTATAATGAATCATTAGATAAAAAGATCATATAAGATCTTCAGAATATATGTTGAATATTTTACTTGACTCCCAAGTGATCTTCTAAATAATTATTTTCTATCAACGACGAGCCTTCATCCCTTTGTATGAATCTTTCTCGTCCTTTCTGCTTTGTTAAGGATCGTCTCCTTGGTTAAATTAACAATTAACTTATCATTCTTACTATTCTATATTTATATTTGTTTAGGTCTATCTATACCTCTAGTTGTGCCATGAATTACGATTTGTCACTTTTTGTAACCGGGGCATTGATTGGTTTCCTTTGCACATATCCAAACCATCTTAATCGGTTTTGTCGCATCTTATCCTCTACCCGAGATACCTCTACCTTGTTATGAATACTATTTCTTATCTTATCTTGTAGTGTATTACTACCCATCCATCTTAATAGAATAATATTTTATTCTTCAACACTTCTCAAGCTGGAGCACACATATTATGTGCTCGTAGCTTGATACAAATAAATTTCACTTTAGCACCCCAAGTGGTTTTGTAAATACATCAGCCAATTGATCTTATGATTTTAAACGAACGTTCATGATAATTTCTTCAAGCACTTTCTCTCAAACAGAGTGGCAGTTGATTTCGATATGCTTTGTTCTCTTATGAGATACTGTATTATTTGCAATATAGATAGTTGCCTGATTATCACATCTTAACATCAATGGATTCGGATGATGAAACCAAGTTTTTGAAGTATGCATTTTAGCCATACTATCTTTCATGTTGTGTTTGCCATTGCCGATGCTCTGCTTCTGCACTCGATTTGGAAACAACACTTTTCTTCTTGCATTTCCATGATACTAGGTTACCACCAACGAAAACACAATATCCAGTAGTCAACCTCATATCATCCGTTAATTATCTGTGTAACCTTCAACATACATCTGTTAATGATTTTGATACGATAAACCTTTTTCTAGTGTACCTTTAAGATGCTGCCAAGTATGCATTACAATATTCATGACTCTTGCATGGTGTCTGAAGGAACTGGCTGACTACACTGCCGCATACGTTGTAAGGTAGTTTAACTTTCCTACCAATTTTCTATACTCTGATTGGCTTCTCCAATAACTTCTTCATCGGCAACCAATTCACTATTTGTTTCTATGTGTGAATCAATATGTTTACATCCCAACAAACCAATTGATTTTAATAAATCCAAGACATTTCCTTTGAGACAGATGTATCCTATGTTGAGACCGAGCAATCTCAATTCCGAGGAAATATCGCAATTCCCCATATCCTTTGTCTGAAGCTTACTCGGAAGAAAAAACCTTTCAACTTTTGAATCCTTTCATTATCATCATCTGGGATCACAATGTCATCTGCATATAAATTAGAAAGATCATTCCTAGTTTTGTTCCTTGACGGAATACAGAGTGATCCATTACACATTTGGGTCCAACCTCTTGTACAAGACCGAGGACATGCGTAGGTGCAGACGACTCGGATGAAGGTTGGATTGGCAAGGAAGGTGAAAAAGGTGTAATTTGGAAAGGAGACTCATCAAGCAATGTGGGACACTCATCAATTTTGAAAAAGATTTGTTTTTTTTTCGCAAAATATGGTTGATGTTCAAAGAATGTTACAGTGGTACTAATGAAAAATTTCTGGAATTCTGGGCTATAACAATAATACCCTTTTTATGTTGAGTATAACCAAGAAAAACAAATTTTTTTTCTTGAGGGCTCAATCTGTCAAGAGTTGGGTCATTGTTGCGAACAAACCATAAGCATCCAAATTTACGAGATGGTAAAGACAATATAGGTTTAATCGAAAAAAGAACTAAGTGTGGTGTGTGTCCATCAAGGACAGATGAAGGCATGGAATTCATGATATAACATGTAGTAAGAACTGCATTATCCCAAAAATATTTTGGAACATTCATTTGGAACATTAATGTTCGTGTGATTTCTAATTCCGTTTAGCCACACCAGTTTGTTGAGGGGTATATAAGCATGATCACTGATGAATACACCCATTAACATGTATTAATTCATTAAAAATTGGAAAAAGGTTCTTTTGCATTATTACTTCGTAAAATTTTGACCGACTTGTTAAACTATGTTTTAATTTCAGCATAAAATTCAGGAAATATGGAAAATAATTCAGACTGATCTTTTATTAAATAATGCCAAGTAACTCATGAAAAATCATCCACGAACGTTTCAAAATACTTAAAATCCAACTTAGAAATAACATGACATTGACCCCAAACACCTGATGAACTAGCCTAGATGGCTCTCTGGCACATTTATTGACTCTCGATAAAAACGGAACACAATATTGTCTAGCAAACTGACATCATTCATAATCTAAAGACTCTAAACTACTTGGTAACGAAACTATTTTCTTCAAATTCTTCAATGATGGTGCCTCGTATGTGAATGAATCTCTACTGTTGAAGTGGTAACCTTACAAGCTACCAAAGGAGTGGATTGAAAGTAGTACATACCATTAGACTTGTATCCTTCGCCAATCTTTTGTTTTGTCTTTAGGTCCTATATAATTAGAAAATCAGAAGAAAAGGTTACCGAGCATTGCAAATTTTTGGCAAGTTTACTGACAGATATTAGCTTGGGTGGAGAATTAGATAAGTAAAGAACAAATGGTAATTAGGTTTAGAAGTTTGGTCTTGCCATTCCTATACCACTAACTTTGATTTTAAATCCGTCTGCCAATGTAATTGAAGGAAGAAAATTTGAATATCGAACGTTTGAAAGTAAATTCGATTTAACTGACAAATGATCTGTTGCTCAATAATCTATTACCCAAGACTGGTAATCTCTATTGGATGACTAGCATATTTGGTCAAAGAAGCTGCAATTGAAGACGATAATGCATGTTGCGAACACTTATGCTACAGGAACTTGGCATACTCTGAAACTGTCACCATATTGTATTCACGGTTTAACGATTCTTCTTCTTTGGCAGCAGCTAAGTTAACAACTCCAGAGGTCTACCATGATGTTCCTAATAGGTCTTATGCATATGGTACAATGATCACACTTTTTAGGTAAATATTTGTCTCCCACAACTACGGTTGTATCCTCTACTACGACAATTGGTTCCACGTGAGGTTTATTGTTTCTTTGAGCTGTAAGTGCAAAGTTGTTACGTTCACTTCTATTAACTGACTTTAGACATATCTCTGCAAATGTTGAAGGTTCACTACCTGCCAAAATCTGTGATTTAACGGGTTTCAATTTCTGGCTTTAATCCATCTAAGAATTTGAGTACATTCATTTTCTCTTGCTGCCTCTTGCATTACACGAAAATCCAATGGGAGATGCATAAGTGCATTAATTTCATCAATGTTTGAGGAAAGATTCACATAATAATCTGCAAAATCATCTTCTTGTTTGATGTGGTGATATTGTTGGGTCAAAACATACAACTGGTTGAGATCACTTGATTATATGCACTTCAAGGGATCCCATATCTACTTGCACGTCTTAAAATGATTACAAAGATCAGCTATTTTTTGTTCTGTGCAATTCCGCATAAGAGTCATAATCTATCTTCTTGTTTCCACTTTTTCTTCGACTTTTCTTCCATTGAAGAAGGTGGAATAACTGCGCCAGTTGCGTCGTTTCCTCATCTTTGTAGCTCATTCTAATCTTTCTACTTCATCAGGTATATCGTTCCTTTCTCATTCTAGTTTATGGGTCGCTGATTCCGGCCCCTCATCATATGTCTCGTGATGGACCGTCCGAGCTTGCTTCTACTCTTCATAAATTGATTTCCATGGCCGATGGTAATATCACTCATGTTTCTGGCTCTGCTGATTTATCACTTCATCTTTACACCTGAAAAATATTTTAATTGTGTCATCTTTAAAACAAAACTTGCTTTCTATTCGTCAGCTTACAAATGATTCTAACTGCTCCGTCACATTTTATCCTTCTCACTTTGTGATACAGGACCTTCTGATAAAGCAACGGATTGGTGGGGGACATGAGCATAATGGACTGTACTACAGGGATCACCTTTCCAGTACCTCTGCAGCTGTTTCTACTATCCAGTGGTATCGGAGACTTGGTTATTCTCCTTTCTTCTTTATGCACTATACCGCCTTCTATTGATTTATTAGAGTTCAGTTGTGAATCCTGAATTCTTGGTAAACACTATCACTGTCACGACCCGAAATATTAGCTCGTGACCAGCACTTGAATCACGCAACGTCTAAAAGCGTAACGGAATTCAAGTAAGCTGAAACCCAGAAATCTAAACCTTTTATGAAAAATAAAGGAGGTGAGGTTTTGAAATAAAGGTATAATGAAATCAAGTTTTCTTAATGCATAGAAAAGAAACATGAATGATGCAAATGAAATTTTCTAGTTTGAAAACATATTTCGTCTTTTTGAAAAATTTTGGCAGCACCTCCTTTGTATATTTGATCCAAAACCACAAATACATAATAATGATTATGGCATCCCCAAGAGGGAGCTAGCTATTCGACAAACGGCGGATCACAACCACGCAATACAGCATAAACAAGTATACGACGCCCAACGACGAAGTTCACCACAAAAAGATAAAGAAATGAGTAAGATATAACCCCAAAAGTGAAATATAAAATCCATCGCTCAAATCTCGTAACTACAAGTCTCACTAAGTCTCATCACTTATATAATTTACAACTTTTGATTGATGGAGTTAATTAGATACAATATGAAATGTAGATACAAGAGTGGGAATGATACAAATATCCCACCTATCAATGCAAAACACCCGAATGCAACTGTGTGCCGCGAAGCCGCTACTGGTCCAAGCGGTCAACCTGCAAGAACTGTGGCACAACGGGGGTAAGTTGCCAACTCGTGAGTAGAAAAATATCAACAGATAGAAATCGAATAAACGACTTCTAGGTCAACCATATCATAAAGGTAATAATATGATATCTAGGGTGACCGGATCTGTATGTGCCAACAAGGTAGTCAATACCTATATGCATGCAGATAACATCCAACAGTAATAATCAATGCATGCATGTGGATCTCGTCCAACCATAATCAAGGTATGCATGCATGTGGATCTCGTCCACCCATATAATCAATGTATGTATGCATGTAAATATCATAAATGTGTGCATAAAAGTATGAGGAAATATATATTAACGGAGTCCCTCCCGACACATCAAAATCATGGAACCTGAGTGCCTAGTATCGACACTCGAAAACATCATGAAAACAGTGTCCAGCATCGGCACGTAAATCCTCATATATCGGGCTCCGTCAGTCCGGATCGGCCCATATCATCTCTCGACTCCGGTCGGTATCCTCCGGATATCCGCCGAGCCCAAATACTATCACCGGTAGGTAGTGGTCCCTCTGCCAGGCTCATCGCCTACTGCGCGACAGATCCGTTCTCGCCCCGGGGTACCATACCGGGTCCACCATGTATCCGCAATCGGCCTCATCCGCCTCCTCGAATCGGGTTTCACATGTCGCTCTCAGAACCGAGAAAACACATGGTGGACACACTGAAATATCATATCAAGAGAAACTGGGTTTTTTGAAACAACACATAATCTCCTTTAAAATGTCCACGGTTCTCAAATCCAGAAATCTCATGAAAACATCATATCTCAATACGTACCATAATAGAGCATGATGTGTGCGACATATAATAGAATGTAAGTATATCGTGTATCATGCAACGTGGAATAGTAATATGACATATTAAGGGAAAACCGCTCTTTTAAAATGATTCCAGTTTTTAAAATATAATATGCGGTTCCCAATTTTACAATAAAACCAGTTATCTTTGTAGGTACAATATGTATATGCGCAAGTATAGATGTACTAATGTATGTGTGCACAAATATGGATATTACAAATGTGTATATCCGCAAGTATGAATGTATCAATGTATATGTGCACGCAGGTTATGCGAAGAGTCATATCATGATGCAGCAATCCTACTATATAGTGACATGTCAATTATCGATGATGAAGTGTGTGAGCCTATAAACTGTGTACGTGTGACATACGCATCATCGATAATGGTGCAGGTGTACTATCACAGATATATGCGATGCGATAATAATATCATGAATGCAGCACAAGGTAAATCATCAGCTAAAAGCTATAAGGTATACGTAACTATCATATGTCTGAGTCGGTGAATCTATCGATCGGCATATAGCCTCACAACATCACATACGGTATAATTCGTCGTACGACATCCTCTAGTTAAGAGTATGGATCAACATCAAGTCAAACTCATCGCGGACGGAAAATCATCGTGCGGCGGCATAACGCTAATAGGGATCCTATCATCCTATACGACAAAAGAGGATACGGCCTAATATCACATACGGCCCATCATCCATGATTTACAACATTCTATAAATGTATATATATCCATGTACCTATGTCCCGGTTCACATCCGCAATAATCTCATATCTGGGGACCGGCAGGGTATAAATCATTTCGATCGACTCGCATCCGTATACCAACATATCTTCATATCATCATATCCGTCATATATTCTTATCATCGCATTTATAACTCATATCAAGCCGAGTTTACCTAAACCTTCTATCTCTATTATAAGTATAGGTATCTAATCTAGCATACGCACCCGAACCATACAAACGGATTTTAAAAGAAGCGAATCGTAGTTTTGAAAATAGGGGTTACGGTGTTTTAAGGAAAATATATCATTTGAAAATCCGTAACATCCCTCAAGGTACATATTTAAAAGATACATACGATTCTTCTGTTTAGAAAAAGGTATGGTTCGGATGACGCATCTACATCGACTATCTAATCCTACAGTACCCTAAACGGCAATATCGCTAAACGCAATCCTATGATAGTCGTAACATATCACTTCTAACTATCCTCTAGTTTCTAATATAGTATCACTAACTATCCCTTACTATAACCCTAGTTTCCTAATCTAGGTTTCCTAACCATATTCTATAATCAGTTTTCCATCAATACTTTGCGGGGGTGCTATACGCCATCCACCCGACTTCCCCCGTGGATATAGATCCACTCACCTTGCTTCTTGCTTTCCGAAGTCGATGACGCCACGCTCCGTCGTCTCGGGATCCACGCGAAGGTACCTACAATAATAAACCATCGCAATGCGTATTAAAATCAAGGCAGAAAACCAAAACGGTACACGTTTCGCTCATAGGTCAGAACCTATAGCTTTGCGTGCAAAACACGACCAAAAACCCTGGTCGTGGACGTCCAAACGCCACACGACGGAAACACAATACCAAACACCAAAATCAAGTCAAAACGAAGCCGTAAAACAATGCACCAACTCATGGAAATGGTCCCAGGTTTTACCTTAAGCCAAATTGGTCAAAGTTGCATATGTAGAGGGTCCATTTTACTGACATAGGAGCTACAGACAAAGCATGAACCAAAAATGAAGTGTCCAGGCCGCAAATTGCGGCCCAGGGGATTAAATTTGCGGCCCAGGTGTTATAGGGTTTGGTCTCGGGTCTCTAGGGTATGCTCCGTATCACCTGCACATCCCTCTGTGATCTCAGAAATTTTTTTAGGTCACCCGGGTCACTCCAGATCCTAAAATACCATCACTATTCTCACAAATCGACATGAATTCAAATCCCAAATCCGTATTTTGGGTTTCATCCCCCGTTCCAGGTCAGTAAAACACCACTAAGGCTTGTAGGCAGCCACTACACATCACCAATTTCAAACAACACCTTCACTAGGGTTTCCCAATGTTCACCAATCTTCACAAATTCACATCTAAACACATGAATACTAAAGTAAATGAAAAACCACCCAATTGGTGAAGGGATTACCTCATATAGCACCCATGAATCCCTAAGGTCATCAAAATCTGAATTTTCTTGGTCTCATGTATAGAGGTTGAAGAGGGGGTTAATTTTTGTGAAGGGTGTGTAGGGTTTTGGTAAGGTTTTTAGGGTGTATCAAAAGGGTAGAAGGTGGAGGGATGTGGAGTTGAGGGAGATGAAGAGGGAAAGAAAATGATGGGGAAAAATGGCCAAGGCAGCAGCCCTCCCTCTCTCACTATAATTCTCATCCACTCCCTTTCCATGTCATCATTATGCCCTCTTTTGACTTTCTCCTCAATCATTTCTCTTTTCTTTTCTCCCCCAAAAGCCCAACCCTAACATAAAACACACAAATGAAATAATATGTAATATATCATGATGCACTAACCATGAAAACTGTAGAAATGCGGATTTGGCTTAATCGCGATTAGTAGTGCACTAATTGGGTTTTTATCGAAACTGCATAAAATAAATTTTAAAATTACCAAATCCTTTAAATATATAATTAAATGAATAAATCATTTTAATTTCTATTTATTTCACAATTATTGGTATATATTTATACCCTTTTTCGAAAATCCCAATTTCGCAAATTGGCAGTTTTTGGGAAATATATTATTTTAATATTAAATTCCCAAAAATAATATTTTATATTTTTTGAAATATTACAGTCTTCCCCCTTAAATAAATTCGGTCCCCGAATTTAAATTTAAACCCCCTAAATCTAAAACATTTCAATAATCAGCTCAAATCAACGGGGCTCCGAAGTCATGGAAAACGCAGAAATAACACAGCGCGTCAAGTGCGCATAAAACGAGTACAAAACTCAAAATCGAACTTCGTCAAGCGTCACACAAATCATCGGATTTATACGCATATCCTCGGAGTTACAATAGGGATACAGATCTCGAAATCTACTACTGAAATCCAATATACACCAGTCAAACACTATAATACGTGTATAGTACGCATCTTTGAAAACTCCCAAAATCTGAATAAAATACATGCAAAATCTTTTCTAAATCGCCGCGGGAATGCGTAACTCACGGCATAACTGACGGACACTCATTTTACAATAATAATATATGCCCATATATATTTTCTTAAATACACGTTCCGTCGTTTTCAAAATATCCCAAAAGGTTTTCCTTCATAAACGTTCGTGTCGCTCACGGACACGTAGGAAATAGCGAGACTATAGCTCCTCTTCAAAACCCATTTGGTAATCTATTAATGCATGCAGAGTACTCAGGTACTGTCCTTAGATCAGTCCTGTCTGGCTACTACACAATATAGTGCCCAACATGAAAACAAATTACTCAAAAGCAAAATCAGCCTCAAAAGGCGTATCCAATAATCACATGCGTCTGGTGCGTATGGAAATCAAATCCAAATACAGGTGCCACAATATGCACAAAAGCCCAAAACTACGTGCAACGGGTGTGCACGAAAGTTTCTGTCCAGTGCCACGGGTGTGCATGACAACAATATCAAGTGCATCTAAAATGCACTAAAATCTCAATCCAATGCATCCGGTGTGCACAGAATCACATCTCATATCATGCGTCCAACATGCGCGAAAATCCAAATCAGTGCATATGTCCCGCACGAATGAAATTGCATCCAATATGCACGGAAGAAATCTAAATCAAGAGCATCCGATATGCATGAGTAAAATCTCACTCCAGTGCATCCGATGCGCACAAAAATCCAAAATCAAGCGCCTAATATGCGCAAATATCCAACCAAAGCGCGTCGGGTCCGTAAAAGTATAAAGTGCAGTAGCATGCACGAAAACAAACGACAAGTGCCAACGCACATGGAAATACAAATCTGGTAAAACGGATGCTCAAGGACATAAAACGGGTGCAACCAAGGTACGGAGTATAAACCCAGTACGAAAAACGCATAAATACCCGTCCGGTGCAACAAATGCAAGAAATGCAAATCTAGTGCAACTAATGTGCGATATACGAATCTTGTGCAGCAAATGCACTAAAATATAAATCTGGTGCGACAACCGCAAGAAATGAAAATCTAGGGCCTCAAATGCCAGGAGCGCAAATCTGGTGCATCCAGTGCACGAAATACAAATACATAACTCAAATGCGTATAAAAGCAACGCCAAGTGTACCAAGGTGTATAAAATCGTAAACGTGTGCAACTGCATGCACAAAACACATATCAATGCACTGCAAGCACATATAAGCTATACCGAGTGCGGAAATCAAATCATCCGTATGAAACCCATGAAATCATAAACACATGCTACGAAGGTACAAAATCAACATCAAATGCAATGGATAGGCACAAATCGCAAATCAACACAACGGTGTATATAAAATACATATCAGGTGCGATAGCTATGCGCAAAATGTAAATACTCAGTAGGTGCAGCCATGGTGCACGAAATCAATATCAGGAAACTCGTCATCAAAACTCAAATCCAAGCGATATAAGAGTGATACTCAGATCATAAACGCAAATCGCAACAAAGGACATCGAGATACACCTCCTACAATGTCGAGAAATAAATCGGT
Source organism: Agapanthus africanus (assembly GCA_030015575.1). Classification (NCBI taxonomy): domain Eukaryota; kingdom Viridiplantae; phylum Streptophyta; class Magnoliopsida; order Asparagales; family Amaryllidaceae; genus Agapanthus; species Agapanthus africanus. The sequence goes on from CM057347.1 coordinate 300,894,494, forward strand.
GCGCCTAGCAGAACAAGAACATCCGCTTGCCTCCTGCTCACGGTCTGGCATCCTCGATCTCTGGGTCCTTATCTTCTCTGCGGATTACCAATCTCGTAATCTATCGGCTCATCGGCCCTGTCAGGTGTGCTAACGGGGACGATTCCGTTTTGGCATTTCTTTGGTCATCTATCGGTCAATCATCACGACCACTCGTAAAGCAGCACGCCACTGGCGTCGGCCTCTGGCTCTCTGAATACACGTGACACCTCTGATCCTGGGTGCAAATCTCATTGCAGCAGTGTCCCGGAAGGAATCCTGCTCAGGGTCTCTTCCGATCTCGTCTATGCCGAACTGTACGGAGGCTGGTATTCTTACATAATCTTTCCTCGTTTTCTGGACCTCTGCGTGTGCCGCACACATTTCCTCGGAAACTGGCCGTATCCCAACGCCTCTGTAAGCATATCAGGTCTCTAGTCTCGACGGGAAGTAATGACAGCTCGTCAGCGTCTCGCACGAACCTTTGGTTCCACTTGTCTTTATCGTCGTCCACTATGACTTCAAGCCATGCTATCTGCGCACTGCAACTGTTCTCGGCCACGGTCAACCCGAGATCTCCCACACGGACTCGAAGTCACGAACTCGGTATCTTCATCACTCGGTAGAAGATATCTGGCCGATCACGTCTTTGGAAACTCGTCCCAACCATCGGAGGAATACTCAATATTCGTCCGTCCTCGATCAACTCACAACGCATCTGGGTGAGGTCCTCCATCCAAAGTTTGTCAGCTTGCTGATCTCTTATCACATGATATCTGGACGACGTCAAACTTTTCGATCGAGTTATCAATGTCCCAAAATTTCCCGAAGGCTCAACACCCGAGCGCAGTCTAAAAATATCTGGTACATACCACAACACCTCTGGACCAGCCGTAGAAGGGCAAACCCAAGCTTCAATGATGGCACCGCTAAACTACTGCGAACCCTAAGGTTCAAAGCGGTTCCATGGTCATCATGTCGAGTTAGGCTTTCATTCTTCTAGAGGGTCCACAGAATTACCTGCATGTTCCTCCGAACACTTTAAACTTGGGAAAAATGGGTTTCTGACACTCGTTCGAACTTTTTAACTTCACCTATGCGACATGCGAATACCCTTCGTCCGCACGCCAAACAAAGCCTCAATGCTCCAGAAAAGGCGATACATCGGCGGTCATCTCTGGATCGGTCTGCTCTAGATCTGAGTAAGACTCTCCACACTGGAAATCTTCAACTCAACTGGGCCTGTTCCGGCACATAAATCGGACGAATCACCTTCGTCTCTCAAATCGGGGTAGACTAGCTATCATCTGTCTCATATCTGCGTGGAAGCTCCGGCGATCTCAGCTCGTAAGCTCCGGAAGCGACATCCTATCAATCTCAGCAACAGCTGGGTCATCTGTCTGCACGGTAGGCGATATCAAAATCGCCGAGGTATGTTGTACATCAACAGTCCTTTCACAACTGGCAGCTCTAATAATAGCCCGATCGTCCGGTATAAAACCAAGCTCTCGCCTCCACAAGAGGTCACAACAAAATACTAATTCGAGACGTTCTCATGTCACCAAAAAACACAATGGTCGGCCCTCGTATCAAACGAGCTCGCCCTGACCGCAACACTAGCAGCAGCTCAAACTGCGCTCAAACTATGGTGACAGGAACCTCAATCGAGTATCGAAGAGAGCAGATCAACGGCAAGAAAGAAAACGACGGATCCAGAATGGATACATGGTCATAAGAAGGAACGACATCAATGCGAGTATGATCATGGAAACGAATAGAATCAAGGATCTCAAATGGATGTATAATCATGGGTATGAAGAGAATCATAAGTCTCAAAAATAGGTACATCCCAAGGTTTCTTAAGTGGAGTATCGTATCGTAAATATGCCGCGGAACATACGTACGGTACGTCACTCTACTCAAGCTACCTACTCCATCAATCAGGGTCAGCTTATGAAACGAAAGTTCGGGTCTAATACCCCGTTCAAGTCTAAGTTCCGTAAGGTCAAGCCTAGGTTCCGAAATACATAACCGCCCTAGACTCCGCATAGTCAAACATAAACTCGAACAAAGCTTAAACCTAGCGCTCTGATACCAACTTTGTCACGACCCGAAATATTAGCTCGTGACCAGCACTTGAATCACGCAACGTCTAAAGGCGTAACGGAATTCAAGTAAACTGAAACCTAGAAATCTAAACCTTTTATGAAAAATAAAGGAGGTGAGGTTTTGAAATAAAGGTATAATGAAATCAAGTTTTCTTAATGCATAGAAAAGAAACATGAATGATGCAAATGAAATTTTCTAGTTTGAAAACATGTTTCGTCTTTTTGAAAATTTTGGCAGCACCTCCTTTGTATATTTGATCCAAAACCACAAATACATAATAATGATAATGGCATCCCCAAGCGGGAGCTAGCTCTTCGCCAAACGGCGGATCACAACCACGCAATACAGCATAAACAAGTATACGACGCCCAACGGCGAAGTTCACCACAAAAAGATAAAGAAATGGGCAAGATATAACTCCAAAAGTGAATATAAAACCCATCGCTCAAATCTCGCAACTACAAGTCTCACTAAGTCTTATCACTTATACAATTTACAACTTTTGATTGATATAGTTAACTAGATACAATATGAAATGTAGATACAAGAGTGGGAATGATACAAATATCCCACCTACCAATGCAAAACACCCGAATGCAACTGTGTGCCAGCGAAGCCGCTACTGATCCAAGCGGTCAACCTGCAAGAACTGTGGCACAACGGGGGTGAGTTGCCAACTCGTGAGTAGAAAAATGTCAACAGATAGAAATCGAATAAACAACGACTCCTAAGTCAACTATATCATAAAGGTAATACTATGATATCTAGGGTGACCGGGTCTGTATGTGCCAACAAGGTAGTCAATACCTATATGCATGCGGATAACATCCAACAGTAATAATCAATGCATGTATATGGATCTCGTCCAACCATAATCAAGGTATGTATGCATGTGGATCTCGTCTACCAATATAATCAATGTCTGTATGCACGTAAATATCATAAAGGTGTGCATAAAAGTATGAGGATATATATATCAACGGTGTCCCTCCCGACACATCAAAATCATGGAACCTGAGTGCCTAGTATCGACACTCGAAAACATCATGAAAACAGTGCCCATCATCGGCACGTAAATCCTCATATATCGGGCTCCGTCAGTCCGGATCAGCCCATATCATCTCTCGACTCCGGTCGGTATCCTCCGGATATCCGCCGAGCCCAAATACTATCACCGGTAGGTAGTGGTCCCTTTACCAGGCTCATCGCCTACTGCGCGACAGATCCGTTCTCACCCCGGGGTACCATACCGGGTCCACCATGTACCCGCAATCGGCCTCATCCGCCTCCTCGAATCGGGTTTTACATGTCGTTCTCAGAACCGAGAAAACACATGGTGGACGCACTGAAATATCATATCAAGAGAAACCGGATTTTTTGAAACAACACATAATCTCTTTTAAAATGTCCACGGTTCTCAAATCCAGAAATCTCATGAAAACATCATATCTCAATGCGTACCATAATAGAGCATGATGTGTGCTACATATAATAGAATATAAGCATATCGTGTATCATGCAACGCGGAATAGTAATATGACATATTAAGGGAAAACCGCCTTTTTAAAATGATTCCAGCTTTTAAAATATAACATGCGGTTCCCAATTTTTCAATAAAACCAGTTATCTATATAGGTACAATATGTATATGCGCAAGTATAGATGTACCAATGTACGTGTGCACAAATATGGATATTACAAATGTGAATATCCGTAAGTATGAATGTATCAACGTATATGTGCACGCAGGTTATGCGAAGAGTCATATCATGATACAACAATCCTACTGTGTAGTGACATGGCAATTATCGATGATGAAGTGTGTGAGCCTATAAACTGTGTACGTGTGACATATGCATCATCGATAATGGTGCATGTGTACTATCACAGGTATCTGCGATGCAATAATAATATCATGAATGCAGCACAAGATAAATCATCAGCTAAAAGCTATAAGGTATACGTAACTATCATATGTCTGAGTCGGTGAATCTGTCGATCGGCATCTAGCCTCACAGCATCACGTATGGTATAATCCGTCGTACGGCATCCTCTAGTCAAGGGTATGGATCAACATCAAGTCAAACTCATCACGGACGGAAAATCATCGTGCGGCGGCATAACGCTAATAGGGATCCTATCATCCTATACGACAAAAGAGGGTACGGCCTAATATCACATACGGCCCATGATCCATGATTCACAACATTCTATAAATGTATATATATCCATGTACCTATGTCCCGGTTCACATCCGCAATAATCTCATATCTGGGGACCGGCAGGGTATAAATCATCTCGATCGACTCGCATCCGTATACCAACATATCATCATATCATCATATCCGTCATATATTCTTTTCATCGCATTTATAATACATATCAAGCCGAGTTTACCTAAACCTTCTATCTCTACTATAAGTATAGGTATCTAATCTAGCATACACACCCGAACCATATAAGCGGATTTTAAAAGAAGCGAATCGTAGTTCTGAAAATAGGGGTTACGGTGTTTTAAGCAAAAGATATCATTTGAAAATCCGTAACATCCCTCAAGTTACATATTTAAAAGATACATACGATTCTTCGGTTTAGTAAAAGGTATGGTTCGGATGACGCATCTACATCGACTATCTAATTCTACAGTACCCTAAACGGCAATATCGCTAAACGCAATCCTATGATAGTCGTAACATATCACTTCTAACTATCCTCTAATTTCTAATATATTATCACTAACTATCCCTTACTATAACCCTAGTTTTTTAATCTAGGTTTTCTAACCATATTCTATAATCAGTTTTCCATCAATACTTTGCGGGGCGCTATACGCCATCCACCCGACTTCCCCCGTGGATATAGATCCACTCACCTTGCTTCTTGCTTCCCGAAGTCGATGACGCCACGCTCCGTCGTCTCGGGATCCACGCGAAGGTACCTACAATAATAAACCATCGCAATGCGTATTAAAATTAAGGCAGAAAACCAAAACGGTACACGTTTCGCTCATAGGTCAGAACCTATAGCTTTGCGTGCAAAATACGACCGAAAACCCTGGTCGTGGACGTCCAAACGCCACATGACGGAAACACAATACCAAACACCAAAATCAAGTCAAAACGAAGCCGTAAAACAATGCACCAACTCATGGAAATGGTCCCAGGTTTTACCCTAAGCCAAATTGGTCAAAGTTGCATATGTAGAGGGTCCATTTTACTGACATAGGAGCTACAGACAAAGCATGAACCAAAAATGAAGTGTCCAGGCTGCAAATTGCGGCCCAGGGGATAAAATTTGCGGCCCAGGTGTTAGGGTTTGGTCTCGGGTCTCTAGGGTATGCTCCGTATCACCTGCACATCCCTCTGTGATCTCAGAAAATTTTTCAGGTCACCCGGGTCACTCCAGATCCTAAAATACCATCACTATTCTCACAAATCGACATGAATTCAAATCCTAAATCCGTATTTTGGGTTTCATCCCCCGTTCCAGGTCAGTAAAACACCACTAAGACTTGTAGGCAGCCACTACACATCACCAATTTCAAACAACACTCAAACCTTCACTAGGGTTTCCCAATGTTCACTAATCTTCACAATTTCACATCTAAACACATATGAATACTAAAGTAAATGAAAAACCACCCAATTGGTGAAGGGATTACCTCATATAGCACCCATGAATCCCTAAGGTCATCAAAATCTGAATTTTCTTGGTCTCATGTGTAGAGGTTGAAGAGGGGATTAATTTTTGTGAAGGGTGTGTAGGGTTTTGGCAAGGTTTTTAGGGTGGATCAAAAGGGTAGAAGGTGGAGGGATGTGGAGTTGAGGGAGATGAAGAGGGAAAGAAAATGATGGGGAAAAATGGCCAAGGCAGCCCCCCTCTCTCACTATAATTCTCATCCACTCCCTTTCCATGTCATCATTATGTCCCCTTTTGACTTTCTCCTCAATCATTTCTCTTTTCTTTTCTTTTCTCCCCTAAAAGCCCAACCCTAACATAAAACACACAAATGAAATAACATGTAACATGTCATGGTGCACTAACTATGAAAATTGTAGAAATGCGGATTTAGCTTAATCGCGATTAGTAGTGTACTAATCGCGTTTTTATCGAAACTATATAAAATAAATTTTAAAATTACCAAATCCTTTAAATATATAATTAAATGAATAAATCATTTTAATTTCTATTTATTTCACAATTATTGGTATATATTTATACCCTTTTTCGAAAACCCCAATTTCGCAAATCGGCAGTTTTCGGGAAATATATTATTTTAATATTAAATTCCCAAAAATAATATTTTATATTTTCTGAAATGTTACATTCACGCCTCCTTTCCTCTAGTTATTAAAAGACATGATTTGCCTTTTGCGTTAGTTCATTTCGATATTTGGGGTCTTTTTAAATTTTCTAGTGTGTTTGGTTATAGATATTTTGTGACTTTTATTGATGATCATTCACGTATGACTTGGTTGTATCTTCTCTGTAATAGGTTTGAACTTTTATTTACCTTTAAAATCCTCGTAGCTGAGGTTGCTAATCAATTTGTTGTTTCAGTAAATGTTCTTCGTTCAGATAATGCTAAGGTTCATATTAGCACGGTGTTTACTGCATTTTGTCAGATCCATGGTACATTGTATCAAATTTCGTGTTCTTATACTCTTCAGAAAAATGGAATTGCTGAACGGAAGAATCGACATTTGCTTGAGGTAGCCTGTTATCTTATTTTGCATATACATGTCCTTAAACGATTGTGGAATTTTGCGGTCTTAGTTGCCTATTTTTATATCAATCGCATGCCTTCTCCGGTTCTAGACAACAAATCCCCTTTCTCTATTTTGTTTCCACGGGGCAGTCCTTTTTCTATTCCTCCGAAAGTGTTTGGTTGTCTATGCCATCCTTATATTTTAGGTCATCATATTGACAAGCTTGATCCTAGAGCTATCCGTATGGTATTTGTTGGTTACTCACGATCCCAAAAAAAGATAGGTTTGCTTTGACCCTTCCACATCTAAAGCTTGTACTTATGGTGATGTGACCTTAGAAGATCAAACTTATTTTCTACCGCTTATTAAAAACCCCACTCCGACTATTCCTTTTCCTCACCTACCTACTTTATAGCTTGATTTGTCTGTTCAACCCGTGAGTCTTAGTTTTCAGCCTGTAGTCTCTTATCCACGGGTGTATTACCGTCGTAAGAATGTGGTCCAACTCCTTCCCACCAATGCTTTTTCTAACG